>OY728123.1:1409057007-1411557007 GCA_963277665.1 Viscum album
ACTCAAACTTACATCATGATTTAAAAAATGTAAAAAAATTATATAAATATATTTTTTATTCAGTATATTTTTATTTTTAATAATCTATAGAATATATAACTATAAAATGGAATACACCATTTATGGAGATTGTAGGGCGTGCATATGCACAAACGTTATTTTCATTTCTCTTTGTAATATCGAAATAAAGAAAGTAAATGAAATATGTGTATATAGATAGTATCATTAAATTATAATTATTATGTTATATATATCATATAATTTCACTAAAACAATCCTTAATACATTCCATTTAGTGTGTGAACAAATCATATCACATTGAATAGGCGGTGGTCCACAATTCCCCAAACAAAATTATCATATTTACACAAAATGGAATGCATGAATGTATATGTTATTTAATAATTATATAAAAATAAATAAATAAATAAATAAATAATATCATATAAAATATTTCCATAATAATTCCAAACTATGAGATAGGGTAAAGGAAAATAGGACAACATTGTTTCATGAGGTGGTAGTTCACCCTACACAAGAATGGTAAGTTCGTTACCCATGAGATGAAAGTGTGTATAAGTGGTGGTAGAAAACTTATAATAAAAATAGATCAGTATATTTAAGATACTGAGACTGCTACTTGTGCATGTATTAACAATAATTGAGGTAGTGGATAAAGAATATGAAGGAGATGATATTGAGGAAGGATGTTATATTTTCTTTGGATAACTCCTTTTGGTTTTCACCAAAGGGCTTCCTCTGTTGGATATATTCCAAAAGAAGGATTTAAATAGGAATAGAGGTATTTTTTGAAGTAAATTAAGAATATATTGGTCATAATTAAGTGGTTTTAGAGGTGTCTAGAATGGGGATAGGTGGTGGCCTTTTATAGGGAAGGGAGAGGACACACTTGGAATATTTGAAAAAAAGTTAGATGTACCCACGTTTTTACCTTACAAAAGTCATAAAAAACAAACAAAACTCAATACTGGAAGGTTTATGACTGAAATATGGCATTAAAATGGTTTTTGGATAAATGGATAGGTCATTTATGCCCTTAAGTCTATGGTTTTGTCCCATGTTAAGATTAATTTTATCTTAATCATTGTAATTAATTTAAATCAATTTCACTAATATTTTTGGTAAAAAATTAATATGATATTATTAGAATATAAATACTATAAATGTTATAATGATTTATTTCCATTTTTTAAATTCAATTCAAAGAATCAAAATAAATAAGTTTAATGCTAATCTCGCAGACATGGTAAGGAAGCAGGTTTTTAAAGCGAGAATGTTAAAAAGTTATTTATGATTTTATATCTAAATTCAAAATAAAATGATTCTAATGACCATAATTGGATTATTATATGTATAATTTATCTATTGTGACTTTAAAAAAAATAAAATATAATTTAAAAATATAAATAAATTTTATGAAAAAGCAGTTCTGAATTGAAATTTAGTATTTTTCACCATTCACCCAAAAATGAAGTTTCTTAGAAAAATCCAAAAAATTCACCCTAATATAAATTATAAAATAAAAAATAAAAAATTATATTAATTTTAAAAAAATAAATTTATTAATGTTTTTAAAACTAATTTTTTATTGTTCTTAGAATGACATAAAAAGAAGTTCTTTTTGAGAAAATAGTATTTTCAAACATATAATGATTTTACCAAAAATTATTTGTTTTATCATTATTATATTTTATTTATATAAAAACATTGTAAATAATATTTAAAAATAGGTTATTAATATTCATATTTTTTTAACAACTATGTTATAACTATCTCATTTAATTAATTTTAATAAACAATTTTGTTTCATAGAAAATTAGTGTTGTGTGTAATGCATTCAAGTCGGTGTTTTCATGTCAGTGTTTCATGTAGATAAAACTTATCTAGGTGTATCATATATTGAAATATTAACATGATGTATCATAAAAATAAGAATACTTTTGTGCTTTCATATAACACATGCTATATTTATTGTAGTGTAAAATGAAAAGTATCAAAATATTAAATTAATTTGAAAAAAAATATTTCACAAAAACATGACATGTTACAATGAACCCTCAAAAGGAATGAAAATGAAGAACTATATTAGAGGTGTAATATGTACTATGATAATGATACACTCATCCTATATATTTACAAGTTGAAAATCCATCATAAAATGATCCTGAACCAAGTCAGTATACAAAATTGTGGAAAGGTAAGGACCCAACTATGGATTAAATTCCAAGTAAGTTCTAAATTAGAGAGATATCACCAATCCATATTGACATATATGAGTGAATTTATTAAAACATCCAATCTCTTCCCAACCTAAGGAATGGAGATACAAGGATAATTGGGTGGTGTAGAGTAAACTCAATGAAATGTAAAATTCCATGTAATATGGAATATGTATCCCGTGACTAGGAAAATTGAAATATCCTAAAAACATAACACATGATAATAATAATACTGAATTTTGTATCTACATTGGATATCTATAGGTGGAGTAACACATGACTAACAACTGACCCCCTTCACAAAGTGTGTATATAAAATGATTGATCACATAGATGAAGACGTACCTACCAATTAAGTGTCTAATGAGGAATGAGATGTGCTCATAACCTAAAAGATACATGGAAAGGAATTTTGAAAAAAAACTTTCTATAATTTGATTTTTTCATTAGCATGTAAAAAATTGGTTTTTATGTGTACAAGATTGAAGTTGTTGGAAAACCAACAATAGAATCTACATTATATAAAATATAAGTTAACTTATTTTTTTTTGGAGTATAGTTTAGGTCTACACCAATGGAACATAACTCATTTATAGAACATATATCATGGATTTAGGGGATATAATGTGATATATTGTGAGATTATTCTATCTTTAGTTATCATAACGAGTACAATAAAGGATACATCTCCCTGCATAAGCACAACTCCTAGACCAACACCTGAAGCATCAAAATAAACCGTGTAGCTCTTGCCTGGCTCGGGCAAGACTAGTATCGGTGCTGACGTCAAACCCCCTTTCAGATCCTGAATGGCCGACTCACAAGAATCTGACCATAAGAACTTCGCCCCCCTTCTTGGTCAGACCTGTCAAAGGTGTTGCTAGATGAGAAAAGTCCCGAATGAAGCGTCTGTAGTATCTAGCCAGCCCTAGGAAGCTCCGTACCTAAAAGACATTATTCGAATGCTCCTAGGAAACTAAAGATCTCACTTTCTCTGGGTCCACTGATACTCCTACCTCTGAGATGATGTGACCCAAGAAGTGAATCTGATCCATACATAAGTGGCACTTTGAGAGTTTAGCATAAAGCCTATTCTCTCTCACTGTACTCAAAATGATCTCAAGATGTGTGGCATGGTCGTGTCGAGTGTGAGAGTACACCAATATATCATCCAAGAAGACCACGACAAAGGAGTCCATGTAAGGATGGAACAGTCTGTTCATCAGTGCCATGAAAACTGCAGGTGCGTTCGTGAGTCTGAAAGGCATGACTGTATACTCGTAAAGACCGTACCTGCTCCTGAAGGTTGTCATAGGTATATATGATGGTATAAAGAACAACTGATGATAACCTGACCTCAAGTTGATCTTCGAGAACACCCAGGCTCCTCGAAGCTGATCTAAAAGGTCATCAATCCATAACAATGGATATCAGTTCTTGACTGTCAACTAGTTCAGCTTCCGATAATCCACACAAAGCCAAAGGGTACCGTCTGCCTTCTTCGCAAACAGGAAAGACGAACCCCAAAGAGAGGTATTGGGTCAGATGAAAACCTTAGCATGTAGTTCCTCTAACTGCTTCTTGAGCTCCTGTAACTCAAGTGTGGCCATCCTATACGGAGGAATGTAAACTGGTGCCGCTCCTAGAACGAGCTCAACAGAGAAGTCTTCCTCACGCTCCGGAGGAAAACCTGAAAAGTATTCTGGAAAGACGACCATGAAGTGATCCACCACTAGAGGAAAATCCAACTGTGGAGTCCCCTGATCATCCAGATAAAGACTAGCAATCTGGGCTGTCACCCCTCCTAGCCCAAGATGCTTGAGTCCCGCCCGACTTGCCCGAACATCCCATTCGCCTCTATGAAGGAAAGATTCACCCTCTGGTGAAATGAAACTGACTCTGTGGTGATAAAATTTAACGACTGCTTGGAACGGAATCAACTAGTCCATTCCAAGAATGACATCATAGCCTTTCATCTCTCGGACATAGAGATCCCATAAGAAGTGATACCCTGCAACCTCGAGAGTGAACTCTCTACACTGGCATACACTAGATGTCCTCGTTCCTAAATGTGTGTCTAGTGTCAACGAGTCAGAAGAAGAAAAGATGCAGAGTCCAAGGCTCTCCACAACATCAACAGAGATAAATCTATGCATAACACCAGTATCAAAAAGGGATGAAGACAAAACTGAGGCTACTAAAATCGTACCTCGAACAGTAGAAGGGCCGGGATCCTGCTCATGATAAGTCTGCTCCAAGGTGAAAGACTGGAATGCACCGTGGCCCTGCACCCCTGACTGACAAATCTGAGCTGAACCTCCCTGCTGGTGCTGAGGGACTGGTGGCTGACCACCACGGTCTCGACCTCCACCTCGGCCCGAACGGCCAGAAGAACTCCAGTTCCCTGACTGGTGAGAGACTGGTGGGGCTGCTCCTGAACGAGGAGTCATGGAAGAACCCCGGTCACCTGCTGTTGGTGAGAAAACCTAGCAAAAACGCTGAAGGTGACCCATATTTCTGCAAGATCGGTACTCCATGGGGTCTCTCTGGAACTGCGGCCTCGTGTGCCCTATCCGGCCACATTGGTAGCATGTCACTTGGCTTCCTGATGATGCGTCTCGCTTCCTCGAATCACCGCGTGTAGGATCTCTACGGTGCTTCTTGCTGTCATATGAAGGAAAGCTAGCTCTAGAAGCAGAACCACCCTGACTCGAAGCTCCAGAGTCTCTCAGATTGCGCTCCGCAATTAGTGCCTGATTGATGATGGAAGTAATGGAAGTCAGCTGGAAGATGTTCACCTACGAGCAGATCTCCCACCTGAGTCCATCCTCAAACTTCCTTTCCAAGAACACCCCACTCCCATCCCGAAGGGGTGTAAAATGCTACAGCTCAGTGAAACGAGAGGAATACTCAATGACAGACAGAGTAACCTTCTCTAAGCTCATGAACTCCTAGGCTCGATCGGCCCTCAGAGTCTCTGGGTATAAGTATTCATAGAACACGCGCTGGAACTTCTCCCAAGCCATATCCTGCTGCTGACCCGCCTGTGAGATCACGGCCCACCACCTCTTGGAGGAGTCTCGGAGCATGTAGTTGACGAGATTGACCCGCCTCTCTAGAGGTGTCTTCAGATGCTCGAATATAGTCAGCATGGCTTCCAACCATGACTCTACAGCCTGAGGTCCTCCCTACCCTGAGAACGTGGGAGGATGTTGCTGCTGAAAGACCCTCGTCAAGTCTGCCATAGACGAGGTAGGAGGCGGTGCTCCCTAGAAGGCCTGCATCATCCTCATGAAACCTTCCCTGAACTACGCATCAGCGCCCGTGACTGGTACAACAACCGGTGCTAAGGATGGCTCGGTTGGGGGATCGACAGAAAGTCCTTGATCAGCCCTGTCTGGCGTCTGATCACTGCCTGATGACAGACGTACAACTGGAGGACGTCTCAGAGGCATAACTCTGAAAGATCAAAAGCACACCTTAGATCAGGAAAACAAGGATAGTGACCACAAGAGTACAAAACGGGAATAGGGGAAGAAAAACACACAAGATTGCAAAACACAACTACACAGTGTGTATAAAACTACACAACATGTCTTCTTAAACCACTGACATGGGTGTGTACTCTCACCCTACAAGTCATGTACACTTCAAACTACATGGCATGTTGACCCCCCCACACATGGCGTGTACTTGAAAACTATTCCCCTACCCGAGTCCCCTTACACGCCTAACCCACATGGTCAGACTCAACCCGAGACTACACGGCGTGTCCGAAACAAACACGGCATGCACTAAACAAGGCTTCGACGGTCCGTGTTGTTGAGTACATGGCCCTCCAGATGGATGGACCTTACAAGGCGTGCTCCGAACAAGCATGGCGTGCACAGGCGAAGGTGACACTAATCCGTGTTGTTCGTGACATGGCCGGGTGCCTGGGCAAGACTACACGGTGTGTTCCGAACAAACACGGCATGTGGAAAAGAAGGTCACGTCTACCCGTGTTGTTCGTGACATAGCCGGGTACCTGGACATGACTACACGACGTGTTACCTATGGACACGGTGTGTTCTACCCGAGCTTACCCGACCCGTGTTGTTAGTGACACGGCTGGGTACATGGCTCCGAACTCACATGACGTGTACCAATGGTACATGGCGTGTTCCCGAAGTTACTCCCACAACACCGTGTTCTGCTCACACGGTCAGTGAAATGGCCTGAAAACAACACGGCGTGTATCTAAAAAGTACACACCATGTATTTTGGGTTTTTCTGGGCAGTAGCTCAGAAATTGCACAGAATTCCAGAAACACTAAAAACAAGGGAAAAGATGACAAATTCCGATCCGTGAGGGCCCATAACACCTGAAGAACCAAAATTTGGTGTTCATTTTGAGCAATGAACAAAATAACAGTTTTCTAAAACAACAGCAGAGAATCTATCAAGCATCCATCACAACAGCATGCATAATCTACACAGAGCCTATCACAACAGCATGCAATTGCTAATGCACCCAAGATGGCATGGAAAGAATGCATGACATGTGATTTGTACAAGTGCCTATATGATGCATGATATGGCATACCCTCATCTCATCGGGGTGCGACAGAAATAGAACTGCAATATCAAAATAGTAATAACACAAGCCATGTGAATCACTCTAGGTGAAATCAGATCAACTATAAAATCTCAAAACCAGCAACTGAAATTAACGAGGTAGTATGGATTTTCCCTGTACATGGGTTAGCTACTCCCAAACAAAGATTAATACCATGTACCGAATCTGTCCTATCCCTGGATAAAGTCTCCAAATAGTAAAGCAAGAGAAATGAACTCCTCTGATACCACTTTGTAACGTCCGGAGTCTAGAGCCCCTCCACTGGTGCCCCATACCAGGTTCGCCACATGACCTCAAGAGCGTTTCCCTGAACGCTAGAGGCTGCCGACTAGAAGTGAGGGCCTTGGTGAGTCGGGGGGGGGGGGGAAACTATACCATCATTCAGTAGGGTATACAAGGTAAGAAAACAACAATAAACAACGGAAGCAGTAAAAAACATGCATAACAACAGAAACCAAACAGTGGAAATAATGTAGATATATAACTATGATGACAATGATGCAGCAAGTAAAAGTATCTAAGGAAAACAGCATACACAACAACATGCTGAAATAAAACTGAAACCAAGTGAAAAATAAAACAAAATAAGATCCTAAGCATCCTGAGCCACGGCTCGGTCCCATGCTCTCCATCTCCTGATGTAGTCAAGATCCTGAAGTAGAAAGGCGCTTTCCCTTATCTATACCTGCAGCAACATAGTCTTCTTGGGCCCAAAAGCATGCCTCAAACATGATGTGAGATACAATCCCAGTAGGCAAGCCCCCAAAGATTTGTGCCTAATAGTCAATGAATACATGGCAGTAATAAAACAAGAAGCAGTAAATAGAAAAGCACAAGAAGCTACAATCCACAGTTCTGGAAAACAAAGTACAAAAGTAAACAGCTAGCAACAAAAGAAGAAATAGGTAACCCTCTAGGTAGATCCCACAGTCTAACACCTATGGTTCAACCTATAAGTACTAGAAACCCTCTGGGAAGCACACACAGTCTCACCCCTCTGGTTCAGCTACCTAAATAAGCAGACTCTCTAGGGAAGCACAAACTGTCAATTCCCCCTATAGTCTCGTATCATGCTAAAGGCTCTTTGGGGAAGCAATCAACGTCAATTCCCCCTGTGGCCCACGTCGAGGATATACATACTCTCTGGGGAAGCACTCAACGTCAATTCCCCCTATAGTCTCGCATCGTAATTAGAAGACACTCTGGAGAAGCCCTTCTGTCATTTCTCCATTTGGTCTACTATTCTAGGTTCTCACAGTCCTGAGTATAGCTAAACATGCTCAGCGGACGTGTATATCATCCAAGTAAACCTCAAGAACTACTTGGCTATCATCTTAGACTCAACAGTATAATAAAACAACAGTTCCACTATCCTAAATCTAGGCCTGGCAACTGGCAGAACGCGCAACAGGAAAAACAAGCATGGTAATGCAACTTGAGAACAAAATAAATTATTCTACTCACAAGAAATAACCTCTACTAAAGTAAACAAGCAAAATTAGGAAATTATCAGGGCAAAACAGGAAACACGAAATACCCCTCTCAAGGGTATTGGTGGAATTTTCACCAAAATTCATCAACTTTCTAAGGAAAGGAACAAACCACCTACCTCGATCCGAGGAGATCGATATACGCGAACTTCGACGACAGATTCCTCTTATAACAATGTATATCTGAGAAAATGTACAAAATTTTCATCCCACGATAACATGGAAATGAGGAGGAATCAAGAAACAAGGATAAGGCAGAAGGAAGAACTCACCGCTGCGATTCCAATGCAATCGACCGTGCTTGAATCGGAGAAAGGACGACGAGGCATGAGCCCGTCGAAGATCCGGCCGTACGATTGCTGTCGGACGGACGAAAAATGAAGAAGAAGACGTTCTCGGGGGTTAGGCGCGACCCCGGTCTGTTTAATGAAAAAAAGAAAGTAAACGGAGTGTAATTCTTGAGTACACGACGTGTACTTCAATTTTTCCGTACTCCGAAATAATCAGCCTCCACCTCAGCCTTACACACCGTGTGTGTGGCCCGGAACGGCCGGGACACGGCTTCGAGCTGGGGAAGAGTACACGGCGTGTACTCAGAAAGTACACGGTGTGTACTTCAGAAATTTCTAGAAAGCTTATTTTCCTTAAAAACTCCAGAAAAAAGGAAAACATACCTGAACGAAGATCCGGGTTCTTACAATAAGAATATTACTTATCAATGTAGGATCATTAATTTACCACATTTTTAATTTTTTGGATAAGAAACATACACATTAAATACATACATAGATTTTAGAAATTATTTATTAAGAAAAATATCCCCCAAATTTATTCCCATCTACTCCAAATATATTCCAGATACTTCCAGGAAACCATTTACTCATATAATAGAATGAATTATATATGATATTGAATATTATTATGTATTATAAATAAAATCCAACACATTCAATATATAAACTATTTTACATCTTCAAAATTTTTCTCTATACAAATACCTCATACTAACGAATACTTCTTCAAATCCATATATCAAAAATCACCCCTTGGGTGTAAAAAATCTCCCCACAGTCACAATCACTTATTTATCTAACTATCTTCTTCATGGTCTCCAAAATCTCCCAAAAAATCCCTTAGTATCAGAAATATCTCTGATTATGATTTTTTTAGAAAACATGGAGGAGACAATATCATACTTTTTATAATAGTCTTATACATCCACTTAATCATTATTCAACAATTATCTACCTTATTGATCAGAATCGATGTTAAAAACAATAACACTGAACAATTATATCATTATATCCATATCAATGAAATACATCCACTTTTTGACAATATTTGATACTACATGATTCCAACTAAGATAATAGTAGGTACCAAATGAGAGAAAATATAAATTCATTTAATTAAAAAATACCTTTAACCTGTGTATTACAAAAAGTCTTATAAATTATCACTAAACATGTTAGAATAGTTCACATGCTGGATTTACAGGGTACTGATTTTAATAACTCCCTCTAAATACATGCCCTCCTAAAAAAATATCTCTCCCCATTTATCTAAATGTATACCTTTGTATTCTCCCTAATATAAATGTTTTTACACTATGTAAAAAAATTAAATAATTTAACATAAAAATATTTATTTTTTATTTCTCCCCATTACACAAGAATAATATAAAGAATATTTGAGCATGGGGGTAGACTCATCAGAACTTATCATTATATTAATGAAGGGTGTCAATTCTTATTTAGCCTCAATGTATTGGTATAAAAATAGGAATTTGATTTTAAAAAACTTTTATTATCTAGATTGATTGAAAACTATAATTTTATATTAGGAGCACACATCTTCTTCTTTACATCATCAATATGGAATGTTATATATTCTTTATTTTTTAATTATCTTGAATTTTTTTTTAGAAAAATTATGATGTTGTAATTAAATGAAAACACCTTAATCTACTTTCATTCTATGATATCTTCTTTGTATATTTAATATTCAATTCTTTCTTTAATATTCTTTGTTTCCATCCATTTTGGATTAAAAAATATCCAATGAATTCTTAATTTTTTTCTTCTTCTTGCATGAAAAATTCTTCATCAATATTTTATTTTTATTGTATTTAGTACAATTTATACTAGAATATTTTTATTGATATAAATGATACAGTAAGGTCTTGAGAGATTACTTAGTAACACTAACCTATTCATTACATCTTCTACACAATTCATTCAAGTCTATAAAATGGTTCTCCAACTTCATTGTTGAATATCATTACGCTTAATTTTTTAAGGATTGAATCCCTATAAACTTGTACCTACCATCACTATTTATATAACAAAATATACTTCCTCTAAAAAAATTAATCATATAGTTAGTGTCTCTACAGAACTAATAATGGACATTAAAAGTATTTCTTCTTCCTGAACCTCTAGTCTGTCTAAATTTAGTTCTCTTACAAAATTAAACATTTTGAAATCAATCTTGACCAATGTTTGATGAACTAGAACTCAATGTTACTATATAAAAATTCCTCTTTATTATATATAATTTTAAAAAAATTTATACAAACACAATACACGATTTTCCTTTAAAGTTAAACTTTTTATAATATAATAGATTTTGAATAATCATCACTTTTGTTATTTTTTTTACTCATATCAACTTATGTTGGGAATAGAATTATTATTTTCAACTAATTCCATGATATTATGAATTATTGGTTGAGATTATTACTCATTATAAGAAAATTTATGCCACTTATCAGAAATAATAACATTCTCTTACCTTGTTCAATCACCCACATCATTGTTAGAATTTGAAAAAGCATCCATGAATTTTTTTATATAATCTTACTCATTTATAAAATTCAAATTGATAGATTAAAAGTATTTTTTTTCTATAAAAAACTCGTCTCTTTCACGAAATATACTTCATTTTCTTCTTGTTTAGTAATACTTTTACTTCTTTACATTTTTTGAGAAACTCAGATTCATGATTTTTGAATTGATAATTGTAATGTCAGGGACCACCCGGTTAGTTACATCAAATATTTTGGGTGTTAGTGGTGTTAGGTGATAGATAGAGGAAGGGATGTGATGTTGGAGTTGAAATTTTATTTATAGGGGAGATATTAAAACACATATATGGGGGATGCATCTTGGGGTGTTATGAAGAGTATTTTAGAAAAGGTTAAAACAATACATTTTGTTGAAACCCATGTGTATGGATTTAATGATATTAGAATGTTACTTTTCCTTTTTATTTTTGTATCATGGTTGGTTTGGTTATGGTACATAATAGTTTTAGGATGTTTCGTTATTCTTAGAATTACCTTCACAGCATGGCCATGGATACCATAAATCAGAGCTATAAATTGATGGTTTTCTGGTTCTTCCATTCTGGGGGTCACTACACTATGGTGCCTAAGATGTAAAAAAGTTTTTTAGATGTTGAGTTCCTTATATCTACAATTTTGGGGTTGTTGTTCCATGACATATCATTTTCACTGTATCCCTTACTCAGATATATCAAGTTTGGAAACATAACATTTTTTAAATGCAAAAATGGTTAGGAAATCATTATGTGATTTATGAAGGGTGGTTCTAATCAGTCCAATTATATAACATCTCTTAACATTACACTATGGTTTTTTGAAATTCTAGTTCTGGTATAAATTTTTATACCCTATAATATTTTCTTATTTTCATCATTTTCCATTAACACTAGGTGGAAAGAGGTGCATTCTTGGAGAATTTTGAGAACTGTCAAAACCCATCCCCACCAAGAATCCCTCCTAGTTTGGAAATGAAGATAAGTTTGACCCTCGATCCATACCTCCAATAAGGCTCGGGCTTCTGATTATCACCAATGGTATAAAACACATGTGTGGGTGGCATTGAACCTATTAATATGAAGGAACATAATTCATAAATCTATCTAAAACTCAATATAAATAAAAAGGGAATGAAAATACATAATATTAATTTAATTCACAAATATTTCATGTATATTTCAAATAATAATCATAATATACATGAAAGAAAAGTTAATAAAACTCCAATATCCTCCTATGATAACCAATCTACCTAAAAAATAACTCTAAACCCATTCAATTTATTGATGAAACACTATAGAAATATAGTGGGGTGATCACATTGGGTGTACTCTATTGGATCATCACTCTAAATAGGTAAATATCAATGTCTAATAATATGAAAGAGTAAACAATATGCACATCAACAAAGTAATAACAACACCCAAAATCGACATAACATAATTTAATCCATAAACAAAGACATGTGAAATAATAGATATAATCATCCAAGATTGTGTTTTAGGTATAATAAAGTATATTCAGGAATAATATATTTCAATGAACCTCACATGAACATTCCATGTTAGTTTTTTTCACTCATGAAATAAGAAGAAATCATTTTCTCCCACACCATCTATATCTACCAAGAATGACACCGACTGTATATCAAATCTTACAACACCAACCAGATATCACATCTCATGATACAAAACACATATTTCATCTTACGATAGCTACCAAATAACTTATAATCAACGTAGTAGGGTATCATAAATGTGAAGGGAATCAACCTCATTCTATTATAATAGCATTCAAAACCCCTACTATATTTATTAATATCCACCATAAGTTACCACTTCTAACTATGTATCATTGGGATCACCTAGAGCTACTGCTGGAGGGAGAATATAGGACAGGGTGTAGTCGTCCTTATATATCTTCCCTATCCTAGATTTTAGAAAAAACCCCAGTATAACTGAGTGTGGGTAATGTTATCTGAGTTGGTTTAGGTGTATAATAAAACATAAATAATTTTGATATACAACAGTTTCAAACAATCCCACACCTATGGGTTCACAGGAGAAAGCTACAATCACCCCACATCCCCATGAACATGCCACCAAGTGTTACCACTAGTGAAAAATAATCCTCCCCAAATGTTTTATGTAAAAAGACAACAAAATTATCATATCCACATCTTAGTTCTTTATTTATTAACTTATTTTATAAAAAAATTTAAAATTTCCCATCAAAATTTTAGCTAGACCAAGTTAATGTATTATATTCTGATTCATTCCATCACTACCGAGCTAATATCGAACATAACCAAGGAAACCAAGTTGAACCAAATAGAGGGCACTGATCTATAAACAATTATAACCACTAATCCACATACAACAAAGTCCACTAAGCCACTTGAAACATTGTTTTAGGTTAAAAAATCTAAGTGTTTATCATTTTAAGGTTATTATTACACAAGTTATCATGTCAAGCCATATATCACTAAAATAATGGCATTCCAATAAAAATAGTTTTCAAGATCCATTAATGGGTGAACAATAATAATACCAAGACAATTAATACTATATATAATTCCTAAAAATCCAACAAAATTTCACATTTATCGAAGTAGTTTTATTTATTAATTCCATATTCCCTTTGAAATCAATAAATAACAATACAAAAAACATTATAAGTTAAGATTATATTATCATGTTCAGTAGATATCACAATAAGTTTAATCAATATATTATTCCATAATATAAATGTGATGATTAGAAATCCCCAACCACAAATGGTTCTTCACAATTTATATGGGGTTTTTGAGAAGAAGAAGAAGAAACCCACTAGATATGATCTACCTGATATGAAACCCGAGTAACCTATCCAAAGAGATTAAAAAATCAAATTATTATCCCAAAATGAACCGATGTTGTACCCCTAGTTTTTGGTATGTAACCCTTTATTTATGTTTTATGTGTATAAAGGTCTTGGGTGAAGGATGAAAGGGTTTGGGGAACTTTCAATAAGTTTTGGGAGCTAATGGAGAGGTGCAAGGTCGGTGCACATTTTGAAAAAACTGTGTAGAGATCCTATGAGGGACTATTCAAATTAGCAGATTTGAGGTGGAGAGCTTCAGTAAGGTGTGCTCACAGTTGAGGAGACCATGTAAGGAGTCCATTCTAGGATGATCTGGAGCTACTAGCTAACACATAGTTAGCGCACAATTTTTCATACACTCTGCACACATTCTTTCTATAATTGATTGACTTAATTTCAAATGGGTTTATTTGAAAGGAATTGATTGTGAAAATCGTGGAATAAATCCTCTTTCATGTTTATTTGTGGTTTTGGGTTAAATTGTGTGATATTTGTGAAATTTTTTACAATATTATTTAGTTTCTCAAATTTCAAATGATTATTTTAAATTATGTATTTTCTATAATTGTAAAATGAATTTATGGAAAAGGGGTTTTTAATAGAAAGGATGTTTTAGTGAAATGGGTTTCCATTGAAATGTTTTTTAATTGAAATGGTTTGGATGGAAATGGTTTTCAATAAAAATATTTTTTTATTAAAAGGGTTTTTTGGCATGATGCTTGGGAATATTGGTGTGTGAGTTCATTATTTCATATATGAGGTTTGGTTTAAATATGACATTGTGTTCGGTGCCAAAGTTCAAATGAAGCATGGAATATAATTACCTAATGAAGACTCAGTAGATCAATGATAAACCACTCATGAGTATGTCACTATCATCACATAGTACGCATGGTTGGTTGTATGGATGTGTGGAATGGATTGGGTATGCCAAAGAAAAATTGAGAAATGGTTTTAAATATTTTTTTAGTTATTTTTCTAGAAAAATAACTTTCTGGAAAATTGGTTTCAATGGAACTTTTATGCTTTTGTTTATAAATGGTTTTGGAAATTTTTTTATATATAGTTATAAACTCTTTTGAAAAATGGTTTTATATAAACTGTTATATGTAAATTTTTTGAACTATTATCTCCTAGTGGGGTGAGTAGGGAAGTCATTGGGGAAACAATAATGAGTGTTATACTCACCTCTACTTTGGAACTTTGGTAATTTTTCAGATTCTAGGATTTTAGGACATGGGAAAAGGTAAAGTATCACATATTTTTAGCACCACCTTATGATAATTGGTTTTTTCGGTGATTTTGGAGCTAAGAGATTGTGAAGAATAGAGGCTTGTGGTATTTTTGGAGTCTTTAGTTTTTCTTATGTTTTTTGCTTTTATATTTATTTGTCTTCCACTATGGTACACCTTGATTTGGTTTTGAAATAAATGAATTGGTTGAGTTGTATTTCATTTGTTCATCCATCATATAGTGAGATTTTTGGTTATAGTTTGTTGAGTTAATGGTTTCATTATTAAAGGTTAAATAATACCCACTTGTATTTTAAACCCTTCTTAATTTATCACCAGCCTTTAGCCTTTTGAGGATGTCTCTTAAGGAACAGTAATGATTATTTGTGTTCTCAATGAAGTGGGAATTAGTGGGTCATTACAAATAGTATCAACATGTTTGGTCATTTCCTAACAGGTAGTTTTTAGTTTCTTGGTCTTAGAGTTGATTCATCCTTATCTATTCCTTGTGTTGTGATCTTAGAAAGGATTATTATTGTCAAAAATTAAAATTTATATCATAAAAGGATATAGTTAACTCATTTATGCTGAAATTCAAGTTACTTGGGTGGTGGGTACATAAGTGTTTTGGAGACACTAATAGGATACCAGAATCTCCTTATCATGTGTTTAACCAATGAGGCAAGCATGAAATGAATTGTAGAGGAATGAATTACCACTAGGACTTCATATTTCATTTATAGTAATGATTTATGATTTGTGAAAACATATAATTTTTTTAAAAATGAAGAAATAATTTTCAAATGAAAGACCTTGAAAAAGGGCATGATTAATATATTTTGAAAATGGGTTGATTTTCAAAAGAATGAATGATTTTTCAAATATGGTTGAATGTGGAAAAGTTTTTGTTTGGAAATAAAAAATTTGATAGCTGATGTGATAGAATTTAAAATTCTAAACTATTAGTTCCTAGTGAGTGAGACTTATCGGGTTGTTGTTTGTTTAGAAAATGTCACCCAGTAGACATCATAGAAACCAAAAGGAAGAAGATATATAGAATATTGTTGCACCTGAGCCACAGGAGAACCAAGAGTTATTTCAAAGTGTTTTCATGTATTTCAAGTTGTGGATATGGGAAAACAGGGGGATTATCCAAGGCATGTGGATCATTCCATCCAATTTATGAAGAAGAATCCACCCATCTTATGGGGTGATTCTTAAACAAAAAAGGTGGAGGTGTGGCTTAATAGGATGAATCATATATCTGATTTCATTGGCACACCATCAGAGTTGAAATTCAAGATAATGACTTATATGATCAAGGATCTCGCACTCTAGTGGTGGGATTTGGTGGTACAGGATAAATTGTAACACAATGTTAGTTGGGAGGATTTGAGGAATTTTTTAACAAAAAATTCTTGCCTCACACATTCAGGATCCAGAGGATGAAAAAATTATTCAGCCTAAAGTAGAAAAATCACTCTTTCATAGAGTGTGAAGATAAATTTCTTAATTTATTATGATTTTCACTACATTTGCAGCAAGTGCATCCTTGAAGGCACACATATTCGAATCAGGGAACAGGTAAATGATTTATTCAAAGATTGCAGTGATCTGTATTATAGATTATATAGAGTAGGCGAAAAGAGTGGCATTGGCTTAGTAGGATATCTCAAGAGATATATAAGGAGGAAGTATGATGATACCTATGGAAAATGGTGGGAACTCAAATTATGGGAGTAATCAAAAGAGGGATATCTTTTTTAAGGATGGATCAGAACTCAGAATCAAACACCTCGATCAGTATAACTTCCTCCATAACCAAAGTGCCAAGAAGAATGCTACCAATTTGGTTCCTTTGACAACATGAAATGAGAATGTACAACACCTCCAAGATCATGCCATAAGTACAATAAGATGGTACATCTTAAGTGCTTTTGTTGTAGAGCTCCGAAATTAGGTGCTCAAGTAACTTCACAGGTGTCACAAGCATCGTATGATTCAACACGATGGGGACAACGGAATTAGACTCTTCATCAGAGAAGATCTATCCAGGGTTATTCTCGAAATACCAAGACTCCTCTTCAAGGTAAATATAAGAAAGGGAAAAAAGAGAAGAGCGAAGTGATGAATAAATTGTATGGAGTTGACAAGATTATTGGGGAAGATCATGCTGGACTATTAATGGTGAGAGGTTCTATTTTTTTTTGAAATATACAATTTTTAAGTGCTTTTTGACATTGGCGTATCACATTCCTTCATTTCTTCTCATTATGTTGATCTTCTATGTTTGAAACATGAAATTATGCTTTTCGTTTTAAAACATCAAACTCCTCTAAGTGAAAGAGAATGTTGATCCTTTGTGTGTAAAGCATGTTCTATAACTGTTGATGAAGCTGAGCTAAAATGGGGATTATCGATATTAGAGATGGATGTCCATGATATAATCCTACGTATGGATTGGTTGAAAATGTTAACGACTCACATCGACCGTTATAAATGAAAAGTTAGTATCATGAATGAGGATGGAGTCGAGAATCTCTTCAAAGGAGAGACAGTTGTAAAGAAAGGTGAAATGAGATTGTTGGCACCAATGGTGGGAAAATTCTCTTATCTGTTGGTAGTTTTGAATTTGGAACAAGTGTAATATATTTAGGAATATAGTTTCCAGAAGCTATGCATCAATTTCCATATGTCCTTCCCAGGAAATTCTTAGGGTTACAACCTATAAGGGAAGTGGAGTTTATGATTGATCTCCATCTAGAGACCAACCCTATTTCCCTTCCATCTTATAGGATGACACCAATAGAGTTACGAGAATTGAAAGTTCTATTAGAGGAGATAGAATGAAAAATTTTCATTCAACCAAGTATATCTCTATGGGTAGCACCAGTCTTTTTTGTGAAGAAAGAGGATGGAATTCTTTGTCTTTGCATTGATCATATTAAGCTTAATCAAGTTACGATAATAAATAGGTATCCACTACCATGCATTGATGATATATTTGATCAGTTGAGGGGATATTATTGGTTCTCTAAAATTGAGTTGTGATTATTATATCATCAATTTTGATTTGGGAAGAAATATATTCTGAAGAGATATTTTAGAAGTATATATAGCCACTATGAATATGTAGTCATCCCTTTTGGTCTTATAAATGCACCATCGATCTTTATGGAATTGATGAATCATATATTTAAAATATATCTGGATTATTTTTTTAGTGTTTGTAGATTACATATTTTTGTTTTCATGGATATGGGCTAAGCATGAAAAACACTTGGAGACTGTGTTGGGAGTCTTGAGAGACCATCCTTTGTATAAAAAATTGTATAACGGGGACTTTTTAATAGAAGAGGAACGCTTTCCTGGCCATGTAATTTTTGAAAAGGGTGTTTCCATGGATCCAGAGAAGATAGAGTCTATTATCTCATGGAAACCACCAAATAATTTCTTTGAGATATGAAGTTTTCTTAGTCAATATGGCTATTATAGATTCTTTGTGTGTGACTTCTCATGACTGGCTTCACCAATGAAAATTTTCAAAATGAATAATTCTCTATTTCAATGGACTGTTGAATGTTAGAAGTCTTTATAAGTTATTAAAGTTTAACTTACATTGGAACCCATCCTGATTTTTCCAGAATTAGGACAAGGGTACGTGGTGTACTGTGATGCTTCAAGATATGGGTTGGGATGAATTCTCATGCAAGGATACCATGTTGTTTCTTATTGTTCAAGGTAGTTGAGAGTTAATGAGAAGAATTATCCAACACATGACTTTGTGTTATCCTTAATCGTCCATGATTTGAATACTTGGATACATTGTATATTTGGTGATAAATTCACAATGTTTACTATCGATAAAATCTTGAAACATATATTCTCATAGATAGATTTAAATCTTAGAAAAATGAGATGGATGGAGTATCTCCAGAATTTTGACATTGACCTAACGAACACACTTGGAAATTAGAATTCGATGGAAGATGAATTGGGAAAAAATTCATATGCTTAGTTAGTGAAAGAAGCTTTAGATGAATGGAATTTGATGTTGGTCCTAGCTAACATACATGTGGAATGTTAATAACGAGGTGATGTTTCAGTTTTATTTCATATATGCTCATTCCTGATTTTATAAAGATGGTCAAAGAGGCCAAAATGTCCGATGTAGAATGACTGGTTATGAGTTCAAAACTCAATGTAGGGGAGACCATTGAGGTATTCAAACTTAATAGGAGTGTGGTTTTGTGGTTCAGAGATTGGATGGTGTTACCAATATATTTACATGAACAACTTCTTCATGTTTACCACCATTCTATATGGGTTGTACAACCAGAAACACAGAAGTTGTACAAGTAATTAAAGGAGTAGTTTTAGTGGAGAAACATGAAAAGGAAGGTAGCCAAGTTTATCTCACAATTCTTAAATTTTCATCAAGTTAAGGCAGAGCATCATTGTTTGGTGGGTATGTTGCAGTATTTACATATCCAAGTATGGAAATGGGGGCAGATAGTGATGAATTTTGTTATAGGTCTCCCAATAATGGTTTGAGATCATGATTTAATATGGGTGATAGTAGATTGTCTTAAGAAGTTAGATCATTTAATTACCATTCATAAAACTCATAGGGTGGAGGATATATCCAAAATCTATATCCAAGAAGTGGTAAAGAGACATGACATACTAGTTTCAATCGTGTCAGATAGAGATATGATGTTCACATCTTTTCTCTGGAAATCCTTATAGAAATCCCTTGAGACTCAGTTGAATATAAGTATAGTGAATCATCCTCATATCGATTTCTGATATGAAATGATGATATAGACTTTGAAAGAAATGTTGCGGGCTTGTGTAATGGATTTTGGTGTCTCATAAGAGGAGCATATTCTGTTATTGGAGTTCTCGAATAATAACAACTATCAAGCCTCGATACATGTGGCTCTATTTGAAGTATTTTATGTGATTCATTTCCATTCTCTATTGTGTGGGGTGGAAACTTGTGATACTTCACTAGTAGGGACGATCCTAGTCCAAAAAATATTATATAAGATTCAGATGATCAGATAGAGGATGGAGATTGCTCAGATTCATCATAAATCATATGCGGACCATCGTCGAAGACCATTGTTGTTCGCAGTGAGTGATCATGTGCTCTCGAGGATCTCCCTAAGACTTGTCCATTGTCATTTTGGGAAAAAGGTAAAGTTATCCCCTTGATAAATAGGCCCTTTTGAGATACTGTAATGGGTTAGAGAGGTGGAATATCAGTTATAATTACCACCATGGGTTAGTTCGGTGCATAATGCATTCCATGTATCTTATTTGAAAAAGTTTCCGCCTAATCCTGACCATGCGATCAGATTGGATCACATCAAACAAGAGTTAGATGATTCATTGGTACATATCCCTGTGTGGATTATGGATAGGAAAGATAAATCCTTACATGGGAAAAGCATCGGTCTAGTGTAGGTTTTATGGAAACATGGTCAAATTCCTGACGAGACTTGGAAACACAAAAAGGAAATGAAAGTGCAATGAAAAAAACTCTTTCTAGGAACCAATGGTTTTCTACTTTCTAAGGAAGAAAATACCAATTGTGGGGAGAATTTAGTACCCCCAGTTTCTGGTAAGTAACCCTTTCTTTATTTTTTATGTGTATAATGGTATTGTGTGGAGGATGAGAGAGTTTGGGCAAATTTCAATAATTTTTTGGGGATAAAGGAGAGGTGCACAGTCTTTACAATGTTTGTAAACATCATATAGATATCCTAGAGTAAACCATTAAAATTAGTAGATTTGAGGTATATTGATTTGGAATAGTGTGCACACGATTGAGGAGACCATACGAGGAGGTCGTGCGAGGCTATTCTGGAGGCAGTAGATACCACACAGTTAGCACACAAGTTTTCTAACTATGTAAACTAACCTCGCACAAGGTTAAAACAGGATCCTAAAAAAGCGGATCTAGGCCAGGCTTTCCTTTAATATATTATTTTTCCCCAAAAATCATCTAACAAAGGATATTTTTTTCTACTAAGGCCAAAAAGGGTTTTCCCATTGATTCGTAGGTAATCAAAAGGCTTCCCTTAGTGATTCAAAGCTGGATTCTTGAGGTATGTGATCACTCTTCTTCATTATTAATCAATTTCGTAGATATAATTAGATCTACTTCTCCTACCTTCTCAATTTATTATATCTATGCTTGTTATGGGTAGATATAAGATTTTGGAAGCGAAATGTGTTGAGATTTGGTCTTGATCATGTTAGGAGAAGGGATCAAAGGTTGTTTTTTGTGGGGAATCAACTTGGTTGCTAGAGAGTTCTTCGTTCGATATCAGTTTTCTCTAAAACCTTTGATGTAGGTTGATTCTATCTCAAATAATTTTTATATAATTGATTGTATTAGTTTTAAATTGGTTTATTTGAATGGAATTTACTGTGTAAAGCATGGAATAAATATTATTTAGTTATGAATTATGGTTTTTGGTAAAATTGTCTGATCTTGGTGAATTATTGTGCAAAGTGATTTAGATTCATGAAATTTAAATGGGGATTTTAAATTATGGATTTTATAGAATTTGAAAATACTTAGATATAAAATTTGTTTTCAATAAAAATGTTGTTTTATTGAAATGGTTTTCAATGAAAAGTTTTTTTTATTAAAAGGGTTTTTAGCATGATCCTTGGGTATATTAGTGTGTGAGTTCATATTGCATATATGAGGCTTGGTTGAAAGATGAACTATTCTAGGTGATAAAGGTCAAATGGAACATGGGATATAATTATCTTGTGATGACTTGGTAGATTGATGAGAAATCACTCACGAGTATAGAACTGTTATCACGTAGTATGTATGGTTGGTTGTCTGGATGTGTGGAATGGATTGGGTATGATAAAGATCGTTTAGAAATGGTTTTAAAGATTTTTTGATTTATTTTTATAGAAAAAAACTTTATGGAAAATTGGTTTCTATTTCACTTGTATTATTTTGGTTCTAAATGGTTTGGAAACTTGTTTATATTTAGTTATAAATAGTTTTGAGAAATATGTTTATATAAACTATTTTATGTAAATGTTGATAACTCTTCTCTCCTTGTGGCACGAGTGGGAAAGTCATTGGGGGTTAAACTGTTGAGTGTTATACTCACCCCTGATTTGGAACTTTGGTGATTTTGCAGATGCTATCTTCTGGAATATGAGAAAAGGTAGAGTATCACATGTTTTTAGCACCACCTCGTGATACTTCAGCTATTCAGTGATTTTAGAGTTTGGAGATTGTGGAGCATGGAGTCTTGTGGTATTTTGGGAGTATTTAGTTGTTTTTATACTATTTACTTTGATATTTTATTTGTCTTATACTATAGTACACTTTGATGTGGTTTTGAAATAAATGAATTGGTTGAGTTGTTGTTCATTTGTTCAAGCTTCATATAGTGAGCTGTTTGGTTATCATTTGTTGAGTTAATGGTTTTATTCTTAAAGGGTAAATCATCCAACACTTATATTTCAAACCCTTCAACATTTATTCATATCCTTTGGAATCTTGGGGATGTTTATTAAGGCATAGTGATGTTTCATTGTGTTCTCAAGACAATGGGAATTAGGGGGTTCATTAGTACTGACACCACTGCCATGAGTTTCTTAGGGAGATATGGGAAGAAACCATGGGAAAAGTGAGGATAACTCACCCGAGAATGAAAAGAATAAATCTTGACGATAATATTTCTATGAATTGTCAAAGGGGTCTCAAGGATATCCAAAATACCACTCCAAGGAACTTAGGGTTTGCGGGTAAAGAATGGGAAACACGGGAATTCATATTATCTTATAAATTTATAGAGAATATAAAAAACACCCATTCATGAAGGGAAAAGATATTTCACACCACAAAATATTTTATAGAACATAAATTCACACTATGAAGGGTACCTTTTAATGAACCAAGAAAACATTATTTTATTATATACCATTTATATAATTAAAAACATTATATTTTATGATAAAATCAACATCCTGTGAATCAATAGGTTTTGTTACTTTGGATACTAGAAACATAGGAAACTTATATTACAATAATTATGAGTATATCCCCATAAATTAATCATTATATATCTTCTTACAATCATATCATACATTAATATCATCCTGATGACCTGAGAAATAGAAAAATAAGAAGGGTTTAGCTCAAACAATCATAAGGGAAAACAAACATATCAACATAATACTGAGGGTGCGATCTTAGGAATACAAGGAATTAAAAGAATGAGATAAATATTTTATTAAATTAACATGGAATCATTAAAACTATTCATTGGTATGATAAAACAAATAGTAATCCCATATGATCATATGTATAATCCAATTTAAAGACTATGAAAAACATGGGACATAAATCATGATCTAGTGAGCATAGCATAGTTACACATCAACGATGAAAGTGGAATAAACATTATCATAGTAAACAGGGTATAGTGGATCTGAAATCAACACCTTTTCTCATAGCATATCAGGCATCCCCACCCATTTATTTTAGTGGATTTGGAATCCCTCTCTATTTCCCATTATTGATCGAGCATCACTATATATTTCACCATTTTCTCATGAGATGACCCAAGGAATTGGAGGGATATATAGGGAACACCCATATCCTAAATATTATACATTCACATGTGTTTCTTATAAAAACACCCAATAATCACATCATTAAAACCCAAACAAATGAATGCATTTCACATTAAATTTTAAAATGTATCACAAAAAAACCATAAAAACTAGATTGACTAACACCAAACTCATTCACCCAAATAGGAAATTCATAAAATAGTTTAAATGTTATTTTTTAAAACATAACATCATAGAATATATATACCATTACAAAAGGAGGAATATTTAAGTGAAATCATTAAATGTCCTTTTCAGAAAACATTTTCTTAACATTGTAAAAAAGGATGGAATTATAAATTATTTTTCCAAAGTCATTTTGAAAAGTGGTCAATTAGAAAAAATTTATAATATTTTAATTGTGAAATAAATCTCTAATAATGGATCCTTGGAAAAGTTAATAAAATTTTTCTATTGGAAATATCGATCCGAAAAGAAAACATATAATTTTGAAATGAAATTATTTTTTAGATATATTGAAATACATTTATTGAAAACCCATAAAAAAGTAATAAAATTGATGTTTTAAAAAATTTCAAGGAAAGTATGAATATAAAATAAATTGAAAAATATTTGTATTTGAAAACATCAAAGTTGAAAATTTACAATAATTGAAAAGATAAACGAGAAATAAGGCCCAATTAAGATATGCAGGTTTATTAAGATATATAGGTTTATTTGAGAGAAAGATCAAGAAGGTAGATTGAACCAAAATAGATATTCAGTTAAAGAGATAAATTTTAACTTCATATAAAATGGGAAATAAATTAATAAAGATAATATTCAATACCAAAGTTCAAAAGAAAATATATGACCCAAAGGAATATATTTGAGTTACCAAAGTCCCTTACCATGGATATTTACCTCCACAAAAGTGATTTGACTTACTATACCATATATATAAATATCCTCATCAACTTATTTATGACTTTAATAATAAATATTTACATTTATAATTTTAATTTATGATTATTCTCTTCATTTATGTTAGTTAGTTTTTACAAATTTTCCCATATCGGGTGTTTATAATTTTGATCATTTATAATAATTTCTTAGAAGAGGTGTCGATATTCATTATTATTTCAAGGATAACCATTTTAATATAATTAAATATATAATAATGGATTATTTATAATTTTTATGATGTTTTAATTTCATTTCCTTATTTCTTTAGTCTTTATCCTCGAAAATGAAATCAATAATAAAAATATTTTGGTGATTTTGACCCAAAAATAGTGGTTTTCTTGTTAATGAAATAAATATTGAAATAATAGTTAAAAAATATTTATTTGAATATTTATATAAAGTTACATGATTATTTATGATTTCATAATCATCCTTGATATAATTTCATAGCATTATTCAAGTAAGTAGTCAAACCAACCCAAACTTGAACATACCATGATTACTGGATGATTCTGAGGTGATTAATCAAAATATCATTATACCAGTAGCATAATGATAGTATTTAGTATTTCTTACAATTAAATATATTATAATTATAAAATTATAATAATATTTAATGGATATTAAATAATTACATCATATGAATAATTGTTTTTCTCTTTGTCCGCTTGTTTATGAAGATTAATTTTATAACAAATGTTTATCATCGATATCATTAATAGGTTATTAAATTTTTAATATCATAACATTATTCACATAATAAATATCATATCTATTATTTAAACCCCTTATTATATCTAACATATAAATAAGATATTGAGAAAAAAACTCATTTATTCATGGTAGTGGTAGTCTACACACACACACACACCCGATTAACATTTTTATTTTCATTAATGGTAAAAGGGAATGATGGATAATTAATATACCATAATTATAATGAAGTATTAGTATACCACAAATATAAAGGAAATTATTTTAATATTTTTAATTGAATTTTTCTAATAATGGGTTCACAAAAGGAAATATAAATGAGAGAGGATAAGAAATTATTCCTCACTTAATGAATTATATCCCTTATAAAGAGGGTTAAGTATTTGAGGGATGATATTTATGGAATAAAAATCATAGTTAATGTTTATATAAAGATTTAGGAGATGTTTTGGTAGTGTTTTGGCTAAAATAAGAGGGTTGTGGTGTGTTTGGAAGTGAGTATAAGAGAGCCCATTTTATAATTGAAAAGGGATGTCTTTTTTCTAAATAATCATAAATTTTCAACAATGGGAAGTAAATATCAATGAAAGTGGATCAAAAATTTTCGAAGCATTGTTTTGGAGAATAAATAATGTTTATATAGACTCAACCATGTTTTAAAAACATGTTTTAAACATATTTCATTTTCTGTACCCCTTGACTTATTACGTTTTACATTTTATCTGTTATCGTGGTAACTAGTTTTTTCCAAAGGTAAATTAATATTATCTCTAAAAATAAAGTGGAACTTATTAGATAATTTGGACCTAATAAATCTGAATTTTACATCCAATCTTTTTGTTTTCAATTAAAATTTTGTTTATAAATAATTTATTTATAATAAAGGTATAATGTATAAAAAAAATTTTGAGAAAAATTTTACTTGAGTTCTAAAATATCAGTGATAAGTTTTTAAACTATAATACAAATTTTAAAATATATAAATTTAATTATAAAATAAATAAGTCTCTAGGAAAATTGTTTCATACATTTCAAAGTCATTCCCATGTTGGTATAAAACACGTTGTATTTGTAAAAATGGTATATTTCACTATTCAACTAATTTTTTTTTTAGAAAAACATAAATAATTCATAATAAGATAATATTTGAATGATAAATAAAAAATGATTTTTATTTTTATAAATTGACATACTAAAATTTATAATTCATATTTTTAATTAAACACTTGAAATATAGTGAAAAAATGCTTTCATTAGAAAATGAGTTTTCATATATTATCTATTCGTTCTAACATTTCCTATAAATTACTAATTAAAATAGTGTAATTAATATATTCCTATTAATATATAATATAATTGAAAAGGAAATTTTAGAAGAATATTTTATTATATTCTTAGGTTTACTAGGTAAGTTGATGCATAAGGTGGACCTTATTTTGTTTTGTTATATATATATATATATATTTATATTCCAAAGTTTCATTACCACTGTCTATGGCATACTATTTATTGCTAAAATAAAATGTTCTATACTATTTTTGTTTTAGTGTTTCATGTATAGAAATATATTGAGAATATAATTTGTTTAATGTGGAAAATTTAAATAAAAATTGGGTTGTTACATTCTACGCCCTTAAAAAGTATTTTGAACTTGAAATTATTTTAAATGGAAGAAAACAAGCGAGGATACATTTATCTTATCACATCCTTAGGTTCTGATGTAGCTTCCTTGAACTTATTATTCTTCCATATAACTTTGACCATATGATTGGTCTTGTTGCACAACACCTTAACTCCTTGATCCAAAACTTCCACCAGTTGTTCCTCATATAAGAGATCATGTTCTAGTTACATTGCTTATAACTTAATTAAACATGATGTGTCTACTATATACTTCCTCAAAAGTGATACATGTTATAAATAATACACTTCGGAGAGGTTTTTAGGTAGTTTTATGTGATAATATTCTTCAATGATGTGATCAAGGATATTGAAGGGACTAATGTACATAGGGTCTAACTTTCCCTTCTTCCTCAATCTCATAATGAGATTCCATAGAGATATTTGGAGGAATACTTTATGAACAACTTCAAACACTATATGTCACCATTGAAAATACTTATAACTATTATACATTCTTATTTATTCATTCATAATTTTCTTAATGGTTTGAAATTTCCCTATAATTTCTTAGACTAGGTCATGACCTATCAACCTATTCTCTCTAACTTCATCCCAATATGTTGAATTCCTATAACTCTTACAATATAAAGTGTCATATGGTGTCATATAAATTCTAGAGTAGGAACTGTAGTTATATGAGAAAACAACTAAGGATGGCGTTGATCCCCACATACCTGTAATTCCTCCGAACAAGATCTATGAATATCCCCTAGAGTATAGATATCCCTCCCAAACTGACCATCTGTCTTAGGGTGATAACCAGTGATGAAATAAAAATATATGTCTAATTATTTTTGAATAATTATACATATCATAGAGTTAAACCTTAGATCCCTATCATATATTTTGGGTTTTGGTACTACAAACATCCTTACCACATCCCTTATGTGTATCATGGAGAGTTATTTAAAAGATAAATCTTGTTTATTGGAAACAAAACACACTGAATTTTTTAGCTAATCGACTATAACCTAAATGGAATTATAGAATTTAGATATACTTGATAGTGACACAAAAAATACATGGAAATGATTTCCCATTTCCTTATTGGTATGAGTAATGGTTTAAACATAACCTTATAATTTTTTCTTTCATACTTAAATTTATGGCATACCAGACATTAAGATATGTACTCTACAATCTCCCTATTCTTATTATGACATTGGAAATTATTCTTTTAGATATATATATATATATATATATATATATATTCATGCTATCTGTATGAATATATAAGGATGAAATATAAACATTATCAAAAGTTTCTTCTTTATTTTTGTTTTCTATGGTACACAAATCCATGTTCATAAACTCATTACTACATGTTTATGAATTTTTAACTCATGATTTTTTACCTTTTTATATAGTTATACATCATCTTAATGGGAATATTTGATATTCACCAGGCTGGATGATTGAGTAGTAATTTAGGTAAGGAAATAATTCTTTCATTAAATTATTATTTCACGACTCATACATTGAAAATCCATACATATTGAGTCTTTTTCAATACCTATAATGGATAAGATAGATTGACCCTTCCTTCTCGAGACATCATCCAAATTTTTCTTTCTAATGGTGGTAGTGTATTAATAAATAATAGTCCTCAACAAGTTATAACTACCTCCTTTGGAGCATGTTAAACTTGTATGGGTTAATATATACTTTAAGCTTTAATGGTTTTTATAAATATTACAATTATCACTATAGAGAATATGCTACTAAATTTTCAATGAAAATATTACTAACTCCTATTCCAGATAATGCATCGAGTAGTTCTTCTCATGAGTCCTTAATTGATGTGACACATATGTAATAAACTTATCATTATATATAATAAATCATACCAAACCATTAATGTAAGCATCACTGTATATCAAAAACTCTTATCCATTGAATTCTAGTGTAATTGTAGGTACAATAACCAATCTCTCAGGTATATTTATGAATATTTCCTCAAATTCTTTTATCCATGTAAACTTGGTTAGTGGGCTAGATAACCAAGAAAATTTTATCACTAAAAATAAATAGTATCAAGATTACCTAATAAAACTCTATATTTATATCATAGATATTGTTCTCAATCATTTTTTTTAATTATGTACACTTTTGATGTGTCTAAAAATATACCATAAATGGTGATAATATGACCAAGAAAAGACACTTTTTGCAGAAAAAAGTCATTTTTTGACAAACTAGTCTTATAATTTCTCCATTTTTAGGGTCTTTATAAAAAATATCAAATAATTTTAATGTTTTTATTTTATCTTAGAATATATTAGAATATCATTAATAAATACTACCATGAATATTTCAAGGCAATCTATAAAAAATTTATTCATAAAATCCATAGAGATATCAATAGCATTTGTAAGTCTAAAAGGAATCCCTGAAAATTCAGTTTTTGTAACTTTTTTTAGAAATCTATCTTGGATATGTATTCTCTATTTATCATAAATTGATGATATTATGATTGAACATAAATATTTCATAAATACGGAGATCTTTTTAGGTGATCAAACATATCATCAATATAATGTTGATGATATTTTTTATTGGTTGTGATGTAGTTATGTTCAGGATAGTAAATATGGAGGCGCATTGATCCATCCATATTATTTACTAAAGCAATGGTGCACCCATAGGAAAAAAACCCAGGAATATAAAACCGTATCCATATTATCTTAACGTTTCTTTTTAATTATTCTAACTCAATAGGGTCTATTAAATAAAGAATCATTTAGATAAGTATAAACATTGGTATGAGATCGATTGGAAACTCAAACTCACACTTTGGGGAAGTCTAGTTTTTTCTTCCAAAAATAAATTAGTATACTCCCATAAAATAGTCATGTCAAAATTTTTGACTTTATCCCATGTCAATTGAGCCATGAGTCCCTCATCTCTAGATATCATAACCCATATTATTTAATTTTCTTTCAAAGAGAGATCATAATCATCATTTTATAGATATTTGATCATCGAATGGATAAGGATATGAAATGGGTAAGGAACAAACCTTAAACCTTAAACATTATATTTAATTTAGAAACTATAAATCACATAATTTTCTCAAATATTTGTTAGGTTTAGAGTTTTATAGAATTAGGATAAACTTATACAGAGTAAAACTATACATTATATGTGGAAACTTATACTCAGTATCCATTTTATTATAAAAAATATTTAATAATAAACATAATTTATTATACTGATACATCTTAAAAAATTTCCCATGATCCAGGAGCTTCCTTAATACCTTTGAAAAAATATTTAAAAACTTGGGATGATCAGAGAAGCCAATACTCGACATAAATAATGAATTTTTTTTTGTTATGTGGAAACATTAAAACCCATTAAAAAACTTTTCTTAAATACTCATTAGAAATCATAGACAAATCACATTGGTTCCTTGTGAAATCATTACCATATCACTCTTACGTTCACCCTTATAAATGGAATATTTATAAGTTCGACTTCCACCTCTAGAGTACCCATTGAATTGGAGAGCTATAATGGGCCTCACCCTTCATGTATGCTATGTTCTGATCACCCATTTTTCATGACCTATAATGGGGTTAAACTCTTTGTATAAGATATATCAGGCTGAACCGAGAGCTATAATGGGGGATCAACACTTTATATGTAATATCCAGGGACCAAATCATGAATAAAACCCTTGAAATCTATTTTAAAACCATGAGAAAAATACTATCAGATATCAAAATACCATTTTATTTTACAAAAATATTTTTGACACCAAAATACCATTTTCTAATAAAAAATACCTTAAAAATAAAAATAAAATTCATTTAAAAAAACAGTAAATATTGTAATGGAATCTATAAATTAAATAATATTTATAGAAGTAGAAGAGTTTTTCGTCGTGTACGTTAAAAATAAAATATTCCTTTTGTCATTTTTCAAAATGTTCCATATAAAACACGTAAAAATATTTCTTTTGAAAATCATTGAATGAAATTAAAGATATAAAAAATTTCCTTAATAATGGTTTTATATACATATAAATAAATATAAAAAATAATATCAAAAATATTTACATGGATAAAATGATTTGATAATTAAATCAATAAACATTTAGAGTGTCCCGTACAACATTGGACATTTAAATCATTAGATACACAAATGAATAACTTAAAAATCATTAAGTTACATAATAATAAATAAATTAATAATCTTATAAGTAAAAGGTGGCTATATATACACCACATAAAATAAGGTGGGTGTATAAAATCAAAATATTCCTCAATGAAAGGAAATTGAGACGAAGTCCCTTACCTTGAGTTTGATTATTCATATGTGTTTTCTATCTTCGTGAATGATAAACTTAATTTAAATATTTAATTTCTAGAGATACTTTTTTATGATTATTATTCTTTTTATATCACTTATTATCATTTTATAACAATTACTTAATTATTTATGTTTCTTAAAAATATTTTGGTGATATTCTATACATGAGTCCAAAATGAATTTGGTATGATATCAATAGTAAAAGTGGAACTATTCCATCTTATTCAGAATAATATTAAGTACAAAATAATATCCTTTAGAAAAAAATTATACTTTTAAATATATCCATTACATATGGATATGAAAAATTAACTATGTTACAATCATAGAGATTGTAAGCCAGACGTATGCATGATTAACGTTTTCATTTCTCAACGATCATTATGGAAAAAGTTAATAATTATTTTAACTTTACAAAATTATAATAATATATTTAATATTATATTAATAATTTAAATATACTGATATATATATATCATTCGTGTGATTTGGTGTTGAAAAAATAATCACATCACTACATAGAGGTGATAGTTCACACGTACGCATGAACAACATTTTTATTTTTATGTGCTTGGAAAGGTAAGATTGTAAATGATATATTATTCATTAATAATTATAATTATTTTATTAATATAATATATAAAAATAAATTCGATCATTATAACCCGTCTTGAGATACTGTGATGTAAAATGAATTTTATCTGTTCGCGAGGTGGTTGTCCGCTATACACACGAATGAATAATTCATTTCCCATTTGATGAAACTGGAGATTAATTTCGGTGATGATATTAACATAATAAAATATAATTATATTTAGGATATTTTAGTTATTATTTAATCATGGTTTAAAAATATTTGAAGGAATTGGAAGAAGAAATAAAATAGAAAAACTTAATTAAAAATGATACCTCTTCCTCAGAAGATTTCCTTTAATTAACACCTAAACACATCTAAGGTGAGTTTTATGCATAAAATAAGAGCTCTATAATATGGGGAGGTTATATAGGAAGGTATTTTGGAAGAGATTTTCCAAATCAAATAGGTCTTGAGGTTTGAAGAAAAAATAAGAAAGGGTACCCTTTTATATGAGAGGGGAGAGGCACTCTTATAAATTTTTAAAATATTAAATTAATACAAATTAATTTTATACTCCAATTATATTCAACCTATTTATTTAGAATATATGATTTTTATGGGTAGGCATAGATTCATCAAATTAAAAATAGATAATTTTTGACTATTTTTAGTCCTTATCTTTTAGATTTAACCCTTATTTAACCTTTTTAATTCCTAGAATGGTATAATGTAATTTACTCAATGAAGGTTAATATAATTACTGTAAAAAACCAAAACTGCATTGTAAAAGACCATAAAGCTGTATATGTAGTTATCGTAACTTTGAAGGGTCCATCCTATATGGAGACATAAAGATAAGAGACACTCCTTGTTGTATCTTGATCCCAAACTCGATCTCTCATCGAGGGGGTAATGCTAGAACCTCTTCTGGAAAGACATCAGGGTACTCCTCTACGACCCTAGGAAATGCCAACTACTGAACCTCTGAAGAACTTAACATCATCTCATCTATCATGGATGACAAGGATGGAATTCACCTATGAACCATCTGGGGGTCTCTCTCATAAAAAAACACCACTTGCTCTCCATCCACACCAAATAAAATGAACTTCTTCCTGAAGCAATCCAAGATAGCTTACACCGAATACAACCAATTCATGCCAAGGATGACATCATATGGTTTTATTCATAAAGATAGGAAATCTCCCCAAGAGAGGTGTTTCCCCAACACTAGCTCACAGTCTCTACATACTTCAAACAAGTCAGCTCAACCTCCAACTAGCATAGTCAACGCCAAGGGCATTGGAAGCCTCTCTACCTCAAGTCCCAAAGCATGGACAAGGGTAGGTGATATAAAGGAGTGTGTCACTCCTGATTCAAAAAAGGCATACATCAAGGTATAAAACAATCAAAGGGTACCTCGAACGACATCTGGCTCGCCTGGAGCCGGAAACGCCAGAGCATGAAGTTGACCATGACCTCTTCCACGGCCTCTCTGCCCCTGATGACGACCACCACCACAACCGAACTCTGCCCTCTAAGGAAGGGGAGCGTCATGGGGCTGTCCTCTGCCTTCCCCATCTACCCTCTGCTAATCTAAAGCTAGTTCAACTGGCTGCTGCTGCCTCGGCTATAACTGCCTCAACGGAGGAACCTAGAGCATAACACCTGGTGCATGGTGACCGCTCTGAAAGGACGTGCACTCCCACTACTAATGGACATGACCACCGTATGAAAAACAAGCACTTGATCCCTTGTTATAGGTATAAGAGTTTCTGCCTCTGGAGAAATGAGTTATGAAGGGATGGGATCTACCCCCAGCTGAACGAAAACCCTTCTGCCCAGAAAACCGGGAACCTCGGACCATAGCTCTGCTTTGTGAGGAATCATGCCTATTCCCCTCTCGTGATGATACAGTCCAAGACAAAGTCCTCTCGACAACCTCTTCCCTCGCCAGTACCTCAAGATATGTTTTCAGCATAAACGGGGTGACCTGGCGCTAGATCCCTGGATGCAAAGCCTCTTTGAAATAACTCTCCCTAGCCTCTTCATCTGTTAATAGGTCTAAAGAATATCATAAATGGTTATTGAAATGGATTCCAATCTCTGGAACACTGGAGGTCCCCTGTCGAAGTGTAAGAATCTCCTAGCGACTGGATGCCTTCGTAGTCGAAGAAAGAAACTCGACTCTAAACCTATATCGGAACTCCTCCCATGATATTGTTGAATCCTCACGATCCCCGAGAAAAAAGAACCACAACTACCACACTGCTCCACGTAGCACCGTCACAACCAAGGACACCCATTTCTCCTTCCGAGCATAAATCGAACTGAAGTTGATCTCGACCTCCTCTAACCAATATTCCATGACTGCATGTAAAACGAAGCCCTTTTACTTCTACAGACTCTTGCACTGAAACTCTCAAAGTGTCTTACTCCTAGTGTCATCGTCATCAACCTCTACCCCGCGCCGATCTACTTGAATAGCCTTCTGGACAATTTCTGTGAAAACCTGATGAGGACGTCAACCAGGAGCAATAAATCGTAAAATAAAAAACCGTTAGAGCTCGTAAACCTGGAATATGGAAGTCTCAGAATTTATTAATTAATTATTTTCTTTTATTCATTTTAGCTTAACCTATCCCAAGGTCTACCCATTCAAACAAATGCACAAATAAAAATGATGCATGATCCTTTCCTAGGTTTCTACCCTGCAACTAGTATCACCTTGTTTAGTATCCATTGTAAACTTAAAGTTTCGTACATCAGATCATCGGGGGACCTAAATGTCAATGTCTCAGCCGGCCTCCAGTGTTTACCTCACTTGCTAAACATTAATGACACCATTTCTATACCAACCCACGCAACCACACCTGTGCCTAACTCTAAACTCTATCCTATCCCTCAACTAGGCCTCTGATACCACTCTGTTAGGACCCCCTCCCAACAAAGTGTACCCCAACTGGGTTGACAATGTGAGAAGGGAGAAAATGACCCCCGAGTACCACCTCCAGTAGGGCCCGGGTTGGATACTAGTACCGAGGGTATAGTAAATAGAAAAATGGGAGGCATTACCCTCTAAGATAACACATGCAGAAGAGATAGATAAGATAGAAACCAATCAAATCCAACTTAGAACTGGAATATAAAAGAAACCAAAGCGCATATATGAAATTTCATGCACAAGTATTAGAACTGGAAAGGAAAAACAGCAAGTACCCAAAAGAAAGTAAAAATAGAAGCAACCACAAGCCTGAAAAGCTCATGAAACCCCAAGCTCGTAGAAACCAGCTTGATCTCCAACCTGCTCCAAGTGACCTGAAAAACAGTTTATATATACATAGGGTGAGTATAACAGTATACTCAGTAGGATCCTCCCTGAAGCCTCTCTTGAAAAAGTAAGGAAAATATTCTAATGAAAAATGAACAACAAGTGAAACTAACTCGTCACCTAAACAGGTATCCTAAGTTCCTAACCTCACCATGGCTACACTCACTATGTAACACATAAAAGAATATGTCATATAATAAATAATATCAAGGATACCCCACTACTACTTACCCACTGGTTTGCCGCTTTTCCCCAACATCACATGTCCTAAGCATCTCTCTCTAAAAAGGGCTGCCTGCAAACACCTAGGAGAAGCACCAAAACATGCACCTCATGCAACAAAAACCACCACGAAAATGTAAGAAAAGTAACCAGGTAGTTTATGGGATCCACCACATCCCGAATAATGTGTATTGTACATTGGGTATTATACCTCAAGCAATTACAACCCATAAACCGAGTAAGAATCCTCAAGCCATCGCAGCCCATACACGTTACACCTATAGTAGTCCATAGAATACTATATCCAGAATATATGTGTGTTAATAACCACAAGACACTATATCCCTCTACACACATATATGGGGAAAACTAACCGTTGTGCCCACCCACACAAGTAACTACCAATAGAAGAGAGTAGGGCCAAAGGGAGTAGTTAGCCATCCATCCTCCCCATAGAATGTTGGGGAAAACAACCCCAAGGCTCAGAATCCCCAGGGTGTTAGTTTCCCTTACTGACTAGGTGGAGTAGCATATATAAACAGAAAAAGTACAGGATATATTATATCTCACAACCACACTATGGGAATAACCTAGTCTTAGAAACAAATATTGCTAACATCTCTCAAAATTTTGGCTGCTACTTCTAAGACTAGGTATCCTATAAGCATACGACCATTTAAAGAGATTTATTAGATTACTTCATTCCATTTTTATCAGTTTCACTTTACGTTAATTAATTCTTTAAACATTAATTAACCATGAACAATTCCACATTAAATTTAATTAGCATCATACACAAGTCAACTGTTCCTTAAAAATTACAACCTCATCAATATGTTCCAGCAACTCCATCCCCATGGGTTAACACCCTTTATTCAATTATTTATTATAGAATTACTTTTCCACATTCCTTGTCATTCAAGAAAAACATTCTATTATACTAAACACAAGGGGGCTCTACACGGTGAGTAGATGTACTACCCGTCGAGTCTTTTCCACTTATAGCAAGAGCATAAACCCATCCTTCCTTGAGAAGCTAAATACAGAAGGCACGTGGCATACCCCACATGTCTTTGCCTCTTTCGGAAGAAGGGTAAGTAAGCCCAACTGCCTTGATCAGTGGGGAAAAGTAAAGCAGATAAACAACCAAAAGAAATAGTAAGAATCCAACAATCCCATCCATCCCATTCCATCATCCCTAGTGTCCTCCCCGACACCCACATGCATAAACCGATGCATCTCGCCACTCTAGGTGTCATCTGCTGCCACAACCAAAAGGCCTCCATGGCTCCACATATCACCACAAACCTCTAGGCTCACATAAAAACACAAGCTGCAGGAAAACAAACATCACATAAATTGGGATCTTGTCCCTTTAACAATCAAGAGGGTAACTCAGAACCTTTCAACGAATTATCAAACAATCAACTCTTTAATCCATCTTGAATTAACAGATTTATTATTCATTGGTTCCAAATTCGGGATACCTAACCAATAATCTTATAAAAAATAAACAAACATGATTATTGCACCAATATGATTAACATCAAATTACAACAAGAACCATATTTGTTCACATTCCTCTTTATCTTTACCCAAACAATAATCAATTAATCCCAATTTACGTTCTTCACCAATTTCCATCAAGAACGAACAGCTAATCAAATCAAGCATAGATATCACACTATCTAGAAAAACATGAGGCAATAAAATATGATCAATATCAATTTACTTATCCGATTAAAATATTTGTTATGTGAATTCCATTTTCATCTAGTGGTATTAACCATGCTAACGATACAGTTGCATGTAAAATAAAGAGAAAAAACGAATCCCCTAACTCAAACAGTTCCTCTCATTCTTTATCCACACAATGGGCCATGATCCTCCTATCGCGACATCTATATCCACCCAAGGATTCCATGGTATGACCACACAAACCAAACCCCAAGAAAAACCCCATTAGAAGCATAGAGATTTCATGCTATAACATGGGAAGGAGAAATAGGAGAAGATGATCCCCAAATGAATGACGATAAAACATACCTTATATTAAAGATTGATCGATACAGCTTGGTTGCATCAAAACAGAGCGGAACCAATCCGAGGAGTAAATTTTGATTTTGGAACTCCTACGGGAAGTATTTAAAGGTTTTGGCGTCTCATAGTCGAGAAAAACGAGGAAGAAAAAGGGAGGAAGATATCTCATCCATTTTGAAGATATAATGGGGTGGCGGTTCAAGATACGCTTAATTACACATTAAAATCATATTGCATTAACCCACACGTTTTGACCAAGAAAAATATCCCGAGCCATAAGAATAATTAATATAGGGTTTATAGCCTTTGAAATGGCCTTAAGAGTCCTTAAAATAAGGCTTTAAATGTATTTTACGTCAAAGGAAACTTCAAAGGGGAGAAACTGTAGAAAGCTGGAAACACTATACACCTACCATTACTATACACCTACCATTACTGTACACCTACCGATAGAGGAACCATTTTGGAAACACTGTACACCTAGCGTTACTGTACACCTACCGATATTGTACACCTACCGATAGAGGCACTGTTCTGGAAACACTGTACACCTACCATTACTGTACACCTACCGTTAATATACACCTACTGATGCTGTACACCTACCAATAGAGGAACCATTCTAGAAACACTGTATACCAACCGTTACTGTACACCTGCCGATACTATACACCTACCGATAGAGGCACCATTCTAGAAACACTGTACACCGACTATTACTTTACGCCTACTGATATTGTACACCTACCGATAAAGGCACCATTCTGGAAACACTGTACACCTAATGTTACTTTACACCTACCGATACTGTACAACTGCTGATCCTGTACACCTACCGATTGAGGCATCGTTCTGGAAACACTATACACCTACCGTTACTGTACACCTACCGATAGAGCTACCGATAGAGAAACTGATAGACCTCACCGTTCTGGAAACACTATACATATACAGTTACTGTACACCTATCAATAGAGCTACTGATAGGGCTATCGATAGACCTCACCATTCTGGAAACACTGTACACCTATCGTTACTGTACACCTAATGATACTGTACACCTATCGATACTGTACACCTACCGATAGAACAGTTCACAGAACCTCACCGATAGAACTGTTCACAGAACATCACCAATAGAACTGTTCACTGATGGAACTGTTCACAGAATTGAAAATTTGGCAAAGTGTTGGGGATAAGTCACCTTGACATCCTGGAACACCTCAACACAACATTTTCACAAAGTAATGGACTGGAGAGGTCCATGCCATTACATCAGATACCTCTCAAAACATTCTCCTCCTCGAGAATTTAAAATCCACCAAAAGAAACGAGGTCTGAACAACCACCAATCAAGATAACTCTCAAAAGAGATCAAGCCATAAAATCAAAAAAAGATATTCATAAAGAAAACATGAATAGTCTAACCACAAAGGGAACATTGTTACATGAAAAGAGTTAAACATCAAACAACTCTGTGTACTGAGCATGTATCTGTGACTCACATTCCTAGGTACTCTCCTCCATGCCACCGTGTCTCCACAAGACACGAACTAATGGGATAGAATGCCCGAACAACAACTTCTCCTTGCGGTCTTGGATCTCCACAGGTTACTCCGCGAAGGTTGCATCATCATCAACAACGATCTCCACCCAATAGATGATGTGAGAGTCAGCATGAAGATAACGACGGAGCTGTGAATCATGGAAAGAATTATGTATTTGAATTATCTATGGGGGAAGTGCTACTCGATACGCCACAACTCCAACATGATCTAACACCTCGAAAGGCCTAAAAAATCGGGGAGAAAGCTTACTTCCACGTCCAAACCTTCGCTTCCCATGATGGGGAGTCACCTTCAGAAACACATGATCCCCAACATTAAACTCCCTGGGTCTCCTCCTTTGATCAACATATGATTTATGAAAAAATTGCTATGTATTCATCCTCTAATGAATCACTTGGACCATATCTGTTGTATTCTGCACTAGTTTCGGTCTGAGAATTGCTGACTCTCCGACCCCAGTCCAGCACAACAGAGGACGGCAATACCGACCATACAAGGATTCGAACGGCAACATAGAGATGGTGGAGTGAAAACTATTATTTTAGGAGAACTATACCAAGGGTAAGTGTCTCATCCATGAACCTCCAAAATCAAGAACATAAGAGAGTAACATGTCTTCAATATTCTGGATGGTTTTCTCTGTCTGACAATCCGTTTGAGGATGAAAATAAGTGATAAGGAATAGTTGAGAACCGAAATCATGTTGGAGACCTCTCCTCAACCTGGAGGTAAAAGGAGGATCTCGATCAGAAATGATCATCCTAGGGACTCCATGAAGTCTCACCACCTCCTATAGATACTGCCTCGACAAAACTTCCACTGAGCTCGACTCCCTGATCGCTGTGAAGTGGGCCGATTTTGTTAAATAATCCACTCCCACCCAAATAGCATCATGTCCTCCCAAAGCTCGAGGTAAACAAATAAAAAAGTCCATTGAGATGTCCTCCCACTTCCACTGAGGAATCTCTAATGGATGGAGAAGACCACCAGAAACATGGTGTTCGACCTTCACCTTTTGGTAGACTAAACATCGAGACACAAACTCCGCAACCACACGCTTCAGCACAGGCCACAAAAACTGACTCCTCAAGGATCGGTACATAATTTTCATGCCAGGATGTATTGCTAAAGGTGAAATATGGAACTCTCTGAGAACCATCTAACACATCGTCAAGGGAACAAAAATACTTCCCTGACACAACACTCGATGTTGTTCATCCTCCGACCAACCATCAGGGGCCTCACCACAAACAACTCGGTCTCTCTAGACCTCCACCTCTAGATATCCCAAATGGGTCTCTTCCACCTTATACATCAGGGATTCCTTTACCGTCATCTGAAAAAGACATCCTCTACCCCCATCTTCTCCCATATCAAGATGTAATGCTGATACTTCTTCCATTACTCTCCAGGAATCACCGGATTCACGCACAACATCACTACGTGACTTTCGGCTTAGCGCATCAGCTACAACATTCCCTTTTCCAAGTGTATATGATATTTCGAATTCTTATTCCAATAGGAACTCCATCCACCAACATTATCGTAAGTTCAGGTCATTCTAGGAGAAAAGATACCTCAAAATATTATGATCGGTGAAAACCAGAAAGCACTAAACAATGAGGTAATGTATCCACAACTTTAGAGAAAACACCACATCTTCCAACTCAAGATCATGGGTGGTATAGTTGTGTTCATGGGGACATAACTACCGAGACCCATAAGAAACAATAGACCTCTACTGCATGAGAACACAACCTAACCCCAGATGTGAAGTACCACATAAAACATCAAACTGAACTCTCTTAGCTAGAAGACAAAGGACTGGAGCACTAACTTACTTCTTTTTTAGATACTCGAATGCTGCCTGACACTGATCAGTCTATATGAATTCCTGATCCTTCCTGGTGAAAGCTGTCATAGGAGTTGCAAATCGTGAGAAATTGGCTATGAACGTCCTGTAGTAGCCTGTGAGACCAAAGAAAATTTTCACCTCTGAAACTGTCTTGGGGGCTGCCCAAGACACAACTGCTTCTTTCTTCAATGGATCCACAACTACTCCCTATTGGGACAAAATATTCCCCATGAAAAGGAATTCCTGAGACCAAAACTCACACTTCGACAGCTTCTCAAACAGCTGATGTCGACGAAGAACTCCCAAAACGTCTTGTAGATGCTCTGCATGCTCCTCTTCAGATTTGGAGTACGCAAGGATGTCGTTGATGAAAACTAACATGAACTTGTCCAGGAACTCACGGAACAAAACATTCATCAATCCCATGAATACAAATGGAGCATTCATCATGCCAAACCCCATTACAATGAACTCATAATTCCCATGATGACAACAGAACGCAGTCTTCGGGATATCCTCATCCTTCACACGCATCTAATGGAATCCTCACCGCAAGTCGATCTTTGAGAACCAACTTTCACCCTTCAGTTGATCCAATAATTCATCAATCCGCAGAAGAGGATAGCGATTCTTTATTGCCACTTTTTTCAAGTGATGATAATCGACACACAACCACAAATGACCGTCAGCCTTCTTCGTGAACAAAACAGGTGCACCCCACGGTGACACACTTGGCCGAACAAAACCGCACTGTAACAGACCATCAAGTTGTATATGTAGTTCTCGTAACATAGAAGGGTCCATCCTATATGGATACATAGAGATATGAGACACTCCTGGATGTATCTTGATCCCAAACTCGATCTCTCATCGAGGGGGTAATGCTACAACCTTTTCTGGAAAGACATCAGGGTACTCCTCTACGACCCTAGGAAACGCCAACTACTGAACCTCTGAAGAACTTAGCATCATCTCATCCATCATTGATGATAAGGATGGAACACACCTATGACCCATCTGAGGGTCTCTCTCACCAAAAAACACCACTTGCTCTCCATCCACACCAATGAAAATGACCTTCTTCCTGAAGCTATCCAAGATAGCCTTCACCGAATACAACCAATCCATGCCAAGTATGACATCATATGGTGGTATTCATAATCATAGGAAATCTCCCCAAGAGTGGTGTTTCCCCAACACTAGCTCACAGTCTCTTCAAAATTCAAACAAGTCAGCTCAACCTCCAATTGGCGTAGTCTACGCAAAGGGCATTGGAAGCCTCTCTACCTCAAGTCCCAAAGCATGGACAAGGGTAGGTGATATGAAGGAGTGTGACACTCCTGAATCAAACAAGGCATACATGAAGGTAGAAAACAAGAAATGGGTACCTAGAATGACATCTGACTCACCTGGAGCTGGCAATGCTAGAGCATGAAGTTTACCATGACCTCCTCCATGGCCTCTCTGACCCTGATGACGACCACCACCATGGCCGCACTCTACTCTCTGAGGATGGGGAGCGTCATGGGGCTGTCCTCTGCCTGCCCCATCTACCCTCTTCTAATCTAAAGCTGGTGCAACTGGCTGCTGCTTCCTTGGATGGAACTGCCTCAACGGGGGAACCAGGATCGTAGCACCTGGTGCACGATGATCGCTCTGAATGGTCAGGCACTCCCACTACTGATGGCCATGAAAACCACATGAAAAAAGAGCCTGATCCTTTGGTATAGGTCTATGAGTTGCTGCCTCTGGAGAAATAAGTTGTGAAGGGCTGGGACCTACCCCCAACTGAATGGATAACCTTTTGCCCTGAAAACTGGGAACCCTGGACCATAGATATGCTTCATGAGGAATCATATCGATTCCCCTCTTATGATATCCAATCCTAGAAAATGTCCTCTCGACAACCTCTAACCTCCCCATCACCTCAAGATATGTTTTCAGCAAAAATGGGGTGACCTGACGCTAGATCTCTGGACGCAAAGCCTCTTTGAAATGCCTCTCCCTAGCCTCCTCATCTAGTAAATGGTCTGAAGAATATCATAAAAGGTTCTTGAAATGGATTCCAAACTCTTGAACACTGGAGGTCCCCTGTCAAAGTTTAAGAAGGTCCTGGCGACTGGACGCCTTCGCAGTCGAAGAAAGAAACTCGACTCTAAAACTCTCTCAGAACTCCTCTCATGAGATCGCTGAATCCTCACGATCCCCAAGGAACAAGAACCACCACTACCTCGCTTCTCCACGTAGCATCGTCACAACCAAGGAAACCCATTTCTCCTTCCAAGCACGAATTGAACTAAAGTCGATCTCAACCTCCTCTAACAAATATTCCAAACTGCGTCTAAAACGGAGCCCTATTACTTCTGCAGACTCTATCACTGAAACTCTCGGAGTGTCTTCCTCCAAGTGTCATCGTCGTCAACGTCTACCCTACGACGATCTGCTGGAATAGCCTTATGGACATTTTCTGTGCAAACCTGACGATGAAGTCAACCTAGAGCCATACCTATAAAATAAAAAACCGTTAGAGCTCGTAAACCTGGAATATGGAAGACTCAAAATTAATTAATTAATTATTTTCTTTTATTCATTTTAGGTTAACCTATCCCAAGATCTACCCATTCAAACAAAAGAAAAATGAAAAATGATGCATGATCCTTTCTTAGGTCTCTACCCTATAACTAGTATCACCTTGTTTAGTATCAATTGTAAACTTAAAGGTCCGTACAACAGATCATTGGGGGCCCTAAATGCCTATGTATCAGCTGGTCTCCATTTTTTACCTCACTTTGTAAACATTAATGACACCGTTACCCTACCAACCCATGCAACCACATCTGTGCCTAACTCCAAAAACCATCATATACCTCAACCAGGTCTCTAATACCACTCTGTCACGACCCCCTCCCCACAAAGTGTACCCCTCATGGGTCGACAATGTGAGAAGGGAGATAATGACCTCCGAGTCCCGCCTCCAGGAGGGCCCGGGTTGGTGACTAGCACCGAGGGTATAGTAAACTCAAAAATGGGAGGCATTACCCTCTAAGAGAACACATGCGGGAGAGAGAGATAAGATAGAAACCAATCAAATCCAACTCAGAACTGGAATATAAAAGAAACCCAAGTTCATATATGAAATGTCATGCACAAGTAGTTCAACTGGAAGGGAAAAACTGTAAGTACACAAAAGAAAGTAAAAACAGCAGAACCACAAGCCCGAATAGCTCTTGCAACCCCAAGCTTGTAGAAACCAACTTGATCTCCTACCTACTCTAAGTGACCTGAAGAAATAGTTTATATATACATAGGGTGAGTATAACGGTATACTTAGTAGGATCCTCCCCGAAGCGTCCCGTGTTGAAGTAAAGAAAGCATGCTAAAGCACAGCGAACAACAAGTGAAACTAACTCATCACCTAAAGAGGTATACTAAGTTCCCAACCTCACCATAGCTACACTCACCAAGTAACACACATAAGATTATATCATATAATAAAGAATATAATGGGTACCTCGCTACTACTTCCCCACTGGTTTTCCGCTTTTCCCCAATGTTGCACGCCCTGAGCATCTTTCTCCAAAAAGGGCTGCCTGCAGACACCTGGGAAAAGCACCACAACGTGAACCTCATGCAACAAAACCACCACGTCCACGTAAGCAAAGTAACCAGGTAGTTTCTGGGAGCCACCACAACCCGCATAATATGTATCATACATCAGGTATTATACCTCAAGCCATTACATCCCATACACTGAGTAAGAATCCTCAAGCCATCACAACCCATACACGTTACACCTATAGTAGTCTATAGAATACTATATCCAGAATATATGTGTGTAAATAACCACAAGCCATTATATCCCTCTATACACATATATGGGGAAAACTAACTGTTGTGCCTACTAGCACCAGTAACTACCGAGATAATAGAGAGGGGCCAAAGAGGGTAGTCAGCCATCCATCCTCCCACCAGAATGTTGGGGAAAACATCCCCCCCAGGGCTCAGAATCTCCGGGGTGTCAGTTTCCCTTACTGACTGGGTGGAGTAGCATATAGAAACACAAAAAGTACATGATATATTATATATCACAACCAAACTATGGGAAAAACCTAGTCGTAGACACAACTACAGCTAACGTCTCTCAGACTCCGGGTTGATACTTCTAAGACTAGGTATCTTATAAGCATACAACCATTTAAAGAGAATTATTAGATTACTTCATTCCCATTTTATCTGTTTCAATTTACATTAATTAATTCTTTAAACATTAATTAACCATAAATAATTCCACATTAAATTTCACTAGCATCATACCCAAGTCAACTGTTCCTTCAAAATTACAACTTCATCATTATGTTCCAGAAACTCCATCCCCATGGGTTAACACCATTTATTAAATTATTCATTATATAATTACTTTCCCACATTCCCAGGAATTCTATAAAAACATTCTATGCTACTAAACACAAGGGGGATGAACATGGTGAGTAGATGTACTACGCTTTGAGTCTTTTCGACTTATATCAAGAGCATAAACCCATCCTTCTTTGAGAATCTAAACACGGAAAGCATGTGGCATACCCCACGTGTCTTCGCCTCTTTCAGAAGAAGGGTAAGTAAGAACAGATTCCTTGAGTAGTGGGGAAAAGTAAAGCAGATAAACAACCAAATGAAACAGTAAGCATCAAACAATCACATTCGTCTCATTCCATCATCCCTAGTGTCCTCCCCGACACCCACATGCATAAACCGATGCATCTCGCCACTCTAGGCATCATCTACTACCACAAACAAAAGGCCTCCGTGCCTCCGCATATCACCACAACCCTCCAGGATCACATCAAAACACAAGCAGCAGTAAAACAAACATCACATCAATCGGGCTCTTGGACCTTTAACTATCAAGAGGGTAACTCAAAACCCTTCAAGGAATTATCAAACAATCAGCTCTTTAATCCATCTTGAATTAACAGATTTATTATTCATAGGTACCAAATTTGGTAAACCCAACCAGTAAGCTTATCACAAATATATAAACATTCTTACTACACCAATTTGATTAACATCAAATTACAACAAGAGATGGATTCATTTACATTCCCCTTTATCATTATCCAAACAATTATCAATTAATCCCAATTTACGTTCTTTACCGATTTCCATCAAGAACGAACAACTAATGAAAGCAAGCATATATATCACAATAACTAGAAAAACATGAGGCAATAACATACGATTGATATCAATTTATTTATCTAGTTAAAATATTTATTATGTCAATTCCATTATAATTCAGTGGGATTAACCATGCTAACGATACAGTTTCACGTAAAAGAAATAGAAGCAATGAATCCCTACCTCAAACAGTTCCTCTCATTCTTTAACTTCAATTTTTATCTCATACCTTTAATTTTACATCCCAAAAAGTAATAACCAATAATAACCTCAAATAATAAATGTATCAAAAAATACCACTAATCACCTTAATATTTATTAAATTAAAGCCTCAATAGGGTTTTCTAGGAAATTTAAATTGTAATCATCCTTAAAAAAATAAACTCGTGATGATATCCCTAACTCAAAAGGAAACATTATTATATTCAATGTCATCTAAACCCTATTCTGATACCAACTATAAGGACCCAAACGTAAAAATTACATATTCTAGTTATTTTAAAAACTAGAAAAAACATAATTTTGCCAAAGATATTTTAGCATTATAGTTTTTGAGAATCATGACAATGTCTTACATAGTAAACCCATACATTACAAGTAAATACTTATACCCAGTAACCATTTGTTTCATTAAACAAAAATCTATAAAATTATTCATGATTTCTTATGCTGATATATCTTCACAATTTTCCATTGATCACTTTCTTCTCTGAAATCCTTCTTAAACCCTATGAAAATATTTTAAAACATAGGATAATCATCGAAGCTCAGTAAGGGGAATAAATTTTAAAAAATCATTAGTTCAGTGGAAACATGAAAACCCATTTAAAACCTTTTCTTAAAAACTCATTATCATGTAGAGAGAAATCACATAGGTTCCTTGGGACATCATTACCATTAATATATTACTTTAACCATTAAAAATGGAATAAACATATGGTATAATTCTATCTCCAAAGTAAAAAATGCATTAGAGATCTATAATAGACCTCACCCTTCGTATAAGTTATATCCGGATCACACGTCTTTAAGGAGCTAAAATGGGGATCAACCCTTCTTATATGATATATCGGGCTCACCAGTAGGCTATAATGGGGCTCAACACTTTCGTATATAATTTCTAAAGATGAAATAATGAATAAAAACCTTGAAAAATCCTTTAAAACCAGGAACTAAATATTTTCAGATAAAAAACACTATTTTCTTTTGAAGTCCCATTTTTAACACCAAAACAACCTTTTCATTTAAAAATCATTTTCAGTACCAAAAAACCAAATAAATAAATAATTTTCATTTTAATTTAATAAAACATGTAATATTTAAAGGGAATATATAAATTAAATAATATTCATAGTGGCAGAAAATTCATTGTCACCATGTATGTTAGGAATAGAACATTACCATTGTTGTTTGTTAAAATGTTCCATATAAAACACTTAAAAGGACTACCTTTGAAATAATTTGAATTAAATACAAGTTAGAAAAAAAAATTTCTTTATAATTATTTTATATAAAAATATACAAATAAGTAAAATAATATCGAGAATATTGACATGGAAAAAAAATATTTGATAATTAAATCATTAAACATTAAAAGTGTCCCATACCAAATTGAACATTTAAAACATAAGCTCTATAAAATAATAACATTATAAAGCATTAAATAAAATAATAATAAATAAATTAATGATATGGTAAGTCAACAAGGGATCTATATACACCACATAAAATAAGTTGGGTGTATAACATAAAATATGCCCCAATAAAATCTCTATAATATGGTAGGGATTATAGGAATATATTTGAACAAATATTGGCTAGAATAATTAGGTTTTTAGGTGTGAAGAAAAGAGAAGAATGGGTAACTTTTTATAGGAGAGTGGAGGGGAACTCTTGTAATTCATAAAAATATTAAATAAATATAAATTAATTTTATATTAAAAATGGTTAAACAGATTTATTTCAATGATAATATGATGTTGTGTTGAAATACCATCATCTAATAAAAATTAGATATGTTTTAACTATTTTTTAGACCGCATATTTTTTCTTTATCCCTTATTTAGCCTTTTTAATTCCTACCATGGTATAATGTAATTTACACTTTGAGGGTCACTAAAATTTCTATAAAATGAAAAAATACCAATAAATTAGTCATTTATGACATTTTGAGACTTATCTCAATAAATTGGATGAACTTTATATATTTATGAATTTTATATCATTTAATAAAATATAAATAATTTTAGAATATAATTAATGTTAATTTTGATAATATTAATTAATTAGATTTTTAAAAATATCATTACAACATGATATATTTGAAATAACTCTTTTAAATCATAACTAACAGGTCAAAGTCATCTAGAAAATTCATGGATAAAATTAATTCTGTAGTGATCTGAACCTAGAAGGCCCAGAGCTATTGTCTACTATCGATTACATTAGCATGATTAGAAGGAATCAAATCCTGAAGGGCTGGGAGGTTAGTAGTATTGGTAAAAAATATACACACATGAGGAAAGAATACACTAATTACAACATAATTGTTTCCTTGTTTCTAAATAAATTACTTTAATAATAACTTTATTCATTCTAGTAAACATATGAATATCTTTTATAGTACGCTTCTTGGATTCTTGGGGAAATAAACATAACAAGGGTGGGATTAAATTATCATTAATGACAAATTATAGAGGAATCAATAATGAATCAATTAGAATAATCAATATGGAAAGTTAAATAATTGAGAACACAATCCATGTAATCAAGAACTGAGAAACAAGTGAGTAAATAATATGGGAAGGAAAATAACTAAAAACACATTCCATTAAAATAACTAGATAAAGAAAAATCAATATGGAATGGTAAGTAAATAAAATAGATTCCATTTAATCAATAAAATGAAAATGAAATTTATCCATATATATTTCAATGAATAATCTCATAGATTAATAATAACTGAAACTAAATGAAGGCAATTATTTCTTAATGAAAGTCATGTCTAAGGCATATGAAAACATATACTGTCAAGACATTTAAAAAGGTGGTTTAAAACTATTGATAGAAACCCATTAATTTTTTTTTGTAATTTATATTTCACATGAGAACATATCGATGCATCAAAGAGATATATAAAGTCTAGGCTCCACCCATCATTACCAGTCCAAGGCATTCCTCATATCGAATAATCAAAAGAAATGATATGACATATCAAATATCTATATTGAATAAGAAATAAATAATTATAAATATTTTCTCAAATAATCAAATAAAATTTAATGTAGAAACCATATATAAATTAGTATATGGTTTTGGAAATAGTAATATCCATGATAAATGAAATAGATAATTAGGGGGAAATTCAATATTCAATGATAATAGAAGATTGAATATTTCAAGGGGAATAAAAATTGATTCATGAAGTGAATGGAATACTATACCTATATAAATTAATAACAAACCATCTAGAGGAACAATAAGGAATGTATCAATAGAAAAAATCCCAAGTGTAGTAATAATAAAGGTTTTTTGTTGTTGATGAATAGAAATACTATAAATATAGCTTTTTAAATCATTCTTGAGAAAAATATCATTTTGATTTTCAATAAATTTTGAAATAAATTTTCTTTAAAATCATTCTTGAAAACATTTTATTTAAAAATTAACCTTTTACACATGCAACAGAAGCTTAAAACAATTACTATGAGTAAATCCATAATTTCTATATGAGGTAAAAATAACGTTACTTTTAGATGGTAAAAAGGTTAGAAAATTTCAATCAGGAAATGGATAAGAATATTTCTTTAAAAATATTGGTAAAAAACATATGTTTAAAATTTTTGTTACCAAATCATTTTAAAAACATTTTTGAAATAATTATAATAAATCCTTGTTTTTAGAATAAGAAACGTTCACTGACTAAATAGTGGAACAAAGTTGGGTTTTCTTAAAAACATTTTCTAAACAATATTAAGTACCAAAGAGTGAAGAAATGGTACAAATAGTTGAGAATGGTCATGAATAACCAAAGGAGAGGAAATGGAATTTTTTTAATGAACAATGGTCATATAATCTCATCGAATTTAAATACTATAGTAATATCATTAAAGTTATTATTAAAGAAAATAATCTTTAAACATTCCCAAGTATCTCATACCACTTTGAAAATTTTTAAATCATAAACCATATGAAAGAATAATATTAAATGGATTTTTTAAATAACATGAAGCTAAATGAATTCATGATATAATATATAAAAATTTAAGTAGATACACCACACAAAATAAGTAAGTGGTGAAGAATGCCATTTATCCAACATAAGTAAAAAGTGAGACAATAATCCCTTACCTTAAGTATCCTTTTAGAAGAACATACTTTAAATTCCTGTGTAATAAAACTATGTTAATTTTATACTTTCATCATAAATTTTTTCATGTTTATAATTAATTTTATTTCACTTGTTACCATTTTGTGTAAAATTACTTAAACGATTAAGTTTACATCAGGTGTTTTGATCAAATTCATTTTATGTGTCAAAAACAACTTTGGTAGGTAACTATAGTCAAAGGGGATATTATATAACATCTCAAAATAATAATAATGATATAATTATCAAATTTATACATAAATTATATTTTTAAAAAGAATAATTAAATATGGCTATGAAAAATGAATCAATGTTACGATCTTTGATACAGTAGGCCATACGTACGTAGAAGTAACATTCTCATTTCTCAATGATCATTATGAAAAGAAGGTATGTAGAATTATTTATTTCCAAAATAATATTTATATCATAAATTCCATATTATTTAATTATATATACTTATATATATATAATTATAGTGATGAAAATGGAATCACATCATGTTTGGGAGGTGGTAGTTCACACGTCGATGTATGACGTTATCACTTTTTAGGTGTGTGAAAGTGTAATAAAGAAAATGATATATTATATTTAGATAAAGGTAATTATTTCATTAATATAATTTAGAGTTTTTTATGTTTCATATGTTTAATTAAAACTATCCTTTATATGTTCCATGTATAGTTTAAACAAATCACATTACATTGAAGGGGCGGTAGTCTACACTTCCACAAACGATGTTATCATTTTTACAAAAAATGGAAAATATAAAGATATGTGTTGTAAAATAATTAAATAATATGAAATACATAATAAATATCTTATATAACTTTAATAAACAGATTTTACTTCCGAATTACCACTATGAGAGGCCATAAAGGAAGAATAAACAATCATCATTTTCTGTATCGGTAGTTGTCCATTCACATAAAGAGTACGCTCGTTACACATTAGATGGATGTTTGTGTAAGTGTAGGTATGAAACTTTACATAAAATAAAAATTGTATATTTAGGGTAATGTTGTTATTATATGAATATGTAATAAGAATATCTGAGGTGGTTGATAAGTAATTGAAAGAAAAGTGAATGTTGGAAAGCATTTGCTTAAAAATCAGGTAACCCATTTTGGTTTTTTCCAAAGGGATTCCTTGGAGGGATTTATTCCAAAACAGAGGATTTAAGGTCTATTTTAGAGATTTTGGGAAGCTATGTTTTCAAATATTGGCCAAAATAAGTGGTTTTAGAGGTGTGAGGAATGGGGAGAAGTGACACTCTTGTAATATTTTGACTAATGAATTCTTCCCACATTATTCATGTTGTATGTGAATCCAATAATATACCAAATTAAGGAAAATAGAGTATAGGGTCTATATATTTCCAGCCAATATATTATATACTAGTTTACAGGTTTTTAGCCAAATTATTAAGGTTTAGTCCCCTATAAATCTTAATTTAACCTTAATCACTGTAATTAATTTTAATGAATTTCACTATTTTTTTGAAAAAAAACAAAAATTTTCTTATTATAAATTATATATTATTAAGATTTAAAATATTTAACCTATTTTTACAAATTAAAATTATAGAATTTACATAAATTTATTTAAAATTCATCATACAAGCAATACGACAATGCTAGTTTTTATAGTAAAACCGTCCAAAAGTTTTATAAGTTTTTACATTCAATTTCATAGTTAAATTGATCCAAATGAACTAAATTGGATAAATGGTTGTATATTTGATATTATTTTACTTTAAAACCAAATAAAAATATAATTTAACAATATAATTAAATTAGAATAAAAGGAGTTTTGAATTAAAATACAGTATTTTATCCATTCACTAAAATATTAAACATCAATAAAAATTACTAAAAAATTACCCTAACAGAATTTTGATGTTTAGATTTGAAATATTAAATTTATTTTGAAAAATTAAATTAATTAAAGTGTAATAATTAATATTTAAAATTTGTTTCTAAATTAAAAAGTGGGAAAATTTCCTTTAAAAAAATATAGGTTTTTATGTGTAAAATAGAGTTTGTTTTTCTCTAATTCCTATAAAACCTAATGGATGAATATTAAAAATATTTGATTAAATATATATAAAACAATATTTCATTGAAATCATTAAATAATTTAAATTAATTATATTTATTAAGGAAAAACTCATTAGGAAGCATAAAAATAAAAATAATATTCTTTTTTATATCTAATTGGTTCTTATTTTCATTTATCATTAATTAGAACCCCATTTTTTTAAATTTATATTTATATAAACCATATGTTTTCATAATTTAGTTAATACTATTCATAAATTCTAATATAATGTCTAGGTCATATCAAATTATATTAAAAAAAATAGTATTTTAGTAATAAATTGTTATTTGACGAAACTCGGTCATGCGTGTAATACAAACTATCGAGGAAGGTCTCTCTTGCGTGTAACACCAACATACTCTATGTTGAATTCATTAAAAGATATTTCATGTATTTTATTTATTTCAAATATTAAATATATAGTAGATTATTTAGATATTATATTCCATTACGTGCTTGGTGATGCATGTCATACATGCTATCATATACAAAGTTGTACTTTAGAATTTTAGGGTGTTACATTCTCCCCTCCTTAATTAAATTGAGTCCTCAAAATTTAAACTTGATATTGATATTTACTATATTTATGTACCACATCACCATAAGTTTTTGTGAAATATATATAGAAAAGATAGAATGAGAATTAAAAAGGTCACATGGACTACCATGTAACTATGTCTCTAAGTTGGAGAACAGTAGTGGCAAATCATTTTCTGGACTTAGAGTAAAAGCATAAATAATTTTAGGGAGTGAATGAGGTCATGACTCAAAAATAAGTAAATGATAAATAGGATGTTTGTGGCCTAAAAGATATAAATCAATGATGATTTAGAAGACCATTAGTTTAATAAAAATTAAGGTATTAGGACAATATTTTTTCTAAGTCATTTTCCTAATTTTGGGTAACTCTTTTACTGACCATGAATATAAGGAAAAATTATAAATTTATAGGTTTCAATTTTAGATGAACTATACTAACTTTTGGTGGTTCTTTGATCAAATCCCAATCCATACCTTTACTCCCAGAAATTAATTACCAGTAATCATTTTTTTATTCTTTAAGTACAAAATTAAAATTTTAAAGGATCGCAAGGCCTATAAAATAGTGACAAGCCTGACTATTTGTATTTAACTATATTATAAAACCAACATTGTTAATAAATTTATCTATATTTTTCAAAATTTATACTATTGGTTCATCATTAACATATATTACTAAATTTCTTTAACTAAAAAAAATAAATGATTAATTTAGAAATTTCGTAGGTTAGTGATTGGCGAGAAAAACCTTATCACCTTTCAGTTATGGGTTTAAAATCTGCGACTTTGAAGGACTCAATTGGTTTTCACACAACTTACAGGTTTAACTTTTCTAAAACCATATTAATATAATTTAAAAAATAAATATGATGGACATCTTCGAAATTCGGTTAATCACTAAGTAGCCTTTTAATTATGGGTTTCAATACAACTTCAATACATAAATACTTTATCTATTTGTTTACACATAGGACCTTACTTGGTATAGGGTTTATCCATAATATCATTTATAGGATTTATAAATCATTACACCTTATTTTCAATTGAAAACATCTTTGGTTTAACCTAGGTTATCAATTGTCAAAATACTTTATAATGGTTTTTAAATAAAATGTTAATTATCCTAATAGTATCTCCTGGGAGTGTCAAACCATGTGTTCAGTAAGGCCCATTTTCATGTAACAGGTTACCTGGTGTCAATATTGGAACACCATGTTGGATTTATTACTCCTTGGTATATATGTTCCAGAACCATTCCCACTTATAGTATCCATATAAAGATGTTTTTCTAGTAAATACCACATAATATCTTCCTTACTAAAATTATAGTGTGTTCTTCTATACTAATCATCAAATTCTACAATAGGGTTATGTTCTCTATCCTATGTTTTCTTAAATAAATTTCTTAGTAATTTTACTAAACTTACTATGATATTAACTATTATGACGCGACCCAAGAAGGCCCAGAGTTGGTGTCTACTATTAATTACATTGACATGATTAAAACGAATCAAATCCCGAAGGACCAAGAGTTTAGTAGTATTGGTAAACCCAACACATACATGAGAAAAGAATACACTAATTAAAAAATAATTGTTTCCTTATTTCTAAATAAATAAATTCAAGGATAAATTTATTACAAATTTTAAATCCCTAGATATCTTTAATAATAATCTTGTTGGATTCCTTGGGACAGAAATATAACAAGGGTGAGATAAAACGATCTGTAAGGGAAGAGTATAGTAGAAATAATAATGAATCAATGATAATAATCAATATGGAATGTTAAATAATCATGAACACATTACATGTAATTAATAACTAAGAACAATTTGAGGAAATAATATTTCATGATAAATAACTAAAAACAAGCCCCATTCAAATAACAGTATATGGAAAAATCAATATGGAAAGGTAAGAAACCGAGACACATGACATTTAATCAATGAACTTAAAATTAAATGTATCCATAGATATGTTGATGCGAAATCTCATGGATGAGTAATAACTAAAACTAAATTAAGGCAATGATTTTATAATGGATGTCATATATAAGTTACCTGAAAAAGTATACCTTCAAAACCATTCATATGACAGTTTAAAAATATCGATCAAAACCCATTTAATTCAAGTAACATATTTTTTTCATGTGAACCTATCGATGTATCGAGGATCTATTTAAATTCAATAATCCACCCGTCATTACCAGTCTAAATCAATCATCACATTGAATAATCAAAATAAATGATATGACTTATCAAATATATTTATTAAATAAAGAATACAAAATTATCAATATTTCCCCAAATAATCAAATAAATTTTGTAATAAACATCATATGTAAAATGGTATATGGGTTAGCCAATAGTAATATCCATGAAAAATGAAATGGATAATTAAGAAGAAATTAAATATTAAATTATCATAAGAGGTCGAATATTTCCACGAGAAATAAGAAATGAATCTAGGAAGTGAATGTTAATACTATCCTTGACCAAATTATTAATAAACCACCTAGAGTATGAATAAGGATGGTATGAATACAGTGAATACCAAGTGGAGTAATAATAAATGGTTATTGTTGTTGATGTGTAGAAATACTATTGAAATATATTTTAAAAGCATTCTTGAGGAAAATAAACTTTTTTTTAAAAATATTTTGAAAAAAAATTTCTTGAAAATCACTTTTCAAAAAAATTTCATTAAAAAGTAACTTTTTTTAACATGAAAAGGAAGCTTCAAACAAATTAAGATCAGTAAGTCTATATGAGGTAAACTAAACATTAATTTTTCACGGTAAACATGTGAGAAAAATTAATTATTTGGAAAGTAAGAAGAAGACTACTTATATAAAAAGGGTAAAAATGTATTTACCAAATAATCTCAATTTTTTTTGAAATAATTTTAATAAAACATGGTTTTTATAAGAAAACGGTTCTCTGAGTAGAGAGGGAAGCAAAGTTGGGTTTTCATAAAAACAGTTTCTAAAACATCATGAGTAACAAAGAGTGGGAAAATGGTACTAATACTTAAAAATTGTTATGAATAACTAGAGTATAGTAAAATTAATGGTTTTATTGAACAATGGTTATATAATTTCCTTGAATTGAAATACCATTGAAAGATCACTAAATTTGTTCTTGAGGAAAATAATCTGAGAACATTCCTAAAATGTCCTATACAACTTGGAAATATTTTTAACAACAAAAATAATAAAGGAATAAATTTAAATAGAAGTTTTAAATACCATGAAGATTAAGGAATTCATGATATAATATATAAAAATGGGTAGTAGATACACCACACAAAATAATTAAGTGGTGAACATGACATTTATCTTATAAAAGTAAAGAGTGAAATGAAAATCCCTAACCTTATGTTTCATTTCGGGTGAACATACTTAAACATACAGTATAATAAAATAATGATAATTTTATACTTTATTAATAATTTTTTTAATGTTTATCATTAATTTTATTTAAATTTTTACCATGTTGCATAAAATTATATAAACAATTAAGTTTACATCAGGTGTTTTTTCCAAATTCAGTTTATGTGAGAAAAATGACTTTGGGTTGTCACAATGGTAAAATGGGTCATTATATAACATATAAAAAATAATAATAATGAAATAATAATCATATATATACATAAATTTTACTTTAAAAAAATTAAATATTGTTCTGAAAAATGAAATAATGTTACGATCATGGAAGTAGTAGGCCGTATGTACGCATGAGTAACATTATTATTTTTCAATGATCATTTCTGAAAGAAGGTGAGTAGCATTATAAATATATAAAATGATAAATATATGATAAATAAAATATTATTTAATCATGAATATTTATATACATAATTACTATCATGAAAAATGAATCGCATCATGTGAGGGAGGCGATAGTGCATTAGTCCCCGAATGACGTTATGACTTTTTAAGTGTGTGAAAGGGTAATAAATAAAATGATATATATTATATTTATAGAAAGTAATTATTTCATGAATATCATATATAGTATATTTATGCGACATATATTTAATTAATACCATCATTTATACATTCAATGTATAGTGTGAATGAATGACATCGTTTTGAGGGGGGCGGTAGTCCACACTTCCACAAACGATGTTATCATTTAAAAAAAATGGAAAGTATAAAGATATGTGTATTAAAATAATTACAGAGATTAAAAATTAAATAAATATCATTTATAACATATATAAATAGTGTTTCTATCATAATTACCACTATGAGAGGCTGTAAAGGAAAAATGAACAATCATCGTTTTGTGAGGTTCTAGTTCGCCGTTCACATAAATTGTATGTTTGCTACCCATTAGATGTATGTGTGTGTATGTTTATGTATAAAACCTAGAATAAAAAATATCTAGTATATTTAGGATACCTTTTTTATTATATTAACATTTAAGATTAATATTTGTGGTGGTGGAGATGTAATTCAAAGAACATTGATCATTGAAAAGCATTACCTTACAAATCGGATAACTCCATTTTGTTTATACAAAAGGGATTCATTGGAAGGATTTATACCAAAATAGAGAATTAAAGTTCTAGGAGAGGGATTTTTGTAAGCTATTTAGGGAGATATTGGCGGAACCTATGTCGTTTTACATGTCTGGGGAATGGGGATAAGTGTTGGGCTTTTATAGGGAAGGAGGAGTGAAACTCTTGTAATATTTTGAAAAAGCATTTTTCGCATGTTTTTCATATTGAAACTGGATGAACTAATAGAAAAAATTATAAAAAAAGAAGTATAGGTTCTAAATATGTCCAAAAACTGGATTTTGGACATGTTTATAGGTCATTTTGAGTCTTAAGGTTAAGGTTTAGTCTCTTATTAATCTTAATTTAACATTAATCATTTTAATTAAGTTTAATCACTTTCACTAATATTTTTTGAAAAAAAACAAATCTGGTATAATTATATATTATAAATTATTATTATTATAAATATGGATTCAATTTTTCAAAATTAAAATCACATAAGTAGGGGAAATTAATTTAAAATTTATCCCGTCGGCGGGACGACAATGCGAGTTTTTAAAGTAAAAACGTCAAAAAGTTATATAAGATTTTTCATTCAATTTCAAAGTGAAAATAATAACAATGAACTAAATTAGATAAATGGTCCTATTGTTTATATAATTTGACTTTGAAACCAATTAAAAATATAATTTTACACTATAAATAAATTAGACAAAAAAGTAGTTTTGAATTAAAATTCAGTATTTTTAACTATTCACGAAAAATGAAGCTTCATGAAAAATTACAAAAAAAAATCACCCTTAATTTTTTTATGGTTTGATATAAAAATTAACATTAGTTTTAATTATTTAATAAATAAAATTGTCAAAATTATGATTTAAAATTGTGTTTACCATTAAAAGGTGGTAAAGTTGCCTTTGTAAAAAAATAGGGGTTTATGTGTAAAATAGAGTTTGTTATTTTCTTATACCTTTCATAGATAATGTTTGAATATAAAAAATATTTTGTTGACTATATACAATATATATTTCATTAAAATAATTAGCTAATTGTAATTAATTATATTTATTAAGACAAAAATCCTTTGGAAGCATAAAAATAATAATAATTATTTTATATTCAATTGGTTCTTATTTTCTATTCTCATTAATTTGTTACCCATAAATTAATTTTATATTTATATAAATCATAAGTTTTCATGAGTTAGATAATACTATTCATAACCACTATCATAATAGCTAGGTTATATTGTATTATATTAAATAATAATATTTTAATGATACATTTCTATTTGGAGAAACTCGGTCTTGCGTGTAATGAAAGCTATCAAGGAAGATTTCTATTTCCTATAATGGAACCTAACTTGGTGTTTCAATTATTACATGTTATATCATGTTATTAATTTATTTAAAATATTAAATATATAGTACCATCTCGGGTTATTATGTACCATTATGTGGTTGGTGATGCATGTCATACACAATATCAAATACGAAATTGTACTTTAGAAATTTGGGGTGTTAAAAATTATCTAAAATTATATTTATGTTAATATTTTTAAGATCATTTATTTGATATTTTCTTTAATTTTACAATTACTGCATCATCATTTTGAAATCCTTTAAATTTCTTGATCATTTTTTTTAAAAAAATGATAATGAATATAAAAATTTTATCTTTAAAAATACTATTTATAGTTGAAAATGTCCCCTATATAACACCTTATTAAAAATATGCCACTTTTTAAAAACCAAATTATGGGAAAATTGACTTCACTTTGATTATAATATTATAAAGGTTATATTCTCATCCAAAAATCCATAAATTGTCTCATAACCGATACTTTAATGCTTTGGGATGAAAAATACTCATACAATAAAATAAGTATAAGTGTTGGGATAATTTTATAAAATTTATACTATTAATTGTACCCTTAATTATCCAATTTAACCTTAACAGTGGTAATTTTAAAAAAAATACTAAAGTTACTATTCATATTATCCAAAAATAAGAGGGAAATATATAATAATTTTTTAACTTATGACTAAAAATATGGACCCAATTTTTTAAAATTCAAAACACACAATTGGATACAATTAATTTAAAATTAATCTTATTAACTGATCAAGAAAATGAGGTTTTAATGTAAAAGCTTTCAAAAGATTAAAATATTATCATACCCAAATTCAATTTGAAATCTATTCCAATGCCATAAATTGGATAAAATGATTAAAAATTGTTCTAATTATACATTAAAACCATTTAAATATATAATTTGACACAATAAATAAATTTTATGAAAAAGTAGTTTTTAATTAAAATGTAGTATTTTTTCACTATTAATCAAAACATGAAACTTATCCAAAAAATAAAAAAATTTAAAAAAAGTAAATTTTGATATTCCAATTTCAATGAATAAGTTTATTTTGTCAAATATAATTTTTAAATGTTTCAATAAATATATTAAAAAAATTACTCTATCAAAAGTCAGGAAAAAGGAGTTTCAATACACTTATGGCCATTTAAATAGTTCTTAAGAAAAACATTTCTTTTTATTTAAAAAAAGGTTTACATTCACTTATAATTTTTTTGTCAAAGAATTATTAATTATATATACATGTGTAAAACATATTTTCATATTTACGTCAATACTTTTCATTTCCACCATTCTAACTTCTTGGTTATAAAAGTAACATTTAAATAATAATAATTAGTTATTTGGTTAAGCTCGATGTGGTGTATCATGTACAATATCGAACACAAATTTTCTTTAAAAAAACTAGAGATGTAAAAAAATGATATCTCCTTAACCCAACAATAATAATATTCTCTATGCATGGATATCCTATATATAACCAAAATCATTTCAAATTAAACCATGTTTAGAATAACTAGATGTACAGGAAATACCTTCCCAAAAATCTTTATCACAGAGGAGTTATAAATCTTAATTACTATCATAAAAATACTAGGGGTTTTCATAAGTATTTAATTATCCAAGGTTTAAGGTGGTAAATCAACATTCATAGAAAATTTGTGTGATATAAATGAATGTGAATAACACACATAAAATAAGGCATTTAAAGACATGGAGTAGAGAATGAGTGTACCTTTCACAAATTCATTAATGTGATCCACCTCGCTAGTAGTGATCACATATTCTATTACTTATTACCTTTGTTTAGGAGGTTACTAGGGTCTATTCTCATCAATAGATATTGGGTTATCATAGTGATTTTAATAGTTCACAACTCCTTTCACTTGATTCAATGAAGAGAGGGAGAAGCATTAGAAAAGAACTTATTCCCTTCCATTGGACTTTTTGTAACCTTTCATCATTAAAGGGATTATGAAAAAATATAAAACTTTTAAAACATATTCCTGAACCTCTTAAGTGATTTACTAGGTGTTTCTTCCCACATTTATAAGATAGATGAATTTGAATATTATTTCCATCCAAATATTTTTTGATTTGATTTCCCTAGAATCTATATTTTCTATTTCTTATCTCTAGAGTAATGAGTGTCCTTGGATTCCATATCTTCTTTATGTTTAAATTATTCAATCTCTGCATAACAGTCAAAGTATCTTATTGATATTTTTCTTTGTATAATTTATTTAAGTCTACTATAGAATCATTCAATATTATTCTCACGATCAGTAATAAAAGAATATGTAGACCATATAAGTCTTGTGAAATTTTGTTCATAAGTTACAATGGATTCATATTATTTTTGTTTGAACTCAAATAATTCACCCTTCATCATTGTGTGTAGATTTATAATAAAACAATTATCGAAGAACACTTTCTTAAAGTCTTCACATACCATTGGGTATACTTGTGCCTTCTTCATTGTATTCCTAATCAGAGTCCACCATTGGTTAGATTCTTTTTTCAAAAGATAGATAACCAATACAACCATATCATTTTTGAACACTAGATAATAACAAATATATTTTCTATCACATTGATCCATTACCTAGAAATATTTTCATAGAAGTTCCATTGAAATATGGCAGACATTATTGCTTGGAATATTTGATAGCGAGTTTCTCCCTCCTTGGTGTGATTGAGATCTCAATGAAAATTGTTTTATTATTCATAGTTTGTGAGATTTGGGAAAACCTTTACATGAGGTGTTTTATGATATACAACATTCCATTAGGAAGATTATTTGGTGTAGTCATTGGTTTTCCCTCACACCAATTATTAATCTATTTCCTTCTGATTTAATCAAACTCTTAAATGAAAAGGGGTAAACATGTGTAATGGACATTTATTAACAAAGGGGATTATGATAATAAATTAAATAAATGAAATTCAATATTAAAAACTTTTACCATTATAAATTATCAATTTATCTTATAATTCCACCTGTTAAATCCATTTAAATCTTAGTTTAACATAGTTTACTTGAAGTGGGGTTGCATTATACTTCTCACCATAATCCCTCTAAGTATCTAGAAAATTAATCCTTTATAGCTGTTAATAATGAGTATATGATTAACCAAATAATATCACATAGGAAATTAATCCATTATCTCATATATTCAGTATATATGTAGTTATAGTGATAAAACAATATATAATAAAATACACCATTCTTGAAGATGATAGGTTATATATATGCATGAACATTGTTTTCATTTTCTTATCAGATTAAAAGGAAGAAAAGTATATGATATATTATCATTAAAGAATATTATTTATGTCATATATATCATATATGTTTATTAAAACCAACCTCAATAAATTTTATGTAAAGCGTGAATGAATCACAGCACTTCGCAAGGCGGTAGTCCACCGTACACACGAAAATTGTTATCATATTACCAAAAAATAAAATTCATGAAGATTTGTGTGATATAAAAATTATAGAATCATAATGAAAACTTTAAAATAATATATCTAATATATAATCTATTAATAAATCACTATTACCATCCTTTAATATTGTTAATGGAAGAACAAACAACATATAACACCCGAATGTTTTCATGAAATATTATATTTAAATAATTTTTATTTTTCAGTAGCTTTGTTTGCATGAAATCATGAGTTTAAACAAATTGTGAGATCCCCTTATTATAAAATTACAATTATATCCTAGATGTTAGGTTAGTGGGAATAATTATAACTAACTTATGAATATACATTGTAAATTTGTTGGCTATCAATTATTTATTTAAAATATAAATCTCTTAGATATTTTTATTTTTCAGTGACTTATTTTGGTATTGAACTTAATGAGATATATATGTGTTATATAATTAATAAAATATTTTTTACATTCATCTAATGGATATTTTAGTCATAGGGTATGAATAAAACATTATTTCATGTATGAAAACCTATTTTTAAAGGTTAATTTTACACCTTTGAATGGAGAACCACTTTTAAATTAAGATTTTGACACATTAAAAAATTTTAGATGACAACATAAAAAATTTATTTTGAATATGGATAGAAAATTTTTATTTGTTTGAATTTTTTATATTTCTCTGTTAACTTTCATGTTTTGATGAATAGTAGAAATATGCTAAATTTTAATAGAAAATTACATTTTTCATTGATATAATTTATATTGTTCAATTATATTATTGAATTTTTTTAATGTATAAATAGAACATATTTTTACCATTTAATAAAATGCAGGCCATTGAAATTAATTTTACAATAAATTTAGATGTAAAAATACTTCAATATTTTGCAATATTTTAACATTAAAAACATGTTTTCTCATTTCAAAAACGAGATTAATTTTAAATTAATTAGTGCAAATTCTATGTTTTGAATTTTGAAAAATAGATTCCATATTTGGAATTAGTAGGTCCAAATTATGTAAATAACTTTATTTTATTTTTGTGAAATATGAATAGTAACTTTGGTATATTTTATTAACACTATAAGAGGATGAATCAAGTAATTAAGGGTAGAAATAATATTATAAAATTGCCCTAAAACTTATCTTAATATAATTGTTTGATTATAATTTTCCCTAAAATATACTTGGGTTGATAAGGTATCTATTGGAACCTACTTAGAATAAATTAGGATATTAAATTTATTTTATTTAATAAAAAGTGAAATATGTCTCACTAAAACATTAATACATAAATTATATTAAAAACAAGGCTGTACAGAAGATAAATTCGTTTATAAATACTCATTTGAAAGATAAAATATTTTTCTTTATAATTAAAATTTATTTGTATTTTTTATGAAATAAATAATTATCCCTTATGATTTTTCTAGATTACATTGACCCCTTAGGGATATAATAAAATATTCAGATCTAGGTTCACTTATTATTTTTATATTTTAAGAAATATATTAAACAAACATTGTCAAAATTGACACTATTGATGTTTTGTAAAAATAAGGTTTTCATAAATTATTTAAAAATCATAATTTTTTTTAAAATATATAATAATTATGATATGTTCTAAAATGTTATAAAGTATTGAATTATGGTCTAGTTGACTTTAAATAGGAAAATATTTTAACCTTTTAATATTGAAATATTTGTTACCCAAGTTAAAAATTAAATAGAATAACTGAGTGTTAATTAAAATGATAATGCTTAAATTGACATAAAAACTTCTACAAAATTTATTGGTTGATGAGATTACAAACCTATCTCATATAATATTCTAAATTGGGACATTTTGGAGGTTTTTATGTAGGGTTTTATTTTATTTTAAATCAATAATTTTGAGGTTTCCAAAAGTTCCCCTAACCTCAATTATAAAAGGGATGTTCTTCCCTCAACTATTCACTTCATTATAAGTCTTAAATCTTGACCACCAACTTCCAATTTCCCTTATAAAATTCCTAATAAATATTATATAGTTCCTCATTTTCTTCAAAGAACAAATCTAGTTCTCTAAGAGGATATTTATAGGAGGCACGTCGAATAGGAGGTAATATCATATATCGATTCTTTCAAAATTATTTCTTCTTATACTTCCAACTCATGAGTTGTTTCATTGTAAAGTAATAAATCCATTTGTAATTATATTCAAAGAGGTTATTATTATTATGAAACAACCATAGTATACCTTATACCCATCCTATGAAAAATGAAATCACCGTGAATGCGTACGCATGAGTTACCGTCTCCGCGCCGTGGTGTAATCCATTTTTACCACCACCTTAGATGGATGGGTATAATGATTTTATTAATATATATATATATATATATGGTATATATAATATTATATCGATTCTGAGATATTATATTTCTTCTACTTCAATACCATTCAATAATTATGGGAACAATATCGTCGCTCATGCATACGTATGGCTTACCATCTCCACAGTGCGATGTGATTCGTTCGAAATTATCTACATTAAATAATGATAATATAAATTAATTGAATGAATAAATATGATATTTCTTATAAAAATACCATGATGTTTATGATATAACTATAAACTAAAAAGATTAATTAGAACTTATCCGACAAAACATGTGTAAGAACATAAAGCAGTTAATACCCAAATAATGAGCAACAATGAAATGTTACTAAAAAAGGAATGAAATTATGATCCTAAATGTTATCATAAAAATTAATATGATTCTGTATTAAATAATTAAAATTATTTAAATAATTATACAGGAGGTTTAGATACATACGAAGCATAGTGGACCTAAGGTAAGGGATAAATTTTCAAATCTTGTTTTTATTCAAGATTGTTTATTTATAAGTATTTACTGGGATATATTTATCATCCACGTCTCTATTTCCAAAATATGTATCTCAAAATATTATTTGTATCCTTCTATAATTTTTTAAAGTCAATTTTACCCATTAGGGTATTTTTACTAAACGGTATGAATGGAATCTTTTTTCGTTTTCCGTACGATATACTTTTGACTTTTCCAGTAAAAGTATGAGAAGAATCTTATTTTAACTTGTACGGCATGAAAGGATTTTTAAACATTCATAATTCATTGTTTTCCTAAAGATTCCCCTATAATATTACAGTGTTATTTTCACATAAAATGATTTCTTCTAAAATTTTGTGGCATTTTGAAGTAAGAAAAGGTTTTTGAAGAAGAAAGGATATTTTCCTCAAGAATTAATTTCAAGTATTTTATAAAAATTATTTTCCATATAAGATAACACTCTTTAAATAGGGTTATATTTTTATCCCTGTTATTATAATGATCTTATTGTGTTTATGATGGAATTTTATTTAGGAAATCCATTTTTTTATATTAATTATGATGGGATGAGGTTTAAGAAACCTATTTTATATCATGGGTTATGCTATGGTGAATGTTTTTATGTTTTTGGAAAAAATGTAAGAATGGTTTCATTAATATATGGTTGGGACCTATATATCCCTCCAATGCATTGGTTAGATATTTATATATAATGAGATAAACTTGAATGGAACGAAAAGTAAATACGGTTCAGTAATATAGTGTTGGAACGAGGAGTGAACTCAGTTCAGTAATGGACTTTGTCCACTATGATGGTCTTTTAAACGATATATTACTAATATGAAATGATTTTATATGATTGTGTGTGTATGACACTAAATTTTATGTCTTATGTAACTACAATTAGGATTACTTTTCACTTTTATGATTTTCCCATGACATGATATTATGAACTTTTATATGCTCGACAAGATTTTCAAATTTTATATTCTTATTATTATGATATAATTGATATTTACCTTGTTTACCCTTACTAAGCATTTGATCTTAACCATTCACATGTTTCTTTTCCCCATGTCATTAATAAGGGTATTAATTAAGATATGTCAAAAAGGAGTCTATTTATGTAGAAATAAGTGGGAGATAATGTAAATGTTTTATGAATCAGTTGTTCATGTTTCACAGTTTCTAAATACCCTAACCTATACCGTCATGGCGTGGTTTTTGTTATGTTATTTAATAAATAATTTTCAATTTTGAATTAATATCTATTTGTAAATTATGTTCCATTATAGTTCGTATTAGAGTAAAGGTATAGTTAACCTTTAGAAAATAGGATAAGAGAACCTATGTATGAACCCTGAGGATATGTCTAAGTATAGGTTACAATCCTATCCTAGTGTTTGAGAGATGTTTATGAATAACCTAGGATAAAAAGTAAAGTTTCATAAACTGAAATTTTATTCTTGAATTATGGGGTTTTCCCATTATGATTATTATTACTCACACTATTATTCTTTGTTTTAGTTAATGGATGGAACCCAAAGGAACATCGTTAATGATAAATGCGATGGGAAAGGAAATGATTCTCCCCATTGAGGAACGAAATTTCTTTGGAAGTAGAATGAAAAATCTTGTATCCATTCTCACACAACATTCTCATGCTACGAATCATGCCAGACTTCCAAAAAATCAAAGGAGGGAGAAAAATTATATTGAATCCTTCATGAGGTAGCATCCAACTTCATTCAGTGGGTCTTCTGATCCATTAGTGGCTAAATAATGGATCAGTAACACTAAAAATATATTTTTCGTTCTACAATGTTTTGAACAAGATAAAGTCATCTTAGTAGTATATCGTCTAGAAACTGAGGCCAATCAATGGTGGAATATTATCAAGAATACGAGATAAAGAGATGAAATTGACTCTATAGAATGGGATGATTTCAAGAAATTATTTTTCAATAAGTACTTTCCTCGTATTCTACAAAACAATATGGAGAAGGAGTTCCTTGAACATAAGAAAACAGATGATGAATCCATTTATACCTGTAAAGAAAATTTTAAAAGACTAACGAGGTATGCTTATGTAATTATTATCCAACCTAAGAGTAACATTGATCAATTATTTAATGGATTAAAACCATGTCTCTGAAGGGAATTATCCATAATGGACTTCAATAGATATGATAAATTTTTTTATGTGATCTCAAGGTTGAGATAAATATAAAAGTAACCCATCATTCATATGGGTTTGAGAAGAATAAAAAAATGGAATTAAAATTAAAATCTAAAGACCAAACTAAAAAGAAGACAAGTTTTACCTTATGCTCAATGTGTGGAAAGGAACATGGAGCGAATTGTCTTAAATGGAATAGTAAATGTTTTAAGTGTGAAAATGATGTTTATCGGGTAGTTGAATGCTAAAGTGATGGGAAAAATATATATAATGATTCGAACAAAGAAATGGACACACAGAATGAACCAACTACACATCAATGCTACAGGTTAAAGGAAATGGGTAATTATTCCAATCAATGCCATAATCAAAGGGTTATTTCTAATGATCGATTCCAAAAAATTCTTAAGGCTAAAGAAATATGAAATTCAAATCAATTCACTATTGGTGTCGTGGTGTATGATAATGAAGTGGTGAAAGGTAAACTTACCATCCACTCTAAAGTATGAAATGTTTTATTTGATTTTTGATCCACCCACTCTTTTATTTTTGAATAATTCTAATGGTATCACCGCATTACCTGAAAAATTAGAAGTTGAGTTATCTCTGAAAACTCCTAATGGCACAACAGTCGTATAAAAAGTTTATAGTTCATCCCAGGTTGAAGTTTGTGGGAAAGTGCTTCCTGTAAATTTTTTCATCCTTCCTGTAGTAGAGTTTGATTCGATTATTAGCATGGATTGGCTTTATCTATAAGAATATTATATCAATTTCCAAGGAAGGGATGTCACATTTCATATTCCAGATCAATATGTGATCATCTATCAATGCAAGGATGAATATAACCTTACATTAGAAATTTATTACATATTATGGGTCTTTATTCCTATAAATGAGGGCTATTTATCTCAAATGGTTGGGGATAAACTGATGATTAAGAATACACCCATTGTACGAGATTTTGATGATGTATTTTTGAAGGAATTTCTAGGTCTTCCACCAAATCATGAAGTTGAGTTTTTAATATAATTCATACCAGGTGCTATGACTATTTCAAAGACACCTTATAGAATGACCCCAATTGAGTAGAAGGAATTAAAGAAACAAATCCAAGAGAATCTTGATTAGGGATTCATACGTCCTAGTGCATCACCATGAAAAGAACATGTTTTATTTGGTAAGAAGAAAGATGGATCAATGAGATTATTCATTGATTGTCAAGAACTTAAAAAGAAAACTATCAAGAAAAAATATCCTCTTCCCTACATTGATGACATATTTGACCAACTATGTTGAGCTCAATACTTTTTTAAGATTGATCTTCATTCGGGATATCATCAATTAAGGCTAAAAAAGGAGGATATACCAAATACAACATTTCGTACAAGGTATAAACACTATGAATTTATAGTGATACCTTTTGGTCTTACTAATTCCCCCACTATCTTCATAGATCTAATGAATAGAGACTTTATAGACTTTATTGATCAATTTGTGGTAGTCTTTATAGATGTTATTCTTATCTATTGAAAGAACAATGACGAATATGAAAACCACTTGAGAATTGTAATGAAGACCCTGAGAAAGGATAAGCATTATGATAAATTTACCAAATGTGATTTTTGGATTTAGAAAGTTTCATTTTTAGGTCATATAATCTCACGATAAAGTATATTTGTGTATACATCAAAAAAAGAAGTTGTCGAACGTTAGTAGAGAAAAAAACCGGTAACTGAGATCTGAAGTTTTCTTAGATATTATCTATATTTTGTGAATGATTTTTCATGATTATCTAATTCACATACAAAGTTGACTTAGAAAATAGTTAAGTTTATTTGGATGGAGGAATGTGAAGAGAATTTCAAATATCTGAAAAAAGGATAGCCAGTGGACCTATGCTCACACTACCCTGTAGTGGAAAAAGGTTTTTGATCTATAGTAACACCTCCAAGAAGGGGATAGGATGTGTTATCCTACAAAATTATATGGTGATAGCTTATTCCTCATGGAAGTTGAAAATCCATGAGAAAAATTACCCAACTCATTATTTGGAGTTATATGTGGTAATATTTGCATTAAAGATATGGAAGTATTATATTTATGGTTAAAGGTATGATATTTATACTGATCATAAAAGTTTAAAGTACATTTTCACACAAAAGGAGCTGAATATGCACCAAAGAAGATGATTTTATTTGATTAAAGATTATGATAGATCAATACATTACCACCCTGGGAAAGTGAACCAGGTGGAAGATGCTTTGAGCCGACTAGACCATGCTAGCCTATCCATGATGAGGATCACAAAAGATCCAATATTTGTGGATTTACAAAGGACAGATCTTGAAATTTTAAAGGAAGTGTAGAAATCACATCTTTATCCAATTAATTTTCAACCCTATATACAAGTGAAGATTAATGAGGTTTAAAAAAAATATGTAGAGGTAAAAAATAAGGTGAGAAATGTTCCGGAATTCAACCTTGATTGTGATTAAATAATAAGATTCAAGAACAGGTATTATATTCCTCCCATACTAGAATTAAAGAAGGAGTTATTGGATGAGGCTCGTAGTTCTACATTCCTTGTTTACCTTGGAATAAAAAGGAATTATAAGGACTTGAAAGAGTATTTCTAGTGGGATGAAATAACAAGATATGTCCCCAAATATGTCCCTCGATGCTTGGTTTGTTATCAAGTTGGTGCTAAGAGATGGAAATCTAATGGAATGTTACAACCATTACCCATTCTAGAATGGAAATGGGAAAACATCACTATGGACTTTATTTTCAGGTTTCCCAAAAAAGATAAAGGCCATAATGATCTATGGGTTATAGGCGATCGCCTTATGATGTTGGCACAATTAATTTCTTTTAGATAGAATTTCTCTCTTGAACAACTTTCCATGATATATATAAAGGAAGTTGTAAGATTTAATGGAGTGACACATTCCATTATATATCATCGAGATCTGAGGTTTACCTCAATGTTCTGGATAAGTCTTCAACATGCTCTGGATACAAAGTTGAGTTTCATCACTACTTATCATCGTCATAAAGATGTTCAATCCAAAAGGAAAATTCAAACTCTAGAAGATATGCTGATAGCTTGCTCTTTAGATTTTAAAGGTTGTTGAGATTTACACCTAACTTTGGTGGAATTTTTATACAACAATAGCTTTCACTATAGTATTCAGATGGATCCTTATGAATCCCTATATGGAAAGAAGTGTAACAATCGAACTTACTGGGATGAAGTTGGGGAAATAAAGCTATTAGGACCTGATCTTGTTGATGAAATGGAAAAAAATGTCAGCTCTATTCAACAACACATAAAGAAGCTCAAATTCGACAAAAACGTTATGCTGGAAACCAAATAAAAGACCAAGAGTTTTAAGTGGGTGATAAGGTGTTTCTAAAAATATCTCTCTAGAAGAGAGTAATGAGATTTGTAAAGAAGGGAAAGTTGAGCCCTAAGTATGTCGGTTATTTTGAAATTATGGATCTTGTTGGGAAGGTAGCTTACCGTTTGGTACTTCCACCGAATCTATCTATAGTTAATGATGTGTTCTAAGTATCTCTTATGATAAAGTACATACCTGATACTTCACATATATGAATCTCAGAAGTCATACCTCTAGAATAATATCTTTTTTATAAAGAAAAACCCATAGAGATTCTAGATCATTGAAAAAAAGTTATACGAAACAATACCACTCAATTGGTTTAGGTTTTATGGAGGAACCACCATTTTTAAAAAGCTACATGGGAACTTGAGGATATAATGAGGGAGATGTATCCTCATTTGTTTGTTTCCAAGTGACAAATTTGAGGGCGAAATTCAGTTTAAGAGGGTTAAATGTAAGACTTTGATGTTTTTATGAAATAATTTCTTTAAATAATTTTTATTTTTAAATAGCTTGATTTGCATGAAATTGTGAGTATAAAGAAACCTCGAGACTTAATTATTATAAAATTAATTTTATATCCTATATGTCAGGTTAGCGAGAGTAATTATAACTAACTTATGAAATTGCATTGTGAATTCATTATATATAAATTAATGATGAAAAATATAAATCTATTAGCTATTTTTATTTCTGAGTAAATTAATTTTGGTAATGAAATTAATGAGATATATATGTGTTATATTCTTAATAAAATATTTTTTATATTCATATAATGTATATTTTAGTCGTAGGATATGAATAGAAAACTATTTGATGTATAAAAGCCTATTTTTAAAGGTCGATTTTACACCTTTAAAAGGAAAACCCCATTATAAATTAATATTTTGACACATTAATAATTTTTATATGACAATATAAAAATTTTATTTTGAATCGAGATATAAAAATTTACTTTGGATAAATTTCTAATATTTTTCTGATAACTTTCATGTTTTGATGAATAGTAAAAATATGCTAAATTTTAATTGAAAATTAATTTTTTCATTGTAATAATTTATATTGTTCAATTATATTATTGAGTGGTTTAAAAGTACAAATAGAATATATTTTTAACATTTAATATAATGTAGGTCATTGGGATTAATTATACATTAAATTGATATATAAAAACATTTCAATCCTTCCCAATATTTTTACTTTTAAAACCCCTTTTCTCATTTCATGAAAGGGATTAATTTTAAATTAATTATTGAAAATTATGTGTTTTTAATTTTGAAAAATTGATTAGATATTTGGAATAATTAGGTCCATATTATGTAAAAATATTTATTTTATTTTTGGGCAATATAAATTGTAACTTTGAAATTTTTTATCAATATAGTAAAAGAGTAAATCTGATAATTAAGTGAAAAAGTAGTATTATAAAATTACCCTAACACTTTTATTTATTAAATTGGATGATAATAATTTTCCCTAAAACATTATTTGGTTGAAATGGTATCCATTTGAACCCACTTGGATGAGATTAAGACATTTAATTTATTTTATATAAAGAAAAGTGAAATATTTTTCACTCAGAATTTAATTAATAAATTTTTTTTAATATAAGGTTATAAAGAAGATAAATTAGATTATAAATAATCAACTGAAAGCGAAAATATTTTTTTATCATTAAAATTTATTTTTTTTAGGAAATAAATTATTACCTTAAAAAGTTATACTTGGATGATGAACAAATTAATTAATTGATAAGAAATCAAAAAAACAATATTTATTAAAATATTAATAACCATCATAAGGCCCAAACACTTGACAAAACATTATTGTTCAGGTATATCTCGGCTATAACCATCCAAGGCTCGACTTAGTGAGCATTTGGAGTATTATAGAAGATATTATGACACTTATATTATTCTATTTAAAGTGAAGATAAATTTGTCACATTCATGTTTTAAAAGAGTTTATCATTTTTAATATTGGGGTTTTTAGGAGATAAATCAAACTAAATGTATTATTATGAACATTAATGGATTTATCTTAACTATATTATATTATTTTTATTTTTTATTCAATAAATAAGTATATTAAATAATTTCACAAAATTGAGGTAGTAATTATTTTATCAATGAAGAGATCAAATAAATTGTATTAGAAATATTTTTATAAATGTAATTTTGGATAATTATTATTTCAAATGAATTTTATAGATTACCTTGACCCCTTATGGATATAATAAAATATATGGATCTAGGTTAACTTCTTATTTTTATATTTTTAAAAATCTATGAAATAAATAGTGTTAAAATTGACACTAGAGATGTTTTGTCAAAATATGATTTTCTTAAAATATTTATCAATCATAAAACATTTTACAAAATATAGATTAATTATGAAATGGTTTAAAATGTTATAAATTATTCATTTATGGTCTAATTTACTTCAAATAAGTAATTATTTCACCCTTTTTATATTGATATATTTGTTACCCTAGTTAAAAAATAAATAGAATAACTAAGTGTTAATTAAAATGATAATGCATAAATTGACATACAAACATGTCTAAAATTTATTTTTGGATGCTATTTAATCCCTATATCATCTCATATTTGAATTTGAGACATTTTATAGGTCTTTAATGGGGGTTTAATATTATTATAATTTAATATTTTTGAGGTTTCCAAAAGTGCCCCTCTCCTCAATTATAAAAGGGAATTTCCTCCCTCAACTCATCACTTCATTTTTATCCTTCAAGCTCGAAAATACCCTGAATATTTCTATATAAACTTTCCTAGAGACATTATAGAGGTCCTGATAATCTTAAAAGACCAACTCTAGTTCTCTAAGAGGATATTTAGTGGAGGCATGTCACAGAATAGGTAATATCATTTACAGATTCATTAAAATTTATTTCTTCTTCTACTTCCACCTCATGATTTGTTTCATTATAAATTAATAACTCAATTAGTACTTATATAATGAGAGGTTATTATGATTATGAATTAAACCTTCGACACATCCAATGAAAAATGAAATCACTGAGCATGCGTACGTACGACTAACCATCTCTTTTCCATGGTGTAATCTGTTTTTCACAACCACCTTAGATAGATGTGTATAATTATGTAATTAATAAATATATATATGATTAATATAAAATTTTATTTATTCTGAGATAATATATACCATCCACTTAAATACCATTCAAAAATTATGGGAATGATATCGTCACTCATGCGTACTTACAACTTACCGCCTTGATGGTGCGATGTGATTCGTTATACATAATCTTCATTAAAGCATGATTATATAAATAAATTGAATTAATAAATATGATATATATTATACTAATTCAATTCTATAAATGATATAATCGTAACATAAAATGTGGAATAAGAACTTATCTGAGAAAACATGCATAATAACATAAAACAGTTGAATCCCGAATAATGAGCAACAATGAAATGTTACTAACAAATAGATGGAAATATGATCATAAATGTTATCATACAAATAATTATGATTCTGGAATAAATCCGTAAAATTATTTAAATCATTATAGAGGAGGTTCAGATACAAATGAATCATATCCGACCTAAGGTAATGGATAACTTTTTAAATATCATTTTTATTCAAGATTATTTATTTGTACGTACTTACTTAGGTATATTTATCATCCACATCCATGTTTACTATATATGTATCTCAAAATATTATTTATACCCTTCAATAATTGTTTAATTTCAATTTTACCCGTTGGTTAATTTTTACTAAACGGTATAAATGGATTATTTTATTGTTTTCTGTACGGGGTACTTTTTACTTTTCCCGAAAAAGCATGAGAAGAATTTTTTTAACTTCTATGGCATGAATGGTTTTTTACACTTTTATAATGAATTTTTTACTTTAATATTCCCCTGAAATATTAAAAGGATATTTTCACTTAAAAATATTTCTTCTAAAAGTGTGTGGAATGTTTTAGGAAGGAAAATGTTTTTGAAGAAGAAACGATATTTTCCTTGAGAATTAATTTATTGTTCTTTCTAAAAATTATTTCCTATCTAAGATGAAACTATTTAAATAGAGTTATATTTATATCTATATTATTACTATTATTTTATTTTGTTTATGATGTAATGTTATTTAGGAAATCAATTTTGTTTATATCAATTATGATGGAATGAGGTTTAAGAAACTCATTTTATTTCATGGGTTATGATATGGTGAATGTTTTTATGTATTTTCGGCACACATAAGAATGTTTTTATTATGAGATTTTTGAGACCTATATCGATATCCAATTAATTGGGTGAATATTTATATCTCATGACATCAACATGACTGGAACAACAAGTAAATCCTGTTTAGTAATACAGGGTTGGAACGAGGAGTGAACTCAGTTCAGTAATGGAATCTGTCTGCTATGATGGTCTTGGAAATGATCCTAGACAAATATGAAATGATTTTATATGATTATGTGTGTATGACAAGAAATTTCATGTCTTATTTTATAACTATTGGGATTATATTTCACTTTTAGGTTTTATCCCATGACATGATGTTATGATCTTTTATATGTTGTATAATATTTTCAAATGTTATGTTCTTATGATTATGACATGATTTATATTTACCTTATTTACCCTTAATGATTATTTGAGATCACCCGTTCATATGTTTCTTTTCACCAGTTCATGAAGAAGTGTATTAAGTAAGATATGTCAAAAAGGAGTCTATTTATGAAGAAATAAGCGGTAGACATTGTAGATGTTTTATGAATAAGTTTGTCATGAATCTAGTTTCTAAAGACATTAAACCTATACAGGCCTAGAATGATTTTTTATGTTATGTAATACATATTATTCAATGTTATAGTAATATCTATATGTAAAGCATGAGTTGTTATATAACATCATTTCACAGGGTGGTAGTCCACCGTACACACGAATAATGATTGTGTATCCCATTTTATAGAAGTGTGTGACGTTATGGGTCATAACAATAACATTAAAACATATCATTATATTTAATATATTTCGGTCATTATATAAAAATTAAACAAAAATAATTTAAGAGGTTTAAGGAATAAATAATACAAAAACAATCATGGAGTAACAATACCTCTTCTTAGGCTATCCCCTATCGATTTGCACAAAAGGTCTTCCTTTGATGTCTTTTTAATAAAAGAGAGGCTTATAGAATTAAGGGAGGGAAGTTTTTAAGGATATTAAGATAATTTTTTTCCTTCAAAATAGGTTTTTATGTGTGAATAAAATAGAATAAGAGGTTCCCTTTTATTATTGAGGTGGGTGACACTTTTTGAATATATCAAATTATCAATCTATGATAAATTCAATCCCAATCCAAATTCCTCAAAAATTACATTGATTACAATATAATAAATGGTAAGTTTGTAATATTATAAACCAATTTATTTTATCCACATTTTTTTGTTATATTAAACCAAATCATTTTGATTAACCCTTAGTTAACCCGTTTTAATTTTAAATACGGTAACAAATTTTTCAATATTAAGAGGATTTAATTTTTACTGATAAAGTTTCAATTGAACCATTAATGAAATATTTATGATATGTTAGACCATATATCACCCAAGTGTCCTTATTTAATATTTTTATGATTAAAAATAAATAATAAAATTTTATTGTCAAAAAATATCATAAGTGTAAATTTTGACACTATTCATTACTTTGACTTTAAGAAAATCAATAAAATAAGATATATTCAAAAAATATCATTTAATAGACTCCTTATATATCATATTAATTAATAAAATTTATGGATAGCCACAATTAATTAAAATTATTTTTATTCTTTTTTAATATCATTTGATTGATTATTTTATTAATTTAATAATTACTGCATTATTATTTTTTAAATATTTATGAAATTAATTTCTTCACAATAATTTAAAAATAAATTTCCATGATTTATTTAAACCATTTATATTTCATAATATTATATATAGTAGAGAATATATCCCATTTAACCCCATATTAAAAATATTATATTTATTAAAACTAAGAATGTGACATTTAGTCACTCTCTTTGATTTTAATAATATATTACTCATTTTCATGGAAAACTTTCCCTTAAATAATACTATTTAGAACCATATGTGTTAAGGGTATAATTAATGTCCACAAATTACATTTTGTCAAGTGTTAGGGTTTTTTTCTAGTATTTATAACATTAGTTTTACCCTTAATTACCAAATTTACCCTTAACAGTGGTAATAATAATTACTAGAATTATTATTAATTTTGTCAAAAAATAAAAGGGAAAAATTTAATGAATTTTTACCTTCATATTAAAAATTTTGAATCCATTTTTGAAAATTAAAAACACATAAATGGATAAAATTAAATTAAAATTAACCTCATAGATGAGGTTAGAAAACAGGTTTTTTAAAATGAAAACATTCAAAAGATCGAAATATTTTTATATCTAAATTGAATATAAAATTTATTACAATGAAATTAATTGGACTAAATGATATAAAATTGATCTAATTAAACTTTAAAACCTAAAACCATTATAATTTAACAATATAAATGTTTTTATACGAAAAGTCCATTTTCAATTAAAATTCAGTATTTTTTTTCAATTAATCAAAACATGAAACTTGTTAGAAAAATACCAAAAATTTAAAAAGAAATTTTTTCTCTTTCTATTTCAAGGAAGATGTTTATTTTAATAAATTAAATTTATAAATGTGTCATAATGAGATTTAAAACAAGTGTTCCACTAAGAGGTAGCAGAACTGCTTTTTAGAAAAATACTCTTTTTAAGCATAAATTGGGACTTATTTTTATATGATGTCTACAAAAAACATATTATTAATTTTAAAAATTAGATTGAATATTATATATATATATATATATATATATTTAATTAATTTAATTGAACAATATTTATTTTTTTTATTTTATTGGTATAAATCACACTTGTTCGCATTTAAATAGTCTTTTAGAAAAGGATTTCCTTTTTAATTTTTAAGATTTTACATATGTAAACCATATATTCATAATTATATCTATATTTTTTACACCCTCCATTCTTATAGAAAGGTTATGACTTTATTTACAAAATAATTACAATAATAAAACTATGTTTCATAGAAACTAAGTGTTGCATATAACGATAGCCAATCCGCTGTTACATTTAATAAAATAAATCAAAGAAATCAAATTTTTTTTTTCTAAAAAATATATCTCATCATATTATCAGGGAATTACATTATACCCCCCTTAAAATGAATTTATCTCTTGAAACTCATTGGGTGCATCATAGTTTTATTACATGAAATTTACTTTCATAGAAACCCACATCATAAAAATTAATACTAAAAATTCCATTAAAAAAAGAAGGTTAGAAACTAAACAGTTACCCAAAGTTATTCATAACTAGGTTTACACAATGAATAAAATAGGTGGAAATGAAATACATGTACATAAAAGACAAAACTAACCATTAAATTTAGATGGAAAGTGATAGAGAATATATTCATTAGATGGTTAATGACTACAAAATTGTGGACCAAATAGGTCTGAAAAATGTCATTCGTATCAATATAACTGATAATAATAGAATAAAGTTTTATTTTAAAATTAGTTGTGATGAAATAATTACTTTATTTCATCTCTTAAGTACAATCTCACTCTTTTGGTTATTCTTTGATCAATCTCTAATTCACATCTTACTCAATGAAATTAATTTGAAATTGTAATATTTACTAAACTAGTGGATCATAAGATCCATAATAGGATGAGAAGTCATTCCTTTTGTTCCTAGTTATGATCATAACAAAATGGTTAGAATAATTTATCTAATATACACAAATCTTCATATGTTTAATTAAAACATTAATATATAAATCTTCATTCAAAGGTCAACATAAAGCTTTTAATAAATGGTTAAACTTATAACTATTTAAACATTCAAAATTTATAAAAAAAGTTACTGGATTTCTCAAAATAAACTTAACATTAATCCCCCAAATATAATATTTAGTTCTAGATTTCCACATACAAAACATGTGAATTGTTTTATATTTTATTCTATAAAACCATATTGAATACCCGAAATCATCTCCATTACTTATATAAGAAAATTTTTTATATGAGAATATTTTCATTGAATACATGGTTTCATCCTTGTACTGGTAGAATATGTGATTTCATTATTTCAGAATCCAAGTAGATAATCATGTGAAATTTCCCCAAAGGGTGTACAATAATATTTTCTTTGGTCTTATTCATTCAAAATGAAGCACAAAATTACCAAAAAAGAGAGGAGGATAAGTATTCCTTAATTATTATGGTTCAATTCATCTATTATGATAGAATAGGCTTTCCATTTTTTCCTTTGTCCTCATAGGTTTTTTTAGATTACCATCCACATTAGTCCTCAGATTAGTGAACTTGTTAACATATTGAAAAAACCCCTTGAAATTTAAATAATAAATTGTGGGAGGTGCTATCATGATTCGTCCCAGAGGGGCCCGTGCTGTGAATACCCAAATCCCGCCTCCAATAAGCCATGGGTTGTTGAATAGCACTGAGTAAGAATATCACTAACATGGGAGGCATTGCCTATGTACCTATACTACACACACATGTATCCAGGCCACAAAACTGTAAAAACCACTAAGTAATCAATACATGCATACCACTAAGATCCCACAACCGAGTAGGACACAAATTAAAGTAAAGTAAACAGGTCCAGAATACAATCCCACCAAAAAGACTCTATAACACAAGTCTAACTTATAAAAAAAGTACTAGGACTACTGTCTAAAATCCATAAAAACATCCCTCAGTCTATCTGGTCTCTCTAAGAACCTTTTGGTCCTGGTCCACTTAGGACTCCGTCAAAAGTTTGACCATCTGCACAAAACATGACATGTACGGGAAAAGCCCATGCATGGGTGAGTATAACATTACTCATTAGGTTACCCCGAAGTCATACAAATACCAAAAAGGAATACCACAAAGGAATACTAAAATGGAATGCCACAAAGGAATACCAAAAATGAATACCATAAAGGAATACCAAATTTGAATACAACAATGGAAAGCAGAGTCATCTCTATATAGGTATATATCTATAACACATATAAAAAGAATATCTAGATATACTCAAGAGAGACTCCATGCCATCATATGGTCATAACCAACTACCATTCACACGATTCTACTCAAAGCATGATCATTCTGGGATAACTCACTCCTCGAGCGATGATATCATCGAAGACACTCACAAAGAGGTCTTAGCTCATTTGGGCCCTAACCAAAGAGTATGTATTGGTAAATGAATAATATGATACCTAGAGATGAGGGACACACCCAGAACTGACTGAGGGACACAACAAATCATGCCCAAACTCCCTGGGTGATACCACATAACCAATATGGATCCACCCGCTACATTGGGGATAACACCCAAAAACACTGGGGGATACCACATACCCTACATATGTATCCCTCTATATGAAGGATTTGTTCCATGCTCAAGAAGGTTACATGATTCCTTAGACTCCATTAAGGATGATAGAGGATCACACTCCAGTCTCGGGGAGGGATAAAAAACTCTATTTGAGACCTGACCTCTAGAGGGGATTACAATCTAGTGATGTGAACATAATACTATAATGAAACCTCAAGTAAAGTACGAAGGGAATTCCCTAAAACTATACTATTCCAAATAAAAATATCACCAGTTGTCCCAAAATAATCATCTCAACACAGTAGATGGATCATCAATTAAGAACACTGTTTAAGAGATATGCTAGTTTGAGTGAAACTGCGTGCAAGAATATCAGGGCCTATGGACCTACCGCCATATTAGGTCCAACCTACCATTGTGGTCGAATGATGTGGTTGGTGGACTGATCATGTAGATCAACCATGCGATCGATGTACCCACGATCAACCATGAGGTCAATGTGCCTTGTGACAACTCATGCTGTTGCAGATCACAGTCGACCATCTCGGTCAACCTTGGATGGAATTATCCCGGTGACCCTGTGTCTGACTCAGGTCAGACTGTGTTCTTTGGACAGACCACCTAGGTCGTCCCGACCCCTATGTCTGGGCCTGATTCGCTCGACTCGCTCATCTTTGGACCGCTCAGCTCAGCCTGCTCACCCTAGGACTGCGCTGCTCAGCCTAGGCCCACTTCACTTGGACCGCTCCACTTGGCCCACTCTGCTCAGCCTACTCCCCTCGGCCTGCTTCCCTCATGGTTTTTCACCATGTACAACTTTGTCAGCCCCATAGTCACTGGAACCGCCGATCCCGCATCACCACCGCCTCCATGTCCCCATTGCAGTCACGAACGTTGCTAGCCACAACTACCGCACTTGGCTCCTCCATCATCGGTCACCGATGTCACACTAGGGGTCCCTTCCATGGACCACCATGCCCCCATCAATGCACGAAAAATCAAATGATCATAGATATTATCTCCTTGGGTCTCAATATACATAGATGTAGCCTCGATTGTTGATTATCCTCAAATTATGGGGTCAGATCATGTTCTCAACCTCCTGGAAATGTCAAACCGTGAATCCTGAGGTTCCAAAGATGAAGAACGGGAAGAAAAGAGAAAGAGAATAAAAATAATGAATGTTTTAGCATTGTTGGCCAATAATTGATGAACAATGATCATGATCGGGGATTTTGGGTTAGAAAACCAAAAAAATAACTCCCGATAATCACACATACAAATATATCCTACAAGTACGATTGATCTGAAGGCTAATATGTTTTTGTATTAGTCTGCATTCATCATAGAAATAAATAATGGGTAATTAAACAAAATATAAAAAATATTACCTTGATTCGGATCAGTCACTGATGAAGAACAATCTCTAAATCATCATCATTGGTGGTGTTCATTTGAATTGGTTATGCGTTGATCATTGATCCACGATCCGTCACTATCTCCTGAGAGAGATTCTCCAAATATCTCTCCAATGTTTCTCTAATGTCTCTAGGAATAAGTTTCTAACCCTATAAATTTCCCCTAAACTTTTTTTTAAATATTTTCTTATGGTGCATCAACAAATTAATTTTTATTAAATTATTTTATTCCCTTTACATCCCGCAAAAATATTTTTCACAAACGACCCACACCGACTAAAGTTAGGTCATTACAAGGATAAATATGTTGTTCTAAAATCAACAATGCCTTATTATTTTTGATACGAGAACCCATTTAATATTTATTTCACTTTTTTCAGAAAACTGTGTGCCTGTGGAAATAAATGGTTTAACATTTTTCAAACATTTCTTCCAGGCACATCAGGCCTCGTATTCACATGTCGTCTTAGTGCCTCGTCTCAAAGTCATTCCATATAATATTTAAATTTAATATACAGAAAAATACAAGATGTTAAAATCTCTCCATATTTTGGCTTTACATCCCCAAAAAAGAAACAATAAAGGCTACTCAGACAGATGAGGGTACTGAGAATGCATTTGAGCCTCTCACTCCCAAGTCTTATCCTGAAGATTCCCATACTGCCACCGGACATGCATCAAAGAATCGATCTCCTAGAAAGGATTATCTGCTTCCAATCCTTGATCTCCACTAGTTACTAAACAAAAGGTCGTTCCATCCTCATTGTCCAGCTCACCCCAGTCAATGATGTGCGATAGGTCATGCACATATCTACTCAACTACAACACATGGAAGACATCCTTTACCCGATCTAACTATGGTGCTAGAGACAAGTGGTACACCACCTCACCAATTATATACAGTATATGAAATGGTCTAATGAACATTAGATATATCTTGTCACATTGGCCAAATCTCCACAATCCACATCAAGGTGAATCCTGAAGAAACACATGGTCTCTTTCCTCGAACTATAAAGGCCTATTTCGTATACCAGAATCAGAATTATGATAGATCTGTGCAGTATTCATCCACTCTTGAATGATATTTACCTAGCCTATGATATCTCACACCTACTCTAGGGCCATGAGTATGGACTCTCTTAGGTTATTCTAACAAAGAAGTGACCTGCAGGGTCTCCCATACAGGGCCTTGAATGGTGTAATAACGATGGTGGAATGGTAGCTATTGTTGTATTAAAACAACAATAGTGAAAGGTGATCCTTCCAACTGTGGACAAAGTATAACATGTCATCAAGTATCATGTCCTCTAAAAACTGAATAGTCTGCTCAATATTTCATCTTTATATGGGTGAATCTCTATGATCAAGCATAAATGGGTCTCAAATGCCTCCTATAATCCCTCCCACAACCAGGATGTAAAGAAATCATTAAGATCTGAAACTATCATTGATGGAACTCCATGGAGTTGAACTATCTCACCTATACATAGGCATCCCAAGATCTCTACTGAACTCTGCTCTCGGATATCTTGCAAGTGGATTGACTTGGTGAGTCTGTCAACAATCGCCCATATGGCATCATGTCCCCATGACATATATGGTTAACCCATAATTAAATCCATTGATATACCATACCACTTCTATTATAACACCTTAAGGGGTTGGGATAAACACACCAAGAACCTGATGCTTAGCCTTCACATGTTGACAAGTAAGGCATCATGATACAAACTCTATAACTCACTTCTACAATCCTAGACACCAAAACAGTCGTCGGAAGACCAGGTACATTTTGAAACACCCAGATGTACTGCCAAAAGGTATTTATGGAACTCACTCAAGACCTCATCCTAGAAAGCCACTAGTACTACCGTACATCCTTTGAAAAGAATTACATGATCCCCAACTTTTGAATATCTATTAGGGGAATGCCCTATATATATCTATGCATGTAGGGTCTCACTGTCAGTATCCCCAAGCTATGCCTCCCTGACTCATTGTAAGAGAAGTGGGGTGGAAACCATCGACTGGAGGTAAGCTTCTCCATATCCATCCACACAGGATATATGAAATGAGGTCAACTTCTCTGAAGAGTCATCCAAAAAACCATGAATTGGATATCTTACTGAGAGCATCTGCGACAACGTTACCCTTCCTAGAAGTATTGACAATCTCAAAGTCATAGTCCTGAAGGAACTCTTTCCATAACCTCTATCTCAAATTAAGATAATTATGAGAGAAGATATAATTGAGACTCTTATGATCAGAGTAGATAATAATCCACTCACCCACAAGGTAGTGTTGCCACATCTTCAATGAAAAGACTACAACTCCTAGCTCAATATCATGGGTCATATAGTTCTGGTCATGCAGTCTCAATTGCTATGAACCATAGGCAATAATCACTTTCCCCTGCATCAGGACAAAACCAAGACCGATCATTTATGCAGCATAGAACACCAAATACTCTTTGACTTCCTCTAGTAACTACACAATTGGAGCACTCATCAACCTCTTCCCCAGCTCCTGAAATCACTTCTTACACCTTTTTTCCGCCTAAAAGGATTCCCCTTTCATGTTAATGATATTAAGGGTTCTGCCACTATGGATATGTCAGGTACCAACCTCCTATATTACCCTGCCAATCCAAGGAAACTCTACACCTTATAAATACTCTTTGTGGTTCCCAAGGAAATACTACCTGAACCTTCGCTCGATACACTGAAAATACAACATCTAAGATGATGTGTCCTAGAAAATAGACCTCTAGAATCTAGAACTGAAACTTTGAGAGTTTACCATAAATTTGGTTCTCTCGGGGTGTGTCCAGGACCATCCTCAACTGTCTTGCATGCTCCTCCTCGGATGTTGAGTACACTTGGATGTAATTGATTAATACCACTACAAACTAGTTTATTTAAGTCTAAAAGATCTGTTTCATGAGTCCAACGAACTCTTCTAGGGTTTTTTCCATGAAAAACAGAATCACCATGTACTCATAGTAACTATAAAGACAACAGATGTTCATCTTTGATATAACCTAATCTCATACTTGCAACTAGTGATACCCTGATCTCAGGTCGATTATCGGGACCCATCACTCCCCTTCCAACTGATCAAATAGTTCATTGATCCTTGGTATTAGATAGTTGTTCTTCACAGTCATCTGGTTAAAGAACTGGTAAACCACACATAACCTCAATCTCTCATCCACCTTCTTGAAAAAGAAAACTTGGGTTGCCTAGGGTAAAAACCTCGGTGTCATGAAGCCCTTCCTATGCATTACCTATAACTGAAAACTTAGTTCATGAAGCTCTACGTGAGCCATCCAATATGTAGGTGTAGATATCGATATCATCTAGGGGGCATATATAAATGAATAAGTCCATCTCCCTATAGGGAGGTAAACATAGAACAACTTCAAAAAATATGTCTTCATACTACACCACCACTGTCGAAAACTAAGGAATCATATCATCCACTACGCTGAGGTTGAGGCTAGCCAACTGGTGAGTAATCAGATGAACCCTTTGATGTGTGAGTCCATCATATGCTTCCTTTGTTTTCTTGTTCACCAATAGAGAAAAACTCGGTTCCATCACTATGGACACTCTACACTCTGCACATAAAAAAGTCAATATGAGCATGGATTATGGATAACTATTCCATACTAAGAATGGCATTGTAATTCCTTGACACCATTACCAAGATATCCCAATGGAAACTGTCACCTCCAAGAGTCAGGGTACACCATCGGAAAAAGTCTGTGATCATAATGTTTCCCATAGTAGGAGTCTTTAAGACTAAGGGTTAAGTCAATGGTTCAACCAGAATCTCTGAGTCCTAAATATGTTTTTTGGAAAGAAAGGAGTGAATAGAACCTGTGTCTATAAAAATGTTAACTAGGGTGGAAACTAAACAGATAGTACATCCTATAATCCTTGGATCCATGGGTTCATAAACCTATATTTCCTACAGCTGGCCTCATCCTTGACCCCCTACTCCCTGAGCCTGGCATGGACCACTTGAAGGTGGTAGTGGTAATTAGTAGATCCTCAGACCACGCCCAACTACCTTTCCAACCCCTCTGACACATCCATATATCTACAAGACACCCTTCTCCTATATATTCCTCTATCTTGGCAGTCCCTCAACCATATCTTGATTATCTATATGAATGGTTGGGAAATATCGAGCCAAATGTCCCTGACCACAGTATGAGTAACACCACCTATCCTTGGGATGACTCAATCTACCTTGGGATCCCTGAACCACTTACCCGAAGTCCTAGAATTTTCCCCTAAAGTAACTAACCCACATAGATCCCTATGACTACCATCGTCTTCTTGTTTCCCAGGTCTCAGCTACCAGGTTCCCATTGATTTCTCCCACTACCGGTGTCCGCTCTACTAGAAAACTATCCCCTGGTAGGGATCTTTCAATTACCCCGACATAGGTAGAAATGTTAAGGGATACTGTTATTTCCATGATGTCCCAGTGTAAGCCCTAATCGAAGGTATGATCCCTAATGAACTGGCCTCATACCATATACAAGGAGTAGAATAAGAGATCAGTAAACTTCACTGATTACTCTATCAGGTTTTTATATCGAAATTCAACTTTAAATTGACTATAATGAGATAAATTGTATTAAATGTTATAAAATTGATTTAACTATACTTGAAAAATAATAAAAAATATAATTTAACAATATAAATTATTTATACAAAAAATCTGTTTCCAATTAAAATTCAGTATTTTTCACTATTCATCAAAACACGAAACTTATCAGAAAATCACAAAAATTCATCAAATGTATATTTCAGTATTTATCTTTAAAATAATAAGTTTGTTTTTTCAAATAAAATTTATAATAGTGTAAAAAACTATATTTCTAATGTGTGCACCATCAAATGGTGGTAACACTTCTTTTTAGAAAAATAAAATTGTAAACATAAAGGTGGATTTATTTTTAGATCTTGTATAGAAAACGAATAGGATGAATATGAAACATTAGATGGAATTTTACACACACACACACCCACATATTATTCATATAATCTAAAAATAGTGATTTTTTTATTTTATTGGTATAAAACACACTTGTGCGCATTTAAATAGTTTTTAGAAAAATATTTCCTTTTAATTTCAGAAGGGTTTTACATGTGTAAGACATACTCTCATAATTTAGATAGTCATTTTTATACCTTCCATTATAAAAACAAGGTTATAATTGTATTTTTTTAGATAATTATAATAATAAAATTATTTTCCATAGAAACATAGTGTTCTGTATAACACAAGTTAAGTCGATGTTTCATGTATTGCAAGGTATCAAAGAAATAAAATGATTATTTTTTAAAATCTATCTCTTAAAAATCTAGGGGTGTTAAAATCAAATACTTAAATCATAACTTGTGATTCCTTCATTGTGGATTAAACTATTCTCATCACAAGACTAGTTGAAATTAGAGTTAAAAATAATTAATTTTCACAAGTTCAATGACCTCATGTCAGCACACTATCATCCCCTAACAAATATCATGAATATCCTTCATACTATCCCACATCTATAATCAATAAAGAAAAACATATTTGAATAACTTAAGAGATGTTCCCCAATATATCTCTCCCAGATTACTGCACATCATATCCCATGATATTCGAGCTTCTTTATAAAATAATCCATCTTCGGGAGAAACTCATAATTCATCTAAGGTATTTATAAAAACAAAATAAACCTATACCTATTTTAACCAATACTCAACTTTGGGGATTTAGGATGAAGTAATGAACATCAAAACGTCATATTGCTGAATTTTTTTCAACTCTTTATCCCAATATTTTTCTTTCTCCTATCACGCCCCAAAACTCAATATAATCTTGATAAAATAGCATTGAAGTAGGAAAAAAGGATAGATTAACTTATACAAACACATCAATTAAAATAGGGATTTTTTTCATTGAATGAACATATACACATTATAAGGAATCACATCAAACTAAGAACGATTTCACCAAAAAAATCTCCCACACAACACGCCAAAAGGATATATCAGAACACTCTACCAAGTATATCAAAATAACTTAAAAACATTTATTTATCTAATGTAATTAGCAGGACCATCACTGTTTCAAGCACACCAATCAAGGGGACCCATTCACCGAAACAATATTTTTTTCAAATTGGGAGGCCCTGACTCACTCGCAAGAATTAAAAGTGGGTCACAAGGACTTCCTATTAATGGTAAGGGTTTTCCATATATTTATATGCTATAATATATAACTCTCATGACCTGGATAAAAAAAGTCACATCAATCCCAATCATAAGGATATAATAGTCAATTAATTTTTATCTCTTATTCATAAACATTCAATTATGAAATAGTATCATCTTCATCCATTTCCTGACATCGAAACAACCCTTTTTCTTTAGTGAATTTAATTTATCAAACTTTTAAATAGGTTTATGATACCATCAATATAGAAATATCATAATAAAAAATCATAGAAGGGATACATGTTCATAATAGTAAGAAAAATAATCTCAATATTATTTTCACATAAATTCTATGTTATGAAAAAGATAAATTTTAATGGTGTAATCATATTTTGAGAACAAAGTCATTTAAAAATCATTTTAAACACTATTGATTAATTTTTTAATAATTTTTCAACAAGGAACCAAGAAAAGTAAGTCAATAAATCAATAAAAAATGCCATCATAAATAATACACAACATTTTCAATTCATTTTCAAGTAAATAATAAATACTTGTATTTAATTATCAGCAAAATGTAGTTGAATTTAGAGAAGAAACAATAAACATTCCAGGATAATAAAAATTTTCCTTAAAAAAATTAAGCTAAAAACTTAATATCAAGGGAAATATTCTTATAAAAAACAAAAACATCACATGATTTTTCTCCTGAATCATGCATGAGATTCTAAAAAACATTCTTTAAACATTTCATCACTCAGTAAAACATGAGAAAACACTAAAACAAAGTTAAAATGATTCTACTTAATTATTTAAACACAACATGATCAATAAATAACCTGAATTTATATTCTCAATACAGAATAATAAACATGAAACAAGCCATAGAGATAAATGATATCAATTTCACAACAAACCACAAAAATGTTCTCAACCTGATTCATTCTTCCCATTCCACATTAAATGTGATGCTTTTTTTTAATTTTCATAAAGGACATGATCACATATATTTCAACACCTAATCATGGAATGATACTTAGAACATAACATATAAAGAATAATTATTTGAGTATAATAAATTTTTTCAATATTGGGAGAATATTTAGGATCATATGATATAATTTCTAGTCTCAACATGTTATTAAAAATCATGATCATAATTTTCATATGATTTAAATTCAAATAATCATGACCCATTTTTAAATAAATTACTTAGACATGTTAGCTATATATTATTAGGAATTAGGTAACACATGGTAGATACTTATATTTATTTTTTCAAAAAGATAAATAATCTCGAATAAAAGATATATTAACCATGTTTTTTAAAATGGGATAAATTTGTTTCATTTGGAGAAAGTTTAAAATTTTAACTTGTGATCACCAATTATATTGATCAAGTCCCAAAATTTAGAAATAAATGACAACAAAATTTCACCCTTTTATGGATTTATAAAACTAGTATACACCATGTAAATGGATTAATTCTATAAAACTATTCACAACCTACAGAAAATGGGTATTCTATTCATTTAAAATTATTCAAAGTCAAATAGGTAATCAATTAAAGTGCTATCAATTTTCTTGGAATTCAATAATATAAATCACCAAAATTAAATTTCATAATAAATCACTTTCACAAGCTCATAATACATTATAAAAGAAAAACAACTCATGACATATCAACTTGTAAGGAAACATGAATAATCCTAAATAGTGTTCAAAAAAATTCATTTATGTATGCCAATATGTAGTATATATAAAGAAACATGTTTCATAGTTGTTCTAAAAATTCAATAGTTACTATCAATCAAATACACGAAGCATGAATTAGTAATAATTTTGAACATTTGGAAAATTGGTTATCATTCTATTAACCTTGACAAGGGATGGGAAATTTTATTCATTTAGAAACATTATATAACATACAATAAAATAAAACAATCATATCATGAAAATATTTCAGGTGAAAAATTTATAATAGATAATCAACCCTTTCTTATAGGAACAATTTAAAAAATAAAAATAGTTTATTAATAACTATAACACGTGAATAGTGAAAGAAAAAAACATATAATTCAAAATGTAAATTACAATTCAACTAATGAACATGATGTATATACCTCACTATATTCTATACCCTAAATAGTTACAGATTTACTTAAATATGTTCATTTATTTGGCAAGGTACATGTATTATATCAGAGTGGCCCCAAAATATTTGTGTTTGATCTGATATCCTTGGTTCACATCATATTTCAGGCTCAATATTCACCAATTATCTACATTCCCATGAATTTATCAGGATTTACTAACTCCATCCTCTATTTAAAATATCATCTAACAGTTTTCTTTGATAACCAACAGTTCTAATACCACTCTATCATGAGATTAACCCAATGGGAAACCCTTTGTGGATGGAAGTGAAGATTAGTGTGACCCCATAGTCATGAATCTAGTAAGACTTGTGTTGGTTACTAGCATTGAGTTTATAAAATACATGTAGTAAAGGCACTACCCTTAATATTTCCATGGATCATAATGCAGATAGCCACTTACCAACTCCATATAAATAAAAAAGGAACTAAAATCCCTTATATTCATTACCATAACCCATATTTCATGTAATGTTCAAGAAATAACAATAAAATACATTCATGAAAATATATTAAAACTATAACATATTCAAATTATAAAAAATATTCCTGATAAATAGCTCTTAATCCTATCGGTCTATCCTACAAACACTAGAAAAATGTGGTTGGGTGAGAACTTTCTGAGTACTCAATGTTATCATCCCTCTAAATAGGTCAATATCAATATGTAATAATATTCAAGAGTGAACAAGTTGTATATCTACACAACACGCACAAGAATAGATATCAGTAGAATATAATCAAAGGCATAATAAAAACATGTCAAAGCATAGATATAATCATAAAAGGTCATGTTTTGAGTATAGTAATGTATAATTAGGAGTAATATATATCAAGTCACCCCAAATCAACTTTCCCTAGTAGTTTTACACTCTAACCAAACTAGAATACAACATTTTATCCCTTCCCATCCATATCCTCTAATAACAAAACCAACCTTGTATCTTATCTTAATGAACCAACCATGTATCACATCTGATGAAACTGACAACATATATCATCTCATAGAACCAATTCTATATCTCATAAACAATATATTAGGATATCTTGATCATTATGGACATCAAAATGATCCCCTAATCCTTCCACACATGTACCCCACTACATTTCTTAGTATCCACCACCTAGTACCACTGAAATGATGTATCACTAATATCACTATGAGATAATGATGTAGAGATAGCGGGGGTGAGGGGATTGTAATCCTTAAATTTTCTCTACATCATGGATGATATAAAAACATCCCTCCAATATAATTGATTATTTACAAGGCTATCCAACTCAGGTGTGGTGTGTAGAAAAACACAAATAATATTAATATATAAGTTTTCACAAATTCTTAATCCCATGGGTTACCACAAGAAATCCACCATCAAACTAAATTATAGTAAAAATACCTCCAATATCTTCCACTAATGAAAAAAATTTACCCAAAATAATTATGTTATAACCATAGAAAAATTATTATGTCTGTATCCTAGTTATTTATTTATTCACTTATTTATAAATAAATTCATCTTTTCCCAAAAAATTTCCATCCATTTCAAGTTAAAATATTATATGAAAATCTATTCAATCACTACTAGACTGATTTGAAAAACAAAAAAGGTATCCAAGATGAACCCATCAAAAGATACCAATCCAAACAACATTAAGGATACCAAGACACACACAATAAATATATAAAATATGAAAATATTGTTTTAGTTTATTAACTTTACATGATTAATTATTTAATGTTTTTTATCACACGATTCATCACATCAAGGAATATCTCAGAACCTAAATGGCATATCAATTATAGTAGTTTTCAAGATCCCTTCATTGGAGATGAAAAATAGTATCAAGGAAATAAATAATATATAAAATTTGTTTAAACCCCCTATTCAATTTTAGATTTGACAAATTTTTTATATTTGTTTATTTCATCATCCCTTATGCATCAATCAATAAAAATCACAACCACATTGAGGTAGATATTATATTACCATGCTTGGAGGATATCATAACATGTTCAATAAGAATATTACTCTAGAAGATGTATGAGAAGATTGAAGATCCCTTACCTTAATTAGTGCTTCACAATATTTTTAAGGTTGATGAGAAAAATGAAAAGAAATCCCCCAGATATGAAAAAAGGGGAACCTCGAACCACCTATCCACACAAAATCCATCATAAAAAATGCTTCCCAACCTAAACTGAAACCACTACCAATAATTTACAAGGAAGTGATTGGAAAAAACCAATTGAAAAGTGAGGAAAACTCACCCCAGATCATATGGAATCAAAATAAAGTATAATATAACTAAGATCATCCAAATGGGCATCGATTACATCCAAAATTGAACACTAGGTCACTTAGTGTTTAAGAAGAATGAATAGAAAAAGGGAATTTATATTGGATTATGAATTTATAGAGAATCTATAAAATCACCTCTTAATGGTGTGAAAATATATTTCACATAATAAAATATTTAAGAAACCACCAATTGACACAACAAAATGTTCTTTCACACCATTAATTATTTTATTTCATCACCCATTGAAAATTAAGGCACCTAGATCTAGATTCTCAGAAATCATTCACTCAGTGAATATAGACTTTATTTTTGGAATATTGATGAATTATAATTACAAAAAATATTCATAGAAACCATCAAATTAGATAACCAAAATTCACATTGTGAAATAATAATTCACAATGTGAATGCATTTCGTAGAAGAATTCTAGCTCTGAACTCCACTAACATTCCCTCAAACCTACTATAAAGAACCCATGATACCTAAATCACATAAATTAATGACACTAGAAATAATAAGAAATTATGATAATGTTTAGATTATATTTTAACCGTGGATTTTGGAGATCAATATCTTATAATCCAAGGTGAATTTCACCACTCCTATTCTTAATTGTTTCCATGTTTCTTATTTTTTGGAGTTTTTCGGCTTTGGTGGTGGTTTGGATTGAGTGATGCTGGGATGAGTAGTTGATGGTGATTGTATTGTTCAATGTTATTGAGAATTATACTATATTTATCATCCTTATGATTATATTCATCACCATTTCCTTTCATAATGGTTGTGACACATCCATTTAGGTTGTGGATTTAAGACTTCTCTGTATTTATTTTATGTAAATTATGGAAGTTTATTTCTTTTTATGTTTAGTTTGATGATAAGGACTAAACTACTAAAGATATTGAAATATAATAATGTAAATTTAAGTGAATTAGGCGTTTCATATATTTTAATGATGATTCGTTGATATATATTTTTATTTTTGGGAATTTTTTATTGATTCTAGGAATATTATTGATGATGTGTTATATGTACCTTTTAAATAATTTCATTTTTTGAGATAGAATATCATAAAAGGTTAGAAATTAATAATATTAATGAATTATTTGGGTTAAATTTGGAAATATTATGTTATTAATGATGTGGGGGTTGATGAATTAATATGAAGGAATTATTTCAAAAAGGAAAAGTGGAAGTTTTTTATTGTTGGAATTGGATGTTGTTGTCTTGTTGGTTCCCTTGTTACGATGTCGTGATTAGGTAGCCCTGATTTAGGATATCCTGTGGTTGGTTTGGGTTGTTAGTTTAAATAATAAAGTGGGAACACCAGTATCCTTGATTTGTTGGAAAGGTGAGATGTGGTTGTTAATTAGTAATAATGATGTAGTTGGTTATGTGGGAAAGGGGGCTATGTGGCAATTTCAGGGTTTTTGGCCCAAGTAATTAGGATGTTGTATAAAATTGTTCAATGGTTAGGGAGACATGCTATGGATTCTAAGTGTCTATTAAAACTGGCTGATAATGAATATGATAATGGGGTTGAGAGGGAATAAAATAAGATATAGGTTGTTAGTGAAATGTTGATGATTAGAATGAATGGGTAATGGGTGAAATGAAGCATGGATGATTTATAACGAATTAATTTCCATAAAATGTTGGATTTAATAACACAATGAATTTAATATGGCTAGGAAATGATAATTATTGGAATTTAATAAATGATATGATCAAATGAGGAACTATTAATTGTAGTTGTGGCAGTTTTGGGTGGAAATTAGGGTTGATTTATGGTACAATAAATGGAAATAATGGTAACATGTAGAATTGATATTGTGGTGGTTTTAATAGGTGTGGTAGTTCTATTTTGTAGTGAACCCTTTAGGATGGTCTTATGTGTGGATGTATTATACTTATATTTTATTGTAATTTTTTACTCACCCAAAATGAGTTGGATCACCATACCAATACCCAAATAGTTTCTATTCCACAATGTTTCCCTAATAATCTAGGTTGACAAGAAAATATATGGCTGATTAATAACTCTCTAATTCACTCCATTATATGTGAGGTATGAAATTTGATGGATCATAATATGTTAAAAAATATGGGTTGTAATGGAATAATGCTTTGGTATGTAGTATACTGGATAACATGGCAACGAGGTTGTGATGATGATACATAGTGAGGGTCATGCATGGAAGGAGGAGGGAACATAGTTGAGGTCCATCATATTCATGATACCCAAATGTGGTGGTTATATGTGATTATTCATTAATTTGAGGTTGGGATATGGTGTGTGGTGGTGAATATTTGATAATAATAATGTGGATTTAATATATTGGATGACTATGATATAAAATTTCATGTGCTACAACATAGTTTCTAAAGGGATAAGGACCACTCAAAAATTTTGTATTTGTGTTTGAGAGTGAAAAATCCATAGGGAATTGGTTTTGGGGAAAATTTTGATATATATATATGATATTACATTTTAATAATTATATTCAATATGAGGTGATCTAGACTTGGTGAGGTGGAGAGATAGTTGTCTTAATAGTTTCCAATTTTTTTTATATTTACTCACCAAAGACTTAATATTATACTTCCACATTTATATTGGAGGTATTGAGGAGGATGCCACTGAGTATACATGTATAATCACCCTAATAAATATAAATTGTTTTTGCAAGTTTCTAGGAGGGATTTGGAGACCTAGCTTGACATTACCATCTCAGAGCTATAAGACATGGTTAGAACTGGTACCTAGGTGTTTTATTTTGTTATTACATCATGAAGACACACTTTTATGAAATTTTATTTTATTACAGTTATTATGGGATATTGTTTTTATATATATTATGGTGTCTACTAGTTATTTTCATTATGATATGGAGACTATGAGTGTAATTCCTCAGATTGGGTTTTTATATGCTCTGTGATAGTCACTAACCAATGGTCTATAAGAGGCGGGCTTCATGGGTCACTTTAGTCTTTATTGTAGGACCAAGAGGGGTTAACTATGGGGTTAATCTATGAAAAGTGTTATCACAACCTTGAAATAAATCATTTTCTTTGAGAGGTTGATTAGTAAATTCTATAATCACATATTTTAATTCTGAAAATCAATAAATTTAGAGATTCTCTTTATCAATTATTTATTTAAAAAGAAAATATTTGATATTGATGTACCTCTTTATCACTACTTGATGGAAACTCCTTTTATTTATTTGAGTGAACATTACTAATTTATTCTATTTTATTTTTTATTTAAATTAATATCTTATCAATTCTACTTCTTGAGGAGAAATAACTATTTATAACACTACATGATATTTCATATTTCATGGATAAACAAATCCTTATTTTTGTAAAATAATTTTTATTTTTCTTGAACATAATAAGAAAAAATTACCACTTATTAACTTCAAGGAATAATTTATTGAAACATCATGAGTATATTCCAATTCATGTTAAATTTAATTTTCTTCTAATTTTTGACAATTAATAGAAAAATTTGTAATACCCCGTAGCTGAAATACTTTAATGTTAACATACCAAGAAATCTACATTTTCGTCTTCAGGAACTTCTTGATATGAATGAAGTGAGATATCAAACATCACATCAAAATCCTCATCTAAATAAAAATATCAAAGCTCATCTTTATATTCTTCTACTTCCCCTTTTTTTGGAGACCTTTAACTCTTCATGGATTTGAACGAGATTTCATTATTTTATGGAATATTTTTCTTTTAGTTGCATTCTTTTCTTATGAAATATGTATTCAAGACATAAAAATGATGTTTTCCAATTTTATGGTCCTCTAGATCCAATATATTGGTACCAAATTGTTGGCGCCAAAATATTGCACGAAGGGAAGGGACGAAAAAGATGTCCCGCATGCTTCCTCGCGAAGCACTGACGCGAAGCACCCGAGCATTGCGGTCCCGTGAAGCTCCGGAGGCGGTACCTCTCCGTGAACGAATTTGACGTTCGTGAGCCCATCGCGAAGCTCCGGAGGCGGTACCTCTCCGCGAACGAATTTGACATTCGCGAGCCCGCCGCGAAGCTCCGGAGGCGGTACCTCTCCGCGAATTAATTTGACGTTCGCGAGCCTGCCGCGAAGCTCCGGAGGCGGTACCTCTCCGCAAACGAATTTGACGTTCGCGAGCGCACCTCGAAGCACCTGAGGCGGCGCGGGAGTTCTACTTCACGGCGCCCCTTGCCTATAAATACTGGGCTCCCCCTGAGTCTCGGGAATGGAAAATCTGACCTTTTGGCTTCTCCTCTCCCGAATCGTGAACCACCCTTTTCCCCCGAGAATCATGAGCTCTGCGAGGTACTTCTAATTCGCATGACGCCTTCACTTGGTCTCGTTTTGAGCCCCTCTTCTAGGAGGGATTACCTTCGCGAACCTCAAGGGAATTCGCAAAGGAGGGGGATTCCCAAGGGAACCCAGGCAGCCGCAGAGCATTTATGCTTTGCGAAACACCCAACCTGCAGTAGTGATCCCTATGCTAAGGCAGGATCGCTACACATTGCGAAGCACACTGCTTCGCGAGGAACCTCTTCTTCGTGAGGCAGTGCTCTGCGAATACTCTTCTATTTCACGAAGCACCCTCCACTCACACCTATTCCCCATGCTAAGGCCAAGGCACTCCGCTTCGCGAATCACACTCCTTTACTTGGAAATTCTGCTTCCCGTGCGACCCTCCAGGTATGCACGATGTGATTTCAATGTCCCACGGACAATACTACTTGTAGCGTTGCTTCGCCTAATGCTTCTTCGCATAGGCACGCTAACGGCTATTGATTCTTCACATAGCCACGCTAACATGGACCCCTCGATGGTTCTCTCTACAACCCCCCTTGACCACAACCTTACTAGTACCTTCCCTCCCCCAAGGAGCAAAGGGTACGAGTTATGTAAGTCCTAGGGGTGTGGAGTGAACCCGCCTCGTCCGAGCTACAGGACGTTATACTGCCAAGCACCACGTCCTCAACACATAACATTGAACTGTGACCCGACCTCGTGCCTCACACGAAGGGTCCCCCCCAGCTCGAACATTTTTTACGCCACTCGTCTCCACGGGAGTGGAATCACCCCTCCACAAGGGATGATATCCTCCTTATTGGAGCGGCGTATGTTCTCAGGAGAAGGGAGACCCTAGTTCCCCAACGGATGGCTGCACCCCTGCATCTCCGTACTTCCCCACTACCAAGGTTAGTGTAGGGCGTGATAGGGAATGAGGCACCTCCCATCATTGGTCCCAAATCCCTCTTTCGCTGTGCCTTTCCGCACTTCGGGCCTCCATCCTAGAGTAAGTCCCAGCACTAATGGGCCGCCTAACGCGTAAGCCCCTCTTTGCTTCTCACAGTCACACCCTTCATGGTGTGATCGTCAGGTCCTTGCTGTCTCTTGTTTCTCACACCGAGCATGACTCATGTGGGCTTAGAGTTGGCATTGGCCCTAACAATACCTCATCCAACATGACGTTAAACTGCATGCCCTTTCCTAGCATGACGTTTAACTGTATGGCCTTGTCCCACATGACATTAAACTGCACACCCATTTGAACTACGGGATCTTTGATCCATGTCAAGGCATGGTACGTAGGAAGCCTCCACGAGGTTAAAGCCCACCCGTCATCCAATTCACGTCGAGTTCTACCTTCATCCAGCATGACGTTAAAATGCATTCCAGTCCGATGGCAAGCCATTGTCACCACCCGAACTACGAGGAATTTTATCCATGTCAAGGCATGGTACGTAGGAAGCCTCTCTGATGTTCAAGTCCATCCCCCTTTGGACCAAGGTACCTCTTTCTTCATGTCGGTTTGCCTACACCCACCATCTGAACTACGAGGACTTTTGATCCATGTCAAGGCATGGTACGTAGGAAGCCTTCACGAGGTTCAAGCCCACCACTAGTGGACCCCTGGGTCTACTTTCACGTCAGTTCACCAATGAATCCCTTTGAACTACGAGGTCTTTGATCCATGTCAAGGAATGGTACGTAGGAAGCCTCCCCGAGGTTCAAGACCATATATCATTGGACCAAGGTCCACCTTCACGTCAGTTCGCTGACGAATTCCATCATTTGAACTACAAGGTCTTTGATCCATGTCAAGTCATGGTACGTAGAAAGCCTTCCAGAGGTTCAAGACCACCACCCATCGGACCAAGGTCCACCTTCACGTCAGTTCGCCGACGAAGCCCCTCTGAACCACGTGGTCTTTGATCCATGTCACGGCATGGTAAGTAGGAAGCCTCCATGAGGTCCAAGCCCACCACAACTAGGACCCTCCTGGTACTCCTCATTCACGTCGGCCTTCCGATGTCCAAACTGAACTACGTGGTCTTTGATCCATGTCATGGCATGGTACGTAGGAAGCCTCTCATAGGTTCAAGCCCACCACCTGTTGGTCACTCCGACCTTCTTCACGTCGGTTCATCCACACCCAGGCAGCCTAGTGTGTAATCCCCACACCATTTGGACCAAGGTCCACCTTCGTGTCGGTTCACTGACACATCAGACCAAGGCCCACATTCTCTTTGGTTCGTTGACGACATCCATCGGACCAAGGTCCACCTTCATGCTGGTTCACCGGCACCATCCCAAACTACGTGGACTTTGATTCCCTTCCACGGGGATATGTAGGAGGTCTCTTCGAGGCTCAAGCCCAACTTCACCGTCGCCCTTGCAATGCTCCCTTGCCATTCCCCTCTCCACTTCATTCATCCATCCATCATTCACCATGATTCTTGCCCGGACCGTCATAACCCGGTGAGACCATGTCGGTCCGCTCCTCTTCACAGCCGCCCATGGGCTAGTCCTGGTATCGACACCCCTTCAAGGAAAATCCCTCAATCCGATCCATTCTAGCTAATTCTCTGATCAGGCTGATCCGTCTCCGCAAAACATTAAACTCGCGGCATACCCTGTGTTAAACACAGGAAGCTGAGGAAAACCTCAGATATGTGTCTATGGCATATAATTCCCCGCACTCGATGTGGGATGCCTCGGGCTTCCACGCCCTCGAGACGCCCTATGACCAGGGATAACAGACAGACAAGCCGGTTCCCCAGCATCCAGACATGCTACTAATGCCTCAACGTGACTACTCCCCCGACTAAAGGTTGCTGCCCAGAACGAACCCTTTGGAATGTCCCGACAGAAGCAGTATAATTAATCGGCGTCCATGGAAACATGGCACTAGGAAGAGTTTCATGAACAACGTATTAAATCTATGAGGGGGACCCGGACTAGGTGACGAGTTCTGAGGAGGAATACGCATAAAGAAGAACTGACATCCCATCATACCGTTTCGATCAAGGAGAAGACGTCCTTGAATAAGGAGTGAATGCTGCCCACCTTTGGAAAGCGGGAATGCAGGGCAACAGTGCAACGCGTCCTCCACCGCGGACGGACGGATGTGCACGCCTCGGCGAAAGTTTCGGAAACAGAAATGGTGAACCCGATGTGAAATTCTTCTCCTCAATGTGGGGATTAGTAGCGTTCGAGACACCATTAGATTTCCATGTCACCAGATCCAGATATCCGGCGCCTGGTCCCGCCAAGAAAATAGCGGGCCTGTCATGAAACTCACTGGATGTCGGGGCAGTAGAACATGGGGCACTCCGTTATGAAACGTGTCGGCATGGATCCTTCTTACAGACGTGGAGAATGGAAGGACACTGGGGAACTGGTTATCAATCCCTTTCCAAACAGTGATGATGAGTTGATCCCTTCGTTTCCCAGGAACCAGGTTGCTGTTTCGGAGACACGATCACCACCCGCTCGCCTACGCAGGGGAAGGGGAAATACCGGCACATCCACCCCGCATGGCTCCACTACCGCCACGACGACCCCTACATCGCGGAATACAGGGCTCCCACGTCCCCTATCCCCATCAGAGATCATCCAGCGAAGGGCGATCAACAACCTTGTACACAGGTATGAGGAGGAAGGGGTCATCCCAACTCGGGATATGGCCCACCTAGACCTGGAGGCATCTAGGCCCCTTCGTAAATGCTGCCCTAACAGGCCACGCATGGAGCCCTTGCTCCCCACCCCAATGTTCAATCTTTTCAGGAGCCTGTCCCCGGAACGCCTCGACGACTCCTCGCCTTACACTGATGAGGCGAGTGATGTCTGACTCAGCCCGGTCAGGGTCCCGACCCACGGTCCAGGCAGGGGCTCCCATTCGGCTGCATCAGCGCCACCGTCCGACTCCACAGGAAGAGCAGGCAGGCCATTCCCCTACACCACCTGCGCCTGCTCATCTGACCCAATGTCAGTGTCGGGCCCGGGCTGAGGACGCTCACCCAGATACGTCGACGTCAACAGCTATAGTGGCCCGAGCCACCGCCGACGTGCATCATGGAGTCCCTGCATACACTGACCAGGGGCACTCTTTCACCCAACCAGGATTGAGACCCCAACCGCCCCACGGGCAGGCTGGGTTGACTCTCCGGGTTGCAGGCCTGAGTGGTGATTGCCGCGAACTTACCCGCGGTGATGTCACCCCGTATGGAGGCCCTCCCCATACCACTACTCCACAGATCATGGGCATTCCCCACTCCAAAGCTCATCATGGAGGTATGCCTCGTGCTACCCTCATCCCGAAGGAAGACCTGCCCCGCGGCAGTGACGCTCGGCGCGGAAACATTTCCCGCGCCCACTATACAGGGTATGGAGTCCATCCTCTTGCCCCCGACCGCCGATCTGAAGGCACTGTCCATCCGGTCCTTCTCTAACATGGGGGCCCTCCCTACGTCCTCTCTACAACCGCCGAAGGTCCTCGCCCCGACAACTTGGGGAGTGAAGGTTAGCCTCACTCCGCCCGCACCGACCATGGATGTCCTCCCCATGTACCCTTCGACATTTTCCCTAGTGCCCTTCGCACCCCGGCCACCTCGAGCAGGGGCCCTCTCCGCCACGGCGCCATCACTGCCCGAAGACTACCTATTAAGGATCAACCCTGTCCCGAAGAGCCACCCCGGGGCAGGAGAGCATGTCTTCGCCACCACAAGAAGAGTCCTAGGAAGGCCCAGGTGGAGATCAATCCGGATCGTTTCTCGGATTCGGAAGCGGAATGCGACTCAGCGATAGAACCTTCTCCCCGCTCCTTCATATCAAGGACTGGGGCAGGAACCAGGCGAATTAGCCTCATTGTCCCGGAATGTGAGGTCCACCAGATTCCCATCTCTCTCCATAGGTACATCCACGAGGAAGAAATCGTGGAAATTCCGCAGGTCTCGACCGTACAATCACCACCATTGTCACCAGAAGCGCCCTGTACCTCTACCATGGATCACGAAGATCTATTTTGGGGGCCAACAGTGGTAGAGCGATGACATGACCTATCGCCGGCAGCCGCGAATCCTGTGCTGGAAGCTGTGGCTATCAGCCCATCGTATCGTGACATCGTGGCCAAGTCACCTCACTCTTCAGAGGATGGCCCGGAATTCGGCGGCCAGTCAGCTCGTTCGCCGTATTCTCCACCACCGAGTTTACTATCCCAGAGGTCCGCCTCGGTACCGCTACCGGTCCCTCAGCCTCCCCCGATTGACGAGTGGGGCAATACAGGGCCAGACCTCGAGTCTGAACCCAGGAGCTTCTAGAGCATTCTCACAGCGGATCACTTCCCGGAGAAGTTCTGGCCGACGGCGGTGCTGAACTTTCGCGCACCAGAGTCCCTTACCCCTGAAGAATTGGGGTTCTTTTGTCGAACCCTATGGGAGACATACTTCCACCTTCGTTACGAGCGGGTGGTGTACCCCAGAAGTCGAGAGCACATTGAAGAAATCGGCGAGCAGTGCCGCCTGATCGATTTTGCCGCACTCCTTGTGGCCCAGCACCCTGAGTCGCCAGGCCGTCAGAGCGCCCTTCAATGGAAATGTGTTCAGAGTTTCAAAGTACTCCGCAGAGTCATCAGGGAAGCTACCCCCCATGTGCAAGTCTATGGTTGGGGACACTGTGTCTCTCTCCTCTTCGACCCTATCCGACGACAGCCCGATTCGTTATTCGACATTGAGGACATTTTCTCGAGAGGGGTCGCGGTCCACATGGCTGACGTAGTGGACAAGGAAGACGAGCTTGAATTTCTTGATGGAGACTTACCCCCCGAGGGTGTACTGCCACTGCTGGACCCATCCGGGAGGGTTACCCGTTAGCAGGGGAACCTTCTAGGCCTCCCTGTACCCACCGAGTCATTGGTACTTGGTCAAAATACCAGCAAGGGTAAGGAGCACGTCAGAACTGCCAAGCACTCCGACCCGTCTGCCTCTGTGTAGAAAATGGATAAAGATCCCGAGAAGGCCACGTTACGCCAGCAGCTTGCTGAGGAGAAGAGGCTGGTTGATGAACTCTTGGCTGAGCGCGCTGCAGAGCGGCGACCTAACTATGGTAATCCCAGGTCGGGGCAGCAGGGGAAGGAACAATTTCCCCCCGGTGATATGCATATGGGAAACCCTGTTCATACTACTTTCGAAGACAGGGCATAAGCCGGAACATATGGCAAGAGGGCGCGATACGTCTCGCCAAACACCCCGAACGACGGGGCAATCTGAAGAATCCAGTACGGGTTCCCCCAGTCACCCCACAGGTCGTTCCGCCAGTCGATCCACAAGATGCTGAAGCCATCTACGATGTTAAAGAACTTGGAAACACACTTGTGATTAGGGATCCTGGTCAAGATATGGACCCCCACCCGGATGATCCTATAGCGGCACTCACAGCCCGCCTCGAAGCGTTAGAAACGCGAAAGGTGGTGGTCCCACTGGATGGCAAGCTGTATCCCGCGTGGGTGGATGATATGACCTCACCCCTAGGTTTTGGGAACCCCACTTTCTCGCCCTTCAACAGGACAGGGGACCCGTCGCAGCACTTGGCTCATTTTTCTTCCAGGTGTGGCCCCATGCTAGGGACCCCGGCCCAGCAAGAAGCCGCCAAGCTCCGATGTTTCGTATAGACATTGGAAGGTCCCGCATTCGTCCGGTACAGCTAGCTCCCTATCGGATCGGTGACCGGTTGGGAGGATCTCCGCCGGAAGTTCCTATACCAGTTCAGCTCCACCACACGGAAGACCAGCATTGCAGACCTCTTCAAGTGCAAACAAAGGCATGATGAGAAAGTCGCAGATTTCATCGCCCGGTGGAAGGCACTTACGTATTCCCTCGATATGCCACTAACTCAGGAGAAATTACTGACGATGTGTGTGGGGAACGTCAAAACGGAGCTGGTACCCTCCCTGATTACCCATAACTACCCTGGAGGGTTCATAGATTTCTCAGATAAGGCTCAACGCCTTGAAGAGGCTCTGCAATAGGCTAGTCAGGCACGTTCGTTGCCCCCTATGATCCCATCCAGGAGGACCGCCAGAGTCGAACCCGCCGCGGTGGCCCAAATAGAAGCCCCTAGGAAGCTGGAATTACTGCCAGCGGCACCATCCCCGCAACCCCGCAGAGGTCCTCCACCTCAATCATAGGCTCTTTCCCAGCAGTGACTGCCTTAGAATCGACAGGTTCCCCCGCGCAATGCGCCACCTCCACCTAGGAGAGACAATCAGGTGCCGCCTCCTCGGCAGGCCCCTCCGGCCCCTCGTCAGGGCCAGGCCCCCAAGGCCCCCTATCTAGAAAGAAGGCACCAGACTTATTCGTTCAACGAAAATCAGGTCCCTGGCTACTTCCAAAGTGCTCTAGAGCAAGGGATTGTGCGCCTACCCGAGTGCAGAAGGCCGACAGAGGAGAATCTCACCGATCACCCCAACTACTGCCCTTATCATCGGATTATAGGGAACACCCTCAAGAAATGATATGTGTTTAAAGACTGGATTCAAGACCAAGTCAACAACAACACATTCAGGTTGGGCCCGACACCAACACAAGTGGAAGGTGTCTTTGTAGGGTCAGAGATCGGTAGCGACAGCGAAGGCGAGTGGCAACAGGTTCCTAGCTGCGGATCCCGGAAATACAACGACTGGATGGCTCGAAAAACCGCCGTCTATGCCCATGGTATCATCCGGGCACGCCTGAAGCAGCCGGAACCTTCAGAAGAAGTTTCCCGTACCTCTGCATCGTCTTCACAGCAAACCTCTTCCCAAAAGGGCAAGCAACGACGATGCAAGAAGAAGCAACGTGCTCCGCCAGTGGCATCGTCATCCCACACTCTCGGCAACTTTATGCCCCCTGAAATGGGGATTCCTCCCAGAATCTTCCCGGTGGTGGATGACTCATCGAGCGACATCCAGGGGTACGCTTCGGTTAACACCGTGGAGCTGGTAAAGCCCTATATGACTCCTGATGAGGGGGAACTCCAGGCGAACCTCCCCAACGTTTCCATCCGACGTCAACGTCAGCGGAACCACTACCACACCGGTCATCGAGGTACATCAGCGGGCACTTTCAGCCAAGTCGTGCACGCTACTGAGACTAGACAGCAGGCTCAGCGTAGAGCTCAGCACACACAACCCCATCTAACACCCCCAACTCTACCTCCACCACCGTTTGTGCTACTAGATCAGGGAGAGCTGTCTCGTTCGTATCACATTCATTCTTGCCCGGCTACAGGCCAGTCTCCGCTGTCCGATCCTAGTCTGGCGATTTCTCTCCAGGCTTCAACTAGTAGGCAGCCAGATGTTCCCAGTACTAGCCGACCTCCGGTTCAACCGGCAGGACCCGCTATGCCTCCAACATCCGAACGACCTCTTGTAGGCAGAGTTTCGCGTTTGGCATGAAAGTATGATGTCCTAAAGAACCTGGACAACATTCCAGAAAGGCTTTCTATCCTTGAGTCCCTTCGCCTATCATCTGAAATGCGCGAGGCACTTTCCGAGGCCCTAAGGAGCCCCCCTCTAGTTTGAGACAGAGGTAGCAGCTGCAGAAGCCTTCCATTCCAAGACAATTGATAATGGCGAATGTCAGGTGGTTATCTCGTTCTCCGGTGAAGATGAGGACCCTCATATACAGGGGAATATTCGCCCTCTGTACATCACTGGCCACTTCAATGGTGCGGAAGTCGGCCTCTACCTCGTTGACACAGGTTCCAGAATCAACCTAATTCCGACTCGGACATTACGAAAGCTGGGTCAGTCTGAAGGTGATTTAACTCCCTATGACCTCAGAATCGAGGGGTATGACAGGACAGAGCAAACCCCAGTCGACAAGATCAGCCTGAAGACTCAGTTCGGTGGCTTAATTTCCAGCACCGAGTTCATGGTCGTCTCTCAGGACACCGCCTACAACGCATTGATGGGTAGGCCATGGCTCCATCTGCATGCAGCGGTCCCTTCGTCGTATCACCAGTGCCTCAAATACTCACTCAACGGTCGAGTAGGCGTGCTACAAGGAGATGCATCACCTTTCGCCTCTTGTGAGGCCCGCTATCTAGATGCTGATTATTACAAGAGTAAGGATAAGAAAATCCTAGTAAGTGAGGATGATCCCGCCCCAGTCACAAGTGATCCCTGGGCAAGTATGGATGACGCCTATATCCTCCTGATCCACCGATTGGAGGCCACGAATTCCGACAAGGGGAAATGTTTTGTTGTTTCGGGTACACAAGGAAGGCATGTTACCGTGTCCAAGCGACGGTGGAAAATCACCTCATACTCATACATCAACCAGGCTCAGGTGATCCCGGAACCTCCTACACCTGTACGGTACCAGAATTTCAAGCTTATGACAACGGCGGTACGCCATACGTGTCTCTTCTGCCGGGATGGAATCAACTGACTCAGGCCGACCCGTCACCACTACTTTGATATCATCAAACGTGGCCCCTTAGACCGAAGTCCAGATGGGATAGGGTCGACTGCCTTTATTGCTATGGTCTCAATGGTGAGTGAGTCTCCTGATATGATGACCACAGCTGCCCAAGCTGGTACCAGCTGCCCCTCAGGCTTTGATAGCCCAGAAGTATCTCCAGTGGTGGGAAATCCCCCCATGGGTAGAGAGGAAGACCTAGAGGATACTCCCCCCGCCTTTGGGGAAGGCGTCTCTACCACGTTTGATGAACTGGTATAGGTGAACCTTGGTAGCGAGGAAGATCCAAAACCCACATTGATCAGTGCATCCATGTCCCCCGAGGAGTGGCAGCAGTACAGGGAATTCCTCAAACGACACCGTGACATGTTTGCCTGGAGTTACAACGAGATGCCAGGACTAGATCCCCAGGTAGTCGTTCTCCATCTGGGCCTCCCGAAAAACCATCGTGGGTTTATGAAGCCTCCCATGAAGATGCACCCTTCTCATGTTGCTATGGTTGAGGCTGAAGTTGACAAGATTATCAAATCCAACTTCATTAAGGAAGTCCAGTACTGCAAGTGGCTTGCCAACATTATGCCAGTCAGGAAGAATAATGGGCAGATCTGAGTCTGCATCAACTTCCGCGACCTTAATAGCCACTGCCCAAAGGATGACTTCCCACTCTTGGTGACAGAGTTATTGATTGATGCCACAGCTGGGTTCCAAGCTCTCTCTTTCGTGGATGGGTATTACGGGTACAACCAGATCCGGATGGCCCCCGAGGACGAGTATTCCACTGCCTTCAGGGCTCCCCAAGGTACCTTTTTCTACCAGGTTATGCCATTCGGCTTGAAAAATGCAGGTTCCACTTATCAGAGGGCCATTCACCGCATATTCAAGCCGATTCTCAGGACGCTGGTAGAAAGCTACGTAGATGACCTAGTGGTCCAATCATGTCAGCGCCAGGACCATCTCAAAGACCTTGAGAAGGTGTTCGGTTTCCTCCGTTCCCGTCACCTGAAGATGAACCCATTGAAGTGTTCCTTCGGGGTCACCTCTGGGATGTTTCTGGGCTTTTTTGTTAGATACCGAGGCATTGAGATCGACCCAGAGAAGATCAAGGCCATCAGCCAAATGCCTCCCCTGAGAAACATTCGGGAACTTTGAGGCCTCCAAGGCCACTTAGCCTATATACGCCGATTCATTGCGAATCTGGACCGAAAGTGTAAGCCCTTTTCCCAGCCCATGAAGAAGGGCGCCGCCTACGAATGGGATGAGGAGTGTTGGACCGCCTTCGAGGAAATCAAGCTGTATCTACTCCAACCTCCAGTTTTGATGCCACCCGTCTCCGGAAAGTCGATGGTCCTTTACGTGACTGACCTGGAAAGATCCCTCGGTGCACTGCTCGCCCAGAAGAATAACGAGGGTACCAAGAACAGTCTCTACTATCTCAGCTGCATTCTTCTCTATACGGAGGTCAGCTACTCCCCTATCGAAAAGAGCTGATTTGCACTCATCTTCACCGTACAAAAGTTGCGACATTACCTGCAGCACCATGATGTGCAATTGGTCTCCCGGGTAGACCCACTGATGTACATCCTGAACCGCCCCATGCTGACTGGCCGACTAGCTCGGTGGGCGGTGATTCTCCAGCAGTTTGATATCAGGTTCGTACCTCAAAATTCCATTAAGGGACAGGAGTTGGAAGACTTTTTAGCTGCCCATCCAACCTCCACGGATCAATCCTTGGACCTAGATTTTCCTAATGATACGATCCTCTCAGTCGATCATGCCCTCCCATGTTGGCAAATGCATTTCGACGGTGCCTCCCGGAGCCCCATCGGTAGGAGGCTCAATGATCCTAAGGTCAAAAGAGTGGGCCTGGGTATTTTCTTCATTACCCCGACTCAAGCTATCCTACCATACTCGTTCCTGTTGTCAGAAGGCTGTACGAACAACGAGGAAGAGTACTAGGCTCTCATCACCGACCTCGATTTGTCCCATGAGATCAACGTGCCCCATCTACATGTGAAAGGAGATTCCGAGCTAGTAATCAAACAGGTTAATGGCGACTAAGTCATCCGGAAGCCAAAGCTTTTACCATTGCTGGAGTACACCCTCTGCCTAATGGCCCATTTCTCTTCTCGACCAGAGATTACCCATGTCCCACGGTCATAGAACGGTCAAGAAGATGCATTGGCTGGCTTAGTTGCGTCCCTCGCAGAACCCGAGCAAGATGATTTGATCATACATGTGACACACCGGAGAGTCATTGACCCCATCACCCAAGAGGACAATGATGGCATGTGGGTAAGTCATCTCACCACCGGACCCTCTACGTTAGGGGTCTCGGGTTCGTCAGACATAGTGGTTGAAGCCAATCCCAACTGGAGGGCACCTTTTCTCGAGTATCTCTCAAATGGTCGCCTCCTGGACGACCGGGCCGAGCACGAGCGAATCCGACGCCGTGCGCTGCAATTTACCCTCCAGAGAGGCCCCAGTCTTGAACATATCATTTATAAGCGGAGCTTCGATGGCTTCCTCCTCCATTTCATTCAAGGAGTATAGATTCCTCAAGTTATGCAAGAGGTTCACGCCGATTCCTGTGGTGCCCATCAAGCTGGGCCAAAGCTGTCCCATCAAATCCGGAGGTTGGGGTACTTCTGGCCCTCTATGATCCACGATTGTATTGGGTATGCCAAGAGATTCCATGCGTGCTAAGTTCACGCCAACTTCCTACATCGGCCGCAAGAGCCCCTCCACCCCACCAAGTACTCTTGGCCATTTGTGGTATGGGGACTTGATGTAGTGGGACCATATCCACCGGCAACAGCACGCCAGTGTAGGTTCATCCTGACTGCTACATATTTCTTATCCAAGTGGGCAGAGGAAGTTCCACTCAAAGAGGTCAAGGCCCATTCCATCGTCGACTTTGTGAGCTCCAATATTATCCACCGGTTTGGGGTCCCTCATGCCGTCCTCACTGATAAGACCACCAACTTCCGAGCGGATGAACTAAAGAAATTGTACGCCATGTACGACATCCGTTCGAACCATACCTCCTACTACCACGTGCAGGAAAACAGACAGATCGAGGCGTTCAACAAAACCCTCTCTAACATTCTACAGAAGACGGTTGGTCAGAACAAGAAAAGTTGGCCGGACAATATCCCCAACACCCTCTGGGCTTATCGGACGACGACTCACAACTCTACCCAGGTGACCCCATATTCCCTGGTGTATGGAGGTGAGGCCATCCTACCCATTGCGATCCAGCTGCCATCGTTACGCACTACAGTCTATGATCACCAGACATCAGATGGGGTAGCCGAAATCCATCTAGCTGAATTAGAAGCACTGGACAAGAACCGGCTTCGTGCCCTGCACAATCTAGAAAGGCATCGAGATAAGATAGCGAGGGCCTTCAATAAGAAGGTTCGTCTCCGTTCTTTTCTATAGGGCGACCTAGTACTGGCCCTTCGAGCACTAATGATCCCCGGTAGGAAACCTCCCAAGTTAGAACCCAAATGGGAAGGGACTTATATCATACATAAGGTTTACCCCAATGTTGCATACTCCTTGGTGACAACGGATGGAGAGCGCATAACCCCTCCCACCAACGCCAAGTTCCTCAAGCGATACTTTGCCTAGGGCAAAAGGGTCCTGCACGACCTTAAACTGAATCTTCGTCCTGCAAGACGATAAACTGCAAAATGGTCTGAGCTCTATGACCTTAAACTAAGATCTCCCCCCGTCCTAACTGTAAGACGTTAAACTGCAAGCCAGCCAGGCCTTCCTAACCGAGGCTCAGCCTCAGGCCCCTTGTCCTCCTCGGGCCCCCATCCCCCATCCTTACTATAAGATGTTAAACTGCAAGCCAGTCAGGCCTTCCTGACAGAGGCCCAGCCTCAGGCCCCTTGGCCTCCTTGGGCCCCCAGCCCCCGTCATTACTGTAAGACATTAAACTGCAAGCCAGTCAGGCCTTCCTGACTGAGGCTCACCCATAGGCCACTTTCCCTCCTCGGCCCCCCTGCCCCCATCCTTACTGTAAGACGTTAAACTGCAAACCAGTCAGTCCTTCCTGAAAGAGTCTCTGCCTCAGGCCCCTTGGCCTCCTCGGGCCCCTAGACCCCATCCTTACTATAAGATGTTAAATTGCAAGCCAGTCAGGCCTTCCTGACCGAGGCTCATCCTCAGGCCCCTTGGCCTCCTCGGGCCCCCATCCCCCGTCCTTACTGTAAGACATTAAACTGCAAGCCAGTCAGACCTTCCTGTCCGAGGCTCAGCGTCAGGACCCTTGGCCTCCGCGGGCCCCCAACCCCCGTACTTACTGTAAGACGTTAAACTGCAAGCCAGTCAGGCCTTCCTGAACGAGTCTCAGCCTCAGGCCCCTTGGCCTCCTCGGGCCCCCAACCCCCATCCTTACTGTAAGATATTAAACTGCAAGCCTGTCATGCCTTTCTGACCGAGGCTCAGCCTCAGGCCCCTTGGCCTCCTCGGGCCCCCAGACCCCGTCTTTACTGTAAGACGTTAAAATGCAAGCCAATCAGGCCTTCCTGGTCGAGGCTCAGCCTCAGGCCCCTTGGCCTCCTCGGGCCCCATCCCCCGTCCTTACTGTAAGACGTTAAACTACAAGCCAGTCATGCCTTCTTGACTGAGGCTCAGCCTCAGGCCCCTTGGCCTCCTCGGGCCCCCATCCCCCGCCCTTACTGTAAGATGTTAAACTGCAAGCCAGTCAGGCCTTCCTGACCGAGGCTCAGCCTCAGGCCCCTTGGCCTCCTCAGGCCCCTAGCCCCCGTCCTTACTGTAAGACGTTAAACTGCAATCCAGTCAGGCCTTCCTGACCTAGGCTCAGCCTCAGGCCCCTTGGACTCCTCAGGCCCCCAACCCCCATCCTTACTATAAGATGTTAAACTGCAAGCCAGTCAGGCTTTCCTGACCGAGGCTCAGCCTCAGGCCCCTTGGCCTCCTCAGGCCCCCGGCCCCCGTCCTTACTATAACATGTTAAATTGAAAGCCAGTCAGGCCTTCCTGACCAAGGCTCATCCTCTGGCCCCTTGGCCTGCATCGACTCTGTCTCTCTAATGGTATTGTACAGTGTGGTGTGGGATTACATATTCATCCATGTTGGGTTACTCGTCATACCATACATATACCCAGTTGAGACACATTTCTCGTCCATAACAATGCTAAACTGCGCCTCAAGAACTACGTGTGGCTTGATTCCCATCTTAATGGGATACGTAGGAATGCTCGGACGCCTCGTCTTGAGCCCAGCCCCAAGCTTTTCTCTTCCACTATCCCCCCCTGTGAATATTTTCCTTGTAGGATCCTTGTGTAGCGAGTAGTAGGCTTTCTTAGCCCCGCTCATACAACCCCACTCATACAAGGATTGTAAGGGTTGCACCATGTGCCCAATAACGTTCTTCTATCCTCCCACGTCCTCACCGCATGACACTAAACTGCACGGACTTCAAGAAATACGTATGGCTTGATTCCCATCCTAATGGGATACGTAGGAACCCCCAGGCATTTCGTCTGTTGGCCCAGCCCAAAAGCAAAAATCTTCCCCTCGGGTCAAGATATATGGCAGGGTGCACACTTTTTCCCAAACTCACATCGAGCAAGCCTCGACCCGGCTACACATCCCCCCCTGGAGATGTTGGCCTCTATCATGGATGGATACAACTATGCTTCACCCACTCCTTGACTGGGATTCCATCATTTTTTCACACCCGGAGGGACCCCCAAGAATGGTCTGGATACTACGCCCAAGGGCTCTCCTACCAATACAGGCCAATGCCCCTGAGGGTTTTCAAGCAACAAGATGATACAAGTCCCGCGTTTCGAATTTGGTCAATGGTCGATGCTCATTTGTTGCTCCCATATCAGGTCACCATTGGAACGCTGTGTTTCGAACATGGTCAACATTGTCCTAGATCTTCGGGTCCACCCCGAGATGTCCCAAACATCGAGTGAAGTGATTCGTTCTACCCCATCCCAAAGTGACAAAATTCCCTCCGGGTGGTGCTAGTGGTCGGGCCCACGACCCCGATTCCCCTATAAGGAATGTACAACGTGGTGTAGGATTACATCCTCATTCATGTTAGGTTACTTTCCATGCCATACACACCCCCAGATTCGATACAGTTATCTCTTTCCCTGTCCTCATGTAAGACGTTATAATGCAAACCAGTCAGGCCTTCCTGACTGATACCTGACCTTAGGCCCCTTGGCCTTCTCGGGACCCTCCTCCCAACCTCTTACCCAGGGTGTACGGTGTGGTGTGGGACTATGTCTTCATTCACGTCGGGATAATGTACCATGTCGTACGCCTTCCCTTATGAGGCCCAGCCTCTGGCCCCTTGGCCTCCTCAGGTCCCCGACCCTCGTCCTCACTGCAAGACGTTAAACTAAAAGCAGGTCAGGCCTTCCTGACCAATGCCTAACCATCAGGCCCCTTGGCCTTTTTGGGCCCCGACCCAGGTCCTCTCTTATAGGAGTGTATGGTGTGGCGTGAGATTATTTTCTCATTCATGTCGGTTTATTCGCCGTACCATACACCTCCTTTGTTTGGGGCTATATTACTCCCCCCTCATCCCGTATGACGTTAAACTAAATCTAGATAACTACGTGTGGCTTGATTCCAATCCTCATGGGATACGTAGGACCACCTGAATGTCTAGGATTCGGGTCCAGCCCCATATCTCGGGAATCTTCGTCCCACCTTGGCCCCTTGGTCTACCCTTCCTCCATGAGAGGATTATATAGTGTGGTGTGGTATTATGTCCTCATTCACGTCGGTCTCATAATGACCATGCCATGTACCTCTCCCTCCTGAGCTGTTTCGTCAACCCCTTTTTGGCGGTTCACCAATGTGCCCAAGGGGACTCTGGTCTATTACATGAAATGCCAAACTTTACTCGGACACGTCCGCACCCACTTTACAGGCTTTGTGTATCCCTGCATCAGGGCTTGCATCATCTTTCACACCCGAAGGGACCCCCATGAACCGCCTGGATACTACGCCCAAGGGCTCTCCTACCGTTACGGGCCAACACCCCTGAGGGTTTCGGACAACAAATCGATAAAATCCCGCGTTGCGAATATGGTTAGAGGTCGATGCTCGTTTGTTGTTCCCACCTCAGGCTAACATGATATGGATGCTGTGTTTCCACCATGGTTAACAGTTTTCCTCTATCGCCACGCCAACCCATTAAGCCCAAAATTTTGGGTACACAATAGACACCCTTCATCACTTCATCATGTCCATGTAGAGTCTCGAAACTCTTGGTACTTTTCCTCCGTGCACGTCTGTGTGTTGGGGAAACAAGCCACGTCAAAGGTGTCCTTCGGGGCTCTCTACCAACTCCCGTTTGATGGGCGCCCCATGTATTGCGATAAGGATACCCCCCCTTTTTTCCCACACCAAGTTTAACTCCCATGGGCTTAGGAATAGGGTTTACATCAGCGCTAACTTGGGAAGTTGTTACCATTCATGGTCCGAGCTCTAAGACCATAAAATAAGATCCATCTAGAACTACGTTCAGCTTGATTCCCATCCTCATGGGATACGTAGGACTGCCCGAATTCCTTGTCTTCGGGTCCAGCCCATTTAGGGAGCTAGTCTCTCCCCCCTGTTTCACTTCTTACCTCTATATAGGCCCCTCAGCCTAAGGTCTCCCTCTCCGAGTGGTGTACAATGTGATGTGGGATCATGTCTCCATCAATTGTGTTTTATAACACTGTGAACATTCCCCGCCTAGCATCGCCTCTGCTACGTCTGCGCTGCATGACGATAAAATGCACACTTGGTCCTGTCACACGACCCTAAACTGTGACATTATCGTCCTGGCCGCACGATGAAAAATGGCACTGCATTATGATGACCTCATTATAGAGGACATCACGTTGGGTATTGGTCACGTGCCATGCCATTTGTCAATGCCTATCACGGCTTGATTCCTGTGACGACACCATGGCCTACTACTCTAGGCATGTCGCTTCAAAAAAAAAAAACAAAACCACTCACCTTAAAAGACAAACAAGATTTATCAAATTCTGCTTCTTTTAGTACAAGGGCCACGCCCACACTCCCCTTTTCCCCTGGCACTGGTATCTTACCATGTCACCTTTCAGAACTACGTATGTCTTGATTCTCATCCTCATGAGATATGTAGGAGCACCCGGGCACTTCCCTACGGGCCCAGCCTAACCTTTGTGTTCGGTCCCTCAACTCGAGTATTTCCCCAGAGAACGCATGGTAAGTAGGGCTTAGGTCCTCATTCACGTCGAGTTTGGTTGCCATGTGTCCCCTTCTCCCTTTACCCATTTATGGTCTACGATCCATCAAGAACTATGTGAGGCTTGATTCTCATCCTTATGAGATACGTAGAAGCACCCGGGCACTTCCCCGCGGGCCCAACCTAACTTTCACTTTTGGTCCCTTGACCAAAAAACTCTCCCAAGGAGGTCGTGCGGTGTGATATGGGATTGTGTCCTCATTCGCGTCGGGTTGTTCACCACACTGCACACACCCCCTATTCCCATTCACGCCAGGTGTTTGAGTTACTCCACCATGTGCCTCTTATGTTTCCTCCCTCTATCTAATACGTCTTATTGTTGTACTCAGATGTGTTTTGACAAAGCCCGAAGTGTGGAATTTTCATGGGGACATTCCCTTCATCCCATGACCAAGCTTCGTGAGCTCGCTATTTGGTCCTCATCCTATTCCACATCCAAAAGGACCCTCGGACAACATGGATACTAGGCTTAAGGGCGCTCCATGAATGCTGGACCTAAGGGCCCTCCAATCATTTCAGGCCAACTTCCCTACAGATCTCTGAGAACATTTGTGACATGGTCCCGTGTTTTGAACATGGTCAACGGTCGACCCTCATTTGTCTGTCCCCATTCTAGGATAACGTGATATGGATACTGGGTTTCTGCCATGGTCAACAGTTATCCTCCATGATCACACTGCCATCATCGTGATCTGAATCTCGAGCGCCATGATTCACACATTTCCGATTCCTCATGTTCAAGTGGAATTCCATCATACACAGCTCTTTCTCTTCGTGCATCTAGGTGCACTACATGATCGTGTTAGTGTCATTGGGTCGGTATTCACCGAGCGTCCCTTTTCCCTAACCGACCCCTTTTCTGTGTCGGGAAATTCCCACCACTACTTCTTGTTTCCCACACCGAGCATGACTCACGTGAGCTTAGTAGTTTTGGCGGGATGTGTACCAACACGGCCAAGATTCTCATCATCCCGCATGACGTTAAACTACGCTTCCAGAACTATGTAAGGATTGATTCCCACCCTCATGGGATACGTAGAGACACCCTGGTAGTTTTCCTAGGGTCCAGCCCATAGAAATCATTAATCCCATCCTTCCCCTTTCCGGCCCCCTGGTTGGACCCCTCGCTAGAGAGGCCCTATCCCAAAGAAGGAAGGATCCATGAACATGCCAACGCGCCCATCTGGCATACTCCCACCATGGTGGTGTAACTACCTAAGTGTTGGATTTTGTTCGGACAAACCATCAATCCATATTCCACGCTTTGCGTGCCCCTTATTCGGACCCTCGTCCCCTTTCATGTCTGACGGGACCCTCTAACGGACTAGTCTCATGCCGCATCGGCTCACCTACTATCCTGGTCCAACGTTCCGGAAGACTGGTCATGTTTGGAAGGACCCCCTAACAGTATGGATGTTTGACCTATGGTCCGCCAACTGTCCTGGGTCAATGTCCCGAAAGATTGACCAACAATATTTGTGACATTGTCCTGTGTTTCAAACATGGTTAACAGTTGACATTCATTTTTTCCCCATTACAGGCTAATGCAGTAAGGATACAACTTCTCCTCCATGGTTAACGGTTTTCCCTTATTGTCACGCCATCCCCACAACGCTCCAAATCTTGGGCATCACAATTCAAGCTTCCCATTTCCATCTGTTCGGACTGATTCCAGTGCCCCTGGTGTTGCACCGTTCATAAATGAGGGCACGCTGAAGAAACGGTAATTCGGCTGTTCTGAAAAGTTCCTTCTCTGGTCAAGCATCTCCCATATTTTGGAAATCCGGACTAGTAATCCAAATCCCGGATGCCCGGAGCATGGTCTCCACTCCTATGTTAGGTGGGACGAGAAGGCAAATATCTCCTATTTCTCACATCGGGCTCGACCCACGTGGGCTTGGGGAATTATCACCGAACATCCCGCAAACATTGTAGGGATGTAACGAGGAGATTCAAACAGTGGAAATCGTGTGCGCTATGGCATTAAAAACAAAGAAAGAAGAAATTGAAGCACGAAAGTACCAATAAAAGGTTTTTGGTTTGTTACAATACCCGGGGGTTGACTCCCCCCATGGACGGGTTGACCCCGTCAAAAGAGCGTTGCAGCTCCACCACCCGTTGGCTTGTGGCGTCCAAGGCTTGCTGCCGCTGACTCAGCTCCCGCTCCTCCTCAGCAGTGGCGGGGCGCAGTTCGTCAGGCTTGGATCTGGCCCTCTCTACCTCAACCTGAATGACAACCATCTTTTCAGACTCCTTCCTCATAATCTCCTCAGCCTCTTCCAGCTGGGCCTTCAACCGGGAGATCATCTCAGATTGCACATTAAGAGAGGCTGAGTGCTCATCCGCCCAAGTCTGTAGCTATTGGACCTCATTATCAGCCTCCCAGAGCTTCGTGATGTTTGTCTCCTTCCTCCACTGCCAGCCCATGCTGAGCCCACGATCATGCTCCTGAATCTTCTCAGCCATAAGATATCGGATGAGCGCGTGAGGACGTTGGGCATCCAATCCCCTAGCGCACAGTTCGCGCAACCGCGAGCGGAGTCTGTCCATTTCATCCAGCCATAACGCTTGGGGGTGTCCTTGATGAAGCGCGTGATTAGCTTCCACGACTGGTGGCAGACTATGCTGCTGTCTTCCTCGTCGGAAGCCGTTTTGTCCTAGTCTGTGCGATTGGCAGGCTCGTATGCAGGATATGCCTGCAGGAAGTCCTCGGCAGGATCTACATCTGGCGTTGAATCTGGCGCGACATCTGGTGCCAAAGTAGGCGTGACAGGAGTAGGACCGGACGACCGATACTCTTCATCAGATTCCACCTCAATGACCTCGGGCACAACCCTGCTGGTGGTCCCGCCGGTGATGATGTGTGTTGCAGCTTGGGGAGATGGGGGGACTATCGCCACCATCACCAGAATTCCCCTAGGAGGGATGCCACAAGACATACCGACTAGTCTTGCCGCAGCAGCCCACGCCAGTCGAAGAACTATACGACAGAGAGGGACAGAAACGTTAGTTGTCATAGTCTACATATGACGACAATGAAACCGGTAGAAGAAAATTACGGAGATCGACCTCCCGGTGCTTCTCTTGAGCCGGTACTGACGGGACCCCGAGGTGAGGCCCTCCGTATACTATTGGAAGGTCTGGAGATTCCAGAGGAGCCACCTCAGGTGCTCTGGTCCCACCAGACGCAGAACTGGACGCAGCCATAGGCGCGAGTTCTGAAGGTCCCGCATCATCACCTGCCGAGGGGCGAGAATGAGGACTGCGAACAAGTTCCTCCTGCATGGCTCAAACGTCGGTGAGAAGTTCATAATGACCCAAGAACAGACCATGCGGAAGGAAGCCCAGAATGCTCCCTCGAGAGCCTCTGCGAAATCATCGGAATATGAACCTTGATCTCTGACCTCGTCCTCCTCCAACATGCTCCCTCCCCCAGCCTCGTCCTCCCAAGAGAAGTCCTCTGACTCTTCCAGCAGGGGGAAGTGCTCCCTCAGATCGGCGGCTGACAACTATGGGGGGACCATTCGATTCAGCAGTACCCTCACCTGGTCTGTCATTAGGCGAGGGACACCACTGGAGTGAACGTAATCCTCCAGCTCGTCCAAGTATTACTCTACCTCCGCCGAAGACGCCATGAAACCAGCCCGGACTGGGCCTATGCCCGGTAATTCCATCCCGAGGCGATTAAGGTGGGCCCATATCTCGAGTGGGATGAGGAATTGTCGGTTGACATCCCAAATGTCCCAGGCTTCCGGGAAGACGACATCCTCTTCCATGTCGATATGACGTAGCCGCTTCCCCGGATCCTCAGTGGATATCCTACGAAATCCCCTCGGTGGCCGGCCCTCCGGATGGCCTTGCTCTTCCAGAATCACCGGATCTGCCGCTGCTGCCACACCCTCGGCCTATACGGGTCTCACCACCATGGAAGCCCCACCACCGCAAGAGGCCCTAGCTGCCCTCCGACCCCGACCTCTAGATAGAGGAGGCCCACCGTCACCGACCCAAATAGTTTGCTGCTTCAGCATCTCCCCTAGGTAAGAAGATTCCCAACTAATGGCATACTCCCTCACCAATCTGAAATCGGCGGTGGATGGAGGCAATACAATTCGAATCTTCCCATCTTCCCATGTTAACATGAACCACAACTGCCTCATCACACACGGGTGCTCCTCGTGACGCACCTCCCAGTAGACCTGCGGGGTCAGCCATTTGGGGCATCAGAACTGCCTCGCAAACCGATGTGGGGTGTACAGTTCATAGAGTGGCTCATGATCTACTCATGCCACCAAAACTCCACCTCGAAAGGCCAGGAGGTAAGCCCGATGTTCTTCCGTTCCCCGCCCGTCGTCAGTAAGTATCCCCGTCAGCAATGGGAAGGGGTGGAAATTAAACTCATCCACCCTCCACACTCGATTCAGCACCATCAACACTGTTAGTTTGAACGGGAAGCTCCCAACCGAATTCAGGATGGAGGGGAAGAAGTTTGATCCCAGCGGCAAAATAGGGTTTGGATACTCATAGATCCCCCTGATGTGCGCCGTAATCCACCCATATAGGAGGTGGAAGGGCCCGCATATCCTTGGTAGCTTCTTTCCCTCTCTAATGTTCCTGAGCATTATGTACAATTTGGCGAGCATTGGAATCCCTGGATTGACCCATTGCCCCATGGCCAACATGGACGCCATAATAAACGAGCTGGGCCGCACCCCCATGCTTGTATCCCTCACCGTTAGAATCCAACCGCAGATGAGAGCCGCGATGAATGCCGCCAACCTGACTATCGGCTGTTGTTCAGTGGTGACACTGAAACCCCAAGTCTTCCATTGTATGTCCTCCAAGACCTGCCAATACAAGTGCTCCTTACCCTGTTGGGCTGCCCTCGGACATCTTTGAGGCCTCGGAGGGAACTCTCGATTCTCTGGGAAATTCAGGAAGCACTTGAACCACTTCTTAAAGTGGACATCCCTCACTGCCTCCTTGTCCTCTCCAGGGACGAGTGCCATCGGTACTGACGCCAGTCGTGGCATTTGCTCTGTATCCTCCCACGTGCTCATGACGGGGAGGAACTCATCATACATGGCCCCCAAGATTGGAACCCCAGAAATCTGGTGGACATCCCATAGGCTGATGCCCACCTCCCCGTGATGCAGGTGAAAGGTGTTGGTCCTAGACGACCATCTGCTCAGTAATTCCAGCATCAGTTGTTTCGGTTGGTAAATGTGGAATTGGGAGGACCATGCTGCCTCATATAACCCCACTCTCCTCAGCTCGGCCCCAAACTCCTCGCATGAGGCACCTACCCAGTAGGCCCATGCCCAGTCATCGGTAAAGTTGCCACCCTGGCGCAGGTCCCACTCATCGGACCATCCTTTCTTCGAATCCTGCAAAGCCGCCTTCAGCATGGTACAGTAGAGAGGAGGTGACTTCCCTGGTTGCAATGGCTTCCCGTCAATATTGTTCACGTGGTTGTAGAGATAGTTGGCGGTAACCGGTGTGAATTCCTCCTGCGCATGACCATCGGCCGCCCTAAACCATTGGTGCTGACATGGCGTGCTCCTAAACCAGCAAACTGGTTCATCCCTACTCGCCTCAGGGATGAAGACGTTATCCCTCAACCCGAATCCGTACAATGGCAGCTTCTTACACTGCGGATAATTCTTCTGACCCTCTGATAGCAGATCTATCAAAGAAGCATGGTCTGAGTGGCTTTGGACCGTCTCCCCAAGGCCTGGACAGTTGGCCATCTCATCCCGACGGGCGGCATCTACAAGCACCCCCAATACAGCTTCTCGACGGGCCATTTCAGTTCCGGCACTCAGAAAAGAATTTTTTCAGAACGGATCGCGAAGCTGGATTGCGAAGCCGGCTCGCGAAGGTTGGTTGCGAGACCAAGCCGTGGGGTCTGACCTAGGTCGACAAGTAGGAGTTCTCTTGGCACGGTCGCGGAGTCGGAGACCCGCGGTTCGCCGCGAAGCTCGATTCGCTGAGAGCAGGTGCGAAGTACGCAGAGCTTCGCGAAATCGAGAGCACAAAAAGACAAGAAAATCTTGTGAAGACAAAAGAGGTCGACCCCCATATTTATAGGCGGTGACCCCGGAGCAGCGCGGCGCACCCCGCCCGCACGGAGCATCGTGGCGCATTTGGATCCGTGGCCCCGGTCAGCACCGCATGCCCCCTTCGCGAAGTCGCATCGTGAACCGCTGGACATTTTGGCGATTTTCCCTCATACTTAGACCCTTCACCCTCTACAGCTCCAAGTCTGAGGGGGTGCATTTGTTGGTGCCAAAATATTGCACGAAAGGAAGGGACGAAAATGATGTCCCGCACGCTGCCTCACGAAGCACCGACGCGAAGCACCCGAGCATCGTGGTCCCGCGAAGCTCCGGATGCGGTACCTCTCTGTGAATGAATTTGACGTTCACAATACCACCGTGAAGCTCTGGAGGTGGTACCTCTTTGCGAACGAATTTGACTTTCGCGAGCCTGCCGCGAAGCTCCGGAGGAGGTACCTCTCCACGAACGAATTTGACGTTCGCGAGCCCACCGTGAAGCTCCGGAGGCGGCGCGGGATTTTTGCTTCGCGGAGCCCCTTGCCTATAAATACTGGGCTCCCCCTGAGTCCCGGGAATGGACAATCCGACCTTTCAGCTTCTCCTCTCCCGAATCGCGAAGCACCCTTTACCCCCGGGAATCATGAGCTCCGCGAGGTACTTCTACTTCGCGTGACGCCTTCGCTTTGTATCGTTTTGAGCCCCTCTTCCGAGAGGGATTCCCTTCGCGAAGCTCAAGGGAATTCAAGAAGGAGGGGGATTCCCAAGGGAACCCGGGCAGTCGTGGAGCATTTATGCTTCGCGAAACACCCAACCTGTACTAGTGATCCCTATGCAAAGGCAGGATCGCTACACATCGCGAAGCACACTGCTTCACGAGGCACCTCTTCTTCACGAGGTAGTGCTCTGCGAATACTGTTCTACTTCGTGAAGCTCCCTCCACTCACACATATGCCCCATGATAAGGCCAAGGCACTCCTCTTCGCGAAGCACACTCCTATTCTTGGAAATTACTCTTCCCGTGCGACCCTCCAGGTATGCACGATGTGATTTCAAAGTCCCATGGACAATACTACTCATAGCTTTGCTTCGCCTAATGATTCTTCGCATAGGCACACTAACGGCTATTTCTTTTTCTCATAGCCACACTAACGTGGACCCCTCGATGGTTCGCTCTACAACCCCCTTGACCACGGACTTACTGGTACCTTCCTTCCCCCAAGGAGAAAAGGGTACCAGTTATGTATGTCCTATGGGTGTGCAATGAAACCACCTCATCCGAGCTATAGGATGTTAAGCTGCCAAGCACCACGTCCTCAACACATGATGTTAAACTGTGACCCGACCTCGTGCCTCGCACGAAGGGTCCCCCCAGCTCGAAATTTTTTTACACCACTCTTCTCCACAGGAGTAGAATCACCCCTCCACAAGGGATGATATCCTCCTTATTGGAGCGGCGTCTGTTCTCAGGAGAAGGGCGACCCTAGTTCCCCAATGGATGGATGCACCCCTGCATCTCCATACTTCCCCACTACCAAGGTCAGTGGAGGGAATGATAGGGAACGAGGAACCTCCCGTCATTGGTCCCAAATCCCTATTTCGCTGCACTTTGCCGCACTTCGGGCCTCCATCCTAGAGTAAGTCCCAGCACTAATGGTCCGCCTAACGCGTAAGCCCCTCTTGGCTTCTCACGGACGCAACCTTCGCGGCGTGATCGTCAGGTCTTTGCTGTCTCTTGTTTCTCACACCGAGAATGACTCACGTGGGCTTAGATTTGGCATTGGCCATGACAATACCTCATCTAGCATGACGTTAAACTGCATGCCCTCGTCCAGCATGACGTTAAACTGTATTTCCTTGTCCCGCATGACATTAAACTGCACACCCATTTGAAATACGAGGTCTTTGATCCATGTCAAGGCATGGTACGTGGGAAGATTCCACGAGGTTCAAGCCCACCCATCATCCAATTCACGTCGAGTTCTACCTTCATCCAGCATGACGTTAAACTGCATTCCAGTCCGACGGCAAGACGTTGTCACCACCCGAACTACGAGGACTTTGATCCATGTCAAGGCATGGTACGTAGGAAGCCTCTCTGAGGTTCAAGCCCATCCCCCTTTGGACCAAGGTCCCTCCTTCTTCACGTCGGTTCGCTGACACCCACCATCCGAACTATGAGGACTTTGATCCATGTCAAGGCATGGTACGTAGGAAGCCTTCATGAGGTTCAATCCCACCACTAGAGGACCCCTGGGTCTACTTTCACGTCGGTTCACTGATGAAACCATTTGAACTACGAGGTCTTTGATCCATGTCAAGGCATTGTACGTAGGAAGCCTCCCTGAGGTTCAAGACCATCTCTCATTGGACCAAGGTCCACCTTCACATCGGTTCACTGACGAATTCCATCATTTGAACTACGAGGTCTTTGATCCATGTCAAGGCACGGTACGTAGGAATCCTTCCAGAGGTTCAAGCCCACCACCCATCGGACCACGGTCCACCTTCACGTCGGTTCACCGACGAAGCCCCTCTGAACTACATGGTCTTTGATCCATGTCACGACATGGTACGTAGGAAGCCTCCACGAGGTCCCATCCCACCACCACTAGGACCCTCCTAGTCCTCCTCATTCACGTCGGCCTTCCGATGTCCAACCTGAACTACGTGGTCTTTGATCCATGTCACGGCATGGTACATAGGAAGCCTCTCAGAGGTTCAAGCTCACCACCTGTTGGTCACTCCAACCTTCTTCAGGTCGGTTCATCCACACCCGGGCAGCCTAGTGTGTAAGTCCCACACCATTTGGACCAAGGTCCACCTTCGTGTCGGTTCACTAATGCATCAGACCAAGGCCCACCTTCTCTTTGGTTCGCTGACGACATCCATCGGAGTAAGGTCCACCTTCATGCCGGTTCACTGACACCATCCCAAACTACGTGGACTTTGATTCCCTGCCACGGGGATACGTAGGAGGTCTCTTCGAAGCTCAAGCCTAACTATACCGTCGCCCTTGCAATGGTCCATTGCCATTCCCCCGTCCAATTCATTCATCCATCCATCATACACCCTGATTCTCGCCCGGACCGTCATATCCTGGTGATACCATGTCGGTCCACTCCTCTCCACAGCCGCCCATGGGCTAGTCCCGGTATCGGCACCCCTTCAAGGGAAATCCCTCAATCCGGTCCATTCTAGCTAATGCTCCGATTGGGATGATCTATCTCCTCTGGACGTTAAACTCGCGGAATACCCTGTGTTAAACACAGGAAGATGAGGAAAACCTCAGATATGTGTCTATGGCATATAATTCCCCTCGTTCGATGTGGGATGACTCAGGCTTCCATGCCCTCGAGAAGCCCTATGACCAGGGATAATAGACAGACATGCCAGTTCCCCAGCATCCAGACACGCTACTAATGCCTCAACGTGACTACTCCCCCGACTGAAGGCTGCTGCCCTAACCGGACCCTTTGGAATGTCCCAATAGAAGCAGTGTAATTAACCGGCGTCCATGGAAACATGGCACTGGGAAGAGTTTCACAAACAACGTATTAAATCTACGAGGGAGACCCGAACTAGGTGACGAGTTCTGATGAGGAATCCGCACAAGGGAGAACTGACATCCCATCATCCCATTTCGATCATGGAGAAGACGTCCATGAATAAGGAGTGAATGCCGCCCTCCTTTGGAAAGTAGGAATGTGGGGAAACAGTGTAGCGCGTCCTCCTCCGCGGACGGACGGATGCGCACGCCCCGAAGAAAGCGTCGGAAACACAAATATATCTAGTAAGATATGAAGTATCTTCCAACCACTATTGAATCATTTACAGCCTCATTGAGTCCTCTAATAGTGCACAGAACCTCATTGACCCGGGTAAATATTTCATCAATAGATTCAACTTTAAACATACACATATATTTATAAATAAATATATAAATAATTTTTTTTTCCTTTTGACTTTGAAATTACATTTATAAATATTTTTAGCATATACCAAATGGACTTTTCAGTCTTTATCCTCATAAAAGTTTGAAATATCTTCTCTGAAGGTGAGGATATAATTTCTTTTCTTACATTCCATCAATATCAAAATTCTTAATTGCATCCTAAGTCAAGGATTATATATTCGAAATAGTTGTAAAAACATTTTTTTTACAATTTCTAGAACATCCATACCAAAAAAATTAAGTAGATAAAAATTATTTTCATCCCAATATTTTATTTTTTCCAATTGAATATGGGAAATCCATTTTTGTTCACTAAATTAATATTCTCTATGATTGATCAATAAATTCAATACATACAATTAACTCCCATGAAAACCTTCAAAAAATAAATTATAATACTGTTGTTTTTCTAAGAGAGTGATGGAAACTAAATTAATAATTGAGATTCAAAAACATTCAATGAAATTATCTTCATATATATTGATCTTTATAGGAAACCAATACTAATTTGATACCAATTGTAATGGTTAAAAGAGATATGAGGTTCAAATAGGGTAGGTTGAATCAGTGAAAAATATTAATCCATTTAACTTTTATAATTTCTATAAAAATTGACCTTCATCACTTGTTAGAGTGAGAAATTTCACTTATAAACTCATAAACACCAAGGGAGGATCAAAAATAAGGACAGATGATGTACATAGTTCACTACTAAAGAATGATTATCCCATTAGGGGATGATTTCTATTAAACTGAGACTAGAAAATCCAATAGAATCACCACAATGAATCTAATGAGAAAGGTATATCATTTTACTCTTGTTATTAGATAATAATAGTTCTTTCTCACAACTAGTCTTTTAAAAATGAATTATTGTTTTATTGAGGTATGAAATATCCTTCTTCCACTAATGGTTGTCTCTAAAAAACTTATAGTTCTCTAACACTTATTATCAATTTATAAATTTTTTTTATACCTTCTTTTTCACCACATGACACCACTATGATGATTATATACAAACTAGTGTGTTCATTATATTTTTTTTCTAAATTCACTACTTGGATGCAATATTATTATAAACGCTTCAATATACAAATACTATCTAATATTAATGAATTAATGACTGTATTAATTTGAAAATTTGTGAAATATTATCCATACTTCTAAAATATATATCCATTCCAAAATATATAACATATCATGTAAGATTCATAAAATCTTACTCATCACTCTTTGAGATTGAATGTTTTTTAAAATAACTTTCTCACAAAATATCATTTGTATACTCTAAATATATCTTATCAAATTAGTAGATACATTATAAATCTAAAAAATATATCATTTTTCTCTGATATAATTTTTACTTTGATTCATTTCTGACTCTGAGAAGAATATAACATATTGATTAAGAAACATACATGTTCAAGAATTTCATGATTTCTAGTACATATTTTCTATATACGAATCATACAAACCAATGGGGGTTCATATATTTTCAAAATTTCAGTTATTATTGATAAAAAATTATCTAATAAATAATTAGGAATATTTTATGAAAAAATATGGATAAAGATTCAACATCTGGCGCCCTGAAAAACTAAAGTAAGAACATTGTATTCGATAACGTGTAAGAAACGCGATTAAAAGCACGTAAGGTAATATAACATCCAAGTAATTTATAATATATGTACTATTAAAAATATATTCTATATATTTCAATTCATGATACACCTATTTTTCTTGAGTTACAAGTAAGAGAGACCTTCCTTGAAAGCTTGCGTTATACACAAGACTGAGTTTCACAAAACAACGATATATTATTTAAATATTATTTTAATAAGATACGAACTAGCTGTTATGAATATTGTTAACCAACTTATAAAAATATATGGTTTTTAATGATAAAATATTAATTCATAGGTTAAAAATTAATTATAAATGAATATAAGAACTAATTGAATATAAAGAGAATGATTTTATGTAGAACCATTTTAATGCTCACGAAGCAGTTTTACCCTAATAAATTAACGTAATTAAAATTATTTAATTATTTTAATAGAAAATATATTATATATATATTAAATTAAATATTTTTGATATTCATACATTAGGTTTGATGTTCACAAGATAATAAGAAACCCTATTTCACACATAAAAACCTATATTTTTATAAAGGCAATTTTACCACTATTTAATAGGGAACCCATTTTAGAATTAAATATTGTAACTTTAATTGATTTATTAGGTATAAATAAACTTAAAATTTGAATTAAAAACCTAATAACTAGGTAAGGGTAAAATTTTGTAACTTTTCAGAGACATTACATTTTTTTAACAAATAGTTAAAAATACAGAATTTTAGTTCAAAATTGATTTTTAATCTAAATTAATTAGAGGGTTAAATAATAATTTTAATTGGTTTAAAAGTTTAATTAGATAATATTTCTATCAATTAATAAAATTTAATTAATTTTAATCAATTTCAAAAATTTGATTTACCATAAAAACATAGCTAAGTTTTAGAAGTTTTTATTTTAAATACCTCTATTGTCGTCCCCTCTGTGAGATTAATTTTAATTGAATTTATACTACTTCTGTGACTTGAATTTATAAAAATGGATTCTATATTTTTAATAATAATAATTTATAATGTATAAAAATAATCTATTTGTTTTTTTCCAAACATATTAGTGAAAGTGATTGAAATTAATTATAATTATTAAAGAATAATTTAGCATTATAAAGGACTAAGACTTTAATTTAAGTGCCCAAATGACCTCTGCACTTGTACAAAAAAAATTTTATGCCAATATATAGGCCATTAAACTTACATTAATGAGTTTTTTTGGGTTTTTTATGAATATTTTAGTTAATAACTTGTGCACACCTAACTTGTTTCCTAAAATTCCAAGTGAGTCCTTTTCCTTCACTAAGGCCACCACCACTCCCTATTCCTCACACCTCTAGAAAAACTTATGTTTAGAAAATATCTTCCCAAATGATTCCAAAATATCCTTACTTATACCTTTAATCCTCTCTTATGGCATAAATACTCCCATGTAAGTCTTTTGGTACAATCCAAATGAAGTTACCTGATTAAGAGGTAACTCTTTCCCTCATGATTTTTAGTTTCATTTCTATTCTCCACTCCCTATATTCTTATTATTCTATTATTACATAAAAAACATATCCTAAATATACTAGTATTTTTTTTATACTAAGGGTTCGACCTACCCTTACACACACCTCCATCTAATGGGAAATGAATATACTGTTTCTGTGTACAGTGGATTACTGCCTCATGAAACAATGATTGTTCGATTCTACGTTACCACATCCCATGGTGTTCATTATGATGGAAATAATATTTATTATGATATATATGTTATTTATGATATACTATTATTTTGTTAATTTTATTTAGAACATACATTTATACATTCCACATTGTGTAAATACGATAATTTCATTTGAGGAAGTGTGAACTACCACCCCTTCAAAGCGATGTGATTCGTTCACAGAATAATTGCAATTTATAGATGATTGGTTATAATTTAACATAAGTGAAATACAGAACATAAATAAGATATCATGAAATATTTAACTTTATGTAAATAATATATATATATATGTGTGTGTGTATATATATCATCTCCTTTGTTACCTTTTCACACACTTTAAAATAGATAACATCATTGGAGGATGTGTGGACTACCGCCTCCCCGACATGATGTGATTAATTTTACATTATATAATTATATATATAAGTATATATTATTATGTAATCTAGTATTTGTTATAAAATTATCATTTTGGAAAGATTTGAGTTACTTACCTTCACTCCACAATGATCATTTAAAAATTAGAATATTACTCTTGCGTACGTACAACCTACCATCTCTATGATTGTATCGTTGGATCATTTTTCATAAACATATTTATTGATTGATTTCAAAAGAATAGTTAATGTATAAATATGATAATTAATTTATGTTTATTTTCATCATATGTTATATAATGACCCCTTTGACTATAGTTGACCAACAATTGTTATTTAGACACATAATCCGAATTTGGTCAAAACAACCGACGCAAACTTAATTGTTTAATAAGTTGTATACAACAAGGTAACACGTGAAATAAAAGTAATTTTAAACCTGAGAAATGTTTTTAAGAAACTATAAAAATAACATAAGTTTATTTTATAGTAGGTTAAAGGATGTTCACCCAAAAGGAATTGCAAGGTAAGGAATTCTTGTCTCACTTTTCTTTCTGTGAGGCACAATTTATTTTTTTAAACCTAATTTGTTATATATGGTGTAAATACTACCATATTGACATATAATATCATCGAACCTATTATTTTCATCATATTTTAATATTTTATTTGCTGATTAATACCTTTGGGTTTCCAATTTATTTTTTACCACATTGGTAAGGGGATTCGATCTCACTTTCTACATTTGTGAGATAAATGAAATATTCACCACTTACTTATTTTATGTGGTGTACCTAATGCATAATATGATATATTTTATCAGGAATTTATTTTCATTCATGGTATTTAATACTTTAATTTAATATTATTCTTTCATTATTTTTATGGTTTAAATTTTTTTCAAAGTGGTATGAGACACTTTGGAATGTTTAATGATTATTTTCCTCAAGGATAACCAAATGATATTTTCGGGTAATTTTTATTTAGGGAAATTATATAACCATTTTCAAAAAAACCTCTAATTTTTATCCTTTTATTAATGACCATTTCATGTTTTTATTCCATTTTTACACTCCATGGGAATAAGATGTTTTTAAAAAATGTTTTTCAGAAAACCCGAATTTATATATCTTATTTTTCGGAGAACCTATTTTATTCTAGCAACCATGTTTTATTAATGGAATTTCAAAAACGTTTTTAAAATTATTTGGTAAATACATTTTTACCCTTTTTATATTTTTCCATTTTTTTTCAAAGGAATCTTCTTGTCTCTTTCCTAATTAAGAATTTTAAAACCTTTCTCTATACAAAAGGAATATTATTTTCACCTCGTACGAAATGTATGGATTAATCTTCTATAATTTACTTTAAGCCTCCTTATAATTTTTTTAAAAAAGGAATTTTCAATGAAAAATATTTACAAAAGGTTTTTCAAAAGAAATGTATATTTTCTCCTTGATTTTTTAAAGTTATTATTTTATTTCATCAATGACAACAAGCCTTTATTTTGAATCCACAAGGGATTTGTTTTTTTGGCACCATCCTTAATCTTCCTCAGGATGGTTTATGATTTATTTTTCCAATTATAGTATTCATATTCACTCCCTTGATTTATTCGTCACTCCACTTAAAATATAAAATTTCATATGAACATTAAACATTGAATTTCCCCTAAATTGTCCATTTCATTTATCATGGATATTATAATTTCCTAAAGTATATAAAATTTTACATTCAGTGTATAATTTGACATTTATTTTATTATTTGGGAAATATTGACAGATCTATATAGTTTATTTAATATATATATTTGATAAGGAACATTATTTATTTGATATGAGAGGAATGCTTTGGACATGAAATACACTAATTTAAGATCATTTATGGAATTCCCTATAGGTTAGGGGCTAGTGAATGAAATACCGTCAATGCATCCGTAGTCTCATTGGATGAATTAGTAGTAAAACTTGGTATGGTTAAAATATATTTTGATACTACACCTTCCATATACTAGAGGGAAATATAGCATCCAATAATTAAGCACTATCCCCCATTTAGTTTTAGTTGTTATACATCCGTAATATTTTGCTGTGACTTATCTATGGATACATTTCATTTTCAATTTTTTAAATGACATGTATTTTTTATTACCGTGACATATTCATTTTTCATTATTTAGTTATTTTAATTTCATGTATTTATAGTTATTACATTTCCATATTGACTATTCAAATTGATTCATTATTTATTCTACTATATTTTTCCCTTTTTGACCATTTGAGCTCAACCTTATTATTTTTCTTTCACCAATAATCCCAGAATCTGACTATGGGATACTTAAAGTAACTTAATAGGTGGATTAGAGTTAACCTTGAAGTTGTTAATTTATTTATTTGTTTAGAATGAGGATAAAATACATGTTGTAATTAGTGTAGTAATTTGTAATAAAATTCTCATTTATATATCTTGTTTACCACGAATACTAAATTGATCAGTCCTTTGAGGATTGATTCTTTGTAATAATGCTAATGTAATTTATAGAAAAAACTAGATTTATATTATCTGGGTCTGGGTTTCTATAGCTGGTATCAGAAGAAGTTTTTTAGTATCCTTGTGAACTAGATTTAGGAAATATTTGGTTAGAGAACATAAACCTAAGATATAATTTTAGGATAAGTATAGACAAAAACCCTATAATTATTTTAAGGTATGAATTATGTGGGTATTCCTATAAATTCATCCTTTCCTAGATACTAGAAGTGGACATGGTTGTTTTACAGATGTACCTATGATTAACACGTTCTAAAAGGTGTTCTGGGCCTATCTCATGGTAACCTAGTACACAACAACGGGCCTTACTGCACACCTGGTTTGACACTACCAGGGGATATGTTAGGATAATCCACATTTTCTTTACAAAAAATTATGAAAACAATTAAAGGATATTGAAAATGAATAATCAAGGTTAAACATAAGGTGTTTTATATTTAAAAATAACTTATGATGATTTAGATATCTTATATATAATTATACACTTTTCTCACTGTGAATATTATTTCTCACACTATTCTTTCAAGTTTTAGTCAATGAATGGAACGTCAAGGATTCAAGTTAACATAAAAAATGAAGGAAAATTTAGTGAAAAGGAACAACCAAATGATTTTTTGACAGGAGTAAAGAATATCATGTTTATTCCAAAACAGTTTTCCCAAAATATAATTAACAGTATATACCTTTACCAACTCCCAAGTTCCCCAAAGAAGATAAGGATATGGAATGATAAGAGCTCGAGTGGTGGAGACTGTTTAGGAAAGAATGATCAAATTTCGACATGTGAAAAGTGTAGAAGGAAAATCCCAGGAAAGTGTCTCAATGAAACATGTAAATGGTTCATGTGTGGGAAAGAATGAGATAATGCAAAGGATTGTTAAGGAAAAAGGAAGAGTACTATGGAGGGAAATGAAGATAATCCTACGAAATATTTTATAGTTCTTTGTAATAAATTTGGGGAACTTGGACATTACCCAAGTAAATTCTCTCTCCTAGTGGATAAACTCTATACCATGAAATTATCTATGTGGACATAAGTGGATGAAGTATTTATGTATTGAGGTTTTATTGAAAACCTGAGTTAAAATGATATTTAGTGATTAACCTAATTTCAAGAATTTACATCATATATATTTTAGAAATTATATTAATGTGGTTTTAGAAATGACAACATATTAGCATTATGATAACCAATCAAATTCCTCAAGGCTGTGGGTCTTGAACCCATGACCGAAGGATGATAAGGGTTTTATCCAACCACTAACCTATGTAATGACCTTCTTAAATTTAATTGTTTTTATTTAAAAAATATTATTACTTAATATTAATGGTGAACTAATAGTAACAATTTTTAGGATTAGAAATTAATCTATTAACCATTTTTATTTTGGGAGATATTTAAAGACAAAAAGTAATACTTGTCACTATTTTATAGGCCTTACAATCCTTAAAATGTATCTTTTAGTCCTTTAGGCATAATAAAATCCTTTGTTGGTAATTATTATTTTGGCAGTAAATGGATGAATTATAATTTGATCAAAACAAAAAAAATGTTAGTACTATTCATAAGAGATTGAAAACTAACCTATAAGAATATTTCGTTATATTCTTAAATTACCCTACACTGGTAAAATGACTTATAAATAAAATGTGTTCTTAATACCTAAATTTCTATTGAACCAATGGCCTTATAATTCATAAAAAATATATGGATTTGAGGCCCTAAACATTACATTTATCATAAAATTTTTTGTGATTGATAAAATCATTAAATCCCTATAAATATTTATATTTTTCCTCAAAGAAGTTATCTCTACATTCCAATGATGTTCTACTACATAGATACCCAATTTCACGGTGTTCCATGTGACCTTTTTAATTTAAATTTTCTCTTTTATAAAGGATTGCATATGAACCCTTCTCAATATGTGGTTTTTAAAACATATGAAGCATCAAATAATCTATCATCATGATCGAGTTTAAATTGCAAGAATTAAATTTAAATAATTTAGGGAGAATGTGATGCCCAATAAAACTAAAGTATGAACCACGTATTGAGTAGCATGTATGACACACGATAGCAAGCATGTATGGTAATTTAATATATGGATACTTTATAATGTAATTACTATTTAAAATATATTCTTTATATTTCAATTCATGTGACACTGAGTTATCTTGAGTTACACGCAAGAGCAACCTTCCTTAAAAGCTTGCGTTATACACAAGGATGAGTTTCACAAAACAACAATGTATTATTAGAATATTATTATAAGAAGATATAAACTAACTGTTATGAAAAATATTTACTAACATATGAAAATATCTGATTTATAATAATAAAATATTAATCCATAGGTTAGAAATTAATTATAAATGAATATAGGAACCAATTGAATATAAATAGAATGTTTTTTTAAAATACCATTTTTATGCTCATAAAGCTGTTTTACCCCAATAAATTAAAGTGATTACAATTAATTAATAATTTTAAAGGAATATATATGTTATATATTAAATCAAATATTTTTTATATTCATCCATTAGGTTTGTTGTGCATAAGATAAGAACAAACCCTATTTCACAAAAAAACCTATATTTTTATAAAGGCAATTTTACATCCTTTTAATGGAGAACCCATTTTAAGTTTTAATTTTGAAACTTTAATGATTTAATATTAAAAAAACCTTATATTTTAATAAAAAACATAATAATTAGGTTAGGTTGAAATTTTTATATTTTTGTAGACATTTATTTATTTAACGAATACTTAAAAATACTGAATTTTAGTTCAAAATTCATTTTTAATCTAATTTATTTATTGGATATATTATAATATTAATTAGTTTTAAAGTTTAATTATATAATATTTTTCTTTCAATTAATCCAATTTATTTCATTACAATACATTTCACATTGAATATGACTAAAAAACATAGCCCACTTTCAGACATTTTGACTTTAAAAACCTATATAGCTATTCCATCTACGAGATTGATTTTATTTAATTTCTGGAAGTAATGTGACTGGAATTTAGAAAAATGGATTCCATATTTTGAATCAAAATAATTTCTAATTTCAAATAAGACCTACATTTTTTACCAAAATGATTAGTGAAAGTGATTAAAAGTAATTACAATTATTAAGGAAAAATTAATCTTAATAAAGGACTAAGCCTTAATTTAAGTGCCCAGAAGAACTATACACTAGACCAAAAACATTAATTGAAATATTTCAGACATTAATATTCCATTATTTACTTTTTTTGGTTTGGTATTATTTTTTTGGTAAGAACATGTGCACACCTAACTTGTTTCAAAAAATTCCATGTGAGTCCCTTTCCTACCCTATAGAAGGACACCACCTTTGCGCATTCCTCACACCTATCAAACCACTTAAGTTAGAACAATATCTTCCCAAATATCTTCCCAAAAAAATTCCTATCAACCTTTAATCATCCCTTAGGGATAAAATCCTCCCAAGGAAGCCTTTCAGTATAAGCCAAAAGATGTTAACCGATTAAGAGTTAACAAGTTCTCTCCTTATTTTTAGTTTCATTTACGTTATCTTCACCATATACTATTATTTTTCAATGATAACATAAGAAAAAAATTATCCTAAATATATAAATATTTTTTTATACTACGTTTTGTACCTACACTTACACACACCTCCATTTAATTGGCAATTAACATACTGTTTCTATGTGCGGGGAATTACTGCATCATGAAATGACGATTGTTCACTTCTCCTTTATTGCCTCTCATGGTGGTCATTATGATAGAAACTATTTTTATGTATGATATAATTGTTAATTATGATGTCTTATTATTTTGTAATTTATATTTATAATATACCTTTATTCTTTACAAGTTGTGTAAAGACGATAATTTCATTTGAGGAAGTGTGGACTACCATCCCCTCAAAGCGATATGCTTCCTTCACACGATACATGGAATCTATAAATCAATGGTTATAATTAAAAATAATTGACATAAAAAACATCAATAATATATTAATGAAATAATTCTCAATCTGGAAATAATATATATATATATATATCATCTCATTTATTACCCTTTCACATTCTTTAAAAGAGATAATGTCATTCTTGGACATGTGGACTACCGCCTTTTTGACATGATGTGATTCCTTTTAGATCACAAAATTCTACATAAAAGTATATATGATCAAATAATATGGTATTTATTATATAATTATCATTCTAGAAATATTTTATTTACTTAACTTCTTTCCAGAAAAATCATTTAAAAATGGTAATTTTACTCATGCATATGTACGACCCACCATCTCCATGATTGTAACTTTGGTTCATTTTTAATAAAAATATTTAATGATTGTTTTAAAATTATAATTTATGTATAAATAAAATAATTATGAAATATTTATTATTCTTGAGATTTTATATAATGACCCTTTTTACCATAGATAACCAACAATAATTGTTTTGACATGTAAACCAAATTTTTTCAAATCAACCGATGTGAACTTAATTGTTTAAGTTGTTGTATAAAACATGGTAATAAGTGAAATAAAATTAAATACAAATAAGAAAAAGGTTTTTAAGAAATAAAAAAATTAACATAAGTTTATTATATAGGAGGTTAAAGGATGTTCACCCGAAGGGAAATGCAAGTTAAATAATTCTTGTCTCACTTTTCTTTCTGCGGGGCATAATTTATTGTTGTGCACCTAATTTCTTATATATGGTGTACATACTTCAACATTTACATATAATATAATGAACCCTATTATCATCATGGTATTTAAATGTTTTACTTAATGATTAATAACTTTTAGTTTTCTAATTCATTTGTTACCACATTGGTAAGGGACTTTAATATAATCTTTTACATTCGTTAGATAAATATCGTATTCAACACAAGGATCATGGAGAGGATGGGATATGTTAGTTTGGACTGCACTCTCCGAATTAGGGAGGTAGAAAGAGGATGAAATTTAATCATGAATGAAGATATAGGAAATTAATTGAGAAGATTCACGAATTTAATAACCATCTCTACCTCATATTGTTAGTTGACGACGATGATGAGGGAAGGTTGGTCATCGAAGACGTCCCACGTCAGTTGCCTCCACAAGGTGCTTCTGAGGAAGAAGTGGAAGACCTTCCTCACCAGAATTATTCATTTGGAATAGTATTCTTCATGGAGGAAGTTCTTCATTACAGAGCTTTCTCCCTCAGTCTATCTCTCCCAAAATTCCACAAAAAATAATAGATTAATCCATCTATTATTTTTTTGAAAAGAATTCAAAAAGCTTAATTAATTAAGGTGGGTCGAATTATAAATTAAGGGAGGGGTTGTCATAGAATTAATTAAAGGGTTTGGTCCCACCATTAAGTGGGGAGATCAAGAGGTTTCTCCCCACTTAATAGGGAGTTCAAGAGGTTTTAACCTCGGGTGGTCCCCGCCACCATAACCTCTCATTGTAGGTTAGTTCAGGTGGTCCCCACCACTATAACCTCTCATGGGAGGTTTATTTTGGGTGGTATCCACCTTCAATATCCACATGTAATATGAAAATAAAATAAAATGAAGTTTATTTTATTTTATTATTTCCACGAAAACCCCAAAAATTAACTTTCACACTCGACAAACTGCCGTCGAGGTGAAAGTCTCCTTAAACGAATACCGGCGCTGCGAGTTCAATGGTGCCATCATATTTCAATTCCGAGCACTGATTCAAAAGTTAGAAAAAACCCACTCGTACGTTTACTGAACATACCCAAAGAAAAGTTCAGAAATTCATTTTGGGCACTCCGGGCCTCGGAATCACGCGCGGTCAATTTTTTGGGGACTCATAAAATTCCCATTTATTTTAAAACAAAATTTTAGATGGAAATTCTGGTTCTTTACATGGAATCTTGGTAAAGTATAGATCAAGTGGTAACCAAGAAATAAATCCATATCTAGACAATAAAAGTGGATGTGGCTTTGGTATAGATGTACCTAGGAGTAACAACTCCAACAATGTGTATTGGGGTTGACTTGGCCTAACCTGGTACATGGTAATGGGCCTTGCTACACACCTGGTTTGACACTCCTAAGGTATATGCTTTTAGAATTCACAAAATCTTCCTAAAACACCATGAAAGAGTTAAAAATAAGTTGATAGTGAATAAACTATGATATACCAAATGTTTTATTGATTAAGGAAGGTGTCATAATTTTGACATCATATAAGTCATTTTTCATGCTTATGTGGTTCCTCACTATGATAATTGTTTCTTACTCAATGATTTCTGGTTTTATTCATTGGAGAGAACCAGAAGGAAATGGGTTAAAGCTGAATGTGATAGATATTTTTATAATTATAAGTGAAATGAGATGTTCATTGGAGTGAAGGATGTTGTGATCATGCCTAGTCAGTTTTAACAAAACATGATCTACAACTTGCGCCATAAATATGGAAAAGAATGACACAAATCAAGTAATTACAAAATAAAAATGAAGAGTCCGATTAAAGAAATGGATGAGAATTTTAGCTTCCGTAAGTCATCATAAAAGGTAAAATTCATTATGTGGGGAATGAATTACCATTATACAAATCAATGTTTCAAGTGAAAAGCTCAAGAAGATAATCAACAAGCTAGTACTAGTATTGGTTATTTTGAAGATTATGATGAAACTAATTTTCAAATGTGAAAGGAAAGAAGGAATATATAATAGTTTGAGGTAGCCTTCATATATATTATGGATGAAGTGGAATAATCAATGTTTTTATGTATTTGAATTCAATAATTATGTTATACGAATTGTGAAATATAAAAGGATTGTTTAGTTTATGTTTTTTCACTTAGGATTTACAATTTTATGTTTAATATTTATGATGGAATGGAAAATCGGTTTAATGGAAATGTAAAATTTCCACTAAGGGAAGATAACCCTTAATATGTTCCTTATGTTAATATACTGTTATTTTAGATAAAGATATGCTAGATATTGTTGGAGTTGGTGGTCTAGAACCAACTACTTTGTACTTTATTCATAAAATAAAATCCTTATCACATCTTGATTGTTATTCTGTGTGACAATGCATGTGATAATTTCCTAAGGACAGCTGTTTCATTAATGGGTCATAGCAGATCCCTGCTATGATGAGAACCCGGAGGTTCCATAACAATGTTCTTGAATATATGTTCTATGGCCGGATGATATTATTTGAGGGACACAAATAATACAGGTCATTAGGGGTGAGGACTCATAAAACTTTGAGGCACCTTCTCATGCTTTGCGCCCTTGGTAATATTCAGGAGGATATTATGAGAACGAGACCCACCAGTAGGAAATCCACATTTCATAGTGTCATTGTATGTTCCTATCTGCGGACGTGTGTATTGGTCCATAGACTTTAATATTATTATTAATCAGTATTACAACTCGTCCACTTAGATGTATTGACGAAAAATGTGACGACACACTATTCACTGCGAGGTAGGATACGTTGTGTGCATCATGAGTAATACTGCATTAATAGATAATGCGAGAAAGGATTTGTCCCTTCTGTTCCATAATGGAAGTAGATATCTCATCCCATTTGATGGAATTGATATAGCCTACATAAATCCATGGCCATGGTAAGGTATGGGCGAGTTCGATTCCGGGAAGTCAATGAAAGAATAATCGAGCACATGGGTTGATTGAACTAGCATGAAACCCGCTTGATTAGAGATATCAAGACAAAGGGATTATATTACACAGTAAGCATTCGTAGGAGGTGACACGTCATTGCGGCGTTAACTTCTTTCTCTATGGGTTCCTTGGCGTGTTGCTAGACGCTAACCTTGGACTTTAGGCGGGCTCATCCTAATGCCACTGAGAAAGAGGCCTAGAGGGTCACACACTAAGTGTGTCCATGTATCTCAGTTAAATATTAATTTAACAAGTTGAATAAATATTATTCCTGATTGTGGTTTAATAATTATTCAAGGATGTCTGATCTCGTTTATTTCGACACTAGTTAATTGAGATAATATATTGTGGGTGAAATAATATATATTTATTAGCGAGTAATGTAGGTACATTTATTTAAGAAATAAATATCCATTACTCAAGGTCTAACAGATATGGTGAAGCAAAAATAAATAAAACTGGAAAAATAAATAGTACATTCTGTGTATGTTTATACATACACGCTGTGTAGTTTTTTTTTCGGGATTTGTGAGAAAATATTGTTTATTTAATTAAATGAAATTAAATGTGATACATTGGATGCATGTCAAGTAATAATGATGGTCAACTGTCATTATTAAGACATGGGGTATTACTAAGAACTAATTGAAATAATTAAATGATTTTGGGAAATTAATTCATTTTATTATTCTAAGTATTATAAATCCCAATTACATTATTCTCATGAGAGTTATCCATTTTGTTTGTGCACAACAGATTGGAAATACTCTCAAGGCAAGAGAGAATTCCCATTCCACCAAGAACGCTTCCAAGTTACGAAAGCAAGATCCTCCACCGGATTAAGGCGATCGAAGACGGACATCGAAAGCAAAGGATATTCAGCGCTAGCATCCGGAGTTTCCTTCAGCGACGTCCAGAGTTATGTGACACACGTGTGGATCACTGCTAGAGGAATCCTACACTTGGATTCTCCGACACAATGACGGATCACAGGATCGTGACTGGAGACACCGACAAAGAAAGAATTCCATTGAGGTAATTCTTATGAATTAATTAAATTAATTATAACCAACATATGAAGATCCTATCTCAAGGGTTCCGAGACTCTTATTTTTTTTGTTCTTCTTTCTATTCCAAATATCCGGCATTTTATGTCGTGACGGATCTCGGATTGAACGTCGTTTAATGCTAAAATTAATGTTGGGAAAACCCACCAACGCGCTTCCGCTGTGCCCATAACCTACAAGTGGTATCAGAGGGGTCATATCATTGATTATAATTATTTTGTTTTTAATTGGTGATTTATGCATTTAATAATTTAGTTGTTTCAATTCAAGTCTAATCGTTCTGGAAATCTGAATATCGAGATCCGTACCTCCTCCCTCGTTTCTCTTTTACCTCATAGAAACAAATTTTTCTTTTAATTTTTATTAAAATAAAATAGAGGAACTCATCCGGAGGAGCCAAACGTTTCTGGTCGTACAACACCAGAATACACGGCGTGTATTCAGAAGTACACGCTGTGTAGTCTAGGTTCAATCCATTGACCTATCCACCAAATCAGGCCATGTAATGAGGTCATTTAGGACACCATGTGTTGACTAGAAAAAGTTGGCACATGGTTGCTAGATTACACGCCGTGTGGTCTAACTGAACACGGTGTGTAGTCCCCTCGGGTTAGGGTTTGGCCGTGTACCCTGTACATGGCTTTCCCGGCTAGAAACCATGTAACGTGGAAACTACACGGCGTGTGTCCAAAAGAACACACCGTGTACTCTGAAAATTTCTGGAGTACATTAACAGGCCCTGTCCCCGGGCGTGTACTTCAGATGGACAGTGAAGAAAAGTACACGCCGTGTAGTCGGAACTACATGCTGTGTACTCACCCAAATTACACAGATTTATTAAAATTTATTATTATATTATACAAACCCTTGAGACGTGTACCATGGTGCAGGCGTAAAGCTGAGCCACAACACGTGATAGGTGTTTTATATATAAGTGTTTAATTTAACATATGCGTAATGAATGGGAATTCACCAGGTTGCCTCCAAGGTACAAGTTACGTACAAGGATAATTTTGAATGAATTTATTTGTTTAAAATTATGATGGATGAGAATCTCAAGGAAGTTTAGAAAAGGGTTTAAGATAAAAGGATTGGTTAATTAAAGATAATTAAATAATTCGAGAGTGATTTATCTTAAATAAGAATGATTAATGAATTGAATTCTAGTTTTATTTATGCGTAAATATTGTTGCATGTGTGGATGATCATGAGTTAGACCGAGACATTTGTATGTGAATGGTTTCTTTTAATTTATTTATTTAAATTAAATTTGTTGTCCTGTGAGACATCTCCTCATTAATATGTAGGGCCTGCGTGACCAAGGATTCTTTTATGTAAAAACCCCTTTTTACCCCTCACCTACGTGTGAGATAAATGCATATGTAATGGATGGAGCTCCAAAGATAGTGGATGTGGCTCACGTCAGGAGCCGAGGTGAAACCAATCCAAGTAGATACAAAGGTGGACAGGTGGAAAGCTGTAAACATGAACCCGCAAGGTTCAAGGTGTTTATCCCCTAGGTCTTGGGCTAGTTTATCAACCGCTAGATAAAATAAACCAATAGAACAAGCTCATGATCATACCATTTATTTTATTTATGTCAGTTGAATGGCTTATTTATTGTGGGTTTGTTGTCACGATCACACAATTAATGAATATAACAAGCATGCAAGATGGAACTAAAATAAAAACCGACTTATACGTAAATATTATCTTAGTCATGGATGATCACTTAAGTATATCCCACTTAATATGAACAAGCATGTAATCAAAGATAATAAAATGGAAATTTACATATAAGGATAAAATCCCTCAAAAGAAATATTAAGTCGGCATAGCCTTCAATAATCTTGGTTAGAATCAAACCATAGTTCAAAGTGCATGACCAACCCTAGTTGGGGTGATTTCAATTATCAGGGAATTATAATTCAAGGTTGTGGATTAATTTGACTTGGTTCGCATCAAGGGTTGACTACCACAGCAGGAATTAGTGTGACCAATATGCAAATGTTGAGGAAATCCACAATAAAAGGATTCTAGGATTGGGGAGTCCACTCAGCGGATCAAGGAGCTGTGAGTTAATATAGTTGGCATTTGGAATGCCTACCTAAAACCCTTCAAGTTGCTCGATCAACCCTAGTTTGGGTAATGCTAAGGGTAATATGGATCCTTTCCACTAGAATATACAGGTAATATAATATTCCGAAGTCAATGTTGAGGGATATTAGATTTCGATAAAATAGTGGGAGACTAATAAGTATTAATTTATTTATTTGTCTCAATTTTTGTAATAAAGTACTAAACCTTTTCTCATCATAATTTGTAGAAACGACAAGAAAAATGACGTCAAACATATCATTGCGCACCATACTCGAGAAGGAAAACCTTCTCACCGGCACCAATTTCGAAGAGTGGCAGAGGCATTTATGCATCGTCCTTCGGCACGAAAGGAAACTGTATGTGCTGGAAGAGCCTATTCCAGTTGCGCCTGGGAAAGAGGCCAGTGATGAGTAATTGTCTCTCTATATGGAACACATGGATGATGCCACAGATGTCCAGTGTTTCATGCTATCGACCATGTCTAACGAGCTTTTGAAGCAACATGAAAACATGGAAGCATATAGAATGATGTCTCACCTTAAGGATCTCTACCAAGATAAGGCGAGACAGGAGAGGTATGAGATCTTCAATGCTTTGTTCACCACGAATATTGGAGAGTCTGTGCCAGCTGGGCCTCATGTAGTCAAGCTTATTGGCTACATTGAATGCCAAGACATCTTAGGGATTAAATTCTCGAATGAGTTGCGTACAGATCTCATCCTATCATCACTGCCCAAGACCTTCTCTAGCTTCTTTGCCAACTATAATATGAGTGACAATGAGAAGAGTCTATCAGAGATTCTGACCTTGATTCTCCAAGTAGATAAGGACATGGGGCGTGACAAACCCACGGTCCGTATGGTGAACAAGAAAAGGAAGTACAAGGCAAAAGGGCCAAAGACATATAAACAATCTGAAGCCCCCGAGTATCATCCCTCCAAGAAGGGGAAGATCCAGAGGTAGGGCAAGGAATGGGAGGCAGTGTGTTTTGCATGTGGCAATAAGGGCTAGTGGAAGAGGAACTTCACCTAGAAGCATGGGGACGCTAAAGGTGCATTTGTTATCAAGTGAAATCTTTTTATTTCTATGCATTTGGTATTAGAAACAGCTTGTGGGGATCAAATCTGAATTCAAATACAGGAACCAAGTAGATTTAGAAATATCGCCAGAGGAGATGTGGATCTTCAAGGTGCCAATGGCACAAGGATGGATGTGTTAGCTATTGGAGACTACCACCTCTCATTGCCGACTGAGATGATTTTGGTTTTACATAACTGTTATTTGGTGCCTAGTGTTACCAAGAACATAATTTCTGAATCTTGTTTGGATATGGATGGATTTGTTTTCATGTTTGGAAATAAGGGTTGTATCTTTTATAAGAACAATGTATGTTATGGTATGGTACATTTAAATAATGGTTTGTATGTATTAAATTACGAAAACCAAGTGTTGGCGATCGATAATGAAACAAACTCACATGACTCATACATCACCCACTTGTGGCATCACCGCCTTGGTCATGTAAACGAGTAGCGCTTGAAAAAGCTCTGTCAAGATGGCTATTTAGACTCTACTGAGCTAATAAAACTTGATAGATGTCACGCTTGTTTGAAATGAAAAATGACCAAGCCGCCTTTTGGTGGACAGGGTGAAAGGTCCACAGAGCTTCTAGGATTGGTACACACGGATGTGTGTGGACCATTTCCAGTAGAAGCTAGAGTTGGATATTCTTACTTCATTACTTTTACTGATGATTTGAGTAGATATTTCTATACCTACTTAATGATGTATATGTCAGATTCCTTAGAGAAATTTAAGGAATTCAAGAATGAAGTAGAGAATTAGCTTGGTAAGAAGATAAAGAAGCTTCGATCAGATCGAGGTGGAGAATATCTGAACCAAGAGTTCATCGATCTTATACGGGAGTCTCGGATTCTATCTCAGCTCACTCCTCCTTATACACCACAGTGGAATGGTGTTAGTTAAAGGAGGAACCACACCTTGTTGGACATGGTGAGGTCGATGATGAGTCATGAAGATCTTTCATTATCCTTTTGGGGATAAGCATTACAAACTGCAACATACACATTAAACCGAGTACCAACTAAGGCGACAAATGGAATTCCCTCCGAGTTATGGAATGGAAATAAACACATTTTGTCACATACACGTGTATGGGTATGCGAGGAGTTTGTTAAGGCTTTCTCAGGAATCAAACTAGCACCACAGGGCATGAAGTGTATCTTTATAGAATATCCCAAGGAAACGAAATGATATTACCTATATAACCCTTAGGACAAGAAAGTGATTGTCGCCAGACAAGCCGTCTTTCATGAGAGGGAGCACAACCTCAAGAAGGATAGTGGGCACAAGATTGAATTTGATGAATTTGATGCTCAAGATATACAGGAGTTGGTATAGGGACAAGTTCCACAGGTCCTTGTGGAAGAGGTTCCAGAAACACAAGTACTGTGTTGGAGCTCAAGAGAGGTAAGGGAACCAGAGAGATTTGGTTTCCTAGTCACCGAGGATGGTGAATCATTATTGTTGTACAATGATGAAACTATCTCCTACAAGGAAGCATTAGAAAGTTCAAAAGCTACAAGATGGCTAGAAGCTATGAATTCTGAGTTGGATTCCATGTATCAGAACCAAGTCTGGGTTCTGGTCGATGATCTAGTTGATGTAAAGACTGTTGGATGCAAATGGTTATTCAAGAGAAAGCTAGACAAGGAAGGTCAAGTTAGCAACTATAAAGCAAGGATAGTGGCTAAAGGATTCAGACAGCGTCAAGGAATTGACTATGATGAAACCCTTTCACCAGTTTCCATGTTTAAATCCATAAGAATCATACTTTCCATAGAAGCTTACCATGACTACGAGATTTGGCGGATGGATGTGAAAATGTCTTTCCTTAACGGGAACCTCCAGGAAGATGTCTATACGACACAACCAGAAGGGTTTTTAAAACTAGGTGAATCCAAACGGGTTTACAAGTTGCAGAAATCCATTTATGGATTGAAGAAATAATCCCGGTCATGGAACATTCGATATGATGAAGCCATAGAGGAATTTGGTTTCCTTAAGAACGAATGTGAGCCATGTGTTTATAAGTGGTTTAATGGGAATGCGGTCGTTATCCTAGTAGTATTTTTTGATGACATATTGCTTATTGGAAATGACGTACCAGCCTTACAGTCAGTTAAGGACCGGTTGAACAAGTGTTTCTCTATGAAGGACTTGGGAGAAGCAGCCTACATTCTAGGGACGATGATCGTTCGTGATAGATCCAAGAGGCTGCTTGGACTAAGTCAGGGTACATAAATTGACCAGATACTAAAGAGATTTAGTATGGAACAATCCAAGAGGGAATTGGTTCCAGTGTCACATGGCTTACATCTTTCTAAGAAAATGTGTCCTCAGACACAACAAGAGAAGATAAGGTGAGTAAGATCCCATACTCTTCAGCTATAGGATCCATCATGTATGCCATGTTATGTACCAGGCTTGATGTTGCCTATGCACTGAGCATGGTAGGCAGATATTAATAAGAACTAGGAGAACAAGATTAGACTGCTGTTAAGACTATCCTTAAGTATCTGAGAAGAACTAAGGATATGTTCCTGGTGTATGGAGGAGACGAGGAGCTTATCATCAGAGGGTATGCTGATGCTGGTTTTCAGACAGATCAGAATGATCTGATGTTGCAATCTGGATATGTTTTCTGTCTCAATGGAGGATCTGTGAGCTGGAAGAGTTCAAAGCATCCAGTTATCGCTGATTCTACAGAGGAGTCCGAATATATAGCATCTTTTGATGCATCCAAGGAAGCCTTCTAGATTAGGAACATTGTCCAGGAGCTTGATGGGGTGCCTAGCAGTAAAGATCCCATTACATTGTATTGTGATAATACTGTAGCGGTGGCTCTTGGAAAAGAACCAAGGTCACATCAACGGACAAAGCACATACTCCGTAAGTACCACCTCTTGAGGGATTTCTATCAGAGGAGCGAAGTTGCAGTGACCAGAGTGTCCCTAGAAGAGAGAATGGTGGACCCCATTACTAAAGGCCTATCTCAGTAGAAGCATGAATATCATGTGAGAGCTATTGGGTTAATGGTTGTTACCAGTTGGCTCTAGTCCAAGTGGGAGTCTGTTGGAGTTGGTGGTCTAGAACCAACTACTTTGTACTTTATTAATTAAATAAAAGCCTTATTAAATATTGATTTTCCTTCTACGTGACAATGCATGTGATAATGTCCTAAGGACATCTGTTGCATTAATGGGTCATAGGGGATCCCTTCTATGATGAGAACCCGGAAGTTCCATAACACTGTTATTGAATATATGTTATATGGCCGGATGATATTATTTGAGGGACACAAATAATAAAGGTCATTAGGGGTGAGGACTCATAAAACTTTGAGGCACCTTCTCATGGTGTGCGCCCTTGGTAATATCCAGGAGGATATTATGAGAACGAGACCCGCCTACACTAATAAAAATATGGATTATAATAGCACTAAAAATTGCCTTTAACAGCGCTAAAAAGTGTTTTTAATCTCGGTGAAGATAGGGGGGGTCCCCTTTATCAGCGCTAAGTGAGCGCTGATAAAGGTAGTATTTACCAGCACTATATTCAGCGCTGATAAATGTATAATATATCAGCTCTATTTTGAGCGCTGATAAAAACTACCTTTATCAGCGCTCAAAATAGCGCTGAAATATTATCCATTTATCAGCACTTAACTAGCGCTGATAAAGGCCAAAGATCCTATCCAAATTTAGAACCTGCACAGAACCTGCCCAGCACCTGCACACATTACATCACCTGCACAGGCCAAACAAAACCTGCACACAGCACACATAACACCCACACACAAAGCACAGAAGAACAAAAAAAGATACATACATTTACTTGAAATTATGAATACAAAACAACACACTTTTATATACATTTCAAACAATGTTTAATTTGGTTACAATTACATTTATCCAACAAACAGTTAAAAAACAATGATGTTCCATCCTTTTTGCATCCATCCGCTCTAAAAAATTGTCGTCCATGGTGGCAGTTTCCGAACAAAGCATTCGAACTGAGGAAAAATATTTCAGCTACATAATAAAACAAATATTATGTTAGTAATACAATAATGAAATAAAGAATTGGGTTGCTAAATGGAATTATACTAGTGAGGCACAAAACATAAAATAACCAATTATACTAGTGAGGCACAAAACATAAAACAAATATTACGTCCCCCCATTCCATAAAAAAGAAGCACCCCTGCCCCCTTCCCCAGAACACCCCCTACACACTGCCCACCCCCGAGCACACCCCCTACCCCTACACACTCCCTGCCCACTGAACACCCCTTGCCCCCTTCCCCAGCACACCCCTTCCCACTGCACTTCTCCCCTGCCCATTGCACACCCCTGCCCACCCCCTATATATTTCAAAAGAACCCAGCACACCCCTACCCCTTCCCCCTACCACTTTTCACCCTTACCCCTCCCCTAGAAAACCACCCCTGCCCTCTCACCCTTTCCCCTGCACATCATAAAGAAAATACCTTGTATAGAAATTGTGCTCAATTTACATTATACACATCATATATATCAACACATTCTCATGTACTTTCATTCAATGTAAATATATGTATATAGAATATCTACATCTCATAAGAAAACCCTCTTTAAAATTCACAAGCACATTAAATCCATTTGAAAACACCCATCACACAACTTTCTCATTTCTTTAAACACATTTAAAATGCTTAAGCATGAAAATCCACAAGAAATACAACTGCATTCATTATAAAAATAACTTTCAAGTCTATACACACCCCAAATTCCTTTGATAACACATTTTTAACCACACAAACATTTCATATAGTACACTTAGCAAGCAAATACTGGATAATAAAACCATCATATAATGTAAAAGCTCGGAATCACCTACATAAAGCGTGTAATCTTCCGAAATCTACTGGAAAACATAAAACCACACCTCCACAATACCTTAATGAGGACTGATTAAACATTAATATTGAATATAGTAATGGAAACCCATGTTTAACTTGTGGTATTCTATGAGTTTAACATCCCACAAGGATAGAGGGTCATGATTTAATGTCTTACAGAGATGGAAGACCTGGGTGGATCAAAACACTTATAAAGGTGGATTAGGTAGGTACATCTCTTGGAGGGATCACCGGGAATGTTTACCTGATAGATGGATCAAAACGCCCAATGAGGTCTGACCCAAGTGTGGTGCATCCCATAAAGGTAAGGTTTCTCATTTTGAAGAATTATTCATATGCCACTAAGGGAAATACAATAGGGAAAATACACGAAGGTGTACCCCAGTGAGGGGGTCACCATGATTTACCATTGGTTGGGATTTAACCTCATGGAGGCTTCCTACGTACCCTATTTATAATACAAGGATCAAAACCCATATATTTAAAAGAGGTATGTTGTGGGTATTACCCATGGTTAGCTTCCCTTCACACTAAGAATACTCTTGGTTGGATGAGTATGGGTCTTTTGGGGCTTATGCATTGTCAGATTCTCAGGTTCTTCTAAGAGTAGCGATGGGTTGAATGGGACATACGTGCTAAGATGGACCATGTGAATGGAGTGATCCTTGTAAAGAGGAATGAGGCACAAAAAACATGTGGAGCTATCTGTAAAAATTATTTATGGTGGCCATGTGGCTTATCAGACTCCCCATACCTTCCATAAACACCTCAAAACATCATGAGGACTAGATTCTACATGATGGTGCATCACAGGGTTGATTCTTTTGATGATGTACTAGTCGTTTGAGCTTGGATTTCATCTCAACCAGCCTTTCCCTTACTTGAATTATCCTGGGACACATATTTTGGTTCCAAAAAATCCATCAACGATACTGATTATCTCATGCATCTACCTAGAAATAATTGTACAAGTCAAACAACAACACATGTGCTCAAATACAAGTTCAAACAAACGAGACACAGAAAATGGATTTTGTTGATCCTCGGTGGTTTTGTCGTTCACCCCATACGGACTTCACACCATCATGCCTTACTTCAATATTGATTTGTTCAAAGATCAATAATATGAATCCGAGGATAGAAAACATTGAGTAATAAATTAATATTTCAATACATTGGAGCATTCTCAGTTCACCAAAGAAGGTTGGAGGATAATCAATGATCATATATAGATAACATAAGTGGTAGGAATTCACCTTAATCCTATTTGTGTACAATCTTCCATCAGGTATGTTTCCCATTTGTTTCTAAACACATGTATATCATCTTCTGAATATGATTTTTTGCGACAGTCATGGTAGTATTGAAAAAATATAAATACACAAAGGATTAATAAATATTTTAAATGAACTCGTAATTATTTTCAAAAATACCTCATCAGGGATGCTAGTTTTTTGATGAAATACGATCTCTTTCATAAATTTACAAACACAATAACCACAGTCCTTTCCATTTTTTTTGTTTTGGACACTACAGAAACATCGACAAAAATAAGTAATTTGTTTTGATATGTGTTTGGATAGTGAAATGTTATTATATATACCCAGATACTTTTCCAGTTGTAGATCTTGTAGGCGTGCTTATACTTATGCCCTGGATTCATTCCATGCATTAGACGATATTGATGCACCGCCCTATCATAACATAATCCTCATTAAAAGATAAAATAAATTATATAACTAGATGTTTAGTTTTATAATGTTGGATCTAGTGTATTACAAATTAACAAACGCCATCATGCGTGGTCGGTTTGTTGGATATCCATGCATTGAATCCATAAAATAAATCTTTGGAGTATCTAAATTGACTGCAATCAGCATCCAATGCTCCCTAAAAATAAAAAACGGAATAAGTAAAGAAAGAAATGAAAATATAATTAATATGATTAAATTTTAGAGTTTTACCCCTTCATCGTTGGTATTAAAAATAGTCTGTCATCCGTATTTTTTTTTCAAAAGATTTAATCAGGGATGACATTATTGCAGCCTCCTTAACAGAATCTATTTCGTCTTTTGAAGATGTGGTGTGAGGACTAACGAGTCCAAATTTTTGTTCATGGGGAAATCCCCTCAATTATTTTTCATATATATGTCTGCGACAAATATAAAATGTAATTAGTAATAATTATCAAAGTATATAAGCTTTTGTAAAATCAAATCATGAAAACTTACCTCAGGTATACATTTACAACTGAGGCGCCTAGCCATTCATACATGAGGAGTTCATTTACATTTTCAGCACTAATGAAATATGATATCTCCTCTCCATACATATCTTTTTCGAAAGCAACTATGTGAGTACTTTCGTCTTTCAACTTTGTATCCACATGAGCCTGCAATGATATTAACTGTGGATATAGAACGGGTGGGGTGAAGGTGTTCTCAGTAGACCGTTTCAATCGGTTAGTTGATTCTTGAGATAGTTTTGAGCTGATATTTCATTTCACCCCATAGTCTTTGTCATTCTGTAATAACAGTCATCAGTTCAGACCTTTTTTCATTAAATGTTAAAGGTCCAGCTTGAAAAATAAATAAGAAATGAATAGCTTTTTGTCGACACGTTTTTTTACAAGAACTGCCGGCCATGCGATGAATGTTCCAACAGCTTGTTCAATCGTATGAATGTTGTCATCATCATTTGGAATAGGTAGATCGGCACTCGGCTCATTATCTACATTAATTGACACTCTAAGATGATCTTTTGGAAGTTGTCAGTTGTGTAGCATGTCGTTTTGCGTATTGAACACCGTAGCCCTCGCTACAAGGCGATAGGTGGGAGTGGATAAATATAAATCACAGTCATTTTCACCCTATGGAATATTAGTACAGGAAAGGTATCAGTGTCTATGTAAATCACATTTCATAGAAACAATTATTAAAACATTGATTACCTCATCTAAGCTAGGTTTTTTAGGGGAATGGATCGCCTCAAAGCTGGTGGGGGGTGGGGCGAGATCGTCACGCACAGGTTGTTGTTGAGTTGTTTCTTCTCTTTGCTTCTCCCCCATCAATTTTGCTATCATCTCTCTCTGGTATTGTAATTCTTCTTGAAAAATAGATAATTGTTCTTGCAGATTTTCAATTTTTTCATTTTGATCCTCCGCTTGTTTTTGTTTTTGAAAATATGTTCGGGGTGTCACCCTAAAACCCGCACCTATGACACAGCCATACTTTTCTGGCTGCTTCAAGGCTGCTGAAAGTATGTCTGCATCTGGTGTGGTTTTTTTGATTCTTGTGACTATTTCAGATAGAAAATATAGAAAAATAAGTAGTTATTGTAATTTAATAGGGATTTAAAGCAACTCAAATTTATATTATGTCATACTTACACATGTTTCCCACACTTTTTGTGTGTTTTCATCTATCAATGTCCTCTCTTTATTTACATGAGCCTCCTTCCATAACACATGGCATGGGATGGATATGGATTTCGATTTTGATTCATCAATATGCATATAAACAGAGAAACATGGTTATGGTGTTGTTTTATGTCACATACTAGTAGTAGGGTAGATTTAAAAGACGTACCAATTTTTTCTCAAGTTCAGCGTACCCCATCCTTGCTTTACGGTAAGGGTACGCTGGTTCTGTTGCACGTTTTTTATTTTCAGCACTCAATAGCTGTTTCATAAATAAAAAACTATCAATTAGAGTGATGAATACAAGAAAACGTCAAACAACTTATTACCCCACACAATGTACTAGAAAAGTATGCTCCCCACGACGGTTACTAAACGCATCCCACGCTCCTCGAGATATCAAGTGTGCGTAAAGAGGAGGTGGGTGCAGCTTGATTTTCCTTCTGCATCTTTAAGATGATATTTCGTTAAAATTGTGCGGAAACCTCTATGAATCCTTTCTGCAACTCTTAATACATATTCCTTGTGCGAGACATCTACTATAAATGCACTCTGAAATGGATTATGAAGTGTAAGTCAATGTTTTGGTATTTTATTTTATTTTAATAAATTAAAAAAACGATATCATAATGTTACCGTAATCTCTTCCCACATTAGTGTCTTCATCCCGGTGAAAACATGGTGCCATGACTGTACATCAATCGGCACGCGTTGCCGAGTGACGATTCCAATGTAGCTACTAAAGATGTCTTTGTTGGGGTTAACATGTTGGCCTCGCTTATTCCATTCCACCACAAATTTGATGCCTTTTGATTTTGCCTTAAGGATTTTGGACAACACTGTCAAACTACGACGCTCTTGTTTTTTTGTGCTTTCAGGGTTTAATTTCCTACCATTTACTCAGAAGTAGCATCAATATCTTCCCCCGGAGCGCTATCATCAACAATAGTACCAACAACACCAGGTTGAGAAACCTGTTGTACCTCATCACTGGGACCAACAACAATATGTTGAGAAACCTGTTGTTGCTCTGCACTGGGACCACCAGCATTTGGTTGAGAAACCTATTGTTGCTCTGCAGTGGGACCACCAGCTACTGGATGAGAGACCTTTTGTGCCTCAGGATTGGGCGCATCAGCAGGTGCAAAAGTCATTATCTACAGAAGTGGTTTAATATTTAATTTAGATTACATAAAAACGGATGAAAACAGATAATAACATAACATAACAAAATGTATGTTACAATAAACAAATAACCGGATTATTGTACTCTCCTTTTTTTCTTTAAAGGCTGAAGTGATTTGACTCTTCTATCGACTATGTAAATTCATTCATTGTGGTCTCCTCGGACATACAAAACGCCATCTACATTTGGACCACTGTGAAATGATTGTGAAGTCCCTATAAAAGGGTCAACCTCCATTGAACTTTCATCTGGCCCTTTATTTTTTTTGGTCGATAAGAGAAAAATTAACCAAATTCAGTTTGCGGGGTATGGAACATAAAATACTTGTACTTCCTGTGATGCCTTTATAAATGGTTATTCATTCACCCCTTCCTTACTGAAATCAACTTTCACGAATCCTAATTCATATATTTTAACAGCAGTACTGTTATCAACCCACTTGCATTAAAAATCGACACTTTGAATTTCGTATAATCCAACTCCCATATTCGTTTGATGATGCCAAAGTATGACATATTCACATAAATTGGATTTTTTTCCTTAGCACCGGAAACATGCATCGCCTCATCCACAAGTGTAACCCCACTATTCTGCATGGTACTATCTTCATGATGTTCATTAGTATAGAATGTATAACCGTTAACTGCATAAGTATTGTAAGATAATACGTACACACTTGCTCCTCCGGTCAGCCATCAAAGTCATTCTGAAATTGACTCTAGATTTTCATCTAACTTCTTATAAATATGGTCTCGAAACCATCATATAAACTGTCTATTATGTGTATCTGATATCCATTTTTCAGCCCTAGAAGGATTCAAATGCCTAAGAATTTATTTGTGGGTTTGAACATATGAGTCAACGTTGAAACTGTTATGAAAAACGTAAAGGTGGGCATGCTCCCGATCTGTAATATTGATTGTGACAACCTCTCTTTTAGAAATTCCTTCACCCTCAAGCCACTAAGTGTGACGAGATTTCAGTAGGCCAACGATTTCCACACCAGACAGGTATTCGGTACAAAATTCAATAGCTTCCTCAACAATATATTGCTCCGCAATAAAACCCTCTGTCCGACTTCGGTTTTTGACATACCCTTTCAAAATCTTCATATATCGTTCAATGGGGTACATCCTTCTATAATGTACAGGACCACATAGTCGAATCTCTCTCACCAAATGAACCATCAAATGAACCATCATATCAAAAAATGTCGGTGGGAAGAACATTTCCAATTCACATAATATGACGACAATTTCTCTTTCCATAGTTGGCAATTTTGCCGGGTCTATAACTTTGCTGCATATAGCTTTGAAGAACAAACAAAGATTCATTAATGTATGGTAGACATTCTTGGGAAAAATACAACGTAAAACTATAGGAATTAGATCTTGCATCAAAACATGGCAGTCATGTGATTTCAGACCCTTTAATTTTAAATCTCTCATTGACATGATGTTCTTGATATTTGATGAATACCCCTCTGGAACCTTTACGTCATTCAAGAAGTTGCAAAACTGATATCTCTCCTGCCTGGAAAGAGTGTAAGCAGCAGCAGGAAGAAATGTTTGTTTTTCACACTTCACTGGTGCCAACTCTTCTCGTATTCCCATCTCAACCATGTCCAATATAGCTTTAATTCCATCCTTTGTTTTGATGGGTGCATTTAGCAATGTGCCAATGACACTATCACATACATTTTTTTCAACATGCATAAAATCAAGAAAATGTCTGACATACAGACAATTCTAGTATGGTAATTCAAAAAAAAAAACTGATATCTTTTTCCAACCAGATTTCGTAAGATTTTTTGAAAATGGTTTACCAAAAGTAGTGTCCAAATATTTCAATTTCTCAAAAAATTGATCACCTGTTAGTGGAGACGGTGTTGTACGTTCCTCTGAACTTCCATTGAATGATGTCTTCCAAGATCGGTACTTATGTCGTTGGGGTAGAAATCTACGATGTCCTATAAACACGGTTTTCGATGAATAGTTCAACCTAATTGACTGTGTACCTTGTTCGCAAACGGTACACCCTTGAGTTCCTTTAATGCTATATCCTAACAAATTTCCATAAGCAGGAAAGTCATTTATCATCCCGTACAACATGGATTTCAAAGTGAACTGTTCATTTTTGTAATCATCATACATCGTAACACCTGAATCCCACAATATTTTCAAATCCTCGATCAATGGGGCCAAATAATCATCAATATCATTACCCTGTTGTTTTGGTCCTGATATAATCATAGATAACATGATGTATTTTTGTTTCATGAATAACCATGGTGGAAAATTATAATTTACCAACATAACCGGCCATGTACTATGACTGCTGCTTTGAAAACCAAAAAGATTCACCCCATCTGTAGATAACGACAGACGAAGGTTTCTCGGCTCGTTCCGAAATTTAGGATACTCGTGATCAATTCTCTTCCACCGAGGAGAGTTTGCAGGTTGATGTAGTTTCCCATCTTTAATTCTTATATCTGCATGCCATGTCAATTGTCTTGCAGTCTCCTCACTTCCATATAGGCGTCCAAACCTAGGAATGACTGGAAAGTACCATACAACTTTCATAGGACTAGAATCATCTTTCTTGTATCGGGAAGCACCACACTTTGGGCATTCTTTAAGTGATTTGTGGTCCTTGCGAAATAATATACAGTCATTCGGGCAAGCATGTATTCTTTCAGAGATCATACCCATCGATCGTAGCATTCGTTTGACATCATATGTTCACCTTGGGAGTTCATTATCTTCTGGGAGCATGTCATTCAGGAGAGTAAGTAGTTCCGTAAAACTGCCATCACTCCACCCATTGCCTGCTTTCAAATTATACAGCTTCAATACTGCTGAAAATGCTGTATATTTAGTGCAACCAGCATACAATGACGTTTTTGGACAAATCTTTATCTTCTCTAACAATTTTGGGAAATCACGAAGTTCATCTTCAACTGTCCTTGTCATTTCCTCAATACGATCTTCATCATCATTCACATCTGTAATCACACCCTCCATACGATCGTCTTCATTGTTCACGCTTCTAATCATACAAGATGATCTATAAAATGTCGTGTTCTTTGAGTCACTACCTACATTGGTTTTTTCCCCTTGTTTATTCCAACATGTATAACTTTGATCTATTCCCTGACAGATCAGGTGTTCTTCCAACTCCTCTAGACTAATTTGTCTTGAATAACAACAGCGTAAAAACGGAAAAAGGATTTTGGAAGGGTCACATGCATGATCTTCTAAAAACTTGATAAACTCTTTCACGCCATCTTCATACTCATTTTTCAACTGATTAGCATTCATCCATTCTTTATTCATATTCATCGTCTTTATGGGTTCGATCTAGAGAACTTTCCTAATATTATGTTTTAATTAATCAGGTTGCATTTTTTAGGTTTTATAAAAACAAATCAGGGTAAAAATTCCTTTAAACACATGTGAAATCCATATACATGGTGTGTCCAGTAGGGTGAACATTGTGTATATATAAGATACCTGATTTAATCTGACATATATCAAATTTATTCAATGTTATTCTTACAAAGACTGAATGATGCCTTAGAACATACATGACATGAGAACAAGAGGAAACCAATGAGTAACAGGAGAAAATAGTAATAAATATGATGCTATCTCAATGTACTCAAGGTGATGATAAGATGTTGGTCAAGATCAACTATGGGTTGGGAGTACACTAATATTTAATTGAAAAAAATTACTAAAAACTGATCCAGAAAAGGATGAAATATCCTATTCATCAAGTCCCTTAATACAACCAATGCATTAGTTAAACCAAAAATCATCGCTAAAATATCATACAGGCCATAACTACTCCTAAAAGCAATCCATGGTAGGTCCATAGATGTCCAACTCATCTAATGGTATCCTAATGTGAAATCTATCTTGGAGAAGAACATAGAACCTCATAAATGATCAATGTGACTATCAATGCGTGGATGAGGATACATATTCATGACTCTCATCAGGTTCAATCTCCAATAATCCAACAAAATAATAAATACCAATCAACCATCTATTTTAGAGAACTATAAAACCCCATGGTAAAGTACTATTCCATATGAAACCATTATATTCTATATCAAAAATTGTAATTCAAACAACTGATGCTCTTTTATGTTATTTTAGAAATTGTGATAGAAACTGAATTTTCTCCCAAAACTAACGAGATTATAAAGTTTATCTCTTTATTAAGAAGTAAATTTTATACCTCATCAGTGAAAAAATCCTAAAAATGTACTACCATTGGGGAAAAATAATACTACAACATTCTAGCAACATCTACAATATGCCTGACTATTTGAGCCATTAGGGTACAGTAAATATATAATTATAACATGCTATTTAAAATGAAATGTGGAAACAGAAAATCATACAGACTCCTGATAAACCCATAACACAAAACATATCACCTAGTATGTCTGTCACATATACAAATAAATAAATTAGAAGAAAACATGCTACAAAGCATAAAGGTACCATTAAATACATACATAGGTCAACATGTTTTAGAATTTGGTTATCTTCATCCGTGCCTTGTACTTGAACCCATGAATTTGAAGGTGAGTATGCATACACGATTGTTGACCTTCTAAGAGAAGAGTTTTTGGAAGAGTATAAGAGACATGAAGCAATGAAGATCTTGTTATTCATTGTGGCAATCGGCTTGTACAACGTGGCCTAAGTTACAATACCTACAAGTTGTTACTTCGGCCCCATTGCACAAGACGATTACCACATTGTTTGTAGCAACCACATTTGCTCCAACACTCTAATGATCTTCATTGCATCATGTCTCTTATACTCTTCCAGAAACTCTTCTCTAAGAAGGTCAACTATCGTGTACGCATACTCACCTTCAAATTAATGGGTGCAAGTACAAGGCACGGATGAAGATAAACAATTTCTAAAACAAGGTAACCAATTTAAGTATTTAATGGTTCGTTTATGCTTTGTAGCATGTTTTTTTGTAATTTATTTATTCGTATATGTGACAGACATACTAGGTGATATGTTTTGTATTATGGGTTCATCTTTGTCTAATCATATAACTATGAGATTATGCTATGTGATGAAAATTAATATGGATCCATCATCATTTCCATTGGGATAATCTTTGGGAATCAATATAACCATAAGATTAAAAACAATTTCCTTTGTATATCATAAATAAATATTCAACTTGAAGGGGTAGAACTTACCGCCCATTGTAACTCAAAATAAAAAAAATGAAAACAAGGGTTGGTTATCTACAGAAGTCATCACACATAACCTTGGTAGCCCTATCACACATGTGAACCATCATAACTAAACAATTACCATATAATTCATATTAGAGTCAATATATCCCTATGGAACCTATAGGGTATCCAATTCCACATCATTCACAAACAACCCACTTGTGTTGTTAAATATCAATAACATCTCTTATTTCAACACTCATCACTAATTATGAATCAAATCCCTAGAAATAATCATAATCACATTAATACCACACTATCTATTATAAAAATCCTTACTGGAATTAGGCTCGAGATATGGTATTATTCCTATCTCACATCTATATTCACTATTTGGTCCTCACACACACAATATATAAATAATATACCAAGGTAATACCATCCATGGAACTCACCTCCCACCTTGAGAGAACGAGGAGGAGGAGGACGAGGTGGTGGCGGTCGTGTAAGCGAGGGTGGAGGCGGTGGCGGCGGCCAAGGCGGAGGCGGCTGCGACGGTAGAGGCGGCGGCGGTTGCGGCAGTGAGGGTGGAGGCGGCAGAGGCAGAGGCGGTCGCGGTAGCGGGAGTAGGGGTGGAGGCGACGGCTGCGGCGGAGAAGGAGGAGGACGAGGAGGACGAGGAGGAGGAAGGAGGAGGAAGGAGGAGGAAGGAGGAGGAAGGAGGAGAACGAGGAGGACGAGGTCGCGTGGCGAGGGGCCTGGTTCAGCTTCCATGAGAGCTTGACCGCATGCAAGCGAGGATGGCCTGTTAGCATTATTAAATAAAAACCGACAGAACCATTATCAGCGCTCGTTAAAAGCACTGATAAAGGTATGTTTTATCAGAGCTAAAATAAAAGCGCCGATAAAACATTCATTTATCAGCGATTTTTTAGTACTGATAAAGATATACCTTTATCAGCACTAAAAAATGCGCCGATAAATGTTACCTTTTATCAGCGCTAAAAAAAGCGCTGATAAATGTAAAATTTATCAGCGCTTTTATATAGCGCTGATAAAGGCCTACCCCGTTATCAGCGCTTTCTTTTTAGCGCTGATAAAGGGAAGTGCTTCCCTTGCCCTGTTTTGTAGTAGTGCTATAGGAAATCCACATTTCATAGTGTCATTGGATGTTCCTATATGCGGACGTGTGTATTGGTCCTTGGACTTTAAGAATATTATTAATGGTAATTAAAACTCGCACACTTAGATGTATTGACGAAAACTGTGATGACAAACTGTTCATAGTGAGGTAGGATACGTTGGGTGCGTCATGAGTAATACTGCATTAATAGATAATGCGAGAAAGGATTTGTCCCTTCTGTTCCATAACAGAAGTAGATATCTTAGGCCATTTGATGGAATTGATATAGCCTACATAAATCCATGGCCATGGTAAGGTATGGGTGAGTTCAATTCTGGGAATTCAAAGAAAGAATAATTGACCACATGGGTTGATGGCACTAGCATGAATCCCGCTTGATTAGAGATATTGAGACAAAGGGATTATATTACACGGTAAGTGTTCGTAGGAGGTGACACGTCATTATGGCGTTAACTTCTTTCTCTATGGGTGCCTTGGCGTGTTTCTAGACGCTAACCTTTGACTTTAGGCAAGATCAACCGAATGCCACTGAGAAAGAGGCTAGAGCGTCACACACTAAGTGTGTCCAGGTATCTCAGTTAAATATTAATTTAACAAGTTGAATAATGATTATTCTCGATTATGGTTTAATAATTATTCAAGGATGTCTGATCGCATTTATTTCGATGATAGTTATTAGAGAGAATATATTGTGTGAGAAATAATATATATTTATTATCATGTAATGCAGTTACATTTATTTAATAAATAAATATCCATTACTCAAGTTCTAACAAATATGGTGGAGGAAAAATAAATAAAACTGGAAAAATAAAAAGTACACGCCGTGTATGCTTAAACATACACGCTGTGTAGTTTGTTTTTTCGGGATTCATGAAAAAATATTATTTATTTCATTAAATGATATTAAATGTGATACATTGGATGCATTTCAAGTAATAATGATGGTCAACTGTCATTATTAATACATGGGGTATTACTAAGAATTAAATGAAATAATTAAATTCTTTTGGGAAATTAATTCATTTTATTATTCTATGTATTATAAATCCCAGTTACATTATTCTCATGAGTGTTAGACATTTTGGTTGTGCAAAATGGATTGGAAATACTCTCAAGACAAGAGATAATTACCTTTCCACCAAGAATGCTTTCAAGATACGAAAGCAAGATCCTCCACCAGATCAAGGCGATCGAAGACGGACATCATAAGATAAGGATCTTCAGCGCCAGCACCCGGAGTTACCATCAGCAATGTCTAGAGATACGTGCCACACGTGTGGATCACCTCTAGAGGAATTATACAATTGGATTCTCCAACGCAATGACGGATCACATGATCGTGACCAGAGACACCAACGAAGAAAGAATTCCATCGAGGTAATTCTTATGAATTAATTAAATTAATTATAACCAACATATGAAGATCCTATCTCAAGAGTTCTGTGACTCTTCTTTTTTTTTGTTCATCGTTATATTATGAAGATCCGGCGTTTTATATCGTGACGGATCTCAGATTGAACTTCGTTTAACACTAAAATTAATGTTGGGAAAACCCACCAACGTGCTTCCGCTGCGCCCGGAACCTACAGATATGAATAAGAAAGTTGGATGGTACTGATTACCTAGGAACTAATTAACGATTTGTTGAAAAGTGATTATGCTATCGTTGATGAAGTTTAAATTTTTTTGGATTTATGTAATTTATCTAATATACTTTAGAATAAGGAAATATGCATGTTTTCAATAAGTATTTATGGTAATTTAGGTCATTATCATGTTCTATGAGAATTCCTGATGAAGGTATTCCCATGTTTTGAGTGTGGAAACCAAGAGAACTTTGGGATATATTGGGGATCATTATTAGTTTTATTTCACGAATTCCTTTATAATGTTTTGGATTATCATCTTTCAGGAAATCATTAAGGTTAACCATTTATGAAAATTTTAAGTTAAATTTTTGAGAAAGTATTTATGTATTTTGGTTGTACTGAAAAACATAGTTAAAAATCTATTTAGTGAATAACTATATTTCAAGAATATCCATAATATTTATTTGGTAAAATATAAAATTTTGTTTTAGAAAATCACAACCTATATGTCTGGTAACAACCCATTATGTCTAGTAAGGTTGTAGGTCTTGAAAAAATGACCGAAGAATGATAAGGGTTTGACACATACCACTAGCCTACACGTATTCCTGGTAATTGTGTATTTTTTTAATTATACACCATTACAGTTACTTTTTTGGTATAAAAATTAATGTATTAACCATATTGATTTTGAAAAATATTTAGAGATAAATAGATAGTCTTTTCATTCTTTTATGGGCCTTACGATCCGTTAAAACTGTTTTTTAGTGCTTCATGCATAAAAGTTAATTTCTAGACATCCATTTAATTATGTAATTGATAAATTATAAATTGGTCAAATAACAAAAAATAATTAAAATATGTTCATGGAAATATATCATGTAAATATATTTATTTATATTATTGGTCAATAAAATAATTTCTCAACGTTGAGAAAATGATAAAAAATGTTGTTCTAATACCTTAATTTTTGTTGAAGTGATTTTTTTTTTAAATCCTCACATATTTTAGAATCCAAGGACCTAAAATTTACTTATATTAGTCATTTTTTTAATTTCTTACCTTAATCAATCCCAATAAATATTTACACTTTTCATTCAATTCTATATTTTCACTTCCCACTTATGTTCTCATATATAGAAACCTAGTTATATGTTATTTTAGTTAACCACCATGTTTCCATCTTTATTTTTTAGAAGGAAGTATTAGTGTTAATTTTTATTATTTGGGTCCTATTTAAAGAACATAAAATAATTAAAACATTAATAACCTAGATAAAATTTTAAGGATAAATTCATTATATGGGGAGTAGAATATATCACCCCAACTTTTTCTGAAATATATATATTTTTAATTAATTTATTATTTTGATATTTTTCATTACAAAAAACACTGAGTATAGTTTTTTTATTAAATTAACACTTTTGGTTTCAATACATTAAACATAAGACTAATATTATCTTGTTCTACATGCAACACCAACTTAGCTTGAGTTACATGCAATAATGAGTTTCTACAAATAATCATTTTCTTACTATAATTATTTATACAAGATATTTATAACCTACACATTAAAAATATAAATATAAATTGAAATAAATAATTATTAAATATTATTTATAAAAATTTTATATAAATAAATCATATTGATAATAAAACATGTAATATTGGTAATCTCTTTATATGTTTGAAAATACTAATTTCTCAAATGAATTGCTTTATATTTTCTTATGCGAACGAAAAAAAATAATTTTAGATAATCTTAGAGATCAAATTTGATAAAAAACTTTTTTTTGAATTCAAAATTTCCAAATTATATTAGTGTGTATTTTTGGTATTTTTCTGAGAAGCTTCAGTTTTTTGGCGTAATTGTAAAATAATATTTAATTTTATTCCCAAATGATTTTTTTCTCGTATATTTAAATAGATAAATTATATTTTAAGCTGGTTTTAAAGTAAAAATTGGTCAGTAATACATCTATTATCCCAATGTGGTTCATTGGAATCATTTTTTATATTGAATTTAGATATAAAATCTTAATGAACTTTTCAACATTCTAACTTTAAAAACCCACTTTCTCACCATGTCTGCAGGATTAGCATTAAACATGATTTTTTCACTTAATTGTATTGAATTGAGAAAAATGAATATTTATGGTTTTAATAATTATGATATTTATAGTCTAATAATATCAACATAGTTTTTGACAAAAATTATTACAAAAAAGTGATTAAAATTAATTTTAGCGATTAAGGTAAAATTAAGATTAATAAGGGACTAAACCTTAAACGTAAGGGCCCAAATGACCTATCACCTTGTAAAAAAACCATTTTATGGACATATTTTGGATATATAACTTCCAATATTTTTTCTGTTTGGTTTTTTATGAATTTAGTTATGTAAAAATGTGGGTACACCATAAAGTTTTTCAAAAACACCAAGTATGTTCCCTCCCACCCTTATAAAAGGTCACCACATATCTCACATATTCAAACCTATCGAACCAATTAATTTCTTCCAATATATTCCCAATAAATGTAAAACATCCCAAAAATCTTCCTGGAAAGCTCCCATCATGTAGAAATAAAACCCAAGAAGCCCTTTGGGGAAAACTAAAAGGAGTTATCAAAAGAAGAGGTAACATCATTTCTCAAGCTCCTTTCCTTTATTTTCATTCTCCACCTACTCAATTATTCTTATTAAATTATAAAATAAAAAAACTATTAAAATAAATATACTAATAATTTTTTATTCTTAGGGTTCTACCTTTACTTACATACACATCTATCTAATGGGTAACAAACTTACCGTTCTTGAGTACGACCAACTACAACTTAATGAAATGATGTTGTTCATATTACCTTTACCACATCTTATTGTTGGGAATTATGATTGAAAATATGATTTTATATAATATATATGATATTTATGATGTATTTATGCTTCTTTAATTAATATAAAAATTCTAACTTCATGATTTCCACTTTGTGTAGACATGATAACTTCATTTGTGGAAGTGTGGTCTAGTGCCTCCTCAGAGTAATGTGATTCGTTCAAACTTTTCAAGGAATTTATTAAAAATGTGTTTAGTAAAGATATATTATAATAATAAAACAATAATTATATTAAAAGTATTATATATATATATATAAACATAAATATATTTTATTTAATTTCTTCTTTTCAATATGATAATTAAATAAAAAGAACGTTAATGTGTACGTGCGGTCTACTGTCTCCATGAATGGTATCTCCCAGTTCATATTTAAATATTTCATAGATTATTATAAATAAAAATATACTGAGTATACACGATATTTATATCATGGCTAATTTTTTTTAAATCATTATATTAGTATGAGGACTAAAATTATAACAAATTATGACACATGTGAAAAACAAAGCAGATATTACCCGAAGCGAAACCTTAATTTGGAATTATTAATAAGTTGGTAAAATGAAGTCATAATCAAAATATATATGGAATTTAATGTAATAATATGGTTCTACAAAACATTTATAATAAACTCATATATATTTTATAAGAGTTTTTTATGAGTTTGAACAGAGACAAGACATAAGGTAAATGAATTTCTTCTCACTCTATATTTCTGTGAGATACATGTCTTATTCACAACTCATTTATTTTTTGTGGTGTGTATAATACCCATGAATGTATTATATTATTCTTATACTTACATTTTTGGTTATTCATATTTCTATTTTATGATCTTTCTTTCACAGTGTTTATGTTCTAAAAATTAACAAATCGGTAAAGTAATTTTGTCTCAATTTTCCTTCTTTGAGAAACATAGCATGTTATGCACCCATATTTTTCAATAAGGAGTGTATAATAACTTTTGAAATGTCATATCACAGACCTAATTATTTTAATGATAGGTTATTCTTCATGTAATTCTATTTTATCCGTCGTACTATAATTTAATATTACCAAGTTGGTAACGGTTTATAGCTTCAATGTCATCATTTATCGATATTGTATTTTATTATCTTTCAATTGATGAAATATTATGATCTGTTTCCTAACAAATCTCATGAATTTAATTTACTTCTATATAGTAATGTTATATCCAAGTAATGGTACCATTTTCCCACTATTTGGTACATAATATTATTAAGAAAGTTTTTTTTAAGAAAATACGACTTTACCTCTATCTTTTGTCTGAAATATGTCTTCCTTCAAAACCATGTTTTCTAAAATATTTCCAAAAAAATTATACTATTATAATATGATATTTAAAATAAAAGGTTTCCATTGTTTTAAATTTTTTAAAAATGGTTTTAAAAAAATGAATATTCTTATCATTTTCTTGTTGAGGCACTTTTCTATACTTTTTACGTTAAAAAAAGAATGTTTGGAATATACAAATTTAACAAAAGTCATGACCATCATTTCCTTACAGATTTATATACAATATTACAAATTTATTTTTTTAGAAATTGTTTCCTAACATTCTATATTTTTTATTTAAAAGTAAATTTCAATGAAAAAATGTTTTAAAAAAGGTTTTTTTAAAAAATATATTTTAAATGTTTTTAAAATCTTCATTATATGTTTTTAAACAGTTTTCAAAGAAATTGATTAAAAAAAATTTCATATTTTATTTATATGTTTTCATTGTGTTTTCATTGTGAAAGGTTTTTGAAATATTTTGAAGATAATTTTATATGTTTTCAATGAAAATGGTTTTCAGAATGTTTTCAAGATTCTTTTATATGTTTTTAAGTAAAACAATTTTCAAAATGTTTTTAAGGAAAAAGGTTTTCAAACAGGTTTTTTGGTTTTTTATAGTTTTTCAAGGAAAAATGTTCTCAAAATGATTTAAAGCCTTATTTATAAGGATAGTTTATAGAATAAAAAATCTATTGATTATATTGGAATTTTTAATATTAATAATTTTTTAAACTATATTAAGCATATAAACTTAGACCTATACCCTTAGATCTAGGGCTAAAAAAATAATCTTAACATTTATAGATTTGATACCGATAAATGTGAACCAATTAGAAGTATCAAAAAAATGAAAAATCAAAAGGAAATATTGGATCAATTATATTCCAAAGTACCTTTTAAGTTTATAGTTTTAATAAATTTTAAAAAACTCAAATATAACAATACGAATTTCTTTATGTTGGGATTATTTCCATAATACACATATTATCTTTTTCCATATTAATTCTTTATCATTCTTTCAAATCAAAATTAAACCCTATGAAAAACATTTAAAGACATGTGATGAGGAATAAAAAATCTAATTTAGTGTCATAAAAGGAAGAACGAAACCTTTTAGTAAATTTTAAAACCATGAAATCAAAAAAGGGAGTTTTCATTTAAGATAATAAAATTTAACATTAAATAACAGTTTACTAGAACATGAAATAGGATTTACAACATAAAGTGTTTAATAGAACACTTTATACAAAAATAAAAAGGCAAAATCATAGAGATGAGTATATAATACACGATAACCCATAAAGAAACATTAAAAAATATATTATTACCCTTTTGGGAATAATATTTCCTTTGAAACTAAAGGTCATTCACTAAACTTTTAAAAGAAAATGATTTTGATGAAAAATCATTTACAAGAAGAGAACAGTTATATAGGTGCAATGGGAAAAATATTCATATTACTCTTATAATCACTGTTAAATGTGTAATAACCAATAAATACAACTTTCAAAATAAATATTTGAATAAATTAATCATAATCCAATGTATTGAAGAGCTATATTAGGCTCACCCATCATCCAGAGCTATATTGGGATCCCCCATAATAATGATCTATATTAGGATCACCCATAATCATGAGTTATATCGTGCTGAACCGTCATAATGAATAATGTCCAAGGACCATACAATGAATACCTGTTTTAAGCATTAACCATTTCATCAAAAATCCAATAAAAATATCTTTTTAACCCATATTAAAAAACACATCCATATATTGAAAACCAGTTTAAAAAAAGATAAATTTTTAGAAATAGAATATCCATAATAATGGGATGGAGGGGTTTTATTTAAATAAAACATGGAATGATATAAATTAATCCAAATATAAATTAATGGTTATAGTTATAGGAAAAGGTGTTTATGGCATATACGTTTTAGTAGAACATTTGTTCTTCATTTTTGTAAATAATGTAATAACATTCTATATAAAATATAAAAAATGATTCCATTTGAAAAAATATTAAAGAAAGTAAAAAAGTTCAATTTATTATTCATTAATTTCCATATAAATACATCAATAAGATAATTTTAATAATATGGTCATGGAATAAAATGATTTATAAAATAAATCTTTTAAACATTTCAAATAAGGTTTTTATAGTAAAGCATACCATACCTTGAGTCTATCTCCTCACATATGTTCTTTAAATCCATGAATAAAAAACTTATGTGATGTATTTAATTTATTGAAAACATTTTTCAGGTTTATTATTCTTTTAATTTTATTTATTACTTAATTATATTCAATTACTTAATCATTTAGGTTGATGTTAAACATTTTAATGATATTCGACTCATATGTCCAAAATATCATTTGTAGGTTGACTATGGTCAATGAGGACATTATTCCATCATCTAAAGAATAATAATCATGAAATAAATTTAATTTTTATACATTAATTATTCTTTTCAAACCAATCATTATATATAGTTATGTAATATTAAATAAGTTACAATCTTTGAGATGGTAAGCTGTATATACACATGGGAAACGATTCAATTTTTTCAAAGATCATGATTGAAAGAAGGTAAATATTTTTTACATTAAAATAATAACTACAATATCATAAATATAATATTACAACTTTTAATAAAATTATACTTATCATCCAATTGATGCGGTGTTGAAAATGAACTGTATCACATCATGGTGGTGATAGTCCACACGTACGGAGGAACGACATTATAATTTTTCAACCAATGAAAAATTAATAAATTAATATATATATTAACCTTTTAGAATATTAAATATCATATAAATTCATTAAATTAATCATTATAACTATCTCTGAGAAGCAGTGATGGAAAACAAATAAAATCGGTTCGTGAGGCTATAGTCCACCGTACACACAAACGATGGATTAAATTCCCATTTGATGGAATAGGAGATGGATATAGGTTATTAAATTTACATTAAAATATATATGTATATTGGAGATTATTTTATTATTATTTAACCATGTTTTAATATGATTTTAAGAACATAGAGGAAGAAATAAAATGAAAACATTCAGTTTAATGCTATACCTCTTCTTAGAAAAATTCTTTTTATTTACACCAGAATACCAATAATGATGGTATTATTCTCAAAATAATACATAGATAATTTGTTTAGGGATGTCATTGAGGGACTTGGTTAAGAATATTTTTGATATATGGTGCTCAAAAGGTGGGAGTAATAGAGGAGAAGAGGTTCTATTTTATAAGAGAGGGGAGGAGAATTGTTGAAATTTCTTCAAGTATTAAATTAATATAAATTTAATTTCATAGAAAAATTCTAAAAATAGATATATTTATTATATATGATGGGTATGGTTCTAAATAATCCCATATAATATTTTTTACAAGTTTATGTTTGGTTTTCACCCCTATCACTTTGTTCTAATCCCACATTAACCCTTTTAAAAATTAACATAATATTGATGTTTTTTTACCCTAAAGGAGATATGAAACTTACTATTAAAGTAAAAGTTATCCATAAATGGACCATGGATCATATTTTCAACCAAATAAATTTATCTTGTATGAATTTAAGATTTTTATGTATTTTAAATCATTTAATTAAATAGTGTTTATTATATAATATCTTTATTTTCATTTAAGAAAATATCTGATATATTATAATATAACATCTTTCTAAATCATGTGATTAGATTCCCAAATGAAATTAATACTAATATAAGAAATATTATGTCTTAATATAATAATAAAAAATCTTAATAGGTTTTTATATCATTTTAAACATTATATTTTGGATTACCCCCTTGGTTAACCAATTCTAACATTAACCACTATAATGAAGATTTCAATATTAAACGTTTAAATTTTACAACTTTGGTGACCATTGGCTCATAAATGTCTAAAAAATGAAATTTTAAATTCATTATAATATTAATTTACCTCTTCAAATATTTTATGATTTTTAACAATGTTAATAAATTATTATTTAACATAAAATATCATTAAGGTCATTTTTGACACTATTCATATAATTTGAATTTGAAAACAACATCACAGAAAAGTAATTAAAATATAAACAATTAAAAAATAAATAATAAATAATATTTATCTATAAAATTTATGGAAATTATAACCAAAAAAATAAAAATTACTTTTAATGTTTTTGAAATCATTTACAATATTTTTAACTACTTTCAAAAGCACCGTGTTGGAATTGCGTAAGAATTTATTGTAATTATTTCATTTATAAAGAAAATAAATTTTTATCATAAAAATAAATAAATAAATTTAAATATGAAAATTTATATTAATTAAATATGTATATTTAAGCACATATTTATTTTGAAAGCTTATTTATTATGTTATTTTGACATTTCTATCCATGTGAAATAATTGCACTAGTATTTAAATAAAATCATTGTTATATAACTCCAAAATTAAAAAATATAAATAATAATAATAATTTTAACATAAAATTTATTAAAAAATAGATGGAAAGACCTTTTACTTCTTTATTATTATTATTAGGACCCCAAATGCATCTTTTCTTATGCTACGTAGGCACCACATCAGCACTGAAACGTTTTTTCATATTTATCATGAAATAATTTCTAATTTATATGTTATGATTTTTTTTATAAATTATATTTGTACTATATTATCAAAAATTATTTTTTCAAAAATTTTAATATAATTTTATATCATTTTTATTTCTTGGAGATATCATAAATATATAATATTTCTCAAAAAGCGTATTTTTCCGTATTCACCAAAATTTTTTATTCTGCATATAACATAAAGAATTCACACTAGTAAAAATTTGAAATAATAACTATAAAAATTAAGCACCTTTAATAAATTTAAATTTCTATTATTTGTGAAAATTACTTTATATATAAATGAATAAAACACAATGAAAACAGTTTTTTAGAAAAAAGATTTTTGTTTCCAAAAAAAGAACATACTAAATAATAAAGCATAAAAAAATTCATATGTAATTAATTATATTATTTATTAATTAAATATAATTATATTAATTTATTATCAAATTTAAATTTTAGTTATACTTTTTATTTAAAATAATTTATAATTTAAAAAAATATATTTTTCAATATTCAGTGAGAAATCTATTTTTTTTTGAAATATAGCAAAAACTCACCTAATGATAATTTTGATATGTGTATTAAAAATTTGATATTATATTTATAAAATATAATTTCTAAAATTTATTAAAATTATTTATTATTTTTAGTAACGAAAAAATGGTATAAATAATTTTTCAATAAAACATAGTTTTTAAGCATAAAATAACTTTTTTGAAAACGGTGTGCTAATTTAATTTGAATTTATCAATGAATTTTTATATTTTATGACCTTTATATATATATTTTATGGAGTTGTTATTCTTATTCTTATAATATAACTAAAAGGCTAAATTAGAATAGTCATATTTAAATAATTATATATTAAAGATTGTTTGAAATCATGGTTGTGTGTTGTATATGTTATCGAACAAAGTGTTATTTTTATAAAAACACAAGGTGTTACATTCTCTCCATTTAATAAATTGAATCCTCATAATATGAACTTGATTTTTATAATGATAGGTTTTATATTTAAAAATAATTATGTTGAAAAACCATGTTGTAAAAAGGGTTAATAAAACTTCTTCATGAAATGAGGGAAAGGGAAATATAAAGGTTATCTGGAATAATAGATATCTAGGTTTCCAAATAAGAGAAAATTAGTCAGAAGTGAAAATATAGACATGGTTGAAATTGTTTCCTAATAATAATGGAGAGTTTTAGATAGAATTTATCATAATAAAGTGAATGATCATTATAATGTTAATGACCAAGAAATCATAAATTAATGTGATGTGAAAAGACGATAGATTCATTAGAAATGAAGGTAATATGACAATTTTTTTCCCAAGATCCTAATCCTAGATTTTAGTAATTCCTTAACAATATATACTAATAAAATATGGAAACATACTTACCTTAGAAGTATAATTTCAACATTTAATAAATTTATTCCATAATATCATATTTTTCTATAAGAGATGGGTATTTGAGTTGAGTTTTCCATTCCCAAAGTATTAAAATCAACTTCTAATGTATCACATAATCCACAAAAGGGAAACATATATTCCTCCTATATTTATATAATTACTAAATCCTAATTTTTTAGTATAAGATAATTTAAAGAATTAATAAAGCATTATATTAATAAATAAAAATTAATCACAAAATCATCAATAATAAATCTGAATGTTCAAATTAGATCATTTGAGAAAAAAACTAACTTTAATATTCTTCCAAATCTCCCTGATAAAGTTCAAAAAAAAAAATCTGATGTATTTTAACATATATTATTCTAGGATTTATTTATATTTTATCTCGAATCAACATTAGGCACTCATAAAGTGATATAAATAAAAATGTAAATTCCATAATCATATAATATCAAAAATATTCTAATCAATTCAATAAATATACTAAATCACCATAAGGACACATTAAAAATATAAATATTTCAAAAAATTAATTCGAACATTATTCCTTAAAAAAATTCCAAATTATTCTAATTTCCTTAATCATATAATGTTCCCCCAAATTATCCACATATTCTTCCAAAATAACATTAATCACTTAATCAAAAAAATAACTTTTCAATACCATGGTTATCTATAAGATAAAACACATGTTCCTAAAATTAACTTAGTCTTTATCTATCAAATAATTTAATAAAAGAAATTTCGTAATTCCCAATACATCATATAGGCTAGCGGCAGGTGATGAAACCTTGTCACCCATCTATTGTGGGTTCACCCCAATGACCATACAAGATTTGATGGGTTTTCACCTATCATGTGGAATTTTATTTTGCTAAAACTATATTATTATTATTATTAATACAATATTCACAAAAATATAATAAACATAATCCAAATAATACATAATAACTTAAACATTAAATAATGTTTTGACATCAAAGGGTTTTTGAAACCATTGAGGCAACATCCTAAAATATTTAATAGCATTATTCTTACATAATCCTTCATATTGAACCAAAGGGTTACTTATACCTCAACCTAATAACATTTCTTCCAAAATATCATCAATAACCTTAAAATACAATCACTTAAAAATGATAAAAGTTGTTTTCTATGACATTAAACTTATGACCAAACGTAAACTTAAAATACCATGATAGAATCCATAATTGTTAAGAGTACCTCACAATATAAAATTCTAATCTACAGTGTTATCTAAACTATTCTCTGAAACTAACTATGAAAACCTACAATCCACACTCTTGAATCCAATTCTAAAAATAAAAACATTAAATTAATGAATTTGATACCAATAAATATTAAAAAATTTCATCCATCCAAAACATTGTGGGACTCACCCGTTTTAATAATCACAAATCATGTTTAATTATTGATTATAATATATTATGTCAATCTTTAATCCTTTTAATCTACATCTGCAATTATCTTATTCTCAACAATGTATATTCTTAAGACTGATGACTTTGCTGCATCAACTTCCAGTCCATATTTATCTGGATATAAGATCACTGTTAATGGCTACTGGTAAGAGCCTTCTGTTCAAAGTCACCATTATAGCTTACTATCACCTTAAGTAAATGTTGCTAGAAGATCACCGTTGATTATTTACAGTCACTGTGGGAAGCTACCAGTACATGGTTACTATCACAAACCTACTGATGATCTACTTATCAAAGCTCAAAGACAAAGAGTTACAGTCATAAGGTCACTGCTGTAACAAGGTTTCCATTAGAAGTCCACTATTAGACTCTTTCTCAAGTCTTCTGTTGAGAACTTCTTTGTTAAAGTCTACAGTTGGAAAGGTTACTGTTGAAGTTTTCTGATGTTATAGAACTACAAATTAGAAGCTTATCGTTAAAGGTATACTGTTGAGCCTACCGATGGAGTTCACGGATGAGGATCCACTGTTACAAAGAATAAACAACTGCCGTTAAAAGACTACAGTTGATGTCTACAGATAGAAAAGACTACAGTTCACAGTTGGAAAGACCACATTTGACACCCTCAGCTGAATAGTCTACCGATGAAGTCCACAGTTGTAGAGATTGAAGTCTACCGTGTGACATGCATCTACTACCAGTTTAATGATATTCCACTTTTTTCATTACCTATTTTATTTATACTATTATAACGGTCATGTCTGGACAAATTAATGCACCTTACATTATTTAATGTTATTTTCAGGGATTTCAAGAGACAGAACAATGTACGAGGAATACCACACGTGGTAGAAACATTTCTCTTGTCGGCCCCTACTAGACAACAAAACACAAAAACAAGAGACTATATAAAAGACACAGAAGAGAGACACAAAGTGAAGAAGATACCCTGAACATACTAGAAAGAATAAGGAACTCAAAACAACTCATTCATAAGAACAAGAGCTTCATGAAGATCTATTGAAAATAACCTTCAACAATTTGTAGTAGTGTGTTGATTTTTTTTTGAATCCTAGAAGCTGTTAATCTCTACATCTAGAAGACACAACCTGGGAGTTGCGACACTCTATTTTGGAGGCAACTTGCAGAGAAGGACCAAAGCTTCATTTAATTCATTCTAACGAGTCCATAGCTGATCTTCCAACACAATAGAGCATTCCAAACTTATCCCTACTATCTTTAAATCTACTGTGTTTAAATACTTTACATTTGTGAGCAGTGTGTATGTGTTACTCACATTGACTTTTGTTCTAAAACCAAGGGATACTGAAAATCCCCATACCAAACTATTCTTATATTTTTTCCCCACGTATTACTGTGGAAGAATCCTGGTGTGGCTTGATAGTCTATTTGTTCACCCACGTAGAACTGTGGTAGAGGTTGAAAAACCTGGACAGTTTGTGAAAGCTATTGTAAAGCCCGATACAGGCTCTGTATCACTTTTAATATACTTTTTTGGTGGCAGGTGATTACCAAGTAGAGAGGATTAGGTCTTGAATTAAGACTGAACCTCTTGTTTAAATATGTTGTGTTCATCTTTGATTTACTCTGTTTAATATCTATCCGCTGTACTTATATTTTCAAAGACACAAATCTGTTTTTACATTCACTCTGATAGTTAGTTCTGGCTAGTGTGTATATTTGAGTTGTTTAGTAAACTTTTCTCAAAAGTAGAATTAGTTATCATGCTGATTCAACTGAGTAGTAATCATCCTTTGAGAAACCTGTTCAACAATAACTCACTTATATATCTACTGCCTCAATTGACTGGGCTATTTTAATTTGGAGAATTTTAATCCTAAAAGTTTTTAACAAAAATTTTAATTGGAACTAAATTCACCCCCTCTTGAGTATCCACTCCGACTGTAACACCCCGAGCTTCCACGATACCCTTCTCTTTCAATAATGCAATATCTTGCATTGTACGCATGTTCGAGATTCTAACACACCACGACCAATCAAAATAGCCATTATGAATATTAATACCCAATTTTTGAAATTATATATATTTTATATTTCAAAGTGGAAATCATTTTTGGATTTGGAATATCGAAATTAGCCTATGTTGAATTTTTGGTATTTTTCTGAGAACTTCCAATTTTTTGTGAATAGTGAAAAATACTTAAAAAAACTTTTTTAATAAAAATAATTTATAGTGATAAATTATACTATTGAGTTGTTTTAAAGTATAATTAGAATATATTTTTACCATTTTATCCAATGGTGGTCATTATAATTAATTTCACTTTGAAATTGGACATAAACAATTGTCAATCTTTTGATATATATCGTTTCATAAAAAAATGCAATTTGTTGTGACAACGGGAATTAATTATAAAATTAATTAATGCAACTTATATGTTTAGAATTTTTTAAAATAGACATCATTTATGAATTCGGAATATCAATTATAGCTTAGGGTGAAATTTTGGCAGTGTTCTGAAAAACTTCAATTTTTGATGAATAGTGAAACCACTAAGTGGTAGTTAAAAAACTGATTTTTCGTTTAAATGAAACATTACCACTTCTTTGATTTGATTTTCAAAAATCCAACATACATGTTTTTCATTAGGAAGTACGGACTACCACCCCCTCAAAGTGATTTGAATCGTTAATGCCATATGTGGGATGTATAAAGGATGGAGTAAATGGTATTATACATTATATTATACTGTAATTATAGTATACCTTTATATAATTATAATTTCATTCCATTAAATATGAAATAGAAATTAAAGTAGCGTTCATGCTTACGTACGGATTACCGTCTCCATGAACGATGCATTTCATTTCTTACCTCTAAATGTTATGTAATATTATAAATGCATGTATATAATGGATATAGATGATATATATGATATCTACATCATGAATGTAATTCTGGATATAATGGATATTTCACCACATGAACAACTTGTAATTATAAGATGTTTATTTTTGACTCATGTACCAAAGATCGAAAAAACGACCGTTATTAACTTAAATAATTACATAATGTTCATAACATGGTAATAACTGATATAAAAGTAATAATGAACTTGAAAAAGGTTCTTAATCAATTAGAAATTAACTCTAGTTTATTATTCAGGAGGTTAAAGAATGATCGATTCAAGTCGGACACGAGGTAAGCGAACTTCTTAACCCAATTTCTATTCTTTGGGCTAATCTCTTATTTTCAAATTATGTCATGATATTATTATGTCCTATCTTGTATTTATAATTTCTTTATGTGTACATATAGTGAATACACATAATAGATCTATTTTATTTAAAAATGTTCTTTGTAAGGGACTTCGTCTCAATCTCCCTTCATTGAGGCATATTTTGTTTTATACACAAATTTCATTTATACGGTGTATAAACCCCTTTGACTTTTACATTTATTCAAAAGGAATCTTTTTATACAAAGCGTTTTACTAAACGACAAAAAGGAATGTTTTTCTTGTCGTACGTATGTGGAGATAATGAATTATCCGCCGCCGTGACCATTATTTGAGTTTCGGCTTCCTCTATAAGCCATAACTTTTTTTTAAATGAAAAATAAATATCAAGTTTTAATTTTCTTTTCTTTTGGTATTGAAAATGGTTTTGAAAGTGTTTTTATTATATCAATGTGTTGTATTGATATCTTGTGATTGAAATGTGGAAATGTTATGTTTCCTTTATGCATATTTTATGTGATACGATTATGTTTGGGTTTATGATATGTTTAAACCTGTTCATATGAGGAATGAATTGGACTTAATAAGTGATGGGTGGAGCCCTCTATATCTCCTCGATGCATCAGCAGGTCTCATGAGACAAACTAGTGTCTTGGCATGAGGCCTTGACAAAATCTTATTTTTAGTCTTGGCACGAGGCCTTGGCTACGTGGTTATGATAGTCTGGCATTATGCATTCCATCATTATGAAAGTGGTTATTGATATTGCATGTGATTATTCCACCAGTAGAATATACATGTGAATAAGTAAATAAAATTATTTCATTTTACTTTTACCATATTATGTTGAAGTTCATGTTTAAAAGGTTTTTGTTTAGTTATACATTGCCTTAAATGTTAATATTTATTTATGAAAGATTCTACTATATTGTTATCCTTACTGAGCATCTGAGCTCACCCCTTTCAATGTTTTAATTTTTACAGGATGTGAAGAAGTATTTTAGGAATGACCTGCAGGGATAGTCTGAAGGGGATATGAGTGTGGAAAATGGAGACTATGTTATTGTAGTTTTTCACTTTATAATGTAATGTAACATTTATGAATGTATCTAGTGTTTCAAGGCTACTAAACTAATCGGTATTTCGAGAATTGATCTTTCTGATCATGCCAATGTTACACAATAATGCACCGACTCTGGGTAACTGGGGTCGGGGAGTTACAGTTGGTATCAGAGGCAGTTTAGTACTAACCTTGGAAGCTATATTTAGATAAAATCTGATTAGAGCTCATAGACTTAAGATAGACTTTGAGGATTAGTATAGAATAACTTCCTAGAATTTTGGTATTATAATGAATTTGTGAGTTTTCCAAGAAATACATCCCTGTATGGATACGAGCAGGTAGAGGCGGCTCTGGCACAGATGTACCTAGGGGTAAAACCCAAAAACACCACTTTGAGATAGACTCGAACGGGAACTGGTTCACGACAACAGGGCTTGCTGCACTCTTGGTTACGACACTCCCAGGGGATATGATTAGGATAATTCTCATTTTTACAAACCATTATGAAGGGTTTATGAGTATATACTTCCTCAACGAAAACAGTTTTATTATTCTGGATTGTATACATAAACTGTTCAATTTATGTTAAGTATTTTACAAGTTTGAAATTATTCATTGCAATTCATAAACTGACCAAGTTTATGCCACTGTATAGAAATGGAGCCCAATAGAAGGAATGTGAACTCCAGCAATACGTATGATCCAAAGAGTAAGAAGGATTATATCTTTCATGGTATTAAGCCGACATTTAGAAGGGAAATAGTCTCCCATGTGTTCTCAACATATGAAAAAATAGTATCATGTGTTAATAAGATAAGTAAAGAATTTTTTTGAGTCCTATGGATTTGAAGGTAAGAAAGAGAAGAAAAGGATGGAAGAGAGAAAGGTGGATAAAGGGAAGAGGGAAAAGAAGAATTTTCCAAAATGTGATAACTGTGGGAAGAAACACCTTGGAACTTTTTTGAAGGGAATGGTAGTTTGTTATAAGTGTGGAGAAAGAGGACACCAAGTGCGTGACTGCAAGCGTAAGAAAAAGGTTTCAAATGTACAATGCTCCATCTGCAAGGAGTGGGGACACTATGAAAACCAATGTCCAAATCATCAGAGTATGCCCCAAATGATGCTATTGGATAATAATCAAGTTATGATAATACCAAAAATGAGGGGGAATGATTATAGTTCTTATGTTGTTATTAAATAATCATGTCATTTGAGTGTTCTATCAATGATGTAATGGTTATAAGAATAATCTGATATATAAGGATTGTACTGTAGTACTTGTTGTTTTCATTATGGTTTAAATATGATTAAGGTAATCATATTTTTAGTATGTGACAATAAGAAAAAATTTACTTTGTTTGTAGAATCTGATGTTACAATTGATTTTGGAATTTAGAGACCTTTTGGATAATGTCTGGATAGGGGTATTTTGGATAACTATAAAGGTTGGAATGGATTATATTTTACATTGGATACTATTTTTACGTTTATTTTTGGATATTTAAAAAAAGGACAGCACACAGACCGTGTGACAACCCGTCACGTCAGACAAAGCTGTGGGAATCAAACCTACAACCATAGTGAGATTGGGATTTATCGCCTACCACTAGAAAACGTGAAGTTCCTGGTTTGTACAAAAATATTTTTCCTAATCTAAATGGTATGTGTTAATATTTTGAACCTTGTACGATTAGGATAAATATAATATTTTTGAGTTCTATAATCTTTTTGGGTGAAGGATGAGTTTGTGGTAGAAATTAATTGAAGGTTGAAACTCTACTTATCAAGCATATATATATACCTATCTCTTATTCTATGAATAAATTAATTCTTAAAAATTAGGAAAGGGATATTAAAACAAATTTTTTTATCATAATACCTTATGTTTTGTTGAACTGATGATATTTTAAATCAACATAGATTTAAGTCTTTGAGGCCCTCAATTTTACACTTGTTTTTGATTTATGACCTCAATCACTCCCTACAAAAATTTACATTTTTCCTCCAATTATATGTCTCTAATTGCCACCAATGTTCTCCTTATCAAGATCATAATTTGGTGGTGACTTTTTCATTTCCCTCTTATTAAGGCTAAATTTTGTTAACCTTATTTCTGATGTGGGTTTTCCACAAAGGTATTTTCTATTTTCAACCTTTTATTTTCAAAGAAAAATTTCAAATTTCGAGGACGCAATTTATTGAAGGCGGGGAGAATGTAACACCCCCAGCTTCCACGATACGCTTCTCTTTCAATAATACAATATCTTGCATTATACGCATGTTCGAGATTCTAACACACCGCGACCAATCTAAATAGGCATTATGAATAGTAATACCCACTTTTTGAAATTATATATATTTTATATTTTAAAATGGACTTCATTTTTGGATTCGGAATATCGAAATTGGCCTATGTTGAATTTTTGGTATTTTTCTGAGAACTTCCAATTTTTTATGAATAGTGAAAAATACTTAAAAACAACTTTTTTAATAAAAATGATTTATAGTGATAAATTATACTATTGAGTTGTTTTAAATTATAATTATAATATATTTTTACCATTTTATCCAATGTTGGTCATTAGAATTAATTTCACTTTGAAATTGGACATAAACAATTGTCAATCTTTTAATATATATTGTTTCTTAAAAACACACTATTTGTTGTGACAGCGGGAATTAATTATAAAATTAATTAATTCAACTTATATGTTTTGAATTTTTTAAAATAGACATCATTTTTGAATTTGTAATATCAATTATATCTTAGGGTGAAATTTTGGCAGTGTTGTGAAAAATTTCAATTTTTGATGAATAGTGAAACCACTAAGTGGTCGTTAAAAAACTGATTTTTCATTTAAATGAAACATTACCACTTCTGTGATTTTATTTTCAAAAATCCGACAGACATGGTTGTCATTAGGAGGTAAAATGTTGTTCAATGGGATTAAAATAATTTTTTGGTGAATAGTAACTTTTAAGTTTAATTAATCGCGATTAAAGGTAATTAGTGAAATTTAAGGTAAAAATGATAATATAAAAATATGAAAATACCATTACACTTGTCCTAACCCTATTGGATGAGTCATGGACAACCACGACAATCCATGGGTCAACTTGTGGACCCCATGGAGCCACTTTGGTAGGAAAATGACATTAAAAACGTTTTATTTAATGTTAAAATAAAAATGTCACAAACATGAGTTGTTTTACTAAACAAAAATTTATATGGGGTTATACAAGTCATATTTTTGACTATAAATATTCATTAGAAAGATAAAAAGATTTCATACATCGTGATATTTTCATATAATTTTTATACATTAAATAAATTAAATTATTTATGACACCATGATGATGCAACGATTACCTCATTAATTAACGATTTTAATAAAATAGAAGGATAATGTAAAATCTAAGCATTACACTTGTCCAAAGCCTATTGGATGAGTATATTTCGAACCCGTATCACCTTATACTCAAAATATATAAGTTGGGGACCTTTAAAATCCGAAACTAATTATATAATAAAGTAACATTTCATTACTTTCCAAGAGTGGCCCTCCTCTCCTCTAATAACAGGCCCCCACCATTACCACCTTATTCACACCTTCCAAGCCTTTGGCTTGGACAAAACGTGCCCATTTTGTCTCTCCACATCCAAATATTACTCCTAGAAGCCTCACTTTGGGCAGAAGTCTTCCCAAGGAAACCATTGAGCTCAAATCAAAAAGAGTTACCCGTTTTGAAGGTAGTGTTTTCTCTTGTGTTCTTATGTTTTATTTTGCTTCTCCAACCCCCTAAAATCTTTTTATTCATTTTTTTGTAACAAAAATAGTATTCTCCATATACTAGGGTGTTTTTATAAGAAGGATTCTATCTACACTTACACACACCTACATCTAATGGTTAAAAAATATACTGTTTCTGTGGATGGCGAATTTCTGCCTCACGAAACGATGATTGTTCAACACTAATATAACAACTTCAAAGGTGGACATTAAGATGTAAATATAATTATATATGATATATAATATGTTTATGTTTTACTTATTCTTCTTTATTTTTCATTTATGGAATACCTTTATGGTTTCCATTATGGGTAAACACGATATTTTCATTTTAGGAAGTGCGGACTACCGCCCCCTCAAAGTGATTTGAATCGTTAATGCCATATGTGGGATGTATAAAGGATGGAGTAAATGGTATCATACATTATATTATACTGTGATTATATTATACCTTTAAATAATTATAATTTCATTCCATTAAATACGAAATAGAAACGAAAGTAGCGTTCATGCATACGTACGGCTTACCGTCTCCATGAACGGTGCATTTCATTTCTTACCTCTAAATGTTATGTAATATTATAAATTCATGTATATACTGGATATATATGATATATATGATATCTATATCATGATTATAATTTTGTATATAATGGATATTTCACCACATGAACAACTTTTAATTATAAGAAGTTTATTTTTGACTCAAGTACCAAAGATTGACAAAACGACTCTTATTAACTTAAATAATTACATAATGTTCATAACATGGTAATAAGTGATATAAAAGGAATAATGAACTTGAAATAGGTTCTTAATCAATTAAAATTAACTCTAGTTTATTATTTAGGAGGTTAAAGAATGATTGAGTCAAGTCGGACACGAGGTAAGGGAACTTCTTAACCTAATTTCTATTCTTTGGGTTAATCTCCTATTTTCAAATTATGTCGTGATATTATTATGTCCTATATTGTATTTATACATTATTTATGTGTACATATAGTGAATACACATAATAGATCTATTTTATTCAAAAATGTTCTTTGTAAGGGACTTCGTCTCAATCTCCCTTCATTGAGGCATATTTTGTTTTATACACAAATTTCTTTTATACGGTGTATAAACCCCTTTGAATTTTATGTTTATTCAAAAGGAATCTTTTTATATGAATCGTTTTACTAAATTAAAAAAAGTATTGTTTTTCTTGTCGTACGTATGCGGCGACAATGACTTCTCTGCCACCGTGACCATTATTTGAGTTTCTGCTTCATCTACAAGCCATAATTTTTTTTAAATGAAAAATAAATATCAAGTTTTAATTTTATTTTATTCTGGTATTGAAAATGGTTTTGAAAGTGTTTTTATTATATCAATGTGTTCTATTGATATCTTGTGATTGAAATGTGGAAATGTTGTGTTTCCTTTTTTCATATTTTATGTGATACGATTATGTTATGGTTTATGATATGTTTAAACCTGTTCATATGAGGAATTAATTGGACTTAATAAGTGACGGGTGGAGCCCAATATAGCTCCTCGATGCATCAGAAGGTCTCATGAGACAAACTAGTGTCTTGGCACGAGGCCTTGACAAAATCTTATTTGTAGTCTTGGCACGAGGCCTTGGCTACGTGGTTATGATAGTCTGTAATTATGCATTCTATCATTATGAAAGTGGTTATTGAAATTGCATGCGATTATTCCACCAGTAGAATATCCATGTGAATAAGTAAATGGAATTATTTCATTTTACTTTTGCCATATTATGTTGAAGTTCATGTTTAAAAGGATTTTGTTTAGTTAAAAATTGCTTTAAATGTTAATGTTTATTTATGAAAGCTTCCACTATATTGTTATCCTTACTGAGCATCTGAGCTCACCCCTTTCAATGTTTTAATTTTTACAGGATGTGAAGAAGTATTTTAGGAATGACATGGAGGGATAGTATGAAGGGGATATGAGTGTGGAAAATGGAGACTATGTTATTGTAGTTTTTCACTTTATGATGAAATGTAACATTTATGAAAGAATCTAGTGTTTCAAGGCTACTAAACTAATCGGTCTTTAGAGACTTGATCTTTGTGATCATGCCAATGTTACACAATAATGCACCGAATCTGGGTAACTAGGGTCGGGGCGTTATACCGACAAACATTTGGTATCAGAGGCTTCATTCTTATTTATAAATAAAAGGTTTTAAAACCCTCTATTTTCAAACTGTTATTTTAGTTTTACTTAGAGATCTTAAATTTCTGTTAGTTTTAAATTTTCTCTCTTTAAAATATTTTCTAAAATCTAGTTATGGACAATAGACTAGAAGGTGCTGCTACTAACAGGCCACCTTTCTTTAATGGTGTAAATTATGGTCAATGGAAAATTAAAATGAAAATTCATTTGGAAAGTATTGGTTTTGATATTTGGTCTTCTATAGAATCAGAATATGAAATTCCCAAAACCGCTAGAGCTACCTGAGATGATGATACAAAGTCTGACTATAATAATAACTATAAAGCTATGAATTCCCTTTAATTCTCTTTAGGAGATGAAGAATTTAATAAAAAAATTTCATGTAAAATAGCTCATGAAATCTGGGACACCTTGGCTATTTCTCATGAAGGAACGACCAATGTGAAGGAAATGAGATTAAATAATTATACTATTAAATATGATAATTTTATAATGAGACTTGATGAATCGATTTTTGATATGTATCTTAGGTTCAATGAGATTTTCAACACTATGAGTTCACTGGGAAAAGGTGCTCCAGAAAAGGATAAGATCATGAGAATATTGAGATGTTTGCCTGACAGATGGAGAGGAACTTCTGCGACTATCCCAGAGTCATGTGACATCAGCAAGCTACCGGTTAAGGAATTGATAGGTAAACTAATGATGTATGAAGAATAATTAAAGGTGAACAATGAAGAAGATGATGAACCCAAAGGAAAATCTGTAGCATTCAAGTCTACTTCTTTAAAGAGTAAAGACAAGGAGAAAATACATGTACCTACTGTAAGTTCAACTAGTGAATATTCAGATTCAGAAAGTGATGAAGAAATGTCCCAAATATCCAGGAGATTTAAGAAGTTCTATAGGAAGAAAACATTTTTCAGAAATCCAAACTATAAGGGTAAGTATGATCAACAAGGTAAGTGTAAGAAGGATTGGAAGAAATCTGATAAGGAGGATGATATAGCCTGTTATGAGTGCAATAGGAAAATACACATCAAGGCTGACTGTCCGAAGTTAAAATTAGAAAAGAAATATTATTATAAGGAAAAGAAGTACAAGAAAGCCATGAAAGAAACCTGGAGTGCTTCGGAAGACAACACAAGTGAATCAGAAGCTACTGACTCTGAAAAGAATCATGCCAACATGTTCTTTATGACTAACAAATCTTAGGTACCTGTTTCCCTCTATTATAAATGATTATTATTCTGAAGATAACAGTGACTCAATTAATGATGAAAATATTTCTAAGGATGAACTGTTTGAATATTTCAATGTACTGGAAGATACCTACAATGAACTAAGAGATAAATAAAAATCTTTGAAGAAAAAACATGCCCTGACTAGTAATATTAAAACAGATCTATGTGTAAAAAAAGAAAATAATGCTCAATTGTTGAAAGAAAATACTGAGCTCAAATTATCTAATGAAAATTTGAGAAAGGATATTGAGAAGTTCACTGCTGGTAGGGATACCTTGACACAGTTTCTAGAAATACATATTGCTCCAAAATATACAACTGGTCTAGGATATCAGCCTGGATAGAGACACATTAGCAAAAACAAATTTGTTCCAAAATCGGGATAGTTCACTTCTAATTCAGGACAATATTTTGAGAAACAATTTTCTAAAGGACCGCAAAAATTATTTTTGTATAAAAATATGTTTGTTGATTTCAGGAATTCTATAAAGCAAATATGGGTTCCCAAAGATTTATTGGCTAACCTTTCTAGACCCAAGAAGATCTGGGTACCACAATTATCCCATGTTTAATCTGTTTTGCAGGGAATTTGTTTAAAGAGTTCCTATAACACTCTATGGTATTTGGATAATGGATGTTCAAGACATATGACAAGATACTATTCGTGCTTTAAGAGTCTAATTAAAGTTGATGGTGGGCATGTCACCTTTGGTGACAATGCAAGAGAAAAAATCATCGGCTTAGGCCAGATTGGTAACCCTGATACAATATTAATTTCTAAAGTACTTTTTGTTGATGGATTAAAGTATAATTTACTTATCATATCTCAGTTATGTAATGATGGCCTTAATGATAAATTTGAAAATGATTCATGCAATGTTTTTAATTCAAAGAATGACTTAGTTTTCACTCCGTGTATAAATGAGAATTTATATGCTGTTGATTTAAACTCCTTAGCCAAACAAAATGTTTCTTGTTTAAATTCTTCTCATAAAGAATCGAAGTTGTGGCATAGAAGATTAGGACACTGTAATGTGACCTCACTTTGGAAGCTATCTAAGAAATTTTTAGTTATAGACCTACCTAAATTGTAATTCCCAAATGATAAAGTGTGTAATCCCTATCAAAAGGGAAAACAACACAAAGTTTGTTTCAAACCAAATAATTAATTCTCAACTTCTCAAATACTTGAGTTGGTTCACATGAATTTGTTTGGACCATCAATAGTGTCAAGTTTAAATGGGAAGCACTATGTTTATGTTCTTGTAGATGAATTTTCTAGGTATACTTGGGTATACTTTCTAGCTCACAAAAGTGAATCTTGTTCCTACTTTGTCAAATATTCTAAGTCTGTAGAAAACCTTAGTGGACTCAAGAATAAAACCCAAAAAGTGATCATGGCGGTGAGTTTGAGAATCATGAGTTTGAATCCTACTGCTCACATAATGGCTATAGCCACAAATTTTCTTCACCTAGGACACCCCAACAAAATGGAGTTCTAGAAAGAAGAAATAGAACCCTTCAAGAAAATTCAAGGACTATGCTTATTGAGTATGACTTACCTATTTATTTTTGGGCTGAAGCTGTAAATATAGCTTGTTACATTATTAATAGTGTTTTAATTAGACCTATTCTAAAAAGGACCCCTTATGGACTTTGGAATAATAGGAAGCCTAATTTTAATTACTTTAGAGTTTTTGGTTGCAATGTCTTTATTCTTAATACTAAAGATAATCTTGTCAAATTTTCTCCCAAAAGTGATGAAAGAATTTTCCTGGGATATTCTATTTCAAGTAAAGCCAATAGAGTGTTCAATAAGAAAAACAAATGTGTGGAAGAAGCAGTTCATATCAAATTCAATGAGACTAATCCACATGAGCCTAAAGCTTCTCTTGAAAATCTTGAGGAAGATTTATCAAATTTGAACCTTAATGATAAAAATAGTGAATCCCCTGTAATAGTATCCAGTTCTGGAAATTTTCCAGAATCTGCACCTGCTGATTTTGAACCAACAGAAAACTATGAAGAATCTAGTTCAAACCTTACTAGAGGTATTAGGACTCTCAAGAATCATTCTCTATATGCTGTAATAGGTGATTTAAATAGAGGAACACAAACTAGAGCTTCTCTAAGAAACTAGGTTGAACATCAATCTTTTCTTTCATAGCTTGAACCCAAAAATATCGATGATGCAATCAATGATGAATTTTGGGTAATGGCTATGCGAGAAGAACTAAATCAGTTCGAAAGAAACAAAGTTTGGGAATTAGTGGAAATAACTAAGGACACCTTAACCATAGGCACTAAATGGGTGTTTAGAAACAAAGTATATGAGTTTGGGAATATAGTTAGAGATAAAGCTTGGATAGTTGCACAAGGATATAGTCCAGAAGAAAGAATAGACTATGAGGAGACCTTTGCACCTGTAGCTAGACTGGAAGCCATTAGGATACTACTTTCCTATGCAGCTCATCTGAATTTCTAACTTTATCAAATGGATGTTAAATATTCTTTTCTAAATGGATACATTGTTGAGGATGTGTTTGTTGAACAACCCCCTGGTTTTATGAATCCCCATTTTTCCAATCAAATTTTGAAACTATCTAAAGCTTTGTATGGATTAAAACAAGCTCCAAGAGCATGGTATGATTGGCTCAGCTCTTTTCTTATTTCAAAAGGTTTTACCAAAGGGATAGCTGATCTTACTCTTTTCATTAAATGGATTTCTAATGATGTTTTGATAGTACAGATTTATGTGGATGATATTATTTTTGGATCTTTTAAAAGTTCATTATGTGTTGATTTTTCAAAAATGATGCAAAATGAATTTGAAATGAGTTTAATGGGAGAAATCAATTTTTTTCCTTGGATTTCATATATTTCAAAATAAAAATGGCATTGTTTTGAATCAAAGAAAATATATTAAGGATATTTTAAAAAGTTTTTCTTTGGATGGTAGTAAAGGTAGTGACACACCTATGAGTTCCACCTGTAAGTTGGATACAAATGAAGCTGGAGAACCAGTGGATCAAACCAACTACAGAGGTATGATAAGATGTCTACTCTATCATACAACTAGTAGAACTGACATCATGTTTAGTGTATGCATATGTGCTTTCTTTCAATCCAATCCAAAAGAGTCTCATTTAACTGCTGTGAAAATATTTTTTAAATATCTCAAACATAGTCCCAACTTAGGATTATTCTATCCAAAAGGACAATCATTTGGTTTGTTGAGTTATTCTGATGATGATTTTTCCGGTTGCAAGTTAGATAAAAAAAGCACCTCTTGGACATGTCAAATTTTAGGAAAGTCACTAGTATCTTGGTGTATTAAGAATCATAATTCTGTTGCATTATCTACTGCTGAAGCTGAGTACATAGCTGCTGGTAGTTGTTGTGCTCAAATTCTGTGGATGAAACATAATTACTGGACTATGGATTTCAATTTAAACATGTCTCTATAAAGTGTGAAAATACAAGTGCTATTAACATTTCCAAAAATCCAGTATCTCATGCTAGGACAAAGGATATTGATGTGATACATCACTTTTTGGGGGATCATTATCAAAAGGGTGATATCACTCTTGAATTCATTGGCACTGAACAAAAATTGGCCGATATATTCACAAAGCCCTTGAATTCTGAGAGGTTAAATTACATCAAACATATGTTAGGTATGATTAATTTTAGCATAGGATCCCTCATAGTCGAACCTCACTATTAGACCTCACAGTCGAACCTCACTGTTAGACGTCACAGTCGAACCTCAAAGTCGAACCTCACTATTAGACGTCACAGTCGACCCACACAGTCGACCCTCAATGTTATACCTCATAGTCGAACCTCACAGTCGAACCTCACTGCTAGACCTCACAGTCGAACCTCACTGTTGCACATCACCGGTGTACCTCACTGATATATCTCACTATTTTATACCTCGATGTTTGTTTTTATTTTTTCGGGAATTCGAACCGTTTTTTATTTCTTTTTTTATTTCTATTTTATTTTTTTTAATCCCTAAATGATAAAATCAAAGGCAAAGAACACATTTCAATCCACCTTCCTCTCTCAATCTTGAACCTTGCTCTTGAAATTCCTATGCCCTAACCCTAACCCTTCACCTGAGCCCTCGAACATCTCTCAATATCTATGGCCAGAACCAAGCAACCCCCGATTTTCAATGAGGATGCGCCAAGGCCTAAGAGAACTCGAGCCGAATCCAGTGGCACCAGTAACACCCCGTCGAGACCTGTAAACCCGCATCTGACAAGAGACAAATATTTCCTAAGATGGAGTTAAGTGAAGAATGGCTGCTGTCGAGAAAGTCATTAGTGATAAAAGTAATAGATGCCCAAGGATGGACTGAATGCTTTTCCAACAACAATGGACCTTACTACCCAAATCTTGTGAAAGAATTTTATGAATATCTAATGTTTCAAGAGGAAGAGTATGTGCATATGATAATGTCCAGTGTCAATGGAAATGACGTTAGTTTCTCATCTGCTGAGTGGGATGCCTGTTTAAGAGTTCCTCATGAAGGAATATTTGATTACAACTCTGGAGTGGCTCCTCTAGACAGTGCTATTTTTGAGTATGAAAAAGCTCTAGAAGAACTTAAAGGAGATGGAAAATCAAGAAGGATCATTGAAGCTGAGATGAATGGAGAAGACAGGATCTTATTCAAATTCATTCAGCAAGTGCTTAGTCCTAGGAGAGGGGACTTTGCTGTACTGAAGTACTAGTAAATATTCCTGATGTACTTACTAAAGCATGGAAAGAAGATTAACCTATGTAGGTTACTGATGGTACAATTGGAATATATGACCAAGGCAAGCTCGAAGTCCAATGCCTTATTCCATGCCAAGCGTTTTTCAATTATGCTAAAGGTAAAGGGTGTGGCTGGAAGTCAAGAAGAAATGATAGTAGCCAAGAACAGTGTCTGTATCTCCATGGTAATTTGAAAGTTCATGAAAATTAGCTGGAATCCCTGGAAGAGGACATGGGTGAATGATGAAGAAAAGGTGTATGAAAAGTTTGACCCCAGTACTCTTCCAACTAGGCCAAAAGACAAAAGGGATCCAAGCCAGAATCCAGAGGATCCAGAACCAGTTTATTCTGATCAGGAGGAGGCTGAAGTAGATGTGGACCCTCAAAGAGAGAACACCCGTACTGATGATGGGAGTGATCCTGATTTACCTCATAGTCCTGTAAGGACTGTAGCTTTTTGTGAATTTAGCCCTCCAAAAGAACTACCAAGGAGAGAAACTGTTATGAAGGATAGTGATACTGAGACAACTAAAGAAGAAGAAGAAGAATATCAGAATGTTGTCAAGGACACCTCTAAAGAGGATGAGGCTACCAAATAAAATCATTTTACTCATGAAGAAAGAGGAGGCTGCTTCTGAAGCAGATGATGAGGAAAATTAAGAATAAGAGCTTAGTTTGAGCCCTCTGATTGATAATACAGACATTATAGTGCCTGATCAGTAAGCAGAAGTGGCATCTACCACCATTGATGAGAGAGTCATTGGTGACTCAGAAAAGGATAGGAATAAACCTACTGTTGAACTATCAGAGAAAATGGTTGTTGCATCTGCTGATGTTGCAGAGGAGGTTTTAGAGTTACCTCGAGCAGAACATTTAGAGGAGATTCCTCAGGAGAATGCTCTAAGTGAGGGGGAGCATCTTGACTCAGTTTCTGTGTTGTATGACATTGACGGTTGGTCATCAGATCTAGGATATATGGTACTTAGACTCAATTATGGTGATTCTGATGAGGAAGACCAGCCCCAAAGGGACTCAGTTATCCTACATATTGTGGTTGACAATTTAGCAACCAAGGAGGACCTTGAGTCCTTAAAGGCTGAAATGAAAGAAGCACTGAGAGATTCGGTGACATATTTGAAGAAAAGCCTAGTTGAAGAGATGAGGAGTGTGGAGCAAAACCTACAGCTATATATGGGATGTGCTGTGTCTAGTCCAGTGAAGGAAATTATGGATGAAGTTAAAGTATGACATACTCAAATTGAGAGTTGGACAGGAGCTGTGGTTGCTATAAGACAATCGATTGCTTCATTGACTGACATGAAAAGTTCCCAAACCCAAGTGAATGATGATATTAGATATATCAAAGAAGTATTCAAGCAGTTTGTGGAAGTATTTGAGGCTTTTAAGACATCAGTCAAAGAACATTTTAATAGTCAAGATGCACTTGTTGAGAAGGTGGTTAGTAATTTGATACATTCTTTCAAAGAGACAGTAGCTTTCTCGGTAAAACTCCTTCCCTCATCCAGCTCCACTATGACCATTGACCAGATCAGAACTATGATCCAGGAAGAGTTGGCTAAGGCCAGTACCAGTGGCACCTCTGATACTCAGATACTTTCTACCACTAGGGAAGTCAGCAGTTTTGTTCGTGATCACCTACGGGCAACTACTTCTTCTCAAGAGGCCATTAAGAATAATTTGGATTCCTACATTGAGAAGGTCTATACCAAGCATCAAATGACCAACCACTTCAAGCTCTTGATAGAGAATATGAAGTTGCCTCCAGTGACTCAGGAATTCAGGGAGCAGGTCAGCAAGCTGAGAGATTTGGCTCCAGCTTTGGAAAAGTTTTTGGAAAATAAAGATGATTTCTTATCTGCCATGGAAAGAGGATGAAGCATTATTATGGATTTCAGAAACCTTCTTCTACCCTTTCTCCATGTGGACTATACCCCTGTCATTATCCCTCTTGCCTTACCTACATCTCAACCCAGTGGTTCTTCTTCCATCATGTCTCCTGCTGAAGCTATCAGAAGCCTCACTCCACTGATCCCTCAGCAATCTACCCACTACAGACCCACAGGAGCTTCTGTTGTTTCCCCTCCAGTCATTCCAACAGCCATTCCTAAACCTGTTGATCCACAAGATTATTCTCCATATTCTTCTTCCAAAGGGAAAGACCCCTTACCTACGGATGTTGTGGATTGAGTGTGTCTATGTCTTTTGATAGGGAATCTGTATTCTTTTTTGTCATGCAATGTATTGTGTTATTAATATAATCCTTCTTAGTTTTTCTCTCATTTGTATTTCATTTTTCTAATCACAAAGGGGGAGAAATACTATGCATACTGTGCTTACTGTTCTAATTGAGAAACTAATATCAAAATACTGTTCTAAATCTCGAAATACTGTGCTTATTAATATCTGATACTTGAAAATTTTTAATACATACTGATATAATTTGTGATTATCAAAAAGGGGGATATTGTTGGACAAACCTGTTTTAATAATCACAAATCATGTTTAATTATTGATTATAATATATTAAGTCAATCTTTAATCCTTTTAATCTACATATAAAATTATCTTATTCTCAAAAATGTATATTCTTAAGACTCATAACTTTTAAGTCAATCTTTAATCCTTTTAATCTACATATACAATTATCTTATTCTAAAAAAATGTATATTCTTAAGACTCATGAATTTTCTGCATCAACTTACAGTCCATATTTATCTAAATATAAGCTCACTGTTAAAGGATACTGGTAAGAGACGTCTGTTCAAAGTGACCGTTATAGCTTACTATCACCTTAAGTCACTGTTGCTAGAAGATCACCATTGAAGATTTACCATCACTATTGGAAGTTACCGGTACACCGTTACTATCACAAACCACCCGATGATCTACTTATCAAAGCTCACAGACAAAGAGTTACAGTCATAAGGTCACTGTTGTAACAAGGTTTCCGTTAGAAGTCCACTGTTAGAATCTTTCTCATGTATTCTTTTGAGAACTTCTCTGTTCAATTCTGAAGTTGGAAATGTTACTGTTGAAGTAGTCTGATGTTACAGAACTAAAAATTAGAAGCTTATTGTCAAAGGTATACTATTGAGTCTACTGATGGAGTTCCCTGATGAGGATCCACTGTTACAAAGAATAAACAGCTACCGTTAAAAGACTACAGTTGAAGCCTACATACAGAAAAGTCTATAGTTCACAGTTGGAAAGACCACAGTTGATTCCCTTATCTAAACAATCTACCGATGAAGTCCACAGTTGTAGATATTGAAGTCTACTGTGTGACGTGCATCTGCTACCAGTCTAATGATATTTCATTATTTTCTTTACCAATTTTATTAATACTATTATAATGGTCATGTCTGGACAAATTAATGAACTTGACATTATTTAATGTTATTTACAGGGATGTCAGGAGATAGTACGATGTACGAGGAAGACCACACGTGGTTGAAACATTTCTCTTGTCGGCCCCTACTAGATAACAAAACAAAAAAACAAGAGACTATATAAAAGACACAGAAGAGAGACACAAAGTGAAGAAGAGACCCTGAACATACTGGAAAGAAGAAGGAACTCAAACCACTCATTCAGAAGAACAAGAGATTCACAAAGATATATTTAAAATAACCTTTTACAATCTGTAGTAGTGTGTTGCAAAAAAAATTTGAATCCTAGAAGCTGTTCATCTCTACATCTGGAAGACACAATTAGGATGTTGCGACACTCGGTTTTGGAGGCAACTTGTAGAGAAGGACCAAAGCTTCATTTCATTCATTCAAACGAGTCCAGAGATGATCTACCAACACAATAGAGCATTCCAAACTTATCCCTACTTTCTTTAGCTCTAATGCGTTTAAATACTTTACATTTGTGAGCAGTGTGTATGTGTTACTCACACTGACTTTTGTGCTAAAACTGAGGGATACCAAAAATCCCCATACCAAACTATTCTTACATTTGTTTTCCATGTATAACTGTGTAAGAAGCCTAGTGTGGCTTGATAGACTATCTATTTACCCATGTAGAACTGTTGTAGAGGTTGAAAAACCTGGACAGTTTGTGAAAGCTGTTGTAAAGCCCGATACAGGATGTGTATCACTTTTTATATAATTTCTTAGTGGCAGGTGATCACCAAGTATAGAGGATTAGGTCTTCACTTAAGACTTAACTTCTTTTTTAAATTTTCTGTGATCATCTTTGATTTACTCTATTTAACATCTATCTGCTGTGATTTTATTTTCAAAGACACAAATATATTTTTACATTCACTCTGATAGTTAGTTCTGGCTAGTGTGTATATCTGAGTTGTTTAGTAATCCTGTTTCAAAAGTTGAATTAGTTCTCATACTAATTCAACTGAGGAGTAATCAACCTTTGAGAAACTTTTTAAACAATAACTCACTTATATCTCTACTTCCTTAATTGACTGGGCTGTTCTAATTTGGGGGATTTTATTCCTAAAAATTTTTAACAGAAATTTCAATTGGAACTCAATTCACCACCCTCTTGATTATCCACTCCGACCAACAAACATAAAACATCAAAAATAAATATAGGATCACATACATACCCAAGAACATTATTGGTTTGAATTTTTATAGAATGAGTAAAAACTATTACATAACAATACCTATGACTTTTAGAGATGACTATTCCCACTATACCAAACCTTTCTTTTCATGTATCATGTCGAAATCATTATTCCTACTCATCATCAATCCTTGTAAAAATCATTTATAAAAAATCAATGAAAATAATATTTATCATTAATGGATATAAAATGAATAAATAAACCCTTAGTCTAATTTAAAACCATGAAACCATTAAAGAGAGTTTTCCATTAACATAATAAACTTTAGCTCAAATAATCATTTACGTACACATGAAATATGAATTACTGTCTAATATTATTCAAAAAAATATTATAATAAAATAGAAAAGAAAAACCATAATCATTAGGGTTTCATAGAAAACATGATAATAGATAAAAATTATTTTCCTAAAAATATACCTTTTTATCCTAAAAGGGAATAATATTTCATTTAAATAAAATCCTTAACATACCTTTTGAAATTAAATTATTTCCATGAAAAATAATTTTAATGCATAGAAAATTCATGTAGGTGACTTGGTACATCATCATCATAAAACTCATTAAATTAAACTTATATGTGGAATAACCAATAAGGCTAACATTCCAACATAATTCTCTAAATTTAATAATCATTTCCCAATGCATTGGAGAGATATAACTGGACCACCCATCATCTTGATCTATATCTGATTCACCCATAAAAATGAACTATATCAAGATACCCCATAATAATAAAAACATTACAAGTACCATATCATGATTAAAACATTTTCATTATTCAGATTTTGATCATAAATCCCTTTAAAAACTCTTTTGAACCAAAATACAAAACACTTTCGAATATTGAAATACTTCATTTTAAAAAACCCATCTTCAAAACTAAAATACCAAAATAAATGGATGAATGTTTTTTATTTTAATAAATAATGGAAACTTATAAATAAATCCAAATACATAATATTTCTTATGGTGGTGGGAAAATTCATTAACACTGTATATGTTAAAATAGAACATTGAATTTTCATTTTGTAATGAAAGTCAAAAAATTCCATGTAAAATATGTAAAAAGATTAATTTTGAAAACATTTATAAGAAAATAAATAGTTCCCTTTATAATTCATTCACGTGAATATAAATATATTATTAAAATAATTTTATGAATATATACACAGAAGGAAAATATTTAGGAAATAAAATTCTAAAACATACAAAACGAGGTTTTAAAAGTAAAGCATCCCTTACCCCGAGTCCGACTCGTCACGTACACTATTAATATTTATAAATAATAAAATTATATTATTTATTTATTTGATTAAGAACCTTTTTATTTTTTATTATTCCTTTTATTTTATTTATTATAATGTTATATTCAATTACTAAATCATATAAGTTAATGTTAGTTGTTTTGATGATAGTTAACTCATATATCCAAAATGACTTCAATATTTTAACTATGGTTGATGAGATCATTATTACATAATATATAGAATAATTATAATTAGATAAATATAATTTCTATAAATTTATTATACTTTTAAGACCAGACATTAAATACAGGTATGAAGAATTAACTATGTTACAATTATGGAGAAGGTAGGCCGTACATGCGCATGAGTAACATTTCTATTTTTTCAATGATCAAGATTGAAAGAATGTAAGTATTATTTTACCTTTACAGAATGGGTGTTATATCATAAATATTATATTATTTATTTAAATAAATATATATAAATATATGTCATCCATGTGATGTGGTTATCAGAAAAAGATTATATCTTTTCATGGAGGTGGTAGTCCACACGTACGCATGAATGACATTATCATTTTACTGTGGATGGAAAGGGAAGAAAGAAAGTGGTATATTAAATTTTAGGAATTATTAATATTATATATTTTCACAATAAATAAATCATTATAACTGTCCATGATAGGTGGTGATGAAAAAAAAACTATAACGGTTCATGAAGAGGTACTCCGCCGTACACACAAATGTTGATTTCATTTCCCATTTCATAAAAGAAGAGATTTATATATGATATGAAATAAAAATAAAAATATATAATTATATGTAAGACAATTTTATTATTATTTAATAAAATTTTAAGAATATTTCAACGAGGGAGAATAAGAAATATAACTAAAACATTTGGTTTAAATCTATATCTATTATTGGAAAACTTATTTTTCTTTACACTTTCATCCCTCTAAGGTTGGTATTATTCCCAATATAATATATCTAGAAAATAGTTATATATTTTATGAATCAATTTTGATAGGTATTCGATAAAATAGAGTTCTCAAAAGGTGTAACGAAGGGAGGAGTGAAGGTTCCCTTTTATAAGAGAGGGGAGGGAGATTCTTGGAATTTTTTAAAGTATTATGTTATTATAAATTAATTTCCCAGGGAAAAAAATGAAAACTCATATATTTTTAGGGAAAGACTAGATTGGTTATAAATAATATCATAAAATGAAATTTTTAAATGTTTAGGTGATTTTCTCTCTCTTATCTCTTCGTTTTAACCCATCATTGACCCTTTTGACAATTAGTGTCAGATCAATGTTTTTTACACTAAAGGAGCTTGGAATGTTACCATAAAAAGAAAAGTAACCCATAAATAGTCCATGGTTGATATTTTAAACTATATAATATTAATTTTGATTAGTATAACCTTTTTTTAATTTTTAATCATTTAATAATATAGTGATTGTTATAAAATATAATTAATGTCACTTTGAAAGTACATAAAATATTATAAAATAATATGATACTAACTCATGTAAAAATCATCCAAAATGACATTAAATATTTGATAATGAGTATTTGATATTAATATAATAATTAAATTAATTTTTTATAGGTTTGGATATTATTTTAAACCATATCTTGTGGATAAACCCTTTGGTCAACCAATTATAACTTTAATCGAGGTAAAAAGTTTTTTATTATGAAAAGGATATAATGTTACATATAAGATGAAAATTGGATCAAAATGGAAAAGGTATAAACTATTAGAAAAATTATCATCATAATTGTTCTCTATAATTTCTTTAATGATTTTTAACTAATTAAATTAAATTTTATTTAACATAAAATATCATTAATGCCAATGTTGACACTGTTCATTTAATTTGAATTTGTAAAAAACATGAGCACAATTTAATTCAAAGATAAAACTTTAAAACATATATAACATGTCATATTTTTTAAAAAAATTTACATGACCCTATAACACACCCAAAAAATATTATTATTATTTTAAAAACCATTTAATTGATTTTTGTATGACATGAATAAGCACTGTGTCATCATTTTGTAAGCATTTAATAAAATTATAATATTTCAAAAAAATAAAAAATAAATAAATAACACAAACATTAATTAATTAATTTACATATAAACCTTTATATTTATTCAATTGGTATAATTACTCACATCTATGTCATTAGAACTAATTTAATATGTTATTTTTGACTTTTTTGGCCTTACGTAAGCATTGCACAAACATTTGGATAAGATTCTTGTTATATAACTAAACAATTCAAAAATATCAATAAAAATAATAATTTATACATAATATTGACTAAAAAGTCATTAAAATACCTTATTTATTTTCCATTGATGTAATTAGGACACAAAATTTGACATTTCTTATGCTGTGTAATTACTCCGTCGACATTGAAATGGATTTTCATATTTATCTTGAAATAAATTGTAATTTATATTTTATGAATTATTTTTATATTAATTTTTATAATATTATAAAAAATTAATGTTTCCATGAGTTTAATATTTTTTCTTATATATTTTGATCTTGGGGAAATCATAAAAGATACATCATTTCACAAAAATGTATTTTTTTTTTACTATTCACTAAAAATTTAATTTTTACAGAAAAATAAATAAAATTTATATGAGAAAAATTTTAAATTATGAAAAATGAAATGATTTAAATTTAATAAATTTAATTTTTTATCAGTTTAAGAAATTACTTTTAATATAAATTTGTAAAACATAATGAAAACATGTTTTAAAAAAATTTATTTTTAAGTAAAAAAAACTTATATAATAAATCAAGTATAAATAATATTAATTTTTAATTAATTTTATTAATTATCAATAAATTAATCTTATATTAATTTAAGATCATATTTAAATCATAATTTAAATTTTCCAAGAATGATTATTATTTTATAAAAAAAGGTATTTTTACTATCCATTAACAAAACAATCTTTTTAGAAAAATATTAAAAATTAACCATTAGAAAATTTTGATATTTTTATTAAAAAAATAATAAAATTTTATAAAATACAATTTCAAATATTTTAAAAAATTTATTTTAAATTTTTATCATAAAAAACAATAAAAATCATTTTTTAAGAAAAAGTAATTTTGAAGCAAAAAATAATTTACGAAAAATTGAATGATTATTTACTAAGAGTTTGTTAATATATATATATATGTATATATAAGTTTTTATATTTTATAAAGTGGTTATTCATATTCATATCCACCAACTTAATGTTTACCTTATAACAGTCATATTCAAAAAATTATATATCGTGGTTTATGTAAGCCCGAGTTATGTTTGTTATAAATGATAAAAAATGTGTTCCTTAAAAAACCATGAGGTGTCACATTAACAGTAAACCTTTATCATTTTGTAATATAAGTTCATGATAGTAATAATTAACTTGATCTGCCTAATATTCACATGAGGGTAAGAACAATTGGCTACTATTACTCACATGGGAAAAGGACATTTGTATTTTTAGTACAACAGAAATCATGGTGATAATAGTAGAAACTGGAATGAAAATTATAATTATTTATTATCTTTCTTGTGAATTTTTTATATAGTGATGTATTATTGAAGGCCAAATGTACTCAAGATTCCGATTTTACTTGGAGATATTGGTTGTTCATTGATTTTCACTTTATGTATTGAAATAAACTTCATATATAACAATGAGGGTCTCCTTTTATTTAATGTACTTACAGAGGATCTCATCTAAGCCTCATTTATAGAATATATTCTTAGAGTTTTAGTTATCATAGAGTATGAAATTGGAAACCCATATGAAAATATTTTTTTCATAGATTATTATATATTATAAACTACATTCAGAATATAATCTATCACTATGGACTTATTATTTATTTATTAATTATTTATTGGGGATATAGACCTGAATTATTTAATGTTTTTATTTATTTAAAATATTCCTTATACATATTTATTTGATAAGGGTATGATCACCATTCAATATTCATTATGTATGGTCACTTCATATTCATCATGATCGGTGAGATCTATGAAAAGAATTAGCCAATATGTCTGCTAGAGTGTAAAATGATAGTGAGATATTATACGACCCTAGTTTTGTAGAAAAATAAGACATGAATAATCAAAATAGGTATTATAAAGTAATTTATTCTTCTATAATAATAATATTATCCTAGTTAATTTTTTAATCACAAATTCGAAGATGTCTTTTTTATTCATAAGGGTTATTGATTTTTTCAAGGTGTATCGTAGGACTATGATGAAAAATTGAAATTATATATCATTGTTAGTTGAACATTATTTAATAAGTAAATATTATAGAAAAATATACCCAATAGAAATGAAAAACCCCCAAAATAACTCAATTGAGTTTTGGGTGCCCTATTATTTTTCTTGCTAGACTTCTAGAAGCACTATAAATGTTCATTTACCATGTTTGAGATGTATCATGGATATTGAACACTTACTTGTGTGGGATTTACATTTAAAAATGTGATTACTCTAATTATTTTATACTTATTAAATCCAAGGCCCTAAAATAATATTATTTTATATTTTTTAACAAACTTTTCTAATAAACAAAAATCAAGGATCTAGAGGTCTATTTTCTTTGGAAGATTAATCACATAAATACATCATAATAATTATAGAAAAAATATTTATTAGAAACTCCACATATTCCTCATATCTCATATATATATATATAGATATATATTCTATAACTACATAGAATACCATGGAAAAAATACATAAGGAAAAAGGGTGATATCAAAATCCCAGTAAGGGAATCAATATATAAAAAGTATAACATGGGATTCAAGAGAAATAACATTATATCATAAAGAGGATGATCATAATTTTGAAACATAACATAAGAAAATGACATCATAATGTCTTGTAATTCATGAATATTCTAAACCAACATAATAAATGGCATCATAAACATTAGTCAAGGGTCACTCCCAAGGCCACAATCATAAAGTGAATATAGTCCCATTGTGGATTATTTTCTCTCCATAATTCCTTACATAATATATCATGAGATATAATTATTTAACAAATGAATTTGATGGCTATATAATTACCATAAAACCTAATACACACTGAAAATCATACACATTCATTCCACATGAGGAGAAGAAACCATACATAAATCATAGGCATGATCAAACCCAAAAGAAAAAAGCCATTTTCATAATTCAGATTCAGGAATAGACAAAGGATAAATAATAAATATTCGCAATATGAGAAGGAAATAAATTATATTGTAATTTCAGAATAGAAAAATGCATATATACCATCAACATGGAATTCTAATGTTTAAAATTTAATAGAAGGATCTTGAGAATAAATTATAAAAATGAACCACTTGGGTAAATATTTATGAAATAATTAGTGGATCTTTATAAATAATGAATGAACTTATTGTTTTCCATAAAAATTGAATTTAATTATTGGGATTATATATAAAATAAAATTATTTTTAATAAAATATTAATGTTTTAAAAACATTTTTAGGGGTGATTCTTCACCTGAGACAAGAAATAAGAAAGATCCCTTAAATCTGGTTTACCTAAAAGTGAGAATATCGAAGGGAACTAAATATGCATATAACCTAAAAAATTATTTTTAACTATGTATATAGTTATGGGGAATATTTCAAAAAATATAACTTGAATATGAGAATATTATTGCATAAAAAAGATAAAAATAAAGATAATGTGCAACATGCAAGTAACGAGGGTGTTATGGAAGATCCCTTACATCAAGTCCTTATTTTCTCTCCCCTTGCACTTAAAAACCTAAATATTTAAATTATATTTATTAAATCAATTAATAATTAACTTAATCATTTATATTTAATATTTCAATATCTATTATTATAATTTATTATTTATTTTTAATATATTTTTTTCTTACCCCAATTACTTGAGATTTTTTGGGAATTCCTCTGTAACCAGTTGTGACCTTTTTTAAATATTTTTTTCCACATAACTTATATAGTTGAAATTATCTTTTTTATTTATAAAATATATATATATATATATATATATAATTATTATAATTTGTTAATTAGATTTCAAATTTTTAAATTAATAAAGTTTTTGTTTTAAATTATGTTTTTATGTTTTAGTTATAAATTATGTCAAGATTTTAGTGTTTTATATAATTATTTGTTTCTTAAAAAAATATATTTTAGTATCATTGTTTATTTTAGTGTAATTTGAATGTAATTTTTCATTTCTTTGTTTTTTAAAATTAATTAAATAATTACTAAAAGAATAATTTAATTTTTAATCTCATTTCATATATGATGTAATAATTTGTAAAATTAGTTTATAATTTAATGATTTTGAAATTTTTATTATATATATGTTGGATAATTAATTAATTAGTTAATTAATAAAATTGGAATTTATTTTTTGATCTTTAATAATTTTTGTTTTTTTATTTATCAATAAAAAATATAATTTTAATATTTAATTTGTGTATTTTACATGTATGGTCAATATATGGGTGAAAATTTGGTAATGTAATTGATCAACCATGAAGAAGTAAATTGAATGATTCTATTGTATGTTTTTGAAATGGATGAAATTGAATAGATATTATTCTTACAAGACACTAAGCCTCATTTTTTGGAAAAGTCTTAGATCTACCACAATGTTAAAATCCATGTCATCGTGTTTTTTTATAAATCTACACATAGGTAAAAATCAACCGTATACCAAAATATCCTATAACCATGAATACATAGTCAAACATGGATGAACTTAGAATTGGATTCCAAGGAAAAACATGATCAATCAAAAAATGAAGATTATTCAACCCAAACTGAGATATTGTAAAAACTAGAAGATGTCGTACACAATCAATTAGGGTTTTAAGACAAGACTTAATGAATTTGATGGTGTTACAAATGAATAATAAAATTCATAACATTTAAATTTTATCTTGGATCGATTATCTTCCCCGAATATTGATTTTAATGTGATTCTAAACCTAGAAATGAGGAAGGCACCAAAGGATGAAGAGCTGCATGTACTCATGTCACACTCTTGAAGTTAAGAAAAATTAATCCAAGATAAATCCTAATATAGTTAATTAATTAAAGGTGCAACATCATTTAATGAGGGGTAAATTTAGGATTACCAAAATTAGATGTTGTTGATGTTAGTAGGTCCTTATTAAGGGTGAAATGCATACTCTATTTGGAAAGGTTTTGGGGGATAATCATGATTTGAATATATTCTATGAGGATATTGAGTGTCGATGATGTTATGAAATATATATTGAACCATATAGATTATTAGCTAATATTGAAGAGAATATATACCTATAATTACATCTACGTGTAGTCTATGTGATGCTCGAAGTGGAAAGTTGTGTCGATCATTGGATTCGAGTACTTGAAAAATTGTTGGGAGAGATTTAGCTCAACTGGATGGAAAAATAAGAACCCAATTTTTCTACTTGAGGAGGATGAGTCCAACTGGGAGTTCTGTGTAGTCATTCAAAATTATCGAAGAATTATTTTTAGAGGCCTTAAAGATTTCGATTAACTAGTAATGAATCCTGTCGATTAATTGATCTTGGTTGAAATCATGTGTGGATTGATGTGATTTGATATTTTTGACGTGCATGTTTGTGATCAGAATTTTGGATAACTATGTTTTGACATAGTGTGAATTTGATGACTATATATGGAGGTTAATCTTTAGGTGTGATAAGATTAAATTTTGGCCAAGACTTAGTTGGATACTGTGTAATTTCATCATTCAAGAGCCCTATTATGGGTAAGAACAACTCACTGATCCTATGAAACATTTAAACACATGAAAAGAATCCTAAATCATGGAAACAACCTTTTTTATGAACCAATATCAATGGAGGAATAAATAAATTTTATTATAGGATAAAAATATAGGTGGAAGAATGATCAAGGGGGTATAATGTAATGTAAGACAAGGGAATCCACCCTAACCATATCAACACACTCATGGGGAAGGAACAATGTGCTAGTGAAAGAATGAAAATGTGAATCCTAAATATAGAGATATGGAATAAAAGCATAATCATTATTCCCTTCATGTCTAGTGAGATAGATATCCATCCTATTACCAATAAGGATATTTCATCTGTAGATGTGATAAATGATAGGACATAGTGTGGAGGAATGATCTTGAAGAGAGTTGAATATTATGGTGATATCTTTTTAAACCGATTACATCTCTATCCCTTTAGAGTGGAACATTTCCATCCCATTTAGCATGGCATCATCTTCTTCAATTAGGGAGTATCCTTTTAGATATAAGGAACTAAAATATAACATAAACGAACCCATGGGGTCATGAACGACCCCCCTCCCCCTTATAAGACCAAGATTGTATGAACCCTCTATGTTGAGTTTTAGAGAATTTGTGGGGGTGGGGACTCTAGTTATCCTAGAGGCCATGTGGTAGAGGGTAATTAATAGAATAAATTAAACTATTTCCATCCATTACATTCTTAAGAGAGTGGGAGATATCCCAATGCATAATCAATAAAATCAGGTATTCCACTAAACATATTGACTTAATCCCCCATGTAAGAGATATGCCATGGGATCCTTTGAGTCTAACGTATTTCATTTCCTTCCAAATTCACTAGAAAATAGGCATTTGGAAAATTACTCTAACCTTATTTTGGGATTTTTTACCCACACCATGAAATGATAAGTTCCAAAAAGTATCACTTGAAAAATTATGGAAATAAAAACTAGATAACATTCCAATAGAGTGTCATATAGATGAAGTTAAATCTCTTTGAAAAGCCAAGTGTGAATATGATTCTCCATATGGGTTTTCTTATAATAAATATTTCGAGGCTAGATGGATTTTATTATATTAGAATTGTTGTCTAGTGGATATTTCATGTTTTATTAGGTTCCAGTTAAGTACGTTTTATTTTAACGGTATATCCATGAATTGGATAGTCTCTCACATTCATCATGGACTATTGGGGTTTCATGAAATATATTATGATAATATTTGGTAAAGAATTTTCATAGGAATAATCCTATGAAGATAAATTTATCCTAGTCATAATAATTCATTTTCCTATAAAATAAATCATATTATTCTGTATTTTAGATAGAATGAAAGAATCTCCGGTGGTTTCTCACCTATATGAATGAGTGGTCTTGATCCAAGAACCTTAGATAGATGAGTGTGTTTAACCCCCAATAATGGAACCATATGTTGATCTAATTCCATATGACTGTCCTAGATGAGTTTTATAGAAGGATAGACGTATGCCATTAAATTAGATTCAATAGACTAGAGACCATCCCTGTCATATGGGTCAAATTAATCCAATATATTTTTCAAGATTAATCTTCACCAAAGAGAGTTACCTTCCACTACCTCCCAAAAATGATTTTCTTGAAAGCAATATTTGGTTATTAAGACACTACACGTATTAGACACTCATTCTTATACCTGACTATATGTCTTGGCCCATTAGGCCAAATAAATTCTTCCTTCCACCTGGAAATACCAAATTAATGTGAACATAATTTTTTTATTTCTCCCAAAATTATTTTTGGAACTATGAGGATCAACAAAATGTGTACGAGGATGGAGGCAATCACACACAAAGGATATGAATCGATTCACTAAATTTGTGATGCTGTTAGATATATTTTCCACCACTCCATAAAAGTGATATATCTTTATCCTACATAGAGTGATCATCAAACGAGGTAATCCATGGGAAAGCTCATTCCATGCACTCCCAATATGTTTTTGATCATCTTAGCATGACTATCCTCACATAACATTGCAATAAAAAAGATTATTTTCTCACAAAGAATGATTTAACCACTCCATTTGTAGTATTATTCTTTAATTTTAGTAAAACCAATGATGGAACAACTACTATCGTTCGAGAAGAAGATCATGTTGTCCGAAAAGTGGAGATGTGATACTCTATTGAAATGAGTCCTACTATAGAAGTGGGGGATGATCCTATTTGACCTACATTTGTAAACATATATGGAGGGAGAATTCTATTCCATAATAAAACATTTTTGGTGAGAGTGGTAATCCTTTACTTAAACCCGTGGTCAAATTGAAGGAGCCATATTGTTTACCCATAAATTAGATAGAGATCTTGGGGAAGATGAAACATTTTAAGAGGCTTTCGGTCACCCATACTAAGAATCCCATGCATGAAATTACCATGAGAAAAAATCCCCATTATAGAACATCTTAAGCCTTAGCCATGTCAATATTAAAACATAGTTTGGAATCTATAGTTTTATTGTTGATGATGCCTATAATCACTTATGTAATTCCAATGGTACTTTGAGTGGAACAACCTCAAATAAAACCATGATGATTCTCAGAGATCTTATTCTGGAGGTACACAATGACTCTCCTAATGAGTAAACTATCCTATAATTTATAGGATAAGTTTAAGATGATTATGGGGTGGTAATGTTTCATAAAATAGGGATACATATCCTTTGGTATGGGGATAAAAGTTGTTTCACATGTAATAAAAGGAATTCCACCACCTCATATATATTCTTGGATTTCCTCTATAAGATCACCCTTCAACAGGTCCCAAGATGTAACATTAAATAATCCTAGAAAGTTTTTTGGGCCTAGATAGATATTAGAGTTAAGACCTTGTATAACTTTACATATATCCCTTTTGTTTGGAATGCAACTCAAGTAAGAATTGATGTGGTCTCCCACTATGTGAGGTGTAGAGTCCCTTGTTTATGGACCAGATGGAATTGTAATGGAATTTTAGTTTTTCATTTACTAGATGATCCATATTACAAACCAATATTTGGAATGTAATGATCACATTAAGAACACTTAAATGTGTTTTTTTGGACTTGGCTGATGGCTTGAGAGGTACCATGGAGGTCTTATTGATTTTTGAGAGTTTTAGGATCCGGAATCTCACGTTTGGGTGGCCTGACAGAGGTTCTTGGTTTGTCTGAAACGATACAGCTTCTATTAGAAAAAAATGGCTTTAGATTGAGATTCAAATGTTCCCCACACGAGCAAGAAATGGTTTTCACAACTGTGTTCCTATACTAAATGGGTAGTGAAACATAGATAGTACCCTCACACTATTCATTTCATGGTTTGCACATAGTTATGCTAACCATTCGGGAAAAACCTTGCAAGGTGGTTTCTTATGGATTTAGTGGCATACAGGTTTCACACAGTTTGGCCAAAACATATTTCCAAATAGCGCGGCCCAGTTTTTTTAAGGGTAAAATGACAAAAATATACTTAATGAGGTTTTAAATTTTAGTTTTTTATCCCTCTTCCCCTTTAACCATGTGATCCACCGCTCCCTATGTAGTGGGTTCCTCTTCAATCCTAACCTAGTATTCAATGTATCGACTCCACCAACCATCGGATTCGAGCACCATCAGAATCTATGGATCCGAACTATTAAGATCTTTACTATTTTTTTCACCATTACTCATTTAGTTTGTTATTAGCTGCACTATTTAGGTACAATTACCTTTTCCCTATTATCAGGGTCTTCATCAATTCTTTTATTTTCTCCTCATATGAGTCAAATCAAGAGCTAATACTAGGAGAGACATCCACTACGGACCTACGTTATGTGGTATCATAATTTTCATCTAAAGTCATGTGATTTATGTATACACCATTGTGAGGTGCAACCAATTCTCAGAAATTGAATTTAATTGGATTTTAATACTTGGATTTAATCATTAGGTATGTCCCATATAATTTAAGAGGCCATCAATGAATTCTTATAGGTTATGGACGTTGAAAATAGAACCACATCTTTGGGTGTTTTGTTTATTTTAAATGGATATTATGATGGTGTATGAATTTGGGTACCTTAGGGTGTGTACTTGAACCCATGCTAGGTATTTCAAGTGTGAATTGAATTATTAATTGAATTAAAATATAAGGAGATTTATAATATAATGGGTTAATAGGAAGAGATGGATGACCATGTCCTTGAACATGGATATGTAATATATTGTTGAAGCTTGAATTTCCTTTTAAAAATGAATGACAATATGATATAATTTATAGATAATCCGTATGATCTAGGCCTTATGTTATCGACTTTTTGAGGTAAGGTCTATTTTAATTTTATCCTACTGTTGAAATTGAAATATTAAATCATCTTGATTAAATAAATTTTAATAAATGATATTGATTGAATTATTTTTATTGAATACTTAAGAATTAGATGATTTTCAATGAAATTCCCATGCAAGTAAAATGAAATTCAAGTCTTCTGAGTTGGAAAATACCTTGAGTCACCTCTTGAGGTGATATTGAATTGGATGTTCTTGTTTTTGACCTTGGAAAGAAATTATTTTGATTATATGATTTTATTAAATATTATTAAATTATTGAAGTATAGATAAAATTAATTATAAGTCAGATTGTTATATAAATTGAAAATTTTATGGTTAAATAATAGGTAATGGATTCCATGACCCTAGACCCTTCTCTTGTAATGGAATTTTTAACCATGTGATTCCCTTATAATTAAATTCCTACTTGAGTTGATCATAGGAAAGCCTTTTAAGCTTTTCTAGTGACTTGAGTCTCATTTTTAGGTGAGATTAATTTGAGTTTGTTATGATAACGACCCTTGGTATAATTTCTTTGATATTGAATGTTATATGCCTTGGGTGATACATGGATTCAAATGAAGAATTCCATGGATGGACTCATTTGGAATTTATCATGCTTAATCCGAATGGATACTTGGACTCTTGCTATGGATAAGAAAGGATGGATTCATGAGGGGATTGAAAATTTTATGCTGAGTGATACATGGATTCATATGTTAATTTCATGGAAGGACCCATTGAGCATTGATCTTATTTCCATGGTTGATACTTCGGCTCCCTGAGTGGACCACCAAGGACAAAATCAATTGGAAATGATGTTATACCACATCTATAATGATACCTTAGTACTGGAGGATCCCTATGGATGGTCTTGTAGGGTGTTGTTTTATATTATACATGGGGTGATAGATGGATTAAAAATTAGGAATGTCATGGCTGGGATCGGGATCAAGTTTTAATGAGAATGAAATGCCTTATATGACGTGTATGCCAATACAAAGGACAACCGTGGATTTTTTCTTGTTTATACCTTAAATATGGCTTACATAGGTATCCTTTGATCATGTTATCATTGGGGATATTGTCCTATGAACCCGGTATCAAGACTTACTTATTAAATTTTGATTAATTATCGAATTTTTTTATGAGGGACGTCGAGCTTACATTGGGTATTGATACATTTTAATTAAATGAATATGAATAATAAATCAAATAGGATTATAAATGGTGTAGGCCTGAATAGCAAATCAGAGACTTATTCTTAATTGAAATGGATTAAATGAAATGGTCGATTGGAAACCTTTATTATAGTATTTTTACTTGTGATTACATCCTTCACTTGTTTTATATCTACATGCACAATGTTGTTATATATATATATATATATTCACTGACTAGATGACACAAAACATTGGTGTTTTCCTACTAGGATTATGTTTTACACCTTGTTCGGGCCACCTTGCATACCTGAAAAGATTATGTGTTTGCAGGTATGGGTAAGGGATGGTTCCATACTATAGTTTCTTCATTTCTACTTAGAAGTAGGGGAGCATGTGACCGAGTTGCGGCTCATGATGTGAGCTATGATACTTTTGGCCTTTTTATACATTTGTTACATGTATTGTATATCTTCAATGTGTACATGTTTAGGCTATTTTATTAGATACACAAGTAATATTCAACATTATTTATATGAGATGACTTATAGTATTGTTTATCCACCACTCTTCCATTGTTTACTTCTTCTCTGTATGATTAGTACTTCAGCCACTTCTATGTTCTTGATATTACATTGTGCTATACTCTGGTGATGAAGGAATATTATTCACACAGACATACCTAATCCCTAGTCGGTAGAATCTGGCATTTGGGGAGATGAGATTGAGGCTATGTGACGTGTCAGTCCAGCCACCATATTTGTGGTTAGTTAGAATAGGTAATTACAAAGTTGTATCAGAGCATTAAATTGTGCTTTATCTCAATATTTTGGGCTAGTAGATTAGAGACAAGGAATTGTTTACCACTTGGTAAATAGCCATGTCTAGGACTTATTAACCACCCATGGGAAATGACCAAGTGTCTAGGTCTAGGATTTTTGTTCATGTATTTTATTATTACAATTGATTACGATTTCACCTCGAGTGGTTGGTGTAATTTCCACTGATTATTAATTTATGAATTTATGGTATTTTACCCTTTTCCTAGAATAGAATGAAAGAATCATTGATTATATCATATTATGTACATAGAAAATTCAAATTTCATGTTTATTAAATGACATATAGAATAATTTATAGATTTCTTTCTGATTTGGACCGTGTTCCTTATGTATACGCCATGATTAGTTTTTAGCTGTTTAGGTTTTTCTTTGGAATACCTGTTAGTATAACAAGATTGGCTGATTTAATTAGTATGATAATTTGTGTACATGATTGAGTGGAATGAAATTATTTAGTATTTATAAGTATGCCTTTTAGAATATATTACACACCTGCTGATTTATATATCATGCCTATTTGTAAACCATGCTTCTCTACTTAATGGAATGATCCTTTATGCTTAATGTTAATTATAACATGCCTAGTTATGATTTTATAAAATTGGTGAATTGGCTCAATTAAATGGTTGTTATTATGACTGGAGCCAATTTTTAGTTGTAGGGTATACGTTCACCTTATAACTGGGAAAAGGCAACCCATGTACTCAAACCACCCTTGAGCTTTATATTTAGAGACCATTGTTAAAATGTCAAAATGATGCTAAAGTAAAATGTTATAGTGGAATGGTTTCAATTATTGGGAGCCAAATTCTATTCTATAAATTGTACATGCACTTTTCAAATTGGTATATGGATAACTATGTGGACGAGGTATTATATTTGATCATGTTGTAATCTAAAATTGGATTTGTTTCGATTAAATGAGAGATATATTTTTTTCTAAAAAGTGCAAGTGAACATTTTGGATTGGTGTATTAGAAACCCATGTAATCGTACTTTTTTATGTGACCATGCTATGTTTTGGAATGCTTATAAATATAAAATTATTTTAATTTTAATATAAATGGATTTGGTTAACATCCTAAATTCCCAAATGAATCAAGTAGGCAAGTTGGGGCATGTTTTATATGTGATAACCAGTTTGGGTGTTTTCAAAAATTAATAATTGAGAAACTACAATGGGATTCATTTCGAGGAACCCTAGTCGGTTTAATGAGACCCTCATAGGTCACCTAATTTGTTGAAACTAATTTATATGATAAATTTCCTAATTATGACGAGATGTAAATAAATGTTCTAATATTTTTAGGACACTTTAATACACTTGCCCATATGCCTTTGTGTTTTGATTGGGATCTTTAAAATGTTTAAATGATTAAATGTGAATTAATGTAATATATTTAAAATGAAATATAAAGTGGTGTCCTTTGTTAATAAACTCATTGAAAGGTTAGTGTAAATTCCTTGTTGAGTTTCCTTCGAATGGAAACATGATCATTTTATGTAGGCAATTTTATTTTTAGCGATGGATTAAATGATTGTATCTTGAGTCTTGTGAAATCTATTTTTGAATGTCCTAGTGATAAGGTCACTACTTTTTCTTCAATTAGGGGCTAAATCATGGTAGGTAGCCCCTTAGATCATAAATTACTTGATATATTCTCTATTTTTTTTAAAACATGGCACTGTTCAAGTGCTATAGTCTCTAATAGGACTTTTATATTTTAAATGAAACCCTTGTTTGTAATGGTGTTCATTGTATCCATGGACTTTGTTATGGGTTTGAGAAATGATTAGTGCTCATTATTATCACGTTCGACATGCCTCTGGCATGGTATGCTGCTTAGTAGGTCTCATAACACTTTTTTTCTTTCCATGGGTGACTTGAGAGGTCATCAGTATGTTTTACAGCCATTTCAGTTAATTTTATTTTGATATAGCTTCTACATGAGCCATCGAAAATCTAGGGATAGTATTCAGGTAGTGTTATTTTCTTCTATAATCTTGGGGTGGTGTGCATGGATATAGGTGATAACCATCAATTGATAATGATTTAATGTATCAGTTGAGTTAGATTAAAGCATTGAGACTTGTGTTTTTGAGTGAATTCTCGAGTCATCTCTCTAGTAGGGTGAACTAAAATTTTAGGAATTCATGTTTATTCCAATGTTGGGGAGGCATTCCTAGAGTCTCAGTGGTTTTAACCCAGTGGTCTGTTTGTTTTTGGTGTCCAAGACAAAAACATTGGCATATGTGAGAATGGCTTTGAGGAGCATCACATGTGTGTTTTTGGTGAATTTAATCTTGCATGATTGTGAGTGGCTGGTGTACCTTTCTTCTGACAACTATGATATTGTTAATGTGGGGAGCGTCACATCATTTATGATATATGTGCCCTTCTTGGTAGATGGAAATCAACCAAAAGGGGACCATTGGAAATGTTCATTTCTATTTTTGAATTCCTATTAGGATAATGAATCTTTTAAATGTCCGTGATTCCTTGGTAGGACCACATTGTTGGGATTGACTTTGTATGCAGCCCTTGAGAACACTGTTGGTATTGGTTGGACTTCAGTGGTTATTTTTGAATGATCACAAAATGACTTGGGTGATAAAGGCTTGTGATCATTTTAATGATGATGAATTAGTATGAGTAGTTGAGCCTCCTTTTTGAGTTAAACTAGTAGTGGTTCAACTTATCTTCTTCTATGTTTCCTTGTAAATCCTCTTAGTGTTATCTGAATTAGTTACTAAGAAATCCCCTTTCATTTCATCATCCTTGATGCACTATGGGAGCATCAGTCTTACATCACACTATATTTTAAAAATTTGTTGGGATGGTTTGTGATCTATATAAGAGTTGAGCACTGTATGCGTGGTATTTAATGAGGCTTGGTTATTCTTGAGTGATACTTGGGTTTCCAAGTATGAGAGCCTTGGATGGACTCTTGGACACTAGTTTTCTTCCTCTGACATGGACAGTATGCTGATGCCACTTTGGGCTCAGTCAATATTCTAATGTGTATGTTTTTCCCTTGTACCAATGTCTCACTTATAACCTGGAGTATGGATTACCATTGATTAGTTCCTTAGTCTCCAAATTAATTAATTTGAGGCTAATCCAAGTTTTTAGTCAGGATTGTAGGTGGGTATAAAGGGAAATTTTTCCAATGGGTTAGAGGTAGATTATAACTTTATTTGTGCTGTGGAATAATGGTTTAAATAGTGAAGGGTTGGGTTGATCTTGAAATGTCAGTAGGAGTCAGGTATGAACATTGGTGGATGCAATTTTTGTAAATGAAAAATGACTTGGAAGAACAAAATGCAGTTATGTTGAAACCCACTGGCTATCTAAGCTAGATGTTTTCAAGATAAGTCGATCGGAGTGGATCGACTTTTTATCCTTTGGGTGTATATGGTAAAAAATATCCTTTTTATAGTACCTCACTAGTTTAAGTTGAGTGTGGTGTAAAGGTCATCTGTGACTTCTGAGAAAGCTGGCATAACCAATTTCTACTTGGTTGATTGATATTTGACCATTTCATTTTTAGGAGGTCCCTATTATGAACTTTGTTGTGATTAGGTTCACCCAGTCAAAGAAATCAGGCTACAACCTCATTAGAACACTAAGGAGTATTCTTGGTATGTAATTCCTCCATTGGATGTACCATGGATTAGAATCGGCCCCCTTTATTGTGTTAAAACCTTTGGTGGGGAGCACCATCGACCATATGTTTTAAGAGACAAAGACATTATCATGTCTCGAGATGAATGGCCTCATATATGATCTGTTTTGGTGTTTTGTTCAGGAAACGAGCATTGGCTTGAGTTTCGGTGATTAAGCATCATAAGCTTATATTATGCTTTGAGGTGCACTAGGTGTTTGGAAAACACGATACAACCATTTGAATAATAATTCGAAGACCTTGTAGGTTGGGTGATGTTTTTTCCTCAAGGATTCTCCTATATGAGAATTTATAAGGTGAGAATTTTGTAGATTCATGTGTTTTTGGAATGAATAGATTTCGATGGGAATTTGAGTTTTGGAATTTACTTTATGGGATATATTTAAAACTGATATTTAGAAACTAATTATAATAGTTGGAACACTTCGATGTTTTATTTTTGGACATGGGTTAAGGACAAAGAGGTCCCATGGAGGTGTCATTGATTTTTGGGAGCGTTGGGATCAGAAATATCATGTTTGGGTGGCCTGACTGAGGTGCATGGTCTGTCTGAAACCATGCAGCCTCCGACAGACTGTGTGGTACAAACCATGTGAGGTGGTTTCATAAGAAATGGGTGGTACACGGTTTAGAAAAACTATGTGTAAAAACTATGTGATCCAGTTTTTTTGGTAAAATTACCAAAAATTCCATTAGTGAGGTTTTAAACATCATTTTTCATTTCCTTCTCATCCCTAATCGACATGAACTTCTTCTCCCTACGCAGTGGGTTCCTCCTCAAACCTAGCATAGGATTCAATGTATCTCCTCTGTAATGACGCAATGTTTAATTAATGGAAATCCCTATTGATCTAATTAAATGTCTCATTATGTAAAATTTTTATATAAAATGTCAACTTCTTTGGTTTTATGTTATGAATTGTGACTATTTCTTTTATAGTTGTTGAATAGTGATCACATTACTAGTATAAATATAAGGCTTTAACAAACCCAATTTACTGAGACAAAGGAAGTGATGGCCTCATCCAGTAGAATTGCTCCATACAAAGCCCATTTGTCGAAGCTCAGAAAAGAGGTGGCATCTTTGGGCTTCCCTCTTGTCCATGCCCAAGATGAGCTACATCATGCCAAGCTCTAACGTGACCGTCTACGGGAAAAGTGGAAGTTGATAGAAATTAACACTCGAGCGATGTCATCCGAGCCACCCCAAGAGTCTGCCACCATCGCACACCTTACCCTTAGGTCTTATGCGGCTATTTTAAGGGTTTATGTAAAAAATATCTAGTACAATGTTCATGTACATTATTTTTTGTATATAATAATGAATATACATTCTTGTCATTATTGATACAGTGTAAACATTTTTAACGTCCAAATAGTGTTATTAGATATTATTTAATTAAGAATTATATTTTATTAAATTAAAGAATTTTAGAATTAAATAAAATTTTAATAAAATATTAATTTTTTTTATTAAATTAATTTTATTATATATAAATGATCATATAATTTTATGAATGCAATTGTAATTTTTATTAAGGTTTGAAATCCATTTTATTCAAAACCTGTGAATTTTCGATAAATGCCATTTTTTCTTTTAAAAGTGAAAATTAACATATTTAAAAAATTATTTAGATAAAATAAAGGTTATTTTTGGAATTAGGACGTCAAAATTATCCAATGGTGAATTTTTCATAATTTTCTGAGACAGTCAATTTTTTGGGTAAAACTTAAATTCTGTTTAAATATATAATGTGTTTTTAGGAAATCATAATGACCCAATAGTGATTTAATAAAATACTACAAGCTTTATGTTCGGCCAATATATATTTTAACATTAAAATAATGTAATTTTTGGTTTGTTTGACTTACTTTTCAAAGGATTCATGGACCCTTCAAGACTTATTAAACACCTTGTCCTTTTAAATTGTTTTCCATGGGAGTGTGACTCACCTCTACATAAGAAACCCTATTATATTAAGAAGTTCGTACTTTTTCATTATAATTTTTTTTCCTATTCCCTTCGCCAAAAACCATGGGAAAAAACCACAGTATGGTTTTTGGTTTGGTAAATTTAATATAAGGGGTCCCAAACCTAAATAATAAATAATTCCCTCACCTTTCCTATATAAACCCACCCAATATCCCACTTCATCCTCACTCAAATCCTTTGGAGTTCATCCAAACTCTGCCATACTCTCTCTAGAATCCTCCCAAGGTGCCCAAAGCTCCCAAGAAGCCTCTGTAAATCCTCTCTCAGGCCTTTAGAAGCACACTTCCAAGTAAGGGGGTTTTTTTTCCTTTCTCATTTTTGTCCAATTTTATTTAAGTTTTTTTTCCCATTTAATTTCAATTATGAATGTTGGGGTATGGTTTCTATCCTCCCTCATACTACCCTTTTTAGGTTTGAATGATGGGATACCCCTTTCTCTCTCATTAAATGCCTCCCATGTACACCCGTTACTATACCGAAATTCTAAAAGGAACTTATCTATCCTCATTTACATTCAAGCAATACTTTTGTATCATGAATCTAAATTCCATTAAAATTGTTGGGACATGTATCTATATGACCTCATTACTTTCCATTAAATTTAAATATGATGAGGAACCCCTTTCCCTCTCATCAACCATTTTTATGAATTCTTATGTCACGTCGTTACGCTACCTAAATCGCACCGATTTTCTAAGCCAATGCCAATGTGTAGTGAATACCATGCCCATTTCTCCATCAAGGGTATTAACCTTTATGTACATATACTTATTGATTATAATGTTTCATTTATGAATTCCACATTCCTTTATCATGGAATAAATGATTATGTTTTATGAATCCATGTTTTATGATCTATGTGGCACACTTATGAATGAAATTAAATGTTTAAGAAGGGTGCTCCCTTATAGAACTCCAATGCATTGGGTAAAGTATAGTATCATGATATGTCATGTGCTATGAGTGTAGACTTATTACAATTCAAGTGAAACAAGGGTTTACTCGTGCTTCATGTGCAATGATGATTTACTCATGCTCCATGTGCAATGAGCCTTGGCTCATGCTAATTCCATGTTAAGTGTTGTTGCCACATTTTCATGTTATGATTATCATGATTTATCATGCCTTTATGTTCATGTTTATCTTCTTCTCTATTGATATTCCTATTTTCAATCATGTATTGTAATCTTCATGTGTTCCATGTTTATTCCCTTGCTGGGCTTTATAGCTCACCCCTTTTCTTATGCATGTCCTCAGGTTATTCCATGCAATGCTAAGTACGAGGGAATGTAGTGGTAATGTAAGGGAAGTTTTAAATAAAGATGTTGTATTTCTTGTTTTATGTTGTTATGTAATGATCCTAATCCCCAAAGACACTATACCTCTAGATCATCCATGTTGTATCAAGTGAATAGTTTATGTAATAAATCATGTTTATGTTTGTAATAAAAGCAGGGTTATCATAGTTGGTATCAGAGGATATGTTTAGTTATTTTTGGGATTAGGATTAGAAAACCCTAGTAAAACCTTAGAGACAAGACTAATTATAATAAAAATATCCCTAAGTTAATTTAAGTACTGATTAAGTGGTTTATCAAACAAATATATCCATGTCTAGATTTGAGCAGGTATAGGCGGCTCCGGCACAGATGTATCCTAGGGGTAAAACCCGAAAACACCGCTTTGAGCTAGACTCAAATGGGAACTGGTGCATGACAATGGTCCTTGATGCACTCTTTGTTATTACACTCTCAGGGGATATGTTTTGATAAATTTACAATCTTAGTATGAACCTTTATTAAAGAAAATTAAAAAAAATGCCCCTAAGATTATATGTTAGAAAGTAGATCATGAAAAGCGTAGGTTGAATCCTATAGACTCATGAGTTATGGAAATAAAAGATTATTTTTAAGTCATATACTTTTGTCTTTGGATTACCCTTTATGTGTTACCCCCTAACTTTCCTTTTATTCGAGTCAATGGCTGGTAATATGAGGACTCAGGCTAACAACCACTGTGAAGATCAGTGTGATGACTGTACTAATGAAATGCCCAATCCAATGGGAGCGGGAATCGTGAACTTTGTCACGCTTATCTTTCAGTTAACTCAAGTTTTGAATAGAAACACGAGTCAAGATGAATGTTCAACCCCCCCTAAGAATGAACAAGTCCTTATTGAGAGCTTCATGAGACAAAGGTCTCCTACTTTTAGTGGATCATCCGATCCCACGATCACTGAACAATGGATCAAATCCATTGAAAAGATCTTCTCCATTCTTTAATGTTCTGAACAAGAGAAGGTTATCCTAGAGTATTATCATATGGAGGGTGAATCTGATCTATGCTAGACGTCGATAAAAAATATGAAGCCTGAGGAGGAGATCGAGACATTGGAATGGAAGGATTTCCGGATGATGTTTTTCCATAAATATTTTCCGTGCACCCTCCAGCTTAAGATGGAAAGGGACATCCTTTACCTCATGAAAAAATAATAAGAATATGTTGGAGCGTATGAGGAAAACTTCACAAGGCTTGCACGACATGCTTCCGACTTTTTCATTACCCCCGAATGCAAGGTTGACTACTTATTTGTTGGGCTAAAGCCTAGCCTGAGGAAAGAAATAGTGATCCGTGACTTCGACAGCTATGAGGAAAATTTCCGATGTGCCCTCAAGGTAGAAATGGAGATTGGGGAATCACATGGGTATCATGGGGACAAGAAGCGTAAGGCCGAATTCAATGTTGGTGGTCTGATGGATAAATCCAACGGTGGTAAGAAGATCCAGTACCCCACTTGCCCAAAGAGTGGAAAGAAGAACCCTGTAAATTGCCTCAAAGGGACGAGGAAATGCTTTAGGTGTGGAAGAGAATGGAACCTAGATGTCAACTGTTGGCAAGAAAGACCCGCAGCTACGACAGAGGAGATGAACGCTCCGTTCGAACCTCAACGTGTTGTTCATTGCTACAACTGAAAATAACCAGGTCATTTTTCAAATTAGTGCCCTAAACCAAGGGTTTTCGGAGGCAACCAACAATCTCCAAGGAAACAAGGAAGAGATTTTGCCATCACTTCGGCCAAAGTGAACCCCGAAAACGAAGTGCTGACAGGTACGCTAGTTATTCATTCAAGAATAGAGAACGTACTTTTTGATTCAGGTTCTATGCATTCTTTTATATCTCAAAAGTTTAGTAGAAAAATCCAATCACCACCACAAATCATGGAAGTGAAGATGTCAGTGAGTTCGGAAAATGGGGAAATCATTGCATCCCATGAATATAAGTCCTCACCTGTTATAATCTGTGGATTGAATTTCCTGGAGAACCTCGTCATACTCCCTCTGGTGGAATTTGATGAAATTCTTGGCATGGATTGGATTTCCTTATACAGATCAAACATAAATTGTTGGGAAAGGGAAATCACACTCCATATGGAGAATCGACCCCCAATTATTTACAAGTGTAAGGAGGAAGATGAATCTACTTTAGCTCCATCATCTCAAGCATGGGTATTACTGCCCTATGATCACACGTATCTGGATCAGATGGTTGAGTCCAAGGAATAAACCATCCTTGAAGAAATGCCTATTGTGAGGGAATCTGCAGAAGTGTTTCCCAAGGAACTACCTGGTCTTCCTCCTAGAAGAGATGTTGAATTCTCAATTGAACTTATACCAGGGGCGCTAATAATATCCAAGAATCCATATAGAATGGCTGTCGTGGAACTTGAAGAGTTGAAGAAACAACTACAGGAGAATCTGGATAAAGGGTTTATATTCCCAAGTGCTTCACCATGGGGTGAAACAGTCTTCTTCATCAAGAAAAAGGATGGGTCAATGCAGCTTTGCGTCGATTATCGTAAACTTAACAAAATCATGATAAAGAACAAGTATCCCCTATAACAGATCGATGACTTGTTCGATCAGCTGTGTGGAGCACAATACTTCTCCAAGGCCGATATTCAGTCGGGATATTATCAAGTAATGGTGAAGAAGGAAGATGTCCCCATGACTTCTTTTTATACAAGATACAAGCAATATGAATTCATAGTAATGCCTTTTAGACTCACCAATGCTCCATAAATCTTCAGGGACTTGATGAATAGAGTCTTTAGAGATTACCTTGACAAATTTGTGGAAGTCTTTATAGATGATATTTTAATATACTCCAAAACAAAGGAGGATCATGAGGAGCCATTAAGAACTTTACTGGAGACTTTGCGTAAGGAGAAGCTCTATGAAAAGTAAAGAACGTGTGAGTTATGGTTGAAGGAAGTCTCATTCTTGGGCCATATCATCACAAGCAATGGGATATCTGTGATTCCCTCCAAAACCGATGCAATTGAGGGATGGTCAATTACAACATCAGTTACAGATATCCGTATCTTCTTGGGGTTAGCTGGATATTATCGACGATTTTTGAGAAATTTCTCATGATTTTCCAACCCTCTTACCAAGATAACTAGAAATGGAGTAATGTTTGGTTGGAGTGATGAATTCGAAGAAATATTTAAGGAGTTGAAAAGGAGGCTTATCACTACGCTCGTGCTCACTTTACCCCCATGTGGGGAACTTTTTGTGGTATTCAATGATGCTTCGAAGAGGGGATTAGGCTATGTGCTGATACAGAATGATAAAGTGATATCCTATGCCTTAATGCAGTTGAAAATCCGTGAGCAAAACTATCCAACACATGATCTGGAGTTGGCGGCAGTGATATTTTCCTTGAAAATATTTCATAATTATCTCTATGGGGAGAAATTTGAGATATATACTGACCACAAGAGTCTTAAATATATATTCACATAGAAAGAGATTAATATGTGCTAGAGAAGATGAATAGATCTCATCAAGGACTATGACTTTTCAATACATTACCACCCTAGGAATGCGAACAAGGTGGCAGAATCCCTAAGTAGAAAGGACCCAACGATTCTATCAATGATGAGAATTGAGAAGGATCCAATCTTCTTAGACTTGTTGAAGATAGACATGGGAATCACAAAGAAGGGAACATCATCAATCCTTTCACAAATTATTGCTCAACTATCTCTTTTGGAAAGGTTAAAGGATTATCAAAAGGATGATGTGGGAATTCAAGAAAAAGTGGAAGCTATCAAAAAAAAGAAATCCTCAGAGTTTAATGTTAATGAAGAAGGAATTGTGAAATTTCGGAAAAGGCTCTGGGTTCCACCACGTCTGGAGCTGAAGAAGGAACTTTTGGATGATTCACATAGTTCAAATTTCTCTATTCACCCAGGGAGCACAAAGATGTATTGAGATCTACGAGAAAACTTTTGGTGGGATAATATGAAAAAAGAAAATCACTGAATATACAGCAAAGTGACTGGTGTGAAAACAAGTAAAGGTAGAGAGGAAGAAGTCTAAGGGGATGATGTAACCATTGACCATACCATAATGGAAATGGGAGAACATAACCATGGACTTTGTCACTGGACTTCCAAGGACATCCAAAGGCAACAATGCAATCTGGGTTGTTGTGGATCGTCTTACAAAGACTACACACTTCATTGCAATTCGGGAGTATTTCTATTTGGATCAACTGGCACAGATATATATCAGAGAAGTGGTAAGGATGCATGGAGTGACACTATCTATTGTGTCTGAACGAGATCCAAGATTCACCTCTATGTTTTGGAAGAGTCTTATAAAATCTCTAAAAACTGAACTGAACTTCAGTACTGCCTATCATCCTCAAACTGATGGCCCATCTGAGCGGACTATACAAACACTTGAGAATATGTTGAGAGAGTTCTCAATGTACTTTAAAGGAGGATGGGAGAAACATCTTCCTATGGTTGAGTTCTCTTATAATAACAGTTTCCACTCAAGCATCCAAATGGCACCATATGAAGCCCTGTATGGGAAATGGTGTATAACACCGACATGTTGGTATGAGGTCGGTGAACGTAAGCTGCTTGGACCAGAAATGGTCGAGGAAATGGTTTAGAAGGTGAAAACCATTCAGCAGCATATCAAGGCAGCCCAAAATTGACAGAAGAGTTATGCAGATAATCGATGACGAGACATTGAGTTTAAAGTTGGAGACATGGTTTTTCTATGCATATCTCTGTGGAAGAAGATCATGAGGTTTGGAAAGAAAGGGAAGTTAAGTCCAAGGTATATCGGCCCCTTCGAGATTCTTGATCGTGTCGGGGCTGTGGCCTATCGACTATCACTTCCACCTATCATGCACAAAGTACATGATGTCTTTCATGTATCCCTCTTTTGGAAGTACATACCAGACCCTTAACATGTACTCTCTTATGAGGTGGTACAGTTGGAGGATGATCTTTCTTATGAGGATAAACCAGTGAAGATCATAGATCATAGAGAAAATGTTATATGAAATAAGACAATGCCCCTCGTCAGGGTGTTGTGGTGAAACCACAAGTTTGAAGAAGCGACTTGGGAATTTGAGGAAATGATGAAGCTGAGTTACCCACATTGATTTTAGTGTGGGAAAATGAAATTTCGAGGGAAAAACTTCTTAATGGGGGAATATTGTAACGACCCAAAGTTTAATTAATGGAAATCCCTCTTGATCTAATTAAATGTCTCTTTATGTAAAATGTTTATATAAAATTTCAACTTATTTGGTTTTATGTTAAGAATTGTGACCATTGCTTTTATAGTCGTTGAATAGTGATCACATGACTAGTATAAATATAAGGCTTTTACAAACCCAATTTACCCAGACAAAGGAAACAATGGCCTCATCTAGTAGAGATGCTCCATATGAAGCCCATTTGTCGGAGCTCAAAAAAGTGGTGGCATCTTTGGGCTTCGCACTTGACAAAGCCCAAGCTGAGCTCCATCATTTCAAGCTCGAACGTGACCGTCTATGGGAAAAGTGGAATTTGATAGAAATTACCACTCGGGCGATGTTATCCGAGCCACCCCAAGAGTCTGTCACCATCGAAAACGTTACCATTAGGTCTTATGCGGCTGTTTTAAGAGTTATGTAACAAATCTCTAGTACTATGTTCATGTACATTATTTTTTGTATATAATAATGAATATACTTTCTTGTCATTATTGATACATTGTAAATAGTTTTTAAGGTGCAAATAGTGTTTTTAGATATTATTTAATTAAGAATTATATTTTATTAAATTAAAGTATTTTTGAATTAAATAATATTTAAATAAAATATTATTATTATTTTTATTAAATTTATTTTATTATATATAAATGATCATATAATTTTATGATTGCAATTGTAATTTTTATTAAGGTTTGAAAGCCATTTTTTATCAAAACCGGTGAATTTTCGATAAATGTCTGTTTTTATTTTAAAAGTGAAAATTAACATATTTATAAAATTATTTATATAAAAAAATGTTATTTCTGGAATCAGGACGTCGAAATTATCCAACGGTGAATTTTTCATAATTTTCTGAGACAGTCAATTTTTTGGGTAAAAATTAAATACTGTTTAAATATATAATGTATTTTTATGACATCATAATGACCCAATAGTGATGTAATAAAATATTACATGATATATGTTCGGCCAATATATATTTTAACATTAAAATAAGGTGATTTTGGGTTTGTTTGACTTACATTTCAAAGCATTAATGGACTCTTCAAGACTTATTAAACACCTTGTCTTTTTAAATTGTTTTCAATGGGAGTGTGACCCACCTCCACATAATAATCCCTATTATTTTAAGATGTTCTGACTTTTCCCTTATAAAATATTTTTTTGATATTCCCTTTTCCAAAAACCATGGGAAAAAACCATGGTATAGTTTGTGGTTTGGATTAATTTAATATAAGGGGTCCCAAACCTAAATAATAAAGAATTCCCTCAACTTTTTTATATAAACCCACCCAAGATCCAACTTCCTCCTCACTCAAAGCCTTTGGAGTTCATCCAACCTCTGCCCTACTCTCTATAGAATCCTCTCAAGGTGCCCCAAGCTCCCAATAATCCCTTCTCAAGCCTCTCTCAATCCTTTAGAAGCACACTTCCAAGTAAGGGTTTTTTCTTCCTTTCCCATTTTTTTCTACTTTTATTTAAGTTGTTTTTACCATTTAATTTAAATTATTAATGTTGGGGTATGGTTTAGAACCTCCCTAATACTACCCTATTTATGTTTTAATGATGGGATACCCCTTTCTCTCACATTAAATGCCTCCCATGTACACCCGTTACTATGCGGAAATTCTGAAAGGAACTTCTCTCTCCTCATTTTCATTCAAGCAATACTTTTGTATCATGAATATAAATTCCATTAAAATTGTAAGGACATGTATCTACATGACCTAATTACTATCCATTACATGTAAATATGATGAGTAACCCCTTTTACTCTCATTAACCATTTTTATGAATTCCTATGTCACGCCGTTACGCTGCCGAAATCACACCGATTTTCTAAGCGAATGCCATTGTGTAGTGAATACCATGCCCATTTCTCCATCAAGTGTATTAACATTTATGCACATTTACATATTGATTATAAAGTTTCATGTATGAATTCCACATTCCTTCATTGTGGAATAAATGATTATGTTTTATGAATCCATGTTTTATGATCCATGTGGCACACTTATGCATGAAATGAAATGTTTAAGAAGGGTGCGCCCTTATAGCGCTCCAATGCATTGGGTAAAGTATAGTATCATGATACTTCATGTGAAATGAGTGTTGACTCATGATAATTAAAGTGCAACGAGGGTTTACTCATGCTTCATGTGCAATGAGTATTTACCCATGCTCCATGTGCAATGAGCCTTAGATCAGGCTAATTCCAGGTTAAGTGTTGTTGCCACATTTCCATGTTATGATTATCATGCTTTATTATTCCTTTATGTCCATGTTTCTCTTGTTCTCTATCTATATGCCTATTGTCAAACATGTATTGTACTCCTCATGTATTCTGTGTTTATTCACTTACTAGGCTTTATAGCTCACCCCTTTTCTTATGCATGTCCTCAGGTTATCCCATGAAATTCTAAGTACGAGGGAATGTAGTGGTCATGTAAAGGAATTTTTCAATAAAGATGTTATATTTCAGGTTTTAATTTTTAATCTAATGATCCTAATCCCAAAAGACACTAGACCTCTCGATTTTCCATGTTGTATCAAGTGAATAGTTTTTGTAATAAATCATGTTTATGTTTGTAATAAAAGAATGGTTGTCATATCCTCCATCAGTCTTTAGATTAAATCACCATCAGTCACTATGGATCCACATACATAAGATCTTCACTCGTTTTGTGTTGTTATTTATTTAATTTGGTATCTGATACACTGTTTAGGGGAAATCTCTTCTAACATATTTTTAGGATCTTAATGTGTTATTTGTTTTTCTCTTGATCTGAGTCGAATTCAGAGCTAATACTAGATGAACTATCCACTAAAGACCTATGGTCAGTGGTCTCCTTATTTTTAATTAAAGTGGAGTTGTTTTTTTATACAAAATTGTAATGCATGCCAAATTATTGGGTGGTGCCTTAACTTAGACCATGATCCTTGAATTCAATTGTTAGGTATGGCCCATTTAATTTAAGAGGCCATCAATAAATTATTATAGGTTATGGAGCTTGAAACTAGACCACCCCTTTGGGTGTGTTTTTTATTTTAAATATCTATTATGATGGTGTATGAATTGGGACACCTTAGGGTGTGTCCATTACCCCTTTCATAGGATGACAAGTTTAAAGTGAATTACAAGATGATATGAATTTTAATTGGATGGATTAAGAGTAAAGGGATGGATGACCATGCCCTTGTCATTTTTTATGTAATATCTCATCGAATATTTAAATTTTTTTAAAACTTAATTTCCCATGTGAGATAATTTAAGGCCAAGCCTTATGAGATTGACCATGATTTTATCCACTTTTCGAGGTGTGGTCTAGTTTAATTTGATCTTGGCATTGAACTTGACATATTAAATCATACTAATTAAATAATTCTCAATTAATTATTTTGATTTAATGATTTTCCTAAATTATTATGTTTGAGATTATTTTTTAATGAAATTCCCACATGAGGTAAATTAAAGACAAGTCTTATGAGTTTCCCAATGCCTTGAGTCACCTCTTGAGGTGATATTGAATTGGATTTTCTTGGTATTGACCTTAGTATGAAATGATTTTGATGATATGGTTTGATTAAATATTTTTGAATTGTTGAAGTATAGTAGAAATTGATTATAAATGGTATAGTTATATCAGTTGGGAAATTAATGGTTAAAGAATAAGGAATGGATTCCATGACCCTAGAACTTTTTCTTGTAATGTCTTGTTTAATCATGTGATTCTATTGAAATGAAATTCCCACATGTGTTGGTCAGCAGAAATACTTATAATCCTAACCAAAAACTTGAGTCTCTTTTTTAGGTGATATTAAATTGAGTTGGTTTGGGTGATTGACCTCTGTATAATTGATTTGATATTGAATATTATATTCCTTGGGTAATACAAGGATTCAAATGGTGAATTCCATGGACTGAATCATTTAGAATTTATCATGCTTAAGGCCGAGTGATAAATGGACTCATGATCTAGACTAAAAAGGACGGGTTCATGATGTGATTGAATATTGTATGAAAATTTATACATGGATTGATATGATAATTCCATGGGCGAACTCAAAGGGAATTGATCTTATAACCATGGGTGATACTTCATCTCCCTAAGTCTACTGCCAAGGATGAAATCAATTGAAAAAGATGTTTTAGAACACTTATAGTGATACATGAGTTATTTAGGATTTCCATGTATGGGATTGTAAGGTGTTGTTTTATATTATACATGGATTGATACATGGATTCCAACTTAGGAATATCATGGATGGGATCATGTTCAAATTTGAATAAGAATGAAATGACTTATAGGACATGTATTCCAAGCCAAAGAACAATCTTGGATTCTATATTGTTTATACATTGAGGATATCCAACATAGGAATCCTTTGATAATGTTTTCATAGTGGATGCTGGGCTATACAATGAGTTTTAAAACTTACTTATTAAATGGGGATTAATTTTCGAATATGCTTACGAGGAATTCCTGACTTACGTCGGGTCTCGAGACATTTTAATTAAATGAATTTGAATTATAAATTGATAATGCTTATAAATGGTGTATACCTGAATATTAAATCAAAGACTTATTATTAAATGAATTAGATTATATGAAATTGTTAATTGGGAACCTGGATTATAAGATGTTTACTTGTGAGTACTTCCTTTAATTTTTTATATCTTACTACACACTGATATATATATATATATATATATATATATTCACTGATTGGAAGGAATAGAACTTGGGTACCCAAATAGTCTATATGTTTGTAGGCAAGGGTAAGGGAAGGCACCATACTACATGTTCCTGATTGCTGTTTAGATGTAGGGGAGCATGGGACAGAGCATATGCTCATGATGCGAGTTGAGAATTTTTTTCCCTTTTGAAATTTTTTTACATGTACTATATATCGGCCATGTCTACATGTTTCGGTGTTTTATTAGAGATATATGCCTTTTTCAATATCATGTTTATGTTATAAATTCTTTTATTTATTATCTATCAGTCTTACTTTGTTTACCTCTTTTCTATATGATTACTACTTCCACTTCTTGTATGTTCTTGATATTTTTTTGTTCTATACTCTATAGAGGAGGGCATAGTCTCCCCACAAAAACACATAATCCCTCACTTCTAGTAGGAAGCCTCTTGATTTTGGGGATTTTTATTTGAGGCCATATGACCCACAGGTCTATTTTCTATTTTATCGGCTAGTTGGTCTGGTTCATTACATGTGGAGTAGAGTTTAATTGGTCTAATTGTCCCTTGGGAATCTATCCTATATATATGGGTCAGAACTAGATTGTAAGGATTTAAAGTGATCTTCATCCGTACCACCCACCACCATTGGGGAATTTGTTAATGAGCCATCATCCAACAAGATATTTTTATGTTGATCCTTTTTCTTTCCTTAATGTAGGAATCTAAGTGTGAAATATTTCTTTCACCTTACCAAAACTATGTTACACTGAATATTTTCCTTAACTTCCTTATTAAAGGAGAAACTCTTATTGATATTTTTTACATACAAGGGAACTGAAGAAGTCATCATACCACACCTTCTACATACATGGTTTGACTCACTCAATATCAACATTGATGATATCAAGCTCTTGAAAGTGTGAGGGTTGTTCAAAGTTCCCTGAATAAAGATCTCCCTTGAGGATTCTGAGTTTGTTGTGAAGGTAAATCCATGGAAACTCCCGCATTAGATTTAGCTTGTATTCACACACCACGTGATGATTGTTGGGTTCATTACACCACTAGTTTTAAACTAAGAAACATCCAATGTGGACACCACCAGTTTTAAGGTTGAGGAGAAGAGGAGAGGGGTCAAAGTGGTCCTAAAAAAAATGTGAAACAACCTTTTTCCTGGATTAAAATATAAGGCTGAAATATTTTAGGAATAAAACTAAGCTAGAAACACGTGTGAAAATAACATTTTTGATTATTTTACCGAGTTAATTTGTAACCCAAGAATCCCAAATGATTCAACTCATTACAGGAATAAAAGGTGGATAAATAATATTTTGATTTTAATGGATAAATACCTCTTTATTTTTTCTCTACAACATTTAATATCATGTTATATTTTCCATTAAAAATCCCAAAATTATTCCTAGTACTGAAGGGACCAATATTGTTCCATAACACATATTTGGCCACAGTATCAAACACAATAAATAATTATTTTTTTATCAACAAGAAGTATAAGGATAACACTGAAAACATCAAAGGTATAACCAGGACCACAATGGTTTGAAGTAGTGAAGTCCAAGAGCATATGATCTAGAAAGGTTGACCCCCTCAAGAGTAATGTACCCAATACTATAAATACAAGATTTACTCTAACTTTTTGTTTCAATGGATGAAATAAAGTCAGAAACTGCATTCCCTTAACACTACATATGTAAGATATCCTTGTGATAGGCTACGAGACCCTTACACCTTCAAATATTATATGTAATAGATGAAAGAATGGTTCCAATTCCATGAAGTGAATTTTAAATAGGAAAAAAATCATTCCTACATGCTCCAAGGTAACATTTCTATGGTTTCATAAATAGAGGCCAATGAGAATCACTTGTGCTTTAGCATGAAGAGAGTCTCCTCTTCCATAGTATGCAGAAAAATATAGTATGATTGAGCCCCACATATCCCAGATCAATCCTCTAACCCAAAAGAAACCCAGGTGATAGGAACCATCAGTGTTCAATTTAGTCCCCAAATGTTGTGGATGGAACCGAACCAAACACCCCTGTAAAGGGATGTCAACCAAGTTGAGGGTGGGAGTGGAAGCTATAAGTGGACTAAGGTAAGGGGCTGGCTCTCAATACTTATAGAGCTGGATTAGTTTAATTAAATTTATCATGATTTTGAATATAATACCTTTTCTAGTACAAGTTACATATTTGTGCCACACTTCATTTGTGAATTTGAATAGGAACCAACAACCCATAGAAAAGATAAAATCTCTTGCCCTTTTCTCTGAGCCAAGGTTTCTTTCTCCCGAGAACAACATGTTCAGAAAGGTATTTATTGATATACCATGGGAAGGCATGGAATTGAAGTATCTAAATGAAAACCACACCAAAATCAACCATACACATTCAAAAAATAGGTGCCAATGGTTTTTCACCCTCGGTTCCCAGTAACACTAGTATCTTGAAGCAAGGATGATTCCCAGGAATTTGATATTATCCTTAGTGGGAAGAACATTGTTCATAATAAGCCATATTAGGAAGTTAAATTAAATTGGAATATAATTTCACCAAGTATCTCACCCTAATCATCATGTTCATTAGTATCCATCTTTTATCTATGGAACTCATTCACTGAAAAGGATCCTGAGTAAGATCTTGTGAAGACACATTTTCCAGATCAAAATTTAACACAATGTTATTAAAGATGACCCGCTGCTTCTCATCCAAGATTTCTTAGATGAAACTTGGGTTCTCACATGCATATATGAATGTGATTTATGGAGTATAAAATCCAGAAAAATCCAGTTTATTCCCCACCAAATTATATTTCTAGAAATTGATGTCTACCCTTCCCATAATCTAATAAGTGTGTACTGTAGAAATGATATCTCTGGCTAGATAAGGAGCCAAATAATATAATTTCTATCTCATTTCATGTCCATACATGTCCCACACTTATCATGCATGTGGCTGCCCCAAATCATCATCTCCTTAATATCCTTCCATGGTAACATAGAATGCAAGCCCCTCATTTCCCCAAAGTCATTACTAATGTTTATTCCCCCTTCAAGAAGGGTTCTTTCCATTATATTACATGAAACCTAATTATGTTTTAAATCTAATTGGGTGTACCAAAAGAATGAAACCATTAAGATATTGATGTTAGAGATGAAAATTTTCAAAACGTTTAGGGAATAAAGGAAGTGCATGAGTATTAATGAGAGAACTCTATTCACCAGGGAAATTCTTCCTCAAAATGATAGGATACTGTCATTATAGTTTAAAATATGCACTATGATTATATCCACTACCTTATCATGGGGATAAATATGATGTTATTAGGGGATACTGGAGAACCCAATTATTCTATAGGAAAGGTATCTCTATGCATGCCAAGACTTACAATTTCTCACAATGTAAAAGCTACTCTGGTCAAGATTCACTAGTTGTTGACTCCATTAATAATATTCCTCCAAAACTCCATTGAACCACCAAACAGACATACTACTTCCATTATCAAAAATTATTATATCATATGTCAACATAATATATGAAAATCATGTAAAAAATGCCACCAACCAGGTGCCTGTTATGGTAAGGGAGAATTCCACATAAAGCTAATAATTAATTAATATACCCACTAAGCACATCCTAGGTAAGAATAAACAAGGAGGGGGAAAAAGGGTCCCCTTTTCGAATTGCTAAAAATTCCCTAAAAACCCTATATTGTTTTACCATGAAGTATGTAGATATCTATGAGGATCCAAAGAACAGGAACTGTAGGACAATTACCTAGTAAGATAATCCCATACCAGAAAGGTCTCTTATAATGATGTTCTATTCGATCCTGGAATAGGCCATGTTTATATCCAACTTAATTTCTATATTAGACCGAAAAGTATTTTGATTAATACTAAATATATTCTCTTGTTCTAGGATGATAGCACCTTGAACTATTTGACCTTTAATAAACCCATGTTATTATTCGGAGATTCATATGTGGAGATATGCCCTGATTCGTTTATTAATGATGCATTCCAATACCTTATACGAGATTATACACATAAAAATAGTACTATAATAAGTAATAGAATGCATATCATTAACCTCCATCACTAGTATAATCTTTTTGGCACATACAACATGGGGATGATTTCCTCTATGAAAATAATCTTGCACCGCATGCACCATATTCCTCTTCACCACGACCCATGAGGACCTGTAAAAGTAACATGGGAAACCATGAGGCCCCAATGCACTTTTAGGATTGGTATTCCATATCGCATATTGGATTTTCCTCACTTTGGGTATATACTTAATGCACTCATTATGAATATCAGTAACAATATGAGGAATTTCATCGAAGAGATTTTTAGGGTCCCTCAGATAACAACCATCAAAAAAGGGTTGGATCTAACAAGTAGATATTTAAAGTGTCCATCCAAAATTTTTCCTACTACATCATGATATTAATAGTAAGATACATCCTCCAGGAGTATATTGGGTCTCTTAGTACATGGATTTACTTTCATAGAAGCATGAAAAAAACCAGTGTTAGATCACCTTCCAAAATCCATTTAATCATCGATCAATCATGGGATAGATGTTCCTATTTCAAGAGAATATTGACCTTGATATTCTTTCCATTCATGAGCTTGAGAAATAAGTATTCATCCCATTTAATCTCCATACTAGCCTCAGGCCTTTCAATTTTCTTATTTATCACCACTATATCCTAGCCATAGTGGGGGTGATTCTTGATCCATATTTAACGGTCACCACTAAGGCGTATATGTTTTTTTAATGAACCATCCAGGGATGTCCCTATGATTTCCTATTCCTTGAATGCCCCACTATTTCATAGAACACTAGGTCTTCCATCCACGTTTGATAAAAATGGAAACCATCAACTCTACCATTCCTGGGAGACAAGACAATACACAAAGTATATTTTTCCAATAAACTAAAAGAATGATGGGAGAACATAATTCATAGAAAATAATATATGGAATTTCTATCCACTATACTCTAATTAATATGAAATTAGGTCTGGTTACCCATTTTTTGGTTTTTACATAGAGTAAACGGACCCCCTACGTAGCCTGTATCCATAAGCTCATTGAAATCCATCAACAAGACAAACTCTTGACTATCTATCATAGAAAAATCCCATCCTTCTATATATTTTTATGGTTCCATAAAATGTTGAAATATCCAAAAATAATCCATTGAGTATGTCCTGGATTAAATGAACCAAGATCACACCGTAAGTCTTCTTGAGACTAAGAATCACATTTAGCGTATACAAAATAGAAGAAAAAAATAGTAAACTCTTACAATTATTTTTGTTTTCATAAACAGGTATGAGGTGGTAATTAGATCCACTGATATGTTGGACTTACAAAAAAGACAAATATTCATATTTTGGTGGTTCACATGAAATAATATATTCTTCCACATTCTATAGAAACACTCAATGATATTTTATTAAATATTTTAGGAGATATAACTACAACAAGGGTGATAGAATTGTTATTATGTTCATCAGAAAGGAAATTTCTTTTTAACTGATCTTCTAGCCTGTGAGGATTCCAAATGAGTGACAATATCATTTCAAATAGCTTCATCTAAATTTGGACCTAGAAAAATTTCCACAAAAAAATCTGGGATGACAATTTATCCATATTAAATTATGACTATGATTTGGTGTATAATATATAATGGAGAAACGGAGAAGGCTCCATTGGATATGACAGATAGTCTTGATTTTCTAGATCTTGAGATAAACCGTAACTGATAGGCAAGGGATAATTTCTTACCACCCTTGGGGTGGGGGAGCTAACCAACAAAGAAGATGGGAGGGGGTATTTATCTGAGACAGATATTCAATATCATCCGATGAAACATCACAAATTTGATGTTAGGGTAACTCAGCTAGAACATATGAAAATACATTGTCTTGAGAGGGTGAGGGGAGAGGCGATGAACAAGAAAGGCCCAAATTCTAAGGGAAAGAGAAGGAGGAGGAGTGAGGGACCTAACTATAGGGAACTAATAATATGTATTGAAGTCCCTCACCACTGTGTTGACCAATATCTGGAGTGTTTGAGCCAAAATACTACTAATAAGAAGGAAGGAGAATGTAACACCCCGAGATTTTATGAAAAATATTCTTTTTAATTTCATTAATGTCTTGTGTTATATGCTACACCAAAAGGATATTTCACAACACACATCCCTGACATGTCTTGAATTACATGCAATCACGACCTTCCACGATAGCATGTGTTGTACGCAACACCAAGTTTCGCTAAACAACGATATGCTATTAAGATATTATTAAAACTAGCCGTTATGAATAGTAATAACCAATTTTTGAAATTTTGTAAATTTTATTTTTCAAAATGGACTTCATTTATGGATTCGGAATATCGAAATTAGATTAGGGTGAAATTTTGGTGATTTTCAGATAACTTTCATATTTTGATGAATAGTGAAAATTACTAAATTTTAATTAAAAACAAATTTTTCAATCGAAATAATTAATAGTGATAAATTATTAATTTGAGTAGTTTTAAATTATATTTAGAATATATTTTTACAATTTAATACAATTTTGTTCATTGGATGTAATTTCACATTTAAACCAGTTATAAACAAGTGTCAATCTTTTTATAGTTATTATCTCTTAAAAACACGCCTTTTGTTTTGACGACGGGAATAAATTTTTAAATTAATTAATTAAACTAATATGTTTTGAATTTGGTAAAATAGAAATCATTTTTGAGTTCATAATATCAAATATATCTTAGGCCTAATTTTTGGTATTTTTCTGAAAACTTTCAATTTTTGGTGAATAGTGAAACCACTAAGTGGTAGTTAAAAAAACTGAATTGTTCATAAAACTTAATTTTACCTCTTCTGTGAGTGGAATTTAAAAAATCCGAGAGACACGGTTTATGTCAGTATGTAAAATGTGGTTCAATGAGATGAAAATAATTTTTGGTCAATAGTAACTTTTTACTTTTATTTACCACGGTTAAAAGTAAATAGGGTAATTAAGGGTAAAAATGATATTATTATTATTACCCTAACACATGTCCAAATTCTATTGTATAAGTGTAATTCGACCAAAAAGAAGCTTAGGAATAAAATATGACAATTTAGGCCCACTTGGATTAGATTAGTACATTTATTATTATTTAATTCAAAGAAGAGTTAAAAGAATTAAAATAAAAGTTTATTTAATAAAACATTTTTAATATAGGGTTATACATAAGATAAATTCGATTGTAAATATTCATTAGAAATCTAAAACGATTTAATACATAATCGTATTTTATTTTTAATTTTTAGACATTAAATAATTTAATTTAGTTATGACACAACGATGATACAGTAATTATCTTATTAATGAAATATTGACATAATTGATGTTATAAATACTAAAATAAATATAATTTGAGACTTTTTATGACTTAAACTAATTTTTTAGGTTAATATGACATGTTATTGTTGATTTAATTAACTTTTTTCGAACTTATCATTCTGTTCTGATTTTCACAAAAGTCAATTACTAAATAGTGTTAAAATTGACATAAAATAGTTTTTAAAACAAATATTATATTATTAATTATTATTTTATTCCTAAAAATCTAAGGTTCGGAAAAATGACTTATATAAGGTTATATATATTAATAATAAACAATTTGGGGTTTGTTTGTCATCTTATTGTATGTTTATTAACCTTATAGTATAAGAACACAAGAAGACACGGTAAAAGTAAAATTATTTAACTTAATGTTAAATCTAAAGGATAAGGTTAAAATAGGAACCTAAACTTGTCTAAATTCTATTTGATGAGAGGATTTAGACCCATCCCCACCTTAGCCTCAAAATAAATCAATTTGGAGCTATTTAAAACCGAACTTGACTTTATAATAAAATAATAGTTTTAGTTATTCCAAAGGTGCCCCTCTCCTGCCTTATAAAAGGACACCTCCTCCCTATCTTCCTCACACAACTTTGAGCCTTCATGCTCGGCCCACCCCTGACAAAATATCTTCTCCACTTCCCTAGAAACATCCTAGAGGTTATGGGATTCCTCAAAGACCAATTTTAGTGCCCTAAGAGGAGGTCTCAAAGAGGCTCTTCAAAGAAGAGGTAATTTCTGTTACCAATTCTTTCACCTTTATTTCTTCCTCCACTTCTTCTTATAAGGTTGTTTCATTATGAAGTAAAAACATCAGTATCACTAATATACTTATATGTTATTATAAGTATGAAACAATCCTAATTCACCATCTATCCATCCTACGGAAAACAAAATCACCGCGCGTGCGTACGTATGGAATACCGTCTCCACGTCGTGGTGTAATCTGTTTTTCCACCAACACCATACATGGATGGGTATTATGGTGTAAAGAATAACTATACATATTTATTATAAAATCATAATTATTCTGATATATTGTATCATCCACTCCAATTCAATTCAATTATTATGGAAATTATATCATCGCTCGTGCGTACGTACGGACTACCGTCTCCACGACGCGATGAGATTCATTCTCCACATTAACCATTCATGAATGATTATAAAGTATATATAATGAATAATAATTAAATATATGAAATCTAAAATCTACTGTATTTATGTATATATATATATATATATGTATGTCATCTACTTACTTCCATTCAAGACAATAAGGAAAGGAAAACAGTGTTCATGCGTACATACGGACTACCGTCTCCATGAACGGTGTGTTTCATTTCATTTATCTATCGATTATATATATATATTGAATATATATGATATATAAATCATTATTTATATTCTTTAAGTATGTAAATCATGATATAAGTAATAATAATGTCAATAACAACAAGTCCAAACACCTACGATAAATGAAACGATTTTACCCAAAACGCTTCTTTAACATGGAATTTACAAAAGAACGGGTAATATAAAGTCATAAGTGAACCATATATGATATCATAACAATAAGTATGATTCTGGAATAAGTCAATAACATTATTTAAATCATTATATAGGAGGTTCGGACACTTACGAAGCAAATTGGACCTAAGGTAAGGGAAATATCACAATCTCATTTTTTTTATCCGAAATTGTTTATACTTTGGTATTTACTGGGGTGTATTTTATCATCCACATCCATGTTTCCTCAATATGTAATATTTATATCTTTCTGCAATTTTTTAAATCCTATTTTACCCTTTGGTGAGTTTTTAGTAAAAGATATGAAAGGAATCTTTTGTCATTTTTCGTACGAGGTACTTTTTTGACTTTTTCGACAAAAGTATGAGAAGAATGTTTTTTTAACTTATATGGCATGAATGGATTTTTAAAACATTATTTCTAAGAATAATCCTTTACAAGTTTTCAAGTTTATTTTTAATCAACTTGTTTTAGTTTAAAGTTGTATGACATGTTAAGAAAGGAAAAATGTTTTTGAAGAAGAAAGGATATTTTCCTCAAGAATGGAGTTCATGTTTTTAATCAAAATTATTTTCCATCTAAGATAATAAAGGGTTATGTTTTTATCCCTATTATTACATTGATTTGATTATTTTGTGATGGAAATATTTTTATGAATTCCTTTATCTTATATGAATTGTTTTACGATGTCATGTTGTTTAAGAATCCCATTTTTATTACATGGGTTATGCTATGATGTATGGTTTATGATTATGTGGTAAACATAAGAATGGTATCATTATGAGATGGGTGGGACCTATATCTCCCTCTAATGCATTGGGTAAATATTTTATATCTCATGAGATAGACATGGCTGGAATGGTAGGTTATACCGGTTCAGTGAAACAGGACTAAAACGAGGGTGACTCGGTTCAAAAAGGGACTTTGTCCACTAAGATAGTCTTGGCAATGAGTCTTGACTAACAAGAAATGATTCTCTATGATTATGTGTGAATGCAACAAAGTTTCATGTTTTAAGTTATGATTATTTTAATTACATTTCACTGCCATGATTTATCCCATGTTATGAAATTATGCTCTTTTTTGCAGGTTAAGATTTCCAAAATGTTATGTTCTTATGAATATGATGTGATTGATATTTATTTTGTTTACCTTTACTGAGCATTTGAGCTCACCCTTTTATGGTTTCTTTTCCCATTGATATAAAGAAAGGTTTTAGGTAAAAAAAGGAAGATCTTTATGGGAGATGTTGAAGATCTTTCACCACGATTAGAAGATTATATTCTGAGTTTCCAAAGACACTAAACTATTACGATCCTTGTGTGTGTGTTTTTGTTATGTACTAAGTATTCCGCAAAAGTAATGTAATGTCCATGTACGTCAGGCTTCGGGTCTCTACAGTTGGTATCAGAGGAAAGGTTTAGTCAACCTTTGGAAACTAGGACACGAAAACGTTAGTGATATCCCTAGAGATATTTCTAAGGTATGTCTAGGGATGTCCCTAAGGATAAGTATACGTATAGGATATAGTCCTAGAACTACGGTAACGATCATAGAATTTAACCTAAGATGTTAGACATTGAAGGTACTCCCCTTTATTATGTTGTTTTCTCTAGCATGATTTTTGCCTCTCACACTATTATTTTTGATTTTAGACGATGGATGGAACCCGAAGGAACCTTGTTGATCAATGCAATGGAAAATGCAATGATTTCCCTCCTGAACAAACAAATGTTATGGGAGATGGAGTGAAAAATCTTATTTCTATACTTACACAAGCTATGAATCATTCTGGGCTTCCAAATGAGAAGAGAAGGGAACAATATTCTATTGAGTCCTTCATGAGGCAACGTCCACCTTCTTTCAGTGGGTCTTCTGATCCACTTGTTGTTGAACAATGGATCAGTACCACTGAGAAGATATTTTCAGTTCTTCAGTGTTCTGAACATGATAAAGTCATCTTAGCAGTGTATCGTTTGGAAGGTGATGCTGATCAATGGTGGAATCTTATTAAGAATACAAGGCAAAGGGATGAAATTGAGTCCATGGAATGGGACGAGTTCAATAACTTATTTTTCAATAAGTACTTCCCTAGTATTCTTCGAACAAAGATGGGGAAGGAGTTTCTTGAACTAAAGAAAAAGGATGATGAATCTGTTGGTATATATGAAGCGAATTTTACAAGACTTGCAAGGAATGCATCTGGCATTATCATCCAACCTGAAAGTAAAGTTGATCGATTTCTCAGTGGCTTAAAACCAAGTCTTAGAAGGGCATTAGCTATAAGAGACTTCAGTAGCTATGAAGAAATTGTGCATTGTGCTATGAAGGTAGAAATGGAAGTTGGTGTTACATATCCATCTCATGGTTTTGAAAAGAAACGAAAGATGGAGTTCGAAGAGAAATCTCAGAATAATGTTGAAATGAAAATGAATGTTTCCTTATACACAAAGTGTGGAAAGAAGCATGGTGGAGATTGTCTTAAAGGGACTAGAAAATTTTTTAAGTGTGGAAAAGAAGGTCATCGAGCAGCTGAGTGTCGAGGTAATGGAAAAAGGGTTTCTAATGATGTGAATAAAGAAAACACTGCAGAGAATGCACCACCAACAATTCAATGCTTCAAGTGCAAGGAAATGGGGTATTATGCTAATAAATACCCGAATCCAAGGGTTAGTGACGATCAACATGAGCAACCAATTAAGGAAATGGACAAAGGGAAGTCACATGCGATCACTATTGGTGACGTTGAATATGACAACGATGTGGTGGAATGATTAAGTATTTATGTAATGGGATTCCAAAATAATGTTGTATCATAAAGTACTGGAATATTTATGTGTTGGTCTAATGTGGAATTCAAAGTGATTGAGATATTTTTGGAAATAAGATGATATGCGCATAATGAAGGGAAAGCGAGAAAATGACATGTTTAACAGTATTCATGAGCTCATGATTAAGGACTAAGTGATATCATGGTTTGAGTATATAGAATTTTTGGATTTTGGTATGTGGAAAGAGTTAAATTTTGACATCATTCATGTTTTCACTAAGGTTTAATTGGTATTCACTTTTCAAGAGAATACATGATTAAGGTATTCACATGATTTGAATGTGACCAACAAGACATATCTTATGATATATGGGGATCAACGATGGTATTAAATCTCTGGTGATTGTTTTCAATATATTATGAGATTGGACTGCAGTATTATGGATAAGCCTAAAGATTGGAATGGATTATGTTGGACATAAGATAGTATTGTTTAAGGATAGAAGTTTTTCGATATTATTGATGGGATTTTATAGTAATATAGTTTTAGAAAAAGGACAACCTGCAGGACGGGCGACAACCCATCGCGTCGGACAAGGCCGTGGGAATCGAACCCACAACCGAAGTGCGACTGGCCTTTATCGCCTACCACTGGCCTACAGGAAGTCCCTGTTTAGTAGAAACTAGTTTTATTGTATTAAGCAGTATGATATATGAAGTATAAGTCCATTTTAGGTACCATATATGATTAATCTCACTAAAGAATGACTTATGTATATTTAATAACTTTTGCTAACCTTTTGTTTGAGACAGATGGAATGAACTTTCATACTAACACTTCACGAATAACAAAATAAACTTCATTTATTTAAGATATGAAGTGGAAAATGTTCAAGGCACGAACAACAGTGAGATTGTACCAAAATAAAGTAAGTATTTATTCTAATTCAAATTCTTCAACTTTAGGGAAACGATCTTGAAAACCAAAAATGTTGTCCTAGTGCTCTTATATCTAATTAATCAGATGGTACCTTAGATCGTCACAAATTTATGGATTTTTGATTGCTAGATTTTCCATATCCATGTTCTCTACCACTCTCCATCAGAACATGATGGTTCGATTTCTCTTCCATATCCATATTTTCACCTATGTGGAAACCCAGTGATTAGATTATTTGGGTAACCGTTACATTTCATACTTTTGTTTTAAAATATTGGTTTTGGTATTCCTTTTTACGATGTGGGTTTCGATTAAAAAAAACTTTCAAATAGTAAACCATTTATAACCCTGACGAATTTCGAGGGCGAAATTCATTTTAAGGGGGGTAGACTTTAACACCCTGAGATTTTATGAAAAATATTCTTTTTAATTTCATTAATGTCTTGTGTTATAAGCTACACCAAAATGAGCTTTCACAACACACATCTCTGACCTGGCTTGAATTACACGCAATCGTGACCTTCCACGATAGCGTGTGTTGTTCGCAACACCAAATTTCGCTAAACAAAGATATGCTATGAAGATATTATTAAAACTAGCCGTTATGAATAGTAATAACCACTTTTTGAAATTTTGTAAATTTTATTTTTCAAAATTGACTTCATTTATGGATTCAGAATATCGAAATTAGCTTAGGGTGAAATTTTGGTGATTTTCGGATAACTTTCATATTTTGATGAATAGTGAGAATTACTAAATTTTAATTAAAAACAACTTTTTCAATCGAAATAATTAATAGTGATAAATTATTAATTTGAGTGGTTTTAAAGTATATTTAGAATATATTTTTACAATTTACTACAATGTTGGTCATTGGATGTAATTTCACATTTAAGCCAGTTATAAAAAAGTGTCAATCTTTTGATAGTTATTATCTCTTAAAAACACGCCTTTTGTTTTGACGACGGGAATTAATTTTTAAATTAATTAATGCAACTGATATGTTTTGAATTTGGTAAAATAGAAATCATTTTTGAGTTCATAATATCAAATATAGCTTAGGCCTAATTTTTGGTATTTTTCTAAAAACTTTCATTTTTTGATGAATAGTGAAACCACTAAGTGGTAGTTAAAAAAACTGAATTGTTCATAAAACTTAATTTTACCGCTTCTGTGAGTGGAATTTCAAAAATCCTAGAGACATGGTTGATGTCAGTATGTAAAATGTGGTTCAATGAGATGAAAATAATTTTTGGTGAATAGTAACTTTTTACTTTTATTTATCACTGTTAAAAGTAAATATGGTAATTAAGGGTAAATATGATATTATTATTACCCTAACAAATGTCCAAATTCTATTGGATAAGTTTAATTCGACCAAAGACAAGCTTAGGAATACAATATGACCATTTAGGCCCACTTGGATTAGATTAGGACATTTATTATTATTTAATTCAAAGAAGAGTTAAAAGAGTTAAAATCAAAGTTTATTTAATAAAACATTTTTAATATAGGGTTATACATAAGATAAATTCGTTTGTAAATATTCATTAGAAAGATAAAACGATTTACTACATAATTGTATTTTATTTGTAATTTTTAGACATTAAATAATTTAATTTATTTATGACACAACGATGATACATTAATTATCTTATTAATGAAATATTGACATAATTGATGTTTAAATACACAAATAAATATAATTTGAGACTTTTTATGACTTACACTAATTTTTTAGGTAAATATGACATGTTAATGTTGATTTAATTAACTTTTTTCGAACTTATCGTTCTGTTATGATTTTCACAAAAATCAATTACTAAATAGTGTCAAAATTGACATAAAATAGTTTTTAAAACAAATATTATATTATTAATTGTTATTTTATTCCTAAAAATCTAAGGTTCTGCCAAATGACTTAGATAAGGTTATATATATTAATAATAAAGAATTTGGGGTTCTTTTGGCTTCTTATAGTATGTTTATTAACCTTATAGTATAAGAACACAAGAAGACACGGTAAAAGTAAAATTATTTAACTTAATGTTAAATCTAAATGATAAGGTTAAAATAGGAACCTAAACTTGTCTAAATTCTATTGGATGAGAGGATTTAGACCCATCCCCACCTTAGCCTCGAAATAAATAAATTTGGAGCTATTTAAAACCGAACATGACTTTATAATAAAATAATATTTTTAGTTATTCCAAAGGTGCCCCTCTCCTCCCTTATAAAAGGACACCTCCTCCCTCTCTTCCTCACACAACTTTGAGCCTTCAAGCTCGGCCAAACCCTGCCAAATTCTCTTCTCCACTTCCCTAGAAACATCCTAGAGGTTCTGGGATTCCTCAAAGACCAATTTTAGTGCCCTAAGAGGAGGTCTCAAAGAGGCACTTCAAAGAAGAGGTAATTTCCGTTACCAATTCTTTCACCTTTATTTCTTCTTCCACTTCTTCTTATAAGGTTGTTTCATTATGAAGTAATAACATCAGTATCACTCATATACTGATATGTTATTATAAGTATTAAACAATCCTAATTCACCATCTATCCATCCTACGGAAAACGAAATCACCGCGCGTGCGTACGTACGGAATACCGTCTCCACGCCGTGGTGTAATCTGTTTTTCCACCAACACCTTACATGGATGGGTATTATGGTGTAAAGAATAACTATACATAGTTATTATAAAATCATAATGATTCTGATATATTGTATCATCCACTCCAATTCAATTCAATAATTATGGAAATGATATCATCGCTCGTGCGTACGTACTGACTACCGTCTCCACGACGCAATGAGATTCATTCTCCACATTAACCATTCATGAATGATTATAAAGTATATATAATGAATAATAATTAAATATATGACATGTTAAATCTACTTTATTTATGTGTATATATATATATATATATGTATGTCATCTACTTACTTCCATTTAAGAAAATAAGGAAAGGAAAACAGCATTCATGCGTACGTACGGACTACCGTCTCCATGAACGGTGTGTTTCATTCCATTTATCTATCTATTATATATATATATATATACTGAATATATATGATATATAAATCATGTTTTATATTCTGTAAGTATGTAAATCATGATATAAGTAATAATAATGTCAAGAACAACAAGTCCAAACACCTACGATAAATGAAACGATTTTACCCAAAACGCTTCTTTAACATGGAATTTACAAAAGAACGGGTAATATAAAGTCATAAGTGAACCATATATGATATAATAACAATAAGTATGATTCTGGAATAAGTCAATAACATTATTTAAATCATTATACAGGAGGTTCGGACACTTACGAAGCAAATCGGACCTAAGGTAAGGGAAATATCACAATCTCATTTTTTTTATCTGAGATTGATTATACTTTGGTATTTATTGGGGTGTATTTTATCATCCACATCCATGTTTCCTCAATATGTAATATTTATATCTTTCAACAATTTTTTAAATCCTATTTTACCGTTTGGTGAGTTTTTAGTAAAAGATATGAAAGGAATCTTTTGTCGTTTGTCGTACGAGGTACTTTTTTGACTTTTCCGACAAAAGTACGAGAAGAATGTTTTTTTTAACTTATACGGCATGATTGGATTTTTAAAACATTATTTCTAAGAATAATCCTTTACAAGTTTTCATGTTTATTTTTAATAAACTTATTTTAGTTTAATGCTGTATTACATGTTAAGAAAGGAAAAATGTTTTTGAAGAAGAAAGGATATTTTCCTCAAGAATGGAGTTCAAGTTTTTAATCAAAATTATTTTCCATCTAAGATAATAAAGAGTTATGTTTTTATCCCTGTTATTAAATTTATTTTATTATGTTGTGATGGAAATATTTTTATGAATTCCTTTATCTTATATGAATTGTTTTATGATGTCATGTTGTTTAATTATCCCATTTTTATTAAATGAGTTATGCTATGATATATGGTTTATGATTTTGTGGCACACATAAGAATGGTATCATTATGATATGGGTGGGACCTATATCTCCCTCCAATGCATTGGTTAAAGATTTTATATCTCATGAGATAGACATGGTTGGAACGGTAGGTTATACCGGTTCAGTGAAACAGGACTGAAACGAGGGTGACTCGGTTTAGAAAGGGACTTTGTCCACTAAGATAGTCTTGGAAATGAGTCTTGACTAACAAGAAATGATTCTATATGATTATGTGTGAATGCCACAAATTTTCATGTTTTAAGTTATGATTATTGTGATTACATTTCACTGCCATGATTTATACCATGTTATGAAATTATGCTCTCTTTTGCATGTTAAGATTTCCAAAATGTTATGTTCTTATGAATATGATGTGATTGATATTTATTTTGTTTACACTTACTGAGCATTTGAGCTCATCCTTTTATGGTTTCTTTTCCCCAGGATATAAAGAAATGTTTTAGGTAAAAAAAATGAAGATCTTTATGGGAGATGTTGAAGATATTTCACCACGATTAGAAGATTATATTCCGAGTTTCCAAAGACACTAGACTATTACGATCCTTGTGTGTGTGTTTTTGTTATGTACTAAGTATTACGCAAAAGTAATGTAATGTCCATGTACGTGAGGCTTCGGGTCTCTACAGAGAACCTCCTTCCCTCAATAATGATCTCTCATATTAAATCTATCCATTAAGTAAAATCTATAATCTATATAAGTCGTGTCCTCATCATTACTATAGATATTAAACTATCCATGATCAGGTCGACATTGAGGTTTTTATAGCATACATGAAACACATTTCCTTCAATGTGAAAACATGTTTAGAACCTAGGTCGTGAGGGATAAAAGAGATATTGATACCAATATTCCATATCCTCCACATGATGAAGGGTTCATAGAGGTAGAGGTTTGGTGAGACCAATATAGACTGAAACCCAAGCCACTGCTGCTTCCTTGAGGTGAAGGGTATGAGTGTCATCACATGGAAAAGAATCAAGGGAGTCTCTGATGCCTTCTACTAATACCTCATTCATAAAACAAATGGGATGGCCTAGTACAGATATCCATACCACATCTAGAGAGGTATCCCTACTATAATGAGCTTTTATATACCACCAAAATTGTAAAAACCTCCATCGACCAACAGATATGTATTTCGTAACTTACCATTGTAGTGATATGTTGGTTGGATGGCTCAATTTAATCTATATTGATATTATTAATACACCACTTCCTAAACCTATATGAGGTTAATTTTGAGTGGTAAGATATATGTGATGTTACTTGAAAATATATAAATTTGTCCCCCAAATGAAATAAATTTTTGGTAATCAAAATCAACATGATGGTAGGATCAAAGGTGAGCTTGAGAAGGATTTTTTCAAAACCTTTTGAAGCATATATATATTATTGGGAACAATTTAAAAGTGAATAAAAATGAAAATTTTGCCTATATTTATTTTCAATAAAAAACACTTCAGGGTGTCACATCTGTTAGGGGATAATTTTTTATGTTACTGGAGGAATATGATCTACAGTTTTGGTCTTCCACATGGTGAATTAGGAATGGAAATCAAGGGTAACTAACTGTGAGCTCTGATGTTGGACCTGGAATGTTACTAAAGATAAGTTATTACATATTATATTGGGACTATTATTCATCATCAACTGATTAGGATCTAATTGTGGAGATAAGATGACTATGTTAGGAGAAGAACATGATCTAAAGCCATAGCTCGAGGAAGGAGGCGATCTATATAGAGAAGATTCCTCTTCTCTTTCTTCTCACTTTTTGGATCTTTATTTTTGTGAAAATTAGTAACTAAATTATATATGGGATTTGGTTTGCAATTAATTATAACATTATAATCTATTATTATTTTTTTAATATGATTTTTAGTGTAAATTATATTTCTGAGGTCACTTTTCATTCAATTATGAGTATCAAATTACACTATTCTAAGAATTGAGAGGTGGTGATATTGGATATTTCAAAAATTGATCTTAAAATAGTCTAATTTAAATTGGAAAGGTATTATGTATCTTTACTTCATAATTAATTAATCATTTCTTGATTTTTGATTAAGAGATCAAGGTTAAAGAAATATCACTAAGAAATTGAAGTTCATTGAAAAGAGTTCTTAATGAATCTTTAATTTTTTCATAGAAAAAAATAATTTTAATTATATTGAATAAGATAAAAAAATATATTTTAATCAGTTTAAATTTTTTTTACAACCCTAACATCATAACTTGTTTATAATATATTTCAATTTATCACACATTAACTTTTCATCACTATTTAACCATTTTCTTATTTTATTTTTGATTATTATTTTCCACACAATATTTTATATAATTAATTAAGGAATCAAACCAACATACTAGTTTTAAGATAATAGTAAGTATTTAAAAATAATTATTATGACTCGACCCTAGTCAACGACCTAACATTCCATCATCAAACTGTCATGCCGTTTTGGGGGAAGCCATGGGCATACATTTTTAAAAAAAATTATAAAACAATTCACATATAGAAGGGTAAAATAATTAAAATATCAAAAACATCAATTTAAATAAAATTATACAGAAATTGTTTTTTCTTACATTTTATTCACTAGAATTGATTGCACACTAGGGCCCCTAATACAAAACAAGAAATTCTAATATCTAATTTTAATAAATTTTTTTCTTTTCATCAATTATAAAATGTTATTGAAAATATATAATTAATGGAACCAAACATAGTTGGAAACTATAATTTGAACATAGTTTAACCCACTTTCTCAGTCTTTGGGAGACCTTGGATTTTTAATTTCTAATTTCAAACCATTTCTAAGAATCCTTCATGCATAGAACAATCCCCTAAGGATAATAATTTTGAAATAAAATATTCCAAAATATCTATTATACCATATTTCAATCCAATATCCATAAAGTATTCACGTGAATTTATTAGATATTTATACTACTCTATCAAATAAATTCCACTGAATGGGTTGAGTGAAGTGGAATTGAGGTTGAGAGTTTATATGTTATGTATCTAGTTTTGTGATAAGACTTGGTTCCAAAACCTAGATGAGGAAATATTTGAATCTTGGGATGAGATTTTTAATTCCATGGTGTTGATATCATATCCTAGGTTCACCTCCATTTGGGATAGACTTAAAATAACAAAGTTTTTATAGGGTTAGGGAGAGTTGTTTCAAAAACATTGGGATTGGTATAGATATATTATTATAAAAATTCCCTACCATCAACTAGTTCCCCATCCAATCATGGATTCCTTTTACAATTCCTTCATGCCGTACAACAAAAAATTTATAGACTAATCATGTGGTGGAGACTACTGTAACATGACTATTGATGAACTCAACCAGTTCAGTAAAAATTTCCCAAAATTCCCAACACTAGTGAATTATGAAATTTGTGATAAATTGTCACTAATATATCTCCCATTCCACTATATTTAATGATGGAATGCTTATGTAATAGTGTATCTAGTAAAGAATGTTTGATCACTCTCAATAACACTGCCCCAACATTGTACTCCTTTCCCATCCTGAGGAGAGTGCCCATTTTGTATGTGTTAGGGACGGGAATCAATGAAAATATTTTAGTTTCTAAAATATATGAAGTCCCGGTCCAAGGTTCCACTCATAGGTTCCCCAAGCTCGTTGGGTCAGTAGGCCTCAAGCGCATATCCCATAATTCTTGAGGCTGCCAACTAGTGGTGAGGTCTCAGGATGTGTCCATGGAGAGATTATTAGCCCATTATAAGAGTGTAGCATAATAGATAAATGAAATAGATGGTAAATAGAAGAAGGAGAATAATATAAACATATGGTACCAAAAAATAAATCATGAATAATAAATAATAGGTGAAACTAATAATAGTAATATTTAATTTGAACCTGAATAATATGCAAAAGATGATGATAAAAGTCATGTCATTGTAAAAATAGAAAATATGGCAATAAGGAATGAGAATATACGTTCTATTAAAAATAATATAAAAGAAACCAAAAATTATCCCCAATATCACATGCTCTAGATCAATCATCTATAACCAAGGTCCATCCTAAAAAAGAAACCAATATCAAGTTTCCAAAGATGGATTCTTCCCTTTGTAAACGTCTTTATATATGTAATATTCCGAGGTACAAATGAAATCCCTAATAGTGTCTGAGATAAATCTTAGTATACCACCACCAATTGAATCTATAACATCCAATCCATGTAATATAAATTGGAATAGTGTGAAAGCATGAATTAATAAAATTAAATCAATATAACAATGTAAATACCCATATACCTGCTTCATCTACAGATGGTGACTGAACACAAAAACAGTTCATTAATTAATTATGTTTCAGTTTATATTATATGTCACATGAGTTATAACCAACACTGACATCCTGACATGATAATAACAATAAAATATCTAAGATATAACAAGGCATCCTATGATGATGACAATAAATAGTATCCAAGTTAACAACCAAGAAATCCTTTACTATAGGGGTTGAGTCAACTCATTAATAATTTGTATCATACCTAAAGGGGAAAAAGTGTAATCCAATGGGAATCACCAATGAAATTCCATAGTAATGATTCTAACTGACTACAAGGATTTCATCAATGTTCAAATGGGATAAGAAATGACTAGGATCAATGGTGTATCTAAGGCAGCACATGTCTTTAGAAATTTAAGCCGGATCCAAGGAGAGTATCCAAGGAATCCTAAATATGATAATGGATGGATCTTATGGTGTCATACCAGAAATCCACTTGTAGATAAGGATTCGCTTCCAAGGTGGCTATCAACCTTGGAAACAGACATCCCCGAATCATAATGGTGTTTTTGAGTTCTCAAGGAATTCCCTAGGTAATCTATGGAAGGCTCAAGTTTGACCACTCCTATAATAGTGTCATAGTCTATAAGAAATAGACACCATATACTTGATTCAATATTTAATTGAATCCATATAATAATCATGACCTTTGATTTGTCAAAGTGTTCTTTCCATAAATTCTATTAGTGAGATAAGGTTAAGGACATGAAAACATTTGATAATTTATATAAGTGATATTTAATTCATTAGGTTCACTCCCTCACTTTCGATCAATCATGGAAATGTGTTCTACATATGTGAAAACAAGTCATTCCATAACATAGAATTACGACTGGTCATATATATAGTATAATTTCCAAGTAACCGTTCAAACAAGCATAAATTAGCTAGAACACATACCTTATAAGGGTCCTGCGGCAACTACCAGGTGTTAAATATTCAGAAATTATAAATTTATTTAATTTAAGGGTCTTACCATTAGAAGTGTCAAGTTGTATCAATTCATTGATTTAATTAAACACTTTCCTTTATCAAGGTCAATACCAGGAACACTTGAATGCTGAGATGATAGGATTAACAAGATATTAAAATCATAACTAATGAAAACACCCTACATGGGGTGGTTTACATTGAGGTCATAACCTCTAATGATGGATAAAAAACATTAAAAAGGGTCTTAAAACATAGTTTAAATTACTATAATCCAAGAAAGTGAATTTAATAGGCCACCCCAGATGAAATAGGGATGCACACATAACAATTTATAAAATGTTCAAAACCAGAGGGATCAGTTATAGACCACCTACATTAGGATAATACAACTATCATAATCTATTATCATCATTTATTTTGTATTTTATTAGAATATATATGATGAGGGGATCAAAACCCATAAAATATGGCATATGAGCATGAATCTCGAGAACATTTTTGACAGAAATATAAATAAAGAACGACTAAAAAGGAATTAAGATATTACCGACATGGATCAAATGAGATGAACATTGATTTGATCGGACTATGAAAGGATCAACAAGATAAAAACTACAAAAGAGGTACTTGAGAGATCAAAAGAGGAGAAGGGAGATTTCACTATCTGGTAGCGATAAAATGATAGGAATGAGGTGTGTTAAAAAATTTCATTATGGGAAAAAGGTCATTTCACCCAAAATAGGGGTCCAACAGTTTGGATGGATAGTTTTCCAAACCATGCTCTAACTTTGTGACTTATACTATACTAAGGGGGTGGGGGTACCAGCATAGTTTGTCCATAGAGTTAGAGAAACCATGTTCCAACCATGTGAATCACCTCTGCTAAAAACTGTAGACATTTCATATGGGCATGTAGCCCTTGGTTCACGGTTAGGGAACGTCGTGTCCCCTGATTTAATCCAATATCCAATTCCGTTTGGTTCATAGTGATCATGCAGGTTGGGATTTAATTTTCTCCAAACTGAAAGGCCCAATAATTATCTCCACCGGAAAGGGTCCCGAGCTCCAAAGAAGCCCCATACACCCCCTAAAAGATTTTGAACTCATTATGAATTCAAATTAGGTCAAAAATAGATAAGTAGATCAAATTTAAACAAAAAAATACTTAAGGTAAAAAAGTGTATTATTGTTTCTCCCCTAAAAGGAAATCATCAGTGAGTTCACCTTTTAAGGGAGGGGAAACACTATATGAGAACAACAATGGCCAATGGGAAACTATGTCGGCCTCCTACTCCCATATATCATCCTATACTAAAGGAATAGACTGGCCTCGAAGAGCCTTCGTTCCATGGTAAAAAAATGTGTATTGGATACTCCTAAAAAGAAGCATCAAAATATACCTGCACTCCCTTGGGATCAAAATTAGGATATGGTTTGGAATTAAAAATACATAGATGTGAAATGTAGAATACATTATGCTTGTAATGTTATCTATGAGGTAGTAACAACCTGTAGGTTACCAACCCAACTCATTATAAGATCTCAAAAGAACCTACATAATGAGGTGATATGCTCACTTGCCTCTATAACCATCTATGACCAAGATTTTGTGTTACCCATAAGAAAACATGATCCCTAACTTCGAAATCTCGAGGCCATTGACAGAGATCGACAAATGATTTCTGTCTACACTAAGATGTAGACATAAACTTTTTAATTATATGGACCTACTCATAAGTCTCCTATACAAGTTGAAGACCTAGTAGGTATGTCTCACCTACCTCTATCCATCATAGGGGATAGTGGAATGACCTACCATGAAAGGACCCAAAACTATCCATCTGAATTGTCACATGAAAACTACTATTATAAAAAACATGAAGGGAGGGATATACTGTAATGTCTCAAATTTTTTTTTTTTTATATTATATGGATTTATTTTGAGACCATTAATTGAGACGATGTGCGATTCTGAGGCAGGGTGTGCCCGAAACAAATGATTGAAAAATATTAAAATATTTAATAGCACAGACACAAAGTTTTACTAAAAAATAGAATAAATCTTAATCTAGTTTTTAGATAAAAATATGACGACACTGTTGAGTTTCGAACAGTGGCTTCACCATAGGTGTGACCTAACATTGGTTGGCATGGTTTGATAGTGGAAATTCATCTCAGGAATTTTAAAAGAATAAAATAAATTAAAAAAATTAAATTATTGTATTTCATCGATGTAGTGATGCAACTGTAGTTTTATCGTTAAATAATCCATTTCTTAGAAATCAATGGTTAATATTATAACCCTATAATACTCTATAAACCCTGGAGAGAGGGATCTTGAGAATTATCTCAAGCCGACGATGATAGAGCTTCAAATATGTAATTGCCGAATGCTAATCCTAACGGATCTCTCCAACGATGACAACGTAACTTAGTTCTTCATCAATGATCGATCCATATCAAGGTAGGTGTTTTTTTATGAATTTAGTATCTATATTAATCCCGGATGAATGAGGGTCAATTCAATGGACACTAATTGATATGATATCGTTTCCAGATTATAATTGGATAGATCTAGTTCATTTATTATCCATCTTCGATTATCCTTCTACGACAATGAATTGAGTCCAAACAAATAATGGCCTAGGTTCATTCCTAGCTTTTGTGGGTTTTGGATTCCCCCCTTCATTCTTCACTTTCTTCATCGATGGATCCCAGTGGTCCTAGAATGACGTTTCTGGGTGGTTCTAAACACAATCATACCCCTATATTTGCAAAAAAATTACAAACGATGTAGGATCGGTGTAGATTAGGACCCAAGGAGCTCATATCATTGATCCTTTAAATTTTCAGTCATTGGAGTAGGTGCTATGATCCGTGTAAGGGACCATCGACATGTGGGGGTAACAACCGGCAGTGGTTCATGGTGGAGAATGACGGAAAATCTCATGCAGGAGGCGGAGTCACGTGCAGATGCTATGGTGGCCATGAATGGTGAAAAAGATTTAATGAAATTGGTGGGGCCTCCAGACACAGGATAACGAAGGAGGACGTGAAGTGGTCCATCCAGGTGGGTTTCTTTTGAGTTGCCCTAAATGAGTAGGTGGGTTGGGCCTAGGAGGGCAGTTCGGCTTGGTCAGGTCGGTGTGTTGGGCCAAATGATATTGACCTGAGTTGTACCTCATGACTATTGGGGAAGAGTCTGTTGCAGTCAACCATGTGGGTTAGTTGAATTTACATCTATTATGACCATGATATGGAGTGGATGGTGGAGCTACATTGTGTAGTGACATAGGGCCTTTCCATAGGCAGTTGACTGTAGTGTTTCACTATAGTGGCCGATCAGGCGCAACAGGTTGACTGACCATGACAGTCGGTCAATGGGTGGCTGATTATGGTAGTAGGTGGATAGAACACAGTGGTAGGTGGAATGACCATGACAGTAGGTCCACAGGCCCAGGTAAGTGTGCGGGCATCTTCCTTCGCACGGTCATAACTCTTTAACAGAGCATCCAAACGATGTGCATTCTATGGCAACGTGACCCGAATTTTAAGGTGGTTGAAAAATGAAAACTTTTGGGTACCTTATTCAGATTTTATGCCCTTATTTTTCCTATATTGGACTAGTATAGGTTTAGTGAATTCCCTTGGTCCCTTCCTCAAGGGTACGTTGTGAGATTACATAGTCTTCACTGGATTGTAATCCCCTCTAGAGGATGTGTCTTAGATAGAGTTGTGGAGTCCCTCCACAAGACTGAGGTATGATCCTCTATCATCCCTAGTGAAGTTTGTGGAATCAGAGTGACCTCATTGAGTAGGTAATTGATCCTCCATCTAGTAGGCTGCATCTGTAGGGTTTGTGGAATCATTGGCATATGATCCCCTTCATAGTGGGTTGATCCAGATTGGGTTCATGGTATCCCCCAACGATTCTAGGCATGACCCACTCTCTATGCATCACAGTCTTCCTTGACGAACATGTTTTCTTTGGGTGGGACCAAAATTATCCAGACCTCTTCATCCAGGGTCTCCGATGATATCATTTCTCGAGGATGAGTTCTCCCAAAATGAGCATTTATTCGAGCAGAATCCTGTGGATGGTAGTTGGTTATGACTACCTGATGGGGTGGTGTCTCTCATGAGTATATCTGGGTGTTTCTGGTACTGATTGTATCTTTTATACATTTCTACATCTCGTATTGGTATGACTATACACGGTGGTTCGTTTATATTTTTTTATGGTATCCCACTGAGTATTTTTATACCCACCCATCCACGGGCTTTTCCAGCATGTGTTGTGTATTTCACATACAACGACCATTTTTCCGGTGTTCTAGGTGGACTGGGAGTGGGTGGAGCATAGATATATATGGGAAGACCAAGATATTTTCCTAGGAGACTACCTTTGATTTATTCATCTCCCTTGGAGTAGGTTGGACTCTTTACAGCTTCAATTGGAATTGTATATTGATTCTTTGTAGCGGGATTATATTTAGGCCTATTTACTTCCCTTTACTTCTTATTATACTCTGGTTGTGGGATCCTAGTTTTATGTATGCATTCAATTAGTTTCATTTTATTTCAGCATAGTGTGTCTTGGAGATGTCTGCGTGTGTACATGTACTTTAGGCTAATGCCTCCCATTTTCAAGAAATGCCTACTTAGTGCTAGTCACAAGCCCTTGGCATATCAGAGGTCGGATTGGGGTATTCATTACATGGAAACCTCTAGGATGGGTTGTGATAGAGTGGTATTAGAGGAGTCAGTTCTACAATAGGACTTGGAGTCTGTGAGGTTGGTTTGTGGAAAAAGTGTTTAGTGTTTCGAGTTAGAATTTTTTCAAAAGGACTCCAGCACTGGTGCATATGCCGACGAATCCATACACCAGGACATTGGTCACCTGATTTTTGACTCAGTACATGAAACAATGGTGGCAGGGAAAAATAATGGTACATTTATCATATAGGAATCATCGTGTATCCTTTTCCTTTTTGAGTCAGCTAAATAGATATACTCTATTGACCATGGTATATATTATTTTTTCAAGATCCTCCACATAGAAAACCATCCAGGATTCCACCACATAATCATGAGGATGATCTACTCATTGAAGAGGCATCAGTATAGGGGAATGTACTGGAGATACCACCTCCAGGTGGTTTACCTTCTATACCACCACCCGTTTAGAAGCAGCTACTATCGTCACTACTAGATGAGGATGCACACATGCTAAGTGAATTGCTTGAGTTTTACAGTAAGAGACCTCCCATGTTTTGGGTTGAGCTAGACCCCCATATGGCTGAGGATTGGATAGAGGTAGTCACCCATGATTTCTACCTTGTGAGGATGCTTACCAACCATATGATAATCCATTCCATGAGTCTTCTTTAGGGATTTTCGGGGCAGTGGTGGAGCTTGGTGACTCTGTTACATGATGAGACAACTCTCTCTTGGATATAATTTGAGCATATCTTCAGAAAGGAGTTATATCCCAACATGTTATGATCGGTACACATATAGAAGCTTATTCATCTGTAGTAGGGTATTATGATAGTGAAAGTGTATTTAGTGAGGCTTATAGATCTTTTATGCTTCTACATAGATATGGAAAGAGACTAGTTCTTGAAGGCTCAGACCTTTGAGTAGGGATTACGGTGAGACATAATGGCATCATAGGTATCCCTTATCATTTCTTCTTATGTGGGGGTATTTGAGTAATCCATTTTAGTGAAATGTTTTTTGGAAGAGTAGACACTAGTAACGAGGGCCATCATTGGAAACCTGGTAGCTAAGACCTCAAAAGCAGGTAGCCAATGACAGTCAAATGGATCCATGTTTGATAGGTACTTTAGGAGGTGATTCCTAGACTCAGGGTCAGAAATGCAGGGCTCCCAAGGCAGCTCAGATCAGCTTAGGTATATGTAGTGTTTATCTTGTGGAGGTTGAGGACAAATGTTAGAATATTGCCTGAACCATCATAAAAATGATCGTTGGACTGTCGAGGGATCACCTATATTGAGATAGAGACAAGATCAAGGTGGTATTTATGGTGGATGATGTGGTAGAGGGGATGATAGGGTAGCAGGAGGTGGTCATAGGTATGAACTATTACCACCCCCACCCTTAGATGGTACATTCCAGGCTCAGTGAGGTGGTGTTCATGGATGAGGACAACTACATGATTTAAAGGCTTTTGACCCCAAGGCTACAAGTATGGTTTGAAGTATGATCTATATATTTTCAACCTTATATGTAATACTGCTAGTCACAGGTTCAAGTGATTTTTTTCTTTCCATGAATCATATTTGAGACTCAGAGATTCCATTTGAACAATTGAATATACCCTTATGCTTGGAAACTTTTATTTGAGGAGACTGAATGATCACATAGTGGTGTAGGTAGTGTGTCCAAACTCTTGGTGGTGAGAGTTTTGATGAGGATATCTTGGTACCAGCATTGTGGCCTTACAACATCATTCTTGTAATGGACTGGTTATCCATAGTTCACACTCAGATATAATGTTTTAGGTGAAGAGTGTGGTGTGTCCACAATGATGGAACACTGCTTTCCTTTTTTGGTGAAAGGGAAGTCTAAGAAGTGGGGGATAGACTCACACATAGGAAGGTGAAGAGGATTACTCATCAGTTTTCTATTATCAACCTAGATGTAGTGAATGATATTAATCCTCATTTTCTTGTAGTGATGGAAGATTATAAGGATGTATTTGAAAAAGATGTTCCATATTTACCTCCCCACCAAGAGATGAAATTATGCATTGATATACGCCCTAGGATGACACTGATATCTAAATCTATATATCAGATTTATATTACAAGGATTTGTGATTTGAGGATATAGTTAAATTACTTGCTGATGAATGGATTCAAGAGAACCAGTGTTTCACACTAGGAAGCCCCAATTTTGTTTTCCAAGAAGGAAGATGAGAGTTTGAGGATATGTGTGGATTACCAGAACACAAACCACATGATCGTGAATAAAACGTATCCAACATTGAGGATTGAAGACCACTTTGATCAGTTCATGGGGGAATGGTGGTTATTGAAGTTTGACCATAGATCAGGCTATCGCCAGCTATGAGTACATGATGAGGTTATACTGAGTATTTCCATCAGATGTAGTTATGGTCACTATGCATACATGGTGATTCTATTTTTCAGGATGAGAACCCTAGTAGTGTTTATGAGACTCATTAACCAGATTATTATGTATTAATGAGACAATTTCATGTTGGTCTTTATCGATGACATCCTAGTGTATTCATCATCTTAGGAGGAGCACATGAGACACTTAAGGGTTGTTTTGGATACTCTATGAGAGAACCAACATTACAGAAAGGTTTCCAAGTGTCATTTCTGGATTCAAGAGGTCCATTTTTTGGGGCACATAAACTAAGAGTCTAGATTTGTGGAGTATCAAGTGAATGTTGAGGAAGTGATTTATTAGGATCCACCCAAGAGTTTTACTTAGATGTAGAGTTTCCTTGGATTGGAATGGTACTATTAGAGGTTTTTACGAAACTTATCTAGATAAGAATCACCCTTGAAAAATTTGAAATGAAAGTCGTATCCTTTTGTGTGTATAGAAATGTTCCAGTGTTTCTTTTAGGAGCTTAGGTATAGTTTGATGGGAAATCGCATCTTGAGGTTACTGAAGGAAGGTGATAGGTATGTGGTATTCTAGGATTCCTCAGGAACCAGGTTGATTTTTTCTTTATGAAGAGGGAAGCAGTGATTGCATATGGTTTATTAAATTTGAGGCTACATGAGAAAAATTACACAACCCATTATCTTGAGTTTTTAGTGGTAGTTTTCGCTTTGAAGATATGGTGACACTACCAGATGTGCAAGTGGTTTATTTTTTAATCTAACCAAAAGTTTCTCAAGTATATATTCTATCAAAAATATATGAAATTTAGACATATGTTATGTCTAGATTTCCACCAGGACTATGAATACTATATTTTCTATACTCTTGATAATGGGTACATGGTGGAAGATTCTCTTAGTAGGAGATCCAATTCATAGTTGCTGAACGAGGCCTCAGAGCAGTTAGCCTCATTATAGTTATCCTTTATGGATAGATAAGGAGTTTCTTACCTAGAGTTTATGTTTTCACCCATCTAGTGTTATAATGAGTCAAGGAGGGACAACTTGGGAATACTTACTATGATACTCTACGTTCTTAGATGTACATTGGGTATGCTCTTGATGGCTGTTCAAAAGGTTGAGAGTACCCCATTCTCTTTAGAGGATGCATGATTTCACCAGTGACGTTGTAGGAGGAGGTTCTGAGGGAGTTTCATATATTCCCTTTGGTGTTAAATCTATATGTAGTGAAGATGTACTAGGACCTCGAATGTGATTTTTGGTGTCTAGAGAAGAATAAATGAGTTTCATAGTTTGTTTCTCAATTACTTACTTGTCAGCCAGAAAAGGGTGGGTCCTAGGTTCTAGTGGGTTTAGATCAACCATTTTAGGTTCTAGAATGGATGTGGGTTGGGGAATTAATTGAATTTGTGATGGGTTTACCATGTATATGCAGGGTACATAATTCCATCTGGGTGATAGTTGAATGACTGACCAAGTTATCCCACTACCTAGCCATCCAAATTAACAATTCAGTAAGGATATTGGGATGACTCTATGTGCATGAGATAGTTAGACTCCATGGAGATCCATCGACTGTTATTTATAATCACGATGCTCTCTTTACATAGTAGTTTCTAAGGGATAACATGAGGCGTTTGGGAGATAGATACAATTGAGCAAAGTGTTTCACCCACAGATGGACTACCAAAATGAGAAGACCATTTAGGTTTTAGGGGACATTCTGTGGGCCTACAAGTTGGACTTTGGTCATAGTTGGGAGGATCAACTACCACTAGTTTAGTTTACATACAACAATAGATACCATTCCACCATTGGTATGTCAACATCTGAGGATTTTTGCGGGTGAACCTTCAGGTCAAAACTTTTCTAGACTAACCCTGGATATTCTGTACTCACGGGTTTGGGGTTAGTGAGAAATACTACAAAAAAGGTTCATATCATCTAGGAGAGGATAAAGACTACACAAATCCATCATAAGAATTATATTGATAGGCACTAGAGGCCTCTAGATTTCGAACAAGTAGACCACATGTTTCTTCAGGGTTCACCTCGATGAGGATTACAAAGATTTGGATGGGTCAACTATCTATCTCTGAGTTTCATCAGCCCTTTACAGATAGTAAATAGAGATGGATAGGTGGCACACTTCTTAGCTCTACCTCCATAGTTATATCGGGTACACAAAATCTTCCATGTGTCGTAGATGAGGAGGTACACCCATGACCTATCGCACATTATCGATCGGGGAAATATGGTCAACGAGGATGGAGAAACCTTTTTCGAGTACATTGTGGAGACCGAGGATGGGATTAATAGGATCATTCTATGGTGATAAATTCTTTTGGTTTGTGTTCAGTGGTAGCACAAGAATCTCCAAGTGAGCACATGCGAGTAGGGGGATCAGAGTCATGCTCGGTACCCCCATTTGTTGGAGTTGTTTTTTTGGGGTTTCTAGGACATAAATACACAACGGGGTGAGAATGTAACGTCTTAGAATTTGTTTTATATTATATGGATTGATTTAAAGACAAGGCACTAAGAAGAAATGTAATTCTGAGGCCTGATGTTCCCAGAACAAAATTTTGAAAATAACAAAATATTTAATAGCATGCACACATGATTTTCCTAAAAACAATGAATAAATTCAAAAATAGTATTCAGATAAAAAATTAATGACATAGTTTAGTTAATAATAGAATTTTTACTATAGGTGGGACATAAAATTGGTCGGATCAGGTCGATTTTGGGAAGTTACCTTGGGCATTTTAAAAGAATAAAATAAATTAATAAAATTTTATTTTATTTCATTTCATAGATACAAAGATAGGATTATATTTTAATAAACAATTTTTTTGAAAATCTAGGCTTAATATCATATCCCAGGAATCCATTGGAAACCCTAGAGAGAGATTTGGATAATTCTATTGAGTTGATGACAACAAAGCATCAAATCTATGATTGAAGAAGGGAAATCTTGACGAATCTCTCCAATGATGATGAAGTAGCATCAGTCATCATCAACGATCAATCCAGATTGAGGTAGGGTGTTTGATTTTATCAATTTCATCCCTTTCGTAACACTAATTGAAATCCGGTCAATTCAATGTACATAAATTTAACTAGGCATCGTCAGTATATTTCAATTGGATAGAAATGATTTTTTTGTTGATTATCCCTCTTGAATATCCATCAATGATAGAAAATCAGGGCCAAACGAACAAAGAAAGAGGTCATTTCCTCAATTTTTTGGTTTATGGATCCCTCCCTTCATTCCTCACGTTCTTCACTGTTGGATCCCCATGGTCTCAGCTCGATGTTGTTGGGTGGTTCTGAACTCGATCGGACCCCGAGATTTGCAACAAATCGAAAATCAGGCCTGAATTAGTATAGATTGTGATAGAAGGATATTGGATCTATGATCATTTCATTTTTTGGGCATCGAGGGAGGTGTGGTGGTCTGTGGAAGGGACTAATAGCATGCGATGATGGCGACTAGTGATGACACACGACATCAGCCAACATGAAGACAGTAGAGCCACACACAGACGTGATAAGGCCCTCTTGGGGCCCAGTAAAGATGGAAGGGCTGATGAACTCAAGATGAAATAGGTGGACATAAAATGACAGAGGTGGGGGAGGAGGAGGAGAGGTCCAACCATGTGGGGAATGTGCGAGTGGGTCCAAAAGATTTGGTGGATCAGACCCAGGTGAATAGTTGGGTCGGGTTAAGTCGGTGGGATGTGTTGGATGAGGAGGACTCGGGTTGGAACTTGTGTGAACCAGGGTGGAGCTGAGTGTGGTCTACAGTGCAGTGCAGTCAACCATACCCTGTGGTTGACCACAAGGCCGAATGATATGTGGAGATTCTGCAACGTAGTGACCGTGATGCTGATCCATGAGATTTCAAACATTACCGTCCATTGCTTCAGTCTATTAGGAGTGGTAGGTGGATTGACCATGATAGTCGGTCCATGAGTTTCCAACCACAGTGGTAGGTTTTTGTCCTAGTAGGACTATGGTAAGCTTCATTCAAATGGTCAAAACTCTTGAACAATGTCTCCAAATGATATACTATCCATGGAAGTGTTACCCTGATTCTTAGATGGTCAAAACAAGACCAATTTTGGAAAACTTATTCAGATTTATGTCTCTTTATTTTCCATGTTCGAAATATTATATGCTGAGTGTGTTCTATAGGTCCTTTACTCAAGGGCACAGTGCATCATTACATCCACATCACTGAATTACAATTCCCTCTAGAAGCTGTGTCTCAGATAGAGTTATGGTGTCCCTCTGTGAGACTAGAGTGTGATACTCTATCATTCCAAGTGGAGTTTGTGGAATCAAAATGACCTCTTTGCGCAAGGCTTTGATCCTCATTCAGTGGTCCTTATTAGTATGGTTTGTGGAATCATTGGCATATGATCCACTACATTGAGGGTTGATCCATATTGGTTTCATGGTGTCCCTTAGTGGTTCTGGGCATGAACCCCTCATGGTGTATCATAGTATTCTTTGACCAAAAAGTTCCCTTTTGGTAGGGACAAAGTGAGAAGGACCTCTTCATTGAAAGTATCTAATGATATCATGGCTCAAGGATTTTGTTCACCCAGATTGAATTCTTCAAGAATAATTCTGTGGCTGGCAGTTGGTTATGACCACCTGATTGTATGGTGTCTCTTCTATGTATATGTGAGTATTTTTTTATTCTGCTTGTATCCTTTATACATTGTTTCATCTCAGATTGAGCTAACCATACATAGTGATTCTTGTTTAGTGTTTTGTGGGTGTCATACTGAGTATTGTTATACTCACACATGCATGGTATTTTCCCTCATGTGTCATGTCTTGTGTCAAGTATGACATTTTGAAGGTTTCTTAGGAGGACCAGGAGTGGGTGGAGCATAGTTGGAGCTGGGCACACTGAGGTATTTTTTATGGGAGCTTACCTTTGAATTTGTCCTCACCCTTGGAGAAGGTTAGACTCTTTATAGTTTTAGTTGGACTTGTGTAAGGACATTTTGTAGTGGGCTTGTATTTGGACATGTTTACATTCAATTTACATCATGTTAAACTCTAGTTGCGGGATATTAGTTTTATGCATGAATTCGATCAATTATTTTACATTTAAATATTGAGTTTCTCGGAGATGTGTGTAAATTTACTTTAGGTAAATTTCTCTTATTTATCGTTGCTATTTATAGTCCCCTGGCCTATCGAATACGGGCTTGGGGTAGTCGTGACATAGTCCCCTCTGAGACTTGTCATGATATATACTTCACCCTAGAACTGCCTAAATCAAGGACACATGCTTGAATTATGTCCTTTAGAATATATATCATCTGTTCCAACTGGACAACAGTTTTTGGGTGAATGTTGTGCTCATAGGAACCTATGTACCCATATCCTTCTGTAACCCCTGCCAAAATTTGGATGTGAAGAGAGTGTCCTACCTGAAATGATAGTATAAGGGAACCATTGAATTCAAATGATCTCAAAGAAATAAAATCATAACTCATCAATTTATAAATTCTTTTGTATAATAAGGATGCGTGATACATTCATAAGTTGGAAAATGACTACATAAACTACATCGTTACCATGAGGAGACCCCAATAAGATGACTATAAAGTCGATATAAATATATCCCTATTTATATTTTGGGACAGGAAGTGGTTGTAACAAGATAGCAGGTCTCAGGTCCTCCATTGTCACCTACTAATAGGTGGACCACCTTGTGATAAATCATTCTATCTAATGTTTCATCCCAGACTACCAATACTAGCATCACAAATCTCGATACATATTGGAGATTTCGGGAAGAACAAACCACTGAGAAGAATGGGACTTGTGAATTAGTTAATCAGTCATATCCATAGAAATAAATAAACATCTATATATATACATGACATTTTCTCTGACCACAGACTAATTTTGAGGTGGTTCATCACCTGAAATACTATCACAGAAGGCCAAGGCTTCATGATCTAAAAATTGGTTGCACATCACGTTCTTAAGGAGGGAAGAGGTAACCACAAAGTACAATAGATAAGTATTTTTATGAATATCATGATATTCCGGATGAAAATCAGAAAAGAGGTCCATTAATTTATATTCATCACTGGAATCCTATATGGATTGTGCATGAGTTTTCGGAATTAGTGCATCTACTATTGTATTGGCCTTTCTAGGTGTATAGGAATACTCAGAATCAAAGAACTAAATATATTCAAAACATCTACACTATATGAGATTCAAGTCATTATATGTAAAGATATATTTGTGTCTCTTGTGGTCCTTATAAACCATTAAGTGATCACCCATCAGATAGTGTCACTAGAAACATAAGTCATGCAAAATTACTATAAGCTCGAGATCATGTATATGGTAATTTCTCTCCTGTGGAATCAACTAATCAGATTATTATGGAATGAATTTATCACCGTGAATCATCACTACACCAATCCTAATGATGGATTCATCACATAAAATGGTATAGCCATTGTTAGGCTCTGGAAATATCAGAATCGGTGTGGATACATGCCTTCCTTTCAGCTCCTGAATGGATTTCTCACACTCTTCAGAAAACAGGAACTTAACAACCTTCATTTTAAGACTAGTAATTGGTGCATCAATGCATGATATGTCCTGTACAAAATTTCTGTAATACCCATCCATCCCTAAGAAACCTCGTATATCAAATATGTTCTTGTTATACACCTAAGAAAGAAGAACACTCACCTTCTCTTGGACCAAAAATACTCTTGATTCTAAGATAATGTGACCCATGAAGTGAAATTCATCAAAAGGAACTAAACTAATACAGTATTTGGGTGTCTTTTGGTATGATGTTTTAATTATTTGATAAAATTGATTTAATTTCTATGTACATTAAGAATGGGTCATTAAATGAACAAGTTTTTGATGATGAAATCTTATGGTCTACCTGAACAGGCTCGTTTATTTTTCTTCTCCTATAGTTATTTCCTAAGAATAAATATTTTTCCATATTTTTTCTATATCTATGTACTCAAGATACCAAATGAACATTTTTAAGGATAACTTATTTTCTTTTCACTATTCTGTCGAAAATCATTTTTCTTTCAAATCTATGTTTTATAAAAATGTTTTAAAGAATGTTTTCAAAATCACCATAAGATTTTTTATTTTCATTTTTAACTATGTTTTAATATTTAGAAAACATTTTAAAATGAATATGCTAATTGTTTTTTATAATTTAATTTTGACTATATTATAGAAAATATGAATGGAATATTTTCTTTAACATATATGGTATACAAATCATTTCCCTCTATCATCATAACTCAATAATTTGATGTTTTATTAATATTTTTAATGTTATTTTCAATGAAGTTTTTTCTTTAATATATGGGAAAATTTATATTTTTAAATAAGTGATTTTAAAAAATATATTTCCCTTAAGAAATGTACCAAGTGATTTTTAAAAATAATATTCCATATACAAATAAATTACATTCATTTTTTCAAACCCTAATCTACCACAATTTATGAAATAAATCAAGATTATTTTCTTTGATGTGCAGGGTATGGTTTTCAAATGTTAATCTCACGTACTCATGCTCTTATACTCCGTTAATGTTCATGTGAGCATTTATATCTCCATTATTTACCCTTACTAGGAATCTAAGATTATAATTTATTATGTTTATTTTTCCAAGGCAATGATATAATGTTTTGTAAATTCTATGTCTATGATGTATGTTATTCAGGAAGAATAAAGTAGGAAATGATGTAATTTAATTATGTACCGGTTCTTTACGTGTATGAGGTTCCAAATATACTAGACCAATATGATTATGGCATTGATCATAATATTATGAAATAAATAAACATATATCAGGATATAATATCTATACATGAAAATTATGGGTTTTTATAGATGGTATTAGAGCATTTTTTAGCCACCTTTGATGATTGTGATGAGAAAATATTAGTCAGAACCCTAAAGATAAGTCTAGGTATAGGAGATTGTACTAAAGTTTTTCTATGGAAAAGATTATGTGATTTTATTGTTAAAAAATCATGATACTACATTTAGATATCATTTTGGAAGAGATTCTAATTGGGGTAATTACCTCGAAATGAATTTTTTGAGTATTTATGAACCATAATTTTGGTCTATAGTAAGCCTTCCATAACTGTGCATGTAGTTTGAAACTCCCAGGGAATATGATTTGGATAATTGAAATTTTCATTATAAACCATTATAAAGGATTTGAATAGATTATGACTATGATTATCCAAGGTTAAAACAATGGTTTCATTTATTTAAAGGGCGGTTTCATGTTTTGGACACCCTAAAAATGTTCATTCATGATTCATTATAACAAATATTGTTTCTCACACTATAATTTGATGTTTTATTCGTTGGATAAATCATGGAGGATTTATTTTAAAACTGAAAGAAAATTGAATAATTGTTCCAATGATTATGTAAATGAATTGGGAGTTGGAATGTGAGACCTTATGATTATGACCAATCCGCAATCCCATTATTTGGCCAATAATATCTCTATGGGTGAATATTGGAACACACCTAATTAGAGAAAGACATAGTCTCATGAATACCATAAGGGACAGAAGATTTAGCTCATTATATGAAAAGAATGTGGGAAGAACCACTCAAGGTAATATATCATAGGAATGGAAAAATGTTTTATTTATCAAAATGAGTTACATAATGAAAATATTATCAATTTAATAATGAATTATTTTACTGGAGAAAAATTATATACATTCTAATTTACAGTTTATTGTTAAGAGTTTAATGTATGGGAAATATGGTCATTATATGATCCATTACCCAATTACAATGGTTAATTATTAGACCAATAATGAAACTTTGATATTCCACTCTTTTAAGTGAATTGATTTTAGAATTTATGTATTAGGATTAAAGAATTATATTAATGATATTTTTGATATAAAAATCATGAAACATTTAAATATTTTTTGAAAATAGTTTTTTTTAATTATTTGAAAACATATGTTAAATGGTTTTGATAACCATGAAAATTTATTTAACGGTAAGGTGATAATGTTTATATAAGAGAAATATATGATTTATATTAATAAGATAGTATTGGAGACATCTAAATTATGAAATTATTTGATGACAAGGAGATTTTGGAAATAATTGATGATGTTCATTTAATTTTTGGATTTATGGAATATATTCAATAATCTATGATGTTATTCGAGGAATATGGATTGTGTTAATTTTTGGAAGCATATATTTTTTCAAATGATGTTAACATAAAAGTTATGGAAACAATGTTGGATTTATAGGTTTAATAATGATCATAAGTTGAAAGGAATAAAACCCCCTTTTTAATGATTTACGGTATGGGATTTTGAAGTGATTTAAAACTTTTGATGGGTTTTAGGAGGAATATACTTTTTAGGATTAAATAACCCATTATATTATTATATAATTTTATGTTAAGATAAATTTGGCCTACTGGATTGTAGTATATATAAAATCATGATGATTGAAAAGTGATTCACTGACTTGGAGATATTTTTAATATAATTGTGGTTAATCTAATGAATAAATTTTAGGTTAGTAGTTCAATTTGATTAATTTTATTTTGTTCAATTACACTATATTATAATATTATATAGTAATTTTTAAGGTTTATTAATGATATTTTTAGAAATTTTTCATTTATTTGAGGTGTATCAGAACCTTGTGCTTAACATGTTCTAATTTTATAGATTAATTTTTTTAATATGTATGATGAAGGGTATTAAATAAACATTGGGGTCAAAACTTTCTTATAGGTTCTGGTGATTTCTTATAATATTCACTTTATTTTTGGTAACATTATAAAAATTATATTAATATAGTTTTACAAAAAGGACAATATACAGGCCAGGTGAAAACCCATTATATTCAAAACGTACATTGGGTTAAACCCACAACTGAAGGGAGAAAAGGTTGAAATACTTTCCTCTGGCCTACATGATTTCCTAGTTAGTATTAACTTCATTTTAATGTTATTTTTGGGACATTTTATTAATAATGAAAATAAAATTACATTTTTATGTTGGGTTTTACCTTGGAGTAAAGGTTGAATTATCTTTTCAAGTAATATATGATTTCAATGTGCCTTTATGATGATTTTTCTCTTATATAAAAAAGATTAGAAATTTTTAGACATTAAATTATTAGAGAATATAAATATTTGTTTATTTTTTAAGAGAATATTTTCATTGACCTTGGAAAAATACTCGAATTGACACCCTCAAATTAGTGGGTTTTAAACATAGAGTATTCTATATAGTTATATATGCAATAATCTATGATGAAAATTGGTTGTTATTTTTGAGGATTTGGTGTGTAATAATGTATTAATTAATATAAAGGATTATTCATTTTGAGAATTATAATACATTATACAAAAAATTACATTATGGATTAATGTATAAATTGAGGATGAATATAATTATATAATTTATAAATTCATGAGAAGTTTATTTTATTTCTTCAGGAATGAAAATTTTATCTTAAATACTAATTTTTTAGATCAAAATATTAAATTAAAAAGGAAATTGATTAAATTAAACAATTTTAATTTCCAATTAAGTATATTTCCTTATTTTTTAATCTATATTTTGTGTTTTTTGTTATATTAATTTATGCCACTTCTAGGAATTGAATACGAAAAAATGTATTCTATATTCGGAGTAAATTAATGAAATGTGTGTAAATAGTTCACTTTTACATTTTATCATGAAGAATAATTACCATAGTAATGTTTTATTAAAACATTAAAGGTAAAATAGGTTGATTAGGGTTAAAACTAACATAATAATATATCAAAATGAACCCAAATTGTTTTTGATCATGTTGGATGATTTTATTTTTTCCAATTACATAAAATTCAGGAATATATAGTATTTTGGATCCATTTACCCTTAATAAATCCATTTCTAATTTTAAGTATAGGATAAGCCAAAAATGTCATTCTATTAACTTTAATATTTATTAAATTATTACATATGAAAAAAAGAATAAAATATAAGTATAAATAGGTATATTAAATTTATTTTTTTGTTATCAAGAATACTTATTTATAATTTATAAGAAGGAAATAATTACATTTAATCATTATGTAACACAAATACAATATTTATTCAATAAAAATTAAAATAAAATAAATGTTTTTATAAATATGGAATATAATGTAATGTGGAAGAATTAGTGTGAAAAACGAATTTTTAATAAAATAACAACTTATTATGAATGTGTGAAAGGTTTATATTCTAATTCCATATTTTTATTTCTATCATTAATATTCAAAATGAAATGAATAGTGTCAAAAATTACATTAATGATATTTTATGGAATAATAGTTTTTTAAAATATTTAAAAATTATAGGAATCTTAAAAGTGTTTAATTTTGATAACATATGGTATAAAATTTCATCCCTTATCCATTTATAAGTAAATATTTACAATATGTGTTATATTACAACCATTTAAAGGTGAAAAATATGTTATCATGGTTTAAGTAAAAATGGGTTAACTAAGGCGTTAAACCAAACGATAAGGTTTAAAACACCACTTTAACCTATCAAAATTAAATAGTTTTATGGTATTTCAACCACATTCTTACTTATCTTTGAATTTATGGCCCCGTGGATGCATTTTTATTTTGAATTGCATTATTGTAATATAATCATTTATGAAATTCCAAAAATACCCCTCACCTAAATTATAAAGGGTAACCTTAACCCCTCACTAAATCGAACCGTTTGATCAATATATATGCGCCAAAACATAAAACCACACCTCTATAAAAACCTTATACGCATTATAAAGTTTATATTATTCACAAAATACCAACCCTATGATCCGTAAGAGGATATCTAAATGAGTTCTTTCAAAGAATATATAATCTCCTTAACCGATCACATTCTGTTTTTACCTCATATAAATTTATAGAATTTATCATAAAAAAATTACATAAGTATCTTAATTTTAATAAAATTTTATTATTATTATAAAACCACCATTATCCATCATTTTCCCCATCAAATGGGAAGTGAATGTACGGCTCGTGCGTATGTATTAGTTACTGTGTCTACATAGAGATGCAATTTATATTACATAAACATATTTAATTGATGGATATTATGATAGTTTCAATGATTAAATATAATATTTAAGACATAATTATTATTTTTTAATGATGATACCTTATCTAGATTCTTACCTTATAATCTACAAGAAAATGATAATGTCACTTGTGCGTAAGTGTGGACTACCACCTCCACAAAGCGAAGCGATTAGTTTTTCATTTCCACTTTAAATTGATAGAAATAGGATAATGTTAATGATATATATATATATATATATATTATGTAAAATATATTAGTGATTCTATAATTTTGAATTAGTATTTACCTTTCTGTTGTTCTATCCGTTGAAAAGTAAAAACAACATTCATGTTTAAATACGATCTTCCATCTAAATAAACAATGTAATTAATTTTTATAACTCTATATTTTATTAATGAAAATAATTATATATATAAATTTTATGTATGATTTTTATATCATTATTATCATTTTTTTAGTTAATGGAACCATGATCAATGTACAAGGAACGGAAATACAAAACCAAAATTCCTTGGAAAAACGAAATAATAAACACCAAAAAATAATTATTATACTAAATAATTATTGATAAGACAATGTTGAATGTATATAATTAGATCACACATATATATATATATTATTCTATAATATAATTATAATAAATTTAATTTTATTATACATTATGTCAGAATGATTTCGAAGTAAGTGGAAATCGAGGTAAGGTTTTATCGTCTCAGATTATCATCTTTGGGACATATGTTACATTATGAACCTATATTATTTGATGAGGTGTATTTTAATTACTTTAACATGTTATTTAATTATTATACTTATTTTCATTATATTTTATTTTTCATTTAAATTTATTCATTCTTGGGGATTATAATTCAAATGTTACCAAAATGGTAAGGGTTTTTTTGTTACAAAATCCTTGTTCACCAAGATTGTTTATGAAAAAATTTCGAGTGGTAAAATATTGTGATAAAAAAATTAATAAAATCTTCAATGTTTCCCATCCTATGTTTTTTAACTGAGAATATATGTTTTCAATTTATATTCCTCCCTCTATGTACTCAATAGACTCACATATTATTTTTAAGGAAAACCAACTTTATTTCTTTCTTCGGTCAAAAATGCTTTTACTTCTATATCCATGTTTAATAAAAATGTTTTAAATAATATTTTTACAATTTAACAATTTTGTTTAAATTCATTTTTTCCTATTATTTACTTTCTCTAAAATGGTTAAAGAGGATTCTTCTTTTCATTCTCCAAATGAGGTATTATTTTATTTTTTTACAAAAAATGTAAAATGAATCATTTTTTAACATATATATCATAAATGGAATCTAACACCATCATAATAAAACAAAACTTATAAGATTAATTTATATATTTTAAGGTTATTTTAAATTAAAATTATTTATTTTAACTGGTATAAATTTTGGGATTTAAATTTTTTTTCAAAAAATAAAGTTAATTTTCTTCAAGAAATGTTCTAAGTGATGCTTAAAAATAATTTCACATAAAGTATGAAATAATTTAATGATTCATAACCGATATTTGGAATATGATATAATGATACCAAACTTATTCTATTTCATGATGGTTTATTTATTCATGACATAATGTTTATAAAATCCATATCTTTTCCATAGGTTATTCTATAATGAATTTTATTTGAAAAAAAATTATTTTAATGGGTTCTGATATGATGGATGTTTTATGTTCTTGTGGTACAAAAATATATTATATTAATTATTCTATGGGTGGGATTATAATTATATACCCCTCTAATGAATTCTGTAAATATTTATATATCATGAGACAAAAATGATTATAATAGAGATTGCACCTATTTTGTCAAGAATCTCTATCAATTATGATAGTCTTGAGAGTAAACGTTGAATAATATTATGGTTTGTGGAGTGAACCTAATCCACTATGATAGTATTGGTTTTAATCCTTAACTATAAAGGAAAATATCTTATATATTTATATGTATCCAATAACATTATGTATTATGCCAATGTCATGCTCTCAAAGATCATATTCATTAATATTTTTATAATTAATGGCTTATGAGCCACGAATACTTATAAAATGACTCTACATTATGCTCATTGATATAAATTTTATTCTTTTAAAATGTTATTCTCATGTTCTCATACCCTTATTCTCATGTTTTTCTCATGTGATCATTCATATCTATATTGTTTAACCTTAATGAGCATCTGGGATCACCTTTCTTAGGTTTCATTTCCCCAGGTTATGAAGAATGGTTTTATATATGACATGTATAATAATGGTGATTGTTGTGAAGTGTTTTTTGGGAGATGATATACCTCATTAATTAACTAGTTGTTTATGCTTTATAGTTTCCAAGGATAATAGATCTATATGGTTTTGTCTTGGATCATAATATTATATAATGAATATTCATTTATTAAGATTTAATAACTATATAATAAATGAATATGTATATTTAATATACATTATAAAATAATGAATCATGTATAATTAATATTAATAATTTTTAATATGATTATAAAACAACCAGTATCCATCTCTATCAAATCTGTTGAAAAATGATAATTTGGGTCATCCATAAGTGTAGAGTACCACCTCCATGAAGTGATATGATTCGTTTTTAATTAACTCATTCCATGAATGATAATAATGAAAATTTTTATGATTATATATTATATATATGATATAATATTTTTTATCGAATTGTGAATTTTCATTACCTTTCTTTTGTACGAACCATCGAAAAATTGGAATATTGTTCTCGTATATGTATGACCTACCATCTTTATAAATAGTGTGATACATTTTTGGTTTTATGAATTTAATAGATAACTATAAACATATATATAATTAATATATTTTATTTTCATATAATTATTAAAATAATGGACATTATTAAACCATTATCAATGTACAAGGATCAAAACTGTTGAACTGAAAGTTCCATGAAATATAAAATTGTTAAAACTCGTAAATGATGATTTTAATGAATAACTTTTAATAAATAATTGTTTAAAATTTATATGGGGATAATTTAGGATAATATATTTGTGTAAATTATTCTAGTATATAAGTAAAATAAATTTATATATTTTTTATAGGATGTTAGATCGCTTTCAAAGTATGTGGAAGCTGAGGTAAATGATTTTTATTAAAGTCTAGTTGTTTATCGAGATTATTTATGATTATGTTTATGATGGTGAAAAAAATTATATAAATATTAATAAAGTAATTAAATTTATTATCCTCTATTTATTTATATATATTACATATTTTCCAATCATTTTTCATTCTGTATTTACTTTATAACTTAAAATAATATTTTTAAGAAAAAAACATCATTAATATCATTGGTCAAAAATAGTTTTTTTCCAAGACAAAGTTTTGTAATTTTTTTCATCAGTGTTTTTATTATTCTACTATATTTTTATTTATTTATTTTTAACCATGAATTAATTTTTATAAAAATAATTAATAGGAAACTTCTTGTCATTTTCTTAACGAGGTTGTTTTGAATTTACCACAAATGTTAATGGAAACATTATTTTAAAGTACACAACATGAATGTAATTTACTAATGTAATAAATGCTTAATGATTTTAACATTACATAAAATATTTAAAAGGATATTTTTCAATAAAATATTTTACAAATTATTTGTGCTTTTTAATATTTTAAATAAGCGATTGTAATTTTAGAATGCTATTTTTGTCATGAAATGTTCTAGTGAGGGTTTAAAAGAATTTTTCATCAATGATGACATAATTTATATTACATATTACTTACTAGTTCTTTGATATAATGATAATATACAATTCCATTATTTGTATAAATTATGATGATGATGATGATGATTTTTGGATGATTATATGAAACTTTTTTCTTTCCCACATGTGAATTATGTTATGATGAAACCTTTATGAAACTCATTTACATTCCATGATTTATTCTATGAAGAATATTTTATAATCTTCTGGGAGAGATATATATGATTTTCATTACATTATGGGTGGACCTCATATTATGTATCCCTATAATTCATTTAGAAGGATGTATATCTCATGAAATAATAAGGACTAGAATGGAGAGTGAACCTAGTTTAGTAACTGACTTTGTCCACTATGATAGTATTGGGAGTGAACTATGACTGAGGATATGATAGGACGGGTAGTGAATCCAATGTACTATTATTATCCCAGAAATGAGTATTTACTAAGTAATTGAATATGTTTATTTATGTGTATGTAAAATACTGAGGTTTAATGACAATTGTATTTTATAGTGGCTCATGTTGTTTGATTATTTTATGATTCATGTCTTGTGAAATGAGATTCTTTATATCATGGCTCAAGATTATAACATTTAATATACAAGGTATGGGTTTTCAATGTTGTTATCATGTTCTCATATCCTTATGCTCTTATTATTTTTATGTTGTCATTGATATCTATCTTTTTTACCCTTAATGGGCATCTAAGCTAACCCTTTCTTATGTTTCGTTTCTCCAAGTTATCATTATTAGATTTATAGTATTTAATAATAGTCTTAAATCTTTGGAATATACCTTTGAAATATTTGTATAGTCTATACCAATGGTTTCATAAACCTTTGGTTTATTTGGTGTGGGAATATCACTATAACAATGTTTAAAAGAAAAATATTGGTATAGACCTAAGAGAATTTCATTTTTCTAATGGTTCTTAGAAAACCATTAGTATAGGTCATTTTTAAAGGTTTGGAAAATAGTGGAAAATACTTTTACGAACGGTTTAAAAACCATTGTTATAGTATTTTCTAGATGAAATCTATACCAATTGTTTAAAAACCATTGGTATATAAAATCTATTCCGACTTAAGAGGCATCACACCCACCTTTCCCAATTACTTATTAAAGTCATTAAATAGTTGTGGGAAAAATTACTAACCAATATACATACAAAGATATCACAAAACAATAATTAATTAATTCAACTAGTGATAACACACATTTATAAAATCACATATATTCATTCATATTAGATCATCAAACATCATGTGTCATTAATATTAGTTAAATTTAATGGATCAATCTTTCTCCCATCATGATCAACATCATCTCCATCAACATTATTATCATCATAATCATATTCTTTGTTTTCATTATCCTCACCATCATCCTCACCAACATCCTCATCCTCAGTATCACCATCTCCAGTACCGTCATCATCCTGAACACCACTAGGACCATCACTGGGAACATCATCATCTTGACCAACACTAGGACCATCACCCAATTCACCATATAATGTATGAATCATTAACATATATGTATCATAATCACAGTAAATATATTCTTGAAGTGAATGAAATAAAGATTACATAGATTTCATAAATTCATAACTAGACATTTTATTCAATTCACTATCATGCATGACCATTTGTGTCAATTTTTTCTCTTTAGTAAGAGATCGTGCTACCTCTAAATGAGCCATTTTAAACTCGACACTATGTGAACTAGCACTAGAAGTGAGATAATATATAGTGTTAAAATAATATTTCCTTGTTGAAACTATACTCTCCCATGGTGATTATCCCCTAATATCTAATTCAAATTGTCAGTTGACCAATTTTTTCCAGCTTTTTGTTCATCTAGGGCCTCCAAATTACATAAATACAAATAAAAATGGATTATTTAATTAAAAAATAGACAATTAAACTTGAAATTAAAAATGTAATACATAAAATCATATATTCTATTTTTATTTGTTTCCATATTTCTTCTATCTATTGAAGAAAAATATTTTTTTTCACAAGGAACACATCCTTCAATATTCAATACCTCCCTCTATATTGACATTAAATATATAAAACTGTTAGTAAAAAAATATCAATGAATTAGTATCACACTAAAAATTAATATAACCATTTGGGATTTAATTTTTTTTCCACTAAACAGATCATAAAAACTGCTTATTACTCTGACCCAAAATTCCAATGAACTCAGTAGTTGAGGTAAATTTCAAACAAGAATGAATATTTTCAATTTATCAAATTTACATAAATAGTTTAATTTTTACCAATATTATATATTATAATAGTATAAGAAAACAAAATGAAAAAGTAATGAGCGTTAAGTGGAATGATTTCCCTAAATCATTTTCAGGTAGAGAGGATATTTTACAATAATAAATGCCCCAGTAAACCAATTTCACTAGTCAAAAACCATTTTATCTGAGAAAAAAAAGAAAATAATTAGAGGGAAATTACAATGATAAACACAAATAGTTATTTTTTATTCCATGAATGTTTTAGAGAATCCAAATATGAGGTATGAACCCTCATTACCTATTTTTATAACACTATATTTTTTTTAGTTTGAAATCATTTTCTATTTTTATTTGAAAATAGTGAACTCAAAATACTATTATGAACCTAGTTTGATCTTAATTTTATGATGTGTTTGAAAAAACAAAAGAAAAAAACCACTTTCACATAAATTATATAATAAAAAATGAATAACTCATAAAAAACACTTTCTGTAAGAAACAAAAATCACTTATATAGAAACATTTTATACAAGTGTTTTCAAATTTAAAATTAATGCCCTTAAATCATTGATTTATGTTCTATGTATTTATGGTGTAATGTTATGGTTATTTTTTTCATAAATTATAATGAAAAAATATATCTGGTTTTATTATAAAAATAATAATGGCAATGTTTTCTAGAATGATAAACTAATCATTGTGTATAGAAATATGCATTTAATGTCTTTTGGATACAATCCTTATTTGAGATCTGACTAAAAATTTCAAATTTAAGCTATAATCCTATAGGATTTCTCTATTTAATTTAACATTATACATACTAAAAAATAATAACATCTTTCCAGTCAATGTTTATATTATTTAAATTCCATTAGGATAAAATGAAGTGACATATACTATTTAAATGATTCAAACCATTTTTTTGATAAAGAGAACAAATAGAGATATTATTTAACTAATCATTTCTATATTTCTAGCTTCTTATTGTTTAATTAATAGTTATTTATTATATTTTTTTGATGGTTCTATAATTAGTAATATTTTTTGGATATGTTTAAACCCTTTTGTTTTAATATTTCAAGCACAGGTTAAGGTTGTATTTTTTCATTTACTGATATTTTTTGTTACTAGTGTTATGATTTTTATTCCATATATTTAGGAATAAAGATAAATTACTGAGATATATAATTGAAACCCACATATGGGTTTCATGAATGGTGGGGTTGAACTATAATTGATGTCTTTTGGTGGAAATTGTTTGGTTTTGTTTGAAAGATGTGTCAAGTTAAATAAAATATTCCCTTGCATTATGTTATGTTTCAAATTTATTGAATAGAATTCATGATTTATGTTCTAGACTTATTGGCTACCTTGTAAGTGGCATTTAGATTATAGATGATGTAACAATACCACTTGGATAAGGTCGGTTGGTTGAGTTCTCTTAAATATTTGAGAAGGATTCTATTTTCATTGTATAGATAGTTGATAGTATAAAAAATATTATAGAAGATATCCTATTATTGAAATGGTTGAATTGGGTTATGAATATCACTTACCACTGAAGAAAGGTGTGAAACATCCGATAGAGATACAATATGGCTCTAATCCCTAGATTTGATCCATTTAAGGTTGATTGAGCACTGTTAGTTGTTCAATTTTCATTGTTTTGAAATAGTTAATCATTAGTATGAATGATATAAGTAAATGTGTATCTCCCAGTTTTTCATCAATGGTTATATATGGTTTAGTAAGTGATTTGTTTCATAGGATGGTAACTCTACAAGTTTCATTAAAATATATTAATGTGTTTTTATAGATAATTATAAAATCCTTTTTAAAAATTGGTGTCTCCACTGAATTGTATTAAAATTATTGATTTCTCCCCTTAGAAAAATTATTATGTAGGATTCCGTTGTTTTATCACAGTTTTTTTTATTAAATATAATGGATATCAAATGGTTTAAGGCTTATTTCTATGGGGTAAATAATTTGAAATAAAATTTCATAATGAGGATAGATTTTTTAGTGGGAGGTTATTTTTGGATATTTGTGGTTTGTGTTGTGTCAATTTACTATATTTTAATTACCCTAGGGGTAAGGTTCATGTTTGTGATGTATTAAAACAACTTTTTTTATTTAAATATGATTTCTTTTTAAAATTGATTTGGAATAATATCTTTATCGTTGTGAGATTTTTATGATATTACGTGGTTAAATTAGTCTATATATATAATGATAATATATTAATAATACTATATAACTAAATTATTTGGTTGGAGGTATTCCATGATTTAAAATTTTTATGTATTTTGAATTTATTTTGAATCAATTTGGAGTTGTTATTTTAGGTTTACAGTAGAGGAATTACTCATGAAGAGGGGTTGATGGTGATTGGTTTTGGAAAAAAACTAGAAACAATCATTGGTAACCAGTGTTGGGTGGTTGGTTCACTATGGAGGAGACATGAAAGGGAGATTCTTAGGCTAACCTCCAAGAAAAAATTGGTTATGGAATGAGTATGTGGTGGAGTTATTTGGTTTTTACTTACTCATAATCATTTATATCTTTTTTTGTTATGGGATTTGAGTCTTAATATAATTTTTCAACATTAAAAATGTAATTTGGAAAAACCTTACTCCCTCCAATAAATCTAAAACTATCCCCACATTCTTGTAATGATATACTTTACAAGACAAAGAAGATTAATATATACCTTAAGTGGAATGTTTTATGATGTTTTGATTTAGTGTATTTATGGTGTGAAAATTTTATTATTAGGTATTTAATATACTTCAGTGCGATTTGAAGGGGTGCATTGATGGAATAAAGTTTAATTGTGATAATGGTGTCATTTGTATAATTAATAAGACTAAATAACATTTATTTTTTTTCAATTTTTTTAATAGGGTTGTTTTTTTTGCGTGTGATCATTAACAATCTATAAAGATTATTTAAAATAATTATGTGGCATGTTGACATGTAAAATGTATTTTACATGACATACTTCTTTATTTGGGAATAATTAATTTTGTGAGATGTTTTAATTTAAATATAATAGTAGATTAAGAGTGGTATAGGTGACTAAATCCGGTGAGTATTTTAAAGGATATTGTGACTTATTAAATTGTATAAATAAGTGGGATGAATAATGGTTTAACATGGAAATTTATGCAATTTTCAATAATATAAAGTATGTAACTACATTTTATAATCTTCAACAAATTTTTTTGATCCACTGTAGAGAAACAAAGATGCTTTGGGAACTATTTTTGGAGTTTATAGGCATAATTAAAGTTTGTTGAGTGAAATTAATAATGATTATATAAATGTTATATAGTTTAAAATTTATGATTAAATTTATTATTAATAAACACAAGGAGATGAGTCCTAGTGTGGTGCATTTAGTATGATGAAGGTTAGTGGTAGGGTTGGGAAATTATTATAATTGGGAAGCGATAGGAGATATTCTATTTTGGAGTTGGTTAGACATATTTTATCACTTAGGAATTTCTTTGGGAACATGTTGTGTAGCTTGAGGAGTGATGATGGATTCTATTATCCGATTATGATAGAGTTGGTTGGAAGATTGGTTAGTGTAAGGATGGTGGTATTTTAAGATGGTAAGGAATCTAAAAGTTTTATGTAGTGATTTTCATTATAATATGATTTGGGCCTAACTAATATTTTTTATGCTTGTGGAGAAAAAATGATTTAAGGAAGATCTAGTTATTATAATATGATAAATCTAGTTTAGTAATGTATGCACAATATTAGAGTAAGGTATTAGTTATCGCATGATGACAATAATGGGATCACAAGTAGTGGTTATGGATTCTCATAAATGAATCATATGAGGTGATGATTTCATGTGAGGCGGGTGCTGGAAAAAGAATTATTGCTAGGTCTGGACAAATTTTATTTGGATTGGATTTGTGTGGAGGGTGTGGTTCTGATTGAATTGTCTTATTTAGATTAAATGATTTGAACACCCCACTATCTCTCTTAGGTTACTTTCTTTTTTTTATACATGAAGTGAAGAGGATCAGGGGTTTATTGACTTGATATTTTTAGCTTATGTCTTATATAGGGTACGAGAAATAAGTGAAATGGTGGAATGGCTTCGATTCTATAAATTTTATTTAAACATATCCATTCTCCCATACTAATTATATTTATAAATTTTTTATAAAATAGAATTTATTCTTACACAAAAGGAGAAATCAATGCTTTTTCTTTTTTGGGGAGGCTAGAATAAACCATATTACCTTATAATTTATTAGATAAATATTATAAACCATTCTAAAAAACAAAATAATAATTTTATATCAATTTTAAAATAATATTAAAAAATTACCGTAATTCTAAATAATAAATAACTAGATATATTATATATTATAATGAGAGATATACTTAGTGAATTAATAAATAATATTTATTAATTTTGGGGATTAATCACATTTCTACTCTTGAAAACTGCATGTTTAGGTAAATTTTTCATCATTGGATTCCAAATAATAAATGTATCCCTACTCACATTCAGTTTATAGTTTCATTTATTTTTAAATATTACCTCAGTTTACAGACTATATTTTCATATTAGAAAACATGTGACAAACAACCATTATTTTTATTAATACCCATGAACAATATTGACAATTACATGATTATTTTTTTAAACTAAAATTCATATTATAAAGTAAATAAATCAATAAACTATTTAATCTATTTTTTCTCATCAATATATTATAATATTTTTTATTTCATATGTACATCAATTTAGTTGTTATGAAAAAAATATAATGAATCTAAAGCATTTACAATTAATGAAATTTTATTTCCATAAATTATTTAAATTGAAAAAATATAAACGAGGGTCTTACTTGCTTCCACCAATTTTCTAGCATCATAATCTTCCCCAAAGTGTGGTTGTATTTCGTATCATCCTTTATTATTTATTTATTTATTTATATTTATTAAAAATTATCTTCAATAAAAAAACAATTTATTAATGAAAATGATAATTATTTTCAATCAAAGACAATAAAATTTATTAATACCTTAAACTAGGTACTCTTTTAATAAGAAATAATTTCCTAATAATGTGGTACTAGACACTCATTCATGAAATATAATGACTCCAAATCCATACCCACTATAGAAATCCATCCACTATAAAAATAATGATTATATGCTCTCCACAAAGCACCAAATTCCATGATGCATGATTTCGTCGTAGCCTCACTATTGGGAATATTATAATAATATTTACATAAAAATCTTAATTCACATAAATATCATAATAATATTACATTAAATACAATGAATTGTCCAACCCAAATTTACATCCAAGAATTATCCATTACATTATTATAAAGGTGTCTCTAGGTGAGTGTCCTAATGGGAGATATCAGATTTGTTTTCAAGAATCTCCATAAATCTCTTACATTATCGCACAATGTTTCCAATCATTTGATTAACCTCATTGTACTCAACCATAAGCTCTATGTGGTGGTTCCACACCTCAATCAAACATGTATTCTCACACCTTCTAGTGAAAGATCCATCTATGAAAGAAAAATATATTATATCAATAAATCATATTATTAAAATTAATTATGTAATTCTTTACTAGAGTTTAATAAATATACATGATCCATTATGATCAGTGGGTTTCACTGGATACCTTGGAACTGAAGGATAGAAAACTTGTATAGTAGGAGTGGGATCTAATTTCTTTTCATGAGGATCAGAATGTTTTAGAGTAGAGGTCGAAGGATCATGAACATAGAATCTCAAGGAGAAAAAGGTAGAAGGAAATGAAGTTGGAATAGATTTCTATGGAGAATTATAACACAAATGGTGAGTATTACCCATCATCAGATAAGGGGATGGAAGAAGAGGAGATGCATATGTAAATGGTGGAAAACAATATATGTGGTCATAATATCATGGGTTCCACTGACAACATTATGAAATAAGAAATTATTCTAGATGGTATATGTGATGAAGGGATAGGGTGTGATCATGTTCTAAGAGACATGTTTTTAGCTCAAGTACTTCTTTATCTCACTGTCTACTTGGACACTACTAACACTATGTTTATCAAAGAATACTTTTCTCCTTGGTAGTGGATTTGGATTTAAATTTACAAATAATATTAATCACATGATATTTTATGTTATTGATATATATATATGTCTATCAAATAAAATAAACAAAATAGGAAATAGGGGAGGAATTCCTATCTATAATAGGTGGAAATTATGGTCTAAAAATCTCTTCCTTACTATCAGTTAAATGTTTTTCTTTTCAAGAATTTAAAAATATATATTCATTTAATTATAAATTCATAAATAATGTGTAACACAAACCATAAAAAAGATGTTAGATGACTTAATTAAGGAATACTAATTGTGAAACCAAATAAAGGATACATCGTGATATAAAAATCATATTATATTTAGTGGAAAAAATATCAAAACCTAATATACATGTAATAGAAAAATAATTATGTTGAAATTATCATATATATAATGGGTTTGATAATGTTTTTTTTTTCTATTTTCAATTTGATCTAATTTAGTTTTGGTCAGGTCCTTTGGTTAATTTTGATAAATAATTTTTTCAATTTCCAATTTTTCTGATAGGTCATTTGTTTCATATTTTTGGTTTATGTAATTTTTTTGAATTGGTCATTATTTTCATTGTTTTTCATTTTCATTATAATTATTTTGATATATTTCAATTCAATTAATCTATTTTTTAATTGAATTGTTTCCACTTTTGGGGTTGTTAGGTTCTAATAAAGTTCAATTCAGTATTAGAAAATGAATCTCAATGAAAACTACCACCATTATATATTTAAAATACACATGAAGGTCAATTTGGACATAGGACATTTGTAATAAATTGTAATGGATTTTGAATTGTATCGACCTGAAAACTGAAAGGTGAAATTTAAAAAATAAATTAAGAATATAGATGGATGATTGTATATATTTTCTACCATAACATCAGGTTTACAATCAACTTTGAAAATTGATCTATTAGAGTCATTATATCTAATAAATTGAGAAGGGATAATGGGTGTAGTAATGTGGTCAATTTAATTATGACCATAAAAAACATGACATTAGAATACTTCGATAATGACACCAAATTTTAGTCATGTATGGTCATTAACATTAAAAACACATGTTTGATATTTATTCCAATATATATGGCTCATCATTTGAAAGAGTATGATTCAGATCAATAACTCTTTATCCAAAACCATTAATAAATTTTCCATGCATCATCATCAAATAAAACCACTTGTATTTCGTCATAGTGACTCGACCATGAGATTAATAATCCAATATTAGTATTTTTTTGATGACTCCATAAAAAGATACATTCTAAAATAGAGTCATAATATCTTATTCCCTATCACAAAAATCTGTTGTGGTATTTACCATAACACTATATTGTTATTTTTCCATGATCCTTTATTTTTCATTGATTATAAATGTTTAACCATTGATCATAAATAACTTTCATTGAAAACCCACACAATTAGGACCCAATTCCAAACAACTTAATTCCTAAGAGTCTCAGTCAGTAAGAAAATTCAATTATAGAAATATAAATTAATATTAAAATTAAATAAATATTAATTTTATTAATTTTTTAATTTAATACTTATGTTTCCAACACTTTATATAGAGTGTGAATTCGTCTTTCAAGGACGCACTGTGCTATGGCCCTACATTCCCACTTTCGAAAGGTGGGAGGCATCCATATTTTATTCAGGGATGTTTTCTCCTTGGTCGAAGTGGGATGATGGGTTGTCGGTTACTTCTTCCATGGATTCCTCCTCAGATCTCATTTCCTAGTCCAGTTCTCCCTTAAAGAATAAGATGGTGTTTGCGAAACTCTTCCTTTATTCCATATCTTCATAGATGCCAGTTAATTAAACTGTTTCTGTCAGGACATTCCAAGGGGTCAAGTGAGGGCATCAAACTTCGATCGAGGGAGTAGTCATGTTGGACATAACTGGCATGTCTGGATGCTGAGATGCTGATGTGTATGGATTTCCTCCCATTATGATCATGCTTCCTGAGGGTGTGAAAGCCTGAGGCATCCCACGTCTAGTGAGGGTAATTATATTCCATGGGAATGTTTATGATGTTTTACTCATCATCCCATGTTTGACATAGAAGATTCTGTTAGTTTTCATCTAGCGGAGAAAAATTGAACTGATCAGAACTCTGATTGGAGTGGATCAGGTGGGTACTACCCCCGGGGGTGAGAACCAGAGGGGTTTACTAGATGAGTGGATCAAATTTTCAATGAGCATCGATAAAATTATTCTTGGGTCCCTTCAAAGGGGTTGATAGGGTTTACCATTGGATGGGATTGAACTTTAGGGAGGTTTCTAACATACCCTATCTCAAGAGACAGGGATCAAAACCCACGTAGTTCAAAGGGAGAGACATGGTAGGGCTTATGCATGGATAACATCCCATCACAATAGGGAAACACTTTATTGGTTTATTATGAATTGTGTGGGGATTATGCATGGTTAGCTACCCAGGTGCCACAAGGAGCAGCTATGAGATGACTGGAATGATCTCACCAGGATGTGGTGGCCCGGGTAAGAATCAGAATGGATGATGGATGATTGAATAAAGTAGGAGGGGAATGATATGGAACTGATGTTAGATGACGGTACTGTTGGAATTGAACCTTTAAGAGGCTTCCTACATATCCCCATGGTAAGGAATCAAAGTCCGTTTAGTTCAGTGGGGTGATGGGAAACATGAGGAGGAGACCCGTGAGAATAGATGCATGGATGGGATTTGGAGGAAGTAGAACCTACGGGATTGTGAATGACCTTCACGAAATGCAAATGGGTCAAGGGAGAGACAAGGATGGTACATGAGTGATGGGATTGAACCTCAAGGAGGATTTCTATGTATCACTGTGGTAGGGAATAAAATTCCACATAGTTCATAATGAGGCCTAGAATCGGAGTTTGCGCAGAGGACAGTGACCCACCGACATGTTGGGGTCACGCGTGGTTAGCATCCCAATAGTTGGTCTGACGCCACTAAGGGACAGACCAAGGATGTGGGTCCTAGAAAAGAGGTCACCGATGTTTACCAATTCTTGGGATTGAACCTCAGGGAGGCTTCTTTCAAACCCTGTCTAGGAGATAGGGATCAAAAACCACATAGTATGGATTGGTTTACCATTATTTAGGAATGAACCTACAAGAGTGTTCCTACGTACCCTTACATGGATATAGGGATCAAAACCCACTTTTTTAGAAATCATATAGTTTAGCATCATGCAGGATGAAAGAGAATATAGTTTAACATCATGAGGGATGAGGTTTAACTGATGCGAAGTGGTTGGTACTGATGGTTATTAGGCTTGATCCTCAGGGAGGCTTTCTGTGTACCTTTCTTGAAAATGGAATGGAAAAAAGTCCACATAGTTTATAAGGGGGGCTTGGGGATTATATGATAAGATGGACTAGGGAGGATACCATGGTCGGTGCATAATATAAGCCAATGTGAGTCATTCTTGGTGTGAGAAACAAGAGTCATTAGAGACCTAATGATCATGTTGCAAACGCTATGTCTGCAAGGAATAGAGTGGGGCTTACGCGTGGCTAGAAGCCCAAAGAGGAAATATGGGCTTAGGCTTTGTTAGTGACCCAAGGAGATAGGGATTGGGAATTACTATAGGATGGAGGCAAAATGGTGATAAATCTCAAAGGGATGGTGATAGGGTAATGAAGTTATTTGTACCCATCTATCCTCTGGACTTTGCGCACAGAAGAAGAGAGGAGGAGAAATGATGCTACCTTCTCTTAGAAAGGATAGGGGATTACACCAAGAGGGTTTCCCTTCCCCACAGATAGATGTTGTTCCATGAAAGGAGGATATCATTCTATGTGAAGAAGATCTCAGTCCCTTGGAGACCAGTGGGCATGGAAAATGTCCGAGACAAGGCACCATGTGTCTATTACATGGGGCGAGGCCACAGTTTAACATCATGTGTTGAGGAAGATGGTGATTAGTAGTTTTAAATCCTACATATTAGAAGATAAGGATTCACTCCTCACCCGTAGGACTTACATAACTGATACCCACCCACACTTGGGTTAGGGAAGGCATTAGCAATGCAGTGAGGAGACGTGGTTATATAGTGATCCTTTAAGGGGATCATGTTAGCTTGGCCATGTGAAGAAGAAATAGCTATTAGCATTCCTATGTGAAGAAGTATGAGTCTAAGAAACACAATATGAAGCATTTCCCAAGGGACCTTTAAATCACTTCGTAGAAACCTTGAAGTCCACACGAGAGAAGAGTTGGTGAAGCAAAGGGTTCACATGAAGGGACCTTGTGAAGCTCTAGTGCTTCACATAGTGGAAAGAATTTTCGAAGGGGTATTATTCACAAAGTGGAGTGGAATGTTTTAGGCATAGAATATAAATTCATATAAAGGGTGATTCATGAATTGAAAGTTCATTTGCAGAGTAGGACTTCATGGAGCATTGGAGCCCTGCAAAGCACGACACTATGAAGTGATTTACTTAACGAAGCAAAGTAATCCAACCTTAGCATAGGGTTCACATATCCACGGAAGTTACTTCGTGAATAATGAGTTATTGACAAGGACTCGAGTCCCCTTAAGAATATCCTTTATCTTCGATGGATTGTGGGCTTCCCGAAGGTCATCACTCCTAAAACATGGGTTGTATTTGAGCTAATGAGAAGCTATTTCATAATGCTCAAGTACAAGAAGGAGTTAATTTCTCTCAATTCTTTGTAGTGCAGGGGGTGCTTTGCAATTTTAGTGTTGATAAGGTGAAAGGATAGGGTATCCATCCTTTGGGTCCGAGGGAAGCCAGGTATTTAATGGCAAGAGGAAACATAGAGCTCTGAAAAATAATTGCGAAGCCACGTGCTGATTTGAGATCAGAAGAATATTGTGCCATGTTTGTCATATATGCGGAGTCGACCGTTATCCACTTCTCTACACAAAGGCCTCATTAATTCCCTTCATGTTGCTTATATAGGCTTCCGTCAATTTCTATGGGATCGTAGAGGCAATCTGGTTCCCTCTATAGCATGAGTATTTCCATCAATTGCATCATAAAAACGGAGCCTTCAACCTCTTTACTCTGCAGTTATCGTAGAGGTGGATGTGGATTTGTGGTGGCCACAATGATGATGGGATCTGTCAGGGTCGTGGTGATAAAGGGCTCTCTAAAGGTGCTTCGCAAAGATGACCCTTTGGAATTGGTGCTCCCATTGCATATTTTTCCTCTGCACACATTTTTGAACCAACCAATTCCCCCCATAAACTTGTAGCCATGGAGAAAATTAGGGTCAAATTACAAGGGTAGATCAAAAAAATTTAGTCATATAAAAAAGCAAGATTGAAAATATTGGTTGCGATGCGGAGAAGTGATGCATGGGTTGAGAACGCCGTGAAGCTCACTGCGACCAGGCGCACCATGAATCTTAGAGGTCCTTTCCTATAAATAGAAGTGTACAACCCCAATTGTTTCCTTACATATCTCTTCCTTTCAGTGCTTGGGCTCTCGAATCTTGAAGCTTTGTATGTTTTGCGACCACTCTTTTCAAATCCAGTCCTTTTTTGGCTCTGCGGCGCACATCGAGTCTTCCGACACTACGATTGTGCACTCTGTGGCTTGTGAATATGATGTTTGTGATAGGGTTATGTGACCTATCTCTATTATCGAGATTTGTGATCAAGATATCTGGTCAAGGTTCATGATCCAAGAAAATTTTTATAATGTTTTGAGACATAATGGATCATCATGAGAATGCCAAGGGGATCCTTGCAGAAGCTTCCTAGAGGGAAGAAATGGATGATAACCTGGGAATCGGGGAATGTGTGTGGAGCCATTAAGACCACGAGTCCCTGGTGGAGCCGCTATCAGAAATTCAGAAGAACTACCCTCGGTGAAAAAGGAATCATCTATACGGATTTGGTCTGAGGGATGCTGTTTTCATTCCTAAAGCAAGCATAGATGATCCAGCCACTTGGTTTAGGAGTTTTCCATGCTTGCACCAGTGGTTCAGGTTGGCTAACGGTTATACATGGGAGGATCATATGACCTTAAAATTTTATTTTTTGTATAACCATGACAAAAATGTTGATGGGAAGGCATTGCAGCCATAGGTATCTCCCTCGTAGTGCCACACCATTCTAAAGGCGACCTTGGGGGAACCCGAAGAAGGGGTGGAATGATGAGTGGAATCTATGGCAAGGAGGAAATTTCACAGATGACTGGGGATGGGTGTACTGGTTCATTGCCTCTTTCAAGTAGTTTGGGGAAAAGATAAGGCGAGTGGGCCTGTATGAGGTGGAATGGGCCTCCCAATTCCACATCTACCACATGGATAAATTGATTCAATAATTATCAAGCAGGTGGTCAATGAGGACCAACACATTTCATCTTCACCATGGGGTGGTCAGTTTCTGCCTTTGGGAGCTTGGAAAGATCTCAATGATTCCGATATTGGGGGGAATGTATGACGAGTTCCTCCCTGCTGTGAATAAATGATAAGACCTAGAGTAGATGTCATTTCTGGTAAAGGCATTAATGGACCTAGTGCTGGGATAGGACAAGCTTTCGGTAAGAGATTTCTAATTTAAGATGTGGTTCATGGTCTTCCTGAATTCCCATATATATGGGATGATTCTTGTGAGGCCTCCCGCTTGCCCTAAGGGGGTCTAGTGCAGCAAAAATAAATCATACTGACAGTTCTCAGAGGACAACCAGTGGAATACATGGGGGTTCAATGTCATCAATAAGAAGCAACCAGTGGTTAGGTTGGATGCATTCATCTATCTACTCATTTAGAGTTGGATACTGTCACTAAGGGATATGAATGTGGGTGTATGACTGAGCACGTTTATCATGGAATCCATGATGGTGATGGGGGAATAGATCAACCTGGGGATCCTGGTGCTGGCTAAGCTATAAAAAGTACTATAACATATATGGAAATAGAAAAGGTCACATAGGTTGTTCGGGACACTCAATCTTCTGTATGGGTGGATATTAGTTCATAAGGGCGCCTATGAATACCAGAACCCCATTTATCCTCTAGGTTTGGACTTCCAACTGGCTATTCTGAATGCTGTGGGGAGTTTTTTGACCAAGACGACCCCACCATTGGTGTTGAACCATGTATTGAAGGTGGATGAGTTAAACATATATCAGTTCCCATGTCCAATAGGTGTGTTCACTGATGAAGGTTATGTAATGGAGAAGCATGTTTCCAACCTTCTGGTCTTTTGGGATGGAGTCTTAGTCACGCGGGTCGACCAAAAACCTCTCTATGAGCAGTAAACCCCTACCCACTTTGCGAGGCAGTTCGGGTGCATGCAAATGATGAACCCCCAAGTCTACTTTGGAGTATTCCACGAGGACTATCCATGTGTGATGTGGTGGATGTGGATCATGTTCACACGGGAGTATGGAAAGATGCATAATGTGATGCCTCTACCGATATCTATATATGGGATAGTGAAGGAATATTCCAAGAGTTGTGGGTTCACATACCATAGGGAGATGTTGAAGTGATTGACCGTCAGTTCTAGTGATGGGGTACTTTCTCAACCTCTAAGTCAGGGTCGAAAGGCGGAAACAACATCTCGTGGAAATGGGGTTGTAGTAGTGTGGAGGCCTGCACTGATTGAGAGGAAAATGAAGGTGGCGGACCCGACAGTCCTAGAGGTGTAAAGTCATCAAGAGGGGAGGCCACCTAGGGGGTTCTGTAGGATACCCATGCGGGCTCTGGGGAAGCAGATAATTCATATAGATATGCATGAGGAAGCTTTTTCCCAGAGGCTTGGGATATCTGGAATGACAATAGACAATTTCACAATACCTCATAGATGTGGAACCATCTGAACCATCTCGGGATGGATTAGTTTGGGATTGGTCACACTAGGGTCTACTTTTCGGTTTCTCCTGCAGAAGGGGAGTAGTACATCACTGAGCTGGAGGAATTTTTGCACTCTCGGGGTGCTCCGTGTCTAATGAAGGATCGAGTGAAGGTGATACTCAATCGAACAGTCCCTATGAAATTATCTTCCACTGAATTGAGGAAGTTCTTCCCCCTACGATAAGAATCCGTAGAGTCATTATGGGGGTAAGAGGTCAGTGGGGTATCCCTCCAGAGGAAGGTGGGGTTTCTAACTCGTACTCAGAGATGGAAGAGTTTGCGAAGGCTCTTGATGTAAACCCTAAACCATTTTCCTTTGATCCTTATTTAGGTATCTTAGGACTTGTGAACTAATATTTGAACCATGATGGAGGGACTCATACGCAAAAACCACTTTCACACAATAGCAAATGGAGCTTTGGGATTTTAACCTACAACAATGGAGATTACCGTTCCAAGTATGATTGGGACACCCATGGTGGTGCTCCCAAAGTCTTCAGATTTCTTGACCATATATGGGGGGTCATGCCTTGGTGTTTTGGTGGAAACATCTTAGGGGAAATACCAACTATTTGATCTCTATAAGTCTTCTTCGTAGAATTTTTAACTGTCACCCATTGAATCAGTCCAACTAACGTCTTTTTATTCTGACATGCACAGTTCTTCAAATGGTGTGGGCCGCATTGATGAGGATGACCAGAGACCCTTGCAATGATTTTCCTTGGGTAAAACCAATGGTTGTGAAAGTGGAATCCCATACTGACCAAGACGCAGCACCCCTAATTACAGGTGGGACCACAGTAGGACCGAACGTAAAATCATCAAGGTGGAATCAGACAATAGGGATCAATTAGATTACCGGGGTCCAGACATACCCAACAAAACACCGGATGAGGATCCTACTAATGGGTTCCTATAGGTGTTCCCTGCAGAACAATCCACCGACCATGAGGACTGGGACAAGATGACTTCTGATGAAGATGATAGCAAGGTCATCCATCGCCGATCGTGGAAGATGATAAATCACTTCATTGGGGAGACACCACATGAACAATGGATAGACCAGATGTGGAGGATTCATTCCCTGCTGTGAGTACTATGCACCGGAGGATTGGATTCCCAGTGTCCTCATATTCTCATTCAAGACTTCATGGAAGAGAAGATACGGGAAAATTACTGTGGCCTTGGTGTGGACTAGCAGTGGAGGAAGTCTACGAACAATATGAGACTGAAGGAGTCCAAAAGTGAGATCCAGTGGTTGTTGGCATGGGAGAACGATTATTCATCATTCCTCAACACACAATCCGGGATGATATTGTTGCTTAAGGCCCAGCTTGGAGAGGCCAAAGAATAGATGAGGCGAGCCTCTAAAGAGATGGTTATTATCTAAGCCAAGAAGGATTGGGCCCGGATCGAGGATGAGGAACTATTCCCCATTGCCATCGAGGAGGTGTGGGACCTTAACAGGCAGCAGCAGATCCTAGATGCTATAAGATAGACAGTGGTAGAGCTGGGATGATCCATTGAAGAGGTCAACTCATCTATGGGAGGGGCCAATCCTTAGTCATTGTAATTTTTGTGAACTAATAAAATTACATTCAGGTTTTTCTTATTTATATTGGTTGCGTGCATGAGTTCTGTTATTTTTTTTGGTTTGCTGCATTTCCATCATATTGGTGAAATATCCAGTGATTGATCCCTTAGATCACATGGGTGATACTCAATGTGAGAAACAAGGGATGATTGCATCATTATTCCTCTTGAATATGAGAAAACGAACTAGGATATGAGAATTCAGGGTCTAAACAATCAATCAAAGTTTCTCGGATGAAAAGGGAGGCCTAACTGGAGAATGAATTTCTTATAGCACTCACATTTACATTTTCCCAACATTCTCTAGTGCACGAGTGGGGTAGCACCAGGGTCATTACAATCAATCTGAATAGAGAGAAGTGAAAAGCATGATTCATGATACCCAAAATTCGAAACACTATAGGGATGTCATGGCAATGAAGGATAACTATTGACCATGTTCTAAACCTAGTATCCCTATCAAGTTAGCCTGAAATGGGGATAAAAATGAAGGATGACAATTGACCATGTTTGAAAAAAGGGGCCAGACTCAAAATGTCATCCATTAGTCTTCCGAAGCATTGGACCAGGATTGTATCCGAGCAACAGGCCGAGTATCCATACTATTAGGGATTCCTTTAGAGGTGAAATAGGATGAGGATCCAAATAAAGGGCACACAAAGCATGGAGGTTGGAGTGAAGGGATGTTTGGTTGGAGTACAACACTCATGAAATCATACCGCCACGATGAAGACACATCAGGTGAGCACATTTGTCTGATTAGGGATCATATTCATTTCCCAAAAGGATCTCTCTAGCGAGAGCCTAAAGTGGCACTCGGTTTTATGTCATGTCAATGAGGATGATAAACACATATTTTAACGTTGTAAAGTGAGGAAGAAGGCAATTAACGGTACCAAAAGGGGGAACGAGGCCAATATGGCCATATGGAGGGTTTAATAGTGCATGGATGGACCCTGGGAACTGAACATCCGGATACCACTATGTATTATGCAAGGGCGGGAATTAATACATACGTATTTCTAGATGACCCGTGTAGTTTAATGTCATCTAGTAAAGACACAAGGAAAAAGAGATATCAGAAATGGTATATGATGTAGTAACTGTAAACTCGATGTGAATGAGGGAAGGAGGGAGCCCACACCACATCATGTTCCTCTAATAGAGATATTGGGCTATGGGGCCGAAAAGGATAACTTTCGTGTTGCACCTGAGGCAAAATGCCCGTGTGTACTTACGTATCCAATGGGGATGTGAATCAATAATGGCGTAGTTTTTAAAGTGTAGTGTGGTGGGATACCAACACAGGTTAGGAAAAACATATCTGATGGAGAAGTTAAAGCATCCCATAACTATCATGGGGAATCCTAAAATTATCTAAGAGAGAATCATAGTTTAAAGTCATACTTTGAGGATGTGGATACCCATAAAGGAAATGTGTGGTGCTTTAAATATCCCTTCGTGAATGAGGACCTAAGCCCATACCATACTACGTGTTCCCAGTGTGATTCTTTAGAACATAGACCTGTGGTGGCCTAACTTGCGGCTAGACCTGAGGGAAAGTGATCTGGAATTCCTACGTATCCCATGAGGATGGTAATCATACCATAAGTAGGTCTGCATATGGAATGGTAGGGTACCAATGCTATGGGAAATACTATCATGATGGCCAGGCCCATGCACCAAAAGAAGAAACATTTGATAGATCATGTTTGTTTTTTAGGGTGGATGCATTTTATTGTGAAGCGATAAACCTAGGATGGAGAATCCAGGTGTCGCTATAGGAGTCTAGCCATATATAGTCCTTGAAAAATGGCATGGTGGATAACTGATACCAAACATGATGTCCCCTCGAGCATGGATATCCAATTAAGTTCCATTTTTCATCGTGCATCCAAGACGATAGTGTCATAGTTTAGGGATGTATGATAGCACCAGCCGAAAAATTTTACTATTGTGTGGAAAATATGCAATAGTATAAATTTATGTGGGACCAGACAACATAGGTTAAGGTCACGTGGCTTAGAAGAATTCAGAAGAATGAGGATTTAGAAGGAATGCGCAAGGTGTGATAAATCATACCCAACATGAATGAGGACAAGGTCCAGACCACACGGAACTTTAGATGAGAAACCTCAAGCCAAGGGGCCCAAAAAGATTAGAGGATGTGGGGATGGACCCGAAGGTGAAATTTCTAGGTGTTCTCACATATCCCATGAGGATGGAAATCAAGACATACATAGTTCTAGAAAGATCTGTTCAGTTTAATGTCATGTGATAAAGACGATGGAAGATCATAGTTTATGGCCATAGAGATTGGACCGAAAGAAGTGAGACTCTCTCAAGCGGGCATAAACCATAAAAAAATCCCTAAGCCTATGAAATCCACACATGATATTGGAAACAAGGGTGGAGAAGGTATTCACAACACGTGGAATACCAGGAAATGGGAAACGACAAAGAGCATCGAATGAAATCACACAGTGGATTCGTCCTCTTAATTTGAAAAAATACACTAACAAATAACACCAAGAGTGTCGAAATCCCACTCTGACATGATGAAGTGTAAAAGAATGTGAATCATGAAACCAATAATTACCGCTTAATGGGGGTGGCATAACGATGGAGGATAACTACTGACTGTGTTCTAAACACAACATCCATATCATGTGACCTAAAATGGGAACAAACAAATGACCATCGACTAATAACCATACTCTCAATGCCGGAATTGTGTAAATTTTTTGTTCTGAATCTTCAGGGAAGTTGGCCCAAAGCAGTCGCAAAGCACTAGGGCCTAGCATCTAGGCTTTTCAAGGGTCCTTCAGGATGTGAATGATGATGAAATTCCAAATAAATGGAAACATGAAGCATGTAAATGGATTGAAACATGTCCACATGGAACCCAACACTATTAGTTTTAAATCAGAGTGCTCATGGGCATGTTGGAGAGTTTCCAAAGGGAGTAAATTTGCTCAATTTGAGAGTAGACGACTCGGGAAGAGGAGTGGATGACAGGGTGTGAAGATCTATCAAGAGGGATGTATGTGGAATGGCTATTACAAACTTGATGTGAATGTGGAAATAAGCCCATACCACACCTCATACTCCCTCCCTGAGGACCTAGGCCAGGGGATAAAAAGATAAGGGGGTTTCTTGGAAAAAAATCTAGACCCAAAGACAAAATATGTGGGCATTACTATGTATAGCATGAGAATGGTAATCGATCCATACATAGTTCTAATGTGTTCTATAGTTTAACTTCATGTAGTAAGTATGAGGATAAGAGGGGGATTTCAAAGAGTAATGTGTATGGATTGGTGAATAATATGAAGTGATTAAAGACATAATCCCATTTATTCCACACCATTAATAATTCTTGGAGAGAACTCAGGCCAATTGGCCTGGAGAAAGGATAGATGAACCCAGGATAGACCATGAAACGAAATGTTTGAGTGACCCTACATATGCTGCGGGGCAGGAATCAAGCCATAAATAGTTCATAAAAATTTCGTGTAGTTTGATGTCATGTGACAAGGGTGTTTTAGATCATAGTTTATGTTTATAGATCTCGGACCGTAAATGCCCAGTTTAATGTCATGTTCATTGGACCGAAGGGAGGAAAGGGTGAATCACCGTGCTTGTCATTTGGGAGATGATAGAAGAGAAATAATTATTGAGGATAACATCTGAACACATTCGCAATACAATATCGATATCTTCTAACTTGTAATGGGAAAAAAATGAGTGTTTACCACTAACCGTATTCGCAACACGGGACTTGTATCATATTATTGTCCAAAATCAGCAGGGATGTTGTCCCATGGCTGTAGGAGAACCATGAGGCCTAGAATCCATGCCATTTGGGGGTCCATTTATAATTGAAAGATGATGGAAACCTTAAAGATGGGATGCATAAAGCATGGTGGTACCCGTGGAGTTTAACATCTTGAGTAAAGGAAAATGGATGAAGGAGGGGCATGTCAAGGGGACATGTGTGGCATGGAAAAAATATCCCAATGTGAATGAGGGCCTAGATCCCATACTACACTACCCAATCCTAAGTGAGAACTTCGGATAGGGGACAAAAACGTTGAGGGACCTACAGTTGAGCCCGGAATGAAATTTCCCAGCCAATTTGCAGTTTAACGTCATGTGGTGAGGACAGTGGTGATCTTAGTTTAACGTCATAGGGCCCAGACTGTAATCATGTGACACTTTACGGGGGTATTGCCTTAAAAATCTCCTAATCCAAAATAACCAATGCTCAAAGTGGGAAACATTGATGGATATTAGCTTCTCCCCATCATATAAGGGTACGAAAATGTAGAAAAGAGATCGACCGGGGTCAATCATAACAAGACCCATCATGCTCGAGGAACACTAATGTTTGAAGGGATATCGGAACAAAACGAATCATTGCACCCAATTTTTGGACATATAGGGGTAGTGATAAGGATGAAGGATTGATGTTGACCATGTTCGAAACACAACAACCATATCATGTGATCTGAAATATGAATGAAAAATTATCATCAACTGTTGACGGTATTCGAAATGCATTACATATATCAAATCTTCGTTCAAAATCCTCTAGGACATTGGCTTGAAATGGTAGGTGAGCCACATGTCCGACAATCCATACTATTTTTGGGTCCTTCTGGATGTGAATGTTGATGGAGACCCAATTAATGGGGTTGATTGATTTTTGAATATTCTGGTGCAGTTTAACGTCATGCGGTAAGGACGAAAGAGGTGGAGAAATCCATGGAGGGGGATACATGGTGCGGTCATGATAAACCCAACATGAATGAAGGAAAAAAAGGCCCTCACCACACCATGTGTTTTGAGAAACATCTGGGCCAAGGGGCCATACCCAAGAAGAGATATTGATGTTTGGGGCTGGGCCTAAAGACGAAATGTCTGGGCATTCCTACATTTTCCATGAGTATGGTAATAAAGAAATACATTGTTCTGAAAGGGCCATGTAGTTTAACATCATTTGGTGAGGATGTGGGAGAATAGAAGAACATGAGTGGAACATGGTGTGATCATTGTAAACCCTACATGAATGGACCCAAAGAAGTCTACAATACACTGTACGCGACCCTCCAAGATAACTATACCCATGGGGGTAGTCAACGACAGTAATTTGTGGGCTAGACTCTAAGACTTGGCATCCGAGAATTCCTATATATCCCATAAATATGGGAATCAAGCCATATGTAGTTCTTGATTTGATTTTCTGTTTAAAATCATACAATGAGGATGTCAGGATATCTTAGTTTATGGTCTTAGATCTTAGATCATTTTGTGGAATATTGTCACGCAGGAAGAGTTTTGGGTAGTTTTACGTCCTTCATACGAGATGGATTGTGCATTTTAACATCATGCAGAGATGACTAGAAAATTTAGAGTCATCTGGGACTATTCAAGAAAAATACTTCTTGGGGAATTTACAATTGGTGGGAGGAGTAATATTCTCACCATCCAGGATAACTAGGGAGTATGCACCATTAGGGTAAAAATTGTGAATGATGTAAGGTCCTTCCCATTTGAGCTCCAACTTCAGTGGATTCCTACCGGGTATCATTGGCATTATTTGGGCCCACACCATGTCACCTTTTAAGAAAGAACAGAGGTTAAATTTATTGTTTAAAGCTCTGGAAATCTTGTTCTGATACCTATCCCCATTGTATAGGGCACAAATTATATTTTAATTAAGTGCTTCTAGTTCATCCATATGAATTTAACCTACTTTATCTAGTTTCTTCTGATCATAGATAGTTGTGCGTAATGAAGGAAACTAAATCTAGATGGGCAGGACTGCCTTCATTCCATAAACCAAGGAATATGGGTCCACCTAAGTAGAATTACGAGTCGTCGTCCGATAAGCCCATAGAGCATTGGGGAGTTTATCCATCCAACTCCTCTTATTTTGACCAACCATCTTCTTTAGAATGTTAGAGGGGTTTTGTTGAATACCTTGATCTTTCGATTTTTTATGCATGATAGTGGGAGGTATGGTTATAATGGATGTTGTACTTGGCATACATATTCTTCAGTTCAGCAGCATAGAAGTTGGTAATATTATCGGTGAGGATGAGGTGAGGGACTCTGAATCAGTAGATGATATTGGATCCCACAAATTCAATGATTGAACGAGCCTTGATTTCCTAGAGAGGAACTTCTTCTACCCACTTGTAAAAGAAATCTGTAGTGGTCAGGATGAACCTGCATTGTCATGATTTCTCTAGTAGATATGGTCCCCCCCAACATCAAGTCCCTTGACTACAAGGGGCCAAGAATACTTGGTAGTGTGGAGAGGTTCTAAATATTGATGCTCAGAATCAGCATGGATTTGGAATGCGTTCCATCCGTTGGAAAACTCGATAGAGTCAGAGATCATGGCTGGAAAAAAATATTCCAATGTCAAGATCTGATGGTAGAGTTTCAGCCATATCTCATGAACACTATAGGAACTAGCATTAACATCCTCCAAATATGAGAAATCGCACCTCCTTGAATGAAATAGTGGATAACCCCATCAATCCCACATCTGTAGTGGATTTTCTCAAGACCAGGACCACTCTAATGGGTGAACTACAATGCGCACCATCAAATTCATTCACACTCGGCTCAATATACCAGGTGATTACCATGTTGGAGATACTTGATAAAGGGGTTCCTCCAGTCAGGAGTCACATCCAACACAATGGTAGAGGGAGCTGGGGGTCCTGACATGAAGGCACTAGTGGTTAGGTGTCTTACCTGTGGGATATCATCATCAATTAGAGTAATAAGGCTGATGGCCCTCTGATGCGCCACATGGATAATAAAATCATTTTTACAAGGCTCTATGAGAGATGTAGCTTGGATGTCCAAAGGAGTTGGCTCAACTGTTCTATGAATGAGAGACCTGAGTAACTTCAGGGTGAGAGGGGAATTGGGTCATCAGGTTTCCGGTGCATTCTAATAGTGGTATGAGTGCCTACTTCTTGATGATGTAGTCACCATGGATCTTCTTGATGACTACTTTAGAGTCCCCTTTCACATGTATGCGGGGATCGTCAATCTCAAGGGCCAGCTCGAGACAAGTAAGGAGAGCCTAGTACTCTGCCTCATTTTTGTACAACCATTCGACAATAGGAATGAATACGATAGAATAGATTTTGCCGGTGTGATGAAGAAGATACTCAGGCCCACTCTGTTGAGTCTAGAATCATAGAGTCTTTTTCCAGAAGGGATTTGGGAAGCACCATCAAAAGGAATATTCCAATATGGAATGGATTGATCTACCCAGAGGATCGTATCATCATGAAAATCAAGATCCAGAGACTGGTCTGTGGGAGCTTTATGGGTGGAACGAAAATTTTCCAATATATGTCCCTTGATGGCATTATAGGGGAAACAATTGATGTCTAACTGCTAGAGGATCACCTCCCACTAAGCTATATGGACTATTAGTATGGGGAACTTTAGAATGTACTTAAGTAGATCCACTTAGAACACTAGATGTATCTCATGGTGTTACAGGCAGTGTCATAATTTCTGTAATAAAAATACTAGCACAAGGAAGATCTTTTAGATAGAGGATTATCTAGTCCTTATATCAAATATCATACGCATGAGACAATATAAATGGTTCTTCATTCCCTTATTTTACTTCTGGGAGATAAGGGCACTGATAGATAGCTCTATAGTGGTCACAAAATGGACCAGCAGATTTTTGGAAATCGGTGGCATCAGGACTGGAGGCTATAATAGGAATTGATTTATTTCCTCAAAAGAAATTTGACAATCCTCATACCACTAATAATTTGCACTTTTTGTCATGTGTTGGGAAATATTCTTACACTTTACGGCCTGATATTTTATTAATTGTTGAATGTAGGCTAAGTGGCCTTGAAAATCTCAAAGATCCCAAATGTTAATAGGAGGAGACATCTGACTGATGGCATTGATCTTCTCTAGATTGTTCTCGATGCCTCTGTATCTAATAATGAAGTTGAGAAACTTTCTGGAGGTGACCCTGAAAGCACACTTCATTGGGTTCATCTTCAGATGGGAGGATCGAAGGAAGCCAAACACATTCTTGTGATCTTTGAGATGGTCATGGAACTGGGGAGATTTGACGACCAATTCGTCTGTTTACCATTCCACTAATGTCTCTAGGATAACCTTAAACATGTGTTGCATGGAACACTAATAGTTGGATCCTACATTATGTAGACTGAAGTGAACTAACTGGTAGTAGAAAGTACCTTTTGGTTCCCTGAAGGCTGTTGACTCTTTATCCCTAGGGGCCATACGAATTTTGTTATACCAAGAATAACCATCCATAAAGGAGAGAGTCTGGATCCCTATGGTGGAATCAATCAAATTTAAATCATATGAAGGGGAAATTAATCCTTCAGATAGTGATTGTTGAGTTCCCAGAGGTTGATTCAGACTCTGATCTAGTCATGCATCTTTTTGATGAGAACAATGTTATCCAAAAATCGAGGGTACTAGGCCTCCCTGAAGAATTTTTCTCTAATTAGATTCCCAACCTCGGCCTTGAACATAGTTCCATGAGAAGGGTGCATCTTTATGGGAGGATGTTTGAACCTGTAATGATTTGCTAGAAGACTGAGGTGGTGGATGATGACCAGAGGTTTTAGTCCTGGAATCTCATCATAACTCTAGGAAAATACATTGCGACGCTATTTCAAGAAGTCCATGTATCACTGTTTCTCTTCGATAGACATAGAGGAACTGATCAAGGTTTGTTTTAGATCCTTCTCGTTTTTGAGGTTCAACTCTACCAATTTTTTGACTATGGTGGAAACAACCTCGTTGAATGTAGAAGGATCGTCATCTAAATTCTCTTCTTCACTCACGGTGTAGGGATCCTCAGCACGAGGTGATTATTCAGAGTCAACAAATCCTGATGGGACACTGTTGCTAGCCTGAGCGATGGTAGACATCATATCGGGGGTCTCCTGTACTACCAAAACCAAGCAAATTAATGTTGTCAACCCGATACCATCTCTCCTTTGACCCAAGGGCCACACTTTATGATATCAAAACAATAGTGGTGCATCAGCTTGATCCAGTTTATTCCAACCCAACTAAACAAGAAAGTATAACATATTGTTTTTTCCATGGGGTGGAAATCCTGATATCTTATTGTAATAGGGGGGTATGGGATTACCTGAGCCTAATTTTTATAGGAATACAATGTTATCTTCTGGTGTCCCACTGTCTTGGGAATGTAATTCTCCCTAATTCTAGAAACAACAAAGCATTTACCCAAATCTCGGGTTATGGAATCCAATCAATGGATCGTGAAAATGTAGGCATCATCTAGGTCTGTCCACAGGTTGGTCATAGTTGTAGCTTGTTCAAATTCATTAGCCTAAATCTTCTAATCCTTGATCTTGTAATAGTTAACATCCTAGTAGTGGGCTTCCCAAGAAGAAAAGGGAGATGCATCACCCTGTATTACACCTACTCAACCATTAAGAATGTACGTAAGGCACTGGTGATATGAATAAGGGACTACCGCATACAGGTGGATCCATGTCCTACCCATCAACACATTTTAGGCGGTGTCTTGTGAGACAACCATAAACTCAGTGCTAGAAACCAAGACACTAAACTAGGTTTTCAAGTGGATCATTCCAACTCGTGTCTATTCTATCCTATGATAACCTTGAATTTTTAGGTCAGAGAGACATAGATTATCCTCAGACAGCCCCATCATTCAGAGTGTCTATGTCATGATGAGGTTGATCCCTTACCCTATGTCAACAAGACAATGACGACCCTCCACACCATTGAAATGGTCAGTGATGTACAATGGGAGAATATTCCCCTACATGGGAGAACCTCTATCTTCTCTTGAGAAAGAGATAATGGCCTTACATTCATCATTCTCAACTGCTCATCTTGGAAGTATTTTGTGGCTACTACCTCCATCTCGAACTAGAGGGGGATTCTTAAAGCCTTTGTAGGGTCTTCACGCATATCTTCTAACAGATGAAGAGCCTCATGGATAGATATAATCATAGAAATGATGGGAAGATGCTTAAGGATTTCATACTTCTAATAAAAGTGTGAACTTATACTGAAAGGAGTTCATTCTGTGGCAGGTGGTATGATGAGCCCTTCTAGATGAACCAGTAGTCGACAAGTGCTAGGAATGTCACTCTGATCACTAGTTGAATTTCATGGGGTGACTACTATATGACGGATAGATGACTAAGGCTGGTACTAAACATAACATGGATGATCATATCACGAATGTTATAGCTCCACCTGATCAAGTAGCATAAATAGTGGTGGAGGCAGCTCTCTTGAAACAAGATTATAAGGTTGTGCATGATAAGCTTCATGCCTGGCATGTTGTCTAGTTTTGGTGGAATTCAAATCCCGTATGGAATTTTTGATCAAGAATTCGAACGATTCACATAGCCATAGCTCTGTCAACACTAGCAATGATTGGGGATGTTGGGAGGATCCTTCTGGTTCTCCTCGTCATCGAGAATCATGTAGTGGTTTACCAGCTCCACGGTGTTAATAGAAGAATATCCTTGATGATCACTTGAGGATTCCTCCATCACTGGACAGATTTTGTGGGTGTTCTGCAACTCTGGGGGATTGAAATATTCGAGAGTACGGGATGGCGATTGCATTGGTGGGGGGATCTAATTTCACTTGCATCACAGATTATTTCCCTTCCTAGGATAGGAAGACTTATATGTTGACACAGAAGTAGTTGATGTAGGTGACACATCGACTTCTGATGGCTCAGGTCGATTCAGACGTGCACAGATAATAATTTGGGCATGGGTTACTACCTTACAAGCCATCCAGTTGTCATATTTTTTGGATCTGATGTTAGGAACCTACTGCCACTCACCTTCATTGGAATTGTCTCTATAAGGATGTATGAATAAACATGATACATATGTCGGGGCCAGACCTAACCTAACTATGTTGTTATCAACCCAGTCAAGGAGCCAGTCTTCAGACCAATAAAACATCTTGAGGGTGTTCCCTAGTATCCAGTGATAGGGGAAATAATTAGGGTGATTAGTGTGATTTACCTCTTTTGGCCTTCTATATTCTGGAAACTGTAGGACTCACCATCCCAAGTCACTTCGAAAATAATCGAGTACTTGATCCTCATTAATTGAGCATGTCCAATTACTTCTATCCAAAAAGGGGGATCTGGGAGCCTAGATATGATGAGGGGCTAGAGGATCCTATCGGGGAGGTGGAACCTGGTTATATCGCAGAGGTGGTGGTGGAATGTTATGTGGGGCATATTTTAATTCCAAGGTGGGTGCTGCTGGGCCGGAGGCTGCGCTTGAGGTGGCGGGCCTCTGTGTAGCTATAGAGATTGCTCCACTGGTAATAAATCCAGCTACCTAGGGGCCTCTATATGTGCTACCACGAAAGTCTCTGCATTATCTACTCTTATCGCATGAACTACAGGAGGCAATAGACAATCCTAATTGGCTTGCTGCAAGGCTTCCTCTAGATATTATGATTTTTTAGAGAATTCACAAAATCCACCTACGTATTTCTAGGTGATGATAGAGGGGACCAGTTCGGTATTGACATTTCACACACAAATTGCAAGAAACTATTCCTGAGTCAACAACATATCTAGGAAGTATGTGAGGCCTTTCCACTGGGGGACAAAGTCTGAGACACACTCATTAGGCCTTTTCTTGAAATTGAAGTGGCCTACAATACTCTTCATTCAAGTGGTAGAGCTAAAATGGTAATGAAACTCCCTACAGAGATCCTCCTTGCCAGCTACTGACCCAATGGGTAACTAGTTGTACTAGACAAACGTTGGCCCTTCTAATGTTTGTATGAATCATCGGAGATTGGCGGCCTCCAACTGCGCTGGTGTTCCCAGCATGGGTCCACACCTTGAGATGAAGTGGGATAGATGCTGTAGTAGATTACACTTCCCATTAATCAGGGAACATGTAGGGTTTTCGAAACCAGTGGGTGATAGAATATCATCCACCTGTGCTGGTTATGATATTACATCATGCATAATTTCCACCTTTTTAGTTTCCAAATCGTTGAGGCGGGAAATGAGGGATATTTTTGGATAATATGGGAGGGGATTCCTATCTTTGTGAGGAAACCTAACCATCAGTGTGTTGGAAGGTTCATAAATAAGATAATATTGTTCAGCGGCTCATGGAGCGGTTGATGGGATGACTTGTTGGACTACCGGAGGAATGACCTGTGGAGTGACTGGGGGAACTAGAGCTAGGTTCCGAGATGGTTTATCACTAAATTTAGGTGGGTTGGAGAGGTTTATCAAACCCTATTTCCATAAACTCCGACATCCACCCTGTCTATGTGTGCAGGATATCCAGGTTCACCCGGTGGTAGCTCGCCAAGGGGATTATGTACCTTCCCCTGACGCCTTAGTTGAGGGTTACCATATTCTAGTCACTGCTCCGCATCACGTTCAGCGAGAAAGTTGTTGACCATCCTTTTATGCTTCGTGAGCTATTGACACAACACAGAATTTTCGAGACCATCTTCCATCTTCTCCATCGAGCCCGATGGGTTTGAGGGTTTGGAAAATTCAAGATTCTATTTACCCTTATTGGGATTCCTACTGAGGTATAATTCCTTGGTAGGTACGAGAAGACCCATTAAATTTTGTTACTGGTGAGTAACTCTTCCCAATGGATCCAATAGGTGTTGAACCCCCCTGGGGAATGTTCTCTTCAACGATATCTAGCTCGTTCTCTCCCTCTAAGAGGTCATCCATGTTTATAGTGGCTATAACTGGCGTCATATCCCCAGTATCACCTGGAAGGATGGGATGGTGCTAGATAGAACTAAAAATGAAGGGACGCACACTCGCCCAACCATAGATCTGAACATGGGGGAAAGCCTCCTTAATAATTCTATGGAGCACTTTAAATCTCTGAACTCATCTTTTCTAGAGGTTACGATGGTGACTAGGTGACTCAAGACATTTTGCCAAAAGGAATGTAGCTAATTTGACCATACGGCCTTGCGGGAAAATAACTTCAAAGTGCTTCAAACTCTTGGGGTAAGTTACTCACCAATGACTATGGTGGAAGTGAATCATCCAAAGTGTTTTGCGAAACCATGTGTCTTCCTCCTCGGTAAGTAATTCCAGCTAACTAAAGTTCAGGTTTGCAACTGGATAGAACATCTTTTGGAAATTACATGCTGCAAGGATTCCCCACAAGCTCCTCAGCTCAGAATCGGGATCCAGCCCTTGGTAGACCCATTCATCAATTTTGGCCAACTGAGTGATAGGTAATGGAACTGAATCAGACCATTGAGATAGTATAATGACCAGTTTTGAAAATAGAGAGTGAGATGACAAGCAGCCTCATCTTTGGATATCTTTTGAAAAATGAAACTACCAAGCCACCGCATCCCGGTAAGACAGACTAGTGACCACAACTTCCCACATAGGGGATCCAATTACTAATGGTGGTTCATGCTATTTCTATTCTTCTATTGGTCCCCAGAATAAAACTCTGTGATCTCTGTTTTAGGTAGATAATGATCATGTAGATGATGGGGAGGATTTCCCGGCTTGGACCTATAAGGAGGGAAAATCTTCATCTTAATGGATATATATTTGGATGGAGGTAGGAATCTAATGGACCTCACATTACAGAAGGATGATGGTTACGCACCTTGTTCCTACCCCAACCCCTGATATAGAGGATCGGGATGAGGGTTCCATTATAGAATCACATTCCGACTTAGAATATGAAAAGTATACGGGTTTAATCTTGATATGAAACTACTCAGTATTATTGAAGAGTGATCTATGTGGGGTAAGAAGATGTCCTACAGAAGACGGGTTTTCATCGAATATTCTACGTTCTGTGGGTCTTCACTCTGGTCCTCTGTTAGCAGTTTTCTTCCCTCCATCCTCCAATGCTCGCAGTGGATTATTGGGTAGGGGAATATTCAGTTCTAGGTCCACAACTGGGTGGGAAGGACTCTCGGATATCCAAGGTGTCCTTCTCCGTTGATCACCTTCAAGGAGGCGAGGTAGAACAAACATTTTTTCAGAACCATTCTGGACGCGGACCAGCAGGAGGTTTTTGACTCTATTATTTTGATCTTGGATATATAACGGTGTGTCTTTACCCCCTCCACCTTGGGTAGGTTCAATGCGAGGGATTTTTATAGGTTAAGTTTTCTATAGGTCCAACAGGGAGGTGGGTATAGTCTGGCTTGGTGTAAGTGTATCCCTATGAAATTTAATTTCATAAAATGGAGGATCCATAACCGAGATTTACCAATGGATGATAATATAAAGAGGCTAGGCATCAACAATGATTCTTGCTTCCAGTGTTGTGTAGATAACCACAAAGAGTGTATATACCATATATTCTTCGAGGGGGACTAGGCACGCCAGGTCTGGGTTGTCTTCGGCGAACATACTAGATATTACCCCAATGCGTTGAGCTTGGAGTACTTTGTGTAGAGATGGTTTCAAGGGGCAGATGATTCTGGTAAGGAAAAAATGGTGAGATCCAACATTTTCAATGCTGGCTGTTTGTGTGTATGGAAAGCGAGGAACTGGGCCAGGTTCGAGGGGAAAGCTTCTACGGGGAGATCCATTACTGCCAGAGTACGATGTATTATGATCGATTTGTGTGGCTCTGATGATGACTGGAATTATACCCCCTCCCTTTGGAGGCTGTTTTTGCATCAAAACATGGCTCCTTGGTCAGCAACCAAGAAATTCGGGCACTAGGTTCAGTGGTTTCCTACAGAAGTTGGCTTCAAATTGAACATCGACGGTTGTCGTGTGCTAGGTGAGCTGCGTGGTGGTGGTGTGTTCCATGATCCTAGGGGCAGTGTGTCCTTGGAGTTTTCAGTGCATTAAGGTTATGGGAATTCTATACAGGCGGAGCCGAAGGCGGTTCTCACAGGTATCACTATTTGCAGACAGCAGGCACTTGACATCTCCCAAGTTGAGAGTGATTCTATGGTTATTCACGATGCCTTTAATGGTAAAGGTATCATCCCCTGGTCTAATTCATAAACTATTCAGAAATGTAAAGCTCTCTTGGATAGTTTCACCAGAATCACTCACACGTGGAGAGAGGGAAATAAGGTGATGGACCACATGGCCTCTATGGAAACCCTTGGTAGCATGGTCAGTTGTCATACTCATGTCTCTCACTTTAAACCTAAGGGGGTGAAATTGATTCAAGGTGATTCCCTTGGTCTCCATTACTTCAGGCCCCCCTAAAAACTATTCATCTATCTCATTTTGTCAATCCTTTTGAAAAAAATGGTAACGTTGGATGGATTCCAAACTGGTGATGTGGTGGAGGGGATTTCCTCCTTGGTGAGTCGGGGTGTGAGGAGTAACAAGAAAAATGTCAAAAGGAACACAGGGAGGGCCTCTTTGTACACTGGCTAGAGCACAGAGAGAGTTCCTACAAGAGGTGTTGGAGTGGGTAGGACCTCTGTAGGAGCTAGTAGGATCATGGGAAATACCTCCATGCTCGTTTACCTTATCAGTGACTGTATTAGGAAGGCCTTCATACTGGTCGAGCTGAACATGGGCAAGACCTCCGTGTTGGATTCGAATGAAGAAGGGAATACCTCTGTTTATCTGATTTCCGGGATGAGGAGGACCTTTTTCAATTGTAATAAGAACATTGGGAATACCCCCATGCTAGTGGTTGACTAGGTGAGGAGGATCTTTTCATTTGAAACCTGTGACAGGAAGAATGGATCCATCCATGGGATCATGGTTGCGGAAGACGATTTCATGCTGGATGTCAGTGCGGTGGGAAGGTCCTTCGCTCGGACAAATGGTGGAAGGGGGAGGACCTCCATATCGAGATTTGGAGTGGGGAGGACCTATTCTCTAATTGGTGGTGGAACAGGGAGGACCTCCTTGCTGGATTTCATCACCGTGGGTCGTCTCGCGACGAGCGCTACTTGTGTCGGTGACCAAGAGAATCATCCCAACCTAAAAGTGGGGCGGTCAGGGCCTTGATCTGGGTTAGGAGTATGAGTGCCCCTATTTGGTATAAATGGGGCATTGATGGTATGCATCAGTGGTGGAATGAGACACATTAGCCGTTGATGATGATGCCCCCTGGCGGGTGCCCCCGTCAGCTTGTGCCTGATTTTAGTGTCGGGATAACTGGACTAGGGATAATGGTGGAGGTGTATAAATCACCTTCTCTCTAGCCGGTGGGGCCATGTAGTGGATCTGATGCGTCTTGGGGGGGCCCTCGTTGGTGGTCCCCAAGATGGGATCATAGCTGGGATGGCCTAGACATCTCTCACCTCATTGGTGTATGGGAGCGAGCCATCAAAGAGTTCTGGGGAGAAACTCTCGAAATGATTTTAGGATGGAGTGGGGGGAAGTGGCTCCCTATGCGACCCTTGGGGGCGGTAGTGATGAAAAGGCGTAGAAGCCTCTAGGTCTTATCAGGCCATTTCCTGATTTTGGATAATTATTTATTCCTCATATTATTGAATGAGGTCTTTAATCACCCTCCCTGAACGAGTTTGGACGGTGAAATTGGGAATGGGTTCCCAACAACCGTGGATGTGGAGGCTGTTGTAGAAGAGATGGGGTTGCCCGAGATTATAAAGTTGGTGTTTCCCCATCCCCTATGTCAGTGGGTGAGTGGTGATCAATTTCCCAACATAACATCTTGGGTCCTACAAAGCAAGGAGATACAACCATTATCACTTAAAGGAGGAAAGCGACGTCCATGTCCCCGACATAATTTTGTTTCCCAGTGTTAGTAAGAAGGATCAACACTAAGAATGTCACAAACTAGGATGTCCACAGTTCAACTACCCAAATCTCTGGTGAGTTTCATGCCAAGACCACTATTTGTTTAGCGGGACCTGGAACCAGATAAATGGATCCGGTGACACTCTTATCCACTGATGTCTTGAAAGATACTAATCTCCACATCGAGGAGAAGAAATTCACATCTGGTTCAGAAATTTTTTAGAGGCTTTCTCTAGGACGCACATCCCTTTTTCAAGGATGTACTATATAGTTGCCCAACATTCCCACTTTCCAAGGGTGGGTGACATCCATTTCTTATTTAGGTACGTTTTCCCCTTGATAGAAAATGATGTTGGGATGTCGGTTCTTCCTTTTTTGGATTCCTCATCTGAACTCATTTCCTAGTCCAAGTTTCCCTTAAATATTAATACATTGTTTGTGAAACTCTTCCCTAATTCCATATATTAATGGATGTCGGTTAAATACACCGCTTCTGTCAGGACATTCCAAGGGGTCTAGTCAGGGAAACAAACTTCGATCAGGGGAGTAGCCATGTTATACATTACTGGCGTGTCTGGATGCTGAAACACTGATGCATATGAATTTATTCCCCTAATGATATGTCTTCTTGAGGGTGAGGAAGATCAAGGTATCCCACACAGAGTGTGGAAAATTATATACCATAGGAATGTCTATGAGGTTTTCCTCAGCTTCCCATGTTTGACACATGGTATAACATGAGTTTAATGTCTAGTGGAGACAGATCAGACTGATCAGAACGCTGATAAGAGTGGATCAGGTGTGTACACCTCCAAGGGGAGCACCTGATGGGTTTACTATATGAGTGTATCAAACATCCAATGAGGAAAAATCCGAGTAGGTGTGGGTCCCTACAAAAGGAACGCTAGGGTTTACCATTGGATGAGATTGAACTTTAGGGGGGTTTCCTACGTACCCTATGATGATAGATAGGGATCAAAACCAACATAGTTCAAAGGGTGTGACATGGAATCAAGGTGTACCCTACGGACAAAAACCTGGAGACATGCGGTGGCTTATGCATGGATAACATCCCATCATAAGAGGGACACTCTTGGTAGGATGATTATGGATTGTGTGGGCCTTATGTGTTCTTAGCTGTTCGGGTTCCACAAGGAGCAATGATGGGATGAATGGAATGATCTCACTAGGATTTGGTGGCCCTAGTATGTATCAGAATGGATAAGGGAAGGTTGAATGATGTGGGTGGATAATGCGATGGGACCGACATGAAGATGACGGTAGTGTTGGGCTTGAACCTCCAAGAGGCTTCCTACGTTTCCTCGTGGAAGGGAATCAAAGTCCACGTAGTTCGGTGTGATGATGGGGCACTTGAAGAGGTGACCCATGAGAATAGACGTATGGATAGGACCCAAAGGAAGTAGATCTTATAGGTTGTGGCATGAACTTACCACAACACAAAGGGGCTCAAGTGAGAGACCAGGATGAGATATGATTGATGGGCATGAACCATTAGGAGGCTTCCTACATATCCCCATGGTAGGTAATTGAAGTTCACATAGTTCATGATAAGGCATAGAATCACGGTGTGTGCATAAGAAAGTGACCCGGCGACCTGATGGGGTTACATGTTGTTAGGGCCCGAGAGTTGGTCTGATGCCAATAAGGGAAAGACCAAGGATTTGGGTCCAAGAAAAGGGGACACCGATGTTTTCTAGTGTTTGAGTTTGAACCTCATGGAGGATTCAAACGTTCCCTATCTAGAATATTGGGATCAAAACCCACATAGTTCAGATAGGTTTACTGTTGTTTGGGGTTTGTTTCCCTCGGAATATGGGGATGACTGCCTTGATGGGAGGTTCAAACATTCCGATAGGTTTCTAACGGGTTTGTTTGTAGAACCGAAAACATCCAATGATTCCACATCCATTCGGACCTACTTTCCAAAGGTAGGTTATCATTAGTTTTTGGATTGATGAGGCTTAGGAATTTTCATTGGTCGAGAGGATGGGAGGTCGGACTCATCACACCTTTTTGAGGGGAATTATTGTCAACTCCGAGACTCTCTTTATAGATTTAGGTTATGTTCGTGAATCCTTATTACACTACCAAGTATAAAATGAGCTTTCCTTCAGATCTGACAATCAACGATTAAATATGTAGGAAATTTAGAGAATATTTTGTATGTATTCGAGGTTCTTCAACGATAGAGAATCATCTGTATTTATTAGATATTCTTGATCAATGGTACCCTTCGACACAATTATATAAAAGTCTCTTGGTCATTATGATGACCATGCTAGTTTTAAAGCCACTCAGTGGGGAACTTGAAGTTTATTTTCATTCAGAAGGACATTGATTATTTTAGAGTTGGGATCGAACCCGTAGACGGTCTACCAACGTATCCTTTGTTTAAAAAAAGGAATCAGAACCCACGTAGTTCGAGTAAGGGAGTATGATGTTTATGATTGATGGCTCAAAGAAGGATGTCACAATTACTTTTACACTCTAAGCTCACGTGAGTCATGCTCGGTGTGAGAAAAAAGAGGTATTGGTAAAAATTAGACAATTGTTCCATGAAAGATGAAATCATAAGAAATAATGTGGGGGCATATGTATGTATGAATGCCCAGATAAAAGGAAGGTTAGGATTTACTTTAAGGAAGAAATCTAGGAACAGGGTCCATAAAGGTATATGTGCTTCATAGAGATTTTTAATATGCTAACTTGGGGCTTACTCCTGAAAAGGAGGCCCAAATTAGGAAAAGACTTATGATTCGGTTTTACTCCTGAAATGGAATCCCAGGTCAAAGGTAAATTAGGACTGGTTAAGAGAAATTAAGACTGGGGCTTACTCCTAAGGAGGATGCCCAGATTTGAGACTGGGGCTTACTCCAGAAAAGGAGGCCCAGGTTAAGGGAATTAAGGTTTGGGGCATACTCTTGAGGAGGATGCCCAAATTAGGGGACTGGGGATGATTCCTGAAGAGGATTCCCATATTTTAGGGAGGCCTAGGTTAAGGGATATGGGGATTACTCCTAAAGAGGATACCCAAATATTAAGGGACTTGGGGCTTACTCCTAAAGAGGATGCCCAAATTAGAGGACTTATGACTGGGGATTATTCATGAAAAGGAGACCCAGGTTAAGGATTCTCTCATCTTAAAGGATGAGGTTGAATGAATGAAATCTCAATCTTTAGTGACATAAAGATGTGTAAACCACTAGGTCTTGAGAGATATTCCACAGAATTCCATTCAGATAATGAAGTAAAATCATGAAATCATGCCATAAATGGCTTTGAATAGTATCTTGAAGACTGAATCTTGAATAGGAAAGGTGGAATGGCTTAAGAGGGGTGAAATAGGCCAGAAGGGAACCCAAAAAGGCAGGGGCGCGCAAGTCCTAGCAGGCGCGCAGGTACTACGTGGGCACGCAAGTACTGGTCGCGTAGGTATGCCTGCGCGACACACGGTGTACTTGCGCGACGGTTAACCAGTAGGGTAATACTTGAGAGACTCTGGATTAAAGACTTTATAATCCTCTTGAGGTTCTTCCAGAAAAGGGGCACACAAGTTCTATTGAAGGAGTAAGGTGGCGTGCAAGTGTGGCCTTTCTCTCTTAAGGGATGGCCACTCAGGTGCGTAAGTGTTGATGAGTCTCAACAATTAGTCCTTCCTCCCCTTCTTTAGATCTTCCGTTCTAGGTATGAAATTACCTTAGAAGTGTTTCGGAAGCATTGAGAAGAGACTAGGGCCCTGAGAGCTCAAATATGAGTTTCTGGAAAAAATCCTCCTCGAATGGGGGGCCTACATGGTCTATTTATAGGCAGGAGATGACCCTGGGAGGTTACCACTTAGGTCTCGCAAGTCACTTGTGTGACCACTAGGCGTCGCGCAAGTGCACTTGTGTGACAGTGATAGAACTTGCGCGACACATGTGTTTTTGATCCCTTGTTCATGCCTTTGTCGATTTTTGATATTTTCTTCAAAGGATGAATCAATTTGTGCTAATTAATTTCCTTTTACATTCCTTTGGACTTTGTGATGAAAAGGAGCTGCAACAAAAGTCCCCCCTCAGAGTCGGATCCAGAGGAAAAGAGTATTTGACTATGAGGAAATCGAGAATCAAAAAGGAAATCTGGCAGTTTAAAGTCATGCATGTCGGACATAAGAAGGCTAATGTTTAAGGTTGAAATAGCTTTGATTGAAATGGATTAGAATTGACTCAATTCCTTGAAAATTAATCTGAAAACATATTACCATACTCAAGTATGAGGGAAAAAATGTAAGCTATGACTTAAGAATAATTGAATCTGAGGAATGATATGAAAAAGAGCTAAAAGGAATTAGAAGAAGTAGTTTCCAAGAATGAAGTTACCATTATTTAACAAACTCGTTAGCGGGTTGAATTATGCAGGGCCACCTAAGGGCATTGGAAGCTTAGTTAAATAAAAATAGTATCTTTTGGCTAAGAAGTCTGTTATGTAGACTGTTTATGCAAGACTGCCTGTGGGCACATCCTTCATATTCAGGAAAAAGAACTCTCAGAAATTTAATTTCCTAGTGCTAAAATCTAGTGAAAGTTTATGGAGATTCAAATCTTCCATAGTATAGAGTTTTCTATATGTAAATAGGTACTTGAATATGGAGAAGATATTTCCAAACAAGATTATCGAAGAACAGGATGAATATCACTCCTATAAAGGTCTAACCCAAACGTAGGGAAGAAGAATATAAACCATATACTTGAATACTTTCAGATCATGAAAAGGATATGGGAAAAATATGTTAAGGATGGATATTTTTTCAGATCCCTACATACTGTCATTTAAGACAAATAAGGAAAAAATAGGTATTCTTCCCAAGAATGAATTTACCATTATCCGACAAACCCGATAGGGGGTTGAATTATACAGGGCCACCTAAGGGCATTGGCTGCATAGTCAAATAATAGTATCTTTTGGCTAACAAGTCTGTTATGTTGACTATTTATGCAAGGCCACCTATGGGAACGTGCTGCATAGTCAGGCAAAAGAACTCTTAGAAGTTTGACATTTTTGTGACTAGAATTCATGAAAAGGGTTATGAGGATCTGAAAATATTTAAGGTTTGGATTATGACACATAAATATGGGTATTGTTCAATGTATATAGAGATACATAGATCAATGCTAACCATAATCATGTTGTGGCTGGGTCCTGAATTGAAATGTTGGACTTCACTACGTATCCCATAAGGATGAGAATCAAGCCATACGTAGTTCTTAAACTACAGTTTAACATCATGTGGGACAAAAGGATTAGAGATCTAAGTTTAGGGTCATAGAGCATGGACCATTGTAAGAAATACACACTGTGTGTTTTCATGGGGACTTTTCTGCCAAGGGACTGAAAATGGAATTTGGGGTTAGGCCCAAATACTTGGGGCTGGATTCGAGGGACACTCGAAAGTTCCTACGTATCCCATAAGGATGGGAATCAAGCCCACGTAGTTCTAGAAATACCCTCTGTACAAATTTGGTTCGTACATGTGGATGGTGAAAGGGGACATTAGTGAAATGATGGTTTAACCCAAGATAAATGGTTCGGGAATTGCCATGTATGCACGTAGTCTTTGAAATGAAACATGATTGAAAAATCAATGAAAATAATGGTTCCCTCTCAGGTGATGGTATCAAAGAAATTTGTAGCTTATTGTCATACTAGACAAAAGTGTTGTATAGTTTAACATCCTATAATAAGGACGAAAGTGAACCAATGTAAAGATATTGATTCTAAGGGCTGTTTCACAAATTAACATCGTATGAGATAGAGATGAACCGATGTGAAGAGATTGGTTTTGGGCTTGATCCTTGGGAGGTTGCCTACGTACCCAGCCTGGAAGGCAAGAAGCAAAGTCCGCATAGTTCAATTAAAGAATGAATTAATAATCAAGTTGTTCTTGGGGGCAATGACCTAAAAAATAATATTGGGACTTACACATGGTTAGTGTCCCAGAGAGAGTGTTATGGTTGAGGTTTGCTCTAAGATCACGTGAGTCATACTCGGTGTGAGAAACAAGAGGTAACAACAACATTAACGATGCATAGTTTAATGTCATATAGGACATATAAAGGGACTATACAGTTTAAAGTCTTCATGTTAGGACTATTGGTGATGCACAGTTTAGTGTCATGTAGCAGGGACAAAATACTGTTTAATGTCATGTAGGACGTATCACGGACTTTCTGAACATTTTAGCGTCATGTAGTTAGGACGATGGGGACAATAGAGTTTAACGTCATGTTGGACGAAAGGGGGAATATGAAGTTTAATGTCATGTAGGGAGGACAAAAGAGTACACAATTTAACGTCATGTTGGACGCATTAGAGACTTTTTCAAATTTTAACGTCATGTTGGATGAAAAAGGGACGATACAGTTTGGCGTCATGTTGGATGAAAGTGCGAATAGTTTAAGGTCATATGCATGGACCGTGGATGGTGCAGTTTAATGTCATGCTGGACGGGGGTGTAGTTTAAGGTCATACAGGACCTTTGATGATTATGTAGTTTAACGTCTTTCTGGACGTAAGGGAATTTTATACAGTTTAGTGCCATGTAGTTAGGACGTCATAGTTTAACGTCTTGCTGGACGTAAGGGACTTGTAAATAGTTTAGGGTCATATGCATGGACCGTTGATGGTGCAGTTTAAGGTCATACAGGACCTAGTCACAGTTTAAGGTCATACTGGACCATTTAGGGAACTTTTTCACAGTTTAACATCATGTGGGACAAAAGTACAAATAGTTTAAGGTCATATGTATGGACCGTTGCTGTATAGTTTAACGTCATATAGCAAGGACGAAGGAGGGACTATGCAGTTTAATGTCATGCAGTGAGGAAAAATTAGGGAATTTTTTTTCATAGTTTAATGTCGTGTGGGACTACATTAGTACAAATAGTTTAAGGTCATATGTATGGATCTTTGTTGTATAGTTTAACCTCATATAGAAAGGACGAAAGAGGGACTATACAGTTTAATGTCATGTAGTGAGGAAAAATTAGGGAATTTGTTTTCCATAGTTTAACGTCATGTGGGACGAAATTAGATAAATAGTTTAAGGTTATATGTATGGACCTTTGTTTTATAGTTTAAAGTCATATAGCAAGGATGAAAGAGAGTATTTTGTAGTTTATACAAAATACTTCTTCAAAAATCTGGCATTGGTTGGAGTAGTGATGAGTTCTTCATCCATTGAGATTAATGAATAAGCTCCATTGGAGTAGACCCTATGTATTGAATATGGTCCTTCCCATTTTGTCTCAAGCTTGGGAGGTTTCCTTCCTGGTATCATTGGAGTTCTGAGAACTAATACCAATTCTCCCTAAGTGAATGAACGAAGAAGAATGTTTTTGTTAAAAGCTCGTGCTATTCGATTGTGATAGACTTCCAAGTGGGGAAAAGTGCATAATCATTTCTCATCTAGCCGTTCCAATTCATTCAATCACTTTTGAGATTGTTCATCTGTAGATGATTGATTACAAATGGCAACTCTGAACAAGGTTAGTTGAACTTCAATAGGCAAAATGGCTTCCGTTCCATATACCAATGAATATGGAGTTGACTGAGTTGTAGTGCGGGTGGTAGTCCGATAAGACCATAAAGCATGAAAGAGTTTATCAGGACATGACCTCTTATCTTTATCCACCATCATTTATAGTATATTTGAAAGATTATTGTTAAAGGCTTCTATCTGGACTTTGGCCACTGCATGATATCGGGATAAATGGTTGGATTTGATGTTGTATTCTTGATACAACTTCTTCATATCAGATGAACAGAAATTGGTTCCGTTGTCCGTCAATATGGTATGAGGGACACCAAATCTGGTAATGATTTTAGACTTTATGAAGCTAACAACGCATTTAGAACTGACTTCCTTGAGAGGTATTTCCTCTGCTCATTTGGAAAAGAAGTCAGTAGTAGTAAGAATGTACTTAAAATGCATGGCCATAGCCAAAGGGTAAGGTCCCACCACATCCATTCCCCATGTGGCAAATGGCCAGGAGTATTTAGCTATATGAAGAAACTCTGGAGGTTGATGAATGAAGTTGGAATGTACTTGGCATGAATGACACTTTTTTTTGAAATCGACAGAATCTCATATCATTGAAGGCCAAAAGTATCCAAGCCTTCGAATCTGATCAGACAGTCTATGTCCAGACTGGTGGGCACCACAGACTCCTGCATGCACTTCTTTCATGGTAGCCACTGTCTCTTCACCATCAATACATCTGAAGATAACTCCATCAAAACCACGTTTGTAGAGAATTTTCTCTAAGTGATATGGGCTATCATAAAGAGTAAAATTAATCACACATCGCCGAATTTGTTCTTTCTCAGCTCTATCAGGTGGAAGTGTTCCATTTTGAAGGTATTCCCTGATAGGTGACATCCATCCTATAGTATGACCACACGGTTCAGAAATGGGACAAATTTCATTAATTTCCTCTGTTCTGATTCGAACATAAGGTGAAATTGCACGACGGTGGGCAATATTGATGGTTGTCTCGTCCCGATTTTGATCTGCCAGAGCTGTGTCTATATTAGCCAATGCATCAGTTTGAGCATTTTGTGATCTTGGGACATAAGAAAATGTCAGTTCCAAAGGGAATTCCGCCATTAAATCTCTGACATAATCATAAAAAGGGATTAGTTCTTCTTTTCTGATGGCATAATCCCCATTGACTTGTTTTATTACCAGGCCTAAATCACCTTTCACCTTTAAGTGATTCACTTGTTCTTGAAGTGCTAATTCCAAACCTACGATGAGAGATTGGTATTCTGCTTCATTATTGGTACCACCTTCCCACAATAAGAAGGAATAAGGTAACAATGCCTTTTCTGGAGAAATGAGCACAATTCCTAAGCCAACTTTGTTGAATTTAGGATTTTCCATTTTCCTCCCTTTTGGACTTCTGAAAGCACCATCAAAATAAATTTCCCATGCCTAAGGACTTTCTTGAATAGAGAAGAATTCCTCATCAGGGAGTTCAATATCTGAAGATGTGTCTTCCACTGAAGGGTGTTCAGCTAGGAAATCAGCCATAGCTTGGCCTTTTATCACCTTTTGAGACACATACTGAATGTCGAATTGCTGCAAAATAAGTGCCCACCTTTCCAGACGTCTTGTAAGCATTGGATGACTTAGGATAAATTTGAGTGGGTTATTGCGAGATACCAATTGGACCTCGTGATGTTGCAGGTAGTGTATCAACTTCTGAACTGCAAAGATTAATGCCAGGCAACACTTCTCAATACTTGAATAACGGGTTTCTTCTTCAATCATGGTTCGACTGAGATAGGAGAGGCTGTTTTCATTCCCAGTATCATTCTTTTGAGCAAGAAAGGCACCCAATGATCACTCTAGAGACGTCACAAAGAGGATATGTGGTATTACTTCAATAGGTGGCATGAGTACCGGTGGACTCAAGAGGTATTTCTTGAGAATATCGAATGCTTCTTGACATTCTTCAGTCCACTGGTAAGTGACTCCTTTCATCATCAATTTGGTGAAGGGTAAACTTTTTCCTACTAAATTGGTGATGAAACACCGAAGATAGGCAATGTTTCCTTGAAGTCCTCTTAATTCTTTCAAATTTTGAGGAGGTGACATTCCAAGGATTGACTTGGTCTTCTCACGATCGACTTCAATACCACGATGGCATACAACAAAGCTGAGAAATTTTCCTGAGGTTACCCCAAAAGCACATTTTAAGGGGTTCATCTTCAAATTATGTTGTCAAAGTTTGCAGAATATGACTTTCAAATCAGCCAAGTGATTAGAAAGTTGTTTGGATTTACTACCAAATCGTCTACATAGCATTCAACAAACTTACCTAAGAATGGTTTGAAGTTACGATGCATGGCACGCTGATAAGTTTCACCTGCATTATTTAAGCCGAAGGGCATTAACTGGTAGCAAAACACACCCTGAGGGGATCTGAAGGTTGTAGATTCCTCGCCTTCTGGGGCCATTCGGATATGATTATATCCAGAATATCCATCTATTAAGGAAAGTGATTCATAGCCAGCTGTTGCATCAATTATAAGTTCTGTAATCGGAACTGGGAAATCATCCATAGGACAATGCCGATTAAGATATCAAAAATCGACGAAAACACTAATTTCTCCGTTCTTTTTCTTTACAGGGACAATATTAGCCATCCATTTGGGATATTGAACTTCTATGATGAAGTTTTCTTTGATAAGCTTATCCACTTCAGCTTCAATTTTGGAAGCATAAGCTGGGTGTGTTCTTCTCGCGGCTTGCTTAAATCCTCGATGTTCTTTAGGTAAACCCAAATGATGAGTAGAAACATCATGATCAAACCTGAGAAATTCTGTATAGTTCCAGGAAAATATATCTCTACTTTGCTTTAGAAAAGAAATATACATCTCTTGCTCTTCAAGAGTGATGGCCGCACTGATTAAAGTGGTGGCGTGGATCTCCTTTTGTACCTAGATTTATTTCTCTGAGTTCATCCACTTTGGTAGAGATACCCTCTTCAAATGCTGGAGGAGCATCTCTGAGATCTTCCTCTTCTTCTTCATCATGTGTTATTTCTTCCATTTCTACTTGCATAGAAGATGATAAAGTAGAATTCTCATGATCCGAAGAGATGTCAAACTCTTCATATCTTAAAGAAGATGCTTCCATTTCTGACCCAATTGATGATGAAGGGTCTTCTTTAGGTAATAAAGAGGAGATGATAGATTGAGAATCGACATCATTGTTCACCTTTGATGTTGCTATATCTTCTTCTGGCCTAATTGGAGAAGCATAGATTTGTTGGATTTCAGCAGATGAAATGAAGACGTCACCATTTGTGCTTTCATCACTGCTTGGTAGATTACCAATTTCTCCCATGTTGTCTGGATCGATTGCCGTAATTGACATTATGGATCATTCCATAAGAGTATTTTGATTTGGGTCTATCTTGTCAATTTGACTGATAGGTAACACATAACCTGTACTCACATGTGTAAATGGATTTACTGGAATTTTTTCCAAACAATATGAAGCATAAACTTTGGTAATATCATTTGTTATGGATTTCTCCCTTTTCTTCATGTGATAGAATTTCACCTCAATTTATTGAGACTCACATGTCTTGAACGGGGCCTTATCACCATACAATGTCCCAACTTGACCATCGAAACAATATTTGAGACATTGATGGTATGATGAAGGGATAGACGCATGTTGATGTATCCAGGGTCTTCCAAGAAAGTTGTTGAAGGATGAGTCTTGATCAACAACCATGAAATCTGAATTGGATACAAGATCTCCAAACTGAGTTCTATGTGTAACTTCACCCAGTGGTTCTTGTTCATTTTTATCATATCCCAATAGCATCATTGTGGAAGGAGATAAATCAGATTCCATGAGGCCCAATAGACGAAGTGTACGAATGGGAATGAGGTTGACTCCTGGACCATTGTCAATGAAAGCACTTCGAACATTCACACTATTGACCTTGCCAGATAAGTACAATGGTCTAATATGTCCATGCACAAAATCATATTCATCTTCATCAGTAAAGGATATTATTTCATGGAATTATCCAGGATTGTTTTCTATGTGATAGACTTCAGCTGCAGCAATTTGAGTTTCAAACTCCTGAGGACTTGACAAAGCCTCAATGAGTGCTTCTCGAAGATATTTTGACAGATTCAGAGCATCCAGAATTGATAACTTGGCTGGTACTTGGGCCAAGTGTTTCAATATATCATACTTTTGATCCAGAGGTCTGAGTTTTCCAATAGGAATATGTGGTTTAGCAGGTACCTTGGAAGCATAGGCTTTGGAAGTTGATGCATCTTGTATTGGGATAGGAGTTGGCAATATTCCTGGTTTTGGAAGATTAGACCGATTAGATCCATTTACTTGCTGAGCCGAAGAAGATGGAACCTTCAACCGGTATTCCAAAATAATTGTGCCAGGACTGAATTTTCTATTGGTAGAAGAACTTGCTTGTTCTTGCTGAGCTCGCTGAAGGGCTCTACCACAAGTTTCTACTGCGTACACAGTTCTATCCTGGGTAGAATTAGAATAGTGGCTTCTGAAAGATCCACGTCTTCCCCTGTATCCTGAGCCCCAAGAACTTCCTCCGATTCCTCTGTTTGATACAGGGAATTCAGGCTCATTGAAATAGAATCTTCGACTGGCATATGGATCTATTAATTTAATCATATTAACAGAATCGAAGATTAACTCTTCGCCTGATGAAGACTCTTCCTGATTAGCCTATTTAGGCAGTGCCGTTTGGTGGGGCAGTGCCCATGGCTTTGAAGTATATGGAATGAAGTCTGCTAAAGTCAAAGACAACTTAGGCTTTGACACATACTCATATTCTTCTGATTCTTTTTCTTTTGTTGAATCATGTCGTTTCTTTGAGGACTTTCCCTCTGACGAAGAGGGTTTTTCTGAAACATTCATGGATGAAGACACAATTGGTTTCCTTAATTGTGTTCGCAAAACAGCATGAGTTCGATTAATTGTCTTTATAACCATCCAATCATTATACTTCTGTTCATTTTTGCTTTTTTACTTCTTTCCATTCACCTTTCTCCTCTGGAACTGTAGCAGTGAAACATGCTATCTGGGCTGAGGAGCCTTTCAATGTGACTTGTCCCAAGTAGACCATCTTTTGCAGGAGGTCTTTGAAGACAAAACACTCCTGGATGGGATGCCCCAACATTTGATTAAAATGGCAATAATTAGGACGGTCTACATATCCTTTCTTGTTTGGCCTCTTGGGCATTGGAAATTGACCCAAATTGTTTTCCAGAGCCGAAATGAAATAACCAAAAACTTGTTCATTTCAGAAAGAGTATGTTTTTCTTTTCAGATCCTCTAATTGTTTTTGCCTTTGATCTTTTTGATCGGCTGGATGAAAAGGCCTTTGTTGTTCGCGCTCAGAAGGTGGAGCCCTTCGAGAAGATGAAGGTTTTGAGGTAGAAATAGGTACAGGTTCTTGTTTAAGAATAACTATAGCAGTTTCTTCTTTACCCATTCTCCTTCCCTGAGCTGATGGAATTGCACGAGATTTATCCTTAGCCTATATAAGGGAATCTTCAATCTGCTGAGCGATTGAATTAAGGTCTCGAAACCCTCCTATGTATTTCATAGGGATTAACGGCGTGCATAATTCCTCATGAAGATTTCCCACACAGATTGACAAAAATTATTTTTCAGGGAGTGCTAAACTCAAGGAATATGTTAATCCCTTCCATCGATCAATGAAATCATAGATCCTTTCATTATCCATTTGCTTACAGTTTGTTAGATCGAAAACTGTTGTCTTTAGAAAAGTTGAGGTGAACTGAAGGAGGAATTTTTTGCGAAGATCCTCCCATCCGGTAATTGACAGGGATTGCAAGCTTGTCTACCAAATGAAAGATGGTCCTTGAAAGGTTCTCATGAAGCATCTGAGTTTCACTGCTTCTTGCTGCTCCAGAGTTCCCATCATAGGATCGCAATAAGACACGTAATGCGTCAAATGTTGTTCAGGATCACCTGATCCATTGAAAATAGGGAATACAGGGTTCCCAAAACTTGATGGAGGAGAAATTGAATCTACCCATTCAGGGTAAACTTTCTTTTCTGGTTGAACTTGCGCACTCTTCCCTTATATAGTTTCTAACCGAGCTCTTAATGACTCAATATTAGTTATTAACTTTTGAGAAACATCCGGTTTAACTTGGACTTGGGTAGGTGCAATGACTGGAGCTTGGACAGATGTGGCGATTAGTGCTGCAACTGATGGTAGCACTGCCAACTGTTGTTGCACTTGACCCGTAGGATTAGACCTGTGAGGATGTACTGATAGAAGAGGATATTCTTGATCCATCTCAGTAGCTGCAAAAAATTGCTTTGGCTGCCTGACTCCAGCATGCTTAAGAAGAAGACTACTTTGAAGTAGTTCTGCATTCAACCATCTTAATTCCTTCATTTCTACCTCCTATTGTGAAAACCTATGATCTAGTTAGATCGATTGACCTTCTCCAGAGGAAGGATATGTAACCTGGTTCTTTCCCTTCCCTTTGTTGGATCCTTTTCGGAGAGGGAGAAGTGGGTTACTCGAAGGATTACCTATGTTCTAAGTAACCCTTTGACTTCGTGTATGCACACCTTCTTAATTTGTATCGGTGCGTACATCTTCTTGAGTAGGAACCTCTTCATCTGATTCCCCTAAGTGAGCCTCATCTGGTGGATCAGTAACAACAGCATTGAAGACATTGATTGATGCATTACTCATCACATCCCTTCTATCAACATTTCGGTGATATTGTCTTCTTTCATGTATTTGATGAGACATTGCCTTTTGTTGATTCGATCCCTCATGAACTTGTTGAAGAACCGTAATTTGGAAGGAATCTCCTGATAATTTGGCTCTTCATTCCTCTTGAGGATTCTTCCCCAATTGAGAAAAGACCGACTTTCTCTGAGGAGGGGATTGATGATTTGAAAAAGTCCCCATTCCAGTGGACTGGGGCTGTTCCTGCTATTCTCGCACATCTCCCCGAATCCTTTTTGTTGATTCCATGGGTTGGTTTAAAAGATTCCCCAATCTGGCGAGATGGGGTGGTTCATGACATGCTATTTCTGGGACATTCTTGAAAGTCCTCCTGATCTTGCGAACCTTAGTTCATAAATTAGCTGGATGCATTAACCTGTATCCGCTTTTATAACCCGGTTCAAAAGACCGTTGGATGATTTCCGACACTTCTGTCACTTGGTGACGTGCTTGCTCCAAACGAGAGGCCTGTTAAATATTCTCGTTTTCTTGATGCCAGAGTAATTCGACAACTTTTTCTCTATATTCTTGATTTTGAGAGGAACTAGTTGAAGCCTGTTCTTGGGAAAGATTTTGATTACAAACAAAGCCCATTGACTGTGGTCGGCCATGGGCAAGAACATTGCATGAGACCATTTTCGGTGGGCTTTGCTGACTGGAGGGCACCGTGAAATGAAATGCTCCATGAACACCCCATCCTCTGACACGAATACCAGATGGGGCATTATAAATTAACTGATGCAATCTTCTTAGTTCGCCAAGGCATGAACGTTGAAGGTCTCTCTGCTTCTTTTCAGCCTTTGGATATCAGGAGACTGATAGAGACGCCAAATCAATATAATGTTGTAACCCTTCTATTATCTTAAGATGATTTTCATATTCATCATAAGATAATACTTTATTTTCAACTAAAAAAGAGTTTTACATATGTTGAGACGAATATTATGAATTTCATCTTCCATCAACATTTCTGGAATATTATACTGAGAGTCAGCCAGAGTCCAAAACATGACTGGAACTTCACCTTTCGCCAGTTGTTTTATCATGTTCAGCATTTCCTCTTTATCATTTTATGAATATTATTCCACCTGATTTGACCAGAGTTGGTGTTTCCTTGTTGATTCATTGGATTCAATATTATTGGTAGGGAAATCATAGATCAAACTAGAAGATGCATGACTTAGGGGTGGTTCGAAGAATGACCTACACCCTGGGCTATCTTCTGATTGAGGAAGTATTTCACATACTAGAGATGAAGCTTTAGACATGACTGGTTTCGAATTTGCAAGTGCCTCAAAAGAAGAGGGCTTTCTCAGCACTACATTGTCTACTGGAGCATTTTCCGGGCAATGCGCATCACTACTGCGGAGAGGACTTTCGCAGAGAAATTCATCATCATGGGGAGGACCAACATAATGGGTTACAACAAAATATGAGGTCTCTTGCTCCATGGTCTTCTGACCACACAGAGGGTTCCTGTGGCTCTAATCTAAATAATAAACTTCGAGATCGACCGAATTGTCATGAAGAAAGCCTCCATGAGGAAGTGTCTGTTTAAGACCTTCAGAATTAATGTTCCCACTATTGGGAAATGAGGGAGTAGAATCTTGAATTTCAACAGATAATATTATGTGGGCTTCAAGAACTCCAACATCGAGTAAGCCCTTGTTACAGATTAGCTCTTGCTCTCCTGATTGTGCTGGGCGGGTCTGTTTCTTAGACGCCTTCTTACTCGCCTTGGAAACCACTTGTTGACGAAATTGGTTGCTCTGAGTAGGTGTATATGCTTGATCAGGAAAGATGGCCAGGTTAGGCTGACGATCTCTACTCAAATCAGGTGTATTTGCCTGACTTGGTTGTCCGTATGATATGGGGGAGTATGCCTCACAACCGTCTTGGACTGGAACAGATGTGTGTGTAAGTTTCGGAGTGAATTGTTGATGTGTCACTCCACTGGTAGGGATAGATTTATGTGTATTTCCCTGAGATGCCTCTGAAGTTGTTATAATATCCTGGAAGGCATCCAGAATATGACCAGGGATTTCCTTATGCTCTTTCACCATTGATAGAATATTCTTGGTTACTTCAGCTGCCGAAACGGGAATATACGTCTATTCCGGGCATGGAGTAGGTGTATGTGCCTCCTCGTGTCCTCCTTTTCCTGTTAGTGAATCCTGACAGTACTCAAGTGTGGGCGCACAGAGTTGAGTCTACCTCCTATTTGTTGCCGGGGCTTTCCGACTAACTTCTCCGAATGATACCAAGCGAGAATGTTGGTAGGCTTGATTAATACTAGAAGGTGTATGTGCCTACTAATTGCACTTCACTAAAAATGGTTGACGTGATCCATCAAATATAGTCAGACGAGCCTGCTGACTAGATGATGATGTATAAACAGGTGTATGTTCCTGCCTATTGTACTCCACCGGAATTGCTTGGCAGGATTGGCGTGATGCTGCCAGACGAGTCTGCTAGACAGCGGAATTAAAACAGGCAGGTGCATGTGCCTGCTCGTTGCTTTCCACCAAGTTAGGTTGGTGGACTTCTCCAGAGATGGCAGAGATGAGAACCTACTCACTGTTGACCGGATTCCACCTCTGGTGGTTCGTCTTGCTTGCTCGGGTTCGAGGAACCAAAGCCGAATGCCTGGAGGCGGTACCCTCATCATTTTGAGTACGCACTTCCGCACGAGTCTGGCGGCGATTGTTGGTGGGAGACCTCAGGAAGGACTCCTGTCTTTTTGAATTATGGTCCTAAGGGACCTTCTCATTCACCTCCCCAGAATAAGGGAGCAAATGGTGATTGCGTTCCGGGGATAACGACCCGAAACGGTTGGAGATGGTAGTCAGCACCGCCTGATTCTTGATCACTGGTCGTCGTTGTCCGGATGACCGATGTGAGTTATTTACTTGGAGGGATTTTCGGGCAGCCTCTAGAGTTGGTATGGTACCGTGTTGACGGTACTCCTTAACCAGTGCATTTGATACCCAGTGTTGAAGACGCTGAATAGGTGATATCATCCATAGAGCGGATGATGATCCAATAGGAGTAGCAGCAGTGGCATTTACAGCAGCAGTATTCACAGGTGTGAACTTGAGAGCATCCATTCTAGAAATGCAGAAGATCTTGGAAAAGAGTGCATGTTTGATATAACAGACGTAATCAAGATAAATTCAGCCACTACATCTTTTGGATGATCACATATGTCAATGATTGTTTTTGTTGGCCCTCTCATTGAGTTTTAAATATGGGCCTAACAAATGGGTAAAATATTATTTTAAGTTGGTTAAGGATTCACGTCGTGTTCACCATTTTTTGTTTCCCTCGGAATCTGGGGATGACCGCCTTGATGGGAGGTTCAAACATTCCGATCGGTTTCTAACGGGTTTGTTCGTAGAACCGGAAACATCCAATGATTCCACATACATTCGGACCTACTTTCCAAAGGTAGGTGCTCATTAGTTTCTTAACTGATGAGGCTTAAGAATTTGCATTGGTCGAGAGGATGGGAGGTCAGACTCATCACACCTTTTTGAGGGGAATTATTGTCTACTCCGGGACTCTCTTTATAGATTTAAGTTATGTTTGTGAATCCTTATTACATTACCATGTATAAAATGAGCTTTCCTTCAGATCTGACATTCAATGATTAAATATGTAGAAACTTTAGAGAATATTTTGTATGTATTCGAGGTTCTTCATCGATAGAGAATCATCTATATTTATTAGATATTCTTGGTCAATGGTACCCTTCGACACATTTATATAGAAGTCTCCTGGTCATTATGATGACCATGCTGTTTTTAAAACCACTCAGTGGGGCACTTGAAGTTTATTGTCATTCAGAAGGACATGGATTATTTTAGAGTTGGGATCAAACCCATAGACGAGCTACCTACGTATCCTTTGTTTAAAAAAAGGAATTAGAACCCACGTAGTTCGAGTAAGGGAGTATGCTGTTTATGATTTATGGCTCAAATAAGGGTGTCATAATTACTTTTACACTCTAAGATCATGTGAGTCATGCTCGGTGTGAGAAATAAGAGGTATTGGTAAAAATTAGACAATTGTGCCATGAAAGATGCAATCATAAGAAATAATGTGGGGCTTATGTATGTATGACTGCCCAAATAAAATAAAGGTTAGGATTTACTTTAAGGAAGAAATCCAGGAACATGGTCCGTAAAGGTATATGTGATTCATAGAGATTTTGAATACTCTAACTTGTGGATTACTCCTGAAAAGGAGGCCCAAATTAGGAAAAGACTTATGATTGGATTTTACTCCTGAAAAGGAATCCCAGATCAAAGGTAAATTATGACTGGTTAAGAGAAATTAAGACTGGGGATTACTCCTAAGGAGGATGCCCAGATTTGAGGCTAGGGCTTACTCCTGAAAAGGAGGCCCAGGTTAAGGGAAAGGTTTGGGGCTTACTCCTGAAGAGGATGCCCAAATTAGGGGACTGGGGATGATTCCTGAAGAGGATTCCCATATTTAAGACTGGGGATTACTCATGAAAAGGAGGCCCAGGTTAAGTGATCTGGGGCTTACTCCTAAAGAGGATGCCCAAAAATTAAGGGACATGGGGCTTACTCCTAAAGAGGACACCCAAATTAGAGGACTTATGACTGGGGATTATTCCTGAAAAGGAGACCCAGGTTAAGGATTCTCTCATCTTAAAGGATGAGGTTGAATGAATGAAATATCAATCTTTAGTGACATAAAGATGTGTAAATCACTAGGTCTTGAGAGATATTCCAAAGAATTCATATCAGATAAGGAAGTCAAATCAAGAAATCATGCCATAATGGCTTTGAAGAGTGTCTTGAAGACTGAATCTTGAATAGGAAAGGTGGAATGGCTTAAGAGGGGTGCAATAGGCAAGAAGGGCACCCAAAAAGGCAGGGGCACGCAAGTCATGGAAGGCGCGTAGGTAATGCGTGGGCGCGCAAGTACTGGTCGCGCATGTATGCCTGCGCGACACATGGTGTAGTTGCGCGACAATTAACCAGCAGGGTAATACTTGAGCGACTCTTGATTAAATCCTTTATAATCCTCTTTAGGTTCTTCCAAAAAAGGGGCGCGCAAGTTCTATTGAAGGAGTAAGGCGGCGCGCAAGTGTGGCCTTTTTCCCTTAAGGGCTGGCCACTCAGGCGCGCAAGTGTTGACGAGTATCAACACTTAGGCCTTCCTCCCCCTCTTTAGATCTTCCGTTCTAGGTAAGAAATTACCTTAGAAGTGTTTCAGAAGCTTTGAGAAGAGACTAGGGAGCCGGGAGCTCAAATCTAAGTTTCTGGAAAAAATCCTCCTCGAATGGGGGGCCCACAGGGTCTATTTATAGGCAGGAGAAGACCCCGGGCAACTACCACTTAGGTCGTGCATGTCACATGCGCTACCACTAGGCGTCGCGCAAGTGGACTTGCGTGACAGTGATATAAATTTCGCGGCACATGTGCTTTTGATCCCTTGTTCATGACTTTGTCGATTTTTGATATTTTCTTCAATGGATGAATCAATTTGTGCTAAGTCATTTCCTTTTACATTCCTTTGGACTCTGTGACGAAAAGGAGCCTCAATAGGGTTGAACCTCAAGGAGGATTCCTACGTACCCTACCTAGGAGATAGGGATTAAAACACACATAGTTTGAAAGCATATAGTTTAGCATCATGCAGGATGAAACAAAATATAGTTCAATGTCATGCATGATGAGGGTGAACTGATGTAAAGTGGTCCAGACTAATGGGTGTTGGGATTGAACCTCAGGGAAGCATCTTACATACCTTTCTTGGAAAGGGAATGGATCAAATCCCACAAAGTTTTTAATGGGGAATTGGGTCTTACATGTTGAGGTTCCCAGGGAGGATTCCAAGGTCGGTGCTTACTCTAAGACCATGTGATTCATACTCAGTATGAGAAAAAAGAGTTAGCCGAGACCTGACGATCACATTGCAGAAGGTGAATCCATGAGGAATAGAGTGAGGATTACGCGTGGTTAGCGGATTAAATATGAAACATGGGATTATGCTTGGTTATCATCCGAGAGAGATTTATATTGGGACATACACTAGGAAGAAGGTTTGATGGTAGTAAAGCTTAAAGGGAGAGGAAAGGGGAAACGAAGGTCCCGATGCCCATATCGCCTTTGGGATTTGCACACAGAAGTGGAGAGGAAGAGAAAGGATGATACCTCCCATAATAAAGGATAGGGGATTATAGAAATATGGTTTCAATTCCCCACATATAGATTTCATTACTTGAAAGGAGGATATCATTCCTTGCGAGGAAGATTTGACAACCGTGGAGACTAGTGGGTGTGGAAAATGTCTGAGACCTGGAACCCCGTGTATATTTCACGGGGGGCATATTTTAACGTCATGTGCTGAGAACGATGGTGCATGTAAATTTATCTGCCTATAAATCAGATGATGAGGATTCACTCCTCGCCCATTGGACATACATAAATGATACCTACCGACACTTGGAGAAGTGAAAGAATCAAAAATTCCATGAGGAGATGGGTTTATGAAGTGATCCACTGAGGGGATCACATTAGCATGGCAATGTGAAGAAGAAATAGATGTTAGAATTCTTATGAAAAGAAGCATGAGTCTAACCAAAAAAATATGAATAATCTCCCAAGGGACCTTGAAATCACTTCATACTAACATAGAAGGCCACATGGGAGAAGGTTTGGTGTAGCAAAGGGGTTCACAAGAAGGGACCTTGTGAAGCTCTGGTGCTTTATAGAGTGGAAAGACTCCGGGAAGGGTTATGCTTGTGAAGTGGAGTGTCTTAGATTTGGCATATAGTATATATTCATATAATGGGTTCTTTGAGAAGTGAAATTGATTTTTCATAGTAGGACTTCACGGATCATGGGTGCCTTGAAAAGTAAGGAACTGCGATGTGATGCACTTCGCGAAGCATAATTATCCAACCTTAGCATAGGGTTCATGTGTGCACATAAGGTACTTTGTGAAGCATGAGTTCTTTATGAAGACTATGGTCCCCTTAGGAAGCTCCTTCCTCTATGATTTCTCATGTGATTTGCGATGGGCATCCCTGTTGGAAGAGGGGTTGTATTTGAGCTAAGGGAAAGTAATTTTGCAATGCTCAAGTACCTGGAAGAGCTAAATTTTTTTCAATGATTCATCGAGGATAGAGTGCTTCATGATTTGGGATCTAGTAAGGTGAATGGTCAGGGAATCCATGATTTGGGTCCGATGTAAGCTGTGTATTTATAAGAAAGAGGAAACACATAGCTCTAATAGCTCGTTGAGAAGACACATGGTGATTTGCGATCAGAAGAATATTTCTTAAAGTTTTTCATGACCGTAGTGTCGATCGTGATCCCCTCCTTGGAAAAAATGCCTCCTTAATTCCTTTCGTGCCTCTTAAAAAGGCTTTTGTAAATTTCTAAGGGATCGCATAGGAGACCTGGTTCCCTCCGTGGCACGAAGCTTTCCATCAATTTCCTCGTAACCACATATTCTTACTCCTATTTACTCTGCGGGGATCTTAGAGGTGGCCGTGGCTTTGCACCGGCCGCATCGCTGAGGGGATCTGTGAAGGCCACAGTGCTGAAGGGATCTAGAAAGGTTCTTCGAGAAGCTGAACCTATGGAATTGGTGTTCTCTTTGCATATTTTTTTATTTATACATTTTGGATCCAACAAATTCATCATTCAATTTCAACCAAGAAGAAATCACATTTATATAGAAATTATCCCTCCTTATAAAAGATAAATAATGATGATTTATATTTATTGTTGTTTTATTTTACTTGAAAAAAATTTTGAAATAATTTAAATGATATGTTCAATTTCAAGAAATATGATAATATAAATATATTTAATTCACTAACTTGATACATTCATCAAAAAAATAATTGTTAAAAAAATAGTGTGATGCACTATCACCCACTACATAATGATTAATGTTGTCTACGTATTTTATCTAGCAATTCCCCCTATTTAGAGAAGTGATTAAAAATGTGCTTAAATTTTCTCACACATCCATTCTTAATTTCTCATTGGTCTGTTCTATCTCATTACCACATCAGATGAAATAAACTAAATAGAAATCCATATATTCTTGAGCTAAGTAAGATTTCATGATTGAAACTTCAGGACGATTACATTTCCAATCACAAGTATTCGATGAGTTAATATTTCTTTCATTGGGATACATCCAATGAAAATATATAGGTTCTCCAAGAATTATTTTTATTGGATTATGTTTAGTTAGATTCAGAATTCATGTGAAAAATTATGAAGGAAACATTTTCTCTAACACACACTAAATTAATGGTTCATATTCCAAAAACAATTCTAGAAAGATACTGAAAACATCTAATCAAAAAGATGCCTACAAAAATGGAACAACTGAATAACTTCCACCATTAAATTATTTTACATTAGATAAAAGATTGATATTGTAATAAAATCATATAAAAGGATGTGATAATCACGAGTCTTCAATTATTTCATCATCAAATATCTTTTTAACACGTTTTGATATGTTTCTTGTATAGATATCATGAAAAATAATAGTCTCTAGTATTATTAGTAAATGATTTTTTCTCTATAGGTTCAATCATATAAGAAGGAAACATAACATTTCATTTATTTTCACTAATACGTACATGATACAATTTGGGTTTGATACACCAATCCACCATGTCACACCGATATCATAAATAACAACCTGTCTATTCCATAAAATTTAATAGAAATAAAAGAAAAATTTCAAAAAAATTCAACATACATTATTTTTCAGAAAGGATGTAAAAAATTGGTTGACCAATAAGTTAAATTGAAGAATAAATTTTGGTTCATCCAATGTTAATTGGATTTAGGGGAAATATTTTTCCCTCTATAAATTTCATATGACCCTTCCCAAGTGAATAAATTTCCTATTTCTATTCATTAAGCATATTTATTAGAGAAATATACTGAGGTTGATATTCAGTATCCAAGGTATTGTCAAATATCTAACTATTATTCCGATAACGATGATATATTAGAATGAATCATAGACATACCATAAATCTAAAACTACAGTGTGATTTCAGTCTTCTAGATCATGTATTATTCATTTAAATAGGAATAAAATGTTTTCCCCATGAGCTCCACCTCGACATTGTTGCATTTGTAGGAAAATAATTTATCATCCATATAAGGGAAACACATTTATGAAATATTTCATCTGAAAAATATTTTTTATGTCTGAACACCCACATTATAAAAAAGCTTAAATCCTTTTATTTTATGTTTCATGTATACATTAATATAATTCATCATATTATAAGGTCTTGATATGCATGTAAACATGAATTTGAAATGTTCTTTCATAAAAATCTATGGAGAAATGTTATAAATGTGTATGAAAACCAGCCATGTATTCTGGGATGTAATCATATTCCCAACTAGATTAAAATGATCACATAAAATACCCAACATCAAATTATTAATGTTTGCTGAAAAATCAAGATATCAAGAAACATATGTCTATCATGATAATCCATCTGATGGATGAACAAACTCATCATTATCCTTATTTCTCCTGGAATCCTTTAATCACTTATTTATTGATATTTCATCATATATGTAAATATTTTGGAGGTGGGAATTAACAGAACATGCCAAATTACTTTTTTTGGAACATGATATGGTCTTCCATCAGCATTTAGGTTTCATCGGAATGTACCATGATTTATAAAATCATTTTTTCTAGTAGTTTCCTACTAGATTAAGCTATAATGTTTTTGGAAATCATGAATTATATTTTTAGAAAATCCATGTCTTTCAACTATATTTTATTCCATATAATGTTTTTATGGAATATCTACATCATATGGAAGTAATTCCTTAAAAAATTTATGAAATATAGCTGATAGAATTATTAGAAACCCCATATGTGGTTTAACTATGAAAGATTATCATTAAAAATTATATCTTTTCATTTTACCACACAGTTGATATAATGGAGTCATAGAATCTTCAGTCAATTGTTTCACCATTTCAACACCTTTTTTATATTAAATGATTCTTGTGTTCTTGTATAAATTTCTTTTGGGGTTGGAATCATTTTTCTCTCACAATGAAGAATAAATGGTAACCGATCATCTAATAAATTCTCCAATCCATTCCACTCATTCAGGTCATAACCATTTTTAAATTTCATTTTCAACCCATTTTTATACAGAAAATAATATTTTTTTTGAAATCCATATTTTATTATATGGTAGATAACTTCATCATAATTTAGACAATGTATTTCTACACATTTATAACATGGGATGTGTCTATGAGAACTATTATAAGAATTGTTAAATGTAAAATATAAAATTCTCTCCCACTTGTTTTAAATATTCCTTAACTTTTAAATAGTTTCATATATATAACGTCAATGAATTTTATAAAAAAATCTTATATGTAATGACGTCAAAGAAATGAAATAATATTTAGGCTAAATTGAAAATATATTTATGGAAATTAAAATTTGTATGAGACTATAACTAACACATTAGTCTATATGATAATCATAATATAAAATATAAAATATTTATTTATACAAAAAATACTATAAATATAAAACCATGATATTAAATTCCATTATATCAATTAGTTATAACTATACATAATACTAAAAAAAAGTGATTATAATTTCTATTTTTACTTATAGTTTTATTCTATTAAATATTGAACATACTTTATTCTTATTCTATAAATACTTGTATAAAATATTTCTATTTTTGTGTAATCATCCTCTAAAACAAACATAAATTATAAAGTTGGGTTGGATAAATTCATAATTAGTGGCTTTAAATATTAAGGTACATTAATGTGAATCCTTCTAGGATTTACTAATCATCCCAATTACTATAGTTTCAGATATCTAGAATTATATATAAACCCCCTTTATGATGAATTCAGTGTCATTTTTCATGATTTTTAGTGGTTCTATGGAATTTTAACAACCAATTTATGAACAAAAATAATATTTAGACACAATATTGTATTATAGATCAATAAAACTAATATATATATTTAATATGTAGTTTCAATATGCTTTTATCATTATAGTATGTAATCATTAGGGTTTATATTTTATAGTTTGTATATGCTTACATTTTACTAAGATGTTTTACCAAACAGTATCACGTGATTTTTTAAAATATACATAGAAAAATTTCAAGTGGAATAAAGATTCAAGATATGTATAGTAATAAACAATAATAGTTGAAGTGTGTCCAATGAAGAGTGAAAGAATGATAGAGGTGATAAATTAGATGAAAAGTATAACATTGTGTAAAAACTAAATAAAATTTGGTTTCGATTGAAGCATGAGAAGCAATAGGAAACTCTGAATAATAGGTGTATGAGTTAAAATACTAAAAAAGTGATAAATGTAATGAAAAAGGTATTTAATTGAATAAAATCATTATAAGGGGATGAAATTGATTTGGGTTTCTTGAAATGTTTTTATAGACATATAATTTTATTATAGGATATACAAGCCTCCTCTAAAGTGGTAAAGATCTCTATTAAGAGTCATCAACCAATCACTGTCTATCCGAAATCTTTTTCCTAAACAAGACCAATTCATTGTAATTATATAATTGATTTGAAAATGTCAATACGAGTCTATTTATTCACAAAAAATTTCTATAGCTAGAGTCACTAGTGAACTATTGGTAAAATTATAAATTTATTACTCCAGAAGAAAACATTGTTAGTTATTTAAACATTCTTTTCTCTCCAACTTCACAATAACGTTCAAAACAGAGAAGAAAAAATATATAAGTTGAAAGACTACCCATGAGAGTCAAATTAGGTTCCACATAATAAAAATGGATGGCTTATTATTATAGTGAGAATCCCATCACTAAAGAGGTCCCCTAGATTTATTGAGCTAAGTAAATAATAAACATAAAAACTAAGATTATATAGATCATAGTATTCCATATTGAAAAAAGAGAAATATGGAATGAAAAACGAGAAAATTAAATGATTCTCCTTCAATACAAGTATGAAAACCACTTATTTCAATTAAACACAAGTAGATTTATAAAAATAAAAAAAGTATATATATATAAAAATAACATATATTATCCATTTAGAAATAGAATAAAAAGAGAATTTATGGTTTATAAAAGAGATTGATTATTTTAAAGTAACCGATTAAATATTTAATAATAATGGATGTAAAATAGTAATAAATGATAGATTTACATAGGAGGTGAGGGAACTAGAATGTCAAATGTTACTGGGGTTCTATATGTGAATGAAATGGGAGGAGGGGATCCCAAGTGGGCTATGTAAGTGTAGAAATCCTATCCCATGGGTTTTTAAAACCATTGGAATAATTATCACTATATTAATTATTATTTAAAAAAATGGTATAATAATATCCTTCCTAATTATTTTAAAAAACATTAGGATTGTATTGAGATGAAGTATTGATACCAATATTTATGATGAACCAATGGAATATGAACTCACATACCAACATTTTTTAAAATCAATGGTAAAGGTACATGGATATAAACTAGTTTTCTAGTAATTTATGATGATTATTTCTATGTATCGAAATTCCAATAAAGGTAATAGTTATGAAACAATTATCGGTATATGATATAGATATCTTATAAACTTGTTTTTTATGCATCCATGCTTAAAAAGACATGAAAAATATATGACTTTTCCTAGATTTTAATGTTATGTAAAGAAAATTCATCAATAAAGATGTAATTTCAATATATAATAATTTATGGATCACTATATATAATATCAAAGGAAGGATTCGTTACCATTGGAATATAAGTTGATAAAAAGGTAGTGAAGAACTTGGGGATAATTTTATATATATGAAAACTTCATAATTTATTTTTAGTGATCATGGATGAAGTAAGATAAACCTAAGGTGTCATATATTGAAAAGAAGTTTTTATTGATTTATAAATCATATACATGATTTTTCATGATTGCATGGCTTCCCACTATGATTATTATTTATTAAAAAAGTTTTAATTTGGTTTTAGTTAACGAATGGATATAATCTTAAGGAATCATCTTAATGTTGAATCTGCTGGATAACACAATTATTTCCCTCCAAAGAAACAAAATTCTATGTGATATAGAATACAAAATCTTATTCTCACGATTGTGTAGCTTTATCAATATGTGAATCATGTTGAGCATCCAAATGACCAATAAAGAGAACAATGTTCTGTTGAGTCCTTCATGAGTAAATATCCACTATCTTTTAGTTGGTCTTTTAATCCAATAGATTTTGATAAATGGATACTACCACTGAAAAGATATTTTTTATTATCTATTGTTTGGGACATGAAAAATTTATTTCAATTGATTATCATTTTAAAGGTTAAATAAATGAATGATGGACTCTTATAAAAATGAGTAGGAAATGGAAATAAATTGAAACCATGGAGTGGGATGTGTTTGTGAGATTATTTTATCAAAAATATATTTCATCATATTCTTCATATGAAAATGGATAAGTAATTCAATGAGATAAAGTAAAAGGTTATTGAATTTGTCATTATATACGTGAAAAATGTTAAAAGTATTTCAAGGGACACATCTAATATTATCATCCCACCTAATATTAATGTTGATTGTTTCCTGAGTGGAATAAAATTAAGTCTCTAAAGGGTTTTTTTCATTAAAAACATTAGTTTATATGTAGAAACCATTCAATTTTCTATCATGGTTGAGATGGATATTGGAGTTATCCCATAATATGACAGTCTTGATAAGAAAAATAGTGATCTAATTAAATAAAATCTAAAAATCATGGACAAAATAAGATGAGATTTCCAGTATGCTCCAAGTGTGGAAGGAAAAATTGTGGAAACAATCTTAAGGGGAACAGTGAGTGTTTTATGTTTATAAAGGATGGTTATTGAGAAATAGAATATTGAGGTGATGGGAAGATAATGTTATCTAATGATAGAGAAACATTACCACATAATACACCACCTACACACCATTTCTTCAAATAAAAGGAGTATGAGAATTATGCTAATGATTTCTCAAATCCAATGGATAATGATAATAGTTGACATTTGAAACATAATTTTCCAATATTCAATGAGAAGTATCATATAATCACTATTACTAATACTGGTAACAAAGTGGTAAAATTTACACCTTCCATCTATTATATAACTATTAATGTATTATTTTATTTTGGATCTATAAACTATTTTATATATGAAGAATTTGAAAAGGGATTCACTATATCACATCTTCAATTATGTACTAAATTAGCTGTTAAAACTTTTAATGGTGGGATGATAAAATATCAAGTCCATGATTCATCACTAATTATTGATCATGGGAATTTACTTCCTATAATTCTCATTATTTTGAATCTAATTGAATTTTATGTTTTATTGGGAATAAATATTATTTCTTTATATAAATACCCAATAAAGTTTCAGTGAATGGATGTTACCTTTGATATTATAAACCATCATATGAACTTATACAATGAAATGAAAACCATTAAATTACAATGTAAATTACATTCATTATATGGGTCTTAATTCCTATTAATAAAGGGTTTTTATCTTATATTTATTGTGAGCAACTCAACTTAAAAAATATCCATTTTATATATGTGTTTGTATATATTTTTCCAAAATGGTTTCTAAGTCATACTCCAAATCATGAATTTTATCTTCAATAGGACTCAAACCTAGTGGGACACTGATTTCAAAGACTTGATATAGAATTATCCACTTTTAGATGAAGGAACGTAAGAAAAAATTCATAGAGATTCTTATTAATGGATTTGATCATCCTATTACATCAACACGAGGTACACATTTTTATTTTATTAAGATTATAGATGGATAAATAGAGATTTCTAATAATTATCAGGAGAAGAAAAAGATCAAAATCAATAATATGTTTCTTAAACCTTATATTGATGAAATTTTAAATCAATTAAGATGATACCAATACTTTTTTAAGATTGATATTTGATATAGATACAATAACTAATGGGTAAAAAGTGAAGACAAGAACTAGAAATCCTTCCACATGAATTATGGAGATTAAGAATATTTATTGATACCATTTGGTCTCACTAATTCCCTCACTATATTAATTGATATAATGAGTGGGGTATTTATATAGTACCTTGAATTTTTTTATACATTCTATTTATTCTATTCTAAAATATCTCACTATAAAATGAGAGGATAAAGATTACTTGGGGAATTTTCAGGATACCTTAAAGAGGGAGAATCTATAAGGAAAATTTAAATTGTTTCATTTTTTGTTATAGAAGGTTTCGTTTTTAAGTCATATAATCTCATGTGAGGGTGTATCTATGGATCCATAAATTATGAATGTTATTAAAAATTAGGTCCGACCATCCATTATTTCTGAGTTAAATCTTTTTTATGGTTTGGTGGGATATTATCAAAGCAATATGATGAATTTCACATAGATATCTAATTCACTAAGCATGTTAACTCATAGGGGATCGTAGTTCCCTTAAGAATATGGATGTGATGAAAATTTCCAGCGACCAAATAGAAGGTTAGCCACCACACATATTTAAAAAGTTATATATATATGTGAAATGTTTATGATTTATTATGATGCATTGATTAATAGAATGGGATGATTAATCAAGTTGAAAAATGTGGTGATATCATATTATTCATGAAAATATATTGTTCACAAGAAAAATTACCCAACACATGATTTTAAGTAAGTTGTAGTAATTTCTTAATTTAATATATGGAGACATTATATTAATGGAGAATTGTGTGATATATATACTAGTCAAAAAATTGTAATGTATATATTCAAGAAAGAAAAATTTGAATATTCATCATAGAAAATGGTTCGATATGATTAAATCTTTATCCTACTTAATAAATTATGACACTAGGAAGGAGAGAACTATGTTAAATGTTTTGAGTCAAAAGGGGAATTATATCTTATATATGAAAAAGAATTACAAAATATCCAATATTTATAGATTTACATAATATGGAACAAGAAATCATAAAGGAAGGGTTTAAATTTTTTCCTGATCAAATGAATATTCGACCATAAATCCATGTATGGGTTAAATAGTCACAATAGAAGGTTGTAGAACTATAATAAAAGGAGATAAATATTCCTAAGTTCTATGTTGAATGGTATTGAATGATAATGTTTTGGAACCGTGATTTTTTTCTATACCAAATTTAAATATGTATCTCTTTGATAAAGCTCATAATTTTACATTATCTCTTCATTATTGAAGTAAAAAGATGTATAGAGATCTGAAATTGTATTTTGGATTGGACAATAAGAAAATAGATATTGCAGATCATGTATCTCAATGCTTATTATGTAGTTATGTTAAGTTGAGAAGATATAATTTTAAGGGGATATTACTATAGTTATCCATGCCTGAATAAAAATGGACAACAAAACCATGGATTTTTTCATCGGACTCCCAAAAACATCTATAGGCCAGAATTATACTTTTGGATATATTCAATATCCTTATAAAGTCAGAACAAAAAATTTCTATCAAATAATATTTATCTTTTTATTAACAGTGGAGAATATACATTATTTTGTTTTTATTATTTCATTTATTACCACATTCTATTATATCAGATTAGAATCTGATCTTTAACTTGATGTCTTGGTGAATCCTTAAATTTACAATTGATTCAACATTGTGTTTTAGTATGTTTTATCATCGTTGAAGAGATTTCCAGATATATATAACCATTGAAACCCTATTTTATATATTGATAACATTTCTATGAATTTCAATGGTGGTAAGGATAAAAACATTTCTCTTTTTATGTTTTCTTAGAACCATAAATTTCACTCAAGAAATCAGATAACTCATTATGAATCCCAATATAGAAGGATGTGGTGAAATATAATGTACAAGAAGAATTCATAGATATAAATATATTGGGACCTACTATTCTTAAGTAGATTATAGTGATTTATAGGTCCATTTATAAACACATATGATCATCAAAGGGTAATCCGAAAAATGATGATAATGTAATCAATGGCATATAGATTTTGATGTTGGTGCAAAGGTATTCTTAAGAATTTTTCCTTCGAAAGTTTTTTATGATATTCAAAATGATGGGAAAGATGAAAACTATTTATACATTTCCATGGTATATTATTATTTCAGTATAGATAATAACATATTTATTTTCAATTCCACCGAACCTCTCTCAAGATTAGGATGAGTTAATTATTTATCTCCAAATGATGTACATACATGAACATTAACACATTCTGAACTTATAGGTTTTACCACTGAAGAATAATTTTTCCAATTAACATTAAATGGGAGAAATATTATATCCAATAGATAAATTTATACAAAACATGACTAGTCAATAGATTAATGTTCTCTGGAGGAATCAAAAATTCAAATATGCTACTTGGGGACCCTAGGATGTGATGAAACAATGATATCATCATTTTTAATAATGGAGTGATTAAATTTAAATGGATAAATTTATTTTAATGGAGAATAATGTAACACCAATATATTTTAATATATATTTTACTATAAGTCAATTTTATTTCATTGATATATTTTCTTTACATGCAACCATGAGTTTAAACAGAATGTGTAATACAATTCAAATTATAACATCCAAGGTAATTATAGAACAATGATTTTTCATATCTATTAATATTTATGAATTAGATATTAATTTAGTTTAAAGGTGACACTATGTGTGACAGCATACCTGACACACAATAATGGGTTTCTCCGAAATCTAATGTTACACACAAGACTAAGTTATACTGAAAAAAAATATATTATTAACGTTATAATTTTTAGTATTAGTTATTTCGTAGTCCTTAGAATGACAGGAATGAATGATATTAACTAAATTATGAAAATAGTATTTACACATGTTTATATAATGATTAATCGGTTAGAAAATTAATGAAAAATGTAAAAAAGAAAACAATAGAATATAAAGGATGTGTTTTTATGAAAAAACTATTTTATGTTTGAATAATTGTGTTTATAAAATAAAAAATCTATCTTATTAGACTATATTAGTGAAATATTAATTAAATATAATATTTAAAATTTATCTATGTGTTTTATAGAAATTATATAAGAAGAAATTCAATATTACGGATTAAATGAGTCTTTTTCAAAAAAAAATGAAGTTTACATCCTTTTTTAGTGAACCCATTTTAAATCTGGTTTTGACACTTTTATAGGTTCTATTTGAAATAATAAACTTCTTTCTTAGAATAGGGACATAAAAAAGTCACTTTGGTTTATTTTTTGGTATTTTTATGATAAAAATAATTTTTTAATGAATAATGAAAAATACTGCATTTTAATTCTAAACTACATTTTTGTCTAATTTAATTATATTGATAGATTATAAATTTATATGGATTTAAGGTATAATTATATTATGTTTTTTCATTTAATATAATTATGGTCATTAGAAGTAATTTCACCCTGAAATTAGATATAAATATATGTCATTCCTTTGATGGTTGTAGTTTAAAAAACATGTTTCCTTATTTTGACAATGAGATTAATTTGAAATTAATTACATCAACATCAGTGTTTTAAATTTTAAAAAATTAATTCCATATTTAAAATCACAAGGGCAAAAATATGTAAATATATTCTTTTTTATTTTTTTTCATTATGAATAGTAACTTTTTAAAACAATTATTAACACAATTAATGATAAATCAAGTAATTAATGTTAAAAATAGTATTATAATAATATAAAAATACCCTAACATATGTCCTTATTTAATCGGTTGAGTATATACCAATAATGATCATCCTTGAGTCTATTTTAAAACCATTTGGTGCCACATGGATGACTTTAAGGCTTTTATAATATTATATTCAATGAATTGTCATTTTTTGACACTTTTATTTTTAAAAAGTAAATTATTTTAATATAGAGTTATAGAAGGGATGAATTCAAATATAAATAGTCATTGGAAAAATAAAAAATATTACCTATATCATGAAAATTTATTTATAATTTTTTGAAATAAAAAATTTAAATTTCTTTATGACACAAAGATGATGTAGTAATTTATTAATTAATGAAATAATCAAATTTTTGATTTTATAAATATTATAATGAATATTTTTTGAAATATTTTTTGTAATTAACGAATTTTATGGATACATTTTATATATTGTTGATAATTTAAATGAATTTTCTTAACTTATATTCTTGTTATTATATTTTTAAAAATCAACCAATGAATTGTGTCGAAATTGACATTATTTGTATTTTTAAATATAAATTTTTTTATTAAATGATAATAAATTTATAAAAAACTAATATTTTTGGAAATGGTTTGGATAAATTAAAATACGCCATAAATGGAAGTTTTTTGGTACTTTGACATGTTATAGTAATTACATTAACACACAAAGTGTAAATAACATAATATTAGAGTAAGATTAAAATGGGTAAAATAAGGGTTATACCAAAATGATAAAATTTAAAAAAATATGAAAAACTCATCTAATGTTAATTAGAGGATGTTTATTCAACCTAAAATTATATTATCTTCGAAATAAATTATTTTGGGACCATTTGTTCTAAAATTAAATTTATATTAATTTAATATTTTAAGAGTTTTCAAGGCTTCCCCCCTACTCCTATAAACGGTACCAACTATTCTCTAATAATCACACATAGAAAGAATTTTGGATCTGAAAAAATCTAAAAAAAAATCTTCCTAGAACCCCTCCCCACATTCTTAAGGACTTAGTTTGGGAAGAACACCCTTTTTAGAGGATTATGGTGTTTTTCAAAGGTGATCAACTGAAGAAGATGTATCATTTTTTGAGTGATTCTATTTTAGTTATTATTCCTCTTTATTTAAATATCCTTCATTTTTTATTAACTAATAACTCTATTATCATAAATATAATTATATGTTATTATGTTAATATCACCACCTAAATCCATCTCCAATTTGATGAAATGAGAAATGAACATTACATTCCTGTGTACATCGGACTACCACCTCACGAACAGATATATTTCTTTTCATTAATGTCTTTTAGGACTGGTTATAATGATGGAATAAATGTTTATATATGATATTAATGATGTATTAATCATTTTTAAAGAATAATATTTCAATTATGATCTTACTTTCCATGTAAACAAAAATGATAACTTCATTCGTGCATACGTGTAAACTATCACCTCCACGAAGCGATGTGAATCGTTTTTATTCACCACATAAATTCTATGAAATATAAAAGTATATTTAAATTATTAATATTATTTTAATAATATTATGTTAAATCTATAAATATAAAATTGTAATTACCTTATTTCCATAATGATCAATGAAAAATGAAAACTTTACTTATGCATTTGTACGACCTACAGTCTCCACGAATATAACATTGTTCAATTTTTATAACCATAATTAATGATTTAATTTGAAAAACATGATTAATGTATAAAATTTATGATTATGTCATGAATAATATTTTGTATATGATGGAATTATGACCACATGGAGTAGTGACAACGAAACCATGTTCATTTTCAACTCAATTACGTGAAGAGTCAAACTCATGGTAAGGGACTTCGTCTCATCTCATTTCATTTCAGAGTATTTTGATAAAATACACCTTCTTATTTTATATGTTTTATAATAAAACCCTATTTATTTTAATTTAATTTAAAGGGTTTCAAAATTAATACTTTTCTGTGATGTGTTTTACTAAATGAAAAAAATGAATTTTTTCATAATGTACCCGGTGACAATGACATTTCGTCTGCTTTGAACATTATTTTATATTTGGATTCCTCTTTATGTTTTAATGTTTTTAAAGAAAAATAAATTACATATTCCCTTTTCATGTGTTTTTTTTTGAAATTTATTTTGGGAATGAATGGATTTTTTTAATATCTTGAAATGATATCTCGTGATGGTAATGTGGAAATTCTATTTTTCCATTATGCTTGTTAATTTGTTATGCTTTTGGTTCTTGGAAATTACTTAGGTATACTGGTGGTTATGTGATAAATTAAGGGCGGATGAGACTTATGTAGATCTATAATTAATTGGGAAATGATATATATTTAAAATATTAGGTTTACCAAAAGAGATTTAGGGAAAATACTTTTATGGGTATTCAAAAGGTAACTATGATGGTTACTCCATATATAAATATGAAGGAAACAATGTAAGTATGATATGGATTTCACAAGTTACAATTAGGATTTATAAAAATAAGATGATTTTCAGGAATTGTTTATTTTTATGAGGTATGTTAACGAGGTTATGTTTTATGGGTGTAAAATATTATTTTTTGGGAAAATGTTTTCATGAGTTTTAAATATTCGTGGATTAATGGTTTTATTCCCTATTTTATATCCTTTAATATGTTTTTTGGGCTCATCCCAAGTTTTTGAAATTTTTTCCACATGGTATATATATGGGTAACAGAATATAATAAGTCAATATGAATTTTATGAAGATTTTTATCAAGGAAATTAATTGTTGTTTTATTTTAAAATGATTTAAATTAGATTATGAAAACTATGGATGGTATGTTGACTTGTCTACATTGTAATATTGGAAATTTTATATAATAGTTATGGACTAATTATCTAAAACTCTAAAAATGAATGTATCATCAATGTGAATTATTTATTTAAATCAATATTCTGAAATTTTTATGATTGGGGACTTATATTTTGCGTCAGAAGAATGGTTTAGACAACTTTAGGGAATTTGTGTTCTAGTTAAACATATGCTCAGTTCCTTTTTTTATTCTTTTTTTAAAACCTTATTATATAAATTTTTTATATTAATTAATTTTGGTTACAAATGGATGACGGAGGATCTCAAACAAAATTCCTATCTCTTCATAATTACATGCTTGTAATAATTATTGCAAATTCATATTTAGATGATTATGAAACTTTTTCTAACAATCAACTCTCTTGAAAATATTTCTATGAGATATCAAACACCTTCTGTATACCCTAATAACATATTGGATCATGGGTTTTTTTAATCAAATACTATTTTCTCAATAATCTCATATTTTCAAAACAGGTAAATATTGTCAAGGCATTTTTAAATATTTTACCTTTTCAGAAAATTAAAAAGCATATTAGGATTTTAAAGAAGCTACTGAATAAGGAAAACCTTGCGCAAACTATTTATATTTTATTTTAAAATATAGTATTTCATCACATAATTATTTTTGTTTAAGAGGACCATTGATTTAATGTTTCAACTCAAACTCGGTCTGAATGATTATAAAAATCAAGTATTATATGATTTATTCAAATTATATATCATACAACATTATTTTAAAAAACTATTTCTCTAAAAACATCCATACAAACCAAGTTGTACAAGGTGTATTTGTACAAAGGAAGAAAGTGATTTCAAAGAATCTAGAAATTGTTGTTTCATTGAATGGATCTTATATCTACTTGAACAAAATGATGATGAAATTTGGTGGACACCATGATCAAGGTACGATGTTTTTTCTTTTGGGAATAGTTTTATTAAATCATATGGAGGTTAAATAAATAACCCCATGAATTAAGATATTGATTTCATAATTATTTCGGATGAAAATGAGAGGTATAAGACGACCATTATGGTTAAACCATGTTACAGTTATTTTTTAGTTTTCTAAAAAGGGATTTCTCGAATAATGGGTGACAACCCATCGCATCCGGAAAGGCTGTGAGAATTGAACAAAAAACCAAAGGGTGACAATGGTGTAACTCCTACCATTGGCCTTCATGATGTCTATGGTTAGTATGAATTTTTATTTTAAGTTAAATGAGTTGATGAAATAAGAAGAAGTTGATTTTTGGAACATATGTTTTATCAAATGGATATCCATAGAATTAGAAACTGATTTGGGAATTAAGATATAAATGTTATTTTGGAAGGAATTTACTATTTTTGGGAACTTTATATAATTATGGTAAATAGAATACTATGGTATCTAAATTGAGGAGTAATGGTTTAACTATATTTTGGAAGAATCTATGATTTTAATTATGGTGATATGGCGATTCTGGTTATTTTTGGAAATGATTTACGTATCACGAAGAATATGTTATTAGGTTAATTAATTTTTGGTATGAGACATTAAGAGTGGTTGTTTTTATTTATAGATAAATGTTAAAATTTATTTGGGAATATTATGTGATCCAATTATTCTGAGTTTTAGGTTTCAATATTTGTTTGGATTATTTTGGGGAATTTTATATACATTTATTTTTTGAATGAACTATGTTGATCTTTCAGTATTATTGTTGAATTTTGGAGATTAAAAGTAGTCTATATCCTTATAATGGATTATTATTTTTGGGGGACTTATCTAATATTTTACTAATCATTTTGTATTTAGATCATTTTAAAGGTAGAATAAATAGATAGTTAACATTTTTTGGTTGATATGGGTTTTTATAATTTGATTATAGTGATTAAATCTGGAAAAAATCATCTCAAATACTCATTATTTTAAGAAAAAGATTATTTTCTGGTGGAATTATATTAATGGATGAAACTCTACTTATCAGGTACATACACTTCCTTATATTTTTATTCTATGTAGTAAAATAATTCCTCAAATTTATGATAAGGATATCGAAACAAAATCAATTTATATTTATTTTTCCTACCATGAAGTCAAATACCATTTAACTAATCACAAATTTATGGTTTCATGGTTGTTAACTTTTTTTCTTGATATTGGTTTCTATCACTTTCTACCAGAACGTGATAGTTAGTTTTTATTCCATATCCATATATTCTTATATAGAATCTTAGTATGTGTTATCTTAGGTGACCTTCATACTATTATTTTTTTATTTTATATTGGAAGTTTTATTGACTCTTTTTACAATGTGGTATTTCAAAAAAGGTATTTTGAAAATTTGTACCTTAGCTACCGACCCCGAATTAAAATTGTGAGGATGTAATTTCTTGAGGGAATGTAACATATGAGGTAATTATTGAATAATAAACTTTCATATATATATTAATATCAATTAATTAGTTATTAATTTTAGTTTAAATGGGACACTATGTGTGATATCATACTAGACACACAATAATGAGTTTCTCCGAAATCTTATGTTGTACACATGATTGAGTTATACCGAAAAATAATATATTATTAACATTATAATTTTAAGTTATAGTAATCACATAGACATAGAATGGGGGGAATGAATGATATTAACTGAATTATGAAAATAAGTTTTATACATGTTTATATAATTATTCATTGGTTAGAAAATTAATTAGAATTTAAATAAAAAACCAATTGAATATAAATGTCTTATTTTTATGAAAAACTATTTTAGTGAGAATAATTGTGTTTATAAAATAATAAAATAAAATTTTTGGATTATATTAATGAAACATTTATTAAATATAATATTTAAAATTCAAAATTTGTGTTTTCTTGAAATTATATGAGAACAAATAGAATTTTAATTATAAAATGTGTGTTTCTTTAAAAATGAAAGTTTACGGCCTTTTGTTGGAGAACCCATTTTCAATCTAGTTTTTGACATTTTTATAAGTTATATTTGACAAAAGAAACTTCTTATTTAGAAGTGGGACATAAAAATTCACTTTGGTTTAATTTCTTTAATTTTTATGATAAAATTCATTTTTTAATAAATAGTGAAAAATACAGCATTTAAATTCCAAACTACATTTTCATCTAATCTAATTATATTGTTTGATAAAAGTTCTACATGGTTTTAAGTTATAATTATATTAAATTGTTATCAATTAATCAAATTTTGATCATTAGAATTAATTTCAAATTGACAGTAGATATAAATGATTTCCAATCTTTGGACGAGTTTTACTTTGAAAAACCTCATTTTCTCATTTTTTTCAAAGGATATTAATTTTAAATTAATTAATGAAAGTTTTGTTATTTTTAAATTAGAGAAATGGATTTAATATTTGTAATCATAAGGTATAAATTATGTAAATATATCCTTTTTATTTTTTTGACATTATGAATAATAACTATGGTAATAAATTTTATTACCATGGTTAAAGGTAAACCAGGTAACTAAAGGAAAAAATAATAATATAATAATATAAAACAACCCTAACACATGTCTTAATTTAAATGGATGTGTATATCCCAACAATTAGTATTATTGGGTCTATTTTAGGACCACTTGGACAAAAATGGATGATTTTAATTCTTTTATAATATTATATTCAATGAATTAATGTTTTTACACTTTTGTTTTTAAAAATTAAATTATTTTAATATGGAGTTATATAGAGGATATATTAAACTATAAATAGTAATTGGAAATCTTAATATATGAGATAAATCATGACAATTGTTTTTATAATTTTTTGAAATTAAATAATTAAATTTAATTATGAGACAAAGATGATTTAGTAATTTATTAATTAATGAAAGAATCAAATAAATGATTTTATAATTATTAAAATGAATATTATTTGTAATAATTTATGTCATACAATTTCTTTTGGAAATATTTGATATGTTGGTGATGATTTAACTAATATTGTAAAAAATTAACTTCATGTTTTGATATTTTTAAAAATAAACAAATGAATAGTGTCAAAATTGAAACTATTGGTATTTTAAAATATAAAATATTTGATTAAATGAAATTAAAAGAAAAAGAATATAATATTAGTCCAAATGGAAAAGATAAGTCCAAATATTTCATGAATGGAAATTTTTTGGGTTGTTTGACATGTTATGGTAATTAAATTAACCCACATAATGTAAATAACATAATAATATATTAATATTAAAAAGAGTAAATTAAGGGTTAACCCAAAAAGATAAGAACTAAAAAATATTAAAAGATTTTATAATTTTACTTGGATAATGTGAATTTTAACCAATATCATCTTATCTTTGAAAAAAATATTTTGGGATCAATTGGAATAGAAATAGAATTTATATTAATTTAGTATTTTAAGAGTTTCCAAGGGTGCCCCTCCCATCTCCTATAAAAAGGTACCCACTCTTATCAAAAACTCACACTTCCAATGAATTTTATTTCAGCTAATATCTACCCAAAACGCATCCTAGAATCCCAACATACATTCTTGAGGCCTTATTTTAGGCACAACACCCTCCTTAGAGGTATTAAGGTTTTATTCAAAGGTGATCAACCGAAGAAGAGGTATTGTTTTTATCGTGTTTCTATTTTATTTTTTCTTCCACTTCCTTTTAAATATCCTTAATCCATGATGAACTAATAAATATAGCCTTATTAATACACTAAGCTGATATTTTGTTAATATCATCACTTAAATCCATCTCCAATTTTATCAAATGGGAAATGAACATTTTTTTTGTGTGTATGGCAGACAACTGCCTCACGAACCGATATATTTTGTTTTTCATTACCATATATCAAGACAAGTTATATTAATAGAATAAATTTCTATATATTATATTAATGACATATTTATTATTTTAATATAATATTTTTTCAATTATTTTCATACATTCCATGCACATAGAAATGAAAATGTTGTTCGTGCATACATGTTAACTATCACCTCCATGAAGCGATGAGAAACATTTTTATTCACCACATCACTTATATGATAATATAGCTACATTTAAATGATTATTATGATTTTAATAATCTTATGATTCTTATATAGATATAAAAGAGTAATTACATTATTTTTATAATGATTAATGAAAAATGAAAATGTTACTCATGCATACGTACGACATTCTGTGTCCATGAATATAACATTGTTAATTTTTCAAAACCATAATTAATGGGTTTATTTAAAAAGCATGATTAATTTATAAAAGTTATGATTTTATAATGAATACTAATATAGAGATGACAGACTTATGAAGACATGGAATAGTGACCTCAAAACCATGTTCTTTTTCGAGTCAAGTACCAAATATCAACTGAATGTTTGATATGAACTTAAATAATTATGTACATTTTATGAAATTTTAATAAATGACAAAAAAGGAAAATTATACTTGAAAAGGGTTCTCAATAAAGTAGATATTAAAGTATTTTTTTTATTCAAGAACATAACTATTGTGCATGATGAGTTGGACTCAAGGTAAGGGACTTCGTCTCAATCCTTTTTCATTAAGGAATATTTTGATAATATGGACCACATTATTCTATAAGGGGTATAATGAACCATTTTTAATTTTAATTTAATTCAATGGTTTTCAAAATGATACTTTTTCTATGAGTTGTTTTACTAAACATCAAAAAGAATGTTTTTTTAACGTAGGTGGTGACGATGACATTTCTGTCGTCGGAACCATTATTTGATATTTGGATTCATATACAAGTTATAATTTTTTAAATAAAAATAAATACCATATTCCATTTTCATGTATTTTGGTATTGAAAATGGTTTTTATAAGGGACTGAATATATCAATATCTTGAAATGATATCTTGTGATTGCAATGTGGAAATTATATTTTATATTTATACTTGTTAATGTGTTATGATTATGGTTCTTGGGAATATCTTATGTATACGGGTAGTTCCATGATAAATAGAGGGCTTGTGAGCCAATGATAGATCTATAATTCCTTGGGTAATGAGATCGATTTAAATGATAAGGATTCTCCAAAGAGATTTTGGGAATATAATGTGATTTGTATTCCAAACGCATCCAGGAAGGTTACTCTCTATGTAGCTATAAACGTTACAATTTAAGTATTATATGGATGCAAAACATTTCCTTAATGATTTTTGATTATAAAGATGTTTCTCCATAATCATATTTTTTGGTGAGGTATATTAAAGAGTTTATCTTTTATGGGTGTAGAATATTATTTTTTTTTCTGCAAATATTTTCATGAGTTATAAATATTCAATGATTAATGGTTTCATTCTTTATTTTATATCACTTATAGTAATTTTTGTGCTCATTCCATGTTTTTGAAATATTTTAAATAGGGTATAGTGATTGGTAAGGGAAATGAAGAAGTCAATATGAATGTTATGAGTATTTTTATTAAGAAAAAAAATTTATGTTTTGTTTTAAAATCTTTTAAATATAGATTATGAAAAATGGATTGTGTGTAGACTTATCTACATTGTAATATTTGAAATGTTATGTAATATTTATGGCTTAATTCTCTATAACTATAATCATGATAATATCCTCAATTTGAATTTTTGAATTAAATCTATATTGTGCAATGTTTAAGGCTTCAGCCTTATATAAATATTATTACTTGATGTGAATGTTTTCAGCTATTCAATGTATTGGTGTGTATGAATTGGGATAACTAAATAAGGATAATTTGTTTTTGCAAATTTATTAAATAAATTAATGATATTTTAAATAGTTTTAAATGAAAATAAATATGGTTGAATGTAAATAGAGATTTTTTTTCGGAAAACATTTCTTATTGTAAAATTAATTTATGAGATTCAATAAGTTTAAACATGAAATTTTGAACCACATTTGGAATCAAGAGGTTTAAATTTGGTAAATAGGTCCCTCTAATTTTTTTTCATTATGAATAGTAACATTGAAAAATATCGATGACATTGGTATGAGTAATACTGTTAAAATATGGTTTTAAATATGGGATAAAGTTTTAAAGAAATTTCCAATTGATTCATTTATCTCATTTTATGTATGGATGACCACTCAATTCTTCAGAAACATTAATATATGATATTTTGGTTTCATTTTCACTGGATAAAGTCACTTATATTATTTTAAGTATAGAAAACTAAAAAATATCACTCTCCTAACATTTAATATCTATAAAACATTTATAAGGATAAAAAGGGGTTATTTTAATCTATAAAAATTTATTTAAAATATGAATTAATTATTTTTATCATCGTATAATTATTTTATTTTATAATTGAATTTCTATTCTCTCATGTTGTTTTCAAACCCAAAGTTAGTGATTAGTTTGAAGAATCACAACAATGGCATTTTATAATAAAAAAATTTCTTAAATGATTTAAAACTCATAAAAATAATATATTCATCCAATTGAATTAGATATGGATAAAACTAAAAACATGGCCTATTTATGGGTTAATTTTCATAATATGGTAACTTTCATTTCACTAAAAGATCAGAAAACATTTGTTATTGTAGTAAATGTAAAAAATGGTTAACAATGTTCAAATTTAAGAGATAACTGTTAAAACATAACAAAAAATGTAAAAAAATATGTTATTAATTAAAAAAATAATTTTTTATCTTAAAATTATATCAGTCTGGGGTCATTTTTCAAATAAAATTAATTTATATTAATTTAATGTTTTAGGTCATTCTAAGAGTGACCCTCCCATCACACATAAAAGGTCACATCTTCTTCATTATTTAAATGTTTGAGCTTTTATATCATATAAAACCTAAAATAATACCTTTTTATATTTCATACCCACATTATAGATCTTCTGGTCATTCCATAATTACAATCCTTTTAAGTCATATTATGTAAGTTTAATGAGTTTTATCGCACATGAGCCTCAACCCAGTTGGTGATGTATCCTTAAGTGCATCCACAAGACCCAGGATCAAAAATAGGTAAAGGAATATTTTTGGGTTACTATAACAGGTACTGTAGCAGGAACTGTAGCAGCATTGTAGCAGAACTATACACTGTGCGGGTACTGTAGCAGGAACTGTAGAAGTTGATGTTGCATGTACTATTCGATACTGTAGTAGCTGGAACTATTCACATTGGGCCACCGGTTTGGGCTTGGAGTCCTTAAGGATTTCGAGGCACATAGGCCTTTTGGTCAGTAGGGATTTTAGGCCACCTTTAAGGCCTTCGGGCCTCATGCAGTTTTCCCAGACAGACTACCAAAAAGGAGCATCCCCAGAAGAGGATTCGGAGCAGGTGCACTCACCTGAGCTGAGCCAAATGGATTTTTCAGAATGAGGTGGTATGACTATACCATCAGGACCAACCCGTGATTTAACATGAAGCCTCGCCAGATGACCATGCTATGGTGGAGAGCTACCATCATGATGCAGATACTGGGGAGGGGCAGTTCCTTATAGATAGTCCCGTTGAATTCATTAAGGCCTTCAGGACATGTAATCTCATAAGCCTATATGCCAAGTAATATCTGAGTGTATGGGCCTTTTAAGGGTTCCCCCTCATACCTTGAAAGGGGGTTATCAAAAATCTATAAAAATGAAGGCCTTCGGGCCATTCGGACTATTGAGTAATATCAACAAATAGATATAACTCTTTAACAAACATTTTTAATTTTATTTCATTATATACATCCAATAAATTTATTTTATCCAATATAAAATAGAATATTTGTTACCCTAAATATACATAATTCTTTTTATGATGATGTAACAACCATTATCAATCTTTTAATAATTAATCTTAAAATGATAACAATGCTCGTTCAAATGTGTGGACTCCCACCTTCATGAAGCAATTGGATTCTTTTTATCATTTCAACATTATATGAATGGTTATTAGGATAATTTAATTAATATATATGATATATATGATAATTTGTTTAATTAATGGTGTAATATTTTGTACCTTTTGTTATATTCATTGAAAAACGGAAAAAATGTTCATGCATATGTACAACCTACTGTCTCCATCAACACTATGATTATTTTTTCAATTTATATAGTTCATGGATAACCCAATATATATATATATATATATTATAAATAAATATTCATTTTATATCATGTTTAACATTATAGAGATGATTTTATTATGATCAATTTACAATGACTAGAACAACATAACTGAAACTTCCGTGAAAAATGAAACAGGTAACAACTGGAAACACTAATTTTAACAATTAATTATGAATAAATGAGTTTTGAAATATTATAAGTGGATCATATATGAAATTATAATTTTTTAAATTATAATATTATAGAATCAAAAGAAATTTAATTTTATTATAATTTGGTTTATAGAGATTTCGAAGCATGCGAAATTTGAGGTAAAATATTTATGTTGTAATTTCATTATTTATCATGAATATGTATGAATATGTCTCTGATGATGAAATATAAAAATATAAATATGAATTAACTATTTAATTTTATTGTCCAATATTTATTTATAGATATTAAAATTTTCCCTTTATTTTCCTTCACTATGTACTCAAGACAGCAAATTTGTTTTAAGGAAAATCATAATTGGTTATATATATTAACAAAATATATTTTCCTTCTATATCTATGTTTTCAAACAAAACCTGATATTTTTTACAATATTATTCGCTATTTTTTGTAAATTAATTTTTATCCATGTTTTAATTTTTATAAACATTTCTAAAATGAATCATTTTTTCATTTTCTAAATGATGAATTTTTAATTTTTTATAGGAAAAGTGAAAATAATATTTGTTTTTATTGTACATTACATGAATATAAATTCCAAATATCTTGATATATGAATTATTCAAATATTATATTATCTGTTTACATGGAACATTTGGTATAAATTTTTTTCCTTAATATATGGGAACATTTTATTTTTTTAAATGCGTAATTTTAAATTAAAAAGGGGGTTTCCTTATGAAAAGTTCTATAGATCTTTTAAACTAATTTTTAATCTATATTAACATCATTGATGTAAGATATTTTTTAATTGGGATATTATCCAAACATACCATTAAATTTATTTAATTTTATTTCTTATGATGATGCTTTTTTTAAGGTTGATTATAAGAAACTTGTTTCTTTCCCACAAGTTAATTAGATTATGATGAAACCATTAAGAAACCTATTTCCTTTGAATGGGTTATGCTTTGAGGATTGTTTTTTTATCTTGAGGAAAAAATATTTATTATTTACCTTAAGTTATGTGGTTTTTATCCCCCTAATACTTTACCATATTATTACTCTTAGAATTAATATATGTTTTTTGGAAGATTTGGAATACACACAACACCATATTTAAACAAAACTCTAATTATTCAAGCTTTTAATATTAAATTAATTATAAAAAACATATATAGTTTATAAATTAAATATAATTATTATACATATGATAAAATATTTTTACACTCATCCAATTTTTTTGTTATTTTTAAGAGAAAAACAAACACAATTTTACACATAAAATACTATATTTTTAATAGAGAACCAATTTTAAATTTAACTTTTGGAACTTTTATATATTTTCTTATGTCAAAATAAAATATATATTTGAAATATGAATATAAAAATTACCGTAGAGTGATTTTTTTATTTTTCTGTGAGGATTCAATTTTTAATGAATAGTAAAAAATGACTTTTAATTCAAAACTGCTTTTTCATCTAATTAATATAAAATAATAAATTATATTTTAAATATTTTTTATTATCACATCATATAAATATATATAAATTAATCCAATTTAGGTTATTATATTGCATTTTAATTTTAAATTATATATAAAAACTTAGCATACTTTTGAACATATTTACTTTAAAAAACCGTATTATCGTCCCATCTAGACGATTACATTTAAATTAATTTCTACCACTTATATTATTTGAATAAAAAAAATGGATTCAATATTTTTAATCATAATAATTTGTAATTTATAATATGTTCAAAAAAGTTTTCTACCAAAAATATTATTGAATGTTATTAAAATTAAATAAACTGATTAAGGAAAAAAATAGCTTAATAAGGGACTAAACCTTAAACATATTGTCTAAATGACCTAGAAACTTCTACATAATCCATTAGAAGGATTTATTTGTACCCAATAATCCCTTGTATCTACTTTGGTCCATTATTTTACTCAACATCAATTGGAAAAATATGGGTGGAATTTCTTTTTCCAAATATTTACAAGAGTCCCACTCCTCCTCCACTATGAAATGGCCTCCCCTCCCCCCACTTCCTCACCCCTCTCAAGACAAATTTTCTTGAACAAAATCTTCAAAAATATCTCTTGAACACCTACAACGTAAACCTATAATAATTACCTTGGGATTAAATCCATCCAAGAAATTCCTTTTTTGGAAACCAAAATGAGTTACCCAAGGAAGAGGTAACATCCTTCCCTAATTTCTTTAGTTTTTATCCATTATCCACTCCCTTAGAATATTATTATTAATTGTTTAAATAATATAATTAGTATCCTAAATATACTAGTATTATTTAATGTTAGGTTTATTACTTTCATTTATACTCACTCTCACCTAATAGGTAACAAACAAACCATTCATGTATAGAGAACTACCGCCTTGAGAAATGATCATTGTTTCTTTTTTCCTTCACCACCTTTCATGTTTGGTAATTATGATGAAAAAACTATTTATATATGATATTTTTTATATTTTTTATGTATTTATTCATATTTATTTTTCTATAGTTCATACCTTTAATCTTTATATTTTTTATACATATGATAACATCATTTTTAGAAGAGTGGACTACCACCACCTCAAAGAGATGTGATTTGTTCATGCTATACATTGAAAGTATTAAGGAAGATTTTAATAAAAATATGTGACATATATAAAATTAAAATTATATTGGATTTATAATATAAATATTTATAATTTTATTATCACTATTTTATTATGGAAAAAAATGAAATTAGGTATCATTCGTACGTACAACTTACTATCCCCATGAAAGTTTCACTTAATTTCATTTATCCAAATAATATGGATTATTATAAATACATATGTACTCAATATATATGATATTTAAATCATGGTTTCAATTTTAGAGATTATGAAATCATGATATAAGTAACAGAAAAAAACATATATCATGTGAAAACTTATTCGAAAAACTAGGTAATTTACACATAAAATAGGAAAAAATTAATGGTTGTTATAAAAAAGAAATAAGAAATTATATGAAGATAATATATGAAATTATTACCATGAATTTGGTTATTTAATAATTTATTAATTTTCTTAAACCTATTATACATGAGGTTAAAGTATGTTCACTTAAAAAGAAACACAAGGTAAAGGATTTTGTCTCAATTTACATTCCATGGAGACTATTTTTGTTATTCACCACTCGGTGTATATAATTTTATTTTACATGATATTTTATGAATATATTTATTCTAATAATATTATATGGTTCATTTAATGTTATTAATTCATGGATATAATTATTGAAATGTTTCAAAGTGGTATGAGACACATTGTAATGTTTAAAAATTATCATCCCCAATATTGTTTTTAATGATTATCATTGAAGTTTAAATTTCATTATGATTTATAATTTTCTATTGAAACAATCACCTTATTTAAATAATTTATATATCAACATTCATGGGTTATAGATATTATTAGTCCCTAAACCATACTAAATATTTTTTATGGCGTTAACTTTGGCAGTTATTTGATTAACTAGGAAAATAGTGATAAATCCATATTTTTTTAAATACAGATATTTGATAAGAAATATTTTCTCTTTATTAAATTTATTATTCAATATGATGGATGATTTGGACATTAAATGACTACTGGGGCATGTAATTTTTTTAACCCCTCGATGCATCGATACATTCTCATGAGAAAAATAAGTTGGAAATATTAAATTGTTTTAGATCTGTAGTTTTAAACTGTTTGGAGGATGGATCTTGATAGTGTAGGTTTTTATGTTCCATAGAAATTATGTCCAATAATTAATCATTTTTTTCATAGATATTTCAGTTATCATTTTTATTATCCTTTAGGTTTTCATATGATAAAATCTAGGGATGCATTTCATTCTTAGTATATTGATTTAATGGAATTTGTTTTCATTTTTTTATTATTCTATATTGATTATGCATTATACAGTTATTTTAATGGAATATGATATCAGTTATATACATTTCCATGTTTATTTATCCCCATTTATTAATTATTAATTCTATTTTACTTACCCTTATTGTGCATTTGATCTCGCCATTATTATGTTTCCTTTCCCCAGGCAATGAAGATGAATCCTTTAAATGAGATTCAAAGATTCAACTAATTGCATTGTAAAATGTATCAAGTTTTTATTTCCTATTTCCTAATGCATTATGGGTATCAATAATGTAATATAGATTTTCAAAAATGCTAAATTGATCATTCCATCAAGATTTGATTCATTATAACCATGCCAATGTAATAAAGTAATGCATCAAATCCAATTGTTTGGGGCCAGGGTGTTACAATTGGAATGAAAGGAGGTTTTGCAGCAAATTTAGAAACTAGATTTAGAAAACATAGATTATGTAACACAAACCAATGATATACTTAAAGGGTATGTATAGATAAAAAGACTATAATTTTGGCATGGTAGGGATTATATGGGTCTTACTAGAAACACATCCCTATATGGATATAACAAGTGGATGTTGTTCTAGAACAGATGTACCTTGGAGTAACAATACCATCAAATTGGGTTGCAACAAACTCAATTTAACCTAGTACAAAACAACGTTCCTTTGTACACACATGGAGTAAAACACCCAATGGATACACTATAGATAATTCACATTTCCTTTACAAACAATTAAAGGGGATTTATAAGTAATGATATCCCAAGAGAAAACGGAGTTTATGATTCTAAGATTTAAGATGTATTGATTTATGTAATGTGACTTACCATATTTGGAATTATACATTATGGTTTTATTATCTAATCCTGTATATTCCATTTTTTAGAAATTTAACATGGAAGGACGAATGGAATCAATACTTGTTGAAAATGTAGATATTTACCTTCAGAGGAAGCTAATATAGCTATTATTAGAACATTGAAAATTATGTCTATATTAGGTAAACATAATCCAGATATGAAAAATAACATTTCTTGAATGGAGAAACCTATTCCATATATAGAATTGCTTATACTGGATTGATTTATGTGACAGAATCCCGTATCTATTTGTGATAATACTAATCCAATTATATCTAAGCAATAAATTATGTCTCTGGAAAAGATATTTGAGGAATTGGGATGAAGTGAAATGGAATAGGTTACACTTTAGGTATATTGAATCAATTGAGATTTAGAGTAATGGTGGACTTAGATCCAAACTAATAATAAGTAATAATAAATATAACTCTTAGAATGGAGAACCTTTAGGGACATATTCTTTGATAAATACATCCATCTTGATCAAAAAGTGAGGTGAAGAGGAATTTTTATAGCTTAACAAAAAAGGAAGAAACAAGTATTACAGACTATGATGCTACCTTTATAATTTTATCTAGGTATGCTACAGATTATATGTACAACACATAGTGAAAGATTAAACATTTATTTTAATGTATTAAGCAAAATATCTGAAGGGAACTATTTTCTCATAAATTTATATCTTATGAAGAAATAGTTTTATATGCCATCAAAATGGAGAAGTAGTTTTCAAGAACCAATATATTCAAGGGAAACCAATAAAATAAGAGGCCATATGAGTATCAGGAAAAAGGGAATGCATAGGAGAATAATAAGAAATCTCATTAATTTTGAAATTTTGAAAACATTGGAGAAAAGAATCTTGATAAATGTTTGAAGGGACTTAGATTTTTTTATATGTTTAGGGATAGGGAAAATGAAGATCTTGAGTGAAAAGTGAAAAAGTAATGCACACTTTATAATGTTTCAACTATAGTGATATGTGAAACTATGTAAATGAATACCCTAGGCATCAATGGAATCCTCTACCGAAGAGGCCAATGAGAGATGACTAAGCTTATTTGATCACTACAATGGATGTAGAAGTACCAAATTATGTGGTGGCAGGTACATTAATCCTATCTTTATATTTATCAAATTCATTTTTAATTATGTGTCATTGCAACCATTTATATTAATCGATGTTGATAATAAAATTATACATTTCCATTTTAATTTAATTGTGTAGTAGTGAGTCAAAACATTAAAGGGAACTATCATTAAAACAATAAAAAATTATAGAGTCCCCATTATGAAACAAAAATGATCTTTACATGATGAAATTATAATCATACTTGTGGATTAATTTGATATTATACTCAGTATGGATTTGATCTATATATCTAATGCAAAAACATTTATTACAAGAATAATGAAATTATGATTTTTGAGGAATATGTATAATCCCTTATATTTATAGAACAAGCTTCCTCACTTGATTCTTATATTGTTCCACCACCAGTATCTCAACTAAATTAAATTATTATGTAATAATGAAAAACATAATGAAAAATATATTAATATTCAAATTGAGAATGTAACTATTGTATAAGAATGAATTGATTTATTTCCTTAAGTATTACCTGGACATCCCCAGAGCATGAAGTTGAATTTTCTATTGATTTAATCCCTAATTCAAAGCCAGCATCAATGAATCCCTATAGAATGTCCACATATGAATTTTTTAATTTAAAGAAATATCTATAAGAATAGGTTAATAAAGGATTTAGTCACCCAATTATTTCACCATGGGGAGACCATTTCCTCTTTGTTAAGAAGAAGTATGAATCAATAATGTAGTGAATTAATTTTAGGGAAACCAATGCTATTAAAATAAAGAACAAGTATCCTCTACCTAGAAATGAGGACTTGTTTTATCAACTTCATGAATCATAATAATTTTCAAAGACTGATATTTATTCTAGGTATAAAAAATTGCATGTAAAGAAGGAATACATTATAAAGATAGTTTTTTTAGATGAGGTATGGACCTGACGAGTTTACAGTAATTCCATTTGGTTTCACTAATGGACCTTATGTTTTAATGTAAATAAGAAAAAAAGTATTCAAAAAATATCACGACAGTTTTTTTGGTGTTAATTTATCATATTCCAGTATATTAAAAAACCATTGAGGACCATGAGAATCACTTAAAGTTCATTCTTAAGACTCTTATAAGGGACGATTTATATGGTAAATTTAAGAAGTGAACTTTTTTGGAACCATGGATGTTCTTTGCATGAATTGGAGTATGATTTGTGTTTGTTTTCAATCCTCAGTGGAAGTTTAGAACGTGTACCTACAAAGTTATCATACAGTTCAGGCGGGAAACAGTATTGAAGATGGCGTCGTTTCCTAGTGTTTGCCAAATCTTTGGTCCTCAGAACTTAAAATATGGAGAAATGTGTTTTTGGAAAAGAGACTTGCGTGCTGAGGCCTTGGAGGCTTGGAAAATTGTGCGCCTCATGTTTTTCAGAATGAGAACAGGAAAATATGGAAAAGGAAAGAGGGTCGCGCAAGTGTTGGTTTTCTCGCGCAAGTGACTTGCGTGCTGTGAAAGGTCGTGTGCACTAGTACCTTATAAGATTGGAAATTTGTGCACTTTTTTACCATTGTGTATTGATCATAAAAATATAGAAAAGTAAATCGGGGAACTCAAGTTTGGAAGTTGGTCGCGGAAGTGTCTAGGAGGAAAAAAGGGTTGCGCGCCGAGACTTGCGTGTCGAGGGAATACTTGGACGCCACCACGTAGGTTATCCGAATGACTATAAACAGAGGACCACTCCTCCTCATTCAAAACGAACTTTTGGACTTGAAGAAATTCAGAGCTCTCATCACTCAGGTATTGATGTCGCGCATGTGTTTGTGGGTCGCTAAAGGTGGAGCAACGCGGCAGTTGTTTGCTGCCCGTACAGGAGCCGCGCAAGTGATTTGGTGATACTTGCATAAAAGAATTGAATTTTCACGACAGGTTTCCATTAGGTTTCAAAATTTGATTGAGTTGAAAAGAAGTTGAGTCACACAAATTTGGATTTAAAGAAAACTGAATCACGTAAGTGTTGAAGATGGACTTGCGCGACAGTTATCACTAGCGCGCCATCCTTGAAAGTTGCGCGCCACCTTGGAAATGCATGCCAGGTGTTGTTGTGGCTTTCCGGTTGTCTTCGAACTGCAAGAAAGTTGAATATTAGTTTAGGAGTGAAAGTTGGACTTCAACAGAGCACCTATATTCAATATAGGATTCATTAACTGAGAAATGATGAAGAGACCTTCACGTTTATAAACTGAGTGGAACTTTACCAAAGGCAGTGAGCCAGGGGGAGTCAATGGGAGTGACCTGAGGGACGTTGTGATCTATCCCTGAACCTTTTGTAAAGGCAGTGAGCCTGGGACAGAGTGACTGTCCCCAAACCATTGTAATCCACAACTTGTGAAGATTAGTGGATTTTGGTAAGACGGAAAACCTGTCGGCGTATGCTCCTTGGACATAGCCCTTACTGGTGAACCAAATAAAATGTTGTGTGTCGTCCTTCTGCATGTGAATGTTTTCTTTCAGTTCATATCCATCATACAGGTTAAACAAGTTCCTACAAATGTGGGAACAAGATCCATCACTTTAAAAGAAAAAGTTGACACCCAGATTCACCCCTCCCCTCTTAGAGTGTCCCGGGGTACTACAAGTGGTATCAGAGGGTAAATGTTCTTGGTGTTGAATCCACCCTTTGTCATCATGGAGAATGCAGTCAATGTTAGGGGAGTCCCCCTTTTTTATGGAAGTAATTTTCAGATCTGGAAGAACAGAATGAGATCTCATCTAAGATCCCTTGGAATGGAAGTTCTGCTCTCCACTGTGCAAGGTATTAATGTTTCTAATCCAACAGGTCTGTAAATGACTGATACAGATAGAAAAATTCTTGATGCAGATGCTAAATCATAGAATGCTCTCACCGCAGCACTTTCTGATCAGATTTATCTAAAAGTGATGAGTTTCACCTCAGCAAATTCCATGTGGGATAAACTTGAAAATATTTATGAAGGTGATAGAAAAGTAAAGGAGGCGAAACTACAAGTTCTACAAAATAGGTTCAATGATCTAAAGATATATCCTGATGAGAATGCAGACTCCTTATTCAATCAAATTACTAAAGTAGTTGGAGAAATTCGGGGCCTAGGAGAAGAAATCAGAGACATTGATATTGTGAAGAAAATACTGAGAAGACTACCACCTCTGTACAATGAAAAGGTGTCAGCTCTTGAGGAAAGAGATCTCTACAAACATTCATTGGATGATATGTTGAGAAGATTGGTGGCATATGAAATGAGAGTCAATCCAGAAGATTCTACTACACGAGTAAGCAAGGAAATTGCGTTCAAATCCATGGAGAAACTAAAGGTCTCAAAAGATCGTAGTAGTGAAGAAAATGAGGAAAAGGAAATTCCCTCCCTCATTGCCAAGAAGTTCCAGAAGGGAAAAGGTAAATTCAAAGGGAAGTTACCTCTATCATGCTTTTGTTGTGGAAAAGTTGGGCACATTTCTTCTCAGTGTTTAAGAAAGATCGATGATGATGATAGCAATGGTGAAAGCATTGACAAGACTCACAAAAGGTTTTTTAAGAAAGGAGACTTAAAATCTAGAAAGAAATTCCTAAAGAAGAGTTTTGTCTATGAAGAGGAAGAATATGATAATGAAATATGTGATGAAGAAGAACCAGAATTCAAAACTGGGAAACATGATTCTATGATGGCCACTTTTGAAAAATCAGAAAACACTGGTGGATATAATCAGATAAAAAATAGTGCAGATCCCAAGTTGCAACATAAGGATGCTATTAGCAAGAATAAAATAAAATGTAAGAGTTGCAATAAGTGGAAATCAATAGTAGAAGAATGAACTGAATATGTTGATCAACATGAAGCTGAAATTGAACGACTGAAAGAATTTGTGAAAGTACAGTCTAAAATTTGTGAAAGCAATGATGATGTAGTGGATCTGAAGCTGAGTATTGAAGAGCAGGGAATGTTCATCAATGACCTCACCTACAGACTAGAATAAAAATCCAAGACTATTGAGGGTCTTGAGGAGGAAGTTGTTACTCTTCGGAGTAAACTTGAGACTGAATCAATTCTGAAAGAATCAAGGAAGAAAATTCAGTTTGGAAGATTCTCAGATGCAGAATTAATGGCAAGATCCTAGAGTGGTTTAGATGGGGTTGGAAAAATCTTGAGTGATCAAAGACCCGCTTAAATGGGAAATAGTGGAATTGGCTGTGAAGGAGAGACATCAACTACTAGAAGTAAAGAGAGCCAAAATAAAGACATGATTAAAGTGGGAAATGTTGAGAAATTGCATGAAGTGCTGAAAAAGAAACCCTCAATCCAAACTAAAGGGAGAACTGAAATTTTTCCCCAGACATTCAGAAATTATAGGCAGTCCAACTATTCTCCCAAGGAAGAAAGTATGAGGAGAAATTCAAGTTTTAAGAGATTTCCTCTTATGAAGTGTTAGTTCTGTGGCTATATGGGGCATACCATGTCATACTGTGAAGAGGCATGAAGCTACTTGAATGGGGAAGATCTGGGAAGTCAACCAAAGAGACCGGTTTCATATCCTCCATCTTTTAGAAGAAATATCTTCTATGGTTATTATTTTCATTGCTCTAACTTTGGCCATAAAGCTATGTTTTACAGGAAAAGGTTTGACATGAGAAATTCATACAACTCTCAGAGACGGGCCAGTTTTCACCCTCCAGATGGTGTTGTTATCACAAACAGATTCTCTCCTCTGGAATAAGATTATGGATATGAACAATCAGATTATGTGGAGGAATTTATTAGAAGGACATCAGCATCCTATTCTCAATCCAATATCTCATGGATAGAAAGGAAAAAAATTGAGAAATCCAACCTTGCTGAGGTGGCCCTCAAAGCTACAAAAAGAAACAGTACCTGGATTCTGGATAGTGGTTGTTCATCTCATATGACAGGAAATGCTCGTCTGTTAACAAACATTGAAAATAAGGTTGAGGGAACAGTGAGGTTTGGTAATGATGGCGCTCTGAAGATTAAAGGCAATGGGAATACTCCCCTCACCAATGGAGAGCTGAAGAAGACTGCGGTTCTTTATATAGACGGACTACGTCACAATCTCCTCAGTGTAAGTCAACTCTGTGACTCACAGCTCATAGTAACTTTCAATCAAAAAGGCTTCACTATCAATAGAAAGACAAGGAACTCTCTTATGAAAGGATGTAGAATAGATGGAAACCTATATCAGGTTGACAACAAAGTTAACTCTTGTTATTTGTATATTGAGGAAGAAAAAAACCTCTGGCATCGATGGCTGGGGAACTTTGACCAACAAGACATGGAAAAAATATCCAAGCTGAAGATTTTCATGGATATTCCCATCATGAAGCGTGAACGTGAAAAGCCCTAGGATGCTTGCATTCGTGGGAAGCTGGTCCGTAGTTCTTATCGGGCAAAGAAGAAAAGGGAATCACATCTTATTGATCTCATCTATACAGACATATGTGGCCCGATAAATGTTGCTGAAAGTCATGGAGAAAGGTACTTTGTCCTTTTCATTGATGATTATAGTAGAATGTCAAGTGTGATGGTGATTCACAGGAAGCGACAAGTACTTGATTACATGAAAACTTATCGTCGAATTGCCGAAAATGATACTGTTTGAACAATAAAAGTATTGCAATCTGACAATGGAGGTTCATAAACGTCCATTGAGTTTGAGAATTACCTAGAAAAACATGGAATACATCATGAGGTAGCTTCTGTGAGAAATCCACAGCAAAATGGAGTTGTCGAGCACCGGAATCGATAGGTCAACAATATGTCCAGGACTATGCTGATTGAGAGTGTAATCTCTCTCCATTACTGGAAGGAAGTTATTGAAGCTACAATGCACATTCAGAATCGAACTGGGCTTTATATGGGAGAAGCAAAGACACCATATGAACTGTGGCATGGAAGGAATCCTTCTTTTAAATACTTTTGGGTTTTCGGAAGCAAATGTTTCATCAGAAATAAAGAAGGAAATCAAGGGAAGTTTAGTGACAATGGTGATGAAGGAATTTTTCTTGGGTATCCAATGAAAAACAAAGCCTACAAGTGTTTCAAAAAGTGATTAAGAAGGATTGTGGTAAGAAGTGATGTTAAGATAATTGAAGAGAAAAATATAAATGCTTCAAGAAAATCATATGATGATGAGATAGAAAGTGAGGAAGAAAGTGTATGTGGAGAAAATACAAATACAGAAATAGAAGAAGCTGTACAAAACACTCAACAGTCACTTCATGATGTTGGCTCAGAAGAAGAATCTGATGAGGAAACTGTGGGTGGAGAGAATGCAACTGAACCACACAGAAGAAATCGTAGAGCTGAGATTGATCCATCTAACATAATTGGGCGAAATAGCTCACTCACCCAAACAAAGAGGATGAGTAATAACACACAATCCACATTTCTGTCAGTTCTAGATCCAACCTAATTTGAAGAAGCCGCAAAGGATGAATATTGGGTAAATTCAATGAATGAAGAGTTTGATCAGATTGACAAGAACCAGACATGGGATCTAGTTTATAGACCCTATGGTCAGAATGTGATTGGTATAAAATGTATCTTCAGAAACAGGTTTGATGATCATGGAACTGTTATTAGAAACAAGGCACAACTTGTATGTAAAGCATACTCTTAGATTGAAGGTGTTGATGTTGAAGAAACCTTCGCTCTAATGGCTAGACTAGAGTCAATCAGGATCTTTCTTTCCATGGAACTCCAAAGGGGATATAAAGTATATCAAATGGATGTCAATACAACATTTTTGAATGGTGTACTCGAAGAAGAAGTCTACATTGAACAACCAATGGGTTTTCTTCTTGGTACTGATGAAACAAATGTCTAAAAACTAAAGAAAGCTCCTTGTGGTTAGAAACAGGCACCACGAGTGTTGTACTCCCAGCTAGATTCTTATCTCAAGAAGCTGGAATTCAAAAGAGGAGGAGTAGATCACAATCTATATGTGAAGAACTCTCCAAAAGATCAGTTCATGGTTCTTTTCTATGTTAATGATATCATTTTTGGTAGTAGCAGGCAGAAATCAGTGGATGGATTTTCCAATCACGTGAAATCAGAATTTGAGATGTCTATGATTGGGGAGCTCACATATTTCTTGGGACTGCAAGTGATTCAAAAGAAGGATTACACTTTTATTTCTTAGGAAAATTATGCGAGAGATCTTCTGAGAATGTTTAATATGCATGACTCAAAAACAATGTCAACTCTGATTGCAGTTGGAACTAAACATGGAAAGCATGAGGATGAGACCTCTGTAGATCCCACCATATAAAGGAGAATCATTGGGAGCCTACTGTACCTGACAGCGACACAAACATATATTGTCCTTGTAACATGTCTTGCATCCCTCTTTCAGAGTAATCCAAAGGAGGAACATATGGCAGCAGTAAAAATAATCATGAGGTATATTCAAGGTACTCACCATTGTGGCTTATTCTTTGCTGCAATAAGGGACAATGAATTATCAGCATTTTCTGATGCTGACTGGGATGGAGATGTAGTGGACAGAAAGTCCACCAGTGGTGGAGCATTCTATATTGGGAATAAATGCGTTGTCTAGTTGAGCAAGAAACAAGAAAGTAATTCTCTTAGTACTGCTGAAGCTGAGTATATCTCTACCACAAAGGCAGGCACTCAAATGCTATGGATGAAGCAACAATTAACATATATTGGTGATGAGCTAAAGCAACCAATGGTGATTTACTGTGATAATAACTGTGCAATTGATATTACGAAGAATACGGTTCAGCAATCTTGAACAAAACATATTGAAATTAGGTATCACTTTATCAGAGAGAAAGTCGAAAAAGGCTTGATTAGAATGGATCATGTGGGAACTGATGAGAAAGTGGATGATATCCTGACCAATCCACTGTCAGAGACTGTGTTTGAGAAGCATCGGTTGAACCTCGATGTTCAGACACATCCCAGTGCATAAGGAGGTTACAGAATACACCCCTCCCCAGTTATGCTAACTTTTTTATATCTGTTTCTGGCAGTGATGCAGGTTTATTGGGGAGATTCTTTCTAGGGGTGTTTTGAGCTGTTCAATGACCAAATACTGTTTTTGGTTTTATTTCCAATGGGGAAGAAAGAAATAAATTCAGATTTTCAGCGTCATAGGATGAGAAGGAACTCAGGAACTCAAAGGATGAGAAGGAACTCAGCGAACATGTAATTCTTATATGGGAAATTGAGAATTCCAAAACACGGGAACCCAATTCAAGCTTCATCTCTTGTTTTCTACACCGATCATTGCTCACAAAGACTTAGAGTGTCGGCTGAGTTGATTCTTACATTTTTTGGTTTGCATGTGAATCTATTTCATTTATTTGATGATTTCCAACAAACCCAAAGGGGGAGATTGTTGAAACCATGGATGTTCTGTGCATGAATTGGAGTATGGTTAGTGTTTTTTCTCAATCCTCAGTGGAAGTTCAGAACGTGTACCCACAAATTGATCATACAGTTCAAGCAGACAACAGGATTGAAGATGGTGTCATTTCCCAGTGTTTGCCAAATATTTGGGCCTCAAAACTTGAAATATGGAGAAATATGTTTTTGGAAAAGTGACTTGCGCGCCGAGGCCTTGAAGGCTTGAAAACTTGTGCACCTGATATATTTTATATTGAGAACAAGAAAATATGGTAAAGGAAAGATGGTCGCATAAGTGTTGGTTTGGTCACGCAACTGACTTGCACACCGTGAAAGGTCTTGTGCACCGGTACCTTAGAGGATTGGAAAGTTGAGCGCCGTTTTACCATTGTGAGTTGATCATCAAAATATGGAAAAGTAAATAGGGGCTCTCATGTTTTGAAGTTGGTCACACAAGTGTCTAGGAGGACAGAAGGGTTGCGCACTGAGACTTGCGCGCCGAGGGAAGACTTGTGCGCCACCGCACAGGTTATCCAAATTCCCATAAATAAAGGACCACCCCTCCTCATTCAGAACAAACTTTTGGACTTGAAGAAATTCATAGCTTCCTTCGTGCAGGTGTTGATGTCGAGCAAGTGTTGGAGGGTCGCTCAAGGTGGGGCAGCGCGGTAGTTGTTTGCTGCCCGTCCAGGAGCCGCGCAAGTTATTTGGTGATACTTGCGCACCAAAATTGATGTTGCGCGATAGGTTTCCATTAGGCTTCAAAATCATCTTGAGTTGAAAAGAAGTTGAGTTGCGAAAATTTGGATTTAAAGAATACTGAATCGCACAAGTTTTGAAGGTGGACATGCGCGATAGTTATCACTTGCGTGATGTCCTTGAAAGTTGCACGCCACCTTGGAGTTGCGTCCTAGGTACTGTTGTTTCTTTCCGGTTGTCTTCGAGATACACGAAAGTTAAAGATTAGTTTACGAGTGAATGTTGGACTTCAACAGAGAATATACATTCAATAGAGGATTCATTCATTGAGCAATGATGAAGAGACATTCACGGTTATAAACTGAGTGGAACTTCACCAAAGGCAGTGAGCCAGGGTGAGTCAACGGGAGTGACCCGAGGGACATTGTGAGCTATCCTTGAACCTTTTGTAAAGGAAGTGAGCCTGGGACAGAGTGACTGTGTTCGAACCTTTGTAATCCACAACTTGTGAAGATTAGTGGATTTTGGTACGACCGAAAACCTGTCAGTGTATGCTTCTTGTACGTAGCCCTTAGTGGTGAACCTAGTAAAAAGTGTTGTGTCATCTCTCTGCATGTGAATGTTTGCATTCTGTTCATATCCATCATACAGGTTTAAAAAATTCCTACCAACGTGGGAACAAGATCCACCACTTTAAAAGAAAACGTTGACAGCCTAATTCACCCCTCCCCTCTCAGCGTGTCCCATGGTACTACAAACTTTTTGGCTTCTAGAATTTTATTTTATTGGCCATATTGTCTCCAGATATGGAATATGAGTTGATCATAGAATGAAAAAGGTGGCCATAGAATGGACTACACCAAAAAACATACTTTAGGTATGTAGTTTCATTGGTTTAGTGAGTTACTATACGTGATTCATTCATAGTTTTTCCCGATTGTCTAACCTATTAACAAAGATTACGCATAACGTGTTTATGTTTTTTTTATAAAAAAGACTCTGAATAATTCTCTAATGTACTAAAGTGGATACTATTCAATGTAATGATTTTTACTGCACCATCTAAAGGTAATGTGTTTGTCATATATATTGATGCATTAAAGAAGGGAAATGGTTTTTTCCAAAAGTAAAATGATAACTTTATTGCATTTTCATCAAGGAAATTGAAGACTTGTGAATAGAACTATCCAAAAAATGATCTTGAGATAGTGGATGTAAAATTACCTTTGTAAATATGAATACATTATCTCTATGGGGAAATATGTGAGATATACACAAATCATATGAGCTAGAAATACATCTTCTCATAAACATATCTCAATGGGAGACAATGGTGATGGATTGAGCTACTCAGGGATTATGATTTCTCAATATACTACCACCCATGGAAAGAAAATAATATAGCAGATGAATTGTGTAGGAAGTATCATAGAGTTCAATCCCAAATGAGTATTGATAAGAATTCTATGTTCATGGACCTAGTAAATTTGGATATGATAATTAATAAGGAAGGGGATAAATTAATAATTTTTGAAATGATTGAAAAATTATATTTATTAGAGAGGATAAATAATTCCTAATTTGATGATGAGATTTTCAGAATAAAATTAAAGGCATTATTGAAGGAAAATTTGAATATATTGTTTGTGTGTTTCCAAATTTGTCCATGTTTAATGCCTACTATGGTTTTATTGTTTGATTAAGTGTGTTTTCCTATGAATGATATTATATACCCTTGTTATGGGACACCCCAAGGTTATGTTCCCCTTGATTAGTTATTTATTGCTATTTGGTCTAGGTTTCCACGAGGCATACCTTGTTTCCAGGCTTCGAATTGTTTAAGATGAAGTTTATTGATTATAAGAATTTCCTGTGTTATGCTTGTGAATGATATCTTTGTAGCAGTTATGGATTATATGTACTGCTTGGATATGATATGCACATTGATCTTCCAATGGGCCATGAGAGACTTGGATTAGGAAAACTTTGGGGGTGTCAGGTTTATTTACACAGGAATGTGAGATCCTTGGAGTAGATGTGAACTAGATGTATTGACCATGAGAGGTTCAGAAAAGGCCATTTATGATTTATTGATTCTTTGTAGACTAGGGGTTAGACCGTGAGAGCTTTCCCATATTTTCATTGTTGGATAACTGGATGACTGTGATGAGTCTTCCTAGCCAAAGCACAAGCTTGGACTCACTCATACTTGTTTAGATGGAATTTTCAGACATCTTTTGTTACTATTACACAGAGGGATATAGATGTTAGGTAAGATCATGGGATTCATTATTCAATGGTTTGAATAATCAATAAATGAAAATGAATGTTACCAAATATTATAGGATTATTTACTTTTGAGTACTTCATAGTTTATTTCTTTATTTCTGCATATTTCCTCCAATATATATATATATATTCACTAACAGATATGCACATATATTTTGGCAGTTTCTTATTGGTATTCGTCTCACACCCTATTTTGGTTATTATTTTATACCCTAATAGATTATATGGATGTAGGTATAGATAAGGGAGAGCGCCCTTCTTCCTCAGGTACTTGATTGTTGCGGAGCTGGGGAGCATGAGACAAAGATGAGTCTTGAGATGCTGTTGGAGTTTACTAGTTTCTATACATGGGTTTTAGTATTTATTTCCATCTTTTTTAAAAGTTTGGATGCTTTCTGAGATACTTGTGACGTGCATCATTATTTATATCCATGCTGTAGTTGTTTTTACTATCAGTCTTCCACTATTTATTTTGTTATATGGTATTAATGCTCCTGCTATTTATTATTATTTTTTATTCCACTATGTATAATCTTCCAAAAAGGGAAAAATTTCCCCACTATTAGACATTGTCCATTGATACTAGTTGGAAACATTTGGTGTTTGGGGAAATGTGCTTCAGGATATGTGACCAACCTGGTCTGGGGAACCCTTGGCAGCACTCGAAACTGGGATGTTACAAAGTGGTATCAAATGAGATTATTTTCAGATTTTTCTTACTATTTGGAGCCTTTGGAAAGGGATAGGAAGGAATAATTTGTTGGTAACAAGCTATTCCTGGGATTAGCTAACCTGTGTATAGTTAAAAGGCAAGTTACCTCGAATATTCCAATTTTTATGGTTTTGAAATTGTTAGAGTTGATTTGATTTCATTGTTTTGGGATTCAATTGTATTGTTCTGTTGTCATTGATATTATTGAGGTTCTATTTCTGTTTCAACTCGATGATATGAGGGTATGTCATCTCATGATCATATAGGAAATTACGTGAGATCACATGTCACACATTATTGTCATGTCATTTAGGGTAAATTATTGATTGCATGTTGTTGTGATAGATGTTGTGATAGATATGTAGGCTATTGTGATAGATGTCGTGATATAATACCAGATATTTTTATAGGTTATTAGAAATATGTAAATTTTCATTTCGTTAGACGCCAAAATTTTGTCCCTAAGGTGTTATGGGCCCTCTTTGATCTAAATTTGGTGGATCCTTAACTGAATTTTTTCATGTTATGATATTAATAAGGATTCCAAACATTGATTCGTGGGAGTATGGGATCTCACGAGTCATAATTTTTCATTCCTTGGAATAAATTTATGTTTTTAAGGGTTCGGGAGAAGTTTTAGAGGCTTACTTTCTGGAAACCCAAACAACACGGTGTGTGGTGTTATGAACACACACCATGTGTTCTCCTGTTTGGGAAGAACTGAATATTTTTAAGTACATGTCATGTACTTGGAGTACATGTTGTGTAGTGCTTAACCGTGTGACTAACTTTGTGAGCAGAGACACGAGGTCGGGAAACTATGGTAGAACACGCTATGTCTAGATTGTACATGCCGTTTTGTATGAACGGTGTATCCGAACATGTGACTAATGACACTAGTGCTTAGAACATAAGTAGTACACACCATTTATAGGATGAACACATGCTGTAGTGTTACTCAGAAGAGAACTGTATAGTTTTAGCCATTTAGAAGTACTTGGTCAGGTTGGGAAATTAAAGTTCATGCCATGTCTCAAGAGGAACATATCATGTGTATGGGTGTTACACGACCATGTTTGGAAGATGTAGACACCATGTTAAAAGTTTAGGGGAATATGCCGTGAAACCCTGTTTCGTAAAACATGAATGCTTCTTTCCCCTATTCCTTTATTTCACTTCTATGTTTCCATACTTGATAATTGTGAACTGATATGTGCGATTGATCTTGCAGAGTCATGCCATCGAGACATCCTCTGGTTGTATGCCATGTATAGGGCGATGATCAGACACTGGAAATGGCAGATCGGGGAATTCCAGTAGATAATCCCACTGTGACCATCTTAGCAATAGCTATTATACCAGATGTGGTTGATAATGTATAGTTTTGTGAAGGATTTTTGAAGATGTTATAGACTTTTCATGGAGCACCGCATCTTGCCCCGTCTATGGAAAAGCTGACGTGGGTGTTATAGCAGTATAAACCTCCCATGTTTTCTTGGGTGGAGGACCTCACACTGTAGAGTCATGGTTGGAGGCCATTCTTGTAATCTTCGAGCATCTAGAGAAGCCTTCAGAGAGGATGGTAAAGCATGCGACACACATGCTACATGATTCCTCCAAGAGATCGTGGGTTATTGTCTCACATGTGGTAAGTCATTGGGATATGGATATGTAAGTGTTTTATAGGTCTTTATATGATCACTTCTACACCAAGACATTGAGGGATGATTGAGCCTGAGAGTTCATGCATTTGGAGTAGGGTGATATTTTACTGATGGGGGGTACTCTTCTCATTTTAAAGAGCTTCAATGCATCACACCTGTTCTGAGGGTTTTGAATTATCTTTGGTTAGATAGTTTGGGGATGGTCTCAGGTGTGACATCGGACCATAGGTAAATGTATTCCGACTTACTTCAGTGACTACTATTGTGAACCAGGTGTTGATTACTGAGTGCAATCTAAAGGGGTTGGGAGCTGTGATCCAGGGAAGTTGAACATCTTGGGTTGTTACTCCTCCGTTTGATAGCAGGTAGTGCCACAGGGAGCATTCAAATGGTTGTTCCATTAGTAGGTATGTATCTACAAGTTGTCAGGTGAGGTGCTACCAGTGCGGGAAGAGTGGGCACATGAGTCCTCAGTGCCTGAGCGACCCAGTTGAGTACCGAGCTTGTGGAAAGATGGGTCCTCTTTAGAATTTTTTTCCAGTTTTTCTCACCATCATCTTGTTAGATAGGATTATTTATGACTCCATGTTCCGAAGCATGACCACCAGTTTCTCCTCAGTCAGGGAACTAGAGTTCTTCAGTCCATTCAAACCAAGGAGGTGGTCATACCCGCGGTATCCATACTACTGGCTTTCAGCGACAGTTGGGTGAATTGGCTTAGGGTTTTCAAGAAGGGTTGCATGGCCACAATACAGGTCATACATTTGAATTAGAGAAGACCCAATAAGAGAAGGATTCATAACCCTCTACGGTTAGAGGTATGATTATTGTTTCCTCTGTTTTATCTTCTGATCTTTTCGATATAGTTTCTTCCCAAAGTTTCATATATATTATTGTTGTGGAGAGCATAGGGATCTGTAACTTTACATCTGAGGATGTTATGATTATAGACACTCTGTTGTGGATTAGGACAACTAGTGTATGTTAGTTCAAGGAGTTTCCTCTTGAGATTGGTGGGAGTCACTTCTTATGGTACCTCTATTTCATAGAGATGATAGGCTTTGATGTCAATCTTGAAATGGACAAATTGGTCTCCATTAAAGTCATTTTTGACTTCTATATCCCTAGGGTGAGTTTCATATCGCCAGAGGATGGGTATGTTCTACCCAATGGTGAATGGGACGTCTAGGCGAGCATAGATGGACCCGAGCATATTGGGTAGGGAGGAGTTACAGATCATCTGGATAGTTTATATCTCGATGACTATAGGACATCACAAATGGACTATCCTATAGGGGTGGATCATTCCAAAGATTTATTTCTAGATGAATTTTTAGGTTTACCTCTGGATTGAGAGGTATATTTTTTGTTGAACTTATTCCAAGAATGTCACTGGTGTCCATTCCTCTATATTAGATGGCTACACTATAGTTACAGGATCTCAAGAAGCAGTTGGAGGAGTTTCATACAAAGGGTTTCATCTGACTCAGTACTGCTCCTCAGGGTCCACCTATCCTTTTTGTGAAGAATGAAGATAGTACCATCAAAACATGCTTGGACTATCAGAAGCAGAACCAGCTGAAGGTCATGAACCGATATCCCTTGCTGAGGATTGATGATCTCTTTGATCGGCTTTGAAAATCCTAGGTGTTCTCAAAGATTTACATGAGATCTAATTATCACCAGTTACGCATTAGTCCATCAGATATAACTATGACAAACATTCAGAGTAATTATGGTCTATAAGTGTAGTTGGTTATGTCATTTGGTCTCATGAACACACCGGAAATTTTCATGGAACTGATGAATTGAGTGCTCCATACTTACTTGGATTATTTTTTGGTAGTCTTGGTGGATTATTTTGTGGTTTACTCTCACACTCGACATGACCATTCCATCAAACTTGATATAGTTTTGAGAACACTGAGAGAGCATCTGTTATTCTCTATGCTCTCAAATTTTGACTTTTGGATGGGCCATGTTCACTTCTTTGGTCACGTTGTCTTAGAGACTGGTGTATTAGTAGACCCAAATAAGGTGAGAGTATTAGTTTCTTAGGGGTATCCGAATAAATACATTGTGGTATATAGTTTTCTGGTGATGGATGGTCCCTACTGTCATTTTATATAGGACTTTTCATGCTTTTATGTACCACTGATGAGAATGACTATGAAGGGTGCGAAGTACTTGTGGACAGATTCCCATGGTCAATCCTTTCAGGAGATGAAATGGAGTTTGACATCAGCACCAATCCTAATTTTTCCAGATCCAGGAAAGTGTTACAATGTTTTCTGTGATGCATCAGGTATTGAGCTGGGATAATTGCTTGTTCAAGGGGAAGAATTCACTATGTATGGGTCTCAGTAGTTGATGCCACATGAGAGGAATTACCTGACACACTATCTCGAGTTAGCTACAGTTGTGCATGATTTACACTGTTAGAGAAATTATCTTTTGGGAGATTATTTTGTGGTATACACTGACCAAAAAAGTATCATGTATATAATTACTTACTGTTTTCTGAATTTGATACAGTGATGGTGGGTTATGTATCTTGAGTATTTTTACGTTGATCTTGCCTACACACCTAGTAAGCAAAATGTAGTGTTTGATGCGTTGAGCTGCATAAAATAGATATATGTAGTTCGGGAGGCCAATAGTGAGTGGTGACTTATGGCTCTATTCTGTGAGATGAATTTTGAGGTGCATGATGGAGATGGTAAGATGTTTCTTTCTTATATATCTATTTTATAAAATCTACTGGATCGAGTATGAATGAGGAAGCTATCATATTTTGAAGGCTTAGTCCTATGGGAGAGTGTGTCAAGAGAGGACCCTACTCCTAGGGTGGACTGTAGGAAACAATGAGGTATCGTGTTTTCACGGACGCGTATGGGTGTCAAAAAACAAACGTGAGGAGTTGATGTGAGATTTTTAGTCCTCAGTTTGGGAAGATCATCCTGATGTCAGCAAGATGTATCCAGATCTACATTGTCAGTATTGGTGGCCAGGTATGAAAACGCATGTAGTTGATTTTTTTATTAGGTGTTCCACCTGTCAGTAGCTGAAGGCCGAGCATAAAGGACCAGTAGGGATTTTACAGTAGTTACCCATTCCCAAGTGTAAGTGGAATTATGTCATGATAGATGTCATTAAGGGGTTACAGAGGTCCCCTCGATGTAATGATATAGTTTGGGTTGTTGTTGACAGACCTACGAAGGTATCACATTTCTTTGGGATCAAGGAAACATTCAGTGTTGATGAGCTTGTAAGGTTGTACATCCGAGATATTATATGTTTGAATAGATTTCCACACTCTATAATTTCAAATAAGGATTCCAATTTTACTTCTTATGTCTAGAAAGGAATTCATAGGGATTTGGGTACGCAGGTACTTCTGAGTACAGATTACCATCCCCAAACAGATGGCCAGTCCTAGCGTACAATTTAGTATTTAGGGGACATGCTATGAGCATGAATCCATGATTTTTGGGATATTGGGAGAGGCAGATATCCATATTAGAGTTTTCCTATAATAAATGTTTTCATGAAACAATTCAGATGGCACCTTATGAGGATTTTTAAGGTAGTCCATGCGGATGACCTCTATATTTGCTGGTGGAAGGAGAGGAAACTATGCTGGGACCTTGGTTTTTCTAAGAGACCACTAAGTAGTTAGAGTTGATTAGGAAGAGGATGGCTACTGAAATGTCTCAGCAAAAATCTTATACTGATCGACGATGAAAACCTCTAGAGTTCGTTTTCAGAGATTAGTTTTTCTTACGTGTCACACCGCTGCTAGGACATAGAAGAATTAAGAGACACGGGAAGATTTCACTGATATACATCGGACTGATTGAGGGTTTGGAAAGAGTCAGGAAAATTTTATATCAGTTGTAGTTACCTCAGTGGCGTCAGGCTATGCATGATGACTTCTATGTTTCTCTGTTACGACGTTACTTTTCAAACCCGTATCATGTTTTTCAACATGATGAGGTCGAGTTGGAGGTTGAAGAATCCTTTAAGGATCACCCTATTCAGATTGTGGATCTCAACATGAAGTTTCTCCACGGCTGGTTTGTTCCTCTATTATGGGTTCTATAGAAGCACTGGCGAGTACATGATGAGGTAAGGGGGAGGGATGCCGAAGTATGATCATTGTGGCTAGAGTTGTTTGAAGTTTCTTCTTTTCCACACTTGGAAGGGAAATTCGGGGATGAATTTCTTTAAGGGGGGATGTTTGTAAGAACCCGGATCTTCATTTTAGGTATGGATTTTTATATCGAGTTGATTTTGAGGGAAATGGATGTTTATGAAATTTTCTACGTATACGCTGTGTACTTGGTTTCCGTATGTAGCCATGTACTAGCCATATAGAGGTCAAGAACATCGATATGTAGGTGACCTGTCAGGATGCCTAAAGTGAGAGTCAGTTGAGACTAGTACACGACATGCAAATTAAATGAACATGTTATGTACATTTATTTTTATTTTTTTAATTAGAGAGGGGTCACATCTAATCAATAGAACACTCTAATTCTCCCCATGTCTCGTACATGTGGGAGACGAATGACTGAGAAACTTCAAGTTCCCCCCATTCCTCCGTTCGAGCTATGATTGAGACATCAGCTATATTGGATTCCCACCAGTGAGTTATCTCTTTCCCTAGATCATCTCTTCATAATTTCTCCTCTTTCATGTGTTATCGAGGGTTACTCATTTTTACCATTTTTGTAGATCTACATTATTCTAGGTTGATTCAAGAGCTGACATTCAAGAGTGTTCATTTTATGACAAAGAGGTAGGTGAGTTGTGTATTTCATTGATGTTCTTTGGATTATATATTCTTAATGAAACAAATACCCATGTTTCGGGTATTACATGTTTTGGAATATGACCTTGTTTAATGTATTCTATGGTTTTGTTTTTTGATTATGGTTTATTTCTTATGCATGAGATTGTATACCCTTGTTATGGGACACCCCAAGGTTGCGTTCCCCTTGATTAGTTGTTTATGGATGTTTGGACTAGGTTTCCTTAAGGCATACCTTGTTTCTAGACCATGAATTCTATTGGATAGTGTTTATTGATTATAATAATTTCATGTTTTATTATTTTGAATGTTATCCATGTAGTAGTTATGTATTACATGTGATTATTTGATATGATATATGCGCTGATCTTCCAATGGACACTAAGAGACTTGGAACAGAAAAACCACGGGGGTTTCCATGTTTATTTAAACATAACCATGAGATACTTGGTGTAAAATTAAGCCAGGGGTATTGACAGACATAACTACCTAGTAGTTCATTTATGATTTATAGATTCATTGTAGAATAGGGGCTAGACCGTGAGAGCATTCCCAGAGGGTTGTTTATGGATAATTGAATGATTGTGTCATGTTTGAAAAAGCCAAAGAACCATCTTGGACTCAGTCATACTTATTTATATGGTCTTATGAGACTCCTATTGCTTCTATTACACAGAGGGATATAGAGAATAGGCTAGATCCCGAGATTCATTATTCAACAGTTTGAATAATTAATACATAAAAATTGTATGATTGTGTATTTTTGAGTATTTCTTATTTTATTACATCATTTCAGTATATTACATTCTATATATATATATTCACTGATAGATAGGCATTGATCGTTTGGTTGTTTCCTTTTGGGATTCCTATCACACCCTGTTTGGGTCATGTATTTAGACCCAAACAGATTATATGGTTATAGGTATTGATAAGGTCAAGCTCCCTTCTTCCTTGGGTACTTGATTGTTGTTGTAGCTAGATATCATTGGACCAATATGAGGCTTGCGATGCTATTGGAGTTCACTATTTTCATTACTTTGGTTGTAGTATTGTATTTTCAGCAGTGTGAATTGTTTGTCTTCTTTTCTAGATACTTGTTACATTTATCATTATTTATATCTATGTTTCAGTTGTTTGTACAAGAATTCTTCTACTATTTATTTTGATGTATGGTATTACTACTTATTTTATTAATTATTATTATATATTCCTATGTGTATAATATTCCAATAAGGGAATAGTTTCCCCACTATCAATCCATGGCCCTCAAAACTATTCAGTAGCCTCTAGAATGTTTGGAAATGTGCTTGATGTTATGTGACCAATCGGGTTCGGGGCACCTTTGGTGGCACCTGGAACCAGGAAGTTTCATAATCAATCCCTGAAGGACTAAAAATCTTATATATGTTGGAAAACCAGATTACATTCATGAATCCTATTATATATTGGTAATAAGAAAGGAAAATGATATAAAACAATGTAAAATTAGCACCATCTTTGAAAACTCATTTCATATATCCATCTTTATTAACTAGGTAGAGGAAATAAAATAAGCGTGAGCTCAAATTCCCAGTAAGGTTTAAGTGAAGTGGAAAAAATAAAGAATTAATGAGCATAATCTACATTGAATAGACAATAAATGAGCACAAATTCCAATTAATACTGGGATATAAAATTATCAACATTACTAGAATACAAGATGATTTAATAATTCCATATAATTAATCACATGATCTTAAAAAATGACCATGGATATTATAACTTATCATATTATCACATGGAATAACAATAATGATGGAATTTATATTTTCAAACATTTTAAATATAAAGATATATGCTCAAGGTAGTTACTATAAAGATATATCCTTAAGATATTTTACTTCCATGGGTAGAAACCCATCTGATTTGTGTCATGTTCTATCCTCAATTTTATTTAACTTCTACGAAACAAACATGATGGGTTTGTCACCAACTGATTTCATCCCATGGGACTACCGATGTATCAAGGGGATTTCATTAACTAGTCCCCAAATTGTGTACTATATGTCCGAAACATTTCTTATATTCTAAATAATCAATCTAAATCATAAAAAACTATATTTATCAAATATCCATATTGATTTAGATACATATTTATCAATATTTCCCAATTGAATCATTTGAAATTCAATATAAAAAACATATTTAAAATTTTCATATAGTTTTGGGAAAAATAATATCGGTCATAAAATAATGTTTATTTTAAAAATGATTGTAAATTTTAATGAATATTAATTTCAATATAGAGAATGTTGCAAGAGAATTTAAAAAAAACAAAAAGTGAGATTGCACCGATAACCTTTACCAATTGGAATTTTCAACTCAAACCCCTTGTATAAGATAACTCAAATTGAAGTATAAAATTTCATGAATTATGCGTTAATTTTGATATTAAATGAAAAATGGATAGTTTATACACCACATTAATGTGAACAGGTTCACAATAATAGATAATTTTCTGTAGAATGTAAACTTAGACAGAATCCATTACCACATGAGTAACTTTTAAATCATGGGATATATAAAAGAGAATTATAAATTGAAAATTTTAATATAATGAAAAAATAGAAATTCATGGTATTATATGCAATAGGTCATTTTATAGACCACACAAAAGAAATGAGTTGTGATTATAGACTAATTCTCATAGAAATAAAAGTAAGACTAGATTTCCCTTTAATTTATGTTCTCTTTTAGTTGAATGGAATTTATCCTCGTATATAATGGTTTTATTAGTGTTATTAAGTTATAAAATGACCGTATTAATATTTATGATATCATATATAGTCCATTTATAAGATATCAAATCAATTTCATTAATAATATTTCACCATTTTCATCGTTTCTGGATATAATTTGTCTTTTCTCCGAGTATGTTTTGACTTGTTATTTATGTTAATATTTCATATATCATTATTTAATCAGAAACATAATGTAAAAAACGAGTTAATAATTATATATTTTTATTATATATGTATTTATATTAATCTATAATTTTCATATTTAGGAAATGAAATACCCAGTTCATGGAGACAGTATGCTTTACATATGCATGATTGTCATTTCCATTTTCTTTCCCTATTAAAAGAATGGAAAGTAAATGATATATATATATATTATATTTCAATTATCATTTATATCTCATATATATCACATATATTAATTAAATTAATCCTTAATACATTCCATGTAGAGTGTTAATGTGTCACTTCACTTTGAGGAGTCAGTAGTCCACACGTCCACAAACGAAGTTATAATATTTGTAAAAAATGAAAAGGATGAAGGTATCTTTTATGAAATAATTAAAAATGAAAAATAAAATATATATCATATATGATCAATAATTATATCATTATTCCCAACCTTGAACGGTGTTAATGGAATAATGAATGATATTAGTTTGCGAGGTAGTAGTCGGATGTACACAAGAAAGATGATTGTGTATACATTTTTATGGAAGTGTGTATAGATTTTGGTCATAAAATAAATATAATATATATATATATACTTATGATAATTATTTTTTTATATAATCATGACATAAGAAATATTTAAGGGGTGTAAAATGAAAAAAAAAAGTTCTCAGTGAAGAATGTTACCACTTTTCCAGTTAATTCATTTGGTTTATACTAAAAGACTCTCATAGATTGATTTCAAACCAAATTGAAGATTCTAGGATGAGTATAGGGATTTTTGAAAATTAATCTTTCATTTTTATATGATAATAAGTGGATTTAATGGTGTGAGGAAGTGGGAGAGGTGGTGTCCTTTTATAAGTGAGGGAAAAGGATACACACGCCATTTTGAAAGTAATTTTGTGTTATCCATGTTTTTACCAAACAACATTCTTCTATAACATAAACAATTAGTTACATTAATGTTCAAGGTCACAATATGTCCATTAAATGGTTGTCTTAAAAAATTATTTTCATTTTTATGCCTTATATTCCACGTTTAGTCATTAAGTATACATGTTTTTACCTTAATCTCTATAAATAATTTTAACTACATCCCTGAATCACTTCAGTAACAAAAATTATGTTGGACTAATTTTAAATTATATTTTATTATGATTTTAAATATGGAACCCATTATTATATACTCAAATTACATAAGTGGCAGGAATTAATTTAATATTAATTGAGAAAATGAGATGAGAATGTGGGTTTTTAATATTAATAATTTCAAAAGATAGAAATGATTTTATATCCAAATTCTATATACATATGATCTAAACGACCAAATTGAATTAAACTATGTACAATATTTATAAAAAATATTATAAAACCATTTAAAAAAACAATTTATCATTAAAACATATTTAAATGAAATGTTTGTTTTCCATTAAAATTCATTGTTTTTCTCAATTTGTCAAAAAATAAAACTTCTCAAAAAAATACAAAAAATTCACCCTAAGATAATTTTTAAAATATTATTTAAAAAATTAAGTTTATTTTGAAAAATAAAATTATAAAAAGTTTCAAATTTTTGTTTTAAAATAAGAGCGCCATGAAATGGTGGAAAAACTTAGTTGAAAACAATACATCTTTTTATGTATAAAATTGAATTTTTCTCTTAGATTATGCATATCAAATATATTATATGAATATGAAGAAAAATTTACTACGTATAATATATATATATATATAGATATTAATATAAATTACTAATAGAAATTTATTTAATTATTTAAGAAAAAACGCATTTGGGATCACAAAAATAGTTATTCATAAAAAATACCTTAATATTGAATAGGTTTTTATATTACTTTATAATTAAATGGTAACAAATGAATTAAACCATATATTTTCATAAGTTAGTTAATCATATTAATAACATTAATTTTAATTAAATGGATATATCTTATTATATTAAATAATAATATTTATATTATATTCTAGTTTAGTGAAACCGAGTCTTATGTGTGATGAAAGCCATTAAATAAAGTCATTATTGCATGCAACACAAGCTATCATCGGTTTTCCATTGAGAGAAAGCTAAAATTTATATGTAACACAAGATAAAATTGGTTTTTTGTATAAATAAATCGAGGAAAAATTTAAATTTATTCTAAATGGAAAATATTGTAATTTATTTGGGTGTTACATCCCAGAAGATATAACCATGAATGGGTACTATAAGTGGATGTAGATCTAGTATAATTGTATCTATTGGTACAACCTGGAAACACTACATTGAAGGAGATGTGATTAGGAACTAGTGAATACAATTTTCCTTTGCGCACCTAGTGTGATATTCAAAAAGTTATACATTGGTAAATTCACATGCTCATTACAGACCATTAAGGGAACAAAAATTCACATTACTATCTATCTTTTTAAATAGACCATGGATAAAATATATTTAATAAACAAATCATAATTTAATAAATAAATATCAATTTTACGTTATCCTTTTACGATACTTTTTGATGAATTTTGGGTCTTGTCACCCATCATGGATTTATGATTTTGAATTCCTTGTAATTATAAAGAAAATGTTCTATATCACACACTATTACTTATTTACTATTAGTTTCTCTTCAATATATATGTTTTCACATCCCACTACTTTTCCCCAACCTATAAACCTATTTATGCACTTCCCTTCATACTTCCCTTTCTCTCTTTTAAATTAGATGTTTCACTAACCTTTTCTACAATGTGGGTTTCTAATAAAGATATTTTCACATTTCATAGAATTTTTTTCCATGTTTATGTTTAATTTGTGAGGATGAAATTTATTAAAGAGGAAAAGAATATAATGTTCTATTTTTTAAAAAATGAAACTATGATTGATAGATTATTCGATGCACAACAACAAACATGAAAAAACTATAAGTATTTGAATATGAAAATATTAACATTTTCATTAATATTTATGATATAAGGAGGACTAAATTCTTTATGAAATATATATTTCTTAAATAAAATTTTAAATTCTCAGTAAATAATCAGTCAATTTTCAATAACGTATATATTTTTTCCAAAATATTTTCTCTTCACAAATGAAATTTATTTCATTTTAAGAAAAAATATTTATTTTTTATAAATTTTGAAAAATTATTTCACAAAACTAAAAATATTTTTTGATATCATCATATCCAAATTAACATAGGGTGAATTTTTCGTTGATTTTATAGAAAATATATATTGTTTTTAGTGATTAGTAAAAACACTATATTTTAAAAAAATATTATTTCTTTTAATAAAATAATTAACAGAAATGAGTAGTAATTTTTTTATTACATTTCAAGACTACATAAGTATTATTTAAGAATAATTAATTCAATTAATAACATTTAAATAATCATTAAACCGGATTTTATTATATGTTTATTTTTAGGATTAATATGTTTTTTTGAAAACTATTTTAAAATGAACAATGTTTCTCTGTTATAATTAATTAAATTAAACACTAATTAGAAATTATATAAATCAAAATTTTATATTATATATATATATTTATGAAGTTAAATTCATATATTGGATATTAAATGTTGTAATGTTAAATAAAAATCATATTATCCTTAAAAAAAATTATTTCTCAGAAAACTACACTCTAACTTACGTGCATGTATCATGTTAAATTAAATTATTCCGCCTCTATAAATTGATTTTAATAAAACAGATTCTTTATTTTTAATCATTAATATAAATATTATGTAATAAGGTAAACTTATTTCTTTAACAATATGAATTTTTTCTATAGTAAACATTGATTACCGCTATAGAAAGAAAATTAATAAATTAAGGGTAAAAAAAATAACAGACTACAAAAAAATTAACACTAATAGTATTATTATTTATATATCCTTTCAACTGAAATTATGACTATATGTAGTCCTTATTTATTCTATTTATAAATGATTAAGTAATAATTTTGATAAAAATATATTTTAATATGGTAAAAAATTAATTTTATTTTTTTGAGTAATATGCAATTTCAATTAAAAAATTCCCATTGGTAAATGAAAGTATTTTGGAATAAATTATATTTTAATAAAATATTATTATGAAATTATGATTGATAAATTTAATTGATAATATAATGTTTATGATATCAAATGTATTTCTATAATGGTTCAAAAGAATTAATTTGTAAAAAAAACATTTCAAATTATATTTCCATTAATATTTTAAAAGTAAAAATTTACATATTTAGAAAATTATAGAGATAAAATGAATATTTTTTTCAAAATAATAATTTAAATTTATCAAATGGTAAATGTTTCATAATTTTTGGAGATTCAAATTTTTGTGTAAAATTTAAATATGGTATAAATATATGATGCATATTATGACATCATAATGAAGAAAAATGATATAATAAATACTATAAAATTAATTGATGACGAAATATTTGTTTCTTATTTAAAATAATGTAACTTTATATTTATTTGTTTAATTTTATAAAGCCATTATCAATCCTCCAAAACCTATAATACATTTAAAACTTTGAAAATCATTTCCTTTCAAACATGACTCACTTAGACATTAATAGAGGTTTTATTTTAACACAATCATCCCATAGATGGTTAAAATAAAAAAAACCACACATCCTTTTAGAATCCATGGGAAAAATAATGGGAACAGTTGTGGTTTTTGTTGTTTATATATAGATTCCAAAACCAATATTTTTGGAAAAATAAATAATTACCCACTCATTTTCTTTATAAATTCTTTAAAGATCCCATTTATCTCCCCTAAAACCCCATGGATCACGTCCTTCCTCCTCCCTCCACTATATGGAGGCCTCTACTGGTTACCCAATGCTCTCATTGAGATCCTCCTAAGGATTTGGATTCACCCTCTCATGGTAAGGGATCATGTTCTTCCTCTCTTTATTCAAGTATATTTATTTTAATATGTATTTTATCTCTATTTAATAATTTTTGTATATATTAATACATATCCCCCATACTATCCATTTTATATATAATTAAGAGAAACCCCTTTCACTTTTATCAAGAACTTCCTTGAACATTTATATGCCCCGTTATGCTGCCAAAATTTCTCCAATATTTTCTAGGGAAAATAATTGTGTTGTTAATACCCATAACCATTTCCAATCAAGGGTGTTCACATGTATAAATTTATACTTATTTTATTGGGGGCATACATGTATTTATTACCCATTCGATGAAAGTGGAATCAAATTATATGATAAAATATTCCATGTTTTTTGATCTATGTGGCACACTTATGTGTGAGAATGAAATGAAATTAACCAGTTCACCTATAATTATATAGTGATCCAATTAATTGGGTAATGTTATAGTCTCATGAGACATCATTCAAAGGAATTAAATGTTAACCTACTCCATCACAGTACATTTTACAAGATTATTTAAAGGAATTTATCCTTAAAATATGTTTATGTTGTAGTGTTTTATGTTGGTTACACCTTTCCCATGTTACCTTTATATTAAAATTATATATCATGACTCATTGTTCATTTTTATAAGTATAACTTCTTTTTTGTCTCATTCATAGACCTATTTTATAACAAGTAATTATATCTTCATTTTATTAGATGTTTATTCTCGTATTTGGATTTATATCTCACCTCGTTCTTATGTATGTCAATAGGATACCTCAAGCCATTTTTAAAAGAAATAGAAATTTAGTAGCATGTTAAGGAAATTTTTATTAATGTTAACGTATTCCATGTTCAAGATGTTATTCTATGTAAATAATTCCAAAATTTAGTATATTTATCAATATTTTGGGTTTTATTATGTGTATTATTAAGAAATATATCATTATTTAATATTTAATAAAAAGTATGGTTTCCATATTTCATCCACATCCTCTGCTGAGGGGGATCAAGAGGGTGACATTAAGCTTAAAAATTACACTCATGTTGTTAACAAGGGATAAAAGGAGGAATTATATCCTTTTATTGTTTAATAATATAGGTAGTAGTTTGGATGGTTTTACAATATGTATATAATGTTTTATTATTATTTATGTATCATAGAGAAAACTATTTATAGAGTTGAATTTTACCTTGATCGAAATCCTAATTTGGAATATCTTCATCTTTATTAGTAATAGACTTTTTGTAGGAGATGCTATTTTTGTCAAAAAGTTGGTACCTAGTTGTTTTTATCTTAGCTTATCTTTTCATGTGTTTTCATGGAATGGATTTAAATTTAATGAATTTACTGTTTAATTTTTCCCCATCTTTGATTGAGAAGTGGTTGGATCTCTCCCTTAACTATAGTCCCCATTTTCCTTGAAAGGTGTGTGGTGGTGATAGAATCTGAATAGAGTAGTAAAGAAGTTGATATCAATGAAAGTGTTCTTTGAGAATGATTATTCTTCTCATCATTGAATCTTTCTACCATGATTTTAGATGAATATAATGGGCTACAATTGAAGAGAGGCACTTAAATCCAGCGAAGGGATTGGTTGTATATTTTTTATAGCCTTGTTTATTATTGTTTTTTCTAGTTTCTTAATGTTATTCATTATGTATTCATGTTCTGGTGGATATTATTCTCTCATGATTTCTGAATAAAAAATAGTTTTCTATATTTTATAATAGAATCAAACATAAAACAACTCTTCTCCAATATTAGATGACAATCTGTGATAAGTGAAATATATATATATATATATATTTGTGCTCAATGGTTGATGCCCAAATTATGGCCAACATAACAGATTCTAGATCTCCTAATACTGATGGTTGGATTCCCTCAAACGATATATTTTTTCATTCTTTATATTTTTGTGTATTAGTATGACTTTGTTTAAAAAATTTTGATTTCATGATGGTGTAATCCCATGACACCTCTTGTACACACTCCAACTACTATTTTAATTTATTAATTTGTTGGTGTTTTGGTTGAGTTACCAACTCATGTATCATACTATTTAGGGTATATATTTTTATAATACAAAATATAGAATCCATTTTATAATATTCAATTAAAATAACTAGTAGAATATAATTTAAAATAAAACACACAAACACGACAAAAGAGATAATTTTCAAACAATATGTTTCAAAAAGAATAATTTTTTAATATTTAAATTGGACATAAAAATAATTCAAATTACCAAAATTTAATCAATTATATATTATTTAACCAATAGTAATTGATAAAAATTTATCCAAAATATAATTTTTTTTATTTTAATGAAAAAGAATCCATCAATAAAAATTAGTATTTTCACTATTCAATGAAACATTAACCATTTCTGAACATTATAAAAACTATATTTGATGATTTTGTTTTACATGATTATTTTATAAATGAATTTAATTTTTTCAATAAAATTTTGATATGTGGCCAGGAATAATTTAAAAATTAGTTCACAACACACGATGAAATATGTTTTTTGAAAAGAAAATTCAGAAAATATTTCTCTTCATTCAAATGATTTATTTATAACCAATAGATAACCAATGAATTTATTTATACATGTGTGAAACATATTCCTTTAATAATTTAGTCATTCCTATTAAAACCTTGGCTATGTTATAATGATATATTGTATTATGGTTCATTTACACTCTTGGTTGCATATACCACATGCTATCAAGGAGATTAAATTTATTTAAAAAGAAATATATCATAAATTATTGGGGTATTAAAATATTGGTAAAAAAATAGATTACATATGACACGGTTGAATAGATTAATATACTTTTGATACTAGATACATATATTATTCTCATATTAAATTCTAAAAATAAAATAAAATTTAAAATTATAATGATAATTTTATTATTTCTTCTATTATATCATTGATTTAATTAAATATTTGATTATAGTTACCCTAGGGTAAATATAAAATAATAAGGGTTGATCCAAAATTCTATTTAAAAGAAATCATATTCTTGATGCTATTATAAAAAAACCATGAATCAAATAGAAAAGATAATCAATAATAATTTATTAGAAAAACTAATGTCATAATTTTGGAGTAAATTAATGTATTGAATAAAAAAAATAATCACATTGATAAGAATAACAATTATTGAAATTCAAGAATACATAATATCTGATATCATAATATTTCTATCTACTCCTTATTCCAAGAAAACATACAAAAATAGGTGAGGCATGAAAAAAATAACCAACTCAATTATCATGATAACACCGAAAAAAGAAATTAAGGACAATATAATATTGGTCCCACCCATTCACAAAGTATTTTAACATCTTATGAAATAAATTATCAATAATACAGCACATAATCAACATAAAAATTCACATAAAAAAACTATCTTAAAAATATTCAACATTTTCCCCAATCGTTAAATAGAATGACTTAATAAAAACCCTTTAAGAGAAGTAAGGGGGATAGTTTCATTCTATTATGTAATAAGTTAACATATTAAATCATTAATCTATGTTGACATTGATAAAAAAATATTTTATAAAAAAAATTAGAAAAATAATTTAAAAAGGGAAGAAATAATTTTTTTGAAAACATTTATGTAATAAAAAATCTATAAAATAATGGGAGTATTAAAATATTTAGAAAATTATTGAAACATATAAAGTGAATTTGGTTACGAATAAAATATATAGTGGTGGGAAAATATAGTCCTTCAATTAATGTTAAAAAACTATTTTCCCGATCTCCTATAAAGAAAATAAAATGATTTTTACAAAAAGTACAAGAAGATTCATATATGAAATTTGTAGTAAAAATTAAATATATTTTATAAATACCTTATTCAATTATTAAATATTAGATAATAATGTATAAAAAATAATTTTAAGATCACATACCTGGAGGATAAAATTTCCCAACCAATTGAGGAGAAATAAAGTCTAGTTTTCTAAAAAAAATTATTCCAGTATTTTTGAGTACCAATGAAGGTAAAATTAAACTAGTATGTGAAAACCCTTAGAAATATAAACAATAATTAAATATATATATTTTTTAATATAGTTATATCCAAAAATTCTACCGCTGGAGTCATAAACATAAACAATCCCAAATATGAATGAGATTATGAAATAAACCCTTACCTCCGAATTCAACCTTATTTTTCCTGATCTAATATAATTTTTATTTAATTTTTTCTTATTATATATCTATATAAAGCCCATATTTACATTTATCTTACTATATACTATTTATTTAAAATTTAGTTTTTCTAATTTATCAATAATTCACTCTGAAAATCATATTTACATGTTAACTACTCCATTTTTTTGTCACGATTCAGTTAGATTTTTTCAATCCCTATACTATTTTCATAAATTAAAAATATATATTATTAAAAAAATTATAATTATAAATCTTATTAACACAATATACATTTATACCCATGCATTAAAAATGACCACGGAAAAAGAAATACATCACTTCATTTAAATAGTACTCAGAATTTATGCATGAGTGATATTTTCAATTTGATAATTAGTGAATATAAGATAATGTTGATTATGATTTATTTTAATGTATAATAATAATAATATATACATAATATTTATTCATTTTTTAATAATAATTATAATTAGTGTAATTTTGAAATGTAAAATGAATCACTTCATATTATGGAGGTCGTAGACCAAACGTATGCACGAGAAATGTTGTCATTTTCCAATGTTTGCAAGGGTGATAATGTAGATAATACATTAAATTAAAATAATAATATTTGTGTTGTTAATATCCATTATATTCATTAATTTCATGTTTATTACTTTCCATGTTTTGTGGTTATGAAGAATAAATTACATCACTATGTGGAGATGAAAGTCCACATGTAGGCACGAGCGATTATTTAATTTTGCATAGGATATAAAAAGGTGTTTAAATGTTTCACAAACATAATAAAATTTTATTATATGGAATATACTAATATTATTATATCATAATACTCATATAATATATGAAGGAGTGGGAATAAGATTGAAAAATGAAAAACATTGGTTAAGAGTTTGACCTATTTTTTAGAAAACCTCATTAGGATCACATGTTAATACTTATAGGATTAGTTTTCTAATGACAAAATGAACTATTGGATATGGTGAGGGACTTTTTAAAGGTATTTGGGAAGTTATTTTTATTGATAAATGGCTCATGTTTTCTAAATAATAGAGGATACAGGGTTCCAGTATAAATGTTAGGAGAGGGGAAGACATGTAATTATTTATAATTATTAAATATTATAAGTTTCTTAATCATAGTCATGTGACACATAGAAAATTAATTTTATAAGATAAGATGATAAGAGGTAAAATACACTCTTATAATAAGAAATCTGATGAGAATTTATGAACATATTGCATTGTTTTAACCTTAATTAACACATTTTACCCTTTTATTGTGGAGATGGCATTGTTACAAGGTTTGTTATTCATAATGGCCAAAAAAGTGATATAAATCATAAAAATCAGTATAAGTGATAGAAATTAAAATTTATATAATTGTGAAAAACAAAATATAAACCATAATTTTATAAAAATTATTTTTTAAACATAAAAATTAAGTATACTAAAATCAAATATAATGTTGATTAATTTGTAATTAATTATATTATATTTATTCAATGGGAAATTTTGATACATTGAATGCAAATAAAAAACAAAATGGGACTTTTTAGTTACTCTCATTAATGAAATGTAATGATAGAGTTGAAAATAACGGCATTTTTCTGTATTCACCAAAAAATCAATTATTTATAAAACATCCAAAAAATAACCAAAAGCTAAATTTACAATTATGAACTAAAAAATGGTATCCATTTAATCTAATTAAAATTATAAAATATTGAAATTGTAACTTTTTATATATTTGTGAACTATGATAAAATAATAGGATGTGCATGAAGAAATTTCTTAGGAATATAGTGTTTACCAACTACAATAGGGTATCAAATGTTACATTATCTCACACTTAAAAAATCCAATCATAGAAATAGAGAATATTCTAGAACTTCAAAAATGTGGGTAATATTTACCAAAATATTCTTACTTATACCATGTTTCCACCATTAGTTTATGATTTCTCTGATGTTATTTATCCGACTGTGTTTTCAGATTCTACGACACCTACTCTCTAGAATCATGAATTATGATAGTATATTCATAAAAGTGTAATTAATTTTCCAAATATATTCCCAATAAATTCATTACATGAATTGGATCATGTATATGTTTCCTTAATAAAGAAACATTGGAGAAATTATTTACATTACAGAGGTTTGGTGGAATAACTAATTGGTTTTCTATAACTCCAATTCTCTCTAAAATATCTAAGGTAACATTGTACATAGTTCTCATCACTCCCAATTCACCAAATCATATAAAACAATTTTATAGAGACAGATTTATGAAGACATGATCCCCAAAACCAATTTCATTGTCCTTCCTTATATTATCGACATATCTCTTTTTTCATCTTTGATACTATTCTTAATAGTCCATACATTCAATATTGTATCCTCAAAACATTTTGGGTCTCCTAATATCTATTCTGAAACATTATAACAACTTAATTGAGTAAATAATCACTTACCTTACAAGTCATTATATAGTTATTTATGGATGCTTGAATGGATGTTATTATTGAATGAAAATTCCACAATAGGTAGATATTGATCCCATAAATCATAAATTTCAAGTGATAAAAATAAAAAAATGTATTACAGAGTGTAAATATGACTTTTAGACATCCCATTAGTGTGGGGATGATAGGTTTTTATGAGATGTATATTGAGGTTGAGGTACTTTTAAATATTCTTCCAGAATTTTGATGTAAATAGAGGGTCATGTCTGATATAATTTATTAAGTTGAACCATAATGTATCAAAACATCATTAATATAGAGCCAGGGAAGGTGCTCAAGGGGTGGATATTCCGTTTCTACTAAAAAATGCAATGCCATAATATGTCGATCAATAATGAACCATATAACTTTATTATTTGTATGAGACCTCAAATGTCCTGTTATAATGTCCTTTCTTAAATATTCACACATCCATATTTCTCTAGGAAATGTTCTCATGAACACCTTTGGATATATTCCTTCATTCCCTTCCGATAGGGACACCAATAATCCTGACATATAGTTTGTAATTTCCAACTTCACACCATCTTACATGAAATGTTTTCTTAAATAACTATAAATCATTATGTCACTGTGATGTATATATGAATTTAAGCTATTTTCTTCATTTATTAGCTCCATTTTTAGCTCCAGTATGAATGGAACACACAACCTCTTCCCAAACATCAAAAACCTATCATTATCTATAATGTTTGTCAATATCAAACCATTTAATTATTAAGGATTCATCTGTAAATCCTGATCTACTATAAGAATATTATATATCCTTTCCTATAAATATGGTTTTATAGGAGAAGGTATGATATTTAGTATATCCTTAATATTACTATATCCAACATTAAAAAATAACTAGATATATTCTCCCTGATAATAATAATCAAGATCAAAACTCCACAATCCCTCTTACAGAATGCATTACCCACATTTTTCCCATACCATGTGAGTAGTGTATTGAAATTTCATAGTACTCAGGTAGATCAAACAATAAAATTTTATTCATGTTGATATATTTCATATATAACATGTGCATAACAATTTTAGGAACAATATATATCATTCTGTCTTAGGGATATAAATCTTCAATATTTTCATGGAAAAGATTATAGATTTCAACTCAATATCATAGGTTGGATAGTTTTATTAAACTATCTTTAACAACATATCTAAATAAGAAACCACTATATCATTAAATATAATGACACAATTCAGTCACATATTCGACAAATTACTATATATTTTGAATCTATCCATTATAGATAGTAGGTCAATATGGGTGTAGAAAGAGATTTCCTAAATAGGTCTTGAAAACTATCAGTGCATTCCATGATTAAGTTAATTTTAGCCATTTAATTGTTATCATGGTTAATATATTGTATAATTGGGATTTGTTTTAACAAATATCTGATATTATCCTAGTAAACCAAGGAAACTATATATTTTTTTTATATTTATCATTATATTCCTTAATTTTACTACTTTTTTTAATGGATCGACCTATATTCAATTCTTAAAGACTAAAAGGTCATGAATATAAACATCATGTTGAAAAAATTCACACCTAGAGAATGTCATGTATAATCCATTTCTGACTAATTATCTCAAGAATTCATTTCAAATGAATCTAAAGATCATCATTGATTTTAGAAAATTTAAAGATATCATCAATTAATTCCACTAAAATGTTTTCAATATAATGTTTTCATAATATCTTAACCAAATACATAAAAATTTATGGTTCATTAGTTAATCAAAAGGTAATAATTTTAAAATCATAATTTAAATACCTTATATAAAATTCATTGTTCTGTATATCATCCCTATTCGCACTTATTCGAGGAAAACTAAAAAGAATATCAGTCATTGAGAAATATTTATGTCTCTAAATATGATCAAATAATTCCTTAGTTAATGGAAAATGAAATATAATCATTATAATAATGGCATTAATATCCTGTTATTTTATATACAACCTCTTAGATCAATCGTTATTTTTCTCTGTTTTGATTGGTTTTCCCCAGTGGTAAAAATACTTGTTAAAAAAATCAATTATCACCAAATTACTATAGTTAATTACTAAAATTTACCAAATTCAATATTTTCATTAATTATTGATTATTGTATATATTGTTTACATTAGGGATGTGTTTAATTGAAAACCTAACATCATTCTGTGGTGGATGATTCAACAATTCGTTAAAAAATATATCAATTAATTCCTTTCCAAAAGTCACATCCCATATACCTAAGATGTCATTCCCATCAATCAAATATATTTTTATCTACCTATTCTCACATAAATATTATTATGTTGAGATTTTATTGGTGGATTAATAAAATATTAATACAATTAATTCACTCATATAAAAACAAAGGATTATATGACACCTTTTTAAATAGAAATCTTATTCATTTAGAAATAAATTCTTGTTTTATTATTTTTTATCCAATCCATAATGAGAATTATTTCAATGTAAATCATGGATTTGAAAATGAAGTCTGTAAATATTGAATTTAGATTCAACTAAGTAAAAAATAATCGATATACCATTGTTGTAATATGATTTGAACTAGGTTTCTTGATTGAAAACCCTTTTAATAAGGGTTTTGAAAATTATTTAATGTTATTATAAAAAAGTCAAGAAATAATAAAAATTATATAAATAAATTCTAGTAAATAATTAAGTAAAATTTAGTATATAATAAATTTAACCACTATTGATTCATTAGGAAGTCCAAACTCATATGTAGTTATCAAATAATCATGTCCTTAATCACATTGAATTTTTGAGGTAATTTCCCCTGATGTTTGGGGTATTTATTTGAATAGATATGAATATACTAATAGTTGGATCATTAATCATTGATGAATTATTTCCTTCCATTTAAATAAAAAGAACAATAGATTTTCACAACACACTTGAAACAAACTACCATTCACATAAATTATGTTCCATGATGTTTTTTCTACAATTATTATATGTTAGAAATTATACACTTCCATTTGTATTTTTTTATATATATTTCACAGAGTGATCAACCACCCAATTATTTTCTTTATTTACTTATAAAAAATAATAACTGGATAATTATTTCTTGTTATTTAAGTAACTTTATAATAGATATTCATATGCTAAAAAATGTTAGAGAGGTTAATTCCATTTAAGGACAAGGTTTTACGCCATCAAAGAAGTAATCAATCTTACATCTTTTATTTCAATCAAAATCTTATACATTGGTTTTTATCCTCATAATTTAGGATCCATATTCACACAATTTTTTCATTACTTTTTGTTTATAGTGGAATTTTCACAAAATATTTTCTCAGTAAAAATGAGTAAAGTATTTTTGAAAGAATATATTATTAAAGGACTTCCAATGTATACTATGTATTTACCCTAAATCCATTTAGTTGTATAACAATAATCCTCATAGATAAATATCCACCTTAATATGATATACTTATAGGAAAAATATTAATTTTAACTACAACCAAATTGATATTAATATTCTATATGGTAAATATCCATTTCCTAGTTACCAATGGATTAGTAGTCTCATTTAATGATGAAGGTTACAATAAGATTAAGTGGTCCAATATTGTTGCACCACGTTAAGGATAGACATGTAACTCCATGTAAAAAATATTATTTTTCATAACATAAGTAAACTGACCTGGAATAATTATAAATCCTTCAGTACCAGCTATAGATTCATTGTATTGGTCAGAGGTAAATCCATTTATAGATTACATGAATTAACATATTTTCCATTTCACCTTCTGGGACATATTTATAATGAATGTAATTCACTTGATTATCTTACAATATTATGAATATTAAATCATAGTGTATAATTCAAAATTTGGTGCAACACATAACATAAAATTCCAATTTATTGAGAAATAATCTTAGAATGACGATCTTAGTGTTATTTAGAATATTTTCAATTCTTAATAACATTATAAAATCCGTTATAATTGTTCATAAAGAGTTTTTTAATCAACTAATGTATATCCCCTGGGAGAGTAAAACTATGTATACAATTTAGCCTCAATTTTGTGCACTATGTGAATATCATCTTAATTCCGAACAAACCATTTAAGGGTTACTACCCAAAGGAGAATGTACAAAAGATGTTGCATCCACATTTCTATAATGATACATGGTTTTATTTAATTGGGAAAAATTAAAGTAAAATAAATTTTATTCTATTTTATTAAACATAGAAGTATTTATAAATTCTAATAAAGGGATGTGATCCGGAATGTCTGTTTACCTTAATGTAATTCCCAGGAGTCCAAATAAACTTGATTTGATACCAACTATAAAATCCTGGACACATGTTCCTCAACGAAAGTGGTTACAATACAATATTTTCATAATATACAAGTTATTTCATCTAAAGGGTTATATTATAGTAGTAGTCTATATAGAAAAGATATATATTTCATCCTTATATTACATTTTCGAAAATGAAATAATGAAGAAAATGCCATTGAAAAATGTATTATTAATTATATTATATCCTTGAAATCATTTAAAATGTACTTCTTGGTACCCTGGAAAAAATAGAACATAATAAGTGATGATTTTTATGCATTACAATAAAAATTTTGTAATAAAAACTAATATATAATAAATAATTCATGACTGATATGGAAAAGATAAATAATAACCAAATATTCTATATGGTCTATTTCAAAATTATGGTATATATATATAGATGGAATTAAAAAATGAATAATCACATTGATAACAAAAAAAATATTTTTTTTATGATAGAAATGATAATTTCAAACATCATAATATTTCCATTAATGACTCATTCCCATACATTTTATATAAATAACTAAGGCTTAAACCAAACACCCAAGCTAGCTTGTCTCAAGAGCACATAGATGCATAAATATGATATTATGTAGTGGCTCCACCCCATCACATATTTCAAAATCAATAGTCATATAAATAAAATGAATAAAATTAAAATATATAATCAACATAATAATTAATATTGAAAATATAGTATATGAAATTTTTTATTTTCCCAAGTAAATAAAGAGAACAACATGATGATAATCTATCAGAAGAAAAATGTTTGATGATTTACTTAGAGAATATCCCTAGCAATACACAAAATATTTTAGAGGATGTTTACATATATAAAAAATATTTTATAATGACATTGGAAAGTCACATTGAAAACCTAAAAAATAGTCAGTTATTATGAATATATTTTAATCAAAAAACTATAAGAATAAAGGGAATATGACATTCATAAAAACGATGGATTATTATAGAGTAATCTTGATAAAAAATAACCCCTATTATGGTAGGTAAATTCAATCATGTAGTAAAAATTTACAAATATTATTTTCACATTTTCATAAAAAGTATATAAATTCCATTGTATGGAAAATTTTGTAAAGATTAGTTTAATAAATTTTAATAAAAATAAAATATTTTGAAAAAACTCAATGAATAATTTTAATGTATATAGGAACTTACATAATTAAATTTAAATAAAATAAGCATAGATTTTAATAGTTATTGACTAAGAGGAGAGAAATAAAGTCGATTATTCTTAAAGCCATTATTTCAATCATTTTGAGTAGCATGGAATGTAAAAATGGAATAAATAATTGAAAAAATTTACTATAGGAGAATAAAATATATGGGATTGAATATATATATATATATCATACAAGTTGACTAATAGAAACTTAATTATAAATATTTCCAAATAAAAATGAGATTGGAAATAAACCATTACCTTATACTTTCACTTGGTTTTACTTGTTCAATATCATGTATCAAAAATTTAGACTTTGTATACATGTAAATGAAAACTCTATATGGATTTATCCCACCTGATGCTATTTAAAAATAACTTTTTTTCCAAATTTGTTTAATACTTTTATGTAAAAATAAACATTTCTATGTTAACTATTCTTCTTTTCATATATGTTTCTGTTCATCAATTTTGATATATTCACCTTGGTCAAGATTTATTCATCTAAATAATAATTTTTTTAATTATAATTTATAGAAATTAAATATAATTTTATCACCCATTAATTAAAAATTGTCAGAAAAAAATGAAATACATTATTTAATGGAAACTTTAGTATGTACATACATATCAACAACCCTCTAATTTTTGAAATAGATGGACACAAAATAAATTATATACATATTTTAATATTATAGAAAAAAATTATGTTATAAAAAACATATTATATAATTATTTATATCTTTATTAATGTCCATCTATGGTGTAAATGAAAAATGAATCACATCCCTTTGTGGAGGTGGTAGTCCAAACATACACTAGAGAAATGTTTTCATTTTATGATAGATGGAAGGGTAAGATGTTATATGATATATTATAGTTCTAGAATCATAATTATGTTATTAATATACTATATATTGATAAATTATATATTTATAAACATCCATGTGAGGAAGTGTTGAAACACAAATTAAATAGATATTGGGAGAGGGTAGTTCATTTGTATACACGAGTCATTCTTTCATTTATTATAAGATAAAAAAGAAGAGTAATAATGGGGTTCTTTTCCTGATATTATCATTTTAGAATATTAAATATACCAATGTCATCATAATATAATTTTTATATAATATTTTTATGAGGTGGAAGAATATATAAACATTAATTCTCCCTGTTTCATGTTATACCTCTTATTTGGAAAACACCATTTTTCTTACATAGTAATCCTTACAAGATATTTAAATAAGTGAGACTATATAATCTTGGATGTTTAGAGGGATTTTGGAATGTATTTTTCTAGTTCATGGTTAATCTATTGGGCACAGGTTGTGTAAATAAGAGATGATAGGTGGTTCCCCATTTATAAGTGATGTGGGCAGAAAAATAGTAATTATCCATAAATTATAAATATTATAAGTGTATTAATCATGGATATGTGGGAATTCAAAAAATTAAATTTTTGAAAAAAAGTTATAAGGGTTTAAATACCCCCCTACAACAAGATTCTGGTTGAAATGTTATGACCTTATCACTAATAATTAAGTTTAATTATCCTATTTTAAACTTTTATTGTAGTGACCACATTTTTAACAAAGTTATAATTTATAATTACTAAAAATGAAATAGAACCCATTAACAATTATATTCCTCATAATTAAGCATTTTAAATCTATTTTCTAGTATTAAATCTATAGTAGTGGGAGTTATTAAGTTTCATATTATTGTAAAAAATATAATGAAAACATTTTAAAAAAAAATATGAATTTATTAAACATTATAATTAATTTATGCCAAAATAAATTATAATGTTGATTGATAGGAAATTAATTTGATAATTTATAAAATCTATGACGTTACATTACTTTAAAACCAAATACAGAAATTATGACATTTTTTAAATAATTTATTTAATGAAAAGAAATGTTTTTTTGAAACAATCATCATTTTCACTATTTACCCAAAAAATGTTCTATTTCTAAAAAAATATCAATGAAACACTCTGTGATAAATTAGAATTTATGAACTCCAAAATTATCTAAATTTCATATAATTTATTATCCAAAATTCACAAATTTTTCATCTATATTTAATCATGAACTATGATTATATAATATGGTGTGAATTATAAAATAGTTTAGGGATGAGGTTTTTTTATTATATAGTAGGATTTCATGTTTTATAGGAATATATTCACTGGAAGATACATCTACATTCATGTTCTATTAATATACTACATAATAAACAGTTGCATTTTAGTTGAATTCAACGAATAGCCCCCAAAGATAGTCAAGAAATGGAATCAAAACATCCCTCTTGAGGGAATATTTTCCTAGTATTTTCTAGATAAAAACCTCTGAATACCTCATGATATTTGGACATAGGTATTTTCATTTAAAATATTTAGGGTTTTAATGAATTAATCGTGTTCTACTCCAATTTTGTTATTCCACACTTACAATTGGATGTGATATAAATGATATTATATTTCTAGGGAGATTAAGAAATGATTTTTTCCAACTTAGTCAAGATTCATGATTCCAATCCTCCTAACTATTGGGCTCCTAGAGGAACCATAATAGTAAGTATACCTTTCATTTGGGGACTCATGGGTGGAGAAAACATTATCATCTGTGAGTTCTAATTCTATCAGTGACTTATCTATGATAAGGAGCATTGGGTGAAAAATACTAAGTATTTCTATATGATTAATTTCTAAGACACTGTTTATATATAAAAAAACCTCATAATAATATCCCACCTAATATATTAACATTTCTTATTGGATTAATGAGCTTGCATATAATGTTCATGACCTAGTACCCCATAATGTGAACAATTCAGTTGGCTACATAACCTCATGAACACTTCCCCATTTTCCAAAGGAGTCCAACTAGTAGAAAGGGTGTAAAAGTTATCATAGGGAGACTATAACAACTAGAATGATGTATAGAAACAAATTAAATAATATAATAGTGTCAAAATAATAATAATAAATAATATGAATCTATAGGAAAATTATGAACAACTCCAATATATAAATAAAATAGAAACATGTAATGATCATATGAAAAGTGATTCAATGATGTGTTGAAGGTAAAACAATAAAAGGATAAGAGAACTAAAATAAATGAATACAATTCCATGATCTTAATCCTCATGTTGGTACCATATTCATGATCCGAACCATCAAGTGATAAATAGTTAAAAATATGTTCTTTTTTCCATGTCCAAACCAGTATCAATGAAATCCATATTTTACCAAATGGTGGCATGTACAACGTGTGAGTATAACTCTGTGGGTTAACAATAATATGTCTAAAATATAGTCTAAAATATATAGTTAATTAAATAAATATATAAATAGGGTATTAATTTAATCAATTAATATTTCTTATGTAATAATTCCACTAACTCTCAACCTCTGGGTTTACCCATAGGGTCATCCCCAACCATCTTTGAAACTATTCTAGAGATATATGAGCATGTCATGGAACCATGCCAACCATTTCCATAGTCCTCATAGAGTATGACCAATAAATCATCATTGGATAAAATTCCATATCCCTATAATAATTATGGTATCTAGTAAAATCCATATATTCTTTTTATCATCTCAAAATAGACTAATAAGAATTACAATGTCCGGGAAAATCCCTATAAGAATTACAACATATAGGAAAATCCTTGTAAGAATTACAACATCCAAAAACTATCTATATGCCTTAAAAAGTATAAAATACCTATAAGAAATAAAAAATAACACAATTCATCATGATTAATTAGGTTTATTTATAAAATTACCATTTTAACTTAAATATCCATGGTTATTAGAATATCAACCAAAAAATTACTTTGTCCTTGTTATTCATAACTAAACATTTACAAAAAATTCACTAGTTTTTTTAAATAATTTTAGTTATAAAAAAACAAAAATAACATCTTGTTAATATTGAGTAGTTATCAATATATGCATGTCAAAATTATGGTCAATGTCTAGAACACATAACAGGTTGTCATATTTTGCAGTCTCAAACACAAATAAACTAAAAATATGCAATGTGGTTCTATATAAGTTTATCTCATGATAGAGAAGATGAAACAATTATTTAGTTCAACTTAATAAAATTCCACTATAATCACAAATATTTCATAGAATAAGTTAAATTGAATAGAAAATTTGAAATAAGTTATACACTGTCTACCTCAAAATGATGATAAAATAGACAAACTCATAACATCGAAGAATGCATTGGATCCTACTCCCATTCATTAAATTTATGAAAAGTGGATACTTTAAAAGTGTTTTATTCAAGAGGAAACCAATGACTGAAAAGACGAAGAGAAACTACAAGGATTTCCATTAAGGTTTAGGCCCAAAACCCCACAGTCGGAAGGCTTGGGTCAACATCGATTATTCCCAAAAGGGGTTGGGGTTAAATCAATTAAAAAATATTTCCATAAGACTCTACAAGTCAAATTGACATTCCAAGGGTTTGATATGAAAATTTAAAATTAAAATGAGTTTGTAGGAGAATGGGGTATTTATTTAAAGATGATATAAAGGAGGACAACGGTGCAACCCCTTGGATTACACCATAGATCCCTTCCAGACACGGAGTACATTAATGTACAACCTAAGGTACCATGAAGCATCCTCCATAGGTAAAACCATGGACAATATCTATTATGAATACTAAATTAAGAATCCTATAAACCCATGTATATACTATAACAGAGCCTTATCCACCATGCAACATCACCCCAAATCCCAGACTGATGGACACACCATAGCTAGCCTCCACGCTGTAGGGCAATCAAAATAGGAAAACAGTCCAATTTTCCCCATGAGTCCCTTATGTTTCAGACAGCCTTAAATAATTTATATATGACTAAATTGGTAGTTTCTCAGTGACTGATTTTCTCGAATCCTATGCCCCAACCATGATCTCAAGGTTTCAGAGACCATAACTACGTAACATACCAATTCTCCACACTATAGTCTACTATAACAATGAGGATTTTCCATCTCTACTACCCCTACATCAATTCATTTGATCAAAAAATCCTAGAAAAGGCATGAGAAAAAGGTTTTAACCAAATAAAATGCAAATAAATATGATAAAATAGAAATATAATGGAATGGAACTCACCTAGAAAAATATACAATCTTACAACATCCCCAACACTTAATAGCTCATTCCTGAGCTACTCTAAGAATCCCAAGGGGGACTTCATGAACAAGTCCAGCAATTGTGTCCATGTATCCGACTACCCCTCCCTATCCCATATTTGTAAACGCCAATTCTACCACTACACTAAAATTAGAGTTAAATTTTTGGGTCTAGAAATATTCGCATGATACATCAGAATAATTTCTATTCTTTGTTTGGAATAAATGTATTAAAATTAAACTTGTAAGTTAGTAAACATTAAAATGGAAAAGGTTAAAGATCCCCGAATGACGCAATTTGTACGCATTTCATTCTCTATATGTGAGTCAGTACTCTATATAGTGTCTCCACGAAACACCCTTAGAAACTGTCCCCACAATTGAACTTCTATTTGTGGGGTGAGGTGTCTTTTTCATGTCCTTATAAAATGAATTTTTATTTTTTGGGAGAGACATATTTTTTAATCCATTCCAAAGCATAAATTTCATTGAATGGTAAGGAGGCAACTTTTTTCCCTACAAATGAAAAATTTATTTTTGGGGTCAGGCCTCGGTTTTTATCACATAAAAACACAAATTACAATTATGGGGTGAGGCAGCAGCGCATAAACCCTAATCCATCATGGGAAGGGGTTGAGAGTTTACATTTATACCGCTATAAAACCCCCACAAAAAGAATAATCAGGGTCATATGTTTTGGGTGACTTAATATATGAAATCAATTTTTAGTAGGTAACCATCTACAACATATCCCAATAAAAGGAAGGAAAAAAATAAATCTTCATAGCACAAAAAGAAGTATGTATATAATATAGTCTTTTTAAGACAACAGTGAACATATTGAAATCATTTTTGAACCATAATTACATGAACCACATGAATATGAACTCTTTTCAGTCCAATATTTCTTATTGAAATAGTATATGGGATATTTTTATTCTGTCTCTATAACATTTCACAAGGCATTCGACCTAACTTATACCACTTGGAGATCTGTCCCACTAACCCTCTCCAACTCCCTTTTCGAAGTACTAATTCCCAACTAGTCCTCTTTGTGATACACCCTTCATGAATAATTGAGTCATAGCTGGGCCCCTTCATGAAAGACCCAACATGGTCCCTTCATGAACCACCCTTTATGAGGTACCTAACTGGGCCCTTCACAAACCACGAGGCCAAGGCCTCTTCCAAAACCACTTTACATGTATTATCATATCAATGGGCACATCAATGTTCCCTCTATATAAAAAATTCTCATATTAAACGAGTTATTAATAGTAACCTCCTTGATAAGGGGGATTATAACAACCCAGTCTGGACATACGTAGCCATTACATCACTTTTTTCAAAATACATAAAATTGTATAAAAACAGACACCCAAAGAACATATTGTTTTAGTGACTTTGGAAACATGGAAACATAATAAATGGTAGATAAATGAGCTATATTATCTCATACTAGGTTATTTTTGACTATTACCCTCCTTAGGCACATCACACATAATACATATCTTCCTAACCAGGGAAAGGAAACATAAAAAGGATGTGAGTTTAGATTCTCAATGAGGATAAATAAATTTAGACATGTAATCATAATCATGAGAATAAGGGTATTCTAACATGATTAAGAAAATAAACGATCATACCCTCTATATAAAAGATCATAAACATGAATCATTGAATAAATCTCAGTAGTTCATAAGACATGAATCATAAGTAAATATAGAAAATAATCCATGAAAGAATAACTTATGAATAAAACATTGATTTGTGGAAGACACATAAGCATATAAAATTATTTCCATAGTATACAAGTCATTTATTCTAGTACTATATTGGTAGTATGGGTTCACTCCCCATACCATCATTATAGTAATTTTCTACTCACATGGTCATCTTATTAGAATGCGTTCACCCTTTATACCATCTTGGTAGTCATGGTTTATTCCAATGTCCATCTTAGTAGTCTAGGTTCACTCCCAATAACATCTTAGTCACTCCCATTAGATATAAATATATACCTAATGAATTAGAGGGATATATAGGTCCCCAACATATCAATATGAAATCATACATAATTTTGACACAAAATCATAAACAATAATTTCACCACACATGAAAGGAATTGGGTATCATAAATTTGTAATCATATCAAAACCTATTGAAAAAGATACAAGTTTCAGAATTATTACATCAAAAGCATAACCCATAAAAATTAGTAGGTTTCAAAAGAATATATATGTGAAAGAGAAACCGATTTTATAAACATCATGCCATCAAAAAATTCCATTCATAAAAATAATATGAATGCTAACATTGAATAATTTCCCTATAAAGTCATGCTTAACATCGATGGATGTTATCTTAGAAGGGATATAATTTTAAAATATATTTCAAAAACATTTCTTGATGAAAATTTCCTTTATTATTTGAAAAATTATTTTTAAAACATAAAACCTTGTTGAAACTATTTTAATTTTAAATATTATTTAAAAATAATAAATTAATCTTTAAAATCTTTTGAAAACCTTATTCTTTGAAACATATAAATAATCATAAAAACAATTTGAAAACCATTTTCCTTGAAAACTAATAAAAAAACTCCAAAAGAAATTTAGAACATAAATAATATTAAATAAAGATCATATAATGGTTATTTAAATATATTTAAGTATATGAGGAATACAATAAATTCTTGGGTAGCTTATACAGCACACAAAAGAAGATATTGGTGAACATGGAATGTATCTCTTGGATATAAAAACTGAGATGAAATTCCATTACCTTGTGTCTTGACCCATATCATACTCATTAAAAATTCATGTACAATAAATATTAATTTATTTTAAATCCATAACATAATCATATTATTAAGTATAATACCATACATGCTTGTATTATGTATTTATTTTACTCTATTTGTAATTTTTTAAGGTTTCACTTCAGGTAATATCCGTATTGTTTTTTGAATGTGTCTTAATTTGTTATATATTTCGTCCAAAGGTTTATATCATGATTACTAGAATTTAAAACATTATTTTAATATAGTTTATATTCAGTATATTTTTATTACAAAAATAAATATAATATATAAGTATCAATTGGAATACACCGTTCATGGAGATGGTAAGTTGTTCGTATGCATGAACGTTATTTCCGTTTAATTTTCATGTGGAAAGGAAGAAAGTGAAAGATATTTATATATATATATATAATTATTAAATTATCTTGATTATATAATATATATTATATATTATCACAAAAATCTTCCTTAATACATTCCATGTAGAGTATGAACGAATAACAACTCTTTGAGGGGGTAATAGTCCACACTTCCTCAAACAAAATTATCATATTTACACAAAATGGAAAGTATAAATATATGTGTTGTAAAATAATTAATGAAGGATAATATACTAATAAATATTATATATAACATATAAAAATTTAATTTCCATAATAATATCAACCGTGCAGGGCTGTATAGGAAACATGAACAATAATCTTTCAGTTAGGCGGTAGTCCGCCGTACATGTAAATAATATGTCATTGCCAATTTTATGGAATTGTGTGTAAGTATAGGTATAATAATTTGTATAAAAATAACCTAATATATGTATTATTATGGTTTTTTCATATAATAATTGAATTATAATATTTCATGTTGTTGGAAAATAAAATAAAATAATGGACTTTGAGAGAGGGTGTAACCTCTTAATCGAGTAACTCGTTTTGGTTTAAAAAAAGTGATTACTAAGAAGAATTTATAAATAAATGAGGATTCAAGGATTAGGGGATTTAGGAGATATTTGGGTAGTTTTTATGTGAGAAAAAACTGGGTTGAGAGGTATGGGGATGTGGGAGGAGAGGATGCCTATTATATTGGAGGAGGAATGATAGTCTTGTAATAGTTTGGAAATGGAAACCCCGACCACATTTTTTGTGCTGAAGGTGGATCCAATAATGGTACCATGTCTAAATTATAGAGTATAGGGTCAAAATATTTCCATTACATTAATTTAGGACATGTGTATAGCTCGTTTGGGGCCCTAAGGATAGTGTTTAGGCATTTATTATGCTTAATTTAACCACATTCGTTGTAAATAATTTTAATTAATTCCAATAATTGTATTGTTAAAAAAAGATTAACTTATTATAAATTATTAATTATTCTAATTCCAAATATTTAATCCATTTTTAAAAATTATTATCACATAAGTGGAAGATATTTATTTAAAAATAATCTCACAGTCGGGTCGACAATGTGACTTTTATTTAAAGTAAAAACATAAAAACGTTTGATAAGTTTATTTACCAAATTTTTATGTAAAATTAATATTAATAACCTAAATTGAATTAATTGAATATTATATTATACTATTAATATTTTAATCTAATTTTTTAAAATAACTTAAACTTATAAATAAATTAGATTAAAACTTATTTTTCAGTTAATATTAATTATTGTTAACTATTGATTAAGAAATCAAACTTCATGGAAAAATACAAAAAATTTACCCTAACCTAATTTTTATGATATAATTAAAAAATTAATATTATTTTTACATATATATTTTATAAAAGTGAAAAAATTTATATTTAAAATAGGTTCGACATCAAAAGGCCATAAAAGTGCCTTAATAAAAATACATGTTTTTTAGGCGTAAAAATTTGTTTGTTTGTATATTATGGATATCAAATCTATTTAATGAAATAAAAAATATTTAATTGAATAATATATATATATATATATATTTCATTTATATCACTCGATAATTATAAATTATTTAATCTACTATGATAAAATATATTATTGAGAATAAAAATAGTCTTCTATAAAAATATTACCTATATATTAAATTTGTTCATTGTAACTAGTGAAATCATTTTATATTTCTATAAACAATAGGATTTAATATTTTATTTAGTAATATTTATAACGCCTAACATAACAGCTAGGTTATATCTTCCTATAATTTTTTAATAACATATTTTTGATTGGTAAAACTCAGTGTTACATGTAATGTACGCCATGTCGGTGTCGTGTGAAAGGAATGTTTGAATTAGTGTATTAAAAAATAATGAAAATTAATTCCATAAAAAAGGTCCATAAAAAAATAGGGTGTTACATTATGCCACCCTAAAAATGTATTTCACCCTCCAAATCCATCATTTTGATACAAAATATTTGGATACTTGTGCTTTATCATATCCTTATTTTCCCATATAGCTTATTTTAACTAGTGGTTTCCTAACCAAATATTGACAACGTGAGTTATCTTATTTCATAGAACATACTTTGTATAATCCATAATTTTAACTGGGTTCTCCTCATAAAAAAGATTATGCTCCATTGGTATGACCTCTGAGTTTAGTCAAATGTGAATGATTAGGTATGTACTTCGTCATGAGAGATACATGGAACACATCATGGAATTCAGAGAGATATGGAGGAAGTTCCAAGAAATAGGCTACCATCTATATATGATCATGAATATTAAAGGGACTGATATAAATATATCTTAGTTTCCCTTTCTTTTAAAAAATCATATCCTTCTTCTAGGCCGAGATTCGTAGAACCATAATTTCATGAACTTGAAATTATAGATCACACTGATGGTTATCAGCCCAAATTTTAGGCGGAATTTGAGCGGACATGATATGATGTTGAATGGATCTAACCTTATCTTCCATTTCTTCTACAACATTAGGTTCAAATAAATTTCTTTATCCAACTTCATCCCAACATGTTCAAGCTCTAATTTTATTCCCCTAGAGGGCTTCATAAGGTTCTATCAGAATGCTTGAGTGAAAGATATTGTTTTTAAAAAAACACCACTAGAGGAATGTGTTGATCCCAAAAAACATTTAAATCTCATGAAAATGATCTAAACATATCCTCCAGTGTATTTTTTTTGTTCAGATTGACCTTCTGTCTAAAGATGATATGCATTAGTGAAACTAAATTCTATATCAAGTGAATGTTGGAGAATTCACCAGAATTTTGAGGTAAAATATAGATACTAATCAGATATAATGGAATTTGGTACTGTATTTTGCCTTTCCACTTCCATAATGTACATCCTATAAATATGATCCAATTAGAAATCTTATTTGATAGAAATTATGTGTGCTGACTTAGTAAGGAGATCGACTAACACTGATATAAAAATAAACTATTTAGGGGTTTTGGGTAGTCCAATGAAAAAATCCATAGTGGTGTTCTCAGTTTTAGATTATGGTATTCTTAATGGATTAAATATTCCATTATACTTTTTTCATTCATCCTTAACTTTCTGTCATACCAAAAACTGAGATACAAAATGTGCAATATCTCTCTTCATGCCATCCCACCAAAAATATTCACTCAAATCCATGTACATCTTATTACATCCATGATGAATATTGAATGAATTACTATGAGATTACTATAATAGATCCTTCTTGAAATATGGTATAGAAGGAACAGATAAAAATTTCATGAACCTTATTATTCAATCCTGATCATGGTTAAACTCAGGAACATTTTTAACTTTCATTTACAGATCTACATCTTCCTTCATTTCCACCTTAATATTCAAATCAATAGAGGGTTGAACATTCATTTGAGAAATAAAAGATTTTCCCCTTCCTTCAGGACTTCTAGATCCATAATTTGTAAGTCTAGAATTATTGAATCTTTTGTGATCCTCATGTTGGATAAGATAGAATGATCCATTAAACATAAAACCCCAGCCATCTTGTTCGCTTTCCTAGGGTGTTAATGTATTTATTAGTCATAGCCTTTTATCACCTCCAACCATATTATATTGCGCATGTTCAACTTATTTTGTGTGAATATATATTTCAGACTTTTATGATCAGTATATATATATATATCACAATTTTCTCCATAAAGATAATTCCTCCATATCATTATTTAATACATTACTGCTGGTAACTTCAAATCATGAGTTTGGTAAATTTTCTCATTAATCTTAAAATATCAAGAGGCATCAGCTATAACCATGCTACTATGCATCATAAATTATCCCGATACCTTATTGGATGAACACTATAGATTATAATCCCTTTCCACTCTAGTTTAATGTAAGGACTTGTGCGATGACTAACCTTTGTCTTCATTTCCATGATCTTTTCTCCCTATTATTTTTCCCATAGAAACTTGATAATTTTCTGAGTTAACTTTGTCAGGGGATTATATATTCATGAATTATTCTCCACAAACTATTGATAATATCATACTAAACTAAGAAAACTATGGATCTTAGTCACTATGGTTGGTATAGTCCTACATTCTATAGCCTCTGTCTTTGATGGATCTATTTCCATACCATAACTTGAGATTATGTGAGTGAAAAATGAATCCTTTTGTAGCCAAAATTCATAGTTTGTAAATTTTTAGTATAACATATCCTGACTTAGGGTCATTATTACAATTCTCTAGTGGTCTCCATGCTCTTAATTTCACTGTGAATAAATAATAATATCACCTATAATGAATACTACAAAATGATCAAGGTAATCACTAAATAATCAATTAATTAAATCCATGAATATTGTAAGGTAATTTCATTGACCATATAGAATTAATTTATTTTCACAGTGTCTATAGCATATATGGTATTCCATTTAGTGTATATCATCCCTCTTGAACCAAAATTTATGGCATCCAAAATGAATGTCAATTTTGGGAAAAATTGAGCTCTATGTAGTTGATCAAAAAATCCATCATTATATGGAATAAGATATTGGTTATTGATTGTGATTTGTTTTTCAAATAACTATAATCACTATAGAGTTAAGTCGATCCATCAGACTTTTTCAAAAAAAGAGCATGTGTGACTAAAGGTGACACGCTTGGCCAAATGAATCCCTTGTCAAGGTTTTCTTGGAGTTTGTTCTTCAATTCCCATAAATAAATGAGGTCCATTCTATAAGGAGTATTTGATATTGGTTTGGAACTATGTATGGTTTCTATTAATAAAAAAACTTCACATTATGGTGTAAGTCTAAGAAACTCTTTGGGAAACAGATCCCCAAATTCTTGAACAATGGGCATATAATTGATGTGGATTTTTTCCCAAACATTTGAGATAAACAACCCTTATTAAGGGGAATTAATGGCCATACAATGGATAGAATTTCTATAAGATTTTCACACTTATCGTCACATTGATATATGATCATAGAAGGTTCTAAAATATCAACCTTAACTTCGCTACTTTGACAGTTGATGTGATATTTTGGTAGAGATATCCAATCCATGTATAAGATGACATCAAATTCTAACAGAGAAGGAATGACAATATTTGAAGGAATCACATTCCCACAAAACTCAGTTAGAGAGGAACTATATACATGGGATGAAATTATTGTACCAATAAGGGTTTTCACTACTAATTACCAAAATAATCATTTTTGTGGAATCGTAACATACATAGTAATTACTTTAGATATGAAATTGTGGGTAGATCTAGAATAAAATAAGACTTTATAAGTTCTAGAGTGGATGATAATTGCACCTTCTACCATATCATTATCACACCACTCATCTAAAATAGTGTTTTCATGATATTTCCCCTTGTCCCTCGTCTTAAGAGGTTGTTGACATCGATCATCATCACTAACCCTTGGGTTTGTGTAGTAGTTATTAGAATTTATATTCTTCTTAAACTTGTACAATTGAAGTGTGGGAGGTCCATTATGTGCATGTTTTTATCCATTAGCACCATTAGCTAATTTATTTCCATCACATCGAAAATAAAAAGCCTGAATATCTTCCCTTTAACACATAAAACATTTATGATACCCCTTAAGGAAATTTCCACCATGCTTCTCTGACACATAGTGCATAATGGAATGCTCATATTCTTTCCTTCATGATTTTTAGACTTTATTTTGAACTCCATCTTCCTTTTCTAGTCAAAACCATGATAATAACATGTAACTCCAACCAATATTTTAACCATTAATTCATAACAGACAAACTATTCATAGCTACTAAAGTCTCTTATGGACAATGCGCTTATAGGTCTTGGATTTAATACACTAAAGAACCTATTAAATTTACTTTCATGTTGGATGATAATTATTGATGTGTACCTTGCATGTCTTAGGAAATTATCCCCATAGGTACAAAAATACTCCCCAAACATGTTCTTAAACTTGAGGAACTCTATCTCCATCATGGTATGAAGAATATGAGGAATGTAATAATTGAAATATAAGTTCTTGAAATCGTCTAATTCAATGGATTCAATTTCAACTTGATTATTCATATTATTAATTGGATTCCTCTATAGGAACACATATCCTTATAATAGATAGACATCAAAAATGACTTTATCAGGCACCAAAAATTTGAGAATGGATAATATATCTTCAGTATTAGTGATCCAATGTTCAGAAATAAGTGAATCCGAAGAGCCTTTGAATGATGGTGGGTGTTTCCCCGTGAAAGTCTCAACAAGAATGTAATTCCTTCCTTTTCTCATTTGTAATTCCACCATGATTCATTGCATGATAAAGTAGTGTGAGCATAACAAAAAGATTTTTTTATTCCTGCTCCCATGTCATTTGGTTTCTTAGGAGGACAAAAATTTAATTGTATATTGAAATCACCATTAACATGATTCCTTTGGGTTTCAATGATTGACTAAAACCAAAACCATAGTGTAAGAAACAAATATCATAATGATGAACTGAAAAATCATGAAACTTCACTTAAATGATGTCTAAATTACTAAACATTACATAATATTTGAAACCATAGGTTTATCCTATTTTATTTAAAACCAACCTTCTATTTAAATCCTTTATAATGGATCATGAAGATTTTTTGAATTCACAAATCATATCCCCCCATAGTGTCAAACCTGGTGTGTATCAAGGCCCATTTTCGTGTACCAGATTTCCTAGAGTATGGCGCAGACCTTATTGTTGGATTAATTACTCCTAGGTACATCTATTCCATAGACACATCCACTTGTATTATCCAGACAATGATGTATTTCTAGGATTCCACTCGTTCTATCCTTTACCAAAATTTCCTAACATTTTCTTATGCTTTTTTATACTTAGACTTATCCTTGGACAGGTCCTCGAGGTTATCACTAAGGTATTATGTTCCATGATTCCAATGGTTTACTAAACCTTTTCTCTGATACTAACTTTAACAACCCAATATTGACATACATAGTCATTACATTACATTTTTGGAATTTTTAAATAATTATACAAATACACACACATTGACTATATTATTACAGTTCCTTTGGAAACATAGAATCATAAATACAGTTATATAAATGAGATACATTATCTTGGACTAAGTTATTCTTTACTTTAACCCTTATTAGACACATCCATTATAATATATATATTTATAAACTAGAAAAGGAAATGTTAAAATGGGTTATCTTAGATTCTTAGTAAGGGTGAATAAAGGATACATGTAATCATAATTATGAGCATATGGATATGAGAACATGATAAAAAATATAGAAGAGCATACCTTGAATATCAAATATCATTAACATGGATCATGGAATAAAACATAGCAGTTCATAAGACATGAATTATATGTTAATAAATAACATAAGATATGAAATCATAACTTATGATCAAATCATGGAATGGTGGTAGACACATAAGAATATAATATGATTTCCATCGTAGCCAAGGCGTTGTTGCTAATACCATCGTGGTAGTATGGGTTAACTGATTATACCATCTTGGTAGTCATAGTTCACTCCCATGGCCATATTAGTAGAATGGTTTCAATCCTCATACTATATTGGTAGTCATGGTACAATCCCATGGCTATCTTAGTAGTCAAGGTTAACTCCCAAGACCATCTTAGTCAATCTCATGAGATATGAATATGCACCCAATACATGTAAGGGACATATAGGTACCAAACATTTCATAATGAAATAATACATACTTGGTCCAAATAATCATAAACATTCATATCATGACCCATGAAATGAAATCGGTATCATTAACATGTAATCATATCATAACATGTGGAAAACATACAAGTTTCATAATCATTTCATTAAAATCATAACCCTATAAAAGAAGTTGGTTTCAACAGAATATAACCCATGAAAGAGAAATTGACTTCATAGACATCATTCTATAAAACATAATCCTTTAAATGAAATAATATTAATGGTAACATTGAATCATTTTTCCCTAAGGGCATGATTAACATCAATGTATGTTATGATAGATGGGAAATAATATTGAATGATATTTTAAAAACATTTTTTGAGTAAAATATTTTATATTATTAGAAATATTCTATTTAAAACATATAAAATTTTGAAAAATATTTCCATAAAAAATAGACATAAAAACCTATAAAGGAATCCTTAAACCATTCTGAAAACCTTATTCATTGAAACTTATAATGAATATTAAAAACCAATTCAAAACCATTTTCCTTGAGAACTAACATAAGACTCTAAAAAAAATTTTAGAACATAAATAATATTAAATAAATATCATATAATGGTTATTTTAATATATTTAAGTATAATATTAATAGGATAAATTCATGTTCTAAATATAAACTACAAAAAATAAAATAATTTTGAGCATGGATTGTATCACACAGATATTAAAAGTGAGAATAAATTCTCTTACTGTTTTTCTTGAATCTTCGCGTACTAATTAAAAAATATTTATAATAAATATAAATTTATTATACATCCAACATAGAAACATATTATTACTTATTATAAAATACATGGTTTTATTATTTCTTTATATTACCCACTTCTTATCAATTCTATGCTAAGGATTCACTTCCGGTAATATCCATTTTATTTTTTGTGTGTGTCTTAATTTGTTTTATATTTGGTCGTTATATTTATATCATGATTTATTGGATATAAAATATGATTTAAATAAAATTTATATTCAGTATATAAATATATTATAATACTCTTTAGAATATATAATTATCAAATAAAATACATCGTTCATGGATACAGTAAGTCGTTCATACACATAAATGCTATTTCCGTTTAATTATCTTGTTGAAAGAATGAATGTAAAAGACACACACACACATATATATATATATCACTATTATAACAACTTTATTATATCACATATTTCATATATATTCACTAAAACTATCCTTAACACATACCATGTTGTGTATGAACTAATCACATCGCGTTGAGTAGGAGGTAGTCTACACTTCGTCAAAAGAAATTATTGTATTAACACAAAATAAAATGTATAAAGAAATGTTTCATAAAATAATTAAACAATATTAAATACATGATTAATATTATATTAAACAGTTATAAACATAATTTCAATCATAATTTATACCAAGAGAGGTAGTAAATGAAAAGTGAACAATCATCTTTTAGTGAAGTTGTAGTTCACTCTACATGTAAACAATATGTTCATCACCCATTTCATGGAAGTTTATGTAAGTGATGGTAGAATAACTAGTATAAAAAATACTATTATATTGAAGATAATTATGTTGAAATACATGTATGGAATAACAATATGTGAGGTAGTGGAAAATAAAAATAAAAGAAAGGAGTTTGAGGGAGGGTGTAACTTCTTAATTGGGTAAATCCTTTCGATTTTCTCCATAGAACTTACTTTCCATGATTTATAACCATGGGAGGATTCACGGAGAAATGGAGGGATTTTTGTGACCTATTTGGTTAGAGGCTAGTTGAGCCTATTGGAATTTATATGTGCGGGGAAGTGGGATGAGAGGTGGAATTTTATAATGGAGGAGGAATGACACTCTTATATTATTTTCGAAAAAGGAAACCCCACCCATGTTTCATTATGGAAAATGGATCCAATAATTATCAAAAATTGGAAGAAAGGAAGATTGTGTCGATATATTTCCATTACATGTCTTTAAGATATATGAATATGTCTTTTTGAGCACTAATTGTTTGGTTTTGTGTTTTATTAATCTTAGTTTAACCTTTAACATTTTAATTAATTTTAATTACATTCAATAATTTTTATTTGTAAAAAACTAATTTGATCTTATTATATATTATAAATTATTAATTTTCCAAATATGTAACTCATTTTCCCAAATTATAATCATATAAGTGATAGAAATTAATTAAAAATTAATCATGTTGTCCAGTTGAAAATCTGAGTTTTTTAAAGTAAAAACTATTCAATAGATTTAAATGTTTTTATACCCAATTTCAAAGTGAAATTGATCTTAACAAACTAAATATTATTAATGGATAAAAATATTATCTAATTAAACATAGAAAAAAATTATATATATTATTTAAAATTATAAATAAATTAGAGGAAAAAATTAGTTTTGAATTCAAATTCAGTTTTTTAACAATTTAATTCAAATATAAACTTCACAGAAAAATGCCAAAAATTTACCATAACATAATTTTTATGTTTATATTTGAGAAATGATGTTTTTTGGTGTTTAAAGTTTAGAAAAGTTCCAAAATTTAGATTTAAAATAGATTCACCATCAAAAGGTGGTAAAAGTCCCTTATTAAAAATATATGTTTTTTGTGTAAAATTTGGTTTGTTTTTATCTTATTTCTATAGAATTAGTTGGATTAATATAAAAATATTTTATTTAATATAAAATATATGTATTAAATTAATATCACAAGTTAATTATAATTAATTTAATTTAATAAAATAATAATTCTTTGTGAGTGTAAATATAGTTTTCTATAAAAATTAGATTTTTATATTGAATTGGTTCATTGTAACTACTGAATTAATTTTATACTTTCTAAAATTGTATTTTTCTATATATCAGTTAGTAATATTCATGAACACTAACATAATATATTGGTTAGGTCATAATATAATATTTTAATAATATATTTTTGTTTGGTAAAACTCGGTGTTGCGTGTAATGTATGCCAAATAAGTGTTGTGTGATAGGAATATTTCACTTAATGTGTTACAAAACATAAACTGAAATTTAAATCATTGGAGAAAAAGTTCCATAAAACTTGAAATGTTACAGGGACCCTCATAATTTTATAGTTCATTCATTTCGAATGTAACTACGGTCCCAACCTTTGGTTTAGTGCCAGTGGGCTCCCCATTTCAGATGGTAAGTGGGTGGATCACGCATGAATTCCCCATTGAGGGTTAATGCCATATCCTTCTCTATTAAATTGAATTGGTAAAAGTGGATCCCTCCTTGAGTATTCACATATCCTTTCATATAGGTCTATATATTAATAGGTAGGGAGATGTGACTACCCTGGTTACTAGAATAAAAAAATGGACAAACACAGTCAAAGTCCTTTCTTTCTACTATCTCCTTGGCCTCATCCACAAGCGGACAAAGGATATTATCCAGTTTGTCATATCTTTGACTTAATCTTGTTTCTAAATGCATGTATGGATCATGTGGGATTATATTTTCACAACGATCATGATATATACATGATCAATAACCCATCTTGGAAGAAAAATCCCTTTATGAATCTTCCTCTCACCCCATAATGGGACTCATAATAGTTGTAATCAACAAAACCATATTATTATAATCTCAAAGGTCTATATTCCATGAAGTACAAACCTTTAATGGGCTATATTACCGATGAATAAATCAATGGGTCCTCATCCATAGGTGTAATCCCTACCCCAACCAAACTACATGGTCTATGATTTATGAAAAACTGGGATACATAGGAAGCCTTCATATGGTCCAAATCCAACACCCCAAATTCACTATAATTTCCTCTAGTCTATTTCCCTAGAAGGGTTATATTAAACATGGAGGTTTATATTAAATGAAATCCACCTTTCATCATCATTGTTGTTGGTCCATATTTATGATAAGATCATACCTCACATAGTAGATTTCGTCTATTCTATGCCTTTTGGGATACTTCAATGTAAGTCCCAAACCAATCTTGACTAGTCTATTTCCTCCAAAACTTATTGTCCCTATGATGTTAAACAACATCTTTTGGTCCTTATCACATGACAGAAATATGTTTAATGTCTCCTATTAAGTGTAACTAGACTATCTGGGTTCTGATTCCTTTCACAAGGATACATATGACACTCATATCATGGGATCGATCATGATATCAAAACCATTTCTATCTTAAAAGTGTGTCATTAAATTATTGAGCTTCTAATTATGTGTCTTAAAACCAAAATATTGATAATAAATGATATAATATTCTATAATATTTCTTTAAATGGGTACCATCGATGGAGAACCCGATATAAATATAGACGTCTCCATCAACGAAGAACCTCACATATATAAAAATGAAACTTTAGTAAAAAAATAGAATAATTGTATCCTAGGGGTGACCTAGTCTATTCCTAGGATTTAATAAAGGATTAAAAAATATGTCAAAAATATTAAATAGTCCCAGAGTAGAGAATAATTCCCACCAAAATGGTGAGATGATCTTAAACTCCCATCCTCTCAGACCACATATCTTATAATGCCCCTATGGAGAAATATATGTTTCAAGATACTTGTGGAAAGCAGGTCTACCTCAAATCAAATTTAATGTTAGCGTAATACCCTAGAGGGAACAAAACAATGGTGGACCTGACATGAAACATTTTCTTCATCCACACACGTTAATCCATTATCTTCACGTCTCATGCAAAAAAAAAGGATGACCCAACTTAAGTTCTTAACCAAGATGATTGTGTCTCCAATTTGTCACTCCCCATCACATAGAAAGCAAGAGGCACAAATCATTAATCCAAAAAAATATTTATTCAAGTCTTCAATTATCAATTCAATTATTTGATGGGTATTATTGTTTTTGTTTGAAACATGCATTAATATAAATTTGTCTAAGAACTACCTTCAATCCAATCCAACAACATCCCTTCAAAAAATTCAAACTATTGCATCTGTAACTAGTTCCTCATCCTACTAGAGGAAACCGTCATCGACCAAACATATTCAATGTCTAGTCTCAAACATGATCATTCTTGGGTACTGAGAAATGGTACCATCCAAACCATGGATAAATATTGAAATAGCCTCAATCTTAGAAAACACAAAAAACTATTATACTTAATGGCGATGGATGTTCTAGAATCCCACAACTCAAGTTTTCATTTCAAATATTTTTTGCAGCTGATCCCTAGAATACTGTAAAAAATTAATCACTTATCACGAAGATGATTATTCGAAGGACACCAATGGCCTTATACCCAAATCATTGTGTTCCCAAAAAAGGGAAATTTCAAATTGTCATTGATTCTAGTGCTTCAGTGCACTACACCATTAACATGATGGGGGTAATAATGCCAACAGTCCATCCATGGTCAATGAGGCCTGGTCACCTATGATAGTTTTCCATAGAATAAACCAAATTGAGAGACATAAGAGTTGTACCTCCATTCTTTCAACTGAATCCCTCTAGGACAACTTGGTGGAAAATAACAAACTAATAACAATATTTTCCCTCACAATCCAGGAATGCCAACACAGTTTAAAAAAATCTGAAGAATCCCCCATGGTCAACCTTGTAGAATATCATGAGTGGGAACCAACACCCATATGCACACATCAAGACTATTATACCATCATTGTGGAAAATCAAAACTAGGAACCAACACCTTCCTACACATATTGATCATTTCAGACATCCTTTGGGGAAAACCGTGAGCAAGAACCAACACCTGCCTACACACATCAATCCCACCAGAACAACTTAGAGGAAAATCATGACAATTCACACACACCTATCCTCACTCATCAATCACTCTAGGAAAACATGGTTTCACCCAAAGGAAACATCAGGTATGTCCCATCTACAAATAGGGGTATACCTATATCTCTTCCCTCGTACATGGTTATTCCTGAAACATCCTACCAATAAATATAGGAAAAGAGCATGAATATATCCCTCCTCAAGCTATAAAATGGGGTTATATTCCCATTATATTTGATCAGGTAACTCCTTTTATTTTGGAAATGATGGAAGGAAAGACAATTATTACCATTCATATTGTAAATCATTTCCCAAATATAATGATAGGATATATGGTGACTGGGATTTAGGCTCAAAACCCCACTTCCAAATTTGAAATGAACTAGCTGAAAAAGTTGAGATTCACAGTGGTGCCGAAGCGTTTTTCTGATCATATATATGAGGATCTTGGATATCACATGATAAATGGACAATCAAATCAGGCACATATACACATTCCAAATATGGGTCATCATTATACAATAGTGGCCACTCTAGGATATAAATATATCCCATTAAAAATTCCATAATTCTATCATAAAATTCCTGAAACAATTCATGAACTTATCAAACATGTTTATGCATATAATTTTCATCACCCAAAAAATTGGATCCAATTAGCATGAAAAAATATCCTTACTAAAAAAAATTGGGAAATTAAAATCTAGTCTATGACCATGCTTTGAAATATTCTGGTGTTCTTAAATCCCATAATAATATATCTATTGTGGTTCAAGATCCTAATACTTTTTCACAAATATATAATGATAGTAGTAATGATTATGAAGTACATTCTCAAAAGTTGACTACTATAAGTTCTGTAAGTCCTTCTTGGAAATTAAAACATGAAGGATCACTTCATGTTAAGAATCTAATCAATCTTAAGAGCCCATATCCTAATGATTTCCACTGTATCCCTCCACTTGGACAGAAGATCCAACAACATGATGTTACTCCCCATTCTATCATCTACCCTAAACATCCTCCCCAGGGTATACCCATTAGTAATTTTCCCAATAGTAGAACATAAATCCATGATGGTAGTCCTCAACATGATGGAATTCATTGTGAAGGTCCTCCTCGCAACGACATTTCATCCCATCAAGGAGTTCCTCTCCATGGTAAATCACATTTGAGAAAGCCCACTTACAAGGAGGTTCATTATAAAATGGGTCTAGTCGCCCCTTATGAATCATCATTAACAAGTGATATTATTTTTTTAATTAGAATATATTCTAAGGAAATAATTATTCTTTATGATTTCCTTAGATCCCATGTGTTTTAATTCAACATAAAAAATACCTTTTAACCATTTTGATTATAATAATTAAATTGGAATATGTCAACTTTGGTCTGATTTTGTTGAGGATATATTGAAAAAGAAGAAGGAAAAATATTGCTAATGGGGAGAAAATTTGAAGAGGAAAATATACTTGTAATGTTCTGGCATATATCTTCTACCTAATTAAGTATTCTAGATGAATTTTCAAATGATTTTGTGCACGAAATACACCTCAAAATATAGACTATAGTTATTCAATTGATAAAAAATGTATTACCTTATGATTAATATTCAAATCATATTATGTTAATAGAATAGAAGCATCATGAAATTTACTTTGTGGCTCTTCTAGCAGAATGACACCCAAAATGTGGATACCAAAAATGATCTATTTAACATGAATGTATAGATGTGTTAAAATATTTTCATAATATAATTTTTGACATCCTATATGGTGTTTATGTTAGAGGATATGGGGAACCTGGTGTGATTTATTTTACCTTGCTTATTGATCAACAATTTATTCCAATAGTGATGACATTTAATGTCATTTCCCCTGGATGTATTTAAGAAACAAAACATGCTCACAATAAGTCGACTTCTCCCCATGAATTAACCCCCAATAACACTCAATCATGTTAGGCCAGAATAATGAAATCCATCAAAAATGATTTTTCATCAGGTATCTAAAAATATAAAACAATATTCCCACTTAATGAAAGACAATCATTAGATAACACAAATTTGAAAAATAGCACAATTGAATTTGGTAGAAAGTAGATCATAATGAAAGAAGAAACAAACCCATATTTTATGAAATATTCATAAAATTAAAAGTTTTTGTGATATTATTGTAGCTGTGGTAGTATAGAAGAAACCCCATCCCACATTGTTTAGGGGGAATTTTTAACACAACCCCAAGAGCTAATAAATCATGATCGAAATGTTTGGTATGTGTAATAGTAAAACCCAAAACTTGTGGGTTTGGGGAAATTTTCCGATCATCTTCAGAAAATCAATATTCTCTCAGTTGGGTGATGTTCTAAATAATTAATCCTCATAGTTTTTCTGATTTTTTTGATACATTTTCATCCTTAGATACTTGAAAAACGAAATTATCTAGAGGTTCCCTTCTGGATACAATTCAGAAAACGGCATCAAATCGATCCTTGAAGGAAAGGATGAGGTCCCTTTATAGTCAAATCCAGAAACAACCTTTATACTTCACAACCACTCTTGGGAATTATTTCTCTTCTAGTATATGTTCCGAAGCAACCTTATATCTCATTATTCTAAGGCTGATTAAATGTGTGTAATGTTTTTTTTCTATAAACATCATCAAAACCACTTGTTCAAATACTTCAAAACATTATACTAAAATGGGAAAATAAGAGGAGAATATTTCGATTCAAAATATGGTCCACAATAAAATAGAATATAATGTGTGACTCTAGAAATCAATGGATTAACTATAACTTGGGGATTCCTCTAAATGATATACTAAATCATCCTCATGAACCATCAACTAAAAAAGGTGAAGGTTATGGGTCAATCCCATATATTACAGGATTGTGTCAACCCACTTACCATCATAGAGATGTTGGATTATTATAATAAAGAAATGATAGAATTGAAAAGGATTGATATCGAATTACATAGGGGTTTTATTCCCGATGGACACATTCTTTCAATAGAATCCAATTTCACTCCCCCAGCTAATGTCCCTTAATAAGAACTCATTATATGGAAAACAATTTATTTTCAATATATTCCAAATACTAGATAAATACCACCAATATTTTTGGAACTAGTCGAAACCGAATATTAATGTTCCCCTATGTTGACCAAACAACATGACTAATGTCAGTCAAGTTAGAATAGGCCAGTTCCCGAATAGGTGAAGATATAACCAACACAACTGGATCAACCTATTATACCTCCCACCCCATTCGATGATCAGGTGGTTATTCCCAAAGTATTTATTACAAATATTAATTCATTTGTATATTTACTCAAATCTATTAAAGGAGAACGTGTACTAGTACAGTTGAAAAGAAAAACATATCCCGAATGGGTGGATGGAACACTCCCCCCACCAATTTTTTTAAAACCTATCTTTCTAACATTCCATGTCTTGGGAGATCTGGATCAGAATCCAAATCAGGATGTATCTTGTTATGACCATATGATGATAACTTTATTGTAGCAAGAAGCTATAAATCTCCATTTTTGTTCAAACCATTCAATGGACAAACTTTTCCTTGAGCACAAGTTTACATGAAGGGTTGATCAAAGGATGGGAAGAAATTCATTAGAAATTCCTTTACTAGTTTTGTTCAAAACTATGTATAAAAATAGCCCTAAAACACTCCAAATGAAATCAATGATTAAATCAGAATGTCTTATTCATTTTTTCTAGGTGTAAGGGTCAAACACACTCTGGAAGTTTTGAATTACCACTTGAATATTTATTAGGGAATTTCATAGTGAACTTCCTGAACAATTTCAGAACATCATTCATTGCCAATATATGAATGGGTGGGTTTTGAGACCCACCTAATGTTTCCCAGAGATTGGAATAATCTATCATGTGAAGCACAACCAAATCCCAACTGATGCTTATAGACCTAGAAAAGAGAACAAGAAATACAGAAATGGACACTATCATTCGAAAACCAACCAATCTTTTGGATCATACGCAGAAACATGCATTTTATCATTAAACACCCCACCATGGTGGACAAAACAACTGAAACCTCATTGGGATGAGTGGCTAAAGTCAAAATGATATCAATTTATAGAAATATATAATAAAAAATACTCTATCCATGATGAAAAAGTTCTTAGTTATTTATTATTAACATTGAAAAAAGCCTACTTACTCTGCAAGTACCCAAAAAATAGATCAATTTGATATGAAGGATTTTTGGAAGTATATTCCCATTCATTGAATTCAATGGAAAAATGTCTGATATTTTTTCATATTTAATGATATCCTGCAAAAGTTGGTCGATTAATGAAAATTAAATCTAGGAAAAATGCCACCACAAGTTGCATTCATTTTCTCCACTCTACCAGAAGAAGAAGGTATGTGGTAGTATTTTTTGATAGAAGACAGATTAATTAAGGATGAAAATCAGAAAATGTACAGACACAAAGCCATGTAAGAAAATGGTCCCGCCGGAGTTGGTAGACATCAAAGGGGCCAGATACCACTAGTTGATGGGAAGCATTGTCTCCATCCCTTTTGGTAAAGGAGAAGGTGCATAAATAAAAGTATTGATGGATGGAGAGGATTTTTCTGAATATGGATCCAAAGGACTAAAGTCGGCCGTCGTCGAGGTTGATGGCATTGATAATGGTGAGGTAGTCTGATTCGATGTTGATTCTTTCACATCTATGTTCAATAGCAAGCATCATTCCAGCGAGGATGGCGGCGGCCTCGGTAATCACCGGTTCCCAAAAAACGTGATGTGAATCATGTTTGGTGTAATGATTTGACCAAGATAGTTCTGGGCCAGCATTCCCAGTGAAATAGGTATATCCTTGGGGAGAGACGCATCTATATTAATCTTGAGAATCTATTCTGAAGGCAAGATCCATAGGGAGGAAAAGGAAGGGGTTCCAAAGGAATAATGTTGTCCATTGTGGTGATGCCAGCCCTCAATCTGGGAAGAGGTCCATTCAATCTAGAATTAGGGAGGTTTGTGAACATGGTTGAAAACAACATCATTGAGGCGAACCCAAATGATCCAGGCCATGATGCAAAGTGAGCCTGCTTTAGTAGACGAGAAGGAGGATCACCATCGCATCAAGAGAGAGGGGAGGTCAGAGCCCATGTTCAGGGATGATTTTGTAGTAGAGCTCTATTTCTTCCAAATATCCTTTGCCCCCGGACATTGGATGATAGCGTGAAAGGTAGATTCTAGGACGTTCGGGCTTTAAGGGAAAAACCTGCCACTGGAAATATGTCAAAAGGTGAGAAGGCTCATGGTAGGGATGGTGCCATTGAACACCTGCCACCAAAAGTGGCATATTTTTGGGAGGACATTCGGTTTCCAAAGAGATTTCCAGGGCCCCCTTCCCTAACGTCAGTCTGAGTGACAATAGGGATCCGGTAACTAGATTTCACCGTATAGGATCCGGAGAGGTCGTGGATACAAAAGATATGGTCGGGGTTGATGTCTGGAACACAGGGGATACTTAGGACAATTTTTTTATCTCTTTCATTAAACCATGCTTGTATCCTTTCCATGCACCACCCAAGCCCCTGATCGGCAAAAAGGAACCTGACAGTGGCATCTTCAAAACATGGTTGGGAAGAGGATGATGCTCGCACACCTTCCATGTCGATCAGCCAAGGATCAGTCCATATGTTAACTGCTAAGCCATTCCCAATCCCCCAGCCCAACCCTTTTTCCAGAACTCTGTGGGCACTCCAAATACTTTTCCAGAGGAAGCTAGTATGGTGGCCAAGAGAGGATTCATGGAAGTAATTATGGGGGAAGTATTTTCATCGGAGAACCCGCACATAGATAGAGGATGGACGGTTTAAAATTTTCCAACCTTTCTTAGCCAGCAGTGCGTCATTGAAGTGAATAAGGTCCCATAATCCCATTACACCCTCAAATTTAGGTATGCTGAGGTTCTCCCAGGCTATCTAGTGGGTTTTATTACCCCCATTGCTATTTCCCCACCAGAAGTTGGATGTGCATGCATGTATCGGATTTACTACAACATCTGGGAGCTTAAAGAGGGACATGAAATAGCTGGGTCTCCTTGTCGACTTTGGAAATTCTTTTAGGGGTCCAGCCTTGAATTTTCTTCTCAATCTTGTCCAACATAGATGTGAAGATTTCTTTTTTGGAGCGACTAATCACCGTTGGTTGCCCGAGGTACTTCTGATGTTTCTCGACCATATGAATTCCATCAATGGTGGAAATTTATTCTTTTTTGGTTAGAGGAACCCCATCACTGAAGGGGATTTCCAAATTTCCATGATTGATATACTTTCCAGAGGCCCTCTCATACTATTGGATCGCATGGCCGATCACACGACACTCATTATTGGTTGATTTGGAGAATAGAAGGAAGTCATCGGCGAAGAAGAGATGAGAAACCGGTGGGCTTGCACAGCAATCCATTGCTCTGTAGAATAGTCTCCATCAACACTGTAGTTATCCAACATTCAATATAATAGGAAATATAATTGTTGGAAAGCCGAAGTGAATATACATGATGATGAACTCGTAACAAGAACTAAGATAGCCTAGAATATCATTGACTTCATGTCTCTAGCACCTATAGAATGGGCTCTACCCTAACAAATGTACAATGGGAGCCAAAATATCAAAATGATTCATTATCAGATGAAGTGTTTATATTTGGTTCCATTAATTTTATTCATTTAATGGATCCATTGATTGATTATGTGTTTTATTATCAACCTGATTTCCCTATATAAAATTGGGGAGACATGAATTGAGGTCATATGGGATAAGAAAGCATAGGGAGTCATGATTGTGGTCAAATAAAAAATATCAGAAGCATCCTAGTAAGATATATCTATAATGTTTAAACTCATGGGAAGTATATTTAACAAATGTAGTTGGAGAGCTAAAATGCACCCACACATCTGAAAAATCATTTGGAACCAATCATTTTAGAAGATTGAATTTCCAATGGGTGGCCATTTGGAATGTCAAAGAAACTGGGTTGGCCAAGGTTTATTGATTCAAAAGTAGATCAGATTCCTTCCACGTCTTCTCTACCAGCCAAAAAATCATCCTCAAACATGTTACCTCAAAAAATTCCCCATAAGGGATAATCCACTATCGGGAAATATTAAATCAAAAACATGACATCGTGAATAAATTGGATGTATTTTCGGAAAATATTTCAATTAAATATCTCCATATTTGTCAAAAGATATGTTAGAATCACATGTAGAGGCTTTATTGTTCCCTCATGAGTTTGAAGCTATAATTTCTACCATTGAGGTATATTTTAGAAAGGTTTGTGCTTCAAATTGTCATATTGTTATCTCCTTCGCCGAGTAAGATATAAATGATGTTATAAAAACTCATATCATACAATATTCTATATCTAGAAGATTATATTAGATTGACATAAATCAATATTTTATAGAAAATGGATTATTTTTTAACCATATTCCTAGTAGAATTCTTCCCTAACTAGGGTGAAATGATGTAGATTTATCCCATTCATTGACAAAATTGAACAGAAACCAATGGTAATTATTAATATCAATATTAAATTTTGTGATCTAGTGTCTAATTATGAATTATTGGTCATATAGTAAGATACAAAATTCAATTTCATTCTAGGATTGACTTAGATGCATCATCTTGAAGTAATATCTTCACCATACCATAAATTCCTCAAATACTACAGAAATGGAAATATTGGGACCTTACATGAGGAAATATCTACATTCAAGTCCAGTGAATCTCAATACATTAATGTAAGATTCTACTGAAGAGAGGAAAATAAACCCATAAATATTGAATTTTCTTGGGTCACTACTTTGAATGGTTTAGGAATGGCTTCATCTAATATGTTAAGATATCTCAGTGAATAATATATGCTTCCCCTTAGTCAGTTCAAATATAGTAGCCTAGGTTTAGAGATGTGTGTGCGGGTCTTCATGATATCCAATATGTAAGTATAAATTGAGGATGTTGAAAATAATTTGATTCATTTATTGGTAGAAATTCTATATATTGAAATGCTCCAAACATTTCTTTAAAACATCATCATGTCACCACATCATCCATCGAACTTGCAGAAGTTGTGGTATCTCTATTTGAATCCACCTCCTGAGGCATTGACCTTTCCCTTGATCATATGGATTCTCTTACTTCACTCACCCATCTTGATATAGATGTAGAAGAATGAGAAAATTAATATAATAAGTTAAAGTGATTCTGATATTCTCCTCTAGAATTTGGAGAAAGGTTCTATAACATTATCAATAAACATTGATAGACCAGCCATGGTATAGAAGAGGATTTATGACCAATGATTATCAGCAAAACTATGCCCCTTCATGAGAAATAAATTTTTACATATTTTCTAAGGAAACACTAGGACATTTTTCCTTGGAATTAAACATAGATTATTGGCATAAATTATGATGTTGATACCCATCATCATAGTTTGGAAAAATAACATTGTGGATACAAGCAAGAAGCTAGAAGGACACATTTTACTCATACTACCATGGTCAAAGACAAATTTTATATGATCATAAAAAAATCATTACAAAAATACAATACCAAAAATATATTTCAAACATATATTCCCAATAAATAAAAAAGAATAGGAAAATTAGGGATTGCCTCTATTTTAGAGACCTAAATCAACACTATCCCAAATATTATTTTATGTTTTCAAATACAAGACACTTCACCGATGAAATATCTGGCTTTCAGGCCCTTTTAGTATGACTAGATATTTAGTATATAATCATATATGGATGGACCTAGAATATAGAGAACCAAAAAAGTTTAAGGCCTCTAGTTATTGTTTTTCTATTAAGTAAGTCCATCTAGTTTGAAGAATTTAGTGCTATATATTAGTTTTACATTCAACGTATCTTCAATCCCTTCATTGGTAAAACAATTGATTGTTATGTCTACTATTTTTTTGGATAAACCTCAGTATTGTTTTGATCACATTTAATATTTGAAAATATTATTTTAAAATCTTTGACAACACATCCTAAAGATAAATACCATGAAATTTTCTTTCAGAATTACATTAGAGAAATTTACCAGCTTCTTTATACACCACTATGGCATGAATGTTGTCCCAGAGAAGTCGACGTAAATTGTGATTATGTAACATCATCTAAAACTCAATTAATTGAGAGAAGTTCATGGAAACCATTCATATAATTAATTATTCATAGGAAACCTCAGAGTAAAATGTTTTCCCTTCACCAACATAACAAAGAATGAGATTATGTTTCATTAGAATGGTGATTTCCAAGAAGCTTTTGATAGCCTCATTAAATATCTATTGATCTCACGTGTGTTGATTCCAATAGTTGAGGGAAAGTATATCATTACATATGTGATGGATTTGGAATGATCACTAGGTTTCATTATTATGTAGAAAAATTATATCGGTAGTGAGTAGATCCTTTATTATCTTTGTAGAACAATACTAGACAATGAGACACAATATTCAAATGTCGAAAATAACTATTTGGCATTTATTTTCAAAATTCAAAATCTAAGTTATTAGTTGGAGAACCATGAGTTTCATTCAAACTTTCAGATCGGTCCACTCAAATATATCCTCAATTGTCCCATTATGACAAGATTCTTGGCATAATGGGTGGTCATTCTTTAATTATTATATATTCGGTCATTCTATGGAAATATATTGAAGGAAAATCATTAAAAACATCATAATAGAACATCCATTTTTGGAGATGTACCAATGATTTAAAAATTTCTATATGGGGAAATATTTTTTCTTTAGGACTCTGCTCGAATATGGGAAATGCACATTGATGGAGTATCCATAATTCGAACACGAAAGAGGTGATAATATTCCAAGATGAACAAAGTCAGTTTAGGGGCCATCCTCATTTTACCAAGAAAGTCAATTTTTTATTATTATTTTCTTCCATCCTAAGGATTCACCAACATTGAGGATTAGTAACAAACCCTCACAGCATGATTTGAACTGGATTTTCAAATAACAGTGACCCACCTGAGAATCAATGGTGATTCTGAATTTTTAATTAAGTAGATCAATAGAGGTTATTCCATTAGAAATGAAGATAATATCATCATGCTTAAATTTTTTTAGGGATGATGGAAGAATTCACCAAAAAGACATCATTAACTCATGTCTTGTATTCACAAAACACTTCGAAAGATGTGTTATAAAGTGCTATTATAGCCTTGTAGATCTAGACTAAGAGGAAACAGTCATTATCATCTCCCATCATAAAATAATACTATCATTTGTTAAAACTAGCGTATAAGATATAAAAAATATCAATTATACTCCTGAACCATAAAATCTTGTAAATGGACGGATAAATCTAATCCCATAATTTCACAAAAATTGGAGCCTTTATCTTGGAAGGGCTAGAAAAGAGAAGGTATGATGATAGTCAACCAATTTCATTATCAGTGATAGCCCAATTCATCTGAATGTTCCTTATAATAGAATATTTCATGTAATCCTCCTCATACTAATTAAAGAAAAGTATAAAATTTCCACTACGAAAGAGGTTCATTCTATCTCTTATGGGGACCATTATTCAAGAACCATGATTTATCACCAAATTACAAGGCTTTGGTACTTCTGTCCTTTGATAACACATGATCACACAAAATCGTGTCAAGATGTTTCACTCCTACAAAGTGCAGTACAATTTCATTTATCAGTCCACCTAGTTTCTTTATAATGATAAATACATGTATCCATTATCTATATAGGGGATGGATGTTGTAGGACCAAACCCTCCAACCATGGCTAAGAAGTTCATGTAAATCCTAACTGATACTAACTTCTTCTCTAAATGGGATGCAATGATACTATTAAGGATATTGGAATCGAAAGAATCATAAATTTCAGATAGTCTAACATAATCATAATATTTGGTGTACCTAAAATAATAATAACGAAAAACACTGTCAATTTAGTCTCTTCCAAATTCTAGAAGTTGTATCATGAGTACAACATCGAATCCATCCATTGTTCCCACTACCATGTAGTGGATAGTGGATAAATAAAGGATCTCAATAAATCTATATCGATCATCCTCTAATATATTGTGGATAAAGAAAAATAATATTGGCCTGAAAATATTTTTCCATCATTATGGGCCTACCAAACTACAATCCCCACTACTACTCAGGAAACTCCATATATTTTGGCTTATAGAATAAAATTAGTTTTTCCGATCGAGTCAAAATACCCTGAATCTATATTGTTACCTATAAAAAACTACATGATGATCAAAAATCAAAGAGAATATTTTATTAATTAAAGAAACTTGATGAGAAGAGGTTGTATACCCTCCATAATTTATAAATATACTAGAATCAGATAGAATGATTCATCAACAACAAAGTTAATCCTTTTTCATTACTTGAAGGAGAAATGATACTAGTCCTCAGAACCCCAATTATAATAGGCCATAAAACTCTAAATCATTAAACAATGTGGGATGTACCTTATTACATACATAATTTAAACTCCAATGGATCATACTCATTAATCACAATGGATGGGGAATGTACTATGCACCCTAGAAATAAAATATTACCCAACATATACATCATGTGATTCCATAAGAAAAAAATAACGGGTCACCTCCATAAGTTTAATCCCAAAACAATATCCTCCTTTCTAGAAGGCATTAAATTTCGTGGTCTTCATCCATATTTCTAGATAATAAATTGGGTGACACCAATGTCCTCTTTTTTAGATGTTTAAATATATAGCATCATGGTATTTCTTGTGTAAACATGAAAGGAAAATCATAGTTCTTAATTGTACAACCTTAAACTACCACACGTCATCATTATGGCCATAAGATTTTGAAATACGTGGTGTTTATATAGGTTGAAAGACAATAAACTACATGAAACCACCATCCTCTCCATATGATGTTAAACAAGAAAAAATCATGGTCTTGTATGAACACCCATAAAAGAAAAAATATAGGTCCTATTCATAAGAAAGAAAAATTCAAGATACTATATTCGGGAAAGCATGATGTAAACATGCATGGTTATTATAATTGTTGCATGACATAAAAAAACACAACATTTTCATGTGTGATTGAGAAGATCCTAAACATCAATGTTGGTCTCCTACCACACCTACCTTAATGAACTATTTGTGTCTTTATTCTTATTTACATTTCATATGTATTTATTCATAAACCTCATGTATTTTGCCTATCCAAAAATATAACCCCATTCATAAGATGGGTTTCACCATCCTTTTGCTCAAAGGCCTCCATTCACACCATGTTTGTTTATTACTGGTTTCCAAACCCACAATTCCCAAATTATAGGTGCTTTCCATATGAACTAATATTATGAGACACCATCATCGTGACTGAATGAAATAAAATTTCAATGTTAACATCATTTTTGAATGAAGAAAAAATGTACAAAATTTCAATCCATACTTGAATTGATCATAACCTTGTTCTCTGGTCTCCTACCAAACCAAAATTGAGAACTATGTATGGATTGATTCTTATCATTAAGGGATACATTGTAATTATAAAATCATTAATACTTGGTCTTGATGTATTATCAAAATTCACCCCTCTCTATGTGTAGGTCAGGCCTACCCAGTGAGCCCTCTTCCATAACTATGTGTGGTTTGATTATCCCATTGAGGAGATATGTAGTGATGCCTAAACCTTTTTTCACCAGGCCCAGTTATGGATTCACCAAAAACCATTTGTTACCTATGGAACTATCACCCTAATATTTTAATATGGTAATGCTCTTAAGTTTAATCCTCAACCAAGATTTAAGCTCCGTGATTTGAGTTTCTCCTCTCGGTTATAACAAAATAAAATTCTCCCATGGGCCTCCTTTGTAGTTATTATCCCTATGATAATATCTTTGATGACTGACCTAAACATTCATAGTCCATTTCCTCATTGAATGACATGAAAAAAATAACATTTCAGTTCATGCATTAATGGATGAAAACCTTGGGTGCTAGTCTCTTACAACACATTTTTCACAGAACAATCTGTATCTTGATTATTCTATATTAGGATACATAGTGACCCATAAATCTTTATTTTTTAGTCTATATGAAATTTTATAAAATTTCCACCCATACCTCCTATATTTCTAATAACATAGGTTGGATAGGTACTATTTACATCAGTTCCCACATCTCAATCACACGTTGTTAAACTGTGAGATGCATCACCATCACCATATGATGTTAAATTGCATGTCCAAAATCCATAAGACTAGATGTTAAACTACAATACTTACCCTGTAAAAAACCAGGATGCATCATATGATAAATATGGTATGAATCAAACCTTGATCATGGTTTCACAACATAAAACTGTATAAAATTTCAATATATACTTGAATAGATCATAATGGGTTTGTTGGTATCCCACAAAACCTATATTCAATAAATAAAAATTACTTGATTCTCACCCCTGTGAGACATGTATTGATGATCATACCCTATTTCCTGGTTCCAAAAAAAAATTAAATACCCTATTATCTATCTTACACTCAATGATCTATACAAGATTTCTTAATTGGGTTTCCTCATTAAGGAGACTATCACGAAAAAAATTGTATTCTTCCCAATAATTGAGTCAGATCTATTCAAGGAACTCCACACCTCATGGATTATGCTGGATCAAATGCTTCATTTTATAATGAAATAATTACTTCTAAATAGCATACACATTGTTCATGGAGAACTCAAATCTCCATAAGATTTTTTCACCCATTAGTGTTGAAATTTCACTTTCACAACAATAATTCTTTTTTGACTGTAGATAATATTCCCTTGTTTGGAAATACATATGTTTCCATTAAAATACCAATCAACGAAAGGCCTAATTCTTCTCAGAAGAGGCCTCTTCTATCCCCATATTCCCTCACAATTTTATGTTCGAAACTAGCTTTTTGAACATGGATCATAGTAATTACTTTCATACTTGTCCCATTTCACTGTTCCCTATATGAGAATTACTAATATTTTGGATTAAAATTTCCTTTCTCATGTCTGATGCATGATGAAACATATTGATCTAAAATTTATCATGTCACTCTTTTTTACATGATATCATATCAAAAAACTACTTACCATATGATATTAAATTTAATCTAAAATTTCATCACCGTATAACACTAAACATAATGCTTTAATAAACTATGTATAACTGGATTATCTCCCCTTTGAGATATGTATCGACACTCAAATACTTCATCCTGGATGAGTTATCACATCATAAAAAAATCTTCTTTCAATGATTTTAATATCTTTTAGATTTGGAGGAAATATTTTCCATTCGTTGTTCCTCACACTATGTATTGATATCATGGGATTAGGATTTTTTGGTAAAGGGGATTCCAAAAAAAGTCAAGGAAAATCATATTATATCATAGAGGACTTGGTCCTACTTGCATAAACTTAAATTCACACCAAAACATACTTGATTCATGATGTTAAATAGCAAGATTTATGTATCTTATTTGACATATATGGCCATCACCTAAGAGGACCAATATGTTGGGTGTTGGTCTCCCACCACCCATGTTTCCAAGAAATACATATAGATGGATTCTCACCCTTGTGAGATACATAGTGATGCTCGAATATATAATAATAGGTTAATACATAATTAACAAAATTACAAACTATTCTATGTATGATATATATTTTCATGTGAGGGTCCATTATAGTTTCTTAATCGACTTGTGTTCCCATACTCAAACAGAAAAATACACCTATGAAAATTCAATAAAGTATGGATAATTTTTATGTTGGAAACCCTATTTTCAAACATGGTATGAAGTCATCCATTTCAATTTTTCTATAAACTCATATAGATTAATTCACACATTAATGAGATACATAATTGTGCATGTACCATTTATCTCGGGCCTATCTATGATATTAAAAAATCATTTCCCTTTGTATTGCCCAGACTAGGGTTGGAAATATTCCCTCATTTTGGAGTGGTTTGGACATGAAATGCTCCTTTTATAATCATGAAAATTTCCTAAAAAAATTATAATCTCTGTATAGTAAAATATAAATCTCCATGAGAATTCCATAGAAATTAGTAATATAAATAAATTTTATTGAGGACATTGTTCTATTGAATATACATGACATTCCCTATTTTAGATTTCTATAAACCGACCTTAAATGGACAGCTAACCAAAGATATATTCATTCTTACTAGTGACCTATTCAATCCCTTTATGAAATTGTAACATTATGTCAAAACCCATCTTTTCAAACATGGTCTGTGACCATTCCTTGCATACTTGTTACATATGAATTTTCCGATTTGGAAATCCCTTGATTGAATTTTTTTCCCCATTCTTAATTGATGAAGAATGATGGAACACTTTTTTTCAAATTACTATGGAATGGGAAATAACCTATATTTTGGTCAATTTAAATATAATTTAAGAGAAAATAATTATATGACCCAACAACAGGATTTTAAACCATGAATCTTCATTCCTTATCACATGACCCTAAACTGTAGAGTGCACATGTCCCTATAGAATGAAATTATACTATGAAACACATGGTAAAATCCATATAAACTATTACCAACATTAGAGCTAGATCCCTGAAAAGGTATATATTATTGAATTTGGAAGCTCACATTATTCCAATCCTATGTTGGGATGAAATATAAAAAATCACTAACTATATGTAAGAGTTAGATCTACATATAGGTTCTATTATTTCATAATTATTATTTTATCATGGATATCATACCTAACAATGTGTTTTCATTAACATCCTACATTTCAATCATGAAACCCGATTGGGGTATAAAATTCACTACTTATTCCATTCAATGAAATTATTTTTGTGTTTAAATAGTTCCCCAATATACCTCTTATTTCTCATGTGGAGCATGACGGATGTGATCTTAGAGGATCTATAAATTTATTTTAATTGGATGAAGGATTTTCCATGGGACATGATATATTATTGTTCTTTTCTTCTCGTCATGGTAGTTTGAACATTGTAGAAGTATTTTTTACAAAAACCATCAGTGCCTTAGAATATATACACCCCATTCTCTGTGTAGGGATATGATCTAGATAGAAGATTATGAAACATGTTCAGAAGTTCATGGAAATATTATAAGAATAAAATTTTCCATCTTCCTACACAAGGGTCAAATCCATGTAGGGATTCTTATATTCATGGAATAGAAATCTAATTTAGTATAAGTACTATACCAATGATTTTTCAAAGTTGTTCAACTTAAAAAATAAACATTGATTGGTTTTAAAAGACCATAAAATTCAAAATTTAGATCTTTTACCCATATTCAATTATTTTTATTTACATATACTATTACATGGACATTCTGAAAAAATAATGGGTCAACTCTATTGTTACTGTTAAAATTTTAGGGGAAGGATGGATTGAGGTGAAAACTGATAGATATCTTCAAAATTTTCATTCATTAAGAAATATTTTCTATGAGAACTTACCTCCTAAAATATCTCATTCAAATTATTTTTCAATGAGAAAAAAAATAATTAATACTATGAAACATGACATGATTCAATCCACAAACCATCTAACACCTAAAATAAGCTATTATGATCCTTGTCAAGATTGGTTCTCCTAACAGCTTTAGATTTAGATAATGTCTTTTAATGAATTACCTTAACTCTTGACCATTCTATTTACTACCTTACTATCTAGTATTTATTGATTAAATATTATTCTTTATCCTAGCTAATTGATCATCATATCTTCATATCTCCACATTTTTTTTCAAATATTTGATTTGAAAATTTTTCATATTCAACAACTATGTGATGTAGCTTAGTAGAAGTATCATTTAATGATTGCATGTGAAAATTAAAAAGATTAAACTAGAATGGATAACATTTAAAAGTAACAAACTCCTCTGGAGAGATGATAACATGATGGATAAGGTCATGAAAGTGAAGCTAATAAAACCCACCTATTCCTAATCGAAGGAAAATTTGGCGATGGTTGTTTGTATTATAAGAAATATGAGCTAATGGAGTTTATGTTATAATGGTGTAAATATTTTTCCAATCCCATTTTACCATATCCTAATGTTAATTATAAGAACTAGGATCCCCACCATATTCAGCAATTTCCAATGGAATATAATCTGGTATTCCATTCATAGTGGATGGATTCACCCCAAAATGAGACACCAATGTGGGAAATTACTCCATCTTCACCTCCTCTTTAATCTCTGGAAATGATCTGAAATTTGTGGAAATGATTAGTGTAATTCCCAATGTTGTTCAAATAGGACTAGAATCATTAGGAATCCAATAGTTCTAATTTGAAAAATGAGGACTATATCAACCTCATTAAAATATGAAATTGAGGATAAAATGTTATAATTTTTATGACGTCAAGAAAAACATATTTCAACTTCAATAGTTGGTTAAGTTAACAGGATGAAAAAAAACTAGCGAGGGTAATTGTTTATAAACCCATAGAACTAGTTTCCCCAACAGCACATTAAGATAGTATTCATTCAACAACTTTTTATAAACCCATGAAATGTTAGTTGTACCAATAATGAGAGGTAAATAAATTTCCTTACCAGAATATTCATGCATCATCATTAACAACAGTTAACGAAGGAGGATTCATTGTGATTCCTTTTTATCATTGGTAAGGGGTAAATATGCATCATATTACATGAATATAAAATTTAAGGAAAACTTTTATGGATAATAAGGCTTTCAATTTGATACCCCATCACCTTGAGGTGTCATAATATCATATCTTAATGTGATGACATAGGAATGTTCTTATAGAGAACCTTTACAATTATCTTCAAATTCTCTAGAGGGTTGTAGATAAATAGTGAAGTAAAACTATGGTAGATAATTTTACAACTCAATAGAACCATTGATTTATAGGGATGTTAGGTGCAAGATATTAATTTTGAGAAATGGGAGGAACAAGTTGGAATGAGGGATCATTATAGTACGTAGATATTTGTAACATAGAAGGTGATTATCTACCTAGCTATATAGAAATTTAAATGTCACTCAATGGTGTTTTAGGGACCTCTTATCCTGTATATTACCCAATAACACATAAATGGGAATTTTTTTGGTAAATATTGGTTTGTGGGTTATCCATTTTCAAATTTTTGTTTCAACATCAAGGTGTATACCTTAACACAAGTATATGAATAATGAGATGGAATAATCAATTCACATAAAAGACATGGAGGAAACCCCTACTGACCCAAATGTTGGAGTTTAGTCTAGCCTGATCTAGTAAACCCATATAGTATGATGGATTTACTTGATAGTGGCCATTTATGAGACAGGAAAACCTATAAATTGTTGATTCATATGGGTTCTGGTACTATTAATTTTTTCCCTTAGGCCACTATCCGGAATAACCAGATTAATCAATCACTAAATGGAATGATTTAATTGGCGTAAACATCATTACCCATGATTTCTCTTCCAAAATAATTAAATCTCATTTTAATGGATAAAACTATTTGGTATATTCCAAGGTGTTATTTTTACGATGGAATTAATCATACATAATGTGAATAATAGGAATTCCTCTTGATTGGTATATATCCCACATTATGATACTGACTTCTCAATGTAAAATTTTAATGGAATTGGTGCTCAAACACAAATAAATGATCCATTAAGTTAAGACATATATTTTTGAAAACACAAAAAACTAAGAAATACATACTACTAGATACAATCCTGTGATATCAAATAATTTTTGGAATTATATGAAATTATGGCATACAAAGAACACCCAGTCCCATTCATCATAAAATATTCCCTCAGATCGCATATCCCACTTGAAAATTCATCCTCTATTGAGATATTTTCATTATAAATTTATAATGGATGGATAATCATTAATGTGATACTACAAGGATATATCATCATTATGCTGATTACATTGAGTGTATATGGAAACATTCAGAATGGAGACTTACTCTTGACCTGATTTAGAAATTATGTGTCTTGTAGTGTAAATGGTCACTTGAAAAAAATAAAATGACACCTCAAACAATAATTATGATTAATTTTGATAAAATAATGTAATGTGAGTGTCATATTTAATTCTAAAGTTGTATAGAATTGATCTTCTAGATAATGGGTTATTTTGATGCTCTTGTGAAAGGGGGATCTTCAGAATACCCTCTTGAGGGATGATCCGATGTCAGATATCATTTTTTTATTCTTGGAAATAGAGGTCATTCTATCAATAAAAGCCATAAGAGACATATATTTTTTTCAAATATCAATTTTATCCCTATAGAAACCAAAATAAACCGAAATATGTTAGAATTATGTCAGGGTATGGTGAACTCTATAGAACTATGAAAATCACGAATCACTTCAGAAAAAATTTGAAGAATCTTATTGATATGAGGGAATAATTAAAAAATAGAGGTGAATTAATGGATTTCAATAAATTACTAGTTCTCAAATGATATTTTTTCAATGAGGGAGAGGCCACTCACACAAGAAAATTCTATGTGAATACGCTGTTTAGAACTAAATCACTAATCGATCACAAAGTGATGGATTTCTGAAAATTACAGATGAGTACATTATGAAAACTTTTATAGGATCATGCCCCTATCTTAGATCACAAATATATCTCACTGCATTCCAATAATCATTAAACTAGACCAATCCTTCTTTGAAATTTACCCCTCGTCATGCAGATCAAAACCCATTCAGAATATGGGAATTTTATTTTCCATGAAATTTTGCCATTAAAAATTAGAAGGATTTTAATGCATTTTGGTGTGGAAAGGTAGGATTAAAATAATACCATATGATTCATAAAAATTAAAATGGTATAGTACCATTAACCATAAGGTACCCACTCCATTTTCATAGCATCCACTCTATGAGAGGTTATATTCCACATAGCGCATCTGTGAAGAACCCTCACCAAGATTCCCCTCAAATGAGATTATATTTGTGGTGTGAGGAATATTTTTCAAGTCACCCACAAAATATTTTTTGTTTTTGAGGCAAGATGGGTATTTTAGCCCACTATAAATGAAAAATATTTTCTCAGTTCCAGGATTTATCTTTATCACCACACAAATGAAAAATTTCTATGTGGTGTGGGGCATCTTTTTTAATACCCCACTAATGAAAATTCACTCTACTATGTGGGAAGATTCCCAAAAACCAAGGTCCTTTATGGAAGGATGTTTAGTTGTTATATATATAACCACATAAAAAACCCCACACATTGACAGATTGAGGTGGGAGGTTTTGGGAAAAATAATTTAAGCATGTGGTTTTTAATAGGTAAAAATATTTCAGATATAATAAAAAAAAGAAGAAAAAATCAATCTGCGTAGCATAAAATGTTGTCTTCATCGAAAAGAGTCATTTTTGGGACAACCATTATCATAGAAAATCCATTTAAGGACCATCATTCCTTAAACTACATGTGGATTAACTCTTTTCTTATAACCATTATATATAGAAAAAAGTATGTGTGATTGGGTTCTTAAGTCTCAAAACCCTTTCGTGATGCATTCATCCATCCCTCAACCCCATCGAAAACTCTCTAACCAACCCACTCTAACTCGATTAATAATGTGATGAGGCCCAACCAGGCCCCTTTGAGAAAAAAAATTTTCAAATAAATATGTCCCAACCAGGACCCTTCATGTACCACCCTTCACGAAACACACAACTGGTCTACTTTATGAACCACCCTTTGTAAAACGCCTAACTAGGTCCGATTAATCACCAGGCTATGGCCTCTTCCAAAACCACCAAAAACATAGGACCAAATCAATGGGAACACCAATTTTCCCTCTCGATCATACATTCCCATAGAAAATGAGTTCCTACCAGTAAAATCTTAACAAGTGGGGTCCTCAGAATGTTCTCATCTATACATTACCATGGAAACGAAGGTAACAACATTGGTGGTAGTGGTAGGGGTATCCCCATTAAATATGGTAATGGGGTGGATCAAACATTACTTAACTAGTGAGGGGTACTAACTTATCAGTATCACAACTCTAGAATTAGTAAAAGAGAATCCCTCATAGAGTAACCCCCTAGACGTTCTTTTCGGGCCATAGCTAGATACATATTCAAATATGACTAACCTGGTTAAAAAAAGAAAATGAGATACGTGCACATTCAAATCCCTTTCTTTTATCCATCACCTACCCTCATCCACCAATGGGAAAAAAGATTGTTCGGTTTTTCAGATCATAAAATTATTCTTGTTTCTCACACCAATAATGACTCACATGGTATTATAGGTCAGAAACAATCATGAATTATTCATGATCAGCTACCCATATATAGATGAGACTCCCTTTATAAAGCTTCCAATCACACCTTAAAGGGCCACCTACTAGGTTTATTCTCCAAAACCATATTTCTATCCTCTTATAGGGCCATATTCCTTGTGAAGAAAACCTTCAAAGGGCCATATTCCAAATAATTAATAAAATGGGACTCCTATATAGAAGTAATCCCCAACCCAAAAAAACTATAAGGGCTTTGATTATCAACCAATTAGGATATGAAGGAATCCTCCTTCAGTTCTAAACCCAACACTACAAATTCACAATAATGATCTCTCGAGTATATCCCCATTAGTGTTGTATTCAACTTTATAGGATATATTACATGTGAGAACCTTTATCAGCATCCTTATTGGTTCATATTACTGATAGGATCATTCCCCACATGGGATATTGCATCTCTTCTAGTCCTTTTAGGCCACTTTAGTGTCTATGTCCTACACAAACCATGGCTAGGAAAATTCTTCTTAGTCACCTTTTCATTAGGATGTTAAACTAGATGGATTTGTCCTCGTCACATGACCATAAAATTCATGATTTGGCCATTAAGTGGCACAAAACTATGGGGGTTCTAATTACTTTCACAAGGATAAACATTAAGCCTACCTCATGGACCTGGTCCAAATATCAGAACCAGTTATATATTATAAGGTGATGTTAAATTGTCGAGCATCTGATTATGTGTCTTAAACAAGAATCTTGATAATAAATTATCTAATGATCTCTAATTTCTCTACAAAAATTTTATCATCAATTTTGATCCTTAGATACATATATAGGATACCGTTGATGAAGAAACTCAAATACATACCAATGTTTCTATACTCAACACATTCCAATAATTTTTTGTATATAGTTTATCTAGTCTATACAAGGGTTTTGATAAAGGATTCCTAAAATGTATTAAATATATTATATAGGCCTAGAGTTATGAATAATTCCCCCAAAAATGGCGTGATGTTCCCGACCTCCCATCCTCTCAATCCACACACCTACTATGTTATCATTGGTGAAATAAAAGTGGTATCTATCCTTTTGAAATAATTTTTGTATCAAATCTAAATGAGTTTGTGTGAGAGACCAGGGATGGAGCTATACTATCTTCCCACAAGAATTTTTCTCACTACTATTTACAATATTAATTGTATTTTTCTTAATCGATACATCCAAATCCAGTTTGAGATCATCAATGTCTATCATGTGAGATGGGTTCAGATGATATCTCTATAGCTATGACATTTGAAACACATTTTTCATAGTTTTGTTTCATTTATATGGGATAAATGGTATGAAACATGAATGAAACTTTCCACTATCGCAAATAGGTGGAATATCTTGGGCACGATCTTCCCATGTTTCCAAATATAATTTTTTTCAAAAATAGGAAACACTCAAAGGAAATATTTATGGACACCCTCAAACTCCTGAATTAATATCTGATAGAATATGTATAATTTATTCTGACTATGAGTGGTCATGAATCTCTTTTGGATCAAGTTTAACTCCCCAAGAATTTCTTACATGAGACCTGGTCTAACGAGTGCTGAATCACCATCCCCCAACCAAAATCGTGGATAATGAAAATTTCATTCATAAAATGATTAAAAGGATTTTTCTGGATCATTTTATATAAGGTGTTATTATAATAAACTCAATGAGTTCCTTTCAAAAAACAATACGGGTTCTATATGATTGTCCCAAGAATCAATAAAATCAAAGAAACAGTCTCACAACATATCCTGATAAAGTTGAATCATCTACTAAGATTGGTTAGCAGTCGGTTGATGATAGTATGTACATAGAAGTACCTATGATACTCAAGATCCATGAATACCCTACCAAAATTGAGATGGGAAGTGAGGATCTGAATCATATACAATACACCATGGAATACCATGCAATAAAATTATTTTTAAAATATAAAAACTACCCAGATAATCAATGGTGATGTTCTCTCGAAATGAAAAAAGTAGGATGACTTCATAAATCGATCTATGATCACACACACGACATCATTATCGAGGGTAGCTGTTGGAAACCCTACCCCAACATCCACACTGAAATCATACAATTTCTACTTCTAAGTGGTTAGAGGTTGCAACAACCGAACATGCCTCTGATGCTCGACCTTCACCCACTGTCCGGTGAAACATCTCTCCCTGAATCCTATTATATCCTTCATCATTATGGGCAACCATAACTATCTATGAAGAATATAGTGCAATTTGTTTTCAACCTATATGCACTGGTAATTTAGAAGTATGAAACTATATCCTCATAAATTCATAAAAACTTATTGGAACTGATACTCGGCCTTGAAAATGAGGAACATTTAGCTACCAAGAGATCACCCTCATGGTGGCTCCCTAAAATATAAGTTGTCCCTCAGAGTAAGGCCCCGTAGATCAGATAACTACTGTTTCTTGATCTGGTGATGAGGTATAGGAATAATCTATGTCATAGTTAGATTAAACCATCCCTATGACTCCATAGTATCGAGAAACATGACAAAAAGTGTTCCATTATCATCCATTCTTCAGAATACCACCACACTACCTCTGTATTAATCTTCTTTCTCAATGCGTATGAAGTAATATTTCACATTCTTGTTTTCTATGATAACTATAAGACCAAATACTTCATATACTCAACCCAAATACTCTTTGAGTGGTTATTCTATTGAATGGTAATGATGTAATTGAGGATACTATGGTCTGTTTACATCATTAAAATCCCCCTATAAGGTAGTGTCTCCCACACCTTAGAGGGTGTACCACCACCACTATCTTTACATCGCGAGGAAGGTAATTTCTCTCATGAAGTATCATATATCATGATCCATAATAAACTAAATGATTCTCTTTCATTAGAATTACCTTTATTTTACCTCTATATGAATCCAATTACATTGTATATTCCATGAATGGAAAAGTAAAAGTGTGGATCGTTGTAGTGGTTAGTAAAATTTTCAATTAAAAAATGTCCCCTCACAAGAATCTGACCATGAAAACATCACCCCTTTCATGGTCATCTCAATTATAGGTGACTCTAAATTGGTGAATACATTGATAAAACACCAAAAATTGTCTTATAAACCTAGAAATATAAGAATATTGAAGACATTGTTAGGTTGCACCACAATACGATTACATTAACTTTCTCCAGATCCACTACCACTCAAGCCATTGAAATTAAATGTCATGGAGGTTCACTCAGTCTATCCAGAATATTCATTTTGATAAGTTGAATTCAATCTGACACTATCTCAGCATACATAAGACAATGTCAATATATAGGACATGATAATTTTTAGTATATGTTCACTAAGATATGATTGAAAAACTACCACAAAACGATCCCTTAATGAATGAAATATTCAATTCATCATGGACTAGAATACTACAGGTTCATTAGATGGACTGAATATAAATACCACAGACTCATACATTTTATACCTACTCCTAAATGTTGTTTAAGTTAGATCTGGTGGATTTACACTCAACTAATGGTACCCTATCCTCAATGAAATCATAGGGAAAATCCCAGAACTACATAAATGATCAATCATATCATTGATGTGTATAAGGGGATATAGTTTTTTCTCCATAATCTAGTTCAATGTTTTAAACTCCACACATAATCACATATTACCACAACTTTTCTTAGTGGAAATAATTAGAGATCCCTATAGAAAATTACATGGACATATGATTTCGTTGCCTTTTTGGTATTGAAACTGAACATTAAAATCATGAATCTATATTGGTTCCATTCTATTAGTAAGAATATAAATTTTTTTAGCTCCAAAACCAACTCGACCATTAAAACTTTCTCTAACATTGGTGGTAATTCATATAACTCTTCATGAAATACATAATGTAAATGGTCCACTACTAAAGGAAAGGTATCATGACACATTTCACCATCAACAATGAATGTATTTCATCTAGATACATGGGACAATAAAATATTAACTAAATTGGTTTTTAATGACAAGACTGAAGATCCCACTCCCCCTGATGGATTTAGATTAACACTTTTAGAGATAGAAATGCACCACTCCTCTAATAATAGTTGATATAATCATGGTTGAAAACTATCCAATACATAGTAATAATCAAATAAAACCATATAATTTCCATCATGAAAATATCAAAGGAAATGGTAGAAACCAATTTCAGGAGATAATTCCTTACAAACATTGATACCCTACAACTGAACACCCAACAGTGTGTCACTGGAAAAAACATCCATCTATTCTCTCGACATCCAACCCCATCCCATTTTAAAGATAATAAAATAAAAAATATATTGACTCTCATGTATTAAAAAACATTAAATTATGGGTAGATGATATAAGAATAATACCTTTAATGAAAGATGTTTTTGCATAAAAACTAGCTGGAGTAGACATTATCGACTATACCTGACTCACTCCATTGCCCTAGGCTCTATTCTGTCTACCCATAAATATTACCTCTAATGGGTACTATCACTCCTACATGGGGGCACCACATACCTATTATCATATTGAAAATATGGAGGAACCCTATATTCCAATCTATCGAGGGGTAGCTAAGTCCCCCAATCTCATGTACTTATCCTAATCTCATTCTCTTTCTCCACTATAGTTGGATTATGTGAAACCATTGAAGATGACCCAACTTTCCATAAACAAAAAACTCCATTGTGGGGTAAGGAAATTGATGGAACTTGTGGAAATACTTTCTACACTGAAAGAACTATAAACAACATTGATTCTGAGATGACCACCCACTTCCATGGATTCACTAGCCATTATTTCACTAACAATAACCATCATAGTGGCACATCCTATTTATGGATGATCATCTCCCAGATTTCACTCCTAGAACTTTCTAACCATGATAGAGGAATCTTTATTATTCCCTTCTATGTTCAGATCTTGGCTCCTCACATTTTTTAAATTTCATCGTACAGATATGTTCACATGAATCCTAACCTCATAAAAAATCTCATCCTTAAAGTCCCCACCTTGGTGGCCTCATCAGTTTAAAAGGATGGAAAAATTCATTGTAGGCCTATGATGAATATAGCATAACCCATCGCTAACATTCTATGAGATTTATGGTCCATGAACTCACAATACTTATTTTCCATCAATGTTTCTCTATATAATTTTCTGAGAAACTTCACCTCAAATTACTTCTTGGATAACTCCTCCTAATTCCCATATTTCTCCAGGATGTCCCACCATTTCATGGGTGGTCCTCAAATAATATAAGTAGAATTCTTCACCATATCATCTGTGAGTGGATATAGGTAATTTAAGATCATTTTTACAGAATATATATAGAATCATGATGCCTATATTCCTTCCTCCAAAGTGAATGTATATGGATGTTGTAGTTTTAGCTCTATCATCATATCAAACATCAATGGTGGATTGAAAACTATCTCCATATCCATGGATTAGAAGACCCTAAGGATGTTGTCTCAAAGTTTTTTTTATATCATATTTTCTAGAGCCTTTGTATTTTCCAAATAAACTATGTTAGTATTTTCTGGGTTACCACACTCTTGTTGATCAACTTGAATAATGTTTAGATGCATTTTCACAACAAAGACCAACACACTTCTTATATAATAATAACTCAATATGATCAACATAGATATGTGAATAGAATGGAGAAATACTAGTTTAATATTCCTCTACACATGGTTTAACATGTGATTTATTATAACATAATAGTTATTTTACTCTTTCTTATTCAATATATCTAGTTATTTTTTTCAAAACTCTCATGGGAATGTATTTCATATCCACTAAATATTTACCAATTAATAACAATGCATTTAAAAATATCCATATGTTTTTTTCATTATTTATTTGTATTCATGTCATTCAATAGTTTCCCATGAATAAAAATCACAATAAATAAACACACAACACGTCATGTGAATCTCCCAAGGTGAAATAACATCAAAACTATAAGACGATAACAACATAAACAATGATATAATAATTGGTAACATAGATATTACCTTATACATAGGTTAACAGATCCCATACAGAATCTCATTACTAATTTTTGATATATCCTAGTATCCTTTATATATTTCTGATATAGTAAAACAACAGCAAGAAAAACCAGATTCCCTGAGACCACATTGTAGTTTGCCTAACCTGGTACCCCCTCATGTGATCAATCTAGTAGGATCCATAACCTCAAGCTCACCTACCAATACTCTATAGGCTACTGACAAATATTTAGGGTTTAAAAGTTATTTTAGAGAGACTATAGTCCCTAGAATAGAGTATAAAATAGCATAAATAATAAATATTTTATGAAATAATATAATCAATGGCATGCATCTATATCAAAATAAATAACAACTCCAATATCTCAAAAAATAAACTTGTAATGAATGTTTTAAATGTAACTAAATAATGTGATGTTGATAAAATAATTAAAGAATAAGAAAACACAAATAAAACACTCCAAGTCACCAGTCCCGATCCTCATGGAGATTCAATCTCCCTGCTCCAACCCATCATGTGAGAAACAATAAACATCAAGGTCCATTTCCCTTGTCCAATGATGCATCCATTAAATCTATCCAGGTTCCAAATAGAGTCCCATCATGGGTATGAGTAAAAATCAATGCGTTAAAACCATTTTTTTCTAAAAAAATGTTTAAGATATATAGTGCATTCAATAAAGTGGTTAGTATGGTGTGACTTTATTTAATTAATATTACATAAGTACACTGGCCCTTGACCTCTAGGTAGGCACCAGGTTTATCCCCAACATTCTTCTATATAATGTTTGATATCTCGTTGATTATTAGAGAAAAATGACATCTAATTAGCATTAACCTCCCATTTATGGTATATAAATCAATAGTGGAGAACTTATAATATTCCTATAAGCATTATATCATCATGGAAAGACCTATTATCATTACAAAATCAAAGAAAATACCTATAATAATTATAGAATTTAGTTAAATCATATATGAACTACATGATCCAATAAAATACCTATGAGAATTATATCATATGAGAAAATATATTTGAGAATTAATGTTTCTAGTCAAATAACTATAATCATTACATCTTCACACAAGTCATCACAATTCATTAGGTCAATTCATCAAATTAACAATTATAATTGAAACTTTTATATTCATTATAATATCATTTAACTAATTATTATTCAATGTAATTCCATATGTAATAATTACACAAAACAAAAAAAATATTCTAAATAATAATATTAAGCTCTCATTCACTAAAAAACCATTTTAAGTGGCCATAGTGTTCAATCTATCCATGTATCAAGCTTGTTCAGTGGATGGAAACCCAATTAGGTTTTCAGATGAATTTTGTTTCAACACCACATTACTTGAAAATATCCAATGGGTGGTCTCAATAGGTGTATGTCATCATATAAGGAATGAAACAATTTTTTAGGTCATGGAAAATACATCCTTTTATGATGGAACCTATCACACCATGATCTAGGAATTTCATTTATTTTATTACTTTCATGGCTTTGGTTTCTTTGGTTGAGGTTCAGTTTGATTTCTTAGTTTTAATTTTTGAGTTTTGATGGTTTTTGGTGTATTTTTATCTTGATCACATTTGTTATGAATGGTAGGGGTGATAACCATGTGTCCTATTAAGGTAGAGGGTACTTTTAGTCCATTTTCATCTTGCATGGTTTGACTTGAATGAAATTGGAATAGATTGGGAAAAACTGTGTGAGGTCAGGGGAATAGAATGATACATGAGTGTTAGTTCCTAGGGCATGAAACATGGCCTATGCACATTTGGATGAAATCATGATGCACACATGTGAGGAATTCTACAAAATAGAAAATTGAAATTTTCATGGTGGAAACATAGTTTGTATAGCTGTTTGACAAGCCCATGGGGGTTCTCTTTTATCCAGTAGGGTGTACAATATTGGTGCATGGTTTTCAAACCATGCAACCATACCATGTGAGTTTCCTAGGTCATTAAACAGGTGAAATTCCTCATTTTCCTGGCCACTATATTTACCACAATTCCAGACTTTCCTCACAAATTCGACCTAAGAACACCGCGGGGGCCACCAAGGTCCTTCTTTCATTCCCCCTTTCATTCATTTAAGCTTTATTAATGTTCCTTGGTTCTGTTTCTTTGAGTTTGTTTTGTGAATTTCCACTTATCATCTTCTTTATCTCTTGCTTTCTGGTTTTATCTTGGTTTAGTTTTCCTCTTGGAAGAAACCTAACTAATAGTCTTGATGCGTGGTTGATTTCATTGATGTTAGGTTGTGCATATAATTCCTTGGGGAGTATTCTTCCATCTTCTAAAGTTATTTCTGCATTTTTATTTCATTAAAGTATGTGTCTATGTCTATTTCATTTTCTAAACATTCCTTTTGAAATATGATCTATCTTTAAATGGTATATGATTTTTTCCCCTTGCTTTTTGTGTGTTATTATAAATCCATTTGTTTATTTCATGATAGAAAATGGGTTAGAAATGGTATTCCAATGGGTTTATTTAATTATACATTTTTAAATACATTCAAGGTGTTTGATAAAATACCAACAAAAATATTAAAATGAAATTGGGTGAATTGGGTCGTGTTTCCCCGTTGTTATGTTTTAGTAATGTTGTTGGATTATGAATTTAATGTTGTATGTGGAAATTTGTGACTTTTATATAGTGAATCCTATGTGTGTCTTGTTTTGTTGGTTTATATTCATGTGATGTTTCCTTAAAAATGGGTTTGGTTAATTTTTTTGAGACTTGAATACTATAATTGAATGGAGGTTTGTGTTTTATTAAATGAATTTATAAATGGTTTTGGGTTTGAATATTATGTATTAAATTAATTTGGAAAATTTTAGTTTCTTAATGGGTTCTCGATGCTCCTTTGGATCAATGATGAAAATTCGTTCTCACATGAACCATGGCCTTCCCAGGATTCTTCTCCCATTTCTGAATTTCTGAAAATGGTTTCTTGATTTATGAATGGTTTGTTGGTGCTTCAGGTGACTTTGAATGTGGTCACAAATTTGTTTCTGAATTATTTTCACATTTTTTATTTTGGGATATGGAATTATGAAGTGTTTTTATAAAGGCTTGTTTGGTACTTTAATACATACTTGTTTACTAAGTGGTGAAAATAGAGGGTAGGTGATTTTTGTGTTGTTTCTTTGTCTGAATTTTGTTTGGGATTGGTTTGGGATCTGAATGTTTAAATGTCTGGTTGGAACTTTTTTTATCATTGAATAGTTGGTTTCTATGTAATGTGACGTGAAGGAAAAATTGTTTCCATGGGATGTTTTGGAAATTTTTCTTATAACCCCTATTATGTACGGGACTAATGGGAATCACATAATGTTTTTAAAAATGGATTGAAAACATGGGTATCTTGAAGTACCGATTGGTCTTTTGTTATTTTTGGAAAAAATGGTTTTGATTATAGAATATGGTGGTTCTATCAGAGCATTAATTGTTCGATGAGCATGATTGTAAAAGAAATGGTATTTCCTATGTGTTTTTGATGAATTGGATTATGTTTAGAGACCACATGTCCATGGGATGTATTATCCTCTACTGGAACATGGATGGGAATTCTGTTTGACATAAATATGTTTGGAAACCACCAGGCCTATGGATACATTCCCCTCCAGCGGTTTGTGTAGAAGGATGATGTGGGTTTGGGTTTTTATACAATTTTTAACAGATTACATGTATCATGGAATTCCAAGGCTCCACCTTGAGGGTCGAGTGATGGTTTCTTATAAAATCTGATTTGATGGGTTGGTACCCCTAGATTTGACGAGGCTAGGTAGGACATTCCATTAGATTGGATAGTTTAGGGAGGAAAGTTGGTTATTGACTATGGAGATACACCATATGCCAGTATGTGAGTCCTAACTGAGAATGTCCAGTGATTTATTCTAGAGATTTCTAAGAAATTCATATGATTATCTTTCTATATGATATCCATTCTTCTACTGCTTGTTGTTTATTATGCCTACTAGTTTTTTCCCTTTTTTGTTTCAATTGTTATCATCATACTTTCCTTTTGGTCACATCGCATGTATTTATATTTTGGGATTTGGTTTTTAACCGGGTTTTAGAATGTGGAACCATTTTTAAAAATAAGTGATGTGTGCATGATTTGAAAAAGTGAATTTGTGGAATGTGGTGATTAGTTTTTTAAAATGATTTTTATCCTATTATATTCTTGTTTTTCAATCTAGTGTTTTTTGAATATTCGAGGAAATGAAATGAATGGAATCTATGGTGATTAACTACTATTCTATTTAAGCTAACACCCTACTTGTGACACTCGACATTGGTATACCTGATCTATTTTACAAGTTCAGTTTTCTAATTCATTTTTCCTTTGGATAAGGTTAGTCTTGTGGTTTGTGGTGACCAAGAGGTCTTGTCAAGATTGTGTTGTGTGGTTTTGTTTTCGTTTTGTATTCATTTTTTGTTTTATCATCTATTGTATTTCGATTGGTTTATATATTTATTTATGTTTAGTTGTTGTTGTTTTTTTATGTTCTTAGTTTGGTCATTTGATACTAATTATCTCTGTGATAAATTATTATCATAGGATTATTTTGATTCCCGACACTAGATTTCATCCCGTGGGAATCTAGGATGCCTATTGAACCTTCTCTGAAACTGGGTCTAGAGTAATATTAGATGGATACCTAGTTTGGTTTGTGAGAAATTGTATTAGGGTAGGTCCTTATTATTTGGGGTGTTAGATATATTAGATATTTTGTCCATCGGGACTCGATAAGTGGGAACGGGATGGATATCATGAACCCTTTCTCATTCTGATCCTCAAGTTTCGAGGGGTAGACTATGATTTGAGTCTTTTGTTTTGGATTTTTCAGTATGGATGAGGAATAAAAATTTAAGTGATCCAATTAAATTTCTTTATATAACATAGAGTAGTGAACCATGTGAAATTCATGTTTTTGGTACAAGGTCCTCTTAGTGGGCATTGCTTTATTAGGGAATGGTCCACTAACCATGTAGTTAGTTTATTCATGACAACTAGTTCATCATTTATAGAGTTTTATAAAAGTTTTTTTCTTGTTTTTTCCCATTATAGGTAGTGGATTTCCAAAAAAAGATTATTTGGAGTGGAAATTGGTTTTTAAAATGGAAATGATATTTTTAAGTGGTTTCATATTTAAAAGTGAAATGAGTATTTAAGAGAGAAACTGATTCAGTATTTTGAATAGTTTTAGAGAGAGTGGAGGAATTGTGAATTGAAAATATTTAAAATGATGGTGTTTGAGGACAAAGTGGTATGTGTAACCCATGTTATTACTTGTGAATATTTACATTGGTGTACGTGTGTATGGAATGTTTATATTGGAATGTGTGCATGGATTATAAATGTAAATGTGGTATAAGAAGCATATGTGACAGTTCATAGGATACCATGGGCGATTTTTGGAAATCAAGGGTTTGGTTTGGTTTTCCCAATATGATTTTTGAAAGGGTATACGTTTTTAGGAAATGGTCTTGATTTAAAAATGGGATTCTTGTTTTTTAAAAATTGTTTTTGGTATTTTGATAGTGGCCTTGGATGAAATAGCTTTTCAAAAATGTAGAAAAATAGTTTTTTTTTAAAGAAACTTTTTGGTCCTGTTTGTGTTGTATGGATTATGATCTGGTTTTATTAGCTTGGGTTGATCATCCAGTTGAGTTTTTGTTTATGTTGGTTTTGGTTCTTTGTATTTTTATATTCAAAATATGCCACCTAGAATGATTCCCAAAATATTGAGTGGCACTTATCTAATTTCAATATCTTCTCAATTTTTACCATATATCATGGTGATTGAGGTCTGTTAGTGGTGGTGGAATCAATTTAGGAAATTTTTAGTGTTTTTTATCATTGGGATCTCTTGAAGTCATTTGAGTCAATGATGTTTCGAGTTCATTTAATGGTCTATCGTTGGGCTAGTGTAAGTTGATCATTCTAACATTGTTGCATAATGGGATGTCTTGTGATGACTTTAAGACAACTTTCAACTAATGATTCATACCATAGGAGGGGAAATTGAGAAAATTGGAAAATTTATTGCGTGTTATGTAAGGCTTACAGAGAGTGAAGGCTTGTGATGAGAATTTAAATGAGTTTGTTTCTTTATCTCTAATTATAGCATCAGTTGATCAGTTTAAAGCAATTCTAGTCAACTGGGGTCTTCAACTAGAGATCAAGTAGTGAGTCCTCTAGTCCAGTTAAGGCTGTTTCTAGATGAAGATGAATGAGACATTATTAGTTTTGTTGGTTCCTAGAGTACAATCAATGGAAGTTGATGAACCATTCCCTCTCGTCATTTATAAAGTTACGACATTTAGAGTGGTGTGTTTAATATATGAATATGAATCTTATAATCCTATTTAGATAGTTTCATATTTTTTATCATAAGATAGTTTTTTTATGTGCCTTCATTGTGGTCAGTTAAGGCTTTCTAAACCATCTTGTTGTAACCCTTTAATGACATGTCATCGATGTAGCCATCTAGGTCATTTGGAGAGGGTTTTCAGGAATTGTTTCATAAGTAAGAATTCCTTATTACAGGATTTCAACTCTGGAAATTGGGTTAGTAGATGATTCAAAAAATTATGGTTCCATCCATTGGCCCTAATGTGAAGCTTCCCACATAGTTAGGAATTTTCAGGGGTGTGGGGGAGTTTGGACCAGTTTTTTAAACCAATTTTGGAGTGGAGACAGTTGAAGTTTATCTATAGTATTATTTACTTCTTTTGTGAGTTCCCTTAATTATATGATACTTGGTGGGGTTTTATTCTATAATTCTAGTGGTGGTTCATTTTATAAATATGATTATTTAATTAGTATTTGATTCTTGTGTATGAATATCATTTTTTAGAATCATTCCAGTTTATGGACGCAATTTCTACAAAGATGTTTGAGTCCTGAGAAATTGATGAACTCTGGTTATATTCACTATTTGGTTGAAGTTTCTTCTATGGTTATACCCTTATGTTGGGTTTTTAACTTTTTAATTCTTATATCAGCTCCATCATGTTGGACATTTCAATGTTGGTAGTGATAGTCAAGTTCTTATGGTGTGTAGAACCCTTATCCTTTTTGTGAATCTTTAAATTTTGATTTATCTTAGATTTTTTCTAGTCTAACTTATTGAGTAAAATATTACCTCAAGGTTAATGATTTCATTCAGTTTTGTATGGGTTATGGATTGAGATTTTTTCTTCGTGGGGAAAGGGGACATTCTAGGGGAATAAAGTGCTTTTGGTGGGGATAATTTTCACACCCCAATCATGGAATTTATTCTATATTATTACTTTCATAGAAGTGGTTCTTTAGGTTTAGTTTTACATTGAGTTCCCAATTCAAATATTTTAGTTTTGATATTTTTGGGTGGATTTTTAGCTTGTGGACAGGTTGGGTTCTAACTGTGTGGTTTGTTAAGTCATAGGGTGTTTTCAATTCATTTTACTCTTTCATATTTTGACTTACTCGGGTCATGCATGGGTTGGAAAAAATTGTGTTAGGTTAGGGGTAGACCATGTGGCTTGAATTTTGGCTCCTCGGAAATGACACACATCTTGTGCATAGTTTTAGGAAATAGTGTGGCAAGCGTGTGATAAATTCTACAAATTGGACAGTGTCATTTTTCATGTTTAGTACATAGTTTACAGAACAATGAGTTTAGCCTGTTCATGGTTCACTTTTCTATCGTAGGGTATTCATGGTTGGAAGACCATTATTCATACTGCAATCCAATCTATGTGAGATTCCCATGTCATTAAATGAGTGAATTTTATAAATTGAACCATTTGATTTTTTAACCCAAATTTAAGATTTTCCATTCCAATCTGACTAAGGGATGTCATGGTGGCCTCCTAGACCCCCTCTCATTCCCTACATCATCTATTGAATATTCTTGAAGGTTTCTAGGTACATTTTTTTTTTGTGTTTTTGGCTGACTTCCTCTTCTCCTCTTCCATCTCTTTGAGTATCATGGTTTATCTTGGTAGGTATTTCCTCTTGGATGAACCATATGGGTTAGGGTTGATTTGTGGATGGATATAATTTATGTTAGGGTGTTCGGATCATCCTTTTTAGTGTATTGTCCCATATTTCAAATTATCATTGCATTCTCATGTCGTTGAGGTAGGTATTTCATTCCATTTCCTTTATTTCTCATTTCATTTGATGCTTGAGATTTCTTAAATTGTTTCTAAATGTGATTCCCTTTCATTTTTTACATTGGGATATTTAATTTGACATTTTCATACAGTAAAATGGGTGTGAAATTATTATTAAAAAGGGTTTATTTAATTATTACTTTATATAAATTCATAGAAGTTGTTTTAAAAAATAATAATTTAACTTTTAACGAGAAATTACGGGGTGTTTTGCCTTTATTATTTTTTTGGTAAGGTGGTTGAATTGTGAATTGGTCATTGTATGTGGAAATTCGTTACTTTAATGTTGTAAAACATTCCTGTTTATTGTTGATTTGGTTTAAAGGAAAGTGTTTTTTCCTTAAAAATGATTTTGGTTGATTTTATGGACACTTTAAAAGTGTCATTAAATATTGGTTAGGGTATTTTTAAATGCATTTCTAAATATTTTAGGTATTGAATATTATTGTTTTGATTTCTTTTTTAAATATTTAGTCTATTAATGGTTTCTTTTGGCCCATTTGGAACTTTTATGGCAATTGGTTCTCCATTGAACCATGGATTTTTAAAGGCTTCTTCTTCATGTCCCCCTTCTTTTTCCAAAATAATACCTTGATTATAAAATGTTGTTTTGGTTCTTCATGTGACAATGGATGTGGTTTAAAATGTGGTTTTCTATGTTGGGCTAGCTTGGAATTTGGAGATATTGTTTGGTGAAGTTTGGGCATAAATGAGGGTTTAGAACATTGATGCATACATGGAAACTTAGTAGAGAAAATTCCATTTGGTGATTTTCATTGTGTTTCATGTTTTCTCTTTAGTTTGGAAAATGTTTTTGATTTAAAATGTAAATTCCCCTTTTTAAATTTGTATGTTATAGTGGTATTTTATATTTACTTGGAAAATGGCATGGAAATAGATTTGTAAATGATTTTGGTTTCGAAATATTAATCCCCAATTGGAACTATGTGTTGTCTTTAAAAATTTTGTTTTTATGTGAATTTATTTGAAGGCTCGACTGGTACCTTGTGATATTTTGGGAAATTGTTTTTGGAACCCATGTGATGTATTGGCCTGATAGGCTTATTGTCATGTTTTTTAAAATGAATTGGATATTTTGGTTGCCAAAGGCCCGATTGGTATTTTGTGATTTTTGGGAAAATGGATTAGAGTATGTAAAATGGTAGTTTCCAAGTGAGATTTAGTTATTGGATAAACATTCATGAGAATGAAATGGGTTTTCATGGGTGTTCATGAAGAGTTAGTATATATTTGGAGACAACTAGAACTTGGGATGTGTTCTGCTCTAGTGGCTCGTGCATAGGAACACTATTTCTCCAGGATTATGTCTGGAGATCACTAGACCTTCAGATGTGTTACCCTCTATTCGATCGTTCATGAGAATTTTGTGGGTTATGGTTGTTATTCCATGTTTCAATAAGTAATTGCCTCATGGGATTCCAAGGGCTCATATATATGGTCATGGGAAAAAAATTTGTCAGCCCCGATTACACGGGTTGGTACCCCTAGTTTTGATGAGGCCATGTAGAGTGTTCAACTGGATTGGCTAGTTTTGAATGGCCAGTTAGTTATTGATTATTTAGCAACACTATACATTGATAGGTGAGTTAAAATTGTGTAAATCCAGATATTTTTTTAGATATTTTTAGGAAACTCCCAGGATTATCTATATTTATGTTCTATTTTTATTGGTTTCTTTGAGTTATTGGCCATATTAGTTTGTGCCTTATTGTTTTTTTTCACTATTATCCGTAGATTTTTTTTTTGTTAATGTAGAATAGATATTAATCTTTGGCTTAGGTTTTTAATTTTATTTAGAAAGTTTAACCTTTTTAGTATAAAATGATGCACACATGATTTAAAAAGGGTACTTTTTTAATGTAGTAATTGGTATCTTAAATTGATTATAAACCTATTTTCTACATGTGTTTTAAAGTAGTTTTTTTGGAATGTTTGGGCCAAAAAATTAATTGAATATAAGGTGATTAACTACTGAGATGTTTAAACTCACATTCTACTTGTGCCACTTGGTGTTGGTTAACCTGACATATTTTATAGGTTTAGGTTTTTGGTTCAGGTTTCATTTGGAGCAAGTTTGTCTTGTGGTTGGTGGTGATAAAGAGGTCATGTAGAGATCATGTTATTCCATTCTATTTTAGTTTTGAATTTATTTTATGTTTCTTTCATATATTTTATCTAGAGAGGTTTTCATATTCATTCATATTTAGTTATATTCAGTTTTTCTATGTGCTCATTTTAGATATTTTACCCCCATTGTCTATGGGATAAATCATTCTCTTTGGATTATATAGATTCTCAACCCTAGATTTCATCTAGTGGGGATCAAAAATTCCCATCGGCCCTACCTCGGACTATGTATGGTGTTAGATTATATGGAACCCCAGTTTGGTTCTTAATAAAACACAAATTATATTCTAAGATGAATGAAATAGAAAAATCAGGATTATTTCTAGACCCCAACCTCAAAATGATGACAACATAAAAAAATACTAATGTCCTTGATGGCATTTGGATCCTCCTCCCATCCCTTAAAAATATGATATTGGAATTTTATCACCAAGTTTTCTCTAAATGGAAACCAATGAGAATGACGAAGAAGATAAAATGAAAGGCTTACCTTTACATTCTAGGCCTGTAACACCTTGGTCGGAAGGCTTGGGTCACAACTGATTGATCCCTAGAAGGTGGGGGTAAAATATAGTGGAAAAGACGTCCAAATTCCTTCTAAAACCTTTTCTTGTGTCATAGGGTTTGAGTGTAATTTTTTTTAATAAAAATGAGTTATTTTTTTCATGGGGTATTTATAAAAATAATGGAAAAATGGTGACTTTGGAATAGCCCCTGAAACATGACACTGAACCACAAAACACAGGGTACTCTATGGTGAAACCTAAATTACCACACTGTATACTCCCTTGGTCAAACCATATTAAATATCCATGGAGGATGTTAAATTTTATTTCCTAAAAACAAAGAGATATACTACGATATATGCTATTCCACTAAACCATAACACCTCAAATCACCGAGGGATGGCCACGCCCAGCTTGTCTCCATGATACTAGTGTCTCAAAATTGGAATAACCAGACAATTTCAACATTATTCCCTTCCAAAAAATCCATCCTTCCATGTTGTAGATATGAATAAATTTTAATTATTTTAAATTATCCTTCTCTAATACCATATTCGGTAGCCTTGATCTCCACACCTGAGCGATTATCACAATAGTTTGTCCTAGTTAATCATTCAACAATCTACACTACAGTTGGATATTTTCTAACTATACCCATCATTCTCCATTACCATTGATCATATCAACCCAAATAATGGAGGGTAAAATCATTCTAACAGAATATAATTTCAATTAATATGTTATTAAGACTTAAAAATGAGAGTAAAACCATTAAAAAATTGGATCATATAGTAAAATTTAGTGGATCGACAATGGAAATTATGTAGTCCTTATATTGTTGCAAATAATGTCCCATCTTCTACACTATGAAGACTAGAAGATGTAGTCATTCTTGATTCAAATGAGATGTGTCTTAATATATACCATTTATTTTCTAAGATAATTGATTACATTCTCCACCCCTGTAATTGTTTTGACAAGTATGGAACTAATAAATTTTTCTATAGTTTCCATATAGATGATTAGAGGAATACCTTATACCGGTGTCAGCAAGACTGGTGTATGAATATGATACTACTAGATATCACTGATTGATTTTTGAAAATATTAATCAAAGTGGAATATGTCCCCATTAATCATTACCTTTTTCAAGGGAATTAAATATCTAGTTATTGTTTAGTGACACTAAGAGAGGGTTGAATTTGAGTACCCCAATTTATATACTATTAGTTTCCTTATTTTTACCCCCCTTATTTTCAATGTACTTCCTCAGTTATATGGAATGGATCTATTAATTCTCTTCCCAACATCACCATAGAATGGAATATAAAAATAGGAAAACAATAAAATCATATGACATTTAAAATGTTTTACCACGATTTGATAGCCCACTACAGATTATTTTTTTAATTTTTTGATTACATAGATCTTGTAATCACTATATAATTGTTGTGATTACAATTGTAGTTCAAGTCACACACAAGTGTTAGGAAGGTATCATGTGGTTCCATAATACCACATTTTATAGAGTTGAATCAATATTTATTTAGTGGAATTATTTATATGGTTAACATATGTTCATTAATACTTCTTCAACCACTAATCAAGACTTCTATTACTAAGATCATATCGACTGAACATCATGCATGTTGGACTTGTTCTCCACTATGAATCACTCTGATTTGATATAACATTGGTTTTTAATATTCAAGAGTATAAATTCCACGAGATAATAAGGAACTGAATCCTCAAAATATTCTCAAAACATATTATTTGTAAATATAATAATATTTTAGGAAAAATACCATCTTATTAATTATGTATTCTTTGATAGATTATAATTTTTCTTGCATGGAATGCCATTGATATTTTTTTCTCAGAACCACATCCTCAAAACTATTAAGGTAACACCAGTATATGATTTTCCTTTTTATTCCCCTTAAATCTCAAAAATATAAAGAAATAATAGAATATATTGATCTTTGTACCACATGTTACTTCATCATGCAGATGTTTTGGTTGAGATTACATTATCAAAATCATAAATATTTTCACCTTTTATAAATAATATATACAAAAACATGTAGTAGTATCATTTCCTTTATAAATATCATATTTATAATTCTAAATAATTTTCCTATAGACTTAGTATTTATTTCATTTTATTACTTATATAAACGTAGTGTCATTCATTAATTTTAAAATTCATTCCATAAATTAGGCGGACACTTCTCTTAATTAGAACTCCAGAAAATCTACTCTAAGGTTTATCCATGTATTCAAGAATTCACAATTCATTCATGGTGAACCTTTAATCCTAATAAAAATAATGTATGAAGACCTTCTTCTTATCATATACTATGTTCACGGTTAAATGAATAATTATATTTTGGTTTTTTACATGTTGAAAATTAATTTGTGAATTAATATACTTATAATTTAAATTTATTAATAATAACCAATCATGAAATTCATTTGTTTCATCTTAATTTCCTTAAGATTTAATTACTTTTGATGAAATACATATTATCTTCCATAAAATATTTTAAAAAAAATTCATAAGATAATAGGTGTATGATCCTAATACTTTTAATCAAGCTGATTAAATAAAATGTTTATTCGTGATATATCTATCTAGCGTTTTATCTATTCAACAAATTCTATTTACATTATCATTAAACAATGAATTATATTTCATCATTATAAATCTAATGATGATTTTGATCCATTTTTATCATGTATTTTTTAAGAATATCTCCACTCATGATCTTTCTAGTAAGAATATTTTGTATCTGTCATAGATTTTATATGCATGAAGATATATACGTGATCTCTCATTTAGTCCATATAAGGAAACGGCCATAAAAAATTACATAATCTTGAAATAAATGAATAATTCACATTGAGGATCTTTTCAGGTTTAGTCTTTTAGAGAATTAGGATATAACTATTGCATCTCAATGATTACAAAGTAGAAACATATACTTTGTTTCCATTTTTTTCACAAAATAAAAACTCTTGAACAAAAGAGTCATGTCTAGTTCCATGTTTTAAACAGAATGACATTTCCTTGATCCCATCCTTGACCCTATTCCACTTTATTTCATGTGAAAAACATTTCAAAAACATGGGTTGAGCATAAAAAGATTAGTAAGGGATATAAAAATACGGAAAAAACATTACTCCATGTATAAATAAGATTAAATGAAATCATAATTTACTCATAAAACCTTATCAATTTAACATACCTCATGAAATAATTAGATTTTTCAAATACAAATAGAAATCATAAGACATAAATGTAACTTGAGGCATTCATAACATTCTTAAGTAGAGAGTAACCCTCATGGTTACGTTTGGAATACCCATCACAGTATATTCCCTAAATCTCTTCGGAGATACCGTAGAGTTTAACTCCTTCATATTACCCAATGATTTGGAGAGCTATCTCGGGCTCACCCACCCTTAGTTTACCCCGGAACCACCTGACTTCATAAACAATTCCCACGAACCATTACATAATCTTATCACATAAAACATGAATAAAGGAAACAAAACATTTCCACATTTCAATCACAAGATATCAATACAACACATTGATATAATCAAAACATTATCAAAAACCATTTTCAATACCAAAATAAAAAAAAGTAAAACATGATATATATTTTTCTTTTATAAAAAGTTATGTCTTGTAGAGGAAGCCGAAACTCAAATAGTGGTCACAACGGCGGAGAAGTCGTTGTCGCCGCATACGTAAGACAAAAAACATTAGTTTTTTCATTTAGTAAAATGATTCATGTAAAAATATTACTTTTTAATGAAATGAAAAGTAAAAAGGGGGTTTATACACCGTATAAAATAAAGTTGTGTATAAATCAAAATATGCCTCAATGAAAAGAGATTGAGAAAAAGTCCTGTACAAAGACGGTATCCTTAGATTAAGGATAAATCAATTAAATAATTATGTGTGACAAATATAAATACACCTAATATAACTTGAAATTAAGTGTAAAAAAATCAGAGGTCATCCAAGCCTATTCATAGTACATCATAATCAAGAAGTAGAGGCTTAACCCAAAGAATTGAAATTGGGTTAAGAAGTTCCCATACAGAAATTTGACAGCCTAACATCGTCACTTTAAAATTCAGAAAATGAGTGGATGAGAGATAAAAAGGGTATCTCATCACTTGGACATAAAATTTACATCAATAAGTATATCTAAGAACATATCCCAACATTAAGAAAATGTAAATTAAAAGACCTTACCAAAATAAGTCTTTTAAAAAGAAGAGGGTGATCCCTTACCGATTTGTGTTACTTTAGAAACGTACACCCCTTGAAAGAAAAGATATACAATGTTGATGTAAATAACCATAAACGAAAGTATATTACAAAAATATTAGAATAATGGGAAGTACATACACCACTCAAAGGAGATAGTGATAAATATATCATGAATCTCATGGGAATAAATAGTGAGATAAAAAACCCTTACCTCATTGTAATCAATCAAGTCGTATGACCAAAAGATAATAAGAACCAAATGAATCACATAATACCCTGAATATAAATATAATAATGATACTTTATATCAAATAGAAGTACACAATACACCACATACAATAAATAAGTGGAGAACAATGGAAATCTCACAGAATTAAAAGTGAGACAAGAAATCCCCTTACCTCAAGTGCGACCTATCTTGTTCATTTCATTATATTCTTGAATAGTAAACTTTGGTCAATTTATAATTTCGTAAGAACATACATTAAATATTATTATTCAATTCAAATAACATATTATCATGTTATAATAATTAGTTAATTATGTGAGTTCATATCATACATTTTGTTGATGTTCGATACATGAGTCAATAATGAACTTGTTTGAAGAGAATTGTCCTTATAGTTATAAGTACAACATATCTGGAATGGTGTTCATTATTTAAATATCATACATATCTAGTATATATATATTTAATTATAATTGTACATAACATATGGAAATAATAAATGAAATTCACCATTCTTGGAGACGGTAAGCCGTACGTACGCACGAACGCTACTTTAATTTCTATTTGATAATTTAATGGAATGAAAACATAATGATACATAGGTATATTATAATTACAGTGTAATATATATGTTATATAGGTAATAGAAGATCATTAATTACATTATTTATAAATTACATGTTTGGAATGAACGAGTCACATCACTTGAGGGGGCGGTAGTCCACACTTCCTCATATGAAATTATCGCATTTTCACAACATGAAAAGCATAAAGGTATATTTTAAATATAAAATAATGAAACATATTGAGGACATAAATATAATATATATCATATATAAATATATTCACATCTTAATGGAAACCATGAAAGGTGTTAAAAGATGATTGAACAATCATCGTTTCGTGAGGCAGTAATTCGCCACCCATAGAAATAGTATGTTCTTTAACCATTAGACGGAGGTGTGTGTGAGTGTAGGTATAATACTTATCATAAAAACATCCTATTATATTTATTATACTGGTTTTATTATGGTATTAAATAATAAAAAGGTATTGGTGAGTGAATAAGGAAAATAAAAGGAAGAAACTCGAGAGAAGACATTACCTCTAAATCGGGGAACTCTTTTTGATTTGAACCAAAGGCTTCCTTGTAAAGGATTATGCCCAAAGTGAGGCTTCTAGGAGTAAGAGAGGGTTGTGGAGAGATAATATGAGTAGTGGTGGGATGAGAAAAGGGATTGAGAGGTGTGGTTAAGGGGGTAGAGATGAGGGCCTTTTATAAGCGGGAGGAGGGTCACTTTTGGAAAGTCTGGAAATGTTACTTTATTATAAAATTATTTACCGATTTTAAAGGTCCCAAAATGATATATTTCAAAGATAATGTGATAAGGGTTAGAAATCCACCCATAAAATAGGTTTTATACAAGTGTACGTCTTATATTATACCTTATCTTTTCATTTTATTTAAATCGTTCGTCGATGAGGTAATCATTGCATCATCCTGGTGTCATAAATAAATTTATTTATTTAATGTCTAAAAATTAAAAAAATTCATGATTTAGGAAATATTTTTAGATTTAAAATTAATATTTATAGTCTAAGAGATCTTTTATGTAAAAAAAAGAAAAATTGTTTTACTTAGGATATACAATCCTTTGTAATATTTCTCTTCTTTTTTAAAAAGAATGTCATAAATGTCAGTATCACACCCAGATGATTCCATGGGCCCTCAAGTGAGGTTACAAGATTCCCATGGTCGCCATGAATGAAAAAAAAGGATTTGGACACATGTTGGAGTCATTTTATATTATTATGATATTATTTTATTACCCTTAACTACCTGATTACTAATTAATAACGATAAATAAAGATAATTATCATCATTACTATTCATAATGTCCAAAAACAAAAGAGTTTTAATTACATAATTTGGAAATTCTGATTCCAAATATGGAATCCATTTTACCAAATTCCAAACACATAAATTTCAGTTATTAATTTAAAAATAATTCATGTTGTCACAACCAAGGATGAGTTTTTAAGAAGTAAAATTTATGAAAATATTGACTTATTTTTACATCCAATTGAGAAGTCAAATTATATCAAATGGAAAAAATTGTATTACGTGATAAAAACATAATTCAATTACACTTTAAAACCAATTAAAAGAAAAATCTAACTATATAATTAAATTAGATGAAAAAGAAGTTTTGAAGTAAAATGCATTATTTTTCACTATTCATTAAAAATGAACATTTGTCAGAAAAATACCAAAAATTTATTCAAAGTAAATTTTATATTCCAAATTCCAAAATTATGTCCATTTTACAAAATTTAAAAACATATAAGGTGCACTAATTAATTTTATAATAAATTCCCGCAGTCAAAAAAATAGCGCGTTTTTTAAGAAACAATATCTATCAAAAGTTTGACACTTGTTTATGTCCACTTTCAAAGTGAAATTATTTAAAATGACCACCATTGGATTAAATGCTAAAAATATATTTTAACTAAGCTTTAAACCCAATTGGAAAGGTAATCTAACCATAAAAATAAATTACATTAAAATGAGGTTTTGAATTAAAATACAATATTTTCACTATTCATTAAAAAATGAACTTTATTGGAAAAATAACAAAAATTGACACAAAGTAAATTGTGATGTCCTGATTCTAAAGAAGGATTTTATTTTATCAAATATAACATATAAAATTGAAAAAAATTAGTTTTAAAAAGGAGTTTCCATCAAAAGGCAGTTAATCTACCGTTTAAAGAACATTAGAATATTTATGCTTAAAATCGAATTATTTTCTTATTTTAAGCCTCTAAATTTTATTGGATAAATGTAAAAATATTTAGTAAACATATATAATCATTTTTTAGTTAGTTATGTTCATTCCCTCCATTACAATGATGAGGTGTTAACTACCATTTAAAATAATATTATTATATTATTAGTGTGAAACATAAGATTTCAAAGAACCTCATTGCTACGTATTGGGTACTCCATCGAACATAGCATTCCCTCTAAATTAATAATATAATTTTATTCACAAATATTAAAAAAATATGAAAATTTAATATTCTTTATTTACCTTGGATGTTACATCCTTCCCCCCTTTTGGGAATTGAGTCCTCGTAATTTTAAAAATGGGCTCAGAAACTTCATTGAAAGCCTCACGTCAGAAAAGGAGTAAATTAAACTATCAATTTAAAAGAAAGAAAGAAATGTACAAAGGTCACCCGAGACAACAAATACTAGGATTCCATGAAAATATGGATATGGATGAGAAAACAAAGGGATATGTTCTGATGGAGGGTGATAGAAAACATGTTTAGGAGAAAGTTAACAACCAGAAAATCACAAACTAGTGATTGGTTAAACGGTATTAGATTCCCCAGTAAGAAAAGTTAAAAGACAATGATTATGTTTTAAATTACATTTCATTGAGGAATTTATTTATCAGCTTAACTAAATCATAAGGAAACATACTTACTTGTCATGTAGACTTTCATCTCTTAATAGATTTCTTACACTAACTCACATTTTCTGTAAACGATGAGTATTTAGGATGACTTGTTCACATTAAGATCACTATAAGGAACTTATTGAGAATCACCTAATCCAAAAAAGATGAATTATATATTTCCCATGTCTTTACACGTTATCCAAAACCAAAATTCTTAGTACAAGATCGGATAATCCCCAAAAGGATAATCCTTTATAAAAAGAATTACTACTCTTAATCTCCAAAACTCAACAAAAAGAACCCAAGCTTTAAGAAAGACCATTAAATAAATACCTATCCATAAATTTTTTTAATGTAATCTAAACTAAGATTGAAACCCAAATCACAGAAGGATTTAATCACATAGTCTTCCAAGGTAAATCTTAACATTTATCTCCAAATACTATCAGTTACTCTTAATGTCTCATATTGAAATGTAATTAACCTAATCACATATCCTCCATGATAGGTTCATCATTTCCATAGATAACCCAAAATCAACTTATAGTTGATTCATAAAATCATCTAACTAAAATTAATTAGTCATAATAACTAGGGACTTCACGTAGTCCAGTGGTAGGCGATTAGTCTCAGTCGCACATTGATTTTGGGTTCGATTCCCACATCTTCGTCTGACGCGACGAGTTGTCACACGGTCTACGTGTTGTCCATTTTTCAAAAACTATATCATTTTACAGCATTCCCAAAAATAGATAAATTCATAAAAAATAACCATAACATATTTGAACAAAAAGGTTATCTAATAACATTCTCTTTACATCCCAAAATGTATTAACTTGTAATTAAATCAAATTCAAGGACCATATAAACCAAAATGGTTCTTTATAACTATATCCACGAAAGAAAAGATAATTATTCATTTAATAAAATTTTCATATATCAAACATCAGGGTTACACATACTATAAAAATTCTTTTAATGTAATATCATCATCAAAATAGCCTTAATAATTTTAATAATTTCACCATCCTAAAATCTACCATAACTCTTGATTCCATTATATGTTGATTTCTTACACATTCAACATTCTTCATGATCCATTAACCATTCCCTTATAACTTATTCTGAAATACTTCTTTCCTACAAACAAAATCATGAATCATATCCTAAGATTCAATAATAGGAAAACATATATTAAGAAATAATCCAAACCATTCATTGGTCATTGTCAGTTTATTCATCCTCAATTGGATTGGCATTAGGTATGGGTAAATGAATATTTTTACGATCTTGGTGATCACATTCCCGAAACTTTCTCATAGGACATGTGTTTTCATAATGACCATGCACAACACATTTAAAACATTCAATTGATCCTTCAGAAAGTACTTATTACCCTTTCCTAGAGTCAACAAGATGCTTCCTTTTTTCCATGGCAGGGTATTTCATTATAACCTTCACTTCCACATCTATTTCATATTTCTGTCTCTTTGAAACATTTTCCAGTGTGTTTATTTCCACATCAACGACACATCGGTTTTTGAGTTATCTTACCTTTATGATTATTACCTGAACTTCCGTAGGGATTTTTTTATCGCATATATGATTCCTTAAAAATAACTATGGTTCAGGTGGTCAATCATGACTCCATATATTTGGTTGAAAATAACCACAAGAGTTCTCATTGCAGCTCCCATATCATTCAGTTGGTCGTTCAGAAAACCGTCACATTTTTCTTCACATCCACTGTTACTTTGGTGCCTTCTAGATCCAGCCATTTAATAAAACCAAAAAGGTCAGTGTGAGTATATCATTAAAATAATAATATAATATCTTATGAGGAGGTTAAATACTAATATATACTTATTCATGTTACCTTAAACTCATTCAGTTTATAAAAATAACTATGACTCTTTCTAAAATCCTAACCATTGTGGTAATGCCACTTAAGCTTAAAGAATACCCTAACCTCTAAAGTTATCTAAACTGACCATTGATACCAAATATAAGGACCCGAACTTAAAACGTTTGATGTTATTAATATTTTAATGACTTATTTTATACTCCATTTACTTATTTTTTATGAAATGTGGATATATTTTGTGAAATATTAATGTTTTAATATTAAGTATAATTTTTGAGCATTTTTAGAACTAGTCCAATTGATTCAGTTTACTGTTTTGATAATAAATATCACTATACTGATCCAAATTTTGTAGTTTTTATTTTTTAGGACTTTCCCTTATATATAAAACATTTCATTAGAAGGTACCATGAGCCAATTCTACCATGTGAAGAGTCATATGGTCCTCACAAACAAGACCAAATAATCTGTGAAGAAACTGGACTATTCATTAAGAATGATGTACTGGGCTACCTAAAGAAGTCCAAATTCCATTATTCTCCACCATAGTTTGGGGGACAATTTAAGGAGTCCAGGATTAAAATTTTAGAGCCCAAATCTAAGAAAAAGGGGCCCAAATGAAACTTTTATGTTCAGACCACCATTATGGACGAGAAATACAATCATTATAGTATTCCTGACACATCTCATGATGTAAGTATTCAATCGAGCTGAGATTTTTCAGTGTGAAAGAGGAGATAAATATAGAAAACTCTGTTGAAGAAATCATTAGTTTTTTAAGGCATCGTCCTATTCAAAAACTCTTTCACATTTTAGACTTCAAAAATACTGGATTGAAATGAACAGTTTAACATTGTTTAATCAACCGGCCATACCATTTGATCCTTAAGTACAAATGACTCCAAATTTTGAGAGTAGTAGACCAAATTTATTATAGACAACTTTGAAGAAGGATATTTCTCAAGATTCGGCTTTCTAGTTATCCAACATGGTGATGCAAGTGGACGGACAGATTGGGAATGTAAACAGTCCACTCCTTGGGCTATAAATACTCTCCCCTTCTATCCTTGAGAGGGGTTGGCATTTAAGAATATAAGAGATCATATTGGTACGAAAAAAGCCTTGAAAAAAGCTTGGGAGGACCTTCCATAATCATTTTTTAACTTGAGAGACCTTTACTCCTCTCTTTGTTTTCACTTACTTTTGTGCTCTTCATTTTTTGTAATCTTGTAATTCTCTTTCTTTGTAATTCTGTTTTAATGCCAGTTACTTATTCAATATCTCTTATTCTCATCCACCTTCTATAGTTTAATATTTATGTTCTTAATGTAGTTTAAATTCAGTTGAATCCCCTTCCCTTATTCTTCTTTATTATTCAATCAAAAATCCATTTTTAATTTTCTTCATCGTTTGTGCGTGTGTTCGACGCACTACTCTTATCTTGTCCCTTTCTTTTTCTTCTCTTTATAATTCATCCCCATAAACATATATTACCATTTTAATAACCATCTTAATGGATGATTAAATCTCTCATTGGGGTGAGTTTTAATTTAGGTATGTTAACCGATTGAGAGCTTTCGCTCGATGAGTATTCGTTGAATTAACATTGTGTATGTTGGGCTTAGCATGTCATGGATTAATGACTTGCTTTGTTTAACGTGTTGTTTCCATGGATTAATGGAACAATAAATACACTACCATAAACAAGATATGATCAAGATTATAACCCTAAGTTATGTTAGGGCATGGATTAAAGCCTTAACACTTGGGAATTCAAATCAACGTCATCTAGTGACATGGGTGTTAATTTAAATGCAATATAAAGCAAAGCTTAAGGATATCACAAGATTAACTAAAATAATGATAAACTCACCCCAATATTTATCAATTTTTTAAATAAAACATCATCCATAAATTATTACATAATCTCTGCAAACAAACCCCCAAATCAGAATACAATTAACTAAAAACAAATGACTATTGCAAATTATCATCGCTGGGGATTCGACCTGAGTGCTGCTATACACCTTAGCCGAGCACCGGAACCTTGACCGGTCGATAGGCGAAAATCTGCCATGTGTTTCAAATGGTGCCGTTGTCGGGTATGGTTCTTTAAGTCTTCATTAGTTTTTGGTTATTCTAATAAAAAACAAAAAAACAAAATTTTAAAAAAAATTGAAAAAAACACAAATAAAAACTCGTCTTCTCATAAAAATCATAAATGAAAAAGTACAAAGAAAACCCCGTCTTCCTCTTTATTCCAAAATCTCTCTGAATTCCCCATAGCCTTCCAAAAAATCCCTCAGATTTGTTTGACCCTAAAATCGAGCGAACACTTCTCTATCTTAGGAGGAACATAATAGACAATCAAATAATTCAAGAACCAGTCCTTGTCCAACCAGTTGAATTAGAAATGGACAATCCTATGGAACAAACACTTAAAGAACTTGATTCCCCTGATATGAGTTACCAACCTATTGGTATTCAATATCCAAACACTGAATCTGAATTCGAACTCAAATCGGGCTTGATTCATCTTCTCCCTCATTTCCATGGGCTAGCCGGCGAGGATCCACATCTCCACCTTAAAGAGTTCCAAGTGGTGTGCTCTGCCATGATGCCTCAAGGGGTTTCTGAATAACAAATCTAACTCTGAGTACTCCCTTTCCCCCTAGCTGACACTGCCAAGTCATGGATTTACTACCTTCTTCCTAGTTCCATAACTACATGGAATGACATGAAGCGACTCTTCTTAGAGAAAACCATTCCCGCTTCTCATACTGATTCTATCCGAAAGGAAATAAGTGGTATACGTCAATTCCCCTATGAATCACTCCATGAGTACTAGGAGAGGTTCAAAAAGCTTGTGGCAACCTTCCCACACAACCATATTCCTGACCAACTCTTGATCTAATACATCGATGAGGGGTTATTGGCTATGGAGAGAACTCTCATAGATGCCGCAAGTGGCGGTGCTCTTGTTGATAAAACTCTTGCAGCTGCAAGAGATATCATAAGTAACATGGCTGAAAACACACAACAATTCCATACTTGAGCACATGCTCAAGTCAAACAAGCCTAAGATAATCAGTCAATTGAGCCGAACAAGATGACTGAGTGGATGAGTGAACATACAGGTCTTGTACGACAACTAGCTGTGGCTACCAAATCTCCAACCTTGTCTTCTCCACAATCAATGTTTCCTAGAGCTGTCAAAAACTGTGGAATTTGATACTCTCTGTCTCATCCAACTGACACATGTCCACAAATTCAAGAGGATCAATCCGATTCATCTGGACCAATGGAGCTCAATGCAGCATATGCTCAGCAGAACACCAATCCTCAACTATCAGGTCAGTTTGGTAGAAAGTCTAACCAACCTCACTCTGAGCCCTTCTCTTCTTCCTATAACCAATGCATGAGGTATGGTAATCCCATCTGTCATACCCTTCAATTCCATCCTCAAAACCCAAACCAATTCCAATATGTTCATGGTGGTGGTAACTTCCATCAACCTTATCCTTTTGTTCCTCAACATCAAAGGAACAATCCTCCTCCTGGATTCCATTATACTAGTGAGCCTTCCCAATTCCAAAACCAATACAATCGATTTCCCAAGAACCAAAATCAAGGCAATCCCAACCATGGATAAGCCTCTTCTTCCAAGCAACCATGGGAAAGTGCAGTGGAAGATCTTGCCTCCTCCACCCGTTCAATCCTCAAAAACATTGAAACTCAAATAAGTCAACTTTCATCCCACCTGAGCCATCAAAAACAATCCAATTCTTCCCAACTTCTAGCTCAACCATTACCCAACCCCAAGGGTAATGTAAGTGCAATTCCACTTAGATCAGGAAAGTAACATTCTATGCCTCAAGATAAATCCCTAAACCCTCATTTGAATGTTGACATAGAAAATGAAAAAAATAAACTTGAAAAGGAACCTGAATCCATTCCCTCACCTCCTTCCATTACACTTAGGAATCCAATTCCTTTTCCTAATGATTTTTCTAAACCAAGGAAGTCCTTTGAAGCTGATCCGGAAATGCTCTACATGTTTAGACATGTTGAAGTGAACATTACCCTCTTAGATTCCATCAAACAAATTCCAAAGTATGCCAAGTTTCTCAAGGAGTTGTGTACCCACAAGAGGCAACTTAGGACCTTCAAAAATGTTTCCACCCATCAGGTTATTCCAATAAAGTGCAAAGATCTAGGGACCTTTACGGTTCCATGACAAATTGGAAGTTCCAACTTTGATGATACACTCGTAGACCTAGGAGCCTCAATTAATGTCATGCCCAAATCCATATTCTCCAACCTTGGTCTAGGTCCCTTATATCCAACAGGTGTTGTCATTCAATTAGCCAATTAAAGCACAACCAGTCCTGAGGGAATAATTGAGGATTTCCTTGTCCGAGTTAATGATCTTATCTTCCCTGCTGATTTCTATGTCCTTGACATGGAATGTGAGAGGACCTCTTCTCGATCTCCCATAATTCTAGGAAGATCATTCCCCATGACAGTGAGAACCAAGATTTATGTCCATTCAGGCATCTTATCCATGGAATTCGATGACCAACTGGTCAAGTTTGACATTTTCCAAGCCATGCGATGCCCATCTGAGGACCACTCTGCATTCTCAATTCATGCTTCTGAGGACACTTCTATGAGTCAATCGAACCCCAATCCACCGTTTTCTTTGTGTTATAATGACAAAGGATCTTGTGAAATCTGCACTATGATTAACCAAGTCATAAATGGTGATGTTGACGTGGACCTCTCATTCATAGACTCCATGAATCTAGAGAAACATGAAAACTATCTTGAATTCCACAACAATTTTGATCTCTAATTCTCCACCTGGGACAGTATTAAAGAAAATGAACCTGAAGCAACTAAAGTCCCTTCTTCCATTACTGCGTTGTCTAGCCCAAAAGTGAAAGATTAGAATGATCTGAAACCCCTTCCTACACACCTAAAATATTCATTCCTCTTCCATGATCACTCATATCCTGTCATTATCTCTTCCACACTTACTGAAACCAAGGAGTCCAAACTTGTTCAAGTGTTTGAGGAAAACAAAAAGCCCTTAGGTTGGACCCTAGATGACATACCAGGAATCAACACTTCCCTTTGCATGCATCACATCCATCTGGAGGAGTCATCCAAACCAATTAGAGAACCACAAAGAAGACTCAATCCACTCATCCTTGAGGTAGTTAGGGAAGATATCACCAGGCTTCTTCGATCTGGCATTATCTACCCAATTTCTGATAGTGAATGGGTTAGTCCAATTCATGTTGTACCTAAGAAGGGTGGGATAACTGTTTTCACAAATGAACAGGGAGAGGTAGTCACAACTCGAGTGAAAAACAAATGGCGTGTGTGCATCGACTATATAAAATTGAATGCTGAAACACGAAAAGATCACTACCCTCTTCCATTCCGTGATCAAATGCTAGAAAGATTAGCCAAAAATTCATGCTATTGCTTTCTTGATGGATACACCGGCTATTTTCAAATCCCAATCTCACCTTAGGACCAAGAAAAGACTACTTTCACATGACCCTTTGGAACATATGCATATAGAAGAATGCCTTTTGGCCTTTATAATGATCCTGCAACATTCCAGAGGTGTATGATGAGTATCTTTTCAGAATTCATTGAACAATGCATGGATGTATTCATGGATGACTTCACCATTTATGGTGAGTCATTTGAATCTTGTTCTAATTCACACTCTCTAGTCCTTCAATAGTGTGTCAAGTGTAACCTTGTGTTAATGTTTGAAAAATGTCACTTCATGGTTGCAACTGGGATTGTTCTAGGTGACATAGTTTCAAAAGATGGTATTGAAGTCGATCCTGCCAAAATTGAAGTGATCCAACCACTTCCTACAACCACTTCTGCTCAAGACATCCGTTCATTTCTTGGTCATGCCGGATTCTATCGGAGATTCATTCATAACATTACTAGGATTTCCCTCCCACTCACTCGCCTACACCAAAATGATGTCACATTCCATTTTGATGAGGCTTGCAAGAGAGCCTTCATTGAACTCAAAACTTCTCTTACACACTACTAAAAAATAGGGCATTAGGGACTGCCATTGGCGGTCGCTTCAGCTTCGTCGTTGTAGGCCAATAGCGACCGCCAAAGGCGGTCGTTACCCTGGGAAATTTTTTTTTAAAAAAAAATTTCTACTAAAAGAGATATATATATATATATATTAAATAAAAAATATATAAATATATTAAAGAAAATATTTATATATATAATATTAAATAAAATATTTTAAATATATATCTATATGATATGTTTTAAATATTTTAATATATATATATATATATTAAAGAAATATATGTATATAATATTAAATAAAATATTTTTCAATTTTTAATGAAATGTACTAATTGTGTTTTTTTCTTCACGGTGGAAAATCAGAGATAAAACAAGGTAAAAATCATAAAAAATGGAAAACAATTTCAAACAGTATAAACATCAAGATCGTCATAAACAATAAATGATAAACGTGCTTTAATGATCCGAGCAGGTCCATCCATTTCAATCTTCTGCTTCAATAAACCTACAATAAGACAAACAAACAACAAAACAAAACAAACGTAAATTGGACATAATTATTCAGTTATTATATACATATAATAAAATTAAATCTAACATCAAATCATGGTGTTATCATAATTTAAAAGCCCCAATTTAAGGAATGCTTTCATTTCAGGTCATTCGGAGCACGTTTGCTCCGAATTCGACCATCTCACGCCGTTTTTGGTGTTTTATGACACCGGAAATGCGTTTATGGTCACTTCCGTCAAAAGAAACCTCCGATTGATGTTCTGTAGGCATGAAAATTTCAAAAATCACACAACGGATGTTGTTGTAAGGTTTCATGGCATTCGGAGGATGTTCGGGTGGTTTTGACCCCCCAACGCGCCATTTTAGCGCGCATAAAGCTGCTAAAAATGACATAATCAGCTGTACCGCGTGCACAGAACGTCTGATAGGCATTCTGTCTCCTCTTACACGTCACGAATAATATTCCTAATGGTTTAGTATGGTTTCAGGTCATTCGGAGCACGTTTTCTCCGAATTCGACCGTCTCACGCCATTTTTGGTGTTTTATGACACCGGAAACGCGTTTCCGGTCACCGCCGTCAAACGACACCTCTGATTGACGTGCCGTCGGAACGAAAATTTCACAAATAACACAAAGGCTATTTTCGTACGGTTTCATGGAATTCTGAGGTCGTTTTGGGGATTTTGACTCCCCAACGCGCCATTTTAGCGCGCATCGAGCTGCTGAAAATGACACAATCGGCCGTATCGCACGCACCACACGTCCGATGGGCGTTCCGTCTCCTCCTAAACATCACGAATAATAGTCCTAATGTTTTCGTGTGGTTTAAGGTCATTCGGATCACGTTTTCTCTGAATTCGACCATCTCATGCCGTTTTGGTGTTTTATGACACCAGAAACGCGTTTTCGGACACCACCGTCAAACGACACCTCCGATTGATGTGCCGTCGGCACGACCATTTCAAAAATCACACAACTACTATTTTCGTACAGTTTCATGACACTCCAAGGACGTTCGGGTGGTTTTAACCCCCCAACGCGCCATTCTAGCGCGCGCCGAGCTGCTAAAAATGACACAATCGGCCGTACCGCGCGCACCGCATGTCCGATGGGCGTTACATCTCCTCTTACATGTCACAAATAATATTCCTAATGTTTTCGTGTGGTTTTAGGTCATTCAGAGCACGTTTTCTACGAATTCGACCGTCTCAATCCGTTTTTGGTGTTTTATGACACCGAAAACGCGTTTCCGGACACCACTGTCAAACGACACCTCCGATTGACGTGTCATCGGCACGACCATTTCAAAAATCACACAACGGATTTTTTTGTACGGTTTCATGGAATTCTGAGGTTGTTCTGGTGGTTTTGACCCCCCAACGCGCCATTTTAGCGCGCGCCGAGCTGCTGAAAACGACACAATCGGCCGTACCGCGCGCACCGCACGTCCGATGGGCATTCTGTCTCCTCCTACACGTCAAGAATAATATTACTAATTTTTTCATGGGGTTTCAGGTCATTCGAAGAACGTTTTCTATGAATTCGACCGTCTCACGCCGTTTTTAGAGTTTTATGACACCGGAAACGCGTTTCTGGTCACCGCCATCAAACGAAACCTCCGATTGACGTGCCGTAAGCACGACCATTTCAAAAATCACACAGCGGCTATTTTCGTACGGTTTCATGGCATTTCGAGGTGGTTCTGGTGGTTTTGACCCCCCAACGCGCCATTTTAGCGCACACCGAGCTGCTGAAAATGATACAATCAGCCGTACTGCACACACCGCATGTCTGATGGGCGTTCCATCTCCTCCTACACATCATGAATAATATTCCTATTGTTTTCGTGTGGTTTCAGGTCATTTGGAGCATGTTTTCTCAAAATTCGACCGTCTCACGCCGTTTTTTGTGTTTTATGACACCTAAAATGCATTTCCGGTCAATGCCGTCAAACGACACCTCCGATTGACGTGCCGTTGGAACGAACATTTCAAAAATCACACAAAGGCTATTGTCGTACGGTTTCATGGATTTTCGAGGTCGTTCGGGTGGTTTTGACCCCCGAACGCGCCATTTTAGCGCGCGCTGAGCTGCGGAAAACGACACAATCGGATGTACCGCGCGCACCGCATGTCCGATGGGCGTTCCGTCTCCTCCTACACATCGCGAATAATATTACTAATGTTTTCATGTGGTTTCAGATCATTCAGAAGACGTTTGCTCCAAATTCGACCGTCTCACACCGTTTTTGGTGTTTTTTGACACCAGAAAGGCGTTTTCGGTCACCGCCGTCAAATGACACCTCCGATTGACGTTCCATCGGCACGACCATTTCAGAAATCACAAAACGGCTGTTTTCATACGGTTTCATGGCATTCCGAGGTCGTTTGGGTGGTTTTGACCCCCCCCCCCCAATGCGCCATTTTAGCGCGCGCCGAGCTGCTGAAAACGACACAATCGGCCGTACCATGTGTACCGCACGTCCGATGGGCATTCCTTCTCCTCTTACATGTCATGTATAATATTCCTAATCTTTTCGTGTGGTTTCAGGTCATTCGGAGCACTTTTTCTCCGAATTCGACCGTCTCACGCCGTTTTTGGTGTTTTATGACACCGGAAACGTGTTTCCGGTCACCACCGTCAAACGACACCTCCGAATGATGTTCCTTCAGCAAGAAAATTTCCAAATTACACAACGGCTTTTTTTGTACGGTTTCATGGAATTCTGAAGTTGTTTGGGTGGTTTTGACCCCCCAACGCTCCATTTTAGCGCGCGCCGAGCTGCTGAAAATGACACAATCGGCCGTACCACGCGCACCACACGTCCGATGGGCATTCTGTCTCCTCCTACACGTCACGAATAATAATCCTAATGTTTTCGTGTGGTTTCAAGTCATTCGGAGCACGTTTGCTCCGAATTCAACCGTCTCACACCGTTTGCGGTGTTTTTTGACACGGGAAACGCGTTTCCGGTCACCACCGTCAAACGACACCTCCGATTGATGTGCTGTCGGCACGACCATTTTAAAAATCACACAAAATCTGTTTTCGTACGGTTTCATGGCATTCTTGAGGTTGTTCAGGTGGTTTTGATCCCCCAACGCGCCATTTTAGCGCGTGCAGAGCTGCTGAAAACGACACAATCGGCCGTACCGCACGCACCGCATGTCCGATGGGCGTTCCGTCTATTCTTACACATCACGAATAATATTCATAATGTCTTCGTGTGGTTTCATGTCTTTCTGAGCATGTTTACTCTGAATTCGACTGTCTGATGCCGTTTTTGGTGTTTTATGACACCGGAAACGTGTTTCCGGTCACTGCCGTCAAACGACACCTCCGAATGACGTGTCGTCGGCACAGCCATTTCACAAATCACACAACGGCTGTTGTCGTACGGTTTCATGGAATTCCGAGGTCGTTCAGGTGGTTTTGACCTCCCAACGCGCCATTTTAGCGTGCGCCGGGTTGCTGAAAATGACACAATCAGGCGTGGAAGGCCTGTCCGGGGTGCGGGGGGCCTGTCCGAGGTGCGGGGAGTGATGTCCGGGGTGCGGGGAGGGCTGTTCGGGGTGCGGGGAGGCTATCCTAGGTGCGGGGGGGGGGGGGGCTGCCCGGGGTGCGGGGAGGGTTTTCCGGGGTGCGGGGAGGGTGTCCGGGGTGCGGGGGGGGGGGGGGGGGGGGGCTGTCCGGGGTGCGGGGTGGGGCTTTTTGGGGTGCGGGGAGCCTGTATGGGGTGCGGGGAGGTCTGTCCGGGGTGCGGGGAGGCTGTCCGGGGTGCGAGGGGGCTGTCCGGGGTGCGGGAGGGCTGTCCGAAGTGCTGGGAGGCGGTCCTAGGTGCGGGGGGCCTATTCGGGGTGAGGGGATGGATGTTCGGGGTGCGGGGGGCCTGTTTGGGGTGCAGGGAGGGCTCTCTGGGGTGCAGGGAGGGCTCTCTGGGGTGCAGGGAGGGCTCTCTGGGGTCCTGGGAGGCTGTCCCAGGTGCGGGGGGGCTGTCCGGGGTGCGCGGAGGGTTGTCCGGGGTGTGGGGGAGGGCTGTCCGGGGTGCGGGGCAGCTGTACGGGGGGGGGGGGGGGGGGGGGGGGGTTGTCCGGGGTGTGGGGAGGGCTGTCCGGAGTGCGTGGAGGGCTGTCCGAAGTGCGGGGAGGTTGTCCTAGGTGCGGGGGGCCTGTCCGGGGTGCGGGGAGGGCTTTCCGGAGTGTGGGGAGGGCTGTCCGGAGTGCGGGGAGGCTGTCCTAGGTGCGGGGGGCCTCTCTGGGGTGCGGGGAGGGCTGTCCGAAGTGCGGGGAGGGCTGTCCGGGGTGCGGGAGGACTGTCCGGTGTGCGGGGAGGGCTGTCCGGAGTGCGGGGAGGGTTATCCAGGGTGCGGGGGGGGGGTGGCTGTCCGGGGTGCGGGGAGGGATGTCCAGAGTGCAGGGAGGGCTGTTCGGGGTAGGCTAGGGACTACAAATAGTGAACTCAACTCATTCATCAAAAACAATTTTAATGTTTTATATTAGGAATCACATGTTTTTTTCAAAAATATTACAGAACATGCAATTCTAAACATTGAAAATTAAATGAACAAAAAATATCCAAATCAATAATCAGTTTCATGGTTACTTCTCAATTCGTGCACACAAACATTGCACGAGGCCAAAACATACATGATACCCCAAAATCACAAAAAAATAACTAGAAACCCAACATAAATATCAATAACAACCCCACCATTAAAAGCAGAAACACACCTCATGAATGATGCGTCATGTGTGTTCATCACTGACCTCCATCCGGTGGGCCAAGGGCCTACAACAAATAAACATTATGAATATTTTCATAATAAAAATAATTTAAATTAAATAAATAAATACAGTATAAACCTGCGTCGTATGATCCCCCGCACCATCAACTGGATGCACATATTCCCGCAGTGCTCTAACCTCAGCAGCCAATTGTACATTTGCCTCCTCAGAAGCCCGCAGTCGTGCCTCGAAATCTGACAACTGCTATGTCATCTGTGAAACAGAAGGACCGACAACCGCAGCGCGTGACACTATAGAACGAGGAATACCTGTTCCATAGGTCAAACTATATCCATGCCCATCCCGACCAATTATGCGATGAAAGATATCATCCCTTCGCATGGGAAGCTATCGCTGGTCCTCTGGCATATGTTCTAATCCAACTTCAAATTGATCCTGTGAAATATTTCAATATATATAAATATATTAATATACAAATTTTATGTAAGTATTGGTAATGAGTACAAGTACTTACTATCAAAGTTGCAGCCTCTGGATCATTGTGATCATGAGTCCTCATCCACAGCGACATTTTATCAGTTGGTGCACCTTGCTCCCGCAACTATATATGAATAGAATATAAACACAAAAAATTATTAATTAAAAAAATTAAAAAGTGAATAATAAACACCTAATGTCGGATCTGAGACACGTGACGAGTCTCGAGCCTGTGAGGTGGTCCCTGCAACGCTCGATTCTCAGAATGGCATGTAGACACCTCCTACATTCAACTCATTCAAATATCAAACAAATCACACATTGTTGAAAATATATATACCAAAATAAATATACAAACCGAAACACCCCTAGTAGACCAATATGCAACTAAATCACGCCACTGAGCTAGGAGGACACCTCTCGGGACTTTTTACCGAATGTCTGGGGCACCCACATTTGGTACCCAGTGGTCCCTCTTGAATTTGCCTTTATAGTCTTTCCACATCTTACGACATTTGCTCATACACACTGGCTGAAACTCATCGGGACATACTTTCAAATTTTTCTATTAAAGAAAAAAATCACATATGTTTTTGTTGTTTATACATATGAAATAAAGTAAAATGGTCTTCTTACCTGAACCTCCCTCTAAAGACGATCTAATGTGTCCTAAGGGATAGAAGCCCAGTCACGCGTGGTCAATGGAAATCGATGTGGATAACATATGATATGACCCAACTGATGAATAAATGCAGGGGAATTACATCCCATAGGATGAAATACCTCATCAATTGAAACCTCAAAAGTCGTGTCAGAATTCCATGATAATATGCAATGACCAGGGACTCTCCTGCGAGAGGAAGAAGTAGTCGAGTCTGATCCTGTTGAAAACAATTTTATATACAAATTGACAGATGTTATATATATATATATATATATATAAATGTTTATTAATTACATAAAAAATAGGGACAATGAAATTCCAACATACCTCGACCCTGAGACGTAGATGCCTCAGATGGATGATGTGGATCTTCTGCCTCTTCCCCTAACATGCCTGCAGTCATGGAAAACATTAGTAAGGGGACTATCCAAAGTGTCCAAATGATAAATTGGATTGTTTTAAAAAAAAATCAAACTTGTAATGTTGTTAATCAAACAAAAAGGGATTGAATAATTAGTTGTGAATGAATTTTAAAAAATCAGAAAGTTCACAAAACAGATATACAAATTATGTAAAAAATAATCAATGCATAGCCAAATTTCAAATTGAATTAATAAAAATTCAAGAAGCACATGAACCAAATGAAGAATACCTCAATGAAAAGATACACCGACAATAACATCAATATGAAATGAGTTTAATCACCCTAAATATTTATAACTAAATAAACTTCCAAAAGTGAGGATTAAAACTTACAAGGATTTATAAAATGTTTAGATAATTTATGATATCTTAGGCTGAATAGCGGGAAAACAATTATACCTTTCATTAAGCATGAAAATTGACCGTTTCTCCTTCAACAGCCGCTTTGAACCAGTAAATATCTTCTTTACGTTGAACTACGGTATGTTGATCAAGCTGTTGGGAAACAAAAGGAACAGTCTCGTGTTCATCTTGTTCAAATACAAACACTCCTCGCTGAGACATTTTGACAACAACTTGCCAAATTAGATTCGAAGGCAATGTAATGAAGAATACTTGTTCTGCTTGTGATGTCAAAATGAAAGGTTCATTATCAACTCATTCATTTATGTATAACATATAGCTAAAATTCACCAATGAAAACTGATATTGATCGACTTTACATCCATGTATTGGATCAACCCAATTACAATTTAACAATATGTACTTAAACCCGTGTGTGTATACAACTTCAGTGATGTCTATCAATTGACCATATTAATAACCAGAATCCAAAAATGGACAACCAATGCCACTGTTTTGTGTTGCTCGTTTGTCTTCAACATCTTTAATGCGAAATCTAAAACCATTAGCATCTATAGATTTATAACGACGAGCCGTTATAGATGGACCCTCAGCCAGTTGGATAAATTCTTTAGTTTGTGTGGGGTCCCGTAACTCCCTCTGCTTATGAACCTACATAATTCATATAATTAAATAATGATATATGATGAAATAAATTAGTATAATACTTCACTCATAATGAAAAACAATTTATACATACATAATCCTTGAACCAATCATGAAATGATGCATAATGAGACTGCTGAATTTGCAACTCAGTCACATGATACATCTCTTATTTTATCTCATTAATGTGTTTTATGCAAATGATAACACAATGTTTAAATGATCAACTTATGAAAACAAAACATGTAAAATTTAAACAATAAATGTGATAAAATACTTACTGCATTAATGGTGCAACTGATGGAGTATTGAACAAGATATATCGATGCACTTGTATCCACTCGATGTTGTCCATATTGTAACGACCCAAAGTTTTTCAATGGAAAATTCCCTTCTTATATCTATGTCATAAAAACACAAAATAATGAACAACTAAGTGATAAGTGACCTTTAAACATAATTTTGTCACCCCTATGTTTGGAATTTTAAAAAATCCGGCATACACAGTTGTGCTCAAGATAGTTTTTGGAGTCTAATGAAACAAAAATAATTTTTGGTGAATAGTAACCTACCCTTATGAATAGTAACCTACCCTTATGAATAGTAATATAAACTTTATGAATAGTAAATAAGAGTAACATTACCTATGAGTAATAAAATAAAATATATTCATCATAGAAAGTGATAATTTGACCTCAGTAAACATTTTTGGTATTTTATAAATCATAAATAATTAATTATAATTAATTAATCAATTTAAAAGAATATTTATTTTCCTTAAATATATTCATATATTATTGAATCAATTTCTAATAGTTTTTAGATAATTTTATAAGACCCTACGTAATTTTTGAAAGAACTATAAAATCAGTTTTAATCTTAAAAACTGTTTATTTTAAGTAAATTATGATTTTATTTAAATATTAAATTAATAATACGTAGAAAATTATTTTTGGAAAATGGACTTCATTTATGGATTCTACACATCGAAAAATGGTTGGGGTAAAATTTTGGGATTTTTCTAAGATACTTGAATTTTTGATGAATAGTGGAATCCGATAATTCACAATAAAAGCTAAATAATGCATTAATTGAGTCATTGCTGATGTTCTTCTGATATAAGCCCACTTGGTTCGGGATTACATTATAAAATTACTATTATTGGTCATCCAAGACTCACTATTCTTTTTCTTTGGTGGAATTAATAAACTAATCAATTTAATATTAAGGAAACCCCTCTCCCCTCCACTATAAAAGCCACCCTTCACTCCCTCTTTTCCTCACACCTCTCAAGCTCCAATCCTTCTCTATATTCTGCCCAAACACCTTCCCTAGCTCATCCCCCACGTCCGAAATCTTCTGGTATCATCAAAAGACCAGGCCTAGCTTCCTTAAAGAGAAACTCAAGAGGAGGATTCTAAAGGTAATTTCTCTCCCTCTTCTCCTTTAATTTCCTTTCAAGTTCAAGTTCCTTTCTTGATCTCTCTCTATATATCTTCATCCAAATTGTTCTGTAAATCCAGTATTATATATATACTGTAATCTTATGATTCTAATGGTATATTATATCACCCCAAACCCTTTCCCCCTTCCTTTTATTTTATTAAAGAGAACGTTGTTCATGTGGTGATAATTTATCACCTTCAAAAACAACAAGCTCTCTTCTTTCATTTATACCTTAAATCTGGTCATGAATCCATTTTTATGGTTGAACCAGAATTTTTTATATCTATTATGTTCTATTCTAAGTTCTGTAAATAACCTATGGCCTTATTACTAAGTTAAATGTTAAAACAAGATCGTTGTGATCCAAAAACCGCTCAAATTAAGCCAAATAACCATCATTAAATTTTTTATCTAATGATTCTTCCACATGGATCTAATATAACTCATTATAAAATCATTCAATCTTATGTAATATCATTAATTACATTTAATATCAGTTCTGGATGTTTACCCATGATCAACCCAAACATCAAATTAAGAATACAAGTGGACCGCTCAAGAGAACCATGAAAACGAACATCCCCGAACAATGTTTTTAAACTCTATAAGTCATCCAAAGGAACATAATATGAAATAATGAAACCATAATGAACCCTATTAATGTATAAAAGGTTCTGTAATTTCTAATTGATGAATATAATGTCATTATACAGGACATTAAAGAGAATGAGGCATTCGAGTACAAGGTAAGGGGAAATCTCGAACCCAATTTTCTTCCTTCGGGTTCTCCCTCTTTCACTCCATTTTTGGTATGGTTACTCCTCAAAGGTCTTTTGTTCATCATTTAATTTACTTTTCTGGGATATACATATTTTTCACTGGTTTTTATGTCCATCAAAATGTTTTCCAAAAGAACTCTTCTTTCAAGATCTCACATTTTGCCTCTCATTCAAGGTTGATGGTTCTTATATCAAGTATGTTGTTCCCTCTTTCTTTTGGGAACCCAAAGCTTATGAATGTGTTATTATGAGATGAAACCCATTCCTTTCCATGGGTTATTTATTTACATGTTTGATATTTGTTCTATGTGGAAATCATGATAATGATAATGTTATGATGTGACGGGTGCACCCGGAATTATATAGCGCAATATGAATGTTTAAATGTGACGGGTGCGCCCGGAATTATATAGCGCAATATGAATGTTTAAATGTGATGTGTGTGCCCGGAATTATATAGCGCTCCAATGCATTGGGTAAAGTGATGAATCTCATGAGTAAATTATGCGTGAACATGATGCTAGCTTTGTTCACAATTATGTGTGGTAGTTGACCACTAAGACATGATGTTTCATTTTTATGCTTTGCTACATTTCAAGTTTATTGTTTATGCTCCTCTCATGTTCAAGATATTCTTCATATTTCAGGATTATGCTCACCCCATGCTATATTGTTCTTATCTATCCTCTAACTGGGATTTTAGCTCACCCCTTTTGATATATATCCTCAGGTGGCTACATGTACTAAGGAGAGGACAAGTGCTACTAAGAAGTTATACAAGAATAGATTAAATGAATTTTTATGCTTGATGTTGTACTTGTTATGTGTAGTCCTAGTTTGCCCGAGACACTAAACCTATGTGTCCTCCATGTGTAATACTATTATGTTTTTTATCTCTGAAATGATGTAATAGTAATGTAAGAAAAGGTTGGGTCGCTATAGTTGGTATCAAAGGAAAGGTTTAGTTAATTTTGGAATTAGGATTAGTGAACCCTAAAGAAAACCTCTAGCATGAGACTATGTAAAAATATGCACACAAGGATATTTACCTAGGGATCCCATATGTTATGTTTTTGGTATAATTGTTTAAAAGGATAAGTTATTCATGACTTGTTTACTTATGTTTTGTTCTAACCTTTTCTATTTTAGAAAATGGTGGGAACCAGGAGAAATCAGGCCAACAACTCTTGCGAAGGCCAATGCAACGATTGCCCGAACGACATCCCCAATGATTTTGGAGGTGTAGTTCAAAACTTCATGACGATGCTTACCCAATTATCCCAGGTTATGAATAATAACCATAATAATGGGGAACATCCTCCTCACCAAAGAGGGAGCAGCTAGCTATCGAAAGTTTTATGCGGCAACGACCATCGACGTTTTGTGGATCTTCCGATCCACTAGTTGCGGAATAGTGGGTCAACTCCATGGAGAAGATCTTTTCTGTTCTTCACTATTCCGAGACAGAGAAGGTGACTCTAGCTGTTTATCGTCTAGATGGAGAAGCTGATCAATGGTGGGCTTTGATTAAGAACGCCAAGCCAAGGGATGAAATTGAAGAGATGGAATGGGAAGACGTTAAGATAATGTTTCTTAATAAGTACTTCCCACGAACTCTTCTCACGAAGATGGAGAGAGAATTCATAGATCTCAAGAAAAAAGAAGGAGAATCAGTCACAACCTATGAAGAAAATTTCACAAGGCTCACAAGGTATGCTTCGGGTTTTTTTATCAACAATGATAGCAAAATTGATAGATTCTTTATTGGATTAAAACCACATATTCGAAAATCTCTTGCAATTCGAGACTTTGGGAGTTATTAAGAAGTTTTTCGGTGTGCTCTCAAAGTGGAGATGGAGTTTTGAGAATGGTCCCATGGCTATGGTGATAGGAAAAGAAAGATGGAGCTTCAAGCTGGTGGATCTAGTGATAAAGATGGGAAGAAAACACAACGACCCACTTGCCAAAAATGTGGGAAGTTGCATAATGGGAACTGCCTCAAAGGGACGGGGAAACGCTTCAACTTTGGGAAAGAAGGACACCTAGCTCACGAGTGTCGAAGAGACATGAAAAGGAAGGATAATGTAGCCGATGAAAAGAGATAACCACTCATGGTTCAATGCTACAACTGTAAGGAGCTAGGGCACTATTCAAACCAGTGCACTAAACCTCGAGCTTTCGAGGGTAATCAGCGCCAACAACCACCAAAGCCAAATGAACAAGGGAAGGCTTATGTCATCACTACTGCGGAGGTGGAACATGATAATGAAGTCGTACAAGGTACACTTCCTATTCACTCAAGAATGGCAAAAGTCTTATTTTATTCTGGTTCTACGCATTCCTTTATATCTTGCAAGTTTGCTAGAACTATAGAATCGAAGCCTCGAAACCTTAAAGTAGAGATATCTGTAAAAACACCAAGTGGTGCAATCATTGCAACCCAAGTGTTTGATTCTTCTCCTGTTGACGTATGTGGGAAGATTCTTCCGGCAAATCTCGTAATACTTCCCTTGGTGGAATTAGACGCTATAATGGGAATGGATTGGCTCTCGTTATATAGAGAATATATCAACTGTTGGGAAAAGGAAATATATTTTCATATTCCGAACCATCCCATGCTCCGCTACAAATGCAAGGAAGATCATGAATCTGCTTTGAGAAATCCTTCAATGGTGTGGGTGATAATTCCCTATGAAGAAGCATACCTCTCCCAAATGATTGAGTCAAAGGAAAGTTCCAACCTTGAGGAAATTCCCATCGTAAGGGAATACGGTGATATATTTCCTGAAGAGTTACACGGAATTCCCCCGAATCGTGAGGTAGAGTTCTCAATTGAACTCATACCCGGAGTTACTCCTATCTCGAAGTGCCCCTATAGGATGGCTCCTATCGAACTAGAGGAGTTGAAGAAGCAGCTGCAAGAGCATCTGGACAAAGGATTCATACGCCCTAGTGCATCACCTTGGGGTGCGCCAATGCTCTTTGTGAAGAAGAAGGATGGAACCATGCGGTTGTGTATCGATTATCGGGAACTCAACAAGATAACTATAAAGAACAAGTATCATCTCCCAAGGATTGATGACTTGTTCGATCAGTTAAGAGGAGCTCAATACTTCTCAAAGGTGGATCTTCATTCTGGATATCATCAAGTAAAGGTGAAGAAGGAAGATATTCAGAAGACTGCCTTTCGTACAAGGTTTGGGCACTATGAGTTTTTGGTGATGCCCTTCGGACTTACTAATGCCCCTGCAATCTTCATGGATTTGATGAATAGAGTCTTTAGACATTACCTCGACAAATTTGTGGTTGTGTTTATTGATGATATTCTCATTTACTCCAAGAGTAAGGAGAAACATGAAGAACATCTAAGACTTGTGTTGGAGACATTGAGAAAGGAGAAGTTGTACGCCAAGTTCAGAAAGTGTGACTTTTGGATGAATCAAGTCATGTTCTTGGGACATGTGATCACAAGCGAGGGAATTTCTGTAGACCCTTCAAAGACAAAGGCGATTGAATAAGGGCCCAGGCCCTCTAGTGTCACAGAAATCCGTAGTTTTCTGGGATTAGTTGGGTACTACCGACGTTTTGTGAGAAACTTCTCACGATTGTCATGCCCACTAACTAAGTTAACAAGGAAAGGGGTAAAGTATGTATGGACGGAAGAATGTGAGGGAAGCTTCAAGAATCTAAAGAGAAGGCTGATCACTGCACCTGTACTCACACTACCGAAAAGTGGAGAAAGTTTTGCGATATACAGTGATGCTTCAAATAAAGGCTTGGGTTGTGTACTCATGCAAAATGATAATGTGATAGCCTACGCCTCACGACAGTTGAAGATCCATGAGCAGAACTACCCGACGCATGATCTAGAGCTGGCAGCCGTGATTTTTGCCTTGAAAATCTGGTGGCACTACGTTTATGGTGAGAAGTGTGACATATACACCGACCACAAGAGCCTAAAGTATATATTCACACAAAAGGAGATCAACATGCATCAATGGAGATGTTTAGAGCAAATCAAGAATTACGATTGCTCTATTCACTATCATCCTGGAAAGGCGAACAACGTAGCTGATGCTCTAAGCAGGAAAGAACCTGCTACTCTATCCATGTTGAGGATTGAGAAAGACCCTATCTTCTTGGATATGCAAAGGATGGATTTGGGAATCGTACGGGCAGGGGATACATCCTACCTTGCCCAAATGATTGCGCAACCATCCATCCAATAGAAGATCAAGGAAGCACAAAGGGATGATGTGGAGATACAAAAGAGGGTGAATGCAGTAAAGGAAGGAAAGCTGTAAGAGTTCCATATCGACGATGATGGTGTGATTCGGTTTGGAATGCGGCTTTGTGTGCCTTCATCACCCGGAATAAAGAAGGAGCTATTGGATAATGCACATAGCTCAACTTTCTCTATTCATCCTGGATGTACCAAGATGTATCGTGATCTCCGAGAACACTTCTGGTGGGAAAACATGAAGAAGGAGATTGCGGAATATATATTAAGGTGATTGGTGTGTCAGCAAGTTAAAGGTGAGAGGCTAAAGTCCAAAGGTATGATGCAGCCATTGCCTATACCCATGTGGAAATGGGAAAACGTCACTATGGACTTTGTCATGGGCCTCCCGAAAACGTCAAGAGGAAATAATGCGATATGGGTTGTGGTTGTCCAACTCACCAAGACTACCCATTTTATCGCTATTCGGGAAGACCTCTCACTTGAACAACTTGCAAGGATATATGTGAAGGAAGTAGTGAGGTTGCATGGTGTTCCACTCTCGATTGTCTCTGATCGTGATCCAAGGTTCACTTCTAAATTTTGGAGGAGCCTTCAACATGCTTTGAGTACTAAATTAAACTTCAGCACGGCCTATCACCCCCAAACTGATGGCCAGTCTGAAAGGACTATTTAGACACTTGAAGATATGATAAGATCATGATCTCTTGAATTCAAAGGTGGATGGGATCAGCACCTTCCATTGGTTAAGTTCTCATACAACAATAGCTTCCATTCGAGTATTCAGATGGCTCCTTATGAATCTCTTTATGGGAAGCGATGTAGAACTCCAACCTGTTGGGATGAAGTTGGAGAACGAAAACTACTTGGTCCCGATCTTGTTCAAGAGATGACAGAGAAGGTTCAAGTCATCCAGAAACATATCAAAGCTGCTCAATGTCGGCAAAAGAGCTATGCTGACAATCGTCGAAGGGACTTGGAGTTTGACGTTGGAGATAAAGTCTTCCTTCGAATATCTCCATGGAAGACTGTCATGCGATTCGGGAAGAAAGGGAAGCTAAGACCAAGGTACATTGGCCCCTTTGAGATCCTTGATCGTATAGGAGCCGTGGCCTATCGTCTAGCACTTCCACCAAATATGGCTCAAGTTCATGACGTGTTTCACGTATCACTACTGAGGAAGTACATTCCAGACCCCTCACATGTACTAAACTCAGAGGTGGTACAGTTGGAAGATGATCTCTCATATGAGGAGCAGCCGGTAAAAATTCTGGACCGAAGTGATAAGGTTCTACGCAACAAGACAACCCACCTTGTCAAAATGTTGTGGAGGAACCAAAAGTTTGAGGAAGCAACTTGGGAACCGAAAGGGGCAATGAAGGAGAAGTACCCTCACCTATTTGTGTAATGTGAAATTTCGGGGGCGAAATTTCTTAAGGGGGGAAGAATGTAACGACCCAAAGTTTTTCAATGGAAAATTCCCTTCTTATATCTATGTCATAAAAACACAAAATAATGAACTACTAAGTGATAAGTGACCTTTAAACATAATTATTTCACCCCTATGTTTGGAATTTTAAAAAATCTGGCATACACAGTTGTGCTCAAGATAGTTTTTGGAGTCTAATGAAACAAAAATAATTTTTTGGTGAATAGTAACCTACCCTTATGAATAGTAACCTACCCTTATGAATAGTAATATGAACTTTATGAATAGTAAATAAGAGTAACATTACCTATGAATAATAAAATAAAATTTAGTCATCATAGAAAGTGATAATTTGACCTCAGTAAACATTTTTCGTATTTTATAAATCATAAATAATTAATTATAATTAATTAATTAATTTAAAAGAATATTTATTTTCCTGAAATATATTCATATATTATTGAATCAATGTCTGATATTTTTTAGATAATTTTATAAGACCCTACGTAATTTTTGAAAGAACTATAAAATCAGTTTTAATCTTAAAAACTGTTTATTTTAAGTAAATTATGATTTTATTGAAATATTAAATTATTAATACTTAGAAAATTATTTCTGAAAAATGGACTTCATTTTTGAATTCTACACGTCGAAAAATGGTTGGGGTGAAATTTTGGGATTTTTCTAAGATACTTGAATTTTTGATGAATAGTGGAATCCGATAATTCACAATAAAAGCTAAATAATGCATTAATTGAGTCATTGCTGATGTTCTGCTGATGTAAGCCCACTTGGTTCGGGATTACATTATAAAATTACTATTATTGGTCATCCAAGTCTCACTATTCCTTGTCTTTGGTGGAATTAATAAACTAATCAATTTAATATTAAGGAAACCCCTCTCCCCTCCACTATAAAAGCCACCCTTCACTCCCTCTTTTCCTCACACCTCTCAAGCTCCAAGCCTTCTCTAAATTCTACCCAAACACCTTCCCTAGATCATCCCCCACGTCCAAAATCTGCTGGTCTCATCAAAAGACCAAGCCTAGCTTCCTTAAAGAGGAACTCAAGAGGAGGATTCTAAAGGTAATTTCTCTCCCTCTTCTCCTTTAATTTCCTTTCAAGTTCAAGTTCCTTTCTTGATCTCTCTCTATATATCTTCATCCAAATTGTTCTGTAAATCCAGTATTATATATATACTGTAATCTTATGATTCTAATGGTATATTATATCACCCCACACCCTTTCCCCCTTCCTTTTATTTTATTAAAGAGAATGTTGTTCATGTGGTGATAATTTATCACCTTCAAAAACAACATGCTCTCTTCTTTCATTTATACCTTAAATCTGGTCATGAAACCATTTTTATGGTTGACCCAGAATTTTTTATATCTATTACATTCTATTTTAAGTTCTGTAAATAACCTATGGCCTTATAACTAAGTTAAATGTTAAAACAAGATCGTTGTGATCCAAAAACCGCTCAAATTAAGCCAAATAACCATCATTAAATTTTTTATCTAATGATTATTCCACATGAATCTAATATAACTCATTATAAAATCATTCAATCTTATGTAATATCATTAATTACATGTAATATCAGTTCTTTATGTTTACCCATGATCAACCCAAACATTAAATTAAGAATACAATTGGACCGCTCAAGAAAACTATGAAAACGAACATCCCCGAACAATGTTTTTAAACTCTATATGTCATCCCAAGGAACATAATATGAAATAATGAAACCATAATGAACGCTATTAATGAATAAAAGGTTCTGGAATTTCTAATTAATGAATATAATGTCATTATACAGGACATTAAAGAGAAGGAGGCATTCGAGTACAATGTAAGGGGAAATCTCAAACCCAATTTTCTTCCTTCGGGTTCTCCCTCTTTCACTCCATTTTTGATATGGTTACTCCTCAAAGGTATTTTTTTCATCATTTCCTTTAATTTTCTGGGATATACATGTTTGTCACTGGTTTTTATGTCCATCAAAATGTTTTCCAAAAAACTCTTCTTTCAAGATCTCACATTTTGCCTCTCATTCAAGGTTGATGGTTCTTATATAAAGTATGTTGTTCCCTATTTCTTTTGGGAACCCAAAGCTTATGAATGTGTTATTATGAGATGAAACCCATTCCTTTCCATGGGTTATTTATGTACATGTTTGATATGTGTTCTATGTGGAAAGCATGATAATGATAATGTTATGATGTGACGGGTGCGCCCGGAATTATATAGCGCAATATGAATGTTTAAATGTGACGGGTGCGCCCGGAATTATATAGCGCTCCAATGCATTGGGTAAAGTGATGAATCTCATGAGTAAATTATGCGTGAACATGATGCTAGCTTTGTTCACAATTATGTGTGGTAGTTAACCACTAAGACATGATATTTCATTTTTATGCTTTGCCACATTTCAAGTTTATTGTTTATGCTCCTCTCATGTTCAAGATTTTCTTCCTATGTCATGATTATGCTCACCCCATGCTATATTGCTCTTATCTATCCTCTTACTGGGCTTTTAGCTCACCCCTTTTGATGTATATCCTCAGGTGGCTACATGTACTAAGGAGAGGACATGTTCTACTAAGAAGCTATACAAGAAGAGATTAAATGAATTTTTATGCTTGATGTTGTACTTGTTATGTGTAGTCCTAGTTTTCCCAAGACACTAAACCTATGTATCCTCCATGTGTAATACTATTATGTTGTTTATCTCTGAAATTATGTAATATTAATGTAAGAAAAGGCCGGGTCGTTATACATATCATATTTGGTTCCTTCTCCAACTAGACCATCCTTAATCCAAGAGGGATTATCTAATTTTGTTTCATCATCCGTAAGATATTCTGCACAAAAAGTAGTACACTCATCCATCAAATATCCATTGGCAATTGATGCCTCCGGACGAGCTCTGTTGCGTACAAATCGTTTCAATGTACTCAAATACCTCTCAATAGGATACATCCACCTGAATTGGACTGGACCAGCAGCCATTACTTCATTAGTTAGGTGCACTATCAAGTGGACCATAACATCGAAAAATGAGGGGGGAAATAGTTTCTCAAAGTGACAAAGTGTAAGTACAATTCGGCCCTGTAAAATTTTTAAATCAATCATTAATTGATTTCTTAAACAAAGCTGTCTAAAAAAATTACTCATCTCAATCAACGGATGAACAACATTTGGGGATAAACAATCAGAAATTTTGATTGTAATCAACTGTTGAAGTAGTATGTGATTTTCATGACTTTTCAACCCTTGCAGTGTCTTGCTCGTCAGATTCACACTCTTTGAAATATTAGAAGAGTAACCATCGGGCACCTTGAGCATCTTCAAAATGGAAAGAAATGTATCTTTCTCCTTTGTAGTCATCGTATACTGTGTAGTAGGCATATATGCCTTGTTTTCCTCAGCTAACTGTAAATGAAACTATTTCCTTAAACCCATTTCTTCCAAATCACGGCGTGCATTAACATGGTCCTTTGATTTCCCACTGACACATAAAATGGTCCACAAGATGTTATCACAATTTTTTTTTCAATGTGCATGACATCCAAATTATGCCTCAGCATGTTAGTTTTCCAATACAGTAGACTATAATAAATACTTTTCTTTTTCAAATTGTGACTGTGCTGCCTACCCGCAGCTCGAATATTACGTATCGAAGGAGCCACCAAATCCTGAATTTCATATATCGTGCAGATGTTTTCTTCCTCAATCTGCGATAAAATTTCGACACCTATCATGATCTTTGGTGCTGGGATGAACTCTGTAGAACCATCAAATTCCACTCTATCCTTTCTGAACCTATGCTGAGGGGGGAGAAAATGTATGTGACCCATGTATGCCCATTTTTTGGAATGCATAATCCATACAAATTTTTTACTTTTTTTGCAACAAGGGCAAGAAAATTCCCCTTTCATACTCCATCCTGATAAATTTGCTTAAGCTGGGAAGTCATTGATTGTCCACAATAATGCAGCATGCAGTTTGAACATTTCATTTGTTTCATAGTCATAATTCATCACACCATCGCCCCAAAATTCATTCAACTCATCAATCAAAGGCTGAAGGTAAACATCAATCTTATCCCCCGGACTTTTAGGTCCATCAATAAGAGTGGAATGTAATATAAATTGTTTCTTCATAAAAATCCACGTAGGAAGATTATACAGAACCAACACCACAGGCCATTTGATATGAGTTGCACCAACCATAGACCTGAATGGATTGAAACCATCTGCTCCCAATCCCAATCAGACATTACGAACATCTTTGGAAAAGTCAGGATGTCTCTTATCAAAATCCTTCCATGCATGAGAGTCTGCTGGGTGGGTTAACATATCACTTTCATGAACTCTTTCTAAATGCCATCTCATTAAATTAGAAACTTTAGATGAAATAAAAATTCATTTCAACCTTGGTTTTAGGGGAACGTAACACATTTGCTTTACAGAAATCAGTTTCCCCTGTATCACAATTTGACTTTGATGTTTCTGATTTCCCCTGTTCTCTTTCCACCTGGAAGCACCACAATCCATACAAATACCCAAATGGGAAGTTTCCTTTCTAAACAACATAAAGTTGTTTGCACATGCATCTATGGTCTCATATGTAAACCCTAAGTTCTCTGTCATCTTACGAGCATGGTAATACGACTCGGGAATCTTAGCGTCGACAGGAAGAACCTTTTTCCATAACACCAACATCATGTCGAATGATGTGTCTGACCAATGATTCAAAGTCTTCAAATGCAACAACTCCATGATAAATGGAAATTTATTGTAATAAGTACATCCAGGATATAATTCTGTTTTTGAATCATCAATTGCTTCATAAAACTTCCTCGAATCACGATCTGCACCAGAGTGAAGATTTATCTCACCAGTCTCATGATTCTTGATGTCAATGCCTTCAGTATCCAACCCACGTACCATTTCAGTAAGAATTTCATGCATTGGATCATTCATCCTTGCATCAACATCCATCTGAACTACATCTGTATTTTCACAACGAACATATTCTTCTCCATGATGAGTCCAACTCTTATAATTTTTTAGAAATCCATTAAAGAATAGGTTCTCCCTCACAGTATCTCGTGTGAATTGATATCTTTTAGCGCATTTTCTACATGGACAACTAATATAGTCACATTCAAATCCTCTGGTGAAGTCAATAAACTGTATAATTCCATTGAAATACTCTCTAGACGTTTGATTTGGAAGATCAATCCAACTCTTATCCATAATAAGATCCTTATTACAAACATTTACAAAAGACTTATTACATTTTCATTTTTCATATCAAATATATTTAAAATAAATACTAATTAATTGTTTGTGAACCATTTATAAAATAATAATGTAAGTGAAAGCCCATGTCATACCTGATTGCGCTACAAACATGGAAGGGAGGGGAGCTGAAGGCGGTGATGTGAGGGAGAGGAGAGGCAGCGGTGGGGAGACGGAGCTGGAGCTGGTGCGGCGAGGGAGGGGATGGTGAAGGAGGGGACGGGTGGCGGTGGTGTGGCGAGGGAGGGGACGGGGGTTGGAGGGGTGCGGGGGGGTGGTGTTCAGGGTGATGGGGGTGAGGGATGAGGGGGAGGAGGGCCGAGGGCCGAGGACGAAGGCCGAAGGGTCGGGAGGCTGAAGGCCAGAGGGCGGCTGGAGGGCTGCCCGAGGGCCGCCTGAGGGCCTCCGGGCTGCCGGAGGTGGGTGGCGGGAGGCCTGAGGGTAGAGGGAGGTCGGAGGGTAGCCGTAGGGAGGAGGGCGGCTAGAGCCGGAGGGTAGAGGCAGAGGAATCCCGAAGGAGATAGAGGGTAGGGCGGAGGGCGGAGGGAGGCCAGAGGGCGGCTGGAGGAGGGCGGGGCCGGTGGAGGGCGATCGGAGGGCAGCCGAAGGGCGGCCAGAGTCCGGAGGGCTGGCGGAGGGCGGGGCTGGCGGAGGGTGGGGCCGGCAGAGGGGGACCGGCCGGAGGTCAGGGTGACGGAGGGCGGTGCGATAGAGGGCAGGGCGGCAGAGGGTGTGGCGGCGGAGGGCGGGGCAGCAGAGGGCGGGGCGACGGGGAGGGCGGGGTGGCGGGGAGGGTGCGTGGTGACGGGGACGGCGCGACCGATGGGAAGGGGGTAAGGGTTCAGGGGGCGGGGAGCGCTTCGGGAAGGGGGGCGTGGAGGCCTTTTTTTTAGGGAAACGTATCGATCGCCATCGGAGGTCGCTATTGGTTACCTATAGCGACCGCCAGTGGTGGTTGCTATAGGTAAAGGGGCACAAAATCCCATATTTCTAGTAGTGACATCTGCCCCAATAATCAAACCCCCATATTGGTCCTTACCCTTTGAGTTAATGTGTGATGCTTCTGATAGAGCCGTTGGGGCTGTTCTTGGTCAAATAAGAGAAAAGATCCCTCATGTCATCTATTATGCCTAAAAAACATTGTATGAAACTCAATCTCACTACACTGTGACTGAAAGGGAACTTTTAGAAGTGGTTTTTGACTTAGATAAATTCTGGTCCTATCTCTTAGGAGCCAAAATCATCATCTTCACAGACCATTCTTCTATTAAGTTCTTACTCATGAAAAGTGATTCCAAATCGAGGCTAATAAGATGGATCCAAATGCTCCAAGAGTTTGACCTTGAAATCAAAGATAGACCTGGAAAATAAAACCATGTTGCTGATCACTTGAGTAGAATTTCTAATTCTTCTCAATCTGAAATCATCGATCCTGAATTCCCCACTGAGCACCTTTCATCTCCCACTCCAAAAATACAATGGTATGCCCCAATTGTAAATTACTTGGTTTCTGGGGGTTTTCATGAATGGTTTTTAAAAGACCAAAAAATGAAGTTGAAAAGTGATTCAGAATACTATTTTGGGGATGAGAATAATCTTTGGAAAACTGGGGCTGACATGGTAATAAGAAGATGTGTCGATGAAAATGAACATTCTCCTATATTAGAATTTTGTCACTCACTTCCCGGAGGTGGCCACTTTGGACCACAAAGGACCTCCCGAAAGGTTCTCGAATCTCGATTCTTTTGTCCTTCACTCTTCAAGGACTCACATGAGTTCTGTAAATCATGTCCCACTTGCCAAAAGTTTGGAACAATTTCCAAGAGAAATGAAATGCCCCAAAAGCCTTTAATTTTTTGCAAGATCTTCGATGTTTGGGGCATCAATTTCATGGGACCATTTCCACCTTCCAATGGATTCTCATACATTCTTCTTGCGGTTGATTATGTTTCAAGGCGGGTTGAGGCCAAACCCAATATAAAGGATGATGCTCATACTGTTACTGAGTTCCTCAAAACCCACATCTTCCAAATATTTGGCACTCCTCGTGCCTTGATCAGTGACTTAGGAACCCATTTTTGTAATAAAACCATGGAATCTCTTTTGAAAAAGAATGGGGTTGTACATAAAACTTCAACTGCATATCACCCACAAACAAATTGCATGGATGAACATTCTAATAAATAAGTGAAAAGAGGGCTTGGGAGAATTGTAAAACCCACTAGAAAAGACTGGCCTAAAAGACATGGTGAATTACTTTCGGCTTATCGAACTGCCTATAAAACACCCATTGGGATGTCTCCTTTTAGGATAGTTTTTGGTAAAACATGTCATTTTCCAGTTGAAATCCAACATAAGTCATTTTGGGCAGTGAAAACTTTGTAATTTTGATCTTGAAAAATCTGGGGCAGAAAGATTGTTGCGGTTGGATTAACTAGAGGAGCTTAGACTTGATTCTTATGAGAATTCAATTATCTACAAAGAAAAATCCAAGGTACTCCATGACAAACACATCCTGATAATGGTATTCCATGAAGTTGAAAAGGTAATGCTCTTCAATTCTCGATTTCAGCTTCACCCATGTAAGCTTAATTCTCGTTGGGAAGTTCCTTTTGTTATTACTAATGTTTACCCATTTGGTGCAGTGCAAGTCCAAGACCCCTCTTCCAAAAGGACATTCATGGATAATGGACATCGGTTAAAGTATCACCATGAGAGGACACACAATCCTGGATCATCATTGACATCCACTAGATCCCCAACTTCTCCAATCGACCAACCACTTGATGGAGATAGAAACCCACCAAATCCAACCCAGGGGCACCTCTTTCCCGTTAACTCTCTCTCTATCTCTTCCACTCTCTACCTCTTTCTTCTTTTTCCTCTGTCTTTAATTTTTTTACCACTTTCTTTTTCAAATCTTTCTTTTTAACTTTCTCTTTTTTGTGGGTATATCTTTATAAAAAACTAAAATAAAAACCTAAAAAACTAAAAAAAACAATCACTTAAAAAAAAAAAAAAAATAAAGAGTCATGCTTACTCACCATCGAGTTTTGAAATATTGTCCATCCATTTTGGGGAGTTAACAGACATGTTTTCATCTCAAAATCTTTGAGTTTCATTATGAATTTGGATAATGAATTTTGTGTCACAACCAACACATTTTGAATGCTCATTTTTTTATTTGGAAAATGATTTTCCCGAACCGTGAGGAACAATATCTTATTTCATGCCAAGGCCACCTATGGTCATCTTTTCAAAATGTGTGTTTTCACCCCCATTTTTGATTATTGAGTTTGTGGAACTTCGAGCTAAATTTCTTTCCTTAGTGTGCATTAATATGATAGAGGCATTTTCTGAACCACATGAGAATCACAATAGCCAAATAGCCTCCCATTTACCTTACATTAATCCTCCTTTTGAAAGAACCTTAGAGCCTATGGAAAACTTTTCATTGATAGCCACATTAGAAGCCCAATACCTTTTCCCACCCAATATCAACATGGATTTTCATTGCATGTTTTTGTTTGAAATTTAAGTGTGGGCTGTCAGGGGTGCAGGGTGGTGCTTTCCGGTGTGCGAGGAGCCTGTCCGGGGTGCAGGGAGGGCTGTCCGGGGTGCGGGGAAGCTGTCCGGGGTGCGAGGGGGCTGTTTGGGGTGCGGGGAGGGCTGTTCGGGGTGCGGGGAGGGCTGACCGGTGTGCGGGGGGCATGTTCGAGGTGCAGGGAGGGATGTCCGGGGTGCGGGGAGGCTGTCCTAGGAGCGGGGGGCCTGTCCGGGGTGCGGGGAGGGCTGTCCGGGGTGTGGGGGAGGGTTGTCCGGGGTGCAGGCGGTTGTCCGGGGTGGGGGGGGGGGGCTGCCCGGGGTGTGGGGAGGGCTGTCTGGAGTGCGGGGAGGGCTGTTCGAAGTGCGGGGAGGTTGTCCAAGGTACGGGCGGCCTATCCGGTGTGCGTGGAGGGCTGCCCGGAGTGCGGGGAGGGCTGTCCGGAGTGCGGGGAGGCTGTCCTAGGTTCGGGGGGCCTGTACGGGGTGCGGGGAGGGCTGTCCGAAGTGTGGGGAGGGCTGTTCGGGGTGCGGGAGGGCTGTCCGGGGTGCGGGGAGGGATGTCCGTAGTGCGAGGAGGGTTGTCCGGGGTGGGGGGGGGGGGGCTGTCCGGGGTGCGGGGAGGGATGTCCGGAGTGCAGGGAGGGCTGTCCGAGGTAGGCTAGAGACTACAAATAGTGAACTCAGCTCATTCATCAAAAAAAAATTTAATGTTTTATATTAGGAATCAGATGTTTTTTTCAAAAATATTACAGAACATTCAACTCTAAACATTGAAAATTAAATGAACAAAAAATATCCAAATCAATAATCAGTTTCATGGTTACTTCTCAATTCATGCACCCAAACATTGCATGAGGCCAAAACACACATGATACCCCCAAATCACAAAAAACTAACTAGAAACCCAACATAAATATCAATAACAACCCCACCATTAAAAGCAGAAACATACCTCGTGAATGATGCGTCATGTGTGTTCATCACTGACCTCCATCCGGTGGGCCAGGGGCCTACAACAAATAAACATTATGAATATTTTCATAACAAAAATAATTTAAATTAAATAAATAAATATAGTATAAATATGCGTCATATGATCCCCTGCACCATCACCTAGACGCACATATTCCCGCAGTGCTCTAACCTCAGCAGCCAATTGTGCATTTGCCTCCTCAGAAGTCCGCAACCGTGCCTCGAAATCTGACAACTGCTATGTCATCTGAGCAACAGCAATACCGACAACCGCAACACGTGACACTACAAAATGAGGAATCCCTATTCCATAGGTCAAACTATATCCATGCCCTTCCCGACCAATGATGCGATGAAAGATCTCATCCCTTCGCATGGGAAGCTATCGCTGGTCCTCTGGTAGATGTTCTAATTCAGCTTCAAATTGAGCCTGTGAAATATTTAAATATATATAAATATATTAATATACAGATTCTATGTAAGTATTGGTAATGAGTACAAGAACTTACTATCAAAGTTGCAGCCTCTGGATCATTGAGATCATGGGTCCTCATCCACACCGACATTTTATCAGTTGGTGCACCTTGCTCCCGCAACTATATATGAATAGAATATAAACACAAAACCGTATTAATTAAAAAAATTAAAAAGTGAATAATAAATACCTAATGTCAGATCTGAGACACATGATGAGTCCCGAGCCTGTGAGGTGGTCCCTATAACGCTCGATTCTCAGAATGGCGTGTAGACACCTCCTACATTGAATTCATTCAAATATCAAACAAATCACACATTCTTGGAAATATATATACCAAAATAAATATACAAACCGCAACACCCCAAGTAGACCAATATGCAACTAAATCACGCCACTAAGCTGGGAGGACACCACTCGGGACTTTTTCCAGAATGTATGGGGCACCCACATTTGGTACACAGTGGTACCTCTTGACTTTGCCTTTATAGTCTTTCCACGTCTTACGACATTTTCTCATACACACTGGCTGAAACTCATCGGGACATACTTTCAAATTTTTCTATTAAAGAAAAAAATCACATATGTTTTTATTGTTTATACATAGGAAATAAAGTAAAATGGTCTTCTTACCTGAACCTCCCTCCAAAGATGATCTAATTTTTCATAAGGGATAGAATCCCAGTCACGCGTGGTCAATGGAAATCAATGTGGATAACATATGATATGACCCAACATATGAATAAATGTAGGGGAATTCCATCCCACAGGATGAAATACCTCATCAAATGAAACATCAAAAGTCGTGTCAGAATTCCATGATAATATGCCACGACCAGGGCCTCTCCTGCGAGAGGAAGAAGCAGTCGAGTCTGATCCTCTTGAAAACAATTTTATATACAAATTGACAGATGTTATATATATATATATATATATATGTTTATTAATTACATAAAAAATAGATACAATGACATTCCAACATACCTCGACCCTGAGACGCAGATGCCTCAGATGGATGATGTGGATCTTCTACCTCTTCCACTGACATGCCTGTAGTCATGGAAAACATTAGTAAGGGGACTATCCAAAGTATCCAAATGATAAATTGGATTGTTTTAAAAAAAATCAAACTTTTACAGTTTTCAATCAAACAAAAAGGGATTTAATAATTAGTTGTGAATGAATTTAAAAAAATCAGAAAGTTCGCAAAACAGATATACAAATTATGTACAAAACCAATCAATGCATAGCCAAATTTCAAATTGAATTAATAAAAATTCAAGAAGAAAATGAACCAAATAAAGAATACCTCAAAGAGAAGATACACCGATAATAACATCAATATGATATGATTTAAATAACCCTAAATATTTATAACTGAATAAACATCCAAAAGTGAGGATTAAAACTTACAAGTATTTATAAAATGTTTAGATAATTTATGATATATTAGGCTGAATAGTGGGAAAACAATTATACATTTCATTAAGCATGAAAATCGACCGTTTCTCCTTCAACAGCCGCTCTGAACAAATAAATATCTTCTTTACATTGAACTACGGTATGTTGATCAAGCTGTTGGGAAACAAAAGGAATAGTCTCGTGTTCATCTTGTTCAAATACAAACACTCCTCACCGAGACATTTTGACAATAAATTGCCAACTTGGATTCGAAGGCAATGTAACAAAGAATACTTGTTCTACTTGTGGTGTCAAAATGAAAGCTTCATTGTCAACTGGTTCATTTCTGTATAACATATAGCTAAAATTCACCAATCGAAACTGATATTGATCGACTTTACATCCATGCACTGGATCAACCCAATTACACTTTAACAATATGTACTTCAATCCGTGTGTGTATACAACTTCAATGATGTCTATCAATTGACCATATTAATAACCATAATCGACAAATGGACAACTGATGCTACTGTTTTGTGTTGCTCGTTTGTCGTCAACATCTTTAATGCGAAATCGAAAACCATTAGCATCTATAGATTTATAACGATGAGCCGTTATAGATGGACCCTCAGCCTTTTGGATAAATTCTTCAGTTAGCGTGGGGTCCCCTAACTCCCTCAGCTTATGAACCTTCATAATTCATAGAATTCAATAATTATATATGAAGAAATAAATTATTATAATATATCACTCATATGAAAATCAATTTATACGTACATAATCCTTGAACCAATCATGAAATGACGCATAATGAGACTGTTGAATTTGCAACTCAGTCGCACGATACATCTCTTCTTTTATCTCATTAATATGTTTTCTACAAATGATAACACGATGTTTAAATGATCAAATTATGCAAAAAAAGCATGTAAAAGTTAAACAATAAAAGTGATAAAATACTTCATTAATGGTGCAACTGATGGAGTATTGAAAAAGATATATCGATGCACTTGTATCCACTCGATGTTGTCCATATCATATGTGGTTCCTTCTCCAACTGGACCATCCTGAATCCAAGAGGGCTTATATAATTTTTCTTCAACATCCTTAAGTTATTATTCACAAAAAGTAGTACACTCATCCATCAAATAACCATTGGCTATTGATTCCTCCGGACGATCTATGTTGCGTACAAATAGTTTCAATGTACTCAAATACCACTCAATAGGATACATCCACCTGAATTGCACTAGACCAGCAGCCATTACTTCATTAGTTAGGTGCACTGTCAAGTGGACCATAACATCGAAAAATGAAGGGGGGAATAGTTCCTCAACGTGACAAAGCGTAAGTAAAATTCGGCCCTGTAAACTTTCTAAATCACTCATTCATTGATTTCTTAAACAAAGATTTCTAAAAAAATTACTCATCTCAATCAACGGATGAACAACATTGGGGGGATAAACAATCACAAATTGTGATTATAATCAACTACTGAAGTAGTATGTGATTTCCCTGACTTTTAAACCCTTGCAGTGTCTTGCTCGTCAGATTCACACACTTTGAAATATTAGAAGAGTAACCATCGTGCACCTTGAGCATCTTCAAAATTGAAAGAAATGTCTCTTTCTCCTTTGTAGTCATCGTATACTGTGCAGCAGGCATATATTCCTTGTTTTCCTCAGCTAACTGTAAATGAAACTGTTTCCTTAAACCCATTTCTTCTGAATCACGGCGTGCATTAACATGGTCCTTTGATTTCCCACTGACACCTAAAATGGTCCACAAGATGTTATCACAATTTTTTTTTCAATGTGCATGACATCCAAATTATGCCTCAGCATGTTAGCTTTCCAATACGGAATACTATAAAAATTACATTTCTTTTTCCAATTGTGATTGCGCTGCCTACCTGCAGCTCGAATATTACGTACCGAAAAAGCCACCAAATCCTGAATTTCATATATCGTGCGGATGTTTTCTTCCTCAATCTACAATAACATTTCGACTCCTGTCATGAACTTTGGTGCTGGTATGAACTCTCTAGAACCATCAAATGCCACTCTATCCTTTCTGAACCTGTGTTGAGGGGGGAGAAAATGTCTGTGACCCATGTATGCCCATTTTTTGGAATGCTTAAGCCATAGAGATTTTTTACTTTCTTTGCAACATGGGAAAGAAAATTCTCCTTTCATACTCCAGCCTGATAAATTTTCATATGTTGGGAAGTCATTGATTGTCCACAATAAAGAAGCATGCGGTTTGAACATTTCATTTGTTTCACAGTCATAAGTCATCACACCATCGCCCCAAAATTCATTCAACTCATCAATCAATGGCTGAAGGAAAACATCAATCTTATCCCCCAGACTTTTAGGTCCATCAATAAGAGTGGAAATTAATATAAATTTTTGCTTCAAAAAAGCCACGTAGGAAGATTATACAAAACCAACACCACGATCCATGTGCTATGAGTTGCACCAACGATAGACTTGAATGGATTGAAACCATCTGCTGCCAATCCCAATCGGACATTACGAACATCTTTGGAAAAGTCAGGATGTCTCTTATCAAAATCCTTCCATGCATGAGAGTCTACCAAGTGGGTTAACATATCACTTTCATGAACTCTTTCTGAATTCCATCTCATTAAATTAGAAACTTTAGATGACATAAAAAATCTTTTCAACCTTGGTTTAAGGGGAAAGTAACGCATTTGATTTACGGAAATTGGTTTCCCCTGTATCACAATTTGACTTTGATGTGTCTGATTTCCCCAGTTCTCTTTCCACCTGGAATCACCACAAACCGTACAAATATCCAAATGGGCATTTTCCTTTCTAAACAACATACAGTTGTTTGCACATACATCTATGGTCTCATATGTAAAACCTAAGTTCTCTGTCATCTTACGATCATGGTAATATGACTCGGTAATATTAGCGTCGACAGGAAGAACCTTTTTCAATAACACCAACATCATGTCGAATGATGTGTCTGACTAATGATTCGAAGTCTTCAAATGCAAAAACACCACGATAAACGGAAATTTATTGTATGAAGTACATCCAGGATATAATTCTGTTTTTTCATCATCAATTGCTTCATAAAACCTCCTCGAATCACGATCTGCACTAGAGTGAAGATTTATCTCACCGGTCTCAAGATTTTGGATGTCAATGCCTTCAGGATCCAAACCACGTACCATTTCAGTAAGCATTTCATGCATTGGATCATTCATCCTTGCATCAACATCCATCTGAACTGCATCTGTATTTTCCCAACGAACATATTCTTCTCCATGAAGAGTCCAAATCTTATAATTTTTCAGAAATCCATTAATTAATAGGTTCTCCCTCACAGTATCTCGTGTCAATTGATATCTGTTAGCACATTTTCTACATGGACAACTAATATAGTCACTTTAAAATCCTCTGGTGAAGTCAATAAACTGCATAATTCCATTGAAATACTCTCTAGACGTTTGATTTGGAAGATCAATCCAACTCTTATCCATAATAAGATCCCTATAACAAAAATTTACACAAGACTTATTACATTCTCATTTTTCATATCAAATATATTTAATATAAATACTAATTAATTGTTTGTGAACCATTTATAAAATAATAATGTAAGTGAAAGCCCATGTCATACCTGATTGCGCTACAAACATGGAAGGGAGGGGAGCCGAAGGTGGTGCTGCGAGGGAGAGGAGAGGCAGCGGTGGGGAGCCGGAGCCGGAGCTGGTGCGGCGAGGGAGGGGATGGTGAAGGAGGGGACGGGTGGCAGTGGTGCAGCGAGGGAGGGGACGAAGACGGAGGGGACGGGGGTTGGCGGGGTGCGGGGTGTGGGGGGGTGGGGGTGTTCAGGGTGATGGGGGGAGGGATGAGGGGGTGGAGGGCCGAGGGCGGAGGTCGGAGGCCGGAGGGTTTGGATGCCGAAGGCCAGAGGGCGGCGGGAGGGGTGGCCGAGGGCTACCCGAGGGCCGCCCGAGGGCTTCCAGGCTGCCAAAGGCGGGTGGCGGGAGGCCCGAGGGTAGAGGGAGGTCGGAGGGTAGCCGTAGGGCGGAGGGCGGCTGGAGGCGGAGGGTAGAGGCAGGGGAATCCATGAGGAGAAGGATGGTAGGGCGGAGGGAGGAGGGAGGCCGGAGGAGGGCGGGGCCGGAGGAGGGCGATCTGAGGGCCGCCGGAGGGCGGCCGGAGTCTGGAGGGTGGCTGTAGGGTGGGCGGAGGGCAGGGCTGGCGGAGGGCGGGGCCGGCGGAGGGGGGCCAGCCGGAGGGCGCGGCGGCGGAGGGCGGGACGACGGGGAGGGCCGGGTGGCGGGGAGGGCGCGTGGCGACGGGGAGGGCACGACCGACGGGGAGGGGGGAAGGGTTCGGGGGGGGGGGGGGTGCTTCACGAGAGGAGGGAGGGTTCGGGAAGGGGGGGAATCCTTTTTTTAGGGAAACGTAGCGACCACCAGTGGCGGTCGCTATAGGTAAAGGGGCTCAAAATTCCGTTTTTCTAGTAGTGACATCTTCCCCAATAATCCAACCCCCAGATTGGTCCTTACCCTTTGAGTTAATGTGTGATGCTTCTGATAGAGCCGTTGGGGATGTTCTTGGTCAAAGAAGAGAATAGATCCCTCATGTCATCTATTATGCCTTAAAAAAATTGGATGAGACTCAATCTCACTACACTATGACTGAAAGGGAACTTCTAGAAGTGGTTTTTGCCTTAGAGATAAATTCTAGTCCTATCTCTTAGGATCCAAAATCATCATCTTCACAGACCATTCTTCAATTAATTTCTTACTCAAGAAAAGTGATTCCAAATTGACGCTAATAAGATGGATCCTAATGCTCCAAGAGTTTGACCTTGAAATCAAAGATAGGCCAGGAAAATAAAACCATGTTGCTGATCACCTAAGTAGAATTTCTAATTCTTCTCAATCTGAAATCATCAATCATGAATTCCCCACTGATCACCTTTCATCTCTCACTCCAAAAAATACCATGGTATGTCCCAATTGTAAAAAACTTGGTTTCTAGGGTTTTTCATGAACGGTTTTTAAAATAACAAAAAATGAAGTTGAAAAGTGATTCAGAATAATATTTTTGGGAAGAAAATAATCTTTGGAAAACTGGGGCTGACATGGTAATAAGGAGATGTGTCGAAGAAAATGAACATTCTTCTATATTAAAATTTTGTCACTCATTTCCAGGAGGTGGCCACTTTGGACCACAAAGGACCTCCCGAAAGGTTCTCGACTTTGGATTCTTTTGGCCTTCACTCTTCAAGGACTCACATGAGTTCTGTAAATCATGTCCCACTTGCCAAAAGTTTGGAACAATTTCCAAGAGAAATGAAATGCCCCAAAAGCCTTTAATTTTTTGTGAGATCTTTGATGTTTGGGGCATCAATTTCATTGGACCATTTCCACCTTCCAGTGGATTCTCATACATTCTTCTTGCGGTCGATTATGTTTCAAGGTTGGTTGAGGCCAATCCCACTAGAAAGGATGATTCTCATACTGTTACTGAGTTCCTCAAAACCCACATCTTCCAAATATTTGGCACTCCCCGTAACTTGATCAGTGACTTAGGAACCCATTTTTGTAATAAAACCATGGAATCCCTTTTGAAAAACAATGGGGTTGTACATAAAACTTCAACTGCATATCACCCCCAAACAAATGGCATGGCTGAACTTTCTAATAAATAAGTGAAAAGAGTTCTTGGGAGAATTGTAAAACCCACTAGAAAAGACTGGTCTAAAAGACATGGTGAAGCACTTCGGGTTTATCGAACTGCCTATAAAACACCCATTGGGATGTCTCCTTTTAGGCTAGTTTTTGGTAAAGCATGTCATTTTCCAGTTGAAATCCAACATAAGTCATTTTGGGCAGTGAAAAAATTTAATTTTGATCTTGAAAAATCTGGTGAAGAAATATTGTTGCAATTAGATTAACTAGAGGAGCTTAGACTTGATTCTTATGATAATTCTATTCTCTACAAAGAAAAATCCAAGGTACTCCATGACAAACACATCCTGATAAAGGTATTCCATGAAGGTGAAAAGGTAATGCTCTTCAATTCTCTATTTCAGCTTCACCCAAGTAAGCTTAATTCTCATTGGGAAGGTCCTTTGGTTATTACTAATGTTTACCCATTTGGTGCAGTGCAAGTCCAAGACCCCTCTTCCAAAAGGAAATTCACGGTTAATGGACATCGGTTAAAGCATCACCATGAGATGACACAGAATCCTAGATCATCATCGACTTCCACTGGATACCCAACTTCTCCAATCGACCAACCACTTGATGGAGATAGAAACCCGCCAAATCCAACCCAGGGGCACCTCTTTCCCATTAACTCTCTCTCTCTATCTCTTCCTCTCTCTACCTTTTTATTCTTTTTCCTCTGTCTTTAATTTTTTTTACCACTTTATTTTTCGAACCTTTCTTTTTAACTTTCTCTTTTTTGTGGGTATATCTTTATAAAAAACAAAAATAAAAACCTAAAAAACTAAAAAAAAATCACTTAAAAAAATACAAAAAAACAAAGAGTCATGCTTACTCACCATCAAGTTTTGAAATATTGTCCAACCATTTTGGGGAGTTAACAGACATGTTTTCATATCCAAATTTTTTATTTTCATTATGACTTTGGATAATGAATTTTGTGTCAAAACCAACACATTTTGAATGATCAATTTTTTATTTGGAAAACGATTTTCCCAAACCGTGAGGAACAACATTTTATTTCATGCTAAGGACACCTATGGAAATCTTTTCAAAATTTTTGTTTTGACCCCCATTTGTGAGTCTTGAGTTTGTGGACCTTCCAACTGAATTTCCTGCCTTACTGTGCATTAATATGATAGAGGCATTTTCTGAACCACATGAGAATCACAATATCCAAATAGCCTCCCATTTACCTTATATTAATCCTCCTTTTGAAATCCCCTTGGATCCTGTGAAAACCTTTTTTTTGATAGCCACATTAGAAGCCCAATACCTTTTCCCACCCAATATCAACATGGATTTTCATTGCTTGTTTTTTTTGAAATTTAAGTGTGGGGGAATGGATTTCATTGTTTGGGTACCCTATTATTGATTTTCAATGAGTTATCATCTGCTTGAGGGCAATCATCCATTTAAGTTTGGGGGAGAGGTTGTCATTCAGTGGGCTTTGGGAATGTATTGTACAAATTATATTGAAAAGTGTTCAAAAAAATAAAAAAAACATCAAAAAAAATTTAAAAAAAATTGAATATAAGAATGGGTTGTGTCTTGGATGGGTCAAAAATCACTCATAATCAACCTTTGATCTTGTTATAACTATTACAATTAGTATTGTGAGGAGATCAGACATGGGTTTGGATATGAGTGTGAGATCTTTTCCAAGTTCAACATTCGAAAAAAGAAAAAAAATGAAAAAAAGACCACTTGCATTATATTCTTATTGGGAGAAGTTTTGTGTTTTGTAAATATTCCATCTTCTCATTACCTTTATATTTTATTCCTCTATTATGTCTTTCTTCACACAATCATTCCCTTGTAAATACGTGTTTTCATTTACTTCCATGTTTTATTTCAAAAAAAGATGTGCATTGCTTTTTCTATGTTAGTGTTTTACCCCTCTTCTTCTCTCTTGGACATTATATTCCTACCATCCCATAGCCACACAAAAACCCCTTAAAAAGACCTCTTGATTATTTTTCACTTTGGATAGTTATTAGAAGCTGAGATCTCTTTTCAAACCCTAAGATTTTCACTTTTGGTTGGTGAAAGAGTGAACCTCCACAAATGAATTTTATCATCTGGAGAGGTGTGAGTTTTGAGTGTCCACATTTTCCATTTCTAAATTTGAGAATGAAAAAATGATTTAGTTTTGGAACATTTTTTTTATAACAACTTGTGGTGGAATTCAAAATGGATGAGTGAAATAGTCTAAACCTCCCCTGATTGGAGAAAACAAAATTTTAATATTTGTTGGTTAGTAAAAATGATGTTGTCATGTTTTTATATTTGTTGCACATGAGGACATCCAAAAGAATAAGTGTGGGGGATTTGATGTTATTAATATTTTATTGACTTATTATATACTCTAATTACTTATTTTATATGAAATGTGCATAATTTTTGTGAAATATTAATGTTTTAATATTAAGTATAATTTTTGAGCATTTTTAGAAGTAGTCCAATTGAGTCAGTTTACTGTTTTGATAATAAATATCACTATACTGATCCAAATTGTGTGGTTATTGTTTTTTATTAATCTCTTTTAAATATAAAACATTTCCTTAGGAGGTACCATGAGCCAATTCTGCCATGTGAAGGGTCATATGGTCCTCACAAACAAGACCAAAGAATCTGTGAAGAAACTAGACTATTCATGAAGATTGATTTACTGGGCTAAATAAAGAAGTCCAGATTCCATTACTCTCGACCATAGTTTGGGGGAAAATTTAAGGAGTCCATGATAAAAATTTCAGAGCCCAAGTCTATGAACAAGGGGCCCAAATTTCGCTTTGAAGTCCAGCCCACCATTCTGGCCGAGAAATAAATTAAGTATAGTATTCCTGACATATCTCATGATGTAAGCATCCAATAGAGCTGAGACTTTGCAGTGTGAAAGAGGAGATATATAAGGCCAACTTTTTTTAATAAATCATTCATCTTTTAAGGATTATTCCTATTAAAAAATCATTTCACGTTTTGGACTTCAAAAAGACTGGATTGAAATGGACAGTTTAACTTTTTTTAATCAATCAGCCATATCTTTTGATCCTTATGTCCAAATGACTACATATTTTTAGAGTAGTCGACCAAATTTATTATATAAAAACTTTAAGAAGGATATTTCTAGATATTCTTCTGTATAATTAGCCAACATGGCTATGCAAGTGGAGGGACAGATTGGGAATGCAAACAGTCCACTCCTTGGGCTATAAATACTCTCCCCTTCTCTCTTTGATAGGGGTTGGCATTTCAGAAGAGAGGAGATAATATTGGCACGACCAAACCCTTGGAAAGGCATGAGAGTACCTTCCATACTTATGTTTTCACTTGAGAGACCTTTACTCCCCTCTTTGTTTTCACATACTTTCGTGTTCTCCATTTTTTGTAATCTTGTAATTCTCTTTCTTTGTAATTCTATTTTAATGCAAGTTACTTCTTCAATATCTCTTATTATCATCCACCTTCTTTAGTTTAATATTTATGTTCTTAAATTAGTTTAAATTCATTTTAATCCCCTTCCCTTCATCTTCTTCCTTAATCAATCGAAAATCCATTTTTAATTTTCTTCATCGTTTGTGTGTGTGTCCGATGCACTACTCTTATCTTGTACCTTTCTTTTTCTTCTCTTTATAATTCATCACCATAAACATATATTACCATATTAATAACCATCATAATGGCTGAGTAATATCTCATTTGGGTGAGTTTTAATTTAGGTATGTTAAGAGATTGAGAGCTTTCTCTCGATGAGTATTCATTGAATTAACATTGTGTATGTTGGGCTTAGCATGTCATTGATTAATGACTTGTTTTGTTTAACGTGTGGTTTCCATGGATTAATGGAACCATAAATACACTACCATAAACAAGATATGATCAATATTATAACCCTAAGTTATGTTAAGGCTTGTATTAAAGCCTTAACATTTGGGAATTCAAATCAACGTCAACTTGTGACATGGGTGTTAATTTAAATTCAATATAAAGAAAAGCTGAAGGATATCACAAGCTTAACTAACCTAATGATGAACTCACCCCAATATTTATCAATTTGTTAAATCAAACATCATCCATAAATTATGTCATAAGATCTTGATAAAACACTATTGTATTGATTATTTTATTGATAATAAATGATATAATTTCATCACATTGTGTTAAATATATTTAATTAGAAAGTATTTGGGAATAGATCATTTATTTGAATATTTGATGAAAATTCCAGTTTTACCATTTATAGTTCACTGTAGTATTTCAAAGTTATATATTTTGATATTTATTATTTGAAATTAAAATATTGTAACAGTGTTCATAACTTAATTATCAATAACTTTTATTTAGGACACCAGAGCTAAAGACCGCATTTGGTTGTTGAAAATGGGCCATGAAGTTAAAGTTGGGCTGGACTCGCCAGAATGTAGAAACTTATGTATTTCGGTCATAACTCCTTCATAGGGGCCTGGATTAATCCCAAATTTTTATATGAGATAGAGGACCCATATCCGCACATATTATCCTTCTGGAAGGCCGGCCAATACACGCGTTTTTGTGGTCAAATGGGCTGTTAAAGTTGGAATAAAATATTTGGCCGAATTTTCACATTCACACTTGAAACCACTTGTAACCTCTCCTCCCCTCCCCTCTATAAATTGGAGTTTTTTTCATTTTAAGGGGTTCGGACGTGAATTGGGAAGTTGAGGGACAAGGAGATGTGGATCCACTCAAATTCTCCAACCATTTCAATAGGGGGTAGCTTTTGAAGCAAGGATCCCTTCGACGAAGCCTTGTTCTTCTCCTTCATGTTGTAATGATTTTGTTTGTGTAATAAACTTATTTGTTCTTCTTTTATTTCTTATATTTTATTCTGTTTTTTTTTTAATTTATTCTTCTCTTAATATTCCTATTTGGGCTGGAATTCTGGAGTAGAAGATTTATTGGGTTATATCCATTATAAACCTTTGCACATGCAAAACGCTTCTACGATGGTTTCGCCACCCATGGAAGAGTAGTTATTTTTAGTAATCGATCGACGTCTATCATTATTCATTAATTTATTTTGAATAATTGAGCTATTGTAATTCAAATAATATGATCAATGAATTGTGTTTTTAAATTACAAGAAACTAAGTAAGCAATTGAACAATTAATACAAAACACACGAGGTCGAGATTTTGTGTAAATTTTGAGAGCGCGATCTTAATTGGTAATACAAGACCACATGGGATAAATTTGTAGAGTTCAAATATAATCCCTAAAAAAAATTCATTCTCATTTCCAGAATGTATATGTGATCCAATTAACCACTTACGATAATCTATCCTTAGAACAACAATCAAAGCAGGGTGCTGCGTTTGCGTGTTCCGAAAATATCCTAGGGTTTAAGTAATTTCATCTTTTTGGTTAAGTTAACTCTCGTAGGGTTCGAGGGATAACAAATTAGGGGATCATATTTAAGTGGATATTGATTTAAATGATAATTATTAATAAGTTAATGAATAGTTAGAGTTATATCGATTATTCCTTTTAAAATATATTTCTAAAAAAACATCTTCTTGTTGTGTCATTTTAATCGAAATTCATTTCAAAACAAAAAACAAAAAAAATATACAATCTTCTTCCAGAAAAATTCTTCTAGAGTCATAAACTATAACCAACTCCCATCCTTTCAAGTAGTGTTTTTATTTTATTTTATTTTATTTTTAGAATACCTTTAAAAAGTTGTTTTAAATCTACATCCTCCTTTGAAAGACGACTTTGTTCAGCCACTCTGCTGCACCTAAGTACCCCAAAATCACATTAGTCATTTGAGGGCGCCCACGATAGCACTCTACCAAATTGGCACGATTTCTGTGGAGGAAAGTAATTTATTCAACCATTTAGAGGTATTTTTTGTATTTTTCATTTTATTATTTTTTCACCTCTCTCTTTAAACTTTCCCCTTTCTCAAGTTTTCATTTTTTTTCATCCCCTTCTCTTCTTTTTGGACCATCCACTCAAACATCTCATTTTTATTTTACTATGTTCCACTTTCTTTATTTTCATTTTTTATTTTATTTATGACACGGACTAATCCCTAAGATCTCTTAGATCTTGACCCTGAGATTGAACGCAGCCTTAGGGCACGAATCAGACATTCTCAGTCTACGGGAAGTTTCAATAGTCAACCAGTTGGTGAATTCATCTCTCTGGAAACATTGAAATTGGAAGCAATTAAATTTCAAACATAAAAGAGGAACAAATTTCTGGAAATAATGGAAATGAACTTAATAGAACCATTTGAGAATTGGGTTCACCTAATATTAACTATCAACCAAATTGTATTGCATACCCAAATCTCGAATCAGACTTTGATCTAAAATCTGTGTTAATTCACTTACTTCCAAAGTTTCATGGCCTCTATGGTGAGGATCCCAATAATCATTTGAAAGAATTTAATGTGGTTTTCTCAACCCTAAAACCTAGAAATGTTTCTGAAGATCAAATCAAATTAAGAGAATTCCCATTTTCAATTGATGGAGCTGCAAAGGATTGGGTGTACTATTGACAAGCTGAAGACGTAACATGTTGGAATGATTTGAAACATATTTTCTTGCAGAGATTTTTTCCAGCATCAAGGACTACATCCATTCGAAAGAAGATATCGGTGATCAAGCAAGCCCAAGGAGAGTCAATGTATGAGTACTGGGTGCGATTCAAGAAGTTGTGTGCAAGCTGTCCGCATCACCAAATCAGTGAGCAACTCCTCATCCAATACTTCTATGAAGGACTCACACCTATGGAGAGGAGAATGGTGGATACCGCAGCTGGGGGAGCATTGGTGGACAAGAAACCAGTAGCCGCACGTGCATTGATCGACAAGATGGCCCAAAACTCCCAAGAATTCGGCGATAGAGGTACACTACATGTTCGAGGAGTACATCAGGTAAGTCCTTCTTCTCTTCAAAGTCATTTGATTGATACCATGTTGGAAGAGTTGACCACTATGGTGAGGCAAATTACTTTGGAACAAAAGACATCTCTACCCCCTCCTTCAAGGCCATGTGGTATTTTCACTGAGATAAGCCACCCAACTGACTGTTGCCCCTAACTCCAAGAAACAGAAGATTGTGCAGCAGTGTTCCCTAGGAGACCATATCAACAGAAAAAACAACAACCATACCCCCAAAAGAAGTTTTATACAACATACAACCAAGGGTGGAAGGATCAATTAGACATGTGGTATGGATCTGGACAACCACAAAGGCCACCCTTTCAATAAAACTTCCAGTAGCCTCTTCCTTACCAATAGAGTTTCCAACAACCCCAATGGAGATTTGAAGCCCAAGCATCAGCAAGCCAGCAACAAGAGAATCCCCCACCCAAGGTAGATTCTAACACTGATGACCTTTTGAAGCAAAATGTTCTTAATCAACAGAATGAGCTGAAAAGTCAAGGTTCAGAGTTGAGGGAGTTGAAGACTCAAATGAGCCAGATTGCCACTGCCCTCCATGAACACATAAGTAAGAATTCCAGAAATATTCCTTCCCAACCCACTCCAAATCCAAAGGGGAATGTTAGTGCCATCACAATGAGAAGTGGGAAGAAAATGAATGATACATCTGCACCTACCATTCCACCAGGATTCACCTCAACTCTGGAGAAGCCGCATTCGAAACCAAATGATGAGAAATCCAAGGAGAAAGATAACGGTAAGAAAACGATTGATGATGTTCCTCCTAAACCCCTTCCATTTCCCAACAAGGTTGTTCAAACCAAGAATATGGTTGAAGAAGCAATGAAAAAGGAGGTTTTGGACACATTCAAGCATGTGGAGATCAACATTCCTCTAATTGAAGACATTAGGAAAATTCCAAGGTATGCGAAATTCTTAAAAGAATTTTGTACCAATCGAAGAGGGATTAAGGGAAATTAGAGGATCAACCTTGGAAGGAATGTATCAGCACTCATTAGACCAATGCTATCAATGCCAACAAAGTGCAAGGATCCCAGGACATTCACCATCCCATGTACCATAGGGGAGTTGCACTTCTCTGATACTCTTTGTGATTTAGGAGCTTCAGTAAATGTGATGCCTCACTCTGTATTCTCTTCTTTACAGGTTGGTGAGTTAAAGCCGATGATATTAGTGGTGCAGTTGGTGAATAGAGCTACGGCATATCCGGTGGGAGTTCTTGAGTATGTACTTGTCCGGGTAAGAGACATGATCTTTCCAGCGGATTTCTATGTTCTTAACATGGAGGATGATCAGGTAAGTTCTCATGCACTCATTATCTTAGGTAGGACCTTCCTCGAAACTGCAAAAACTATCATAAATGTCAATGAGGGTACACTTTCCATGGAATTTGGAGATGAAGTTGTGATATTTAATGTTATGTATTCCATGAAGTACCCCTCAGAGGACCATTTAGATTTTGTTATCTCCCATTTTGAACCACCAAATAAAAACTCCCTGGAATTTGATTGTCCTATGCTTAGGGAGATTATGAGTATTGGTTCGAGTTTGATGTCTAAGAGCACTACTACACATGTTGCTGATACACAATCCTCTCTTGGATTTGATTTTGATATGGATTAATATTCGGGTTTTGATCATGTAAACTCTAATTATGACATGGTTGTTGAGTATGCTGATGGATTTGATGCTTTATTCTCTGATTCTGATGATATATATTCTGATACTGATGCTCATTGTGCATTTATTTCAGTTCCTTTTATAACCCCATCCATACACCACCCCCTACACTGGAACTCAAGCCATTGCCACCAAATCTGAAATAATCATACTTGTTGAGTGCTGAGAGATTACCTGTTATCATTGCTAACAATCTCCCTTTTGAAAATGAAGAGAAACATTTGAATCATTTGAGGGAGAACATCAGGGCAATCAGGTGGAACTTGGCTGACATATCAGGTATTATCCCCTCCATTTTCATGCATAGGATTCTCTTGGAGGATGGGGCTAAACCTGTGAGATAGCCATAAAAGAGACTCAATCCCACCCTCCTGTAATTTGTTAAAAAAGAATTTAAGAAATTGCTCGAGGCTGCTATAATCATTCCCATTTCAGATTCTCAGTGGGTAAGTCCTATTCAGGTTGTGCTTAGGAAGAGTGGTGTTATTGTTTTTATAAATGATAAAGTTGAGTTAGTTCCAATGAGGGTGAAAAACAGTTGGCGTGTGTGTATTGATTATAGGAAACTAAATCAGTCCACTCGCAAGGACCATTTCCCCCTCCCATTTATTGATCAAATTCTTGAGAGACTAGCTGGGAAAACACACTATTGTTTCTTAGATGGATTTTTTTGGATATTTTCAGGTTCCTATAGCTCTGGAGGATCTGGAGAAGACTACATTCACCTGTCCCTTTGGCACATTTTCCTACCAAAGGATGCCATTTGGACTTTTCAATGCCCCAGGTACCTTCCATAGATGCATGGTGAGTATTGTTTCAGATTTTATTGAGACCTGCATGGAGGTATTTATGGATGATTTTACAGTGTATGGGTCTTCATTAAATGAATGTCTAATTAGTTTGGGAAAGGTGTTAAATCATTGTATTGAAAATAATCTGGTCCTGAACTTTGAAAAGTGTCATTTCATGGAAGAGCATGGCATTGTCTTAGGGAATGTAGTGTCAAAACATGGGATAGAGGTTGTTATATCAAAGTTAGATATTATTTAATCCTTACCATATCCTTCATGTGTGCATGTTTTTAGATCTTTTCTAGGGCATGTCGGATTTTATCGGTTCTTCATCAATTATTTTAGTAATAATTCTCTTCCTATGTCAAGATTACTTCAAAAGGATTCTGATTTTGTGTTTGATGTTTCTTGTAGGAATTCATTTGATGAGCTAAAACAACGTCTGACCACTCCACCTATTATAAAACCCCCACAGTGGGATATTCTTTTTGAGATTATGTGTGACGCCTCCAACTTTGCGGTTGGAGCTTTCTTATATGAGAGGGTGGATGGAAGTTCACATGTGATTGCCTATGAATCAAGGACATTGGATTCAGCCCAATAAAACTACAGTACCATAGAAAAGGAGTTTCTTGGGGTCATATTTTCTTTAGATAAATTCTGTTCATATTTATTGGGCTCTAAAGTAGTTTTTTTTCTGACCATACAGCTCTGAGGTACCTCTTGAAGAAGCCAGATGTAAATCCATGACTTATCCATTAGATGCCCCTTCTTCAAGAGTTTGACATTGAGATAAAGGACAAAAATGGGTCAGAAAACTTGGTGGCGGACCACATGAGTAGGCTTACTCACACACTATAGGATGACACCTTGGATCAGGTACCACTTCGGGACACTTTCCCTGATGAGAATCTTTATTCTATCTCAGGTACACATCCTTGGTATGCAGATTTAGTTAACTACCTTGTTTCCTCTAAAATCCCTGAAAATTTAAAGAAACATCAAGTCCAAAAATTAAAGAGTGAGTCAAGATTTTATGTTTGGGATGATCCATACTTATGGCGCATGTGTAGTGACCATGTTATGAGGAGGTGTGTTCCTAATCATGAGTTTGAGTCTGTTTTGCACTTTTTTCATACACTTGCATGTGGTGGACACTTTGGACCCCAATGGATAGCTAGGAAAGTTTTATACTCTAGATTATATTGGCCTATCTTATTCCATGATTCCCATGTGTTTTTTAAGTCTTTCTCTCATTGACAACACACTAGAAATATTTCAAGGAGACACGAGATTCCCCAACAACCCATTTTATTCTGTGAGATTTTTGATGTTTGGGAAATCGATTTTATGGGCCCTTTTCCTAGTTCCTTTGGTTTTTTGTACATTTTGGTTGCTGTTGATTATGTGAGTTAATGGGTGGAGGATAAGGCCACTAGGACTGATGATTCTCATGTTGTTGTGGACTTTTTCAAAGAACAGATTTTTTGCAGGTTTGGAGTACCAAAGGCCATCATCCGTGACCAAGGGACACACTTTTGCAATAGGATTTTTTCTTCCCTCCTTTGAAAGTATGGGGTGACACACAAAACATCAACACCATACCACCCCCAAACAAATGGCCAGGCTGAGGTTTCAAATCGCGAGTTGAAACAAATTTTGGAGAAAACTGTGAAGCCAAATAGGAAGGATTGGAGCAAGCGCTTGGATTAGAAATTGTGGGATTATAGGATAGCATACAAAACACCCATTGGTATGTACCCATTTCGGATTGTTTTTGGGAAAGTGTGTCATCTCCCCGTGGAAGTTGAGCATCGAAATTATTGGGCTATAACGAAATGAAACATGGATTTGGCCCAAGATAGAATGAAAAGGAAGGTGCAAATTCAAGAGCTTGAGGAGATTAGATTGTCTTCATATGAGAACTCAAGGCTCTACAAGGAAAGATCAAAAGAAGCTAATGATATAATGATCCAACAAAGGGAGTTTCATGTTTTAGAGAAAGTCCTTCTCTATGGTTCACGACTGAAGCTGATGCCTGGTAAGTTGTGTTCCAGATGGTTAGGTCCTTATATTTTATCTAATGTTTTTCCTTATGGTGTAGTGGAGATCACACAAGAGGACAATGTAAGGATATTTACAGTCAGTGGGAAATGTTTGACGAGATACATTGAGGGACTTCCTACTGATGCGATGGATTTTATCACACTGCATGACCCCATCATCACTTGATCAAATCAGGCTGTTCCTAACCCTTTCACTTTTATATTATTTGTCCTATTTAAAAATTCTGCATTTCATGTGCATATATCATCTCATGGGTTCACATTGAGTACAATGCAATATTTTAAGTGTGGGTAGGGAACCTTTTAGTTTAGTAATTTCAATTTTTTTCCTGTTTAAAAAAACAAAAAAAATATTTTTGCGTGTTTTTCAAATTTTGTGTGTTTATTTTTCAATTTTCTTTGTGTTTTCGAAAGTTTTGAGCTGAAATGATTCTCATCACAATTTTGAAATGCATATTAATGAGTGAAACAATTTATCCCAATAAACTGAGCTTAAATGAATGCTGAAATGACTTTGTTTCAAGTTAAAATATTTAGTAATTTCATGAAAAGTACATTGAATTTTGAATCCCATGCCACATATCGCTGTCTTTATATTTGAAATCACTTTCCTATGAGTCTTCTGAACCATTATTTTCATATTATTTACATTCAACTCACTTCTTGATAGAACCAAACCATGCTCGATTTAACCAGAATTTGATTTATTTTTGTCAAAACTTGAGGGTTTGAGGTACTTATGTTTAAATGATTGAGGCATTTTTTTGGTATTAAAGCACCTTTTTCAAAGAATCCTTTTTTATAATGGCCTACCATGAACATTTAATCCTTTTAGACCTTAGAATCCATGCACAAACGTTTAGGTTAGCCACATTACGAGCCAATTTTCCCTATCCAACCAACTCTTGAAGTGAAATTGCATAATCTAGTTGAGCTTAAGTGTGGGAGAATATATCTTCTGTTATGCCACCACATTATATGATACTTTGGGTGGAAAATTAAATTCTGAAGATATGTTTTTTCTACTGAAGAATGTCATTATATTGAAAGCTGTTTCTTTTCTAGAGCTTTCATGATAAGTGAAGTTGTGCCTTTTCTGGAGCTTCTAATTGAGGTGGAAAGATGTCCCCATCTAGAGCATTCAAGAAAATCATGTTTGAGAAGATTGAAATTTTTTATACTGAAATGATGAATGGTATAAACCTTTAATGACTTTTCATGATGATGGAGCTGAATTGATACTATGGGGATTTAGGAGAAGACCATATTTAAGTGAAAATTAGATTAATGCAATTTAGCTTCAAAAAGAGTCAAGCCCTCCTCATTTATCCTCAGAATTTTTCATATCAAAATACTACCAACCGAAAGACACAGAACAACCCTGAAAAGTCCTCATGATAAACATATTTCCTTGAATCACATCGGGTAGCGATGTAGGAATATATCAAGCCTATGGTGACCCTTGTATGAGTTTGGATGAGAAAGACATTGCAAAAAAACGACATTTGTGTGATAAGATAAAATTTAAGCGAGGTAAGTGTTTTGTGCATGTGAGGATAAATAAAGTGGAAATATATTGAATGATATAAATTAAGAACTTGAAATAATGGTTTTTTATGAGGCATGATATCTTTTGTTTCTTGGTGTGTAATTGTTTGATCTCAAGGATAAGTATTTTAAAATTGGGTTTGATATGATATTGATGTTTACTTGATATGACGTTTTGCTCAGGAGTGAAAAAGGGTAAGTGTGGGGGAGTTGATAAAACACTATTTTATTTATAATAAATGTTATAATTTCCTTACATTGTGTTAAATATGTTTAATTATAAAGTATTTTGGATTAGATCATTCATTTGAATATTTGATGAAAATTCCAGTTTTACCCTTTATAGATCACTGTAGTATTTCGAAGATAAATATTTTGATATTTATTATTTGAATTTTAAATTTTGTAACAGTGTCCTAACCTAATTATATAAAACTTTTATTCAGGACACTAGAGCTAAAGAGTGCATTTGTTTGTTGAAAATGAGCCATGAAGTAAAAGTTGGGCTGGACTTTCCAGAATGGAGAAGCTTCTATATTTCAGACATAACTCCTTAATCTAGGCCTGGAGTAAGCCCCAATTTTTATAGGAGATAGAGGACCCATATCCTCACATTATATCCTTTTGAAAGGCCGGCCAATTCACGCATTTTGGGGGCCAAATGGGCGGTTCAAGTTAGAATAAAATATTTGTCCGAATTTCCACATTCACACTTGAAACCACTTGTAACCTCTCCTCCCCTACCATATATAAATTGAAGTTTTTCTCATTTTTAGGGGTTAGGATGTGCATTGGGAAGTTTAGGGAAGAGGAGAAGTGGATCCACTCCAATTATCCAACCATTTCAATAAGGGTAGCTCTTGAAGCAAGGATCCCTTCGACGAAGCCTTCTTCTTCTCCTTCATGTTGTAGTGATTTTTTTTGTGTAATAAACTTCTTTGTTCTTCTTTTATTTCATCTATTTTCATCTATTTTTTTAAATTTATTCTTCACTTAATCTTTCTATTTGGTCTATAATTCTTTAGTAGAAGCTTTATTGGGTTATACCCATTATAAACCTTTTCACATGCTAAGAGCTTCTACGATGATTACACCACCCATGGAAGAGTAGTTCTTTGTAGTAATCGATCGACCTCTATCATTCTTCATTAATTTTTTTTGAATAAATGAGCTAATGTAATTCACATAATATGATCCATTATTTTTTTTAAATTACAAAAAACTAATCAATCAATTGAACAATTAATTCAAAACACACGAGGTCGAGATTTTGTGTAAATTTTGAGAGCACGATCTTAATCGGTAATACAAGACCTCATGGGATAAATTTGTAGACTTCAAATATAATCCCTAAACACAATTCATCCTCATTTCCAGAATGGATATGTGCTCTAATTAACCACTTACCATAATCTATCCTTAGAACAACAATCAAATCAGGGTGCTGCGATTGCGTGTTCCGAAGCTAGCCTAGGGTTTAAGTAATTTCATCTTTGTGGTTAAGTTAACTATCGTAGGGTTTGAGGGATAAAAAATTAGGTGATTATAATTAATTAGATATTGATTTAAATTATAATGATTAATAAGTTAATGAAGAGGTATAGTTAGATCGATTACACCTTTTAAAATAGATTTCTAAAAAAACATCTTCTTGTTGTATCATTTTAATCGAAATTCATTTCAAAACAAAAAACAAAAAAATATACAATATTCTTCCAGAAAACTTCTTCTAGATTCATAAACTATAACCAACCCCCATCCTTTAAAGTAGAGTTTTTATTCTATTTTATTTTATTTTTATAATACCTTTAAAAAGTTGTTTTAATTCTACTTCCTCCTTTGAGGGACGACCTTGGTCAGCCACTCGGTTGCACCTAAGTACCCCAAAATCACATTAATAATTTGAGGGAACCCACGACAGCACTCTACTAGCTCTGAAAAAAATCCCCCCAATCAGAATACAATTAACTAAAAACAAATGACTATTAGAATGTATCATCACTGAGGATTCACCCCGAGTGCTGCTATACACTTTAGTAGAGCACTGGAACCTTGACTGGTCGATAGGAAACAATCTGCCAAGCGTTTCAACATTACATTATCTTAATTTGAATGAATAATTCACATTGAGGATATTTTCAGGTTAATAGTTCTAGAGAATTAGGACATAACTATTACATCTCAATGATTATAAAGTAGACACATCTACTCAATTTCCATTTTTTTAACAAAATAAAAATCTTGAACAAAAGAGTCATGTCTAGTTTCATGTTTTAGATAGAATGAAATTTCATTGATCCAATCCTTGACCTTATTCCACTTTATGTCTTATGAAAACATTTCAAAAACTTGGGATGAGTATAAAAAAGCTCAGAAAGGGATATAAAAATATGGGAAAAAAACATTAGTCCATGTATACATAAGAATCAATGAAATAATACGTTACTCATAAAAAAAAGCACTTTAACATACCTCATGAAATCATATTATTTGTGAAATACACATAGAAATCAAAAGACATGAAGGTAACTTGAGTCATTCATAACATTCTTACGTAGGAGTAACCCTCATGGTTATGTTTGGAATACCCATCATAGTATATTCTGGAAATCTCTTTGGAGGAACCTTAGAGTGTAACTCATTCACATTACCCAATGCATTGGAGAGATATCTAGGGCTCACCCACCCTTAGTTTATCACAGAACCACCCGACTTCATAAACAATGAATAAGAACCATTACATAATTGTATCACATAAAACATGAATAAAAGAAACATAACATTTCCACATTTCAATCAAAAGATATCAATACAACACATTGATATAATAAAAACATTATCAAAACCATTTTCAATACCAAAATAAATGAAAATAAAGACAAGGTATTTATTTTTCTTTTAGAAAATGTTATGGCTTGTAGAGGAATCCAAAACTCAAATCATGGTCACGGAAGCAGAGAAGTCATTGTCACTGCATACGTAAGGCAAAAAAACATTCCTTTTGTCATTTAGTAAAACGATTCATGTAAAAATATTCCTTTTGAATGAAATGAAAAGTAAAAAAGTGTTTTATACACCGTATAAAATAATGTCGTGTAGAAATCAAAATATGCCTCAATGAAAGGAGATTGAGGCGATGTCTCGTACAAAGACGGTATCCTTAGATTAAGGATAAATCAATTACATTATTATGTGTGAAAAATATAAATACACCCAATATAGTTGGTTATTATGTTTAAAACAATCATAGGTCATCCACACATATTCATAGTATGAAATAATCATGAAGTAAATGTTTAACCCAAATAATTGAAATTGGGTTAATAAGTTCCCTTACAGAAATTCAACAACCCAACGACGTCACTTTAAAATTCAGAAAATGAGTTGAAGAGAGATAAAAAGGGTATATCACCATGTGGATATAAAATTTACAACAACACGTACATATAAGAACATATCCAAACATTATGAAGATGTAAATTAAAAGACCTAACAAAAAGAAGTCTTTTAATAAGAGGAGGGTGAAAGGTTCCCTTACCGATTTCAGTAACATTCCAAACGTACACCCCATGAAAGAAGGACTATACAATGTTAATGTAAATACCCATAAACGAGAGAATATTACCCAAAGAGTATAATAATGGGTAGTACATACACCACTCAAAGGAGATAGTGACAAATATAGCATGAATCTCATGGGAATTTATAGTGAGATAAAAACACGTTACCTCATTGTAATCAATCAAGTCGTATAACCAAAAGATAATAAGAACCAAATGAATCATAAGAAAAAAATGAATATAAATAGAATCATGATAATATTTATCAAATGGCAGTATAAAATACACCACATGCAATAAATAAGTGGCGAACAGTGGAAATATCTTGAAATTAAAAGTGAGATAAGAAATCCCCTTACCTCAAGTAAGACTTGTCTTGTTCGTTTATTTATATTCCTGAATAATAAAAATTGGTCAACTTATAATTTTTTAAGGACTTTAATTAAAGTTTTTTATTCAATTAATATCACATATTATCATGATATAATAATTAGTTAATTATGTGAGTTCATATCATATGTTTTGTCGATGTGCAGTACATGAGTTAACATTGAACTTGTTTGAAGAAAATTTTACATGTAGTTATGAGTACATCATCTCTGGAATGGTGTTCATGTTTTAAATATAATATTTATCTAGTATATATATGTACATATAATATTACATAAAATTTGGAGATAAGAAATGATATGCACTGTTCATGGAGACGGTAAGTCGTTCGTACGCATGAACACTACTTTCATTTCTATTTCATACTTTAATGGAATGAAAAAAATAATACATAGGTATATTATAATTAAATTATAATATATATGTTATATAGTTAACATAAGTTTATTAATTAAATTTTTTATCAATTCCTTGTTTGGCATGAATGAGTCACACCACTTGAGGGGGAGGTAGTCCACATTTCCTCATATGAAATAATCACATATGCACAACATTAAAAGAATGAAAGTATGTTTTAAATATAAAATAAGAAGCATAAAGAGGACATAAATATAATATAAATCCTATATAAATATAGTTACATTTTAATGTCCACCATTAAAGGTGTTAAAAGAAGATTGAATAATCATCGTTTCATGAGGCAGTAATTCGCCACCCACAGAAACAGTATGTTTTTTAACCATTATACGGAGGTGTGTGTGAGTGTAGGTATAATCCATTACATAACAACATCCTAGTATATTGAGGATACTGGTGTTATTATGGGATCAAATAATAAGAAGATAGTGGGGATTGAAGAAGGAAAATAATAGGAAGAAACTCGAGAGAAGACATTACCTCTAAATCGGGAAACTCTTTTTGATTTGAGCCAAAGGCATCCTTGGAAAGACTTATGCCCAAAGAGAGGCTTCTAGGTGTAAGAGAGGGATGTGGAGATATAATATGAGCATAGGTTGTATGATACAAGGTCTTGATATATGCGTGTAAGGGGTAGAGGTGGGGGCCTTTTATAAGAGGGAGGAGGGTCACTTTTCGAAAGTCTTGAATTATTACTTTATTATAAAATGATTTTCAGATTTTAAAGGTCCCATAATGATATATTTCAAGTATAAGGTGATAATGGTTCAAAATACATCCATCCAATAGTTTTTAGACAAGATTATGTCTTATATGTTACCTTATCTTTTAATTTTATTTAAATCGTTCATTAATGAGGTAATCACTACATCATCATGGTGTCATAAATAAATTTATTTACTTAATGTATAAAAATTAAAAAAAATAACATGATGTAGGAAATATTTTTATATTTAAAATGAATATTTATAGTCTAATATATCATTTATGTAAACAAAATCAAATTTTGTTTACTTAGGATATACAAACCTTTGTTATATTTCTCTTCTTTTTTAAAAACAATGTCATAAATGTCACTATTACACCCATGTGACTCCCTGGGCCCTCAAGTTCAGTTAACAGCTTCCCATGGTAGGCCATGACTAAAAGAAGAGGATTTGGACACATTTTGTGGTTATTTTATATTATTATGATATTATTTTATTACCCTTAACTACCCAATTACTAATTTATCATGATAATTAAAGATAGTTACCGTCGTTACTATTCATAATGTCCAAAAACAAGAGTCTTAATTAAATAATTTGGGACTTATGATTAAAAATATGGAATAAATTTTACCAAATTCCTTATAGATAAATTCATTAATTAATTTAAAAATAATTCTCGTTGTCACAACCAAATACGGGTTTTTAAGAAGTAAAATTTATCCAAATATTGAGTTATTTTTACAACCAAATGAAAAGTAAAATTACTTCCAATGAACAAAATTGTATTAAGTGATAAAATAATGATTCAAATACACTTTAAAAAGAATTAAAATAAAAATCTTACTATATAATTAAATTAGATGAAAAATCAGTTTTGATGTAAAATGTAGTATTTTTCAGTATTCATTAAAAAGGAACATTTTTCAGAAAAATACCAAAAATTTATCAAAAGTAAATTTGATATTCCAAATTAAAAAATAATTTCCATTTTTCCAAATTCAAAACATAGATGTTTATTTAATTAATTTTATAATTAATTCCCACTGTCAAAAAATAGCGTGTTTTTTAGGAAACAATATCTATCAAAAGATTGACAGTTGTTTATGTCCAATTTCAATGTAAAATTAATTCCAATGACCACCATTGGATTAAATGGTAAAAATATATTTTAACTATAATTTAAACAAAATTAAAAAGATAATATTACCAAATAAATAAATTAGATTAAAACAAGGTTTTGAATTCAAATACAGTATTTTAACTATTCATTAAAAAATGAACTTTATCGGAAAAATAAAAAAAATTACACAAAGTAAATTTTGATTTCCCGATTCTAAAGAAGGAGTTTATTTTTTCAAATATAACATATACAAATTGACAAAAAGTAGAGTTAAAAAGGGTTCTCCATTAAAAGCTGGTTAATCAACCTTTTAAAGAACACTAGAATATTTATGATTAAAATCAAATTCTTTTCTTATTTTAAGCCTCTAACTTTTATTGGATAAATGTAAAAATATTTAAGAAACATATATAATCATTTTTTAGTTAGTTCTGTTCATTCCTGCCATTACAATGGGTAGGCGTTAACTATCATTTAAAACAATATTATTATATTATTAGTGTGCAATGTATGATTTAAAAGAAACTAGTTGTTGTGTATTGGGTATGCCATAAAACATAGAATTACCTTTAGAGTAATATTAACATTTTATTCACAAATATTAATAAATATGAAACTTTCATAATCTTTATTTATCTGGAATGTTACAGTCCATCCCATGGATTATTCGTCATTCAAAAGTCGAGATCAAAATATAGTCAAACCAGGAATATAATATGTTTTTTTAACGAAAAACGTATTGTTGATAATGATATCAATGATATAATTTAATAAAATGAAAACTTATGTCTATATTTTTAACTAATGGACAATGTACAAAATTTAAACAATATGAAATTGGTTTTTTGTATAGTATTGAACTACTTTATCACCTTAAAAACATCCATTTAAGTCTAGTAAATTATGATTGGAGCCGGTTCCATCTTAGGGACCATCAAAATAAATCATAGGTGTAGATGCAAAAAACCATTTACATGAATTCTCTCATAGACTCTCATCAAGATTTTATAACTCACATATCCTCACACATTATACCCCTTGTAATCATGGTTGAATGATTCACATTAAGCACGGATCACCCTATTTTTTGGTTAGTTGGGTTATTTAATACTATGCATTGGACTTATTTTTTGAACCTCTCTTTAAAATTTTGAAAATATAATTTAAACATCAAAAGAATAATTTAATTTGGAGTAATTATAAAAATATAATAAAACTGAAAATCATACATGAAATATGACCCTAGATAATCTAAAACCATTTTAAATCTCATAAACCTCATAAAATAATTTATTAAATTATTAATTAGATACCAAAATACAATTATTAACTGATATAAATATTTCAACTTGAACAACTTCATGGAAATCACATTTTGTAAACCTCCAATTATAATGTTTTCTTACCTTAAGTGTTCCTAATGTAAACCACTCAAAATAATAAAAATATTCCTTTATTAAAACAATTTATTCTCAATCTTGTAAAATTCTAACCAATGTACAAGACTTCTCTCAATCCACACTTATGAAAGTTTTTGAAAACAAGAGAATAATCCCAATTGATAAAAAAATACAACCATTATAGATAGGATATTTAGTGTGGTTGGATATGAAGAAATTTATTTAATAAAGATCTCACCAAAATCATCTATATTATATAAGGTTCATAGGATTAGGAATATAATTTATTGACTTGGACTTTTTAAGGTCGGCCATGCTATTGTGATGGAACTCAATGAGACAAAATAATTTACATGATACTATCCGAAAAGAAACTTTTTGTGGGATTCTCTTCATGTTATTTTTAAATAGTTTATTAAATACTATAAAATGATCAGAAAAATGATCACTGAACTATTCATAATTTACTATTTGATCATATAAATATCACCACATGGTGTTCCATATGAAAAACATGATGGTATGATGCATGGAATGTTTTTATGTCGCACCATAATTTTTCAAGCTAAAGGGTTGTACATTGTAGAAATATTCCCCATGGTCCACCCTAATGGTAGTGTTATATTTATATTTGGTCCCATTAGAATATTTTGATAGTAATAATTCCCTTCTATGAAGGATAGGTCATAGATTTCTATCATTAAATCGATCAAAAGTTTTAAAATTGTGAATGAGAAGTTATATTTGGTGTAGTGGAAATTGATATATAGGAAATCAATGAAAATAGTGATCTCACAATTCATTATACTGATGAAGATAATGTTATTGTTACATTTTTATTATAGGAATTCCAAGATGATGTTATCATTCATCAGTTTTTCGACTTTTTCATTAATGTTAGCAACATAGTTTGGAAGATTTCTCTTTGTCGTCTTCTTACAAAAACATTAATGGTTTGGTATACCCAAAAGATGAGTAATGACACAGGGATCCTAAAAAATATTTTTTTATATTTCCACTTGAATAAACATATTTTTTTTCAAAATTAATATGCACGTTCATCATTCCTTCGAATCCATGGAGGCCATGATGAATGTGAGCAGCAGAAACTGATTTGGACACAAATTCACCAGTTTGAGGACATTAGAAAAGGTTTATATTTCTTCTATGAATATCATAGGATAATACTCCTTTTCTTACTCCTGATATTAAACATAATTTGTTGTATAATATTAACTATCATTTTAATGTTTTTAAATTTATATAGTGGAATAGTCATAATTATTGGGATCATATTATTTTATAGAGTGATCTGTTACATCTATTACAACTGATACTTTGAGAATGAGGGTGCATGTTCCAAAACACACACTAATATTCTTCATTTTAGATTATGTTTCAAATAAAAATATATTGGTCCCACATTATAGTAGATACACTAAGTGAAAATAATGATTTATATGGTTCATGTAGATGTCCTCTTCCCTACTAATGGATGCTACTTAACGATGGTTCTTTCTTAACCATTATATGATATGAAGGTGATATGATATTTAAATCCATTTTAAAATGTGACACAGAAAACCCAAAAACTCTCAAGAATGATATTTCTCACATCATTTTGGTTTATTGTAAACAAAAAATTTCACTATGTTTTCTCCATTGATTGAGAATAGTTATTTATAAGACAATGGGGTGGAAATATATAAATCATTATCTATAATAAGATTATTCTTACCCCATTTTTTGAACCCTGTATCTATATATTCTGATTCATACGCCTTAAAATAAGAGTTATCACCATACAGTACCCTTAGTTTCCTATAAATTCATTACTTTAAGAACTGGTGATATGATGTGAAAAATTTCATGTTAATATGAAATAATGATATTCAATGTATGTCAGTAAAAGTCCTGTATTAAAAGTATACCATGATTAATATGCTATAGATAAGGTTGCAAAATTATATATTTTATTTTTTCTTCCATGGGGTTTCTACACACTCATGTCTTACCATTGGTTTTTTAGTTTGTACAGAGACAAGTCAAAATCACTTTAGGGAAATCATTGGAAGTTTTATATTAGGATTACAAAAAAGACATGTTATATAATCATATATTCTATGGTAAATGTATATTTCATAATTATTTAGATATATATAGGGGAATTATGATCTCAAGTATGATATCCTCCCAATCTAGTTCTAGGATAGAAATGACAGTGTGGCATTCAGTGTAGCATGCCACTGCATGATATGTATATACTACAATGACTTTATACTCGAACAATTTTTGTATTAAAAGAGACTCATTAAGAGATTAAATATGTTTTTTATAGGTTATTATGATAAAAGATGGAGGCCCTAGATTGAACGATAATTAGATGCTTCAATATGTCATATTTTTTGACCAATGGTGGATGCTTCCTCTCATAAGCCTTTTCTACATAACCCATCAGAGGTGAAAAATAGAATTTTATGGAAACATTATCCTTTAAAAGGAACAATGGGACATATTGTTTCTACTAGTTTTGTGAAAAATTAACCTTATAGCCATTCAATGATGGCTAGATAATCGCATGTCTTCTAGTCGGTCATCCAATATTATTGGATAAGGAAGAGAACATTATGATTGATGTTTATATCGATGTTCCTATTAGAACATTTAAGAGCATTTTATTTGATTTCTGGAAAATTTATAGATTCATAATAAACAATTCATGAATATATGGGTCCTCCTTTACCTCATCTTACTGAACCTCTTCCCATATTATTGATAGATAGTCAAGTTCTTATAAATATTCTTCAATAGTGAAGGGTTATATCAAGTCAATTCCATTGATTATTCCATTATATTTATATACATGTGATGGTAGCCGCATTTTTGAGTTGTTATTATTATTTCAATGACATCGCTATAAAATCCAAGAGAGGTTTGACTAGATTGGGCACCCATGGGGGATCAAAATCGTAGGATTTTTGCATTCAAAAAATATTGTATTAACTCTTAAAGGGTGGGGAAAATGATTATGTCACATTAGATACCAGTTTGATAACTATGTTAAAAAATATCTAGTTACGTTTATCCCCAAGTATGGTATATGACTGATTAACTGATTTTCAGTTCACCCAGTAGTAAAAAAATTAGTTCCTTTGTCTTAAAATGTTTACCACTCTATTTCATTAGCTAGCATAGTAGCAATAATAAAATTCACTAAAACTAGGGGATTATAAAACATGACCCAATTAGATTCTTAAATAGTCTATGTAATGCCCTTATAGATACGTTACTCCTGAATTTCATTCCCCAAAATTTGGTGGAAGGGTAAATATTCAGTGTGATTATTCATCCAGACCTCATTGGGGTTTCTAACCTCTAATAACCTTACTATGTTATTTTATAGGGAATTGATGAAATATAGTTGATGATTTTCATTTTAAAAATTTATAATCATTATAATTATATTCCTTGAATATCATGTTCCCATACTCTTTTTTTAATCTTTAAGATGCCACTGTTACAACCACTTTTGTTCATTAAGAGGAACCCCTAGAAAATTATTAGGATTATGAATAGGATTTTTAATTATTATTATCTTGAGCTTGATTATTAAAGGATCTACTCCTACAAGATTTTCCCCTTATGATAATGTATTTGGAAAATATTCATCCTTATAAAATCACATCATTGAATGTGTAAAAATTCTAAAAACACATTGAATTCACCATGGTATATTAATGGAAATAATGGTGTTTGGAACTCATCATTTAATTTTTTTATCATATATCTAGTTGTTTCTCTTTTTTAAGATATATATTTAGTGAATAGGTTTATCATTTCCTCCAATAGATGATGTGTGAAACTATATCATTTTAACATTTCATTAAATTTAATAGGTTAATTATAGATTTATTTTAGAACCTAGAGCTTTTATGATAATGGAAATATCAACATAGATCTTCATAGTTGGAGGTATACCCATTTTATTTGTTTTTGTATGAGAAAATATATGATCCTACACTCTTCTATATATGACACCTCAACATTATGACCTTTTATTGTTCTTATGTTCCCAATATAGGTCCCCATCTAGATTTGAATTGTATGAAATGATATGTCATATTTCCCTTACTATTGAAAATATAGAATGTACGATTCTTGAAATTTCATTGAAGATGTATAAATTACACCTATTTAGAAAATCAATCCCTATTTGGATGAACATTTAAATTTCTCCTCAACATGAATTCCATTTTAGTTTCATGTTAATTAATAGATTCAATCACTTTTAGTGTTACCGCTACCTTGTTTGAGGCCCAAGTAGAGATAGCTGATAGATCATGTTATTAGTGAGTTGTCTATTCTTTCCAATGATATAGAGTATGAGTTTTCTCGGAGTATTTCTCGAGAGATGGTGGTGGCTACTACCCAAGGGGATAATATTCTCAATCTCACACACCTATTGAGGTTATATAAAATAGATTTCTTAGACATATGTTGAAAGTATGTTGGAAAAAGATATATTTGTCATGTCTAGAGATATACATAAACTAGGGATATTGAAATTTATTTAGTAACACTTTTATTTACCTCACATTCTATATATTTATTTTATATTCTAAATTCCCCACTTTAGTGTAATAGTGATAGAGTCATCATGTGGTGGGTATGATAAAACCATGAATTTTTCATCTTCTATATGAGAAGCTAACTAATTTAGTGATGGATGAATATTTGGAGGATATCCTAGATCTTGATTCTACTTATAATTATTGGTAAACATGCAATATTTTCTTATTTCTATGTGCACCAAATTTCAAAAGAAAACTTCCACATCACATTCTTCATCACTAGAATAATGTTCCATGAAAACTATGAGGATGATGTGAATGAAATTATCTTTTATGATTAAATAATCATAGATCATACCATGATCATAGTTTTAGGGTGATTTATTATGCTCTAAATATCTATCAAGGGAGATGTTATTTCCTCCATAATTTTTCTTCACGGATAAAAACGTCTGTTTTTGACAGTTGTGAGCCATCCGATTTTCCAATTGATGTTATTCAAGAATATTTTTATACTAGTTATTTCTAATGAAATATATACTATATTTAAATTAATTTTCTTATAGTCATGAAGATGGATTTCAAATATCAAGGAACTATGAGGGAGCCTATAGTGACATCCACCCAATTTGGATAAGAAAAACATTCTTGGAGGAGGAGGAGGTAACAATACCCCCAAAATTATGGGTTGGAGTTAACATGGTTCTCCTACCATCACATCCTTTATCGTATATTGATTTAATAATCATAGGGTGGTGGTGGTGAAAAAATCACTATGATCTATGGCCATGTTTTCTCTGGGAATTCCATAGAGGAAGAAACTATAATAGTTTTAATTGATTTTTGGGCCAATTAAAGGGTTTGAGTTGGATGTATCACCCATTCTAGGTGAGATATTATCACCACTAAGGATTTATTAACTAGTATTGTCACAAAGTTTCTCACACTAGAGGCATGTTTGACATTTATGGACTCCATATAACATATTCTATATATATAACTCTCCCACAAATTGCATCTCATTCATGATTTAGGAATGATGGGTCCTTGTTTGACAGAATAATTTGAGTACTTGGTTACAGAGACCTAAAACCATGACTAAAGAAATTACAATGGGCATATTGTTTCCTTGATGGAAATTCTTGTCCTATTAGAACATTGAAACATGGATCTCTATATCCTTCAAAACCTCTAAAATGGGAAACATGAAAGAAATAATAAATCATATATCAATAACCCATTATAATACTCGGGCTAACATGTTCGAGGAACTCAGGATATTTCCCTAAATTTGGTCCATAAATAGATAAGGAAGTAATATAGATTATGAAACATATTTTTTTGGTTAGTATACTCCTCATAATATAGTTGGTTGGTTTTAATATAGAGAAGGATTTACTATAATTTTAGACGTATATAGGGTATGAACTCCTCCTAAAATAATAATAAAATTTCATATTTGGGGTAGTTATGGGAGAGAAAAATAATGCTATTCTATCTATGGACAACACATTCCAAATGATTATATAATTTTATTTATCCTCAATGAGATATTACTTAACCAGATTTGACCATATTAATCATTTTTCACTTCTGTTCTTGGTTTTAGTTTCATTGTGAATATCCTTAGTTTTATCATAGGGTTTTTGATCTAAGGGTAGAATAGATAATTTCAATTACATTAGACAATCATTTGACTTCGATTTAAGTCCACCCATTAGTGATGAGGTGCTACAATTTCCTAAACTCAATTTTTAAAGTTCCCCTTAGACTGAGAGAAAACTAAAAATATCTCTAACATGGGGGACATTATATTGACAATCTATATCAATGAATAAAGGGATATTGTAATGAGAACCATGGGGAGGACCTTCAATGATGATGATTTCAGGTTAGTTTTTATGGATAGGACCCGTACACTTTATATTTTCATCATTGTACAGAGGTGGGTAATAATGAGCTCCATAATCCTCCTATTTATTTATTACTTGGATTTGATAGAAGTATTATTAGTAGTGACCATTAATATGGTTCCTCTATCAACTTTCCATAATTTTATTATGGAGATTATGGTTGTGTTAAGAATATATTCCTTTTACATTGTCAATATAAGAATATTCTTACGTTTATCAAACATTAGGATATGCTCTTGGATTTTAGTGCATCTCAAAAGAACTACTAGAATATATTGATAAACCTGTAATTTGTTAATTAGAGTGGGAATATGATCCAAATCCATAGGTTTAACTAATTCATGAATATTATAAAAGGATTAATTTTTGATAATAAGGATATTGACATGTTTCAAAACTACATATTCCATCAATCCCAAGTGGGTCCTTTTTGGTATCATAGTTCCGAAATTCTAGGTTAGAATCTTTGGGGAGATCTATTTTTCGTATTATTATGGAGATATAACTATGAAACAATAATGATGGTAATGGATAGAGGGTGATTTCCTAGACTTCACTTAAGTTTCTATGTTTATAACCTCAACATCAGCACCGACTTCCATATAATACATGAGGTAATAATTGATACAATCTTAGGATAGCCACCCAAAGCTACTGTATGTGGAATCCAATGCCACATTTTCTCCAATAAAAATCATTGATGGGATTCCCAACATGGGATTATCTCATAGTGGTTCTTACATTTTTCCACTGAGTATACGATAGAGACATTCATATTGTACTCTCATTCCATGGAATCACTAAATACCATTTTAATTGACAGTTGGAGAAAAATCACATCGAGGCGTGAGTGCCTCGACATTCGTGGTTGATAAATAATATCTAAAAACTATCAAAAGGTTGTGTCTAGTAGACTATAGTTTCAGGATGATAAATCCTACTTATTTAATTACCATGTTGTGAGATAGAGCATTCAGTGATTCCATTTGGATAGAGAGGATTTTTGAAATTATTATAAAAAACAAGGACTAGATTCAACCAACAAGTTAATACAACATCAGAAGTGAGGGATTTGTTGATTGAGGTATTTTAAGGGTAAAATATTCATGTAAGAATAACCCTTTTTAAGATCCCATGAACCTTAAATGTTTTGTGTTGGTTCTAACCAACATTATAAAGGGTAGTATTGGTTTCAACATACCAGTGAAACCTATAGAGTCACATTGATTGATAGGATAAAATATTTGGACAACCATTTTTAATTTTGATTCCTAGTTTGAGAATATAAATGATTAATGTCATAATATTGAATCCTTATCTAAAATAATTTATCTATTTGTTATCTTTGTTTATTTAATTGACCATGATAATGTGTTTACATTTTATTATTTGGAATACTATGATTAAATATTCACAACTAGTCACTATAATATGTATATACATATAGAGAGGTGGTATGTGTTTTGGATATGGAATCATGATAATAAAAGGGGATTGAAATATATATTTATTAAATAAATAAGTGACAACATATTTCAGTGCCACATAACGTGACATACCAAATATTTTAAGGACATGAAAAAAAACCAATATGGTTCTTTTTATGATTCAGAAACCATAACCAAGTGAGGTTCTTTTTAAGGTTATGTATCTAGGACGTATGATATGAGTTGGGTTCCCATATTATTTTCTAATTTTTTCTCCAATATCCTATATTAAGGAGAAATTATTACTTTTCCCAAAATTTGATCTCCAATAGATATGATAGAACCACCCCTTATAGGCCAAATCTATAGACTGTTAAACCTTCCACCGCTATCAAGAAACCTTATGTGAGAACCAATCTATGATATACTTAACAATTTTATTGGGGGATTTGAATCATTTTTAGGGACTTTAAAACAATTATAACTATTAATCCTTTTACCTTTTATACCTATTAAGATATTAATTAACTAATTATCACTTATATATAATATGGAAGATATAATTTCAAGAAAATGATCATAAATTACATTTTTAAAATTCTAACTACCAAATAGAAGTGACCAATTATTTTTGTCGATACTGATAACCAATAAAAGGATTCTTCACATTAATGAGACACATATTTACATTCGTTGCAAATGAAAATAATCCTGATACAAAATAAGGATCATTATAATTTTTTTTGGTGGTGTTTGGGAAAGAAAACAATCCCAAATTCCCATGCCAGTGAATTCTCTTCAAATAAAAAAATTATTACTAGTTCATTATAATACATGTAGAGATCATGATAAAATTAATTTATTTTATTTGAAGAACCATGGCAGTCCTCTAAAACATGTTTCTTCTATTTTATGTCATAGTGTTTTATTTTTATTCTTCCACTTATCTTACATTCAGAATGACATAAATGGAACTCTCACAATACAAATTTAAAAATAAAATGTTTCTCTTTATGACTTCTTAATTTCCCTTATGAAAATGGGGTTTTCTACTAGCATATTTCTATTCCAATATTGTTCATTTAGTATTATCTATATAATTATGTTAATATTAGTCCCTTTAATGTGATATTTATTATTCCATTCCCTTATTTTATCCTTCACCCCACACCTATTCATCTAGTAATTTACTTCTTCATCAGGAGCACTATTACGCAATCATGTGCTTCTAATCTATTTCTTATCCCCTACTCTTCCAATAACTTTTTAAACTATTCCTTCATCATACATGGGAATTTATATCAAGATTCATGGTTGAATGTTCATTATGGAACTTGAGATCTTCATCAATATGCATGATCATAAAAATTTTATAATGTCAACAACATCTTTTCTACAAATTTTTCCCCCATTATATAGGGGTATTTTCTATGAATACCTAGGTTGAAATGAAAATTATCTAAAAATTAAAAATCTAATTTTACCATTGATATTTATATTCTAACTAAAAATATTCATCATTTTATTTCCTTAAAAATAATTGACTATTTTAAAATTTAATTACATCATGGTGAAAATATTCATCTTTAATATTCTTTATACTCTGTGTGAATCATCATCCATCATTCAGGATCTTTGAAAAACTCGAATAACCTATCGTAATCATCAAAATTGGGAGTTTAAAAAACATTATAGAGATTGCTAAACCCTGTGAATTATAATAATTCATAATATATTTCTATATATGATGATTTTGAAATAGTTCATCATGGGAACATGAAATGATGAACTTATCAAAGTCCATATGCTGGACTAGGAATGATGACATTCAATGGAGACTTCAATTTGATAATTCGTTAAACATTGATCAGTTATTCTTTATAATAACTCCTCTATATGCTAATATTCCTTATGATGTTCCATCACAAAAATATTATTTTTCCAATGACTATATTTGATCTTCAATATACTTTTTTCAATCATACATCTGTAATTCACTTCCTTCATCTGATGTTTTCCGAGAAGTATATTCGTTTTCCCCTTCTACTAACCCTTGAAGGAATATTAATCCATTTTACCCAATGAATGTATAGAGTAACATAATATTAAATTGCGATACTCTATCTAATTTCATTGTAACATTTTTTAAGGCATCACTCAAATACATATTTCTATTTCATATTTCACAAAACAAATTACGAAACACCTAAGATATGAATAATATTTATTATATATTTGTAAATAATTCTATTCCCAATGATATAGAATCTTCTGGTTGATCATTTAAAATTAAACCATTCGATTAATTTTTAAAATGTAATCCTATAATTTCACAACCATTATTCTGTCTAATTACTTGTTTGATAAACTTATTTATTCGATGATATTTACATGTGTTTTATGGATAATGAATTTTATAGGAATCATGTTCTTGAACATTAAAATGTTTCTACAAAATAGAGACAATCTATTAAAATTTCTATTACTCTATTTATTCAGTTTAAAAGAAAACATCTTTCTATATGATGAACATATTAAAGATCATCCAGCTTCCTCTAATCTAAAATTTCCACAATATTTCCTTTCACTAGTTTTTAATTTTAACCAAAACATCACCACTTCAAATTTATTTATTCTAGAACAACATTTCCAACATTTTCTTCATTCGACCAATATTAACAATAGGACATTGTGATACTGAATCATAATGGTATATATGACAAACCATCAATTGGAATCTTTTTCCAGAAAGGATTTTCTAAAAAAACTAAGTATTCATTAATACTAACATTTAGTCTTATCCTTTATCTATTAAAATCAATCCTATTATCTTGGTACACAGGACACTTGTCACGACCCGTCACCCGGGGCCCGTATCATGACTACCCAAAGCCCGCCTTCCATAGGCCAGGGGAGGCGACAAGAACCAATGGCGTAAATCCCTAAAATGGGAAGGCATTGACTTTATGACAGTAAACAAACACAAAAGAGTACACAAATGGAAGTAAAACACTATGTAAAATTGTATACAAAAGAGTGTGCTAAAATTAAAGGGGCTGGAAATACAAGCCCAACAGTAAAGTAGAATAATACTGAAATGCTAGTACAACTAAAGAAAAGATGTAAAGCAGCTACAGGGTCATCCTCCGGGGTTCCCACCAGAAGGGTAAGTACAGATGGCCTCCTCAGCACCCAAAGTCCATCCATCTGCTCTGCGTATGTCTCAATGAGTGGTCCACCTCTAGATACTGTCATGTTCTGCTACTCTCTTCCCTGATCAGCGATGTCCGTCGTCTGCAACCAACCCAACGTGGTGCGGGCATAGCCCGTGAAAGGGTGAGTATAACGATAATTAGTAGGGACCCCAAGACCCTCAAGGTCTCACAAAATCCAACAAGGATACCAAAAATTATGAAATCAACGGATAACCCTTACTTAGGTATATGACCATACATATACCTATTTTATTTAGTAACCCATATCAATCACGAGGAAAGACACGAAATTCGTTGACTCAGCTCAAAAAGAGTCTCATCCCAAACTAGGTTTTCAATGAATTATAGAAGTACCGATGATTAGTTGCGAAGCTAGATAATCTAATTCTATCAAGAGGCATTGCTTCGGACCATATAGAGTCTGACCTACACAGGTTCGATATGTAAAAACCCCCGCAATGACCCACACAAGATCTGACCCACACAGGATCTGTATGTGCTAACCGCACAGGATTGCGGAGTGCCGACCCACATAAGATATTACCCACACAAGATCGGTATGCACTACCCCACATAGGATCGCTGAGCGCTGACATCCGTATGATCTGTCTCCAACCTTCGCCTCACTATCAGCCATTGGATTCCTCGCTCCCGATGTGCTCGAGTTCTATAGAGTCTGCCCTTGAGATATCGGTCATACCTCAACAACCACTAAACTCCACAAAGGAGTAACCCAAAGTACAACCATGTTGTCAGGGTTCCAACACGATATATGGTGCGTCAATCGGACGCCCAGTCTGTGAGTTATTGGCATTTCCGTTCTAGGGTCCTAGTTGGTTTTTAGGTTCAAACAAACCAGAACATACTCAAACTATGTCTAAACCACAAGTGGGGTATTCCAAAATAACCATATCACTCTAAGATTTATGTCACCGCAAACGGTTCGTCGATCGGACACACATATCCCAAGATATGGGCGAAAAGATGTAAACTGGCCATAGTGGGTCTAGTCCGGTCCAATCTAGTTGGACTAACCTGGCCCGATCTAGGTCTGAACTGGGGTCCGACCCGGTCTATGGGCCTAACCTGGTCTGTGGAATATTCCCAACCTGAGGGGCGACCTGGCTGAAGGCAGCCCCGTAGCCTGCCCTAGCCTTGCCCAGGGGGGGAGGCGAGCACCCCCTAGTGCCTGAATGGTTGAACCGCTCGGGTGGAACCGAAAATGGTGTGAGGTGGCACTGTTCCAGAACACGCGGAACCCAAAGGGTTCACGCTTCTCCCAGCTGGCCCGATTGACCATCCGCTCCATGCCATCGGCACAGTGCAATGGCGCCACGTCCCTCCACCATGGCCCACCCTGGCCACGACTTCCCTACTCTGCGAGCGTGGCGTGACGGCGCTGCGCCCCTCTTCTATGATTTGCCCAGGCCGCGACCCTCTGCTGTCCTCCACGTGGTGCAACGGCGCCACGCGAATCTGCCACGGCCCGTCATGGATGCCGCTCTCCTTCGGCATGGCACGATAGTGTCTCACCCTCTTGGAAACCCGGCGGCCTTGCGCCTCCGGCTCCTTCATGGTAGGATTTCCTTACAGTCAGCCCGACGCTGGTCACTCTTGCACCACCTCCATCATCAACAATAGAGAACAACAATGGGGGAGGGTCGTCCGTGTTCGTGCAGTCCAAGCCCTCTTAGTTATGGTGATATCAATCAGAAACAAAGTGCTCAAAAAACAACGAATAATGAAGGGTAAAATTCATACATAAAACAAATCAAATCCTCTTACCTCATTTGTCGATCGTAGAAGAAGTCATGGGAAAAGGGCGGGCGTCGATTCTTCATTTTCCGCACTCGTCACGCACTCCCAATTCTCAAGATCCTGCGTTGAAAAGTGTTCAGAGGTGACGAAGTCGAGGAGTGCGTTCTTTGCGTTATTCATTGGAGTGTTCTCTTTCTTTTCCCCAAGCTCCACCAAAAGTTCATGCCAACCACAAAATAATAAAACCAGACATCTTATTAATTCTTTGGCATAAATAATTCAAATGGGGGATTAATTAAGGGGGGAACCACTTAATTTATTCTTGTGTGTAGTCACAATTTAATTAAGGGAGTTCAAAGGTTTCATGGGTGGTGGCTCCATAAATGGGGAGTCCATGGGTTTCCAAACATAAATGGGGTGTTAAAAGGGGTTAAGAAGCTCGGGTGAGCCACACTAAATAATATCCTTCAAAGGGAGGTTATGTTCGGGTGGGCCCCACCAACATAACCTTTAATGGGAGGTTATGGTGTTGTGGCTCCCACCACTAACCTCCTCTTGGAGGTTTTAACAGCCATCAAATAAAAATAATGTTAACACTTTTTTTTATTAAATTTAACTAATAACCCCAATTTATAACTTCTATTCTTGTCAGAACGTAACTGTGATGATGGTCTCAATAAGCAATCAACGACTCTGTGAGATCAATGGTGCCCTTAGAATTAAATTCTGTGCACCGGTTCAAAAGTTACAAAATACCCGCACGTACATTTACTAAACGTACCCAAAAAAACTTCAGAAATTAATTCCAGGCACACCGAGCCTCAGAATCAAGGGCCCAAAATTTTCCCAGATTGATAAAAATACCAGGACTTTAAGAAAAAAATTCTACGGAATTTTTGGGTCTTTACATTCTCCCCACCTCAAGGATTTACATCCCCGTAAGCTACGACTCACACAAATTGAACTAATGGGGGTACTGAACACACCTCTTAGCCTCCCGCTCCCATGAGCTCTCTTGGAGGTACTCGTTCCGCCAGCGTACGTGCACATGAGGTATCGACCGTCCACGTAGGAACTGATCTTGTTGATCCTCATTCTCCACTGGAACCTCCGTGAAAGTCGCACCATCATCGATGTCTAGCTCCCCATGGTCAATGATGTGGAATGGGTCGTGCACATATCTCCTCAGCTGAGATACGTGGAAGGCGTCGTGCACCCGGTGCAAATGAGGTGGAAGAGCTAAGTGGTAAGCCACTAATCCTACTCTGCTCAGGACATAAAAAGGTCCGATGAATCACAGAGATAACATTCCACCTTGGCCAAATCTCCACAGACCTTGTCGAGGTGAAACCCATAGAAAGACGTGGTCACCATCCTCAAACTCCAGAGGTCTCCATCTCCTTTCAGAATATGACTTATTCCTACTCTGTGAAGTCTTCATCTGCTCATGGATGATCTTCACCTTCTCTATGGTAGCGCGTACCATCTCTAGTCCCACTAGAGCTGACTCCCTTAGGTATATCCAGCATAGTGGCGATCTGAAAGGTCAACCATTCAAGGCCTCAAAAGGTGCCATACTGATGGTGGAGTGATATCTATTGTTTTAGGAAAACTCTACCAATAGTTAGTGATCCTCCCTTCTATGACCGAAGTCGAGGACACAAGCACGGAGCATGTCCTTGAGAGTCTAAATGGTCCTCTTAGTCTGGCCATTCTTCTGAGGATGGAAGACGATGCTCAGATGTAGCTGTGTCCCGAAAGCCTCCTGCAACCCCTTCCATATGTGGGAAGTAAACCGCACGTCACGGTCGGAGACAATATTAGATGGTACTGCATGTAAATGCACAATATTATGCACATAGAGGCATCCCAAGCTCTCCACTAATCCCCGCACTCTGATCGGTAAGAAGTGGGCTGACTTGGTGAGTCGGTCAACAATCACCCATATCAAATTGTGAGTCCTGGATGTACGTGGAAGACCCGTCATGAAGTCCATGGATATCCCTTCCCACATCCACTATGGGACCTCTAAGGGTTGAACCAAGCCTGCAGGTACCTGTTGCTCCGCCATCACTTGCTGAAAACTGAGGCATCGTGAGATGAACTCCGCAACTTCCTTCTACATACCTGGCCACCCGTGCCGTCGTTGAATGTCCTGGTACATCTTTTCCACACCTGGATGTACCGCTAGAGGGGAAGTGTGGAACTCCATCCACACATCCTCCTAAAGTGATACTGGTACCAAGGTACATCCTCGGAAGAGGATGGCGTGCTCCCCACCTTCAGAAAATCCATCAGGTGCCTACCCTGTGGATATCTGAGCAAGTTGTTTCTCACAGTTAGTGTCCCCACACTATGCCTCCCTGATTCACTGATGAAGTGGAGGAGTAACTGTAAGAGACTGTATATAGGATTATCTATCCCTATCCTTGAAAGATATTTGTAAGGCAACCAGCTGCTCTATCGCCTCACCTAATAGCTGAATGCCTGATCTCCTACTGAGAGCATCTGCTACAAAGTTCCCATTCCCATGAGTATAGACTATCTTGAAGTCATAGTCTTGGAGGTCCTCAGGCCAACGCCGCTATATCAGGTTCAGGTCCTTTTCCAAGAATATATACCTGAGACTCTTCTGATCAGAGTAGACTATGAAACTCTCACCCATAAGATAGTGCCTCCACATCTTCAAGGAGAAGACCAATGCTGCTAACTCTAGGTCATGGGTAGCATAGTTCTACCCATGCTGTCTCAGCTACCGAGAAACATAAGCGATCACTGCTCCCTCCTACATCAGGACACACCTAAGTATAGTCCCTGATTCATCATAGTATAATACGTACACTACACCCTCCTCTGGAAGCCTCAAGATGGGGAACTAGTCAGCCACTGTCGCAGCTCCTGAATACTCTGCTGTAATCTCTCCGAACACACGAAGGGTTTCTCTTTCTTCATTAAGGATGATAGTGTTGATTCTAATCTAGATAAGTCTAGAATCAATATTTAGTAGTATCTTTCCAAGCCTATGAAACTCATACCTCCGTCACACTCCTGGGTGGCTCCCAAACAAGTACCACCTCAATCATCACTGGATCGACTGCAACTCCAGCCTGTGATATGATGTGTCCCAAGAAGTGAACCTCGAAAATCCAAAACTGGCACTTTGAGAGCTTACAATAAAGATGGTTCTCTCAGAGCGTGTCCAGTACTAGCTGAAAATGGTAGGAATTCTCCTCCTCAGTAGTCGAGAAAATCATAATGTTGTTGATGAAGACAACAAAAAAAGTGATCGAGGTATGTCTGGAAGATCATGTTCATGAAACACATGAACACTGCTGGAGCATTGGTTACGCCGAAGGGCATAACCATGAACTCATATTGGACTTACTGACATCTGAAGGTCATCTTCTGCACATCCTTATCACGAAAACTGAGCTGGTGATAGCTTGACCTGAGGTCTATCTTTAAGAACCATCGTGCTCCCTTGAACAGATCCAAGAGGTCATCAATCCTAGAAAGTGGGTACTTGTTCTTCACGGTCACCTGGTTCAGGAGACGGTAGTCAACATAAAGCCTCAAGTTCTCGTCTGCCTTCTTGGAAAACATAATCGGGGCTGCCTGGGGTCAAACCTTGGGCCGGATGAGTCCCTTACCATGTAAGTCCTCCAGCTATACCCGTAGCTCATGAAGCTCAGTGGGAGCCATCCTTTATGATGGAGTAGATATCGATGTCATCCCATGGTACAGGTCAATGTAGAAGTCGACCTATCTATGAGGAGGTAGTCCTGGAACATCATCCGGGAAAACATCTCTATACAGGTCCACCACTACAAGTTACGTCGAACTCTCCACATCAACTGCTCCGATGGTAAGGTAGGACAACAGATGAGTGATCAGCTGCTCCCTTCTCTGAGTAAGTCTATCATTTGCTGCAAAGGTTCCCCTCTCATCGGTGAAGGTAATCTGGGTCCCATCCGTGAAGACACACCACACATTGTGCCTAATACAGTAAATCTAAGCTTGGACTGTAGATAACCAGTCCATACCCAAGATGACGTCATAAGGACTCAACACTACAATGAGGAGATCCCTACTGAAGCTCTCGCCTCCTAGAGTAAGCTCACACTGCCGTCACTACTACGTAATTATCGATTCTGCTCCCGTAGGAGTCTCTAGCTGCAAGGATCGAACCAACGGCTCTGTCAGAATCTCGGAGCACCAAATGAGGGCAGTGGATATGAAAGAGTGAATGGAACCTGTGTCTATAAGAAATGAAGCTAAGGTGGAGTAGACACAGATTGTACCTTAAATCATCTCCAGAGTGCTGTGGTCGTAAGCCTCAGCTGCCTGAAGTCGAGCTCTACCATGTCCACCTGCTCCCTGCGATCAAGGTGGACCTCCTGGGGGTGGTGGAGGCAGCACCTCGTATCGTCGTCCACCGCCAGCTACACGACATGCTCCTCTGCTATGTCCGCCTGCGCCCTGCGAACCGCCTCGATCAACCCTTTTTCTTTGCCTAGGATGTGCCTCAACAATCTGCTGATCGTCTGAACAGCGGGCCGGACAGTCCCGTGCCATGTGACCCTACCCACCCCATGAGTAACACTATCTGCTCCTGGAATATGTCTCTCTGGTCTGTGTGCCCCACACAACCGATCGTGAGTCATGAGTTCGACCACCTGTAGGTCTGGTCCTCTTGGACCTCTGCGTCATCTGTCTATTGGTATCTACAGAAGACTCCAGTGCATGTCTACTAGTGGTGGGTCTCACTGCTGGTGATTGCTCAGTAAGGAAACTCTCTACTAGGGGGATCACTCTAACACCCCTGCCTACGTTGGGATGCTGAGGGAGATCATCGATGCCCTGATCTCTCACCTGAGCCCCTGTTCGAAGGTTTGGGCCCAGAAGAATGGATCTCGCACTATATCTGTGGAGTAGCACGAGAGGTCGGTGAACCTCGTTGTGTACTGTGCTACTGTCATGCTGCCCTACTGCAGATGAAGTAGCTATGGTATTCACATCGCAATAAGGGTGGCAGGTAAAAACTCTTCCCAGAACAGGCCTATGAAGTCTGTCCAGAGTAACGTCGCCTCGTCGTGGACCTGAAGCATCAGGCTCCACCATCTGCCTGCTGCTGCTGTAAGGTGACACACAACAAGAATCACCATAAGGTCTGCTGGTGTACCTACCATCCTGAAGACTCTCACCACAGCCTCCATCTAGTCCTCAGCTACCTGTGGGTCCATCTCTCCCTTGAACCTGGGTGACCTATGGCGCTGAAACTCATGAAATGCACTCAAGCGACCTGCGTCGTCTGCTACTGGGGCTGATGGCATCAGTGTCCCAAAGGGAAGTGGTACCTCTGGTGCCTCTGCTGGTAAAGGCCCCTACACAGAGGCCTCATTGCACGGTGGGCTATCAGAGCGTATGACTCTCGAGGCTCTAATTGGTAGTCTGCGAGGAGGAATCCTGAAAGAAACAAATGCTACATGGTAAAAGGTTTTTACCTGGTGAGCTGACCTGATTGAGCTTATTTAAGAGAACTTTTTAAAACACACACATAATCAATGTTTTCGTGCACTAATTCAGAAGTCTGTAGTCAAGGTCCTGGTGTATGGATACGTCAGCCGCCGCACCAACACTGGACTCCTGGAACTGAGAACCACACTCAGTACCCGTAACACTATTGCTTCACAGAAAAGAAATATTAGAGTCCTAAGTTCTGTGGTAGAAATGAGTCCTCTAACACCAATTTGTCACGACCCGTCCCCTGGGGCCTGTATCGTGACTACCCTAAGCCCACCTTCCATAGGCCAGGGGCTGGCACCTAGCACCAAAGATGTAAATACCTAAAATGGGAAGGCATTGCCTTTTTTAATTGTAAACAAACACAATAGAGTACGCAATTAGAAGTAAAAAACTAAGCATAACTGTATAAAAAAGAGTGTGCTGAAAGTAAAGGGGCGAGAAATACAAGCCCAACAATAAAGTACAATACAACTGAAATTATAGTACAACTAAATAAAATATTTAAAGCAGCTTTAGGGTCGTCCTCCAGGGTTCCCACCTGAAGGGTAGGTACAGATGGCCTCCTCATCACCCCAAGTCTATCCATCCACTCCGTGTACATCTCGGCGAGAGGTCCACCTTATGATACCATCCTGTTCTGCTACTCTCTGCCCCGATCAGCACTGTCCATCATCTAAAACCAACACAACGTGGTGCAGACATAGCCCGCTCTAGGGTGAGTATAATGATACTCTTCCAGGATCTCGAGACCCTCATGGTCTCAGAAAATCCAACAGGGATACCACAAAGTATGAAATCAACAGATAAACCTTACTTAGTTTTATGCTCATACATATACCTAAGTTATTTAGTAACCCATCTCGATCACGAGGAAAAACACGAAAGTCATTGACTCAGCTCAAAAAGAGTCTCAGCCCAAACTAGGTTTTCAGTGAAGTATAGAAGTGTAGATGATTAGTCGCAAAGCTAGATCATCTTATTCTGTCAAGAGGCACTGCTTCTGACCATACGGAGTCTGACCCACATAGGATCGATAGGTAATAACACCCACAGTGAACCACAGAAGATCTGAGCCACACAAGATTGGTATGTGCTGACCCACATAGGATCTCTGAGCATTGAACCGCATAGGATCTGACCCACATAGGATTGGTATGTGCATTCCCACACAGGATCACTGAGCGCTGACATTCGTATGATCTGTCTCCAACCTCCACCTCACTGTCATCCACAGGATTCCTCGCACCCGGTGCACTCGAGTTCCACAAAATATGCCATATAGATATCATTTATACCTATATTTCCACAAAACTCCACAAAGTCATAACCCAATGGACCATCATGTCGTAAGGGTTCCAACACGACAGATGGTGCATCAATCGGACATCCAGTCTCTGAGTTATTGGCATATCTGTCCTAGGGGCCCGGTTGGGTTTTAGGTTCAAACCAACCCGAAGTACTCCAACTGTGTCCAAACCTCATGTGGGGTATTCCAAAAGAACCATCTCACTCTGAGATTTCCGTCACCGCAAACGGTTCGTCGATCAGACACTTATAGCCCAGGATATGGGTGAAAAGGTGTAAACTGGCCATAATGGGTCTTGTCCAGTCCAGCCTAGTTGGACTGACTCGGACCGATCTGGGTCTGAACCGGGGTATGACCCAGTCCGTGGGTCCAACTTGGTCTGAGTAAGCAACCCGGCTGCGGGTGGCCTGGTGGCCTGCCCAAGCCACGCCCAGGGGGGAGGCGCGCGCCCCCTGACACCCGAGCTGTTGAGCCGTTCAGGTGGAACTGAAACCGGTGCCATTGGCGCTGGTCTAGCACACAGAGGACCCAACGGGGTCCCTCTCCTCCCAGCTAGACCGAGCGGCCAGCCGCTCCACACTACCGGCACGACGTGACGTCGCAGCGCCCCTCCGCTGCGGCCCACCCTAGTCGTGACTTACCAGCTCCGCTGGCACGTCCCGACGGCGCCGCTCCCCTCCGCCGCAGTCCGCCCTGTCCGCGGCCCTCAGCTGGCCTCTGCATGGTGCGACGATGCCTCACGCTTCCACCACATCCCATCGTGGCTGCGACTCTCCTTCCGTGTGGCACGACGGTGCCATTCCATCTTGGAGACCCAGCGGCCTTGCGCCGCTGGTTCTTTTGTGGTATGATTTCTTTGCAGTCATCCCAATGTCGGTCCCTGTTGCACCGCCTCTGTCATCAACAAAATAGAACAACAATGTGGGAGGGTCGGGCGTGTTCATGCAGTCTGATCTATCCTAGTTGTGGTGATATCAATATGTAACAAAGTGCTCAACAAACAACGAAGAACAAAAGGGAAAAAATCATACATAAAACAACTCAAATCCCCCTACCTCATTTTTCGATCATAGACGAAGTCTCAGGAAAAATTCGGGCGTCGATTTGTCATTTTCCGCATTTATCATACACTCCCAATTCTCAAGCTCATGCGTCAGAAAGTGTTCGGAGGTGATGAAGTCAGAGATGTTGTTCTTCGCGTTCTTCGTTGGAGTGTTCTCCTTCTTCACCCCAAGCTCATCCAAAAGGTTATGCCAACCAAAAAATAATAAAATAAGACATCTAATTAATTCATTGGCATAAATTATTAAAATGGGGAATTAATTAATGTGGGCTCCAATTAATTAATTTTCGTGTGTAGGCACAATTTAATTAATGGAGTTCAATGGTTTTGTGGGTTTTGGATCCATAAATGGGGAGTCCAAGGGTCTCCACACATAAATGGGGTGTTAAAAGGGGTTAAGAAGCTCAGGTGGGCCCCAATAAATAATATCCTCCCAAGGGAGGTTATGTGAGGGTGGGCCCCACCACCATAACCTCTCATGGTAGGTTATAGTGTGGTGGGCCCCACCACTAACCTCTTCTTGGAGGTTTTAACTGCCATAAAATAAAAAATAAAGTTAACACTTATTTGTATTCAATTTAACTAATAAACCCACTATCTAACTTCCATTCTTGTCAGAAGGAAATTGCGGTGAAGGTCTCACTAATCAATCACCAATGCTGCGAGCTCAACGGTGCCCTCAGGTTTCAATTCTGAGCACCAGTTCAAAAGTTACAAAAAACCCACTCATACGTTTACTAAAGGTACCTGAACAAAATTTCAGAAATTGATTCGGGGCACACCAGGCCTCGAAATAATGCGCCGTAAATTTTCACAGGCTCGTAAAAATCCTATGAATATACGAAAAAAATTTCCATGGAATTTCCAGGTCTTTACAACACTACCATAGTCTGATGATTTTAGATTTATCCTTTCATTTGAAAAAAAAACATCTCCATTAATCCTTCTCTGACTCCACCACTTGGAAATATTCTATTAGGAAACTTTATAAGGATTCCCCTTAGGTAACTTTCATATTGTTCATAACAAACATTGTTTCACCAAATAGCATACACATATTTGAGATGTTATGATTTCCTAACCAATTATCATAAGTAAGTCATATGATTATACAATATATCATAATCAAGTAGTGAATATATAATTTTTTGAATATATTCCATGTCTTCCAAAGGTAGTAACAAAAATTATCTCCATCCATGACAACAATTATTGAGAACATATTTTCTTCTTCATTCAATCGTTCATACATTGCCAACATTATTACTAGGATTTGAAACAATAACCATTGTTTCCAAAAAATTAATCTTTATAACATAATAGAAATAATGAAATCACTAAACTATTTATATTTCATTGAACAATAATTAAAACCATTGACAAAAAATATAATGAACACCCAAAGTGGGAACATCAATATCTCCCTTTTTATTTATTGGAAATACATTCAAGGTATATTCACAATAAATATGTTAAAATGTTATTCAGTTTCATATTTCTCTCCCATAATTATTTTACAATATTCCAAAGATTCATTTCACTTTCCCTTTACTATATCTGTTAGAAATATAATTTTGTTGTGAAATATATATCAATTAATTATTTATTAATGTTACATTATACGTTTCATTTATATATACGTGGGTAATTATGTATGTAGAAAACTATAATTTTTTTTATTTAGTAAGTGATCCAAATACCTAATGAATTGAGAATTTGTAATATTATCTTCATGGGTTATCATATTGTCTTCTATGATGATGATACATGTTTTCATATAGAAATGTTGATTAATAAATCAACATGATACTCCAATACTAACTTTAGAAATTTTTCTTAATCATTCAAGTATAACAAGTATGATAACAAGCCTTGGAACATTCTTATCAATATTATTTTCAAATTTTATTGACTACTTAAATTTCACCACTTTTTATTATGTTTTTTATTTTTGTAACCATGTAGAAGCGAGTACTAAAGACATAAAATTTCAATGACTCTTTTTTAGGAACATTATATAATAATAATATTTATATGATGAAATTATTCTAGAAGAAACTTCATCATTCTCTACCAGTCTTCCCCTCAATGATACCTTATTTACGAGATTCATAATTATTAATATATTGATTAAATATTTTGTGTGAATTATTTTTGAGTAAACAAAAATAAATTATTCTTTATGTGGGTGTCTATAACATTGAAAATCACTACATCTTCATGAATGATCATCTTTTAAATATATTACATTGAAAATTGAGATGTGTGATCAAACCCAGATGGTATCTTCTTAACATTTATATCATTTTTTGATAGAAAAAAATGTCTAATTTATCAAGGATAATCCTCTCATATGATATTCAATGTACCATCATGAGACACATTATAGGATAGAAAATTACATAATTATTCTATATAATATTGATAGACCATCGAATATCTTATGTTATCCACATGATATCATGGTTCAACTTCAATTCAATATTTTGATAGTAGACATACACTTTAAAAGATTAATAAGAATAAGGTTATTATTCTTGGATTCTTGATGTGAACGATAATGTTGGGATGGTTTTCTCATCTAATTAACTCTATTTTATATAGTATTCATGACTCCACAAAGAAAATTCTATTTTCATTTATCATGGGACATTTTGTTCATTTTCATTTATTATTTTAAATTTTGTGTATAACTTTTCTTCTTAAAAATATTCATAGATGATGAAATTATAATTCATTTGATGATTTCTTCATATTATGGAAGTATAGTTAAAAAAACTTTTGATTTATATCCTACTTTCTTTCATATCACTCATAGATTTTATTTATAATTATATTTTTATTTTTTTAACAAAATCCCATGAAGATTGGCTTGATCAAATTAAATCCTTTATTTTCCTTTCACATTGGAATTTTGTTTTGATCCTTAAATTTTAATCATTCTCTCAAAATATTCCAAGAATATTACTAAAATATCATTGGGAATATTAGAATCAATTTTGGGTTTTCCATATTGACTATTCTATGTTCCTTTAACTTTATTATATATTTTAGTTGATGAACAATTCATCAACTTCTTTGATTTAGAATCCCAAGACCCCCCATTTTTACTTCTAGGTATCTTCTTGTGATTTTTAAATAAATACTCTTCTTAGATTCTAATGTAGCTCCTCCATTCTAAATAATGTATTTTAGTATTATCAAATTACCAACTATGTAACCACTGTTATTTTTTATGATAAAGATATTTTTAGGATTTCCATATATATTTTAGTGTAAATGTTTTCCCTATATATGTTAATGTTACATTTTCATACTTAGATTACCCCCTGAAATGAGAATCCATTATCCCTTATCATTTATATGATATTACCAATAATCTAACACACAAGGTCGGAATCAGTTTCAACACCATCATTGACCCAAAAAACCTTATTGTCTTATATATTATGTATATTGTTATTATGTTTTATTCATAACATATTGGACTTTTCATATGGAACCATCTTCCACACTATTTTTACTATAAAACGTATTTATATTTTTAGGATTTTTATTGTCATTATTCATTCAATATTATATAGAATTTAATTTCCTACATGTACTGTTCATTAAAACCGATTTACAAACATTATTAAAAGAGGGTTTAGATGAAAACTATTTTTTCATATATTCTTAAGATATATCATCAAATTATGTAAAGACCATTTTATCACATGTTAGATGTATTTTGACAATATAATCCTCTATTTATAATTGAGTAGTAGCAATAAATTTCCCTTTATTCTATGAATACTCAATATGTGTCTTCTAAAGATTAAAAAAACAAATTCCAATTATTTAAATCATTTATTGATAATTGTTTACTAATAATTAATCCTAATATTTTGATCTTTACAATAATTCTTCATTTATTAAACTCCATCATTTTGAAAATTAAATTTAATTTGTAATAATGAGTAACGTTACGTGAACCTCTTAGATTTCATTTCTAATTAGTATTCATTAATTGAAATTTCTTTTTAATATTTTCATCAAATTTATGGATATTATCTTAAAGAGTATTACTGATTATCAATTTATATTCACCTTATTTAAGTGAATTATTTTCAAAATGTTAGGAAAATATTTCAAAATCAACAATTCTTATTTGAAAGGTTCAAGAAAGATTGGATATGTTTAAATATTCTAAATGTTTTTTCCTGGAAATTATAATCTTTATTATCTATTTCTTCTTCTAAATGGGTGATTTCTTCCTAGATACATTGAAGGACTCTATAACCAAAAGATACTATTTAATTAGGATATCAAAATAGTATATAATTCTATCTACTAATGGGTATATCTTGAGAATTATAGATAGATCATCCTCACCACTAATCCTATGTAATTATTCTCGAGGATATTTTGAATAAGAATTTTTACATAACACATATTAACTATTCTTCGATGTATTGTACGTAGAAATCTTTTCCTTCTCCTTGGTGCCAACATTAAAAAGATGTTCATCACTTTCAAATATAGATATATTATTTTTGATATAATGGCATGGTGAAACCAAAAATTATTATTCTTTCTGGCTTAAAGTGGATATATTTTTCATCATATGTTTCAATTTATTTCTTATATTCATAATTTTCTTATCATAAATACATTTTTTATGAGATAATTTAATATTTAATAAAATTTCATTTCCTTAAAAATATATAAACAAAAATTGAGTCTTTAAATGAGAATATCATCAAATTAGAGAATTATCTAGAGGTTAACCTTCTGTGATACCACTTCAGTGGACCACTACTATAAAGACCCAAAGCTTGACGTACATAGATATTACATTACTTTTGCGGAAATAATTATACATAACAAAATCAGACACAGAAGGACCTTAATAGTTTAGTGTCTTTGGAAACATGGAACGTAATCTTCTAATCGTGGTGAAAGATCTTAAACATCTCCCATAAAGATCTTCCATTTTTTGTTTCCTTACCTAAAACCATTCTTTTAATCCTGGGGGAAAATAAAAAATAAAAATGGTGAGCTAAAATGCTCAGTAAAGGAAAGCATGGATAAAATAAAACATACCATATACATTTGAACTTAAAAACATGAACATAATGTTTAAACATCAAAATATTTAGCAACGACATAAAACATGGAAGTACATAAGGCATAGATCATAATGGAACATAAATCATGATAAAATAGCATGAGAATAAAACATGTAATTGTGGCATCCATTAAGCACATATAAAGATTTCCATAGTAGCCAAGGCATTGCTGCCAAGACCATCTTAGTGGACAAAGTCCCTTTCTGAATCGAGTTCACTTCTCGTTCCAGTCCTGTAATACTGAACCCGATTGACTTACGATTCCAGCCATGTCTATCTCATGAGATATAAATCTTTACCCAATGCATTGAAGGGATATATATGTCCCACCCATCTCATAATGAAATCATTCTTACTTGTGCCACAAAATAAACATACATCATTCATAATAACTCAACGAATAAAATGGGTTTCATAAACATCATCCCATCATCACACAATCCATATAAAAGTAATGGATATTTCATAATAAGAAATGTGAAACCATGTAAATCATAGAGTCATTATAATTGAAACATACACATATGAAATAATGTCATCTTAGATGAAAAATGGTTTTGAAAAAATACTTGAAATGAATTCTTGAGGAAAATATCCTTTCTTCTTCAAAATCAATCTCTTTCCACAAAATGTCATGAAATTTTAAAATAAAAGGATTTTGTTGAAAATAGTCATGAAATAGTTTGGATTAAGCTTCATGAAAATAAGGCTTTATAAAACCATAAAAATCCTTTCATTCCGTATACATTAAAAAAAATTCTTCTCGTACTTTTTTCGGAAAAGTCAAAGAGTACATTATAGTGTAAATAAAAGAAAGATTCCTTCCATAACATGGGGTAACATTTAAATGGGTAAAAAAGAATTTAAACATACATGGATAAACTTTTATAAAACATGGACATGGAAGATAGCAATAACCCCAGTAAATACTTACGAATAAGCAATCTCGGATAAAAATGAGATTTGCACAATTATCCCTTACCTTATGTCCGATATGCTTCGTACATATTCAAACCTCCTGTATAATTATTTAAATAATTTCATTGACTTATTAAAGAATTATATTAATTGTTAAGATATCATATATGGTTCACCTATGACTTTATATTACCAGTTCTTTTGTAAATTCCATGTTAAAGAGCGTTTTGGGCAACATCGTTTCATTTGTCGTCCGTGTTTTGACTTGTAATTATTCATATGATTACTTAGATAATGATTAATTAATTCCAGAATATAAAACTTTATTTATATATAATATATATTCAGAATCTACATATATATAATAGATCTATAAATGGAAAGAAATACACCGTTCCAGGAGATGGTAGGCCGTACGTACGCATGAACGATGTTTTCATTTCCTTATTGAATTGAATGGAATTAAGTGGATGAAATACATATATATATATATATATACATAAATACAGTATCATTATTATGTCATATATTTCATGATTACTTATTATATATACTTTATAATCATTCATGAATGATTAATCATTTAGAATGAATCCCATCGCGTCGTGGAGACGGTAGTCCGTACGTATGCACGAGCGATGATATCATTCCAATAATTATTGAATTTAATTGGATTTTATGATACAATATATCAGAATCAGTATTATGTTATAATAACAATGTATAGTTATTCTTTACACCATTATACCCTTCCAAGTAAGGTGGTGTTGGAAAAACATATTACACCATGGCGTGGAGACGGTATTCCGTACGTACGCACGCGCGGTGATTTTGTTTTCCGTAGGATGGATAGATGGTGAAATAGGGTTGTTTAAAACATATAATAACATATCAGTATATGAGTGATACTGATTTTATTACTTAATAATTAAACAACTAAATAAGAAGAAGTGGAAGAAGAAATAAAGTTGAAAGAATCGGTAACAGACATTACCTCTTCTTTGAAGCACCTCTTTCAGACCTCCTCTTACGGCACTAAAATTGGTCTTTGAAGAAGACCAGGACCTCTAGGATGTTTCTAGAGAAGTGGAGAAGAGAATTTTTCAGGGGTTGGCCGAGCTTCAAGGCTCAAAATGGTGTGAGGAAGAGAGGGAGGAGGTTCCCTTTTATAAGGGAGTAGAGGGGCACCTTAGGAAAAACTAAAAATATTTTTTGATTATAAAGCCATATTCAGTTTTTAATAGCTCTAAATTGAGTTATTTCGAAGCTAAGGTGGGTATGGGTCTAAATCCTCTCATAAAATATAATTTTTACATGTTTAGGTTTCTATATTAACCTTATCATTTAGATTTAACTTTAAGTTAAATAATTTTTCTTTTACCGTGTCTTCTTGTTTTCTTACACTATAAGGTTAATAAACATACAATAACAAGCCAAACGAACCCCAAGTTTTTTATTATTAATATATATAACCTTATCTAAGTCATTTGGACGAACCTTAGAGTTTTTAGTTATAAAATAATAATTAATAATATAATATTTTTTTTAAAAACTATTTGATGTCAATTTTGACACTATTTGGTAATTGATTTTTGTGAAAATCATAACAGAATGATTTCATCGAAAACAGTTAACTAAATAAATACTAACATTTCATATTAACCTATAAAATTAGTTTAATTCATAAAATGTCTCAAATTACATTTATTTGGGTATTTATAACATCAATTATGTCAATATTTCATTAATAAGATAATTAATGCATCATCATTGTGTCATAAATAAATTAAAGTATTTAATGTCTAAAAATTATAAATAAACTACCATTATGTAAGAAATATTTTTATCTTTCTAATTAATATTTATAGTATAATTTATCTTATGTAGAACCCTATATTAATAATTATTTAGTTATTAAACTTTGATTTTAACTATTTTAACCCTTCTTTAAATAAATTAATAATAAATGTCCTAATCTAATCCAAGAGGGACTAAATGGTCATATTTTATTTCTAAGGTTGTTTTTGGTCTAATTACACTTATACAATAGAATTAGGACATGTGTTAGGGTAATAATAATATCATTTTTACCCTTAATTACCCTATTTACTTCTAACAGTGAAAAAAAAGTAAAAAGTTACTATTCACCAAAAATTATTTTCATCTGATTGAACCACATTTTAGTCCTTGATATTAACCATGTCTCTCTGATTTTTGAAATTCCACTCACAAAAGTGGTAAAATTAAGTTTTATGTGAATTTTCAAATTCTCCTATGAGGTTGGTAAAAGACGGTGAAAAGTTCAATAAAATTTTTATATATCTAAAATTATTATAAAATGAGTCCAATTAATTACATGGAACTTATATAGGTATTATGTATCAATTTTGACCTAAAATAAATTTAAATAAAATAAATAATTATTTAAATAAAAAAGTCAGTTTTTGAATAGTAACCTAGTGTTTTCACTATTCATAAAAAATTGAAAGTTTTCAGAAAAATACAAAAAATTCACCCTAGGCTAATTTCAATATTCCGTATCCAAAAATGAAGTCCATTTCGAAAGATAAAATTTATAAAATTTCAAAAAGTGGGTATTACTATTAATAACGGCTAGTTTTAATATTATTTTAATAGCATATCGTTGTTTAGTGAAACTTGATATTGCGTACAATGCAAGCTATCGAGGAAGGTCACGATTGCGTGTAATGCAATCCAAGAATAGTGTTGCGTATACTGCAAGCTAATTTGGTGTTGCGTATAGTACAAACTAATCTTTGTGTAGTGTATAATAGAAGATCAAATAAATTAAAAATAATATATCTCATAAAATCTCAGGGTGTTACATTCTACCCCCCTTAAAAGGAATTTCATCCTCGAAATTCGTCGGGGTTATAAATCGTTTATTATTCATAGAAACCCACATCGTAAAAAAAATACTAAAACATAATTTTAAAAAATAAAGTATGAAATGTAACGATTACCCAAAGTATCACTGGGTTTCCATATAAGAGAACATTGGTGAAAATATAGATATAAAAGAAAAATATAACCATTATGTTCTGATAGAGAGTGGTAGAGAACATGGCTATAAAAAATCCATCAATCACAAAGCCATAAATTTGTGATGATCTAAGGTACCATCTAATTCATTGGATATAAGAGCACATGGAAAACATTTTTGTTTTTCAATATCATTTCCCTAAAGTTGAAAATAATTAATTAGAAGAAATACATGCTTGATTTTGGTGCAATCTCACTGTTGTTCGTGCTTTGAACAATTTCCACTTCATCTCTTAAAGAAATGAAGTTGAATTTGTTATTCATGTTGTGTTAACAGATCGTGTGATAGAATGATGGGTCATTCCATCTGTCTTAATCAAAAGGTTAGCAATAGTTATATACATATGTCCATCTATCGTATATCATTCCAAAAAATGGAAATATACTTCATTTATCATACCACTTAATAAAATAAAACTAGTTTATACTAACCAGGGACTTCCTCTAGGCCATTAGTAGGCGATAAAGGCCTGTTGCATTTTGGTTGTGGGTTCGATTCCCACAGCTTTGTCCGATGCGATGGGATGTCTCCCTTCCTGAAGTTTGTCCTTTTTCTAAAAATACATTAGCATAACATCCCATCAATAATATCAAAAAAAAGATCTATCCTTAAACAATACTAACTTATGTCCAACATAATCCATTTCAATGTTTAGTCTTATCCAAAATACTATTGTCCAATCTCATATTATTGTGAAAATAATTACCAGAGAGTTCATATAACAAGCATGTTAATACCATCATTTATCCCCATATATCATAAGATTTGTCTTGTTGGTCACATTCCAAACATTCGAAGGCCTTAATCATGTACTCTCTTGAAAAATTAATACCAATTGAAACTTAGTGAAAACATGAGTGCTATCAAAAGTTAACTCTTTCCACATACCAAAATCCCAAAATTTCGATATACTCAAACCATAATATCACTTAGTCCTTGTATCAGTCATGAGCTCATGATTACTATCATATTATTTTCCCTTTATCCCTTCATTATGCACATTTCATCTTCTTTCTAATAATATTTCAATCACTTGTTCATGGTTACCAGTACCATATAATTATTGAAAACCAATACATAGATATTCCAAAATTCCATAATACCATAAATGAGATTCCATGATACTATTTTGAAATCCCATTATATAAACACTTAATCATTACACAACATCATTTTCATACTCAACATTACAAATAGTGATCTCATGAGACTTCCCTTTATCCTTTTCCTTAATAGGTTGCTTACGTTGATCATCATTAACCCGTGGATTAGGGCATTTATTAGCATAATTCCCCATTTCCTTGCACTTGAAGCACTGAAGTGTTGGTGGAGAGTTCTCTGTAGTCTTTTCTCTATTCACATCATTAGCATTATTTTTCCCATTACTTCGACTATAAACTGCTCTATGACCTTCTTTTCCACACTTAAAATATTTTCTAGTACCTTTTAGGAAATCTCCACCATGCTTCTTTCCACACTTTGAGCATAAAAAACATTCATCTTCTTTTCACCATTGTTCTGTGATTTCTCCTTGAACTCCGTCTTTTGTTTCTTGTCCAAACCATGAGATGGATATGTTACACCAACTTCCAGTTCTACCTTGATAGCACAACGCACAATTTATTCATAGCTACTGAAGTCTCTTATAGCTAATGCCCTTCGAAGACTTGGTTTTAAGCCACTGAAAAATCGATCAACATTACTTTCAGGTTCGATGATAAAGCCAGACGCATACCTTGCAAGTCTTGTAAAATTCACTTCGTATATACCAACAGATTCATAATCCTTCTTCTTAAGCTCAAGAAACTCCCATTCTATCTTTGTTCGAAGAATACGAGGGAAGTAATTACTGAAAAACAATTTCTTGAACTCGTCCCATTCCATGGACTCAATTTCATCTCTTTGCCTCGTATTCTTGATAAGATTCCACCATTGATCAGCATCACCTTCCAAACCATATACTACTAAGATGAATTTATCATGCTCAGAACAATGTAGAACTAAAAATATCTTTTCAGTAGTACTGATCCATTGTTCATCCACTAAGGGATCAGAAGACCCACTGAATGAAGGTGGACGCTGCCTAATGAAGGATTCAATAGAATGTTGCTCCTTTCTCTGCTCATTTTGAAATCCAGAATTATTCATAGCTTGTGTAAGTATAGAAATAATATTGTGAACTCCATCTCTCATGATATTGGTTTGGTTAGGAGGAAAATCATGGAATGGTCCATTATATTGATCAACACGGTTCCTTCGGGTTCCAGCCATCGTCTAAAACCCAAAAAAAATAATAGTGTGAGAGGCAAATACCATGATAGGGAAAACAACATAATAAAGGGGGAGTACCTTCAATATCTAACATCTTAGGTTTAATTCTAATATCGTTAGAGAAATTGTAGGACTATAAATTATACGTATACTTAACCTTAGGGACATCCCTAGACATTCCTTAGTAATATCTCTAGGGATCTCACTAAAGTTTTCGCATCCTAGTTTCAAAAGGATAACTAAACCTTTCCTCTGATACCAATTGTAGACACCCTAATCTTGACGTACATAGATATTACATTAATTTTGTGGAAATAATTAATACATAACAAAATCAGACACACATGGATTGTAATAGTTTAGTGTAATTGGAAACATGGAACGTGATTTTCTAATCGTGGTGAAAGATCATCAACATCTCCCATATAGATCTTCCACTTTTTGTTTCCTTACCTAAAACATTTCTTTAAATCCTGGGGGAAAATAAAACATAAAAAGGGTGAGCTCAAATGCTCAGTAAGGGTAAGTATGGATAAAATAAAACATACCATATACATTTGAACTTTAAAACATGAACACAATGTTTAAACATCAAAATCATGAGCAACGACATAAAACATGGAAATACATAAGGCATAGATCATAATGGAACATAAATCATGATAAAATAACATGAGAATAATACATGTAATTATGGAATCCATTAAGAAAATGTAATGATTTCCATAGTAGCCAAGGCATTGCTGCCAAGACCATCTTAGTGGACAAAGTCCCTTTCTGAATTGAGTTCACTCCTCGTTCTAGTCCTGTAATACTGAACCAGATTAACTTACCGTTCTAGTCATGTCTATCTCATGAGATATAAATCTCTACCCAATGCATTGGATGGAGATTTAGGTCTCACCCATCTCATAAAGAAATCATTCTTACTTGTGCCACAAAATAAACATACATCATTCATAATAACTCAACGAATAAAATGGGTTTCATAAACATCATCCCATCATCACATAATCCATATAAAAGTAATGGATATTTCATCATAAGAAAAGTAAAACCATGTAAATCATAGCTTCATTATACTTGAAAGATTCACATATGAAATAATGTCAAATTATATGAAAAATGGTTTTGGTAAAACACTTGAAATGAATTTTTGAGGAAAATATCCTTTCTTCTTTAAATTCATTTTCTTTCCACAAAATGTCATGAAATATTAAAAGAAAAGGATTTTGTTAAAAATAGTCATGAAATATTTTGGAGGAAGCTTCATGAAAATAGGGCTTTATGAAACCATAAAAATCCTTTCCTTCCGTATACGTTAAAAAAACATTCTTCTCGTACTTTTGTCAGAAAAGTCAAAAAGTAACTTGTAGGGTAAATAAAAGAAAGATTCCTTCCATACCATGGGGTAAAAATAAAATGGGTAAAAAGTAATTTAAAAATACAAGAATACACTTTTATAAAACATGGACATGGAAAATAGAAATAACCCCAGTAAATACTTACGAATAAGCAATCTCGGATAAAAATGAGATTTGCACAATTATCCCTTACCTTAGGTCTGATATGCTTCGTACACATCCTAACCTCCTGTATAATGATTTAAATAATGTCATATACTTATTAAAGAATCATATTCGTTGTTATGATATCATATATGGTTCACATACGACTTTATATTACCCGTTCTTTTTTAAATTCCATGTTAAAGAGCGTTTTGGGTAAAATCGTTTCATTTGTCGTCCGTGTTTTGACTTGTAAATATTCACATGATTACTTAGATCATGATTAATTAATTCCAGAATATTAAACATGATTTATATATAATATATATTCAGAATATACATATATATAATAGATCGATAAATGGAATGAAATACACCGTTCATGGAGACGGTAGGTCGTACGTACGCATGAACGATGTTTTCGTTTCCTTATTGAATTGAATGGAATTAAGTGGATGAAATACATATATATATATATACACATAAATACAGTATCATTATTATTTCATATATTTCATTATTACTTATTATATATACTTTATAATCATTCATGAATGATTAATCATTGAGAATGAATCTCATCGCGTCGTGGAGACGGTAGTTCGTACGAATGCACGAGTGATGATATCATTATCATAATTATTGAATTGAATTGTAGTGGATGATACAGTATATCATAATCAGTATGATGTTATACTAAATATGTATATTTATTCTTTACACCATTATACCCATCCATGTAAGGTGGTGTTGGAAAAACAGATTACACCACGGTGTGGAGACAGTATTCCATACGTACGCAAGCGCGGTGATTTCATTTTCCGTAGGATGGATAGATGGTGAAATAGGGTTGTTTCATACTTATAATAACATATAATTATATGAGTGATACTTATGTTATTACTTCATAATGAAACAACTAAATAAGAAGAAGTGGAAGAATAAATAAAGTTGAAAGAATCGGTAACAGACATTACCTCTTCTTTGAAGCGCCACTTTGAGACCTCCTCTTAGGGCACTAAAATTGGTCTTTGAAGATTACTGGGACCTCTAGGATTTTTCTAGGGAAGTGAAGAAGAGAATTTGGCTGGGTTTGGCCGAGATTGAAGGCTCAAAATGGTGTGAGGATGAGAGGGAGGAGGTCCTCTTTTATAAGGGAGGAGAGGGGCACCTTGGGAAAAACGAAAAATATTATTTTTTTTATAAAGTCATATTCGGTTTTTAATAACTATAAATTGAGTTATTTAGAAGCTAAGGTGGGGATGGATCGAAATCCTCTCATCCAATAGAATTTAGACAAGTTTAGGTTTCTATTTTAACCTTATCATTTAGATTTAACTTTAAGTTAAATAATTTTTCTTTTACTGTGTCTTCTTGTTTTCTTACACTATATGGTTAATAAACATACTATAACAAGACAAAAGAACCCCAAGTTGTTTATTATTAATATATATAACCTTATCTAAGTCATTTTTCCAAACCGTAGATTTTTAGGAATAAAATAACATTTAATAATATAATATTTGTTTTAAAAACTATTTGATGTCAATTTTGACTCTATTTGGTAATTGATTTTTGTGAAAATCATAAAATAATTATTTTCTAGAAAAAAATTAACTAAATAAATACTAACATGTCATATTAACCTATAAAATTATTGAAATTCATAAAAAGTCTCAAATTACATTTATTTGGGTATTTATAACATCAATTATGTCAATATTTTATTAATAAGATAATTACTGCATCATCATTGTGTCATAAATAAATTAAATTATATAATGTCTAAAATTTATAAATAAAATACCGTTATGTAGGAAATATTTTTATCTTTCTAATGAATTTTTATAGTCTAATTTATCGAATGTATAACCCTATATTAAAAATGACTTAGTTATTAAACTTTGATTTTAACTATTTTAACCCTTCTTTAAATAAATTAATAATAAATGTCCTAATCTAATCCAAGTGGGCCTAAATGGTCATATTTTATTCATAAGGTTGTTTTTGGTCGAGTTACACTTATACAATAGAATTAGGACATGTGTTAGGGTAATAATAATATAATTGTTACTCTTAATTACCCTATTTAATTTTAACCATGTTAAAAAAAGAAAAACGTTACTATTCACCAAAAATTATTTTCATCTCATTGAACCAAATTTTCGTCCATTATATTAACCATGTCTCTCGGATTTTCAAAATTCCACTCACAGAACCGGTAAAATTAAGTTTTATGTGAATTAGCAAATTCTCCTAGGAGGTGGGTAAAAGACTGTGAAATGTTCAATAAATATTTTATATATCTAAAATTATTATAAAATGACACCAATGAATTACATTGAACTTATATAGGTATTATGTATCAATTTTGACCTAAAATAAATTTAAATAAAATAAATAATTATTTAAATAAAAAGTCTGTTTTTGAATAGTAACCCAGTGTTTTCACTATTCATCAAAAAATTGATAGTTTCAGAAAAATACCAAAAATTCACCCTAGGCTAATTTCGATATTCCGAATCCAAAAATGATGTCTATTTAGAAAGATAAAATTTATAAAATTTCATAAAGTGGGTATTACTATTCATAACGGCTAGTTTTAATAATATTTTAATAGCATATCGTTGTTTAGTGAAACACGATATTGCGTACAACGCAAGCTATCAAGGAAGGTCGCAATTGCGTGTAATCCAAGCAAAGAATAGTGTTGCGTATAATACAAGCTAATTCAGTGTTGCATATAGTACAAGATAATCTTGGTGTAGTGTATAATAGAAGATCAAAGAAATTAAAAATAATATATCTCATAAAATCTTGGGGTCTTACAACTACATTATATGATCCACACTGAGTGGGATGCTGGGTGAATCATTTTTATGAACTTTTAAACCAATTATAAATTTTTATGAGTTTACCTAATATACCACTTAGGATTATGATTCACTTATTCTCTCTGCCTTATAATTTTCATGAATCTAAATGTAATAAAATCATAGACCAAAACAATTTTACAAGGTTTATTACCAAATAAGTGTGTCTAGTTCTTTCCATGAATGATGATGAATAATACATAAATTATGGACTATAAAAATATACATGTTTATTGTGGTTTTTATTGAAAAAAATCAAGAACCCAAATATGGTTCAATACACTTTACGAGGTTTGATACAAAAGCAATCCTAAATCCCTTGATTAGTAAATTCCTAGTCTAATATACAACTTCTTAATGGTTCTTTAAACATCCTGTGTAGACATTATTCCAATATATTCATGTTCTTTTCAATAAAAACAAATTATTATACCATATGATATATTTTTATTATTTTATATGTAAATATTTTTCTTATTAGTCTTCTATTAATTTGAAATATCATAGAAGAGACTCTTTCTTTTCACAGTAATAAAAAAATATTCTCTTCATTTATTCTTTACATCCATATAACAAACTATTTTTCTGATAAATTACTCTTCATCTGATACAATTCATTTAATACATTGTGTAAGATGATGTTTTTAGGTTCCATTTTATAATATTATAGTTCATCCATCCCCTCTGTCTCTCCTTTATCTGGTACCTATTCATCTAGAACATCATTTATTCTTTCATTGCATCATTGTTATGTATTGTGCTTCATATCCATCTAGTAACTTGTATTCCATATAGTACATCTTTATCTGGTACTTAATAATAAATGATAATTACTCTATTTCTTTATGGTTAGCACTTCCTTATATAACATCAACTCATCATCAATAAAACAAATCAGTACCAAAATTCATAAAATCAAAATAATTTCTTCAACACATCTAAAGAACATTATATATCCATGGTTTTTCTGAAAAATAAGGTAGAAAGGGTGGAGTTCAAATATTTCAAAATCGAATTTCCGAATCATATTTTCTGATGGTTTTGAGAATATTCAGCTTTTTAACACCAGAAATATTGATGAATGATGAGAAATTTCATTATGGCTTACCAAAAAAATTCATCAATAAACATTCATAAAACATGGTGTTAATCATGATACATTCTTCATGGTAATTAAAACGTTGAAAGAATAGTTCAATATCATTATATTTAGGGATTTAAATAACATCATAAATTTTATAAAAAATTCTATCTCTTTGAAAATCATAACAACATCATCTTTCCTATTAATTTGAAATGGTTTATCTTGTGAAAATTATTTATTGAATTTATCAAATTCATTTTGGTGGACTCAGTCTGATGGGTTTGAATTGATACATCATTTTGATAATAACAATTCTCAACATTCCATTTCATCTATTACAACATTAATACCTACTTAACCAGTTCACAATTATTTATGCCAGAATGAAAGTTCCACCATGATATTCCTCCAAACATATTTATCAAGGATCACAAAGACATTAGTATTAACATGATTCTTTGATCCTTATGGACTAATAAAATATCTCATGATTTAGCTCTATTTCTAGTAACATTTACTTCCTCCAAACTCGACCATGAATCAAAAGAATGTAGAATTATGATGCAAAATCATCACGAAACACATTTAGAATCATCCAAAGTATTGTGTATCTAAATAAAATTTTCTAATGTTCTAATACCCTATTTTTTTATTATATAGTTTTCTATAGATAAATTTTATTTCAATAATTGATTTCATTTTATGCAACATCGAATTTAAAAAAACTCTGTTATACTATTAAAATACTACTGATTAATGTGATAGTTATCACATAGGCATTCAATTTTATGTTATGTATAATATAAAAAACATTATGAAATTTATTTAATGTTATTACTCAATATAATGTTATTAACTAATAAGATATCATTTTTTTGTAAATTCATTGTATTCTTCAAGAAAAATATATTTTCTTCAAAATTGATTTTACTGATTCTTGGGAGTAAAGAGTATAATTAATTTACGAAAAATGTAGAAATTTATTTTATTAACTTTTATATAATTATGGAAATCAACATTTCAAAATTATTTTACAGTGAATTTTTTGAAGTTTGTAAAAAGAATGATTTTCTAGTGAATGTTGAAAACAACTTTATTTTATTTAAAACTTTATTTTTTTCAACAATTTAATATGATCTATTTAATTTTAAAATGGATTATATGTAAAATTATTTATATTATATTTTTATTAAAATTATTATGTGATTTTATAATCAATTTTATAGTCGAATTTGGAAAAAAGGTTTCTATACAAAACGTATCATTTTTCTGAAAAACTATTTTTCATTTCCTTTTGTGTTTTTATCTAAAATTTATTTCAATCACTTTAGGAAATTTAATCATTAAAAATTGATTACATAATATTAATTAGGTGTTAATTATTTTTAAAATTTGACCCCGTTATTTTTTTAAATATGAATATTAACTATAGTTAATTACTTTTACCATAGTAAATGTAAAATGGGTAAATTAGGTCTAGAACTAAAATTAAAAGGATTAAAATTTATTAGAACACTTTTAATTATTATTATTGATGAGTGGAATTTTGAAATGTACATCTATGTCTCAAATATATGGTATCTTTGTGAAAATTTTCTTTTATTATGACCTTTATATTAATTTAGGAAAGGAATAAATAAGAATTCTCACTCTCTTCACAACAATATAACAATGTTGAATTTTCATTAATAAATTTTATTTTTTTTAGATTCATATTAAATAAAAATTAAAAATATATTCACGAATACCATAAAATATTAATGTATTGAGATAATAGATATACAATCTTATTATCTCATGAATGATTTTTAACATATCCCAAAATGATATCCTGATTTAGTACTCTTCATAAAAATTCCCTACTTAAAATGATTTTTCATAACCTAGTGAAAGGAAACATTAGAAAGGGTGGAATTGGATGAATAGTATGAGTGAAAATGTTACATTTCAATCGATGATAATACAAAATCCTAATTTAAGCATAATGGAATGATATCATGATCATTACATACAAAGATCATACACAATCTATCAAGGGTCGTAAACATGTGTCATGGTATTGTGATTTGTTATTTCGAAATTCATGAATCATTAGAGTGAGAAATCATTATAAATCAATCATGAACTATAATCCAAATTCATCAAAGTGTAACACCATAATAAGTACCGAAACTATATAAATTTTCAAGGATAACTGCTAATTCAACCTAATCATAACATATCAAGAATGATATAGCTTCTTAGATTTTCATTGTACTATTTTATAGAAATTATAGGGATTGATTTCGAGACCAGGAACTGAGACAGTATGAAATTACAAATCCTAGTGTTCCAAAATAAATGTTTGAAAATATTAATATATTTAATAACATGCGCACAAGGTTTTTATAAAAAAGTGGATTAACTCTTAAATGGGTGATTAAAATATAAATCCAAGGGCATTGTTGACTTCAGTATAGTGACATTACCCTAGGAATTACCTAATTGTACACTTTACAGATCATTTATGATAATTCTATCATAGAACGTAAAAGCAATAAAATAATTTAATAAAAAAATATTTTTGACATAGAGACTATTTTGTCTTTAAATAAAAAATTATGCATAAATTTCAGGTTTAGCCACAAAAACCTTTAGCAGCCAAAGGATGACTAGAGGGAACACTGGGAAATTCTCTACGGTGAATAGTGATAGATCATGGATTGAATATTAACATACCTCAAATTCAATGGATATTTCCAACGATGCACCATTATTCATCAACGATCAAACAAAATCGAGGTAGGGCTTTTGATTCAATCATTTCTTCCCCGTTTTTTTATTCCTATGATGAATGAGGACAAATCAATGAATCGATTCATCTAGTGATTAATCATTTTTATATGGTGGGTTTAATTACATAATTTTACGAGGTTATTTGTTGTGGTTTTCTAAACCAAATCCCTCAATCTAGATTGCTGGAAAATAATAGTAGACAATGACGATAAACCTTCGTTAAATTTTTTAACCCTCTTTTCATCACATTATTCACAGTTGGAACCCCCTAGTTCCTAGCTTGATATTGCCGGGTGGTTTTGATATTGTTAAGACCCACAAATTTGAGGTGAATCATCAAATGAGGGGGGATATATGTATATCAGGACACAAGGAGATCGGATCTAGGTCCACGTCGATTTTTGAGCATTAAAGGAGAAGCAGTGGTCTGCGAAAGGGACTACCATCGTAGCGGCGATGATCAACAGCCAGCGGCAGCGAGTGGGTGGAAGAGCTACATCCAGCGGGTGCGACGATAGTGGTACACAGCTGGCCAATGGGGTAAGAGGAGGTGGACCATAATGGCCAGAAACCTGGTGTCACGATGGTGGATGTGGAAGTATCATCGGGCTAAAAGAGATGGATATGGTGACGGCCACCGGGTGCAGATGGGCTATGTGGGCCACACAGAGTGGGACCAGTTGAGATAGCGGGTTTGGAAAATGAACTGGGCTAGGGGGAATGGGAGAAAACATTGTTCTAGGTCAGTTTAGGCTGGTGGGTTAGGATGGACCTAGGTCGGACCTAGGGGAACTGGGGTTGAGTCTGGTGGTGGTGATCATGATGGTCTTCCATGGGATCATGGAAACTCAAGATATTGTGAGTGCACCAACTGTAATGCTTGACCATGACGGTTAATTGTGTTAGCAGTGATTGTGCGGCCAGTCCACACTCTTAGTTGACTGACCACGGTGGTAGTTCTACATAACCCTGTCAAGGGTTGTAATTAGTTTCTCTCTGACAAATATATCTCCTTAACATAGAGTCCAATCAAGGTTCCATCTATGACATTGAGACCCTAATATTTAGAAGGCCTTGTGAGATAAATGGTGGGTTTTTAGTTTGTACAAGTAAAGGTTGATAGTGTTCCCATATTCATTTTCTCAAGGGTTCATTACAACATTACATCCACATCAAAGAATTGTAATCCCCTATAGAGGCTGAGTCATTGATAGTGTATGGTATCCACCCCCGAGACTTGAGTGAGATCCTCTATCACCCTTACTAAAGTCTATGGAATAATGTGACCCCTTAGACAGCGTGATGATCCCCCATCAAGCCGTCCACATTGGTAGGGTTTGTGGTATCCCCAAATGTGTCTAGGTGACATACCCTACATAGAAAGTTGATCCATATTAGGTATGTGGTATCCCCCACAGTTTAGGTGGTGATATGTGGTATCCCACATAGTGAGTCTGGGTGTGATCCACTCTATGTGTATCATAGTATTCGTAGACCAATGTGTTATCTTTGGGAGTGGCCCAAATGATCGAGACATTTTTTAATTGTATCTGATGATATCAGGGATCGAGGAGTAAGTTCTCTTGGAATGATTTTTCTTTTAGTAGAATGTTGTGGATGGAAGTCGGTTATGATTGTCTGATGGATACTATATCTCTTGAGTATATCTGGATGTTCTTGTTATATGTGTTGTAGACATGTACTAAGGTCGATATGACTACAACTTCCTTTTTTATTGATTTTTTGATTCATTGTGTTCTAATGATTATTTTTATAATCACCATTGCATGGGATTTTCTTTCTTGTGTTGTGTTTTGTGTGGATGATCATCCTTTTGTCAAAGTCTTAGGAAGAGTTGGACTATAAGGTGGATTGTGAGACTGGAAAAACCAAGGTGTGTTCCTACAACATTCATATAGTATTCCCAGTACATTTTCATACATTTTGGACTCATGTTACCGAATCATTATGGTGGGATTTTATTATGTCCCTGTTTACATTACTTTACTCTCCGTTGTACTATGGTTGTGTGATATAGTGGTATGAAAGAAGTGTTCACTTAGTTGTTTTTTTACATTTAAGCATTTTTTGGGCTGGGAGATGTGTCCGTGAATAAAGGTAAATTGTCAATGCCTCACATATTACTGATATGTATACTCAATTCTAGTCACCAGCTACTGGATATGGGAGGCAGGCATGGGGAGTCTCCACACGGGCCCCTCCAGGATGGGTCATGATAGAGTGGTATCAGAGGAGTCAGTTCTACTTTAGTACTGGGAGTATATGAGGATGTTTTTGGGAAGTAGTGTGAAGTCTTTTGAGTTCAGCATTCCGGATAGGGATCCTAGTGTTAGTGCAGCGTCTGACATATCCATACACCAGGACTCTAATTACCTTTTTTTCAATATAGAACATGGAAACACTGGTTGAAGGAAAAAACATTGGTATATGAGTCATATAGGAGTGGTTTTGTCTTCCATGTCATTCTTGAGTCAGCTCCCTGGATATAATCTATTGACCTTGGTATATCTTGTTTTATTTCCATATGCCTCCCCAAATACAACCAACTGGGATTCCACTCTGTAATCATGAGGAGGATCCACCAAATTATGATTCATCATAATTGGGGCCTATAATAGAGATAGAATGTACATGTGGTGTACTAGATATTCCAAAACTAATTGAGTAGAATCTACAACCAGATCTACTAGTTGAGGATTCACACATGCTGAGTGTATTTCATGAGTTTTAGGGGTAGCAACCTCTTTGGTTTTGGGATGACCTAGACCCCCATATAGATAATGATTTGATAGGGGTAGTCACCCATGTTTTACGCCTTGTAAGGATTCTTTCCGATCAGATGTAAGTCCTCACCAATAGTCTTTTTAGGGATATGGGGGTGATGGTGGTGTTTTGTGACTTGGTCACACGACGAGACAACTCTATCATAGACATACTTAGAGCATATTTTTAGAGAGGACTTCTATCTGGACATGTTGTGATTAGTATGTATACATGAGGTTATACATATAAAAGAGTGTAGTATTACCATGGGAGAGTCTTCCGTGAAGTTTAATGATATTTTACACTACTCCTTGGATATGGTACAAGACTTTTTCTTCAAGGTTCACACCTTTGATCAGGTGTCACACCTGTACATAAGGGAATCAGTGGTAAAAATTATAATTTATATGTATCTTGGAGTGCATGTTAGAGACCTAATATTAGAGAGTCTTCTAGCATGGAAGATACCGATAGTGGGTTCCTGTAGTGGGAACTTGGTAGATAAGACCTCAACAACATGTATCTGATGGAAGTCACATGAATCCCAGAGGGTCAGACGATTCAAGGGTGATCCAAGGACTCAGGGTCAGCAGTGTAGGGATCCCATGGTGGCTTGAATCATCCAAGGGATAGATGGTGTTACTCATGTGGTTGTTAAGGAAATCTAGCATGAGATTTCCCAAATTTTCATACAGTTGATTGGAAGATGGCTGAGGGACCACCGAGGAAGAGGCAGATACTAGATAAGGGTAGTCCGTAGGGCGGTTGATGGGGCAGAGGGGATGGCAGGCCAGTTGGTGGTGGTCAAAGGTTTGACATGTTACCACAATCACCCCCAGGTAGGCTCATAGGTGTTATGGATAGGGATGAGGCCATCTTGAGGTGATAGAGAATTATGACCCCAAGGCTCCATGGATGATATGAGGTATGATTTTACCCCTTTTCACCTTATATAAAATTTTGATAGACACAAGTTCAGGTCATTCCTTCCTTCCCCTAAATTATGTTTGAGATTTAAAGATTTTGGTTGAACCTTTAACTCTATTGTTATGATTAGATACTCCTACTAGAGGAGACTCAATGGTCGCACATTGGTTCCTACAATGTGACCTGAATCGTGGAGGTGACAGTTTTGGTTGGGGTCTCTTAATAGTAGCGTCGAAGTCATACAACTTCATTCTTGGTGTTGACTTGTTATCCATAGTTCATGCTCAGATTGAGTATTTTAGGAGAGAAATGAATAAATATTGTTTTTTAGAAAAACATATTATTGATTTTCAAATTTTATCAATTTCATTTATAATTAATTAATAAAAATTATTCCTTTCATACATATGTAATAAATAAGTATTTCATTATTAATTTATTTATTTTGATACCCTCCAATGAAAATACTTAAATATAATTATCTCACTAAATAATAAAATCTTAATTGTATATAATGGTTCATTTAAATATGGTGTTTCATGTAACAATTGATATTGAAAAAATTCAATTTATATAAAAAATATAATTCATAAAATCATAGGGTGTTGAATAATACATATATAATGTATTTCCATTATGATAAAATAATGATATTTTTTTTATTAAAAATGGTTATATTAAATATATGTAATTTTTTTCATGGTAGATTATTTTTAATTTTTGTGAATGAATAATTACCTTAAATTATTAAGACACAATGACAAGATATTTATTCAATTTATAGAAACATAAAATAAATGATTTGAAAAATTATAAATATAATTGAATTTGTATAAATTAATTTTTTCTAAGATTATTAAGAAAAATATATCATATTAAGGATGTGTGAATGGTTTAGAATCAAATAAATGGTATTCATGTTATTTTCAATTTCAAATTAAATCAATTGTTACACAAAATTTCATTAATGACATTTTATAATAAATATTATATTATTAAATGATTTTGAAGTCTAAAAAATATTCTTTTTTCTAATTTAATGGGATATAGTTGATGATATCCCCAAAGATCAATTTATTATTCATGATACATTTATTGTAACATTATATATCTTTAAAGAATATAGAACTTTTATATTTCACTAATTTTAAAAACTATTAGTGGGGGGGGGTTAAAATTAATAAATAAGGATTAAAATGTAACAAAAATATGATGAATGTTTAGTGGATGAAAGGATATGAAACCATCCAGTTATTATCATTTAATAATATCATCTTGGATCCATTTTTTAATGAAAATTATTTTATATAAATTTAATGCTTTAATAAATTTCAAGGGTACCCCACTCTTCACATATACAATGTAACCAAATATATTTTATTATTTAAAATGTTTTGGACTTATTTCCTGGATACTCTCAACCATAATATAATCCTACATTCCTTCCCCACATCCTAGAGCTTTTGTTATCTCCAAATGTCCATCATTTTAAGGCTCAAGGCATAAGTCAGAGAAGGTTTCTCAAGGATGATTTATAACTCTTAACTATTTTATTTCATTTTTTTCCTATTATACTCCTTGTAAATATATGGTATCTGTTATAAAAAAATGATTTATGTATCAAAATTATAATAAATTTTCATAATTATGTTGGAATAACCATTAGAAATCCTCTTACCATCCATTGGAAAATGATAATAATGGTCATAATTATGTATGGAATACCATTACCACAATGTGATGTGAATATTTTATTGTTACATATATGTTAGTAAGTGTCACTTCCCAACCCGATTGACAATGAAATAGTAGAAAAACTGGAAACCATAGGGCCTCAAATGCTCCTCCCCAGACACCATAGGCTTCCAACTAGAAATGAGGGTGAAATGTTAGTATTGTGGGGAGACTATACCCTAATTATCAATATAATAGATCTATATAAGTGAGGATAAATAAAAAACAACTACCAAAGTATAAGAAATAACTGATAAGAAATTATATGAAATGGACAACACCACATAAAATAATGAATGCATATCTTGATAATGATAAAATTTAGGAAGGAAATTATAATAGAAAATACTAGAACCAAGATAATGAATACAAATCCTTGAGGGAGATCTCCACAAGAATCCTGAGTACCTGTTCAGCCCAATTCTCATATCTCTCGATAAAAATTCACCACACATGAAGCAATCCCTACACCTATAAACATGCGATATGCTCAGGTACCATGGTGTAATAGCGGCCCAAATAGGATGTGAAATGTAATCAGAAGGATACCATGAATGATGTCTAAATCATATTCTAGTCCATGAGTATAAATTACCTCATGGAGAATGAATATTCATATGTGGAAATTTAATAATATAATTAAGTTAAGTTAGGTTCCTAAGGGACATCTAGCCAACCATACCTACTTTTTCCTATGATGGAATTTTCTTTAATGTAGGTGAACATGTACATATAACATGTAATGTAATTACTAGTCTTCATAAGTATATTGAAATAAAGCACCAATCCTAATCATTCTATTTTTCATGGAGGATGTGTCCTTTAATTTTTATGAATTATCATTTTTAAATTAACTAAAGAGGAATACATTACATTCAATGAAATGGAATGTTGGGCCTGTCTAAGGTGATTCTTATAAAGAAACCCAAGTATAACACTAGGATAATAACAAATATCTAATGTAAAAGGAGTCCTTACATTGTTATCCATAAATATAATCCCATGTATGACTATTGAAACAATATAAAACATTCTCCCTATAAGATATTCCATGGTATATCACAATGGGGTCTGAGTGTCACTTGTGGCATGGTGTAACCATCTCTCCACTGATACCATCCATGGGTAATCCTAAAGGAACCAATATAACTCATTTAGTGGTACGTAACTAGCATGGTGATCCCATCCAAGATATAACAAATATTTATCTCGCTGTATAACTTATCAACAACCTATGAGACCATCCCTATAATTCCATAAAAAGGATGTTCAGTATCACTTAATGTGTGAAAAAATAAATTCATTCAATTGAAATATTAATACTAATGATTCCATGGGTAAAACAATTCCATCCTACGAATCAAGTTGATTTAATGAGGGTCACTCCCAATTACCATTTCAATTTAAATAATAAAAATGTAGTGACCATAACATATCTATTAATGGTTTAAATGATCCAATACATTAACAGGGAATTCAAAAAATTAATTTAATACATTAAGTCAAGATGGTATTCCCATGGAAAATAAAACAATTCAAGGATTTTGATAAGGTAGTCATGCTAACATACATTCCATAAATAATCATCATGTTCATTATTCAAGAAAAATTCATGAAACACTTTGGAGATAGTGTGGTCATAAGAAGATAACATATAGATTTTTCATAGCCTACTACATGTAATTTTAAAAATAACAACATTTTTTAATATATCGCACCACAATGAGGGGTTTTAATAGAAGAACCATTAATTTTTTTAATGCATTCAAGGGAACACCAATAAAGATGGTTCAATGTTGAGGTACATGACCATAAAAATTTTCAAATTAATATACATGGTATAATATAATTACGGTGAGAGGCTCTACAACTTAAATTCCATATTTAAGATACATTAAGAATAAGTATAGGCATGCTGCACAATGATGCACTTCATAAATCAAAGAGACTTTATCAGAAAATTAGTAGTCCTCCTACCTTATACCATCAAAGACCTGAATGTCCAATAATGATTCTTTATTGGGGTGGTTTGATAGAAAATGAATAAATTTATTAATATGTTAGAAATATGGTGAATTTTCTCACACAAAAATATATGATAAGGACATAATCTAAATGAAGAAGTAAATAACAGGTTTCAAGCCCTTACCGTCAGTTATCAAATTCATATAATGACACTAGAAAAAGAGGAAACATGATAGAAATATAATCATAAATATATGAATAGTGGATAGATAGATGAAGAGGAATCCATTAGTACACATGAAAGATAATTAAAAGTGGGTGAGAAAGAATTAAATTTTTTAATCCATTTTGGTAATCTACAACCACTTTGAAGTAGTGTATAGTTTGGAAACATAGTTTGGAAAATAATGAACATACCCACTATATTCCATATGTGAAGGGAACATTAATAAGTTTATGGTCACGAATCCTAGTGTGTAATTACCTGACCCCAGAATCCCATAGTCGGTGAATTATTTTAATACGTTGGCATGATTAAAGGAATTATGCCCAAAAGACTGATTAGTTTAGTAGTATTAGAAAATAGATGACATACATGAACGTTACATTACAGATACAAAATTAAAACACAACATAAATCATCCTTTGAGGGTGCCATTAATATTTTATCTTAACCCTGTATATCAATCATAATACACTTCTGACAATCCTAGGAAAATAAAACATAAGGAAACATTGAGCTCAGATGCTCAGTAAGGGTAAATAATTTAGTGGAATATAACATAAACATTAGGCATGGTGAATAATTGAAAATAAATGCCTTTAAAAATAATAAACATGAACACTTTATGGCAAGAATATGAGCCGAGTAAATAATTCCATAATAAAACATAGTCATGGGTATTCAATTTATCAAATAACCACATGAACCATCAATATTATTTTCATAATGAGGGAATTTATAATGCGGGACATTCTCAAACATTTTGTCAAGGCCTTGGCCAAGATGTCTAAAAATTATTAAGGCCTCGGCCAAAATAATATATCAAATTGGGAAAGGACTCGGCCAATTCCACATCTAATTGTATCATGAGACCTACCGATGCATAGAGGAGCTATAGGGTGATCCACCCTTCGCTTACTAAGTCAAATACATTCTTCATATGAAAAGGTTGAAACATAATATAAACATTCGTATTAAAACTAGCATACGAAATGTCAATACTTTAACCATAGAACATGAATGGTATAAAATAACACATCCACAGTCAAACATATCACAAAACCTTAAATACATTATGGATGATTTGTATTATAATATATCAACTTCAAACAAGTGTAAAATTTATCAAAGTATGTTGACATTGATGAAATCACAAATATTTGAGGGAAATATATCTTTCTATTTTGAAATAATTTAAGAGTCATGTAATTATATAAGAAAATGTTTATTTTGAAAATCTTCTAATAATCATGAAAGGGAATCCTCGATGATGTTATAACGGCAGAAAATATATGCACCCTCCATATAAGTTAAAAAGGAATTTTTCCCTTAATTTGGTCGAAAAGGTCATAAATTACCTTGTTTTAAAAAATGCGGAAAGATTCTTTTCAAAACATATAATTTAAAATAAGGGTATAAATGACGTTAACCCATAGTATACTAAATAGTAAAAATGTTTTGAAATACATTTTTAAGAAAACACGGACGTTGATGATAAAGGGGTCCCATTAGATACTTACGTATTAACAACCTCGGATAAGTAAACAGATTGTAAAAATAACCCTTACCTTGTACTTTACCTTAGAATACGGTATGTTAACCTCATGTATAATCTTTAAACATTGTTTTTAAATTATACAAGAACTATTTACATAAATATGATATCATATATGATCCACTAATATTGATTTGTTAATAATATTTCAGTAGTATAATCGTTTCGGGTGTTAACTGATTCGTTTTTATTTATATGCTTGCTTATGTAAGACATGTTTGTTATGGATAGGATGTATCTTATTCACATATAGAATTATATTAAGTTTTTAAATCTAATTTTCAATCATAAAATGAAAATTATTCTTGAATGATTATGATGGAGAATGACTCTCATCGCGTTCATGGAGACAGTAATCCGTACGTACGCACGAGCGGCAATATCATTATATTGATTGTGAAATAATATGAAATTGGATTCTATATCATATATAAATAATAATTAACATGTTATATTTATTATTTATATAATTTATAATTATTATTAAACCCATCCCAATAATGAAGTATTTGTATAACAAACTAAACCACGATGTGGAGACGGTAAGCCGTACTTACGCACGTGTGATGACTTTGTCATTTATAGGATGGATAGAATAATGAATATGGTTGTACCATATTTATAATAACATAATAGTATATAGAAGGTACTGGAGTTATTATTTCGGTATTGAAACAACAAAGAAATAGAAAGTGGAAGATGAAAATAACTTGAAAGAGGGTTGTGAAATAATTACCTCTTCTTCGGGTGTTTCCAATTGAGTTGATCAAAATGGATCCTTAGTTTTTTGTTATGATCAAAGTAATTATTATAGGTAGAATTTATGATAGTGGGGAGGATAATTTTCATCGGTTGGCCGAGCCAAATAGATTTGGAGGAGATATTATGAGAGAAGGGGAAGTACCCTTTTATAAGAGAGGCGAGGGTCACTTTATGAAAGTTGAAATGCCTGGATCGGTTGTGATCACTGAGAGGGGAGGGGTGAATCAGTGATAACTTTTTCTTTTTATGAATTGTTCCCTTTTGATTTATCAATTCAACCTCTGCAGCTGGTTAAAGCCTAGATCTACTCTTTTAGTGGTGCAGTAATAATGAGAGCACCGAACACAGAGATTTACAAGGTTCGGTACAAAGACCTACTCCTTGCCGTGTTGGTTACACCCCCCAACACGGATTCTTCACTATGCCAAAAGATGATTACACAGTAATTGGTTATACCCCCCAATTACAAGTTGGTTAAACCCCCCAACTCCACAACATCATCTTCATCATGGCTCCACTTCACTTCTTCAAAGGTGTTGATCAAAACTTCAAGTAGCTTCAACAGTCTTCAAAAGATCTCGTTGGTCTTGCTCACCAAAAACCAATCACTTAGAATGATCAGTTCTTTTGCATTCACACACTTAGGTGTGTACTCCTCTTCTTCTTATGTGTTGTCACTCTTTTTCACTTGTGCACACATGCACAACTCATTTTGAATATACTCAAATGGGTACAAGCCGAACCTCGGCCTCTTCCTTTCTTTGCACAGTCACAAGCCTCGGGCTCTTCACTTCACACACACTCAAGGTGTGTTCTTCTTCACTTGTGCACACACAAGGGATAAGCCTTGGCCTTTTCTTCACATCTCACACACACAAGATATGGTGTGGCCTCGGGTCTTCTTTGGTGCACACCCACTGCCCACAAAAGAGGCGCGCTGGGTGCAAGTCGCGCAAGTCCAATGAAATACAAAGTGGCGCGCAAGGTCTTTGCAAGGGGCAGCCGCGTAAGCCTTGGTGCAAAGCACCTCAACCGCGGGCGCGCAAATCTTCTTCTTGTCACGCAGATGAGTTGCGCGCAAGGGACTCCTTCGGGACCTCGGGTGGTCCCGAGAACTTCAGCCACGCAAGAGGTATTTGCGCGGAGGCTTCAAAACTTCGTGAGGCAGAGAGATGCGCTCACGGGACAGCAAATATCCAAAGGATCAGCAGCAAATCCAGAGGTCTCGGCCTCTCTTTATATAGGCAGAGGAATCCTCAAAACATCCGCGGGATGTAAATATCGATCCACCGAGATTTCCGGTTCTTTGAAAACTTCAAACGCGGGCCGAGAATCTCGTTCTTTCTCTCTGCACAACGCGGACTTCTTCTCCTTCTCCTTTATCCACGTGCATGCATTTTAAAACGCATGCAAGCCTCTGTTTAATCCAAACACATGCAAAGCATAATCCTCATGGCCTCGGCAACGTTGTTTGCCTCGGCCGAATCTCCAATTCTTCTTCTCATCGCATGCATGGTCATTTTTAGGCATGAATGTGTTCAGTAGGTCCAGACGATTCCAATGGACGTCTCGGTTTCGAAAATGGTGGCCGGATGCTCGAAAACGGGTGCTCGGGAGGCCTCTGGTTCAGTGGCGTCGCGGGAGATGCCTCGGCCGAGCTCGAGGTTGAGGACGAAGCGGGAGCCGTCGGATCGGGCATTTGAGATGTATCGGACGGCCGGATTAAATCGGGGGCGCGGCGGATGAATCGTGCGGCGTAAATAAGACGCGCGATGAGATGTGCGGCTCAGATTCAATCCCGGGAAATTTTCCGCGTCCCACATCGAAACGGGGCGCGGTTTTCTCGCGCTTTATTACCCTGGAGCTGCCCTCAACACGCCAGTTGAAACTCCTCCCCTCCCGGTGCCGCCCCGCACCGGGTTCTCTCTGCGGGCGCGCTCTGCGCCCACCTTGCTCCCTGCGGGCGCGCTCTAGCGCCCACCATGCACACACACGGGCGCGCTCTAGCGCCCACTATGCTCCCTGCGCTCCTCCGGGCGTGCCCCTGGCGCCCTTGCGGTGTCTGTGGGTGCGCCCCTGCCGCCCTGGCTCGCCCCACGGGGTTCCCCCGGGCGTGGTGCCCTAGTGCCCATGCCTTGGGGTTGAACCCCCCAAGGTGCCTCGGCTGGCCTAATTTTTTGGCAAAGGATAGAATAAAGACTTTATAAAAACCAGTTTCTCCTCCCAGTTTCTCCTCCATAAAAAATATGCCAATTGCCAAATGCCTCCTTCTTCTAAGCCATTCTTCCTCCTCTTTATTTCTTCTTCTTCATTAGAATTCATCATCCTTCTTCAACATATATTCATCATTCAGGAATGGAATTCTTGAAGGTTCTTCCTTCAACCGATGCTCCTGAATCAAATAATTCATCAAAATTCTTCAATGATCCAATCAGAGATCAAGTTGGATCTTCTTCAAATTCTCATGCACTAAGTGATAGTGCATGGACTTTATTAATCCACTTCATCCACTTAGAAGTTGTGGATGGATCTCTTCAACTCCTCATGCATTGTCAGTACAATGCATGGTCTTCTAATCATGTTGTGACATTGTATCATCAGGATACAAGTTCTTAGAACTTAACGATCAGTTCAGCAATCGTCAGATTTAATGCTTCTGAAATCATCAATCTTCAAGATGTACTTCATCAGATGGCACACCATGACAAGTTATTGACAACAAATGCAATTACTTCACTTGGGCACAACAATCTCCCCCTTTGTATTTGGTTGTCAATACTCCGAAGCACACTGATAGAATGTCGTGTGCCTTGTGCCTGAGGAGTATTTGGTTGTCAATACTCCGAAGCACACTGATAGAATGTCGTGTGCCTTGTGCCTGATGATTTCTCCCCCTTATTGGCCAACAAATGCAAAGGGATGAATGAAAGCCATACTCATAGTATAGAGCTTGTGGAACTTGCACATCTTCAACGACCAATGCTCCCCCTCAGGGGATGCACTCATCTCCTTCAATTCCCTGCATGTAAGTACAAGAATATAAAAAATTTAGGGAATAAGGAGGGACCTTCTTCTTCCTCAAGTGAGAGTAGAAGGCTGAACATGAAGTTTCAGCCTCAATTCAACAAATCTTTCTGTAGGCATAGCTTTGGTGAAAATGTCTGCCACCTGATCTTGAGTAGGAATGTAGTCTAGCTTGATGTCTCCATTGGCGACCCTTTCTTTGATGAAATGATATTTTATATCAATGTGCTTGGATCTGGAGTGTTGGATAGGATTCTTAGACAACCCAATTGCACTTTGATTATCACATAAGATCCTCAATGGTTTTTCAGCTTTAATCCTCAAATCTGCTAGCTGCACCTGCATCCAAATCATTTGAGTACATGCATGTGTAGCGGCCACATACTCTGCTTCAGCTGTGCTCAATGTTACAGAATTTTGTTTCTTGCTGTACCAGCTAACACATCCTTCTCCCAGAAAGAAGGTTCCACCAGATGTGGATCTTCTATCAGTGCAATCACCAGCCCAATCAGCATCTGTGAATCCCAACAACTGTATGTTTGCACTGTGTTTGTATAAGAGTCCATAGTTGAGGGTTCCTTTAACATATCTCAGGATTCTTTTGGCTGCAGTTAAATGAGATTCTTTTGGGTCACTTTGGAATCTGGCACACAAAGTCACTGCATATGCTATATCTGGCCTTGAAGCCGTGAGATAAAGTAGACTGCCAATAATTCTTCTGAACTCTTTCTGATCAACATTGTTGCCTTCTTCATCCTTACATAGCTTGGTTCCGACAGAAATGGGTGTGGAGACTTCCTTTGAACTTTCCATTCCAAACCTTTTCACTAAGTCCCTTGCGTACTTTTCTTGTGAAAGAAATATGGAGTTTTGTCTTTGTTCCACCTGAAATCCTAGAAAATATGTCATTTGACCAAGCATCGACATTTCAAAAGTTCTTTTCATCTGCTCAGCAAATTCTTCACATAGTCCTTCCTTGTTACCAGCAAAAATGATATCATCCACATAGATAATGACTATGAGGGTACCATTGGCCATTTCTCTGACATAGAGGTTACTGTCAACTGTTCCTTTGACAAATTTCATGTCTTTAAGACAACCATCCAATTTTGAGTACCAGGCTCTAGGGGCCTGCTTCAATCCATACAAGGCTTTTCTCAATCTGCACACCATACTGCCATCTTTGTCTAGCAAAAATCCCTCTGGTTGTTCAATATACACCTCTTCTTCAAGATCTCCATTTAGAAATGCAGATTTCACATCCATCTGATAGACCTTGTACTGCTTGTGTGCTGCAACTGCCAAGAACATTCTGATAGTTTCCAGTCTTGCAACTGGTGCAAAGGTTTCCTCAAAGTCGATTCCTTCCATTTGTGAATATCCTTTGCATACAAGTCTGGCCTTGTTTCTGGAAACTTCTCCCTTTTCATTGAGTTTGTTCCTAAACACCCACTTTGTCCCAATAACATTTTTATTTTTGGGCCTTGGCACAAGATCCCAGGTGGAATTCTTTTCAATTTGATTGAGTTCCTCATGCATAGCTTGTATCCATTCCTCATGTACAACTGCTTCAGCCACCGTGTGAGGTTCAACTTGAGAAACCAGTGCAGTCTGATCTTCCAATCTCAATCTTCTTCTAGTTCTTACTGAGGACTGTAGGTCTCCAAGGACATTTTCTGTGTCAACATGCTTCTTCAATTTGTTGTATCTTCTTCTTCCATTTTCATTACCTTCATCTTCATCACTGGTATATTCAGAGTTGATCTCACCAGCAGTTGGTGTTGGCTCAGGTAATTCTGCATTCTTCTGTTCCAAGGTTGTGTCATTCTTTGAGTCATCATCATCCACAGTGTATGGTTTGGTGTTGTTTTCAATTATTATGACATCGCTGCAGTCAATCATTTTATTCAACCTCTTATTCCAGCATCTGTAGCCTTTTCCATTAGGTAGGTAACCCATAAAGATTCCTTCCTCAGCTTTTTCGTCAAACTTTCCCAGATTGATGTTTTTAATCTTGATGATGCAGGGACTGCCAAAGACTTTGAAATATTTCACAGTTGGTTTTCTGTTAAACCACATTTCATAGGCTGTCGTTTGTGTTTCTGGTCTCAGAAGACATCTGTTCTGTATGTGTATAGCAGTGCATACTGCTTCTCTCCAGAAAAACTTAGAGATATCATGCTCAGCTAACATAGTCCTCCCCATTTCAACTATGCTTCGATTCTTTCGTTCAGCCACTCCATTCTGTTGTGGAGTATATGGTGTACTATATTGATGTTTGATTCCATGCTTGACCAGATAGTTTTCAAAGACATCACCGGTATATTCTTTTCCGTTGTCTGATCTTACTTTCTTGATGCAGAGCTCTAGTTCCTTCTCAGCCTGCCTTCTGAAAGTCTTGAACATCGTGATTGCCTCTGACTTGTGTTTCATGAACATGACATTGGTCATCCGAGTGTAATCATCAATGAAGGTTATAAAATAGAAATCTCCTCTTGTAGACTTCTGTCTCATCGGTCCACATATGTCTGTATGGATGAGTTCAAGAGGCCTAGTAGTCATGATATCAACTCCTTTGTGTGACCTATGGGTCAGTTTTCCCATCTGACATGTGTCGCAGACTTCATCTCTTTCTCTCTTTAATTTGGGTAGATCTCGTACAACATTGTACTTCAGAAGTTTACTCATACTCCTTTGGCCAAGATGGCCAAGTCTTCTATGCCAGAGGTTGTTTTCATCTTTAGAGCTAAGAAAACAAGAATTGATGGGATCACCAATTTGAAATAGATTTCCAGTGGTTCTTCTTCCTTGAGTGATGATTTTTCCATCCTTTGAGCTCTTGATGATGCATGAGTCCTTCTGGAACAACACCTCATGTCCATCATCACATAATTGACTTACACTGAGTAGGTTGTGCTTTAATCCTTCAACAAACAACACATCATTGGATTTAAGATTTGTTGTTGCAATCATAGCCTTTCCAACTCCCTTGATTTTCAGAGAACGATCATTTCCAAACACCACGGTTCCTCCCTCATGACTTTCAATGTTGCTTAGAATTTTTGTATCACCAGTCATGTGGGATGAGCATCCACTATCAAGAATCCATGACTTGGTTTTACTGCTGGCTTTTAGAGCCACTTCAGCAAAGCATGTGATTTCATCATTGGTTTCTTGAATGCCTTTCCCTTTCATGTCTTTGACTTTTTGTTTAGGAAGAGTTGTCAGACATTTATCAGCTCTATGACCTTGTTGGTCACATCTTCCACAAGCTTCACTCAGGCAGTCAAATGTGTTCTGAGTTGGTGGTTTTGATGCTTTCTGCAAAACACTCTGGGTTTCAGGATGTCTCCCCCTTGACTCATGCCTCATGTTTGGACGAGACATGTTATACCAGCATGCATAGGCCTTATGTCCAAACACACCACAACACCAGCAGTAGCCTCTGAACCTTGACCTTCTTTGTTGATAAGAGTCATGTTGTAATTTTCTGTCCAAGATTTGAGTAGTCCTTCCTGAGGATTTCCTTTCTTCCATTGAAGATGATTTTACATAGGTTGGTTCATGCCATGTTTGTCTCAATTTTATCTTTGAGCCTGCATTGTTAGAAATAACAGATGTATTTAGAGATTTACTTGGCGGTAAATTGACCTGCCTCTGAGCACCAGCATGAGATGATTCTGCCTTGACCTCAACAGCCTTGTTGAAGTCTTCTCTCATCTTTGTCAAGCTATTCTGTGCTTCAATCCACTTGGAATGTGTCAGTGATTGCTCTTCTTCTTTGAGGTGAAGTTTCTCCTCAAGATCTTTTGCTATCTTGTCAAGCTCAGCTACCTTCAGTTTGTGTCTCTTGATTTCATCAATGTACATTGTCTCTTTCTTCATACATTCTTCCAACTCCTCAGTCATCCTTTTGGTTTCCTTTTGTAACAATCTCTTATCTTTCTTGAGTCCAGTGTTCTGTTCAAGGCAAGCCATTAATTCATCTTTCAATCTGTATTCAAGCTCTGTTCGTTCACTTTCATCATCTTCACTGCTGCAGGTAACAAACCCTTTTTCTACATGAGCCATAAAATTCGTTTCTTCTTCTGATTGACTGGCTGAAGTAGAGTCTGATTCTTCCTCTTTGCTTACATAGCTTCTTCTTTCACCTGGAACGAACCTTTTCTTTCTTACACCTGATTTGTTTCCTTCTCTTGGGTATCTACTCCATTTCTTCTTTTGTGACTTCTCATCTTCAACTTCTGGAGCACTATATCTCTTCTTGGGGCAGTTTACAGCAAAGTGTCCGATGTTATTGCAATTGAAACATCTCGATGGTGATTTCCCTTTTCCCTTGAATTTAGCTTTTCCAAACCTTTTAGAAAAAAGAGAAATAATCGTGTTGAGATCTTCATCCTTTTCTTCATTGTCAGTATCACTTGATTCTAGGACTTCGTCATCTTTTATCTTGAGTTGTCTCATGGCCTCAAAAGCCATCTCATCCTTGATCTTCTTCTTGAATACTGGGATCTTCCTCATTTCATATGCAATGAGAATGTTGTGTAGTTCATCAAGAGAGAGATCATCTCTGTCTTCTAATGCTGAGACTTTGGGGTCAAACCTGTCAGGAAAATTTCTCATAAGCTTTTTAACAATAGTGGAGTCCTCCAACTTTTCTCCAAAGCCCCGAATGTTACTGACAATTTCATTGACTCTTGTGAAATAATCATCAATATTTTCTTCTTCTCCCATCTTGACATCTTCAAACTTGCTTCTCCAAATCTGTAATTTGGCTTCCTTGACTTTCATGTTGCCTTCATAACTACTTTCCAATTTGTCCCAAATTTCTTTAGCATTCTTGAGTCCCATGACTTTTGTGTATACCTTTTCTGAGAGTGACATAAGAATGGCATTTTGAGCTTTACCATCAACTTCCATATTTCTTTTCTCTTCGAGTGTCATAGCAGCTTCATTATCAAGAGGAGGGAATCCAAATAAGGCTGCATTTCTAACTTCAAGGCCGAGAGATAGAAGGTAGGGTAACATCCGATTCTTCCAGCTGTGGTAATTCTTTCCATCGAATGTAGGAACACCCCTACTATTAACAGAATTCAGATTGTCCATCTTCTCAGAAGTAGATCCTTACAGAGGTAACCTCCCTTTGATACCACTTGAAATGCCTGGATCGGTTGTGATCACTGAGAGGGGAGGGGTGAATCAGTGATAACTTTTTCTTTTTATGAATTGTTCCCTTTTGATTTATCAATTCAACCTCTGCAGCTGGTTAAAGCCTAGATCTACTCTTTTAGTGGTGCAGTAATAATGAGAGCACCGAACACAGAGATTTACAAGGTTCGGTACAAAGACCTACTCCTTGCCGTGTTGGTTACACCCCCCAACACGGATTCTTCACTATGCCAAAAGATGATTACACAGTAATTGGTTATACCCCCCAATTACAAGTTGGTTAAACCCCCCAACTCCACAACATCATCTTCATCATGGCTCCACTTCACTTCTTCAAAGGTGTTGATCAAAACTTCAAGTAGCTTCAACAGTCTTCAAAAGATCTCGTTGGTCTTGCTCACCAAAAACCAATCACTTAGAATGATCAGTTCTTTTGCATTCACACACTTAGGTGTGTACTCCTCTTCTTCTTATGTGTTGTCACTCTTTTTCACTTGTGCACACATGCACAACTCATTTTGAATATACTCAAATGGGTACAAGCCGAACCTCGGCCTCTTCCTTTCTTTGCACAGTCACAAGCCTCGGGCTCTTCACTTCACACACACTCAAGGTGTGTTCTTCTTCACTTGTGCACACACAAGGGATAAGCCTTGGCCTTTTCTTCACATCTCACACACACAAGATATGGTGTGGCCTCGGGTCTTCTTTGGTGCACACCCACTGCCCACAAAAGAGGCGCGCTGGGTGCAAGTCGCGCAAGTCCAATGAAATACAAAGTGGCGCGCAAGGTCTTTGCAAGGGGCAGCCGCGTAAGCCTTGGTGCAAAGCACCTCAACCGCGGGCGCGCAAATCTTCTTCTTGTCACGCAGATGAGTTGCGCGCAAGGGACTCCTTCGGGACCTCGGGTGGTCCCGAGAACTTCAGCCACGCAAGAGGTATTTGCGCGGAGGCTTCAAAACTTCGTGAGGCAGAGAGATGCGCTCACGGGACAGCAAATATCCAAAGGATCAGCAGCAAATCCAGAGGTCTCGGCCTCTCTTTATATAGGCAGAGGAATCCTCAAAACATCCGCGGGATGTAAATATCGATCCACCGAGATTTCCGGTTCTTTGAAAACTTCAAACGCGGGCCGAGAATCTCGTTCTTTCTCTCTGCACAACGCGGACTTCTTCTCCTTCTCCTTTATCCACGTGCATGCATTTTAAAACGCATGCAAGCCTCTGTTTAATCCAAACACATGCAAAGCATAATCCTCATGGCCTCGGCAACGTTGTTTGCCTCGGCCGAATCTCCAATTCTTCTTCTCATCGCATGCATGGTCATTTTTAGGCATGAATGTGTTCAGTAGGTCCAGACGATTCCAATGGACGTCTCGGTTTCGAAAATGGTGGCCGGATGCTCGAAAACGGGTGCTCGGGAGGCCTCTGGTTCAGTGGCGTCGCGGGAGATGCCTCGGCCGAGCTCGAGGTTGAGGACGAAGCGGGAGCCGTCGGATCGGGCATTTGAGATGTATCGGACGGCCGGATTAAATCGGGGGCGCGGCGGATGAATCGTGCGGCGTAAATAAGACGCGCGATGAGATGTGCGGCTCAGATTCAATCCCGGGAAATTTTCCGCGTCCCACATCGAAACGGGGCGCGGTTTTCTCGCGCTTTATTACCCTGGAGCTGCCCTCAACACGCCAGTTGAAACTCCTCCCCTCCCGGTGCCGCCCCGCACCGGGTTCTCTCTGCGGGCGCGCTCTGCGCCCACCTTGCTCCCTGCGGGCGCGCTCTAGCGCCCACCATGCACACACACGGGCGCGCTCTAGCGCCCACTATGCTCCCTGCGCTCCTCCGGGCGTGCCCCTGGCGCCCTTGCGGTGTCTGTGGGTGCGCCCCTGCCGCCCTGGCTCGCCCCACGGGGTTCCCCCGGGCGTGGTGCCCTAGTGCCCATGCCTTGGGGTTGAACCCCCCAAGGTGCCTCGGCTGGCCTAATTTTTTGGCAAAGGATAGAATAAAGACTTTATAAAAACCAGTTTCTCCTCCCAGTTTCTCCTCCATAAAAAATATGCCAATTGCCAAATGCCTCCTTCTTCTAAGCCATTCTTCCTCCTCTTTATTTCTTCTTCTTCATTAGAATTCATCATCCTTCTTCAACATATATTCATCATTCAGGAATGGAATTCTTGAAGGTTCTTCCTTCAACCGATGCTCCTGAATCAAATAATTCATCAAAATTCTTCAATGATCCAATCAGAGATCAAGTTGGATCTTCTTCAAATTCTCATGCACTAAGTGATAGTGCATGGACTTTATTAATCCACTTCATCCACTTAGAAGTTGTGGATGGATCTCTTCAACTCCTCATGCATTGTCAGTACAATGCATGGTCTTCTAATCATGTTGTGACATTGTATCATCAGGATACAAGTTCTTAGAACTTAACGATCAGTTCAGCAATCGTCAGATTTAATGCTTCTGAAATCATCAATCTTCAAGATGTACTTCATCAGATGGCACACCATGACAAGTTATTGACAACAAATGCAATTACTTCACTTGGGCACAACAAAAGTTTTGAAATATTATTTTATTATAAAATAATTTTAGGTTTCTAATGGCTCAAATTTGATCTATTTAGAATATATGATAGGTATGGGTATAAATCCTCTCATCCAATAGGTTTTAGACAAGTTAATGTCATCATATTAACCATATTCTTTAGTATTTTTTTTTTGTGAAAGTCATCACAACACGATTACTTCCAATAAAATACATTTACTCATCCCTAACATGTCATATTCTCCTATAAAATTATTGTATTTAAACTAAACTTTTAAATTATATTTATTTTAATATTTATAATACCATTTATTTGATTCCTTCATTAATAAGGTAATTACTACATCATTATTGTGTCATAAATAAATTTAATTATTTAATGTCTAAAAACTATTAATAAAATACCATGATGTAGGAAATCATTTTATCTTTCTAATGAAAATTTATATTCAAATTCATATTATGTATAACCTTATATTTAAAATGTTTTAATTATTAAACTTTGAATTTTACACGTTTCACTCTTCATCAAATAAAATAATAATAAATGTCCTAATCTAAAACAAGTGGACCAAAAGGATAATAGTTTATTTTGATGGTTGGTTTTGGTCGAAATAAGCTTATAAAATAGAATTAGGACATGTGTTAGGGTAATTATAATATAATTTTTACCTTTAATTACCCTATTTACTTTTAACAGTGGTAAATAAAAGTCAAAAGTTTCTATTTACCAAAAATTATTTGCATCTTATTGAACCACATTTTACTTACTAATTTCAACTGGGTCTCTCAAATTTTTTAAATTCAATTCCTAGAATAATTAAAATTATGTTTTATGCAAATTTGCAAATGTGCCTATAAGGTGGATAAAATAGGTTAAAAAGTTCAATAAAATTTTATACATTTAATATTATTATAAAATGACTCTGATAAATTATATTAAAATTATATAGGTATTATATATATATTTTGAATTAAAATAATTTTAATTAAAATAAATAACTATTTAAATAAAAATTCGGTTTTAAACAATAACGCAGTGTTTTTCACTATTCTTCAAAAATTGAAAGTTTTCAGAAAAATACCTAAAATTCACCCTAAGATAATTTTGATATTCCGAATCCAAAAATGATGTTTATTTTTACCAAATTAAAAACATAGAAGTTTCATTAATTAATTTAAAATTAATTCTCATTGCCAAAACCAAAAAGTGGATTTTTAAAAATTAAAAACTATCAAAGGATTGACATGAGTTTATATCTAATATAAATGTGATATTACTTATAATGACCTAAATTTTATTAAATGATAAAAATATAATCTAATTATACGTCCAAAAACTTAAAATTCAAAATTTAGCACTAGAAATTATTTCAATTTAAAAAGTTGTTTTCAATTAAAATTTTGTATTTTTCACTATTCATCAAAATATGAAAGTTATCATTAAAGTACGAAAAATTTATCTGAACTAAATTTTTGTTTCACGCTTCTAATGAATAATTTAATTTCATTAAATTGAATATATAAATGTGTCAAATATTGTTTTTTAAAATGGATTTTCCATTAAATGGTGGTAAAATTTTATTTTTGAAAAATACTTCTTTTATCACGTAAAAATGAATTTTTTCATATATTATGTCTCAGAAACATATAATATGGATTCTAAAATTATATGGAGTATATAAAATTCAAAATTTATTTAATACTATTCATAACTACTTTTTGAAAGGCCAGTTTGGTATGTCGTGGTGCACTCGAACTCGGTGTTGTGTAGAGCGCATGTTATTGAAATACTTTAAAGAGATAACGTAATATGAAATCTTGGGGTGTTACATATTGTGCATGGTTCAAAATGACTATGCAGAAAAATCAACCATTCAGAAAATTCCGCATTGTTTACTCTCTAAGTCTGCACAATTTTAGACAAACTGTTAACCCTAACCAGTTCTTACTAATTTTTAGTTTTCGAAGCCTCACTCTCCTGAAACAATACAGAACACCCGAGGGAACCCATGGAACTTTAAACAAGTATACAAAAAATTCTTTCAGCTATTAAAAAAAGCATAATATAATTTCAATTTGTAGTTTTCAATTTATCCCATCCACTAAATGATAAAATATAAATTCTTTTGGAATGTCATCCGGTCCAAAAATTCAGGTCATTACAATCTCCCCACCTTAAAACCTATTATCACAAAAAAGACTTAGATAAACAAGGAAAACAATCAAAAAACCTACTTAGTTTTAGAATTCTTGTTCAAATGGATTCATTTCATTATCAATTCCTAGTGTACCTCTATGCACCACATTCAACACCTGGTATATATATAGCTAATGCTCACGCAAAAGCTCTTACTAAAAACAAACACACCAAGATGATGCTTAGTCAACCTATTGAATTGAATACATGAACACTTCATTGTATCTTTAATTACATTGCCTATGGTGATCCCCACCATTGGTTCTTTAAGTTATTCGAATATTATGATCTATGGTATCTCTAAAACAAGATTTTTCTATTTAAGAACTCCCTTATAGCTCTAAAGAATCTCCCAACATGATTCGGATTTTGATCAAATGGATGAATCCCATATGAATCCAAATATTCTAGTTGAGCTATTTTTTGTGAAATCCCCAAAAGATATTTAGATTGAACTTATCTCATCATAATGAACAATCCATAAATGGTTTCTTATATAATGTATTCAATGAAATAAGGGGAAACTATTCAATCCACTTTCAGAAGATAATTCATAAAAAGCACATCTTCGATGGTCAATGTATTTCAAAAGCTAAACCTAATGACTTAAAAATAATTTACCTTGGTATTTTCTCCAATAATCCTCACTAAATCCCATGATAATATTTTGGTGATGTTTCTAGCTAAAACATTGATTGCATTTTCATGTCCCACCATGAATGTAAGAGTATACTTGATCCAAAAAACCTGGATCATCATAATTTTGAAACATAAAATATGAGACTAAATAAATTTATGGGGGAAACTAGAGGTCATCAACTAGATTCAATGTATCTAATCAAAGGTAGTATATACTCTAACACTTAGATGTGTGACTTTGGTACAATGTTGAAATTTACATGCATGAAGAACACTAATTTAGTCTAAATAACATTTTATTATAAGTCATGTCAAGGAAATGGCTAGTTACCATGAGTTCATCCAAGGCATTCCTACATGGGAACCCAATTATCTCTTAAGAATAACCATAACTCCATAATAGAAATTCTTAGGGGTGATAACTTATATGGAGTCCATTTAATGAACATAATACATTTTAAACATTTAGGTTGGTTTATAACTGACACACTCCTGATGTACGCTGGTTGATGTCAAGATAGGGGATATTGTAGTCACTAAACTAATGGAACACTAAAAAAATTTCTTAAAATTCCACAAATAATTGAAACACATTGATCATATTCAATAAATAATACTCAATATGGTTTCCAACAAACTATATTACACTACGCATTAGAAGAATGTTTGAACCATCATTTGTTGAATCCTTTTAAAATTTCTTAGCTTCACCTTCTGACATGTTTACATTACCTGAAAGTGATGCATTTACTATTGGTGTCATCCCAAAGGTTCTCAGGCATAATTATGGATCTATAACTTGACTAAAGTTGTATTCAATGATTTTTTTATGACCAACCATACTGTCTTCATGCTTCCTTGCAAGAAACAATACATTTTGAAACACCCCATCCTTGAGGGAACATATAGAAACATTGAAAGTATTTGTATGGCCCTTCTCTGTTTTTTTTCATATACAGGTAAGGACACACATAACCCATATTGACATGATTATCCCCACCTTAGGAGTGTACTATTCATATATTTTTCTAAAACCTGATGTGATCCCAGTGTACACGCATCATCGACCACAGACCGTGTGTCATATAGGTGGCTAACTCACTTTTATAATGTGTAAACTAAAAAGGAGTGAGAGAATAGTCAATTTAAGGGGAAATAGATAATATTCCCATTATATTAATTCATTATTCTCCTACTAATCATGCTCACATACAACCTGTAATTAACCATAAAACCCAAGACCAACCAACATGTGTGTCAAAACACTTGACCCCTTTACAACTTCATCCTAGGCAAAGGGATGAGTCGATTATCCTATAATTCCTAGGTCACTTGACTCTAGAGATGACCCATGTTTAAGAATATAATATTAGGTTCTTAATTATAAACCCCAAACTCATATGGATCATTGTATTTTCTTTCAATGTCAATGGGTATTTCATGTGTCAACACAAACTACCCTAAGATTTATTTTCACAATGGAAGACCGTTTTACACTATCCATAGGATTATCAATCTTAATAATCCAATATCTATTGGTGTAACACCCCGATATTTTATGAAAAATAATATTTTTAATTTCATTAATGTCTTTTTTTGTACACTACACCAAAAGGATCTTGCACGACATGCAACCCTGACTTGGCTTGCATTACACGCAATCACGACCTTCCTCGATAGCGTGTGTTGTACGCAATACCGAGTGTTACTAAACAATGATATATTATTATAATATTATTATGAACTAGCCGTTATGAATAGTATTAACTAAATTTTGAATTTTATAACATTATTATTCATCTTACACATTTTCTAGAACATGGTATAAGAACAAAATAAATTTTTCGGGTAAAATAAGTATTTTTCAAAAAATGCGGTTTTGCTGCCTTTTGATGGCGCACCAACTTTAAATCTAGTTTTTTACATGTTTTTATGTTCTATTTTACAAAATAAAATTATTATTTGGAATCCTGATATAAAATTTTACCTTGGATAAATTTTTCATATTATTATGATAACTTTCATATTTTAATGATTAGTAAAAACATGCTATATTTTAATTAAAAACAACTTTTTTCATCGTAATAACTTATGTGGTTAAATTATAATATTGAATGGTTTTAAAGTATAAATAGAATACATTTTTACCATTCAATATAATGTATGTCATTATAATTGATTTTACCTTGAATTCGTAGGTTAAATCAATTCAATCTTTTGTAATGTTTTAAACAAAAACTCGTTTTCTTTCGACAACGGGATTAATTTTAATTTAATTTCCACAACTTTTGTGTATTGAATTTGGAAAAATGGATTCAATATTTGGAATCAAAATGTCCAAATTATGTTAATAAGCTAATTTTTATTTTTGGGCTTTATGAATAATAACTACGGTAAATTTTATTTACCATAGTTAAAGGTAAATCAGGTAATTAAGGGTAAATATAAGATTATAAAATTAACCTAACATCTGAAAAAATCCTATTGGATGACTAAAAGTCGACCCATATCACCTAAGGGACGGATTAGAATCATTTAATGGACTTCTGTCTATGAAAATAACTTAATTATTATTAAAACCAAAGAAAGTGACACCATGTCACTCTCTTAAATCATATAAGTATATTAATTTTCATTTAGTGATAAACTTCATTAAACTTAGAACATGAATAGTCTCCAAAAATCTAATGAATGTATCTACATCATATGAAATTATTTTTAATTTTTATGTATTAAATAATAATCATTAAATTTGACACAATAGGGATGCAAAAATTATTTATTTAGTGAAAAATCAATAATATAGTTTTTATTGAAACATTATTAAATATAAAAAGGCCCAAAAATCAGCACAAAACTTATTATTAGTGTATATATAAACCCTAATCATCCATTGTCCGAATTTTTGACCATTTGGATCCTTATTAAGATGATTATGACAATAATATTATTTTATTTTAAATGATACCAAAGTTGTCACCTTCATAATTTAATAAATATAACAAAAATAAATATTGTTATTTTAAGATGGAAAATTTGATTAAAAGTATTATTGTAAAATTTAGTAGATTTATCTTCATCATAGGATTTTATTTTTAATTTTTATGCAACAAATAAGTATATTAAATAATTATACAAAAAATGATGTAGTAATTATTTTATTAAGAGAAAAACCAAATAAATGGTTTTAAAAATAATAAAATAAATATTATATGAACTATTCAACGTGATCCAATAATTTTCTAGAAACATATGACCTTTTATGAATCTATTAAAGCTTTTAGTTCGAACATATCTTCTTTATATATTTTATTTAAATTCATATAAATAAATAGTGTCAAAATTGACACTATTGTTATTTTATAAAAATAATATATTATAAATTTTTTTAAAAATCACAAAAATATTTACAAATTATAAATTTAAATTTATATGTTATAAAATTTTATAAAGTATTCAATTATGTAAAATTCACAACAAATAAGTAAATATTTGTTATAATTTAAAATTTAGAATGTTATTACCACAAATAAAATTAAATTGATTAAATAAGGATAAATCAAGTTAATAATGTTTAAAATAAATTCCTAACATGTCTAAATTTTATTGGTTGATAAGATTACAAACTTATATCAGCTAATATTAGGATATGATTCATTATAGGAGGTGGGGTTATATTTGTTATAAATTAATATTTTTAAGAATTCCAATGGTGCCCCTCTCCTCCGTTATAAAAGGGAACCTCCTCCCTCTCCTCCTCACACCACTTTGAGCTTTCAAGCTCGGACAACCCCTGCTAAATTATATTCTCCACTTCCCTATAAACATCATAGATGTCCTAGTCTTCTTCAAAGACCAATTTTAGTGCCCTAAGAGGAGGTCTCAAAGAGGCGCTTCAAAGAAGAGGTAATGTCTGTTACCGATTCTTTCAACTTTATTTATTCTTCCACTTCTTCTTCTTTAGTTGTTTCATTATGAAGTAATAAAATCAGTATCACTAATATAATGGTATGTTATTATATGTATAAAAAAACCATAATTCATCATCTATCCATCCTACGGATAACAAAATCATCGCGCGTGCATACGTACGGAATACCGTCTCTACGCCGTGGTGTAATCTGTTTTTCCACCAACACCTTACATGGATGGGTATAATGGTGTAAAGAATAAATATATAAGTTTATTATAACATCATGATGATTCTGATATATTATACCATCCACTCCAATTCTATAATTATGGGAAGGATATCATCGCTCGTGCGTACGTACGGACTACCGTCTCGATGACGCGATGAGATTCATTCTCCATGATTAACCATACATGAATGATCATAAAGATTATATAATGAATAATAATGAAATATATTAAATAATAATGCTACTTTATTTATGTATATATATATATATATGTATGTCATCTATTTAGTTTCATTCAATTCAATAAGGAAACGAAAACAACGTTCATGCGTACGTACGGCCTACCGTCTCCATGAACGGTGTATTTCATTCCTTTTATCAATCTATAATATATATGTATATAATGGATATATATTATATATAAATAATGTTTTACATTCTGTAATTATGTAAATCTGTATATATGTAACAATATCAAGAAACTACAAGTCGAAACACATACGATAAATGGAATGATTTTACCCAAAACGCTGCTTTAACATGGAATTTTTAAAAGAACGGGTAATATAAAGTCATATGTGAAACATATATGATATCATAAAAATTAATATGATTCTGTAATAAGTCAATGACATTATTTAAATCATTATACAGGAGGTTTGGATACGTACGAAGTATATCAGACCTAAGGTAAGGGACAATTTTGCAAATCTCATTTTTATCCGAGATTGCATATTCGTAAGTATTTACTGGGGGTTATTGCTATCATCAATGTCCATGTTTTATAAAAGTGTATTCATGTATTTTTAAAGTTCTTTTTACCCAATTTAGATTTTACCCCATGGTATGGAAGGAATCGTTCTTTTATTTACCCTACAAGGTACTTTTTGACTTTTCCGACAAAAGTACGATAAGAATGTTTTTTTAACGTATACAGCATGAAAAAATTTTTACGGTCTTATAAAGCCTTATTTTCATGAATCTTCCTCCAAAATATTTCATGACTATTTTCTAAAAAATTTATTCCTTTTAAAATTGCATGACGTTTTGTGAAAAGAAATTGATTTTGAAGAAGAAAGGATATTTTCCTCAAGAATTCATTTCAAGTGTTTTATCAAAACCATTTTTCAATCTAAGATGACATTATTTAATATGTGTATGATTCAAGTATAATGACCCTATGATTTAAATGGTTTCACCTTTCTCATTATGAAATTATATCCATTTCTTTTATATGGATTATTTGATGATGTAATGATGTTTATGAAACCCATTTTATTCTTTGGGTTATGATGAATGTTTTAAGCTTATTTTGTGGCACAAGTAAGAATGATTTTATTATGAGATGGTTGGGACCTATATCTCCCCACAATGCATTGGGTAAAGATTTATATCTCATGAGATAGACATGGCTGGAATGGTAAGTTAATCCGGTTCAGTGTTACAGGACTGAAACGAGGAGTGAACTTGATTCAGAAAGGGACTTTGTCCACTAAGATGGTCTTGGCAGCAATGCCTTGGCTACTATAGAAATCATAACAAGTGTTTATTGGTTTCCACAATTACATGTTTTATTCGCATGCTATTTTATCATGGTTTATGTTCCATTATGATCTATGCCTTATGTACTTCCATGTTTTATGTCGTTGGTCAAGATTTTGATGTTCAAACATTATGTTCATGTTTTTAAGTTCAAATGTATATAGTATGTTTTATTTTATCCATGCTTACCCTTACTGAGCATTTGAGATCACCCTTTTTATGTTTTATTTTCCCCTAGGATAAAAAGAAAGGTTTTAGGTAAGGAAACAAAAATTGGAAGATCTTTAAGGGAGATGTTGAAGATCTTTCACCACGATTAGAAGATTACGTTCCAAGTTTCCAAAGACACTAAACTATTACGGTCCTTGTGTGTTTATTTTTGTTATGTATTAAGTATTATGCAAAATTAATGTAATGTCCATGTACGTCATGATTCAGGTCTCTACAGTTGGTATTAGAGGAAAGGTCTGGTCAACCTTTGAAACTAGGATGTGAAAACGTTAGTGAGATCCCTAGAGATATTTCTAAGGTATGTCTAGGGATGTCCCTAAGGATAAGTATATGTATAGGATATAGTACTAGAACTACGGTAACGATCTTAGAATTTAACCTAAGATGTTAGATATTGAGGGTGATCCCCCTTTACTATGTTGTTTTCCCTAGCATGATTTTTTCCTCTCACACTATTCTTTTGGGGTTTTTGAAAATGGCTAGAAATAGGAAGATTCTTGATAATGGAGGATATGAAGGACAATGGAATGATATTCTTCATGAGAAACCAAGTGAAACGGGATTTGGAATTCCAAACATCGTTATTATGCCTAATCAGAAATCTCATAATATGATCAATAATGTCAACTTTGGTAAGTTTCCTGACTCAGATAATAAGAGAAAGATGGAGTTTCATGATGATCATATAGGAATGAAAGTTCAATTTACCTCATGTAAATCATGTGGGAAGAGGCATCGAGGAGATTATTTCAAAGGAAATGGAAGATTCTTTGGGTGTGGAAAAGAAGGACACAAATCCAGTAAGTGCAATGGAAAAGGTTCATTTAACACTATGGATGAGGATAATGGTATTTCTACGACATCAACAATGGTTAAATGTTTTAAATTTGGAATGTACGGGAATTATGCAAACCAATGCCCTAAGGGAAAGTCTCATGAAGAGAATCAGTACGGTTGTATGGGTAGTATTTATGTTGATGATAATGAAGAGACTACAAATGATATGTGATATGAAATAATTGTTGAATCTCGGTCAATGGTTTAAGAAGGTAGTAGAATGATTACATGTTTATCAAGTGTAATATTGTATAAGTAATCTCATGGTACTACGGAATAAAGAGGCATATGAAGATTGTTACATTGTTGTCTTTCCTATGTTTTGAAAGTTTATGATTAATGGTACTAGTAACCATGAATGGTTATTCAGATATTGTTGGAAAGTAGATGATATGCACATAATGACGGGATAAGGAGAAAATTAAATGTTTGATAGTATTCATGAGCTCATGACTGATATAAGGAGAAGGTTATATCATTGTTTGAGTATATAGAATTTCTAGATTTTGGTATGTGGAAAGAGTTAACTTTTGACAGTATTCATGTTTTCACTAAGATTCAATGGGTATTCATTTTTCAAGAGAATGCATTATTAAGGCCTTCGAATATTTGGAATGTGACCAAAAAGACATATATTATGATATATGGGGATCAATGATGGAATTAACATTATTGTTATATGAAATATCTGGTAATCATTTTCACTATAATATGAAAGTGGACTGCAGTATTATGGATAAGACTAAAGATTGGAATGGATTATGTGGGACATAAGTTAGTATTGTTTAAGGATAGAAGTTTTTTTCGATATTATTTATGGGATGTTATAGTAATGTAGTTTTAGAAAAAGGGAAACCTGCAGGATGGGTGACAACCCATCGCGTCGGACAAGGCTATGGGAATCAAACCCCCCAACCGAAGTGCGACTGGGCTTTATTTCCTACCACTGGCCTATAGGAAGTCCCTGTTTAGTAGAAACTAGTTTATTATATTAAAAAGTATGATATATGATGTATAAGTCAATTTTAGGAAACATATATGATTAATCTCACTATAGATGGGCTTATGTATTTTTGATAACTTTTATAACCTTTTGTTTGAGACAGATGAAATGACCCATAATTCTATCACATGATCTGCTAAAACTTCACCAATGACAAATTCAACTTCATTTCTTTAAGAGATGAAGTGGAAATTTTCCACATAATGAACAACGGTGAGACTGTACCAAAATCACGAAAGTATTTCTTCTAATTCCAATTTCATCAACTTTAGGGAAATGATCTTGAAAACCAAAATTGTTGTCCTAGTTCCCTTATATCCGATTAATCAGATGGTACCTTATATCATCACAAATATCTGGCTTTCTGATTGATGGCTTTTTCATAGCCATGTTCTCTACCACTCTCCATCAGAACATGATGGTCAGATTTCTCCTCCATATCCATATTTTCACCTATGTTCTCCTATGTGGAAACCCAGTGATGAGTTATTTAGGTATCCATTATGTTTCTAACATTCTTTTTTTAAATGATGTTTTAGTATTCTTTTTTACGATGTGGTTTTCAATTAAAGAAACTTTCGAGTAGTAAACCATTTATAACCCCAACGAATTTCGAGGGCGAAATTCATTTTAAGGGGGGTAGAATGTAACACCCCGAGATTTTATAAAAAATATTATATTTAATTTCATTAATGTCTTGTGTTTTACGCTACACCAAATGGTGCTTTCACGACATGCAACCCTGACTTGTCTTGCATTACACGCAGTCACGACCTTCCTTGATAGCGTGTGTCGTACGCAATACCAGGTGTTACTAAACAATGATATATTATTATAATATTATTATTAACTAGTCATTATGAATAGAAATAACTAAAATTTGAATTTTATAAAATTATTATTCATCTTACACATTTTTTGGAACATGGTATAAGAACAAAATAAAATTTTCAGGTAAAATAAATATTTTTCAAAAAATGCATTTTTGCCGCCTTTTGATGGCGCACCAACATTAAATCTATTTTTTGACATGTTTTTATGTTCAATTTTACAAAATAAAATTATTATTTGGAATCATGATATAAAATTTTACCTTGGATAAATTTTTCATATTATTCTAATAACTTTCATATTTTAATGAATAGTAAAAACACGATATATTTAAATTAAAAACAACATTTTTCATTGTAATAACTTATGTGGTTAAATTATAATATTCAATGGTTTTAAAATATAAATAGAATATATTTTTACCATTTAATATAATGTATGTCATTATCATTGATTTTACCTTGAATTTGTAGGTTAAATCAATTCAATCTTTTGTAATGTTTTAAACAAAAACTCGTTTTCTTTCGACAACAGGATTAATTTTAATTTAATTTCTGCAACTTTTGTGTATTGAATTTGGAAAAATGGATTCCATATTTGGAATCAGTAGGTCCAAATTATGTTAATAAGCTACTTTTTATTTTTGGGCTTTATGAATAGTAACTACGGTAAATTTTATTTTCCATAGTGAAAGGTAAATCAAATAATTAAGGGTAAATATAAGATTATAAAATTAACCTAATATCTGCCAAAATCCTATTGGATGACTAAAAGTCGACCCATATCACCTAAGGGTCGGATTAGAATCATTTAATGGACTTTTCCCCCTGAAAATAACTTCATTATTATTAAAACCAAAGAAAGTGACAACATGTTACTCTCTTAAATCTTATAAGTATATTAATTTTAATTTAGTGATAAACTTCATGAAACATCGAACATGAATAGTCTCCAGAAATCTAATAAAATTATCTACATCATATGAATTTATTTATAATTCTTAGGTATTAAATAATTATCATTAAATTTGACAGAATAGGGATGCAGAAATTATTTATTTAGTGAAAAATCAATAATATAGTTTTTATTGAGACATTAATACATATTAAAACGCCCAAAAATCTGCACAGAACATATTATTAGTGTATATATAAATCATCATCCATTGGCCGAATTTTTGACCATTTGGATCCTTATTAAGATGATTATGACAATTATATTATTTTATTTTAAATGATACCAAAGTTGTCACCTTCATAATTTAATAAATATAACAATTTAAATATTGTGATTTTAAGATGATAAATTCGATTAAAAGTATTATTGTGAAAGTTAATAGATTTATCTTCTTCATAGGATTTTAATTTTAATTTTTATGCAAAAATAAGTATATTAAATAATTATACAAAAAATGATGTAGTAATTATTTCATTAAGAGATAAACCAAATAAATGGTTTTAAAAATAATAAAATAAATATTATATGAACTATTTAATGTGCTAAACTAATTTTCTAGATACATATTACCTTTTATGAATCTATTAAAGGTTTTATTTCGAACATATCTTCTGTATATATTTTATTTAAATTCAAATAATTAAATAGTGTCAAAATTGACACTATTGTTATTTTATAAAAATAATATATTATAAAATTGTTTAAAAATCACAAAAATATTTAAAAATTATAAATTTAAATTTATATGTTATAAAATGTTATAAAGTATCCAATTATGGACAATTCACAACAAATAAGTAAATATTTATCATAATTTAAAATTTAGAATGTTATTACCACAAATAATATTAAATTGATTAAATAAGGATAAATCAGGTTGATAATGTTTAAAATAAATTCCTAACATGTATAAATTTGATTGGTTGATAATATTACAACCCTATATCATATATTATTCGGATATGAGTCATTTGTGGAGGTGGGGTTAGATTTATTATAAATTAATATTTTTTAGAATTCCAAAGGTGCCCCTCTCCTCCCTTATAAAAGGGCAGCTCCTCCCTCTCCTCCTCACACCACTTTGAGCTTTCAAGCTCGGCCAACCCCTAAAAAATTATCTTCTCCACTTTCCTAGAAAAATCCTAGAGGTCCTTGTCTTCTTCAAAGACCAATTTTAGTGTCCTAAGAGGAGGTCTCAAAGAGGCGCTTCAAAGAAGAGGTAATGTCTGTTACCGATTCTTTCAACTTTATGTCTTCTTCCACTTCTTATTCTTTAGTTGTTTAATTATGAAATAATAACATAATTATCACTAATATACTGGTATTTTATTATAAGTATTAAACAACCATATTTCACTATTTATCCATCCTATGGATAACAAAATCACCTCGCGTGCGTACGTACGGAATACCGTCTCCACGCCGTGGTGTAATATGTTTTTCCACCAACACCTTACATGGATGGGTATAATGGCGTAAAGAATAACTATATATCATTATTATAACATCATTCTGATTATGATATATTATACCATCCACTCAAATTCTATAATTATGGGAACGAGATCACTGCTCATGTGTACGTACGGACTACCGTCTCCACGACACGATGATATTCATTCTCCATGATTAACCATACATGAATGATCATAAAGTTTATATAATGAATAATAATGAAATATATAAAATAATAATGCTACTGTATTTATGTATATATATATATATATGTACGTCATCTATTTAGTTTCATTCAATTCAATAAGGAAATGAAAACAGCGTTCATGCGTACGTACGGCCTACCGTCTCCATGAACGGTGTATTTCATTTCTTTTATCGATCTATAATATATATGTATATGATTGATATATATTATATATAAATCATGTTTTACATTCTGGAATTATGTAAATCAGGATATAAGTAATAATATCAAGAAATGACAAGTCCAAACACATACGATAAATGGGATGATTTTACCCAAAACGCTGCTTTAACAAGGAATTTACAAAAGAACGGGTAATGTAAAGTCATAAGTGAAACATATATGATATCATAACAATGAATATGATTCTGTAAAAGTCAATGACATTATTTAAATCATTATACAGAAGGTTCATATACGTACAAAGCATATCAGACCTAAGGTAAGGGATAATTTTTCAAATCTCATTTTTATCTGAGATTGCTTATTCGTAAGTATTTACTGGGGGTTATTGCTATCATCCATGTACATGTTTTATAAAAGTGTATTCATGTATTTTTAAAGTCCTTTTTACCAATTTTTTCTTTTACCCCATGGTATGGAAGGAATCTTTCTTTTATTTAACCAACAAGGTACTTTTTGACTTTTCCGACAAAAGTACGAGAATAATGTTTTTTTAACGTATACGGCATGAAAAGATTTTTTATGGTTTTATAAAGCCATATTATCATGAAGCTTCCTAAAAAATATTTCATGAATATTTTCAACAAAATATCTTTCTTTTAAATTTTCATGACGTTTTGTGAAAATAAATTGATTTTTGAAGAAGAAAGGATATTTTCCTCAAGAATTCATTTCATGTGTTTTATCAAAACCATTTTCCATCTTAGATGAGATTATTTCATATGTGTATGTTTCAAGTACAATGTCCTTATGATTTACATGGTTTCACTTTTCTAATTATGAAATGATATCCATTTCTTTTATGTGGATTATGTGATGATGGGATGATGTTTATGAAACCCATTTTATTCTTTGGGTTATGATGAATGTTTTATGTTTATTTTGTAAAACATGTAAGAATGATTTCATTATGAGATGGGTGGGACCTATATCTCTCTCCAATGCATTGGGTAAAGATTTATATCTCATTAGATAGACATGGCTGGAACGGTAAGTTAATCTAGTTCAGTGTTACAGGACTGAAATGAGGAGTGAACTCAATTTAGAAAGGGACTTCGTCCACTAAGATGGTCTTGGCAGTAATGCCTTGGCTACTATGGAAATCATAAGAAGTGATGAATGGTTTACACAATTACATGTTTTATTCCCATGCTATTTTATCATGGTTTATGGTCCATTATGAAATATGCCTTATGTACTCCCATGTTTTATGTCGTTGCTCAAGATTTTGATGTTTGAACATTATGTTCATGTTTTTAAGTTCAAATGTATATGGTATGTTTTATTGTATCCATGCTTACCCTTACTGAGCATTTGAGCTCAACCATTTTATATTTTATTTTCCCACAGGATCAAAAGAAAGGTTTTAGGTAAGGAAACAAAAAGTGGAAGATCTTTATGGGAGATGTTGAAGATCTTTCACCATGATTATAAGATTACGTTCCACATTTCCAAAGATAATAAACTATTACGGGCATTGTGTGTCTGTTTTTGTTATGTATTAAGTATTCCACAAAAGTAATGTAATGTCCATGTACGTCAAGCTTTGGGTCTCTACAATTGGCATGTAAAAAATAACAATCTCAAAGTCACATTACACCATGATACTCAAAATTAGTATGATTACCTCCCGAGTCATCTGTAACTGAAAAATAGAATGATAATTATTTACATGACATTCTAAGTAGCTGACCATTCCCTAGGTATATCTATCCCACTAAATCTAAGATTTACACAACAATAACACCCATAAAAAAGGTCAACTACTAAATGAAGATCAAAAAACAAAATATTTCATTTTAGAAATACATTTCATATATGAGATTAAGGCACCCTAATAGTACCACCCACCAGAAAAGATTCACAACCATGTTTCAAGGATCAAAGGTTCTGAGGGAGCTACCTACCTCAGACTATCCCCTTACAGAGGCATAAAAGGTAGACCCTATATATAGGTCATTCTATAGAGATCACTATGCTCTACCACATATCACTTATTTTCAACACATCCAAATGAATGTTAAAGAGTCCTACAGGAAATGCTTGCATTTCTTCCTAATAAAATCTCACCAAATCATTTAAACTACCCTTACATGAGGTTTAAAGCTATTAAAACCACATAAGGACCCATTTTAAGTAATTAACTGAATTAAAATTTAAATGATTAAACGTTTTATAATTTTTATTTTAATGAGTTTCAAGCACCATTCATATGTTAAAATTGCTTGGAACCTTAATTATAGAACATAAAAAAGGTAACACAAAAAGGATTTATCAAATTTTCTTTTGAACATCATTTAGTTATCTTCCTTCCAATCCAAATTAGTAATATTATCATGTGAAATTTTATTTATTCTTTTTAATATTCCATGAGATTATCACAATTGGACTTAGTTAAAGAAAATTTCACTTCCAATCTATTTAGGAACACACCATTTAAGATAAAATTGAAATTTTAATCAACTAATTCCTCATATAAATATAGCTCAAAAGTGGATAATCGCTATTTTAATAATTTAATAGGGGCATGTTAAATTAAGATTCTACCATAAATTTATATGTAACATCATATAAGTCAATGCAGACACTTAAATAACCATCCCTTTTAGAATATGTATACCCCCTTGGAATTAAATAGTAATGCTTGATGCGGTAATGGTGACCTACAAAGGTCCTACAAAGTATGCAATATCACAATTTTAAATCACCCTTAATGGGTATATAAAATATAATGTATGCCCAACTGTCATAATTTTTTGAAGTATATCATTTATAAATATTATCCAATGGGTCTCCATTACCTAGTGATAGGGGAATATGAAATTATAATGGAAAAATATCATTTAATGTAAAAATGTAAAAGGGATTTAAATTTATAATTGTATCGATGAGTATCATGATCATATATACCGGTTTGATTAACTGGGTTTCATTTTCCCAATCTAAAATTTACCCATACACTATTAATTAGAAATTGGTTTTCCTTTAATCGCAATACTAAATATTTCATCCCATGTAAACAATGGTAAATGTCTTAATCATACCGAGATTAGTTTTCTAAGGTTTCACCAACAATTTATGACGGAAAAAACTATTTAGGCTGATAATGGTATCTTAATAACTAATTGTATATTAAAATATGAATATGCATATTATTACAAGTTGGGAGTAAAATAAAACATTGAAATTAATTAAGAAAAAATGCAACCTAAGAAAGAAAGCACCAAATCATGGTATACATGAAAAAGATGATAAATAAACCATAAAATAATGTTTTATGAGAAATATAATAAATGGATCACACCTCATGTTATATAATTATGAATTTTAAATAAATAACTTAGTGAGTAAAAAATAATAATTATAAAAAATACCTAATATGGTATATAATAGACATGCTCATAAACACTAAAGGCACATCAAGAAATCTCAAGAATCCTAGTAATGCAATCTAAACATCATGGAATATTCATGGAACATGAATCTATATCTACCTATGATTATTGATGTAATACTACATAGTTGATAAACTAAGCCAAGGGTAAACACTAAAATATCATAAAATAATATTTATCAAATAGTACACCCATCACTTGAGATAAAATCATAATAAAATATAATTAAGAAAATCTTGAACACCAATTGCATACCCAACCTCTTAGAATTTTCCTCATGTGTGGGTTGATCACTCATAGGCACAATTATTTACCATGAAAGGACACATTTCCCATATATTGACTACTAGCCCAAAATAGTATAAAAATGGAAAATGAGATTTAGATACCACTTTATAAGGTCTCACCCTGACTGGCTGTGTAACAGTATCCAGATCGGTCACCATGTGGCCTTATGCATGCATCCTCATACGACAGAGGTTACAAACTTGTAGTGAGTGTGAAATTATGTTATAGTGGGGTGAATATACCCTGATGATAAAAGTTTCGTTGATATATAATAGATGATAAATAAATCAAATTATGGAGAAAGAAATAATAATAACTTTTATGAAATGATATAAAATGGACATCACCAAATACAGTGATGCATTCTTGTCAAGATGAATCTAAAAAACTAAAGGGAATGTAAATAATAATATATAAGAACCAAACTAATGAATAAAAATCACCAAGGGTGATCTCTATGAGCTTCCTGAGTAGTGGCTTATTCTTATGGTTCTGTTTATCAAGTACAATGCACATCATAAGAAGAAATCCATAGAATTGAAAAGCTGAGATATTCTAAGGTACCCTAATGAAATGATCACATGGGAAGGGTGTGAGATATACCCAGTATGACAACACCAATGGAATTTAAAGGATAATTCATTCCATGAGTATAAAGTGAAATATTATGTAGGTAAATTGATAAGTAGTAATTATACAATATAAAGGGATTTGTTTAGATTCCTAAGGTATACTTGGAAATATGTACCTGATTCAGCCAATACTGGATTCCTATAAACATATGAAAACTTATAAAAATATGATATAATATAATAATATGCCATCAAAACTATATATCAAGAAAGGACTGAGCCAAGGCTTCTGATTTGGCATAGTGGGCATGTCATTTAATTTTACATAATTATCTGTTTGTATATTGCTCAAAGAGTCATATCATTAATTAAATTGAATAGAATCATGGGTTTTTATTGGGGTAACCTTATAAAATAACAAATGCATCACACCAATATCATCAGAACACTCCAAATCCAAAGGATTCAATTCATGGTAATCCATAAATAGAATCCCAAGTATCACTCTTAGTATAATAAAAATCATGTACCCTCAGAGCTTATCCTAGGCCTCTCATAAAGGGGTCTGGGTTTAAATCATGGAATGGTGTAACCATATTTCCACTGAGCCCATCCATGGGTTCTCCCATAAAAACAGGTATGTCTTATATCCATTTATGCAAACTTCATAGTTAACTCGTCCAAGATATAACATGTATCACTCATTACACAAAAACTCTTAAAACATTATGTGCCCATCCTTGGAGTTCCTTAAAATGGAACCTAAGTATCTATAAATGTGTAAATAATACATTAATTCAAATTAAATACATATATTAAAGAGCTCAGGGGTTAAACCATATCATCCTAACAAGAAATTGTCTTTAAATATTATTACACCCATTCTCCATTTTAATTTACATAATAATATGTTATGTCCTATAACAAATCATTTAGCTTTTTAAAATATCTACTCCATTATAAATTATTAGTAATTTTTGGTTTAATATATTATGGATTGGTAGTATTCCCATGTAAGATAGCACCATACATGAAGCAGTATAAGTTAGTCCATGATTACATGCACTCTAAAAAAATCTTCCTGTTCGTTATTTAATAAAAATGCCTTAATTACTTCATAGAGGGTTTGGTCACTAGATGATAACATGGAGGGGTGTCACATCCTCCCACAGGTCATCTAAACAAAAAAACATTTTGTAAGACAACAAACCTCAGTGAGGATCTTTATTATAAAATACCATTACGTAATTTATGTAATTCAAGGGAACAACCATAATGGTGGTTGAATCATTAGGTACATGACCAAAAAAATGAAAAATTAATTTACAAGAGATAATATAATTAGGATGAGAGGTTTTGAAAATTGATTTCCATATTTTAGAGGTTTTACATAGAATTAATGGTGCATAGAAAAATGTCACACTTCAAAAATAAAATAGATGTTGTGGTAAAATATTTATAACTTCGACCTTATATGAGTTAATGTTGCACTGACTATTATTAACTCTAGAATTGGTCCATGTAACGACCGAAAAATTAATTAATTAAAATTTCTATTGCCCTATTTAAATTTCTGTTTATGGTTATGTAAAACGTATGCACTTATTTTGTTTTATGTTTTGGATTTTAAAATACCGTTAAGAATTGTGACAATTAATAATATTGTCGTTGAACAGTGATAAAATGATTGGTATATATATAGGGATTTAACAAATTCAATTTACTCAGACATAGGAAGTGATGTCCTCATCTTGTAGACTTTCCCCATACGAAGCCCATTTTTTGGAGCTCGGAAAGGAGGTGGTGTCCTTGGGCTTTTCCCTTGGCCAAGCCCAAGCTGATCTTGAACATGTTAAGCTTGAGCAGAACTGACTATGGGAGAAGTGGAAGATAATAGAGATTACCACCCGACTGATGTTATCCGAGCCACAGCAAGAGTCTTTCACTATCGCACACCTTACCCTTCAGTCTTATGAGGGTGTTATAAGGGGTTATCTAACAAGACCCTAGCACTATGACCATGTATATTGTTTTTTTAATGAATGTGCATTCATTTTATTATTGACCCTTGGTTAATAGTTTTTAAAGAAAAAATAGTGTTTTTAGTTAATATTCAACTAAGAAATATATTTTGATGAATTAATGGATCTTTTAATTAAATAATAATTTAATAAAATATTGTTATTATTAAATTACTATTTATTAAATATAAATTAACGTATAATTTTATGAATGGAATTGTAATTTTTATTAAGGTTTGAAAGATATTTTTGTGAAAACCCATGAATTTTAGATAAATGTTGGTATTTATTTTAAAAGTAAAAATTCACATATTTAGAAAATTATTTAGATAAAATAAATACTTTTTTTTGGATTCAGGATATTGAAATTATCCAACGGTGAATTTTTCAAAATTTTCTGAGGAAATCGATTTTTTTGGTAAAAATTAAATACCATTTAAATATATAATGTGTTTTATGACATCATAAATACCCAATATTGATTTAATAACATACAATAAACATTATATTAGTACAATATATGTTTTACCATTAAAATAATTTGTTTTTGGGTTTGTTGATTTATTTTACAAAGCTTTAGTAGACCCTCCAAGACTTATAAAACATTTTGTCTTTTAAAATTGTTTTCCTTGAGAGTGTGACTCACCTGAACATAAGAAACCCTATTATTTTATGCATTTTGTATATTTTCCTCATAAAATATAGTATTCCACTCCCATTTGAAAAAAACCATGGGCTGGTTTGTGGTTTTGATTAGTTTAATGTGTGGTGCCCCAAAACTAAATAATAATGAATTCCCTCTCTTTCCCTATATAAACCCACCCAAGGTCCCACTTACTATTCACATAAAGACTTTTTAGTTCATCCAAACTCTTCCCCCACCTCTCTATAATCCTCCCAAGGTGCCCCAAGCTCCCAATGAGCCTCTCTCTTGCCTTTCCCAAGCCTTTGGTAGCACACTTCCAAGTAAGGGATTTCTTCCATTATCATTTTGTCCAATTTTTTTTATGTTTGTACGCCCTTTTTTCAATTAAAAATGTTGGGGTATTATTTCACACCTCCACCATACTTCCCTATTTGTGTTTTGAAGATGGGATACCCCTTTATCTCTCATTAATTCCGCCCATGTACACCTGTTACCATGCCAAAATTCCGTGAGGGATTTATCTCTCCTCTTTTACATCCAATAATTCTTTTTTATTATGCATCTAAATTCCATTATGTTTGTTGGGACCTATATCTACATGATCCCCTTACACTCCATTTCATGTACATATGATTAAACACCTATTTCTATCTCATCAACCATTTTCATGAAACCTTATGTCACGTTGTTATGCTGCTGAAATTGCACCACATTTTTTCCAAGCCAAGATCATTGTGTAGTGAATACCATACCCATGTCTCAATCAAGAGTATTAACCTTTATGCACATATATATATATATATATATATATATATATTTATTAGTACTTTCTTGTATTTATTCCACATTAATTAATCATGGAATAACTTATCATGTTGATTCATTCTATGTTATATGATCCATGTGGCCCACTTATGCACGAAATGAAATGTTCAAGAAGGGTGTGCCCTGATAGTGCCCCAATGCATTGGGGGAAGTATAGTATCATGATAAGTCCTGTTAAATGAGTGTTTACTCATTCTAATTCAAGTTAAATGAGGTTTTAATCATTCATCATGTGCAATGAGGGTTTACTCGTGCTACATTTTCAATGAACCTTGGCTCATGCTAAATTCCATGTTAAGTGTTGTTTCCACTTTTCCATGTTATGATTATAATTCTTTATCATGAATTTGTATTAATTTTTCTATTTTACTCCATTGATATGCCAATTTGTTTAACATATATTGTATTTCTCATTTATTTCCATTTTTATTCCCTTAGTGGGATTTATAGCTCACCCTTGTCTTATGCATGTCCTCAGGTTATCCCATGCAATGCGAAGTATGAGGAAATGTAGTGGTCCTGTAAAGGATGTTTTCAATAAAGATGTTGTATTTCATTTATTAAGTTGTTATGTAATGATCCTAAGCCACAAATACACTATACCTCTCTATCTTCTATGTTGTATCAAGTGAATTTTATGTAATAAATCATGTTTTAGTGTGTAATAAAGAGAAGGGTTGTTATAGATGGTATCCGAGAATAGGTTTGGTTATTTTTGGGATTAGGATTAGAAAACCCTAGTGATGCCTTAGAAAAAAATACTATGTATGATAAAAACATTCCTAATTTTTGGTGGGTATTGAGTAAGTGATTTATCAAGAATATACATCCATGTCTGGATACGAGTAGTTTGAGGTGGCTCTAGAATAGATGTACCTAGGGGAGAAAACCCCGACAAGGAGTTTCAGGCTTGACCCAAGGTATCCTGGTACACAACAATGGGCCTTACTGCACTCTTGGTTACGACACTCCCAGGGGATATGCTTTAGAAAATTAACAATCCTAGTATGAACCATTATTAAGGGAATTAAAAAAATCCCCTAAGAATAAATGTATTAAAGTAGATCATGGATAACATACATTAAAGCCTATAGATTCAGAAGTAAAGGAAGTAAAAGCTATTTATAAGTTATATTCTTTGTCCTTGGATTACCCTTTATGTGTTACCATTGAATTTCCTTTTATTCCATCTAATGGATGATAATAGGAGGACTCGTGCTAACAACCGATGGGAAGACCAATGTGATGATTGTTCTAATGAGATTCCCAATTCGATAGGTGTGCGAATCATGAACATTTTTACGATACTATCTCAGTTAACCCAAGAATTTAATAGAAACATGGGTCAACAAGAACGTTCAACCCCCCCCCCCCAAAAGAAAGAAAAAGTCACTATCGAGAGCTTCATGAGACAAAGGACTCCTAATTTTAATGGATCATTCGATCCCTCAATCGCCAAACAATGGATAAAATATATTGAAAAGATCTTTTCCATACATCAATGTTCTGAATGAGAGAAGGTTCTCTGGGATGCTTATCTAATAGAGGGTGAAGCCGATCATTGGTGGAAATTGATAAAAAAAATATAAAGCCTATGAAAACGATTGAGGCGTTTGAATGAAACGATTTCTAGAAGAATTTTTTTGATAAATATTTTCCGCACACCTTCTAGCATAAGATGGAAAAGGATTTCTTTGCCCTCAAGAAAAAAAGATGATGAATCTGTTAGAGATTATGAGGAAAACATCACAAGGATTGCACGATACGCTACTGACTTTGTTGTTACCCCTGAATGTAAGGTTGAACACTTCTTTGGTGGCCTAAAACCTAGCCTAGGAAAGCCCTGTTGATCCGCGACTTCGACATCTATGAGGAAATTGTCTGATGTTCCCACAAGGTTGAAATTGAGATTAGAAAACCTCAGGGGTATCATGGGGACATGAAGCATAAGTTGGACCTCAATTATGGTGGTTCGATGGATAAATCCAACAGTGCTTTGAAAATCCAACACCCTACATGCCAACGGTGTGGAAAGAAGCACCGTAGAAATTTCTTGAAGGGGATGAGTAAATGCTTTAGGTGTGAAATATAAGGGAACCTTTCCATTAACAACCAATAAGAATAGCGAATGTATGGGAGATATTTTTCCATCACTACCACCAAAGTGGTCCTTGACAACGAAGTGGTGATACGTACACTAGTTATTCATTCATGAAGATTGAATGTAATTTTTGATTCAAGTTCTACACATTCTTTTATATATTGAATATTTAATATAAAAATCCAAACACCACCACAAATCATGGAAGTAAAGATGTCATTGAGTACGAAAATTGGGGAAATCATTGCATCCCATGAATATAACTCCTCTCCTGTCTTAATGGGTGGAATGAACTTCTCGCCGAACCTCTTCACACATCCTATAGTGGAATTTGATACAATTCTTGGCATGGATTGGATTTCCTTATATAGAGCCAACATAAATTTCCATGCGAGGTAAATCACTCTCTATGTGGAGAATCAACCCCTGATTCAGTACAAGTGCAAGGAGGAAGATGGATCTTCTTTAGATCCATCATCGAAAGCATGGGTATTATTTCCCAATGAACACACATATCTGGCTCAGATGATTGATTCTAAAGAGGCATCCATCCATGAAGACATTCCTATTGTGAGGGATTTCACTGAATACTTTCTTGAGGAATTGTCTGGTCTTTCTCTTAGAAGAGATGTTGAGTTCTCAATAGATCTTATACCTAGGGCATTGCCAATATCCAAGAATCTGTATAAAATGGCTATTGTGGAGCTTGAGGAGATGAATAAACAACTAAATGGGAATCTCGATAAATGGTTTATACTCCCAAGTGCTTCACCATGGGGTGCACCAGTCCTCTTCGTCAAGAAGAAGGATGGGTCAATGCTCCTTTGCATCAATTATCATTAGCGTAACAAAATAACAATAATGAACAAGTATCCCCTCCCACGAATTGATGACTTTTTCGATCAGCTGCGTGGAGCACAATAATTCTCCAAGGTAGATTTTTCGTTGATATATTATCATGTAAGGGTGAAGAAGGAATATATCCCCAAAACTAATTTTTGTACAAGATTAAATCTTTCCCAGCATAAGTGTTGCTCTGAAAGTCCCTGGCTGCTTTAATGTCTATCCAGTGGTTCCAATCTCAATTTAGGAATTCGATGGAGCGTCTTCAATGTTTTCCATGGACTTGGTTGCGATATTTATGCGGTGATGGCCTTTGGTGGAGGTCTTTTCCAAGCATGCTAATGGGGAATGGGGACTGACTCAGCGAGTGTCTGTTGGGATTTTAGGGCCACAGCAAATCCTCCTCTGCTTCGCTGATGAGGATGATCTGATTAGAGCCTGGTCAAGTGATATTATATCTGTTCATGTTTTTCATTTTCCCCTTCTCTATTGGTCTTTTGATCTTCATATGAATTGGGACATGCCAACCTCGATGATTTGGCTTTAATTTCCTGGGTTGCCGCTGCCTTTCCAGAACCTTGGACTTTTACGGTCAATTGGGAACTCCATTGGACGATTTCTCTATTGTGATCATCGTACATCATCACTATCACACCCAATGGCTGCGTGGATCTGAATTGAAATGAATTTATCACATCCAACACTGGATCTAGTGTGTATTGTGATTGAAGGGGAGTACAGGTATGTTCAATCCATCCTCTATGATTCAGGGGTCAATTTCTGTTCCTTCTGTCATAGGCAGGGACAGTGGGTCTCTGAATGGCGCAAGTATTCTATAAATGGGGGTTGTGCTGGACCTCCAACATCAAATGAGGCACATATAGTGAAGGTGGTGAGGGGTTCGGTTTGTTTTGGTCCATATGGGAATGAACAAAGGGAAGAGAATATGGAGACTCCTCTTTCTGGTGGGATGGAACAGCAGCTAGTGGGGTTTCGGCCTGGTGCCTCTCTCATCAATGAAATCCATCAGGAGGCCACGAGGAAGGATGGACTTGGGATTTTTGAATAGGGGGTGAGAGTGGATGAATCTACCATGGGCTGTACAGTGGTGGAAGAGCAAACTCACCTTGCAGCAGAGTGTGAGGTTATGAAAAATTTTCATGAAGGGGCTCCTTTGCATGTTGTTGTGGTGAAGGATGTGTGACCTATTCTGAATCCTTCGGTGAAGCAAGTCTTTGATTGTCTGAATTCAGATCTTGGGAGCTGGAAGAGGCCTTTGGCAGATAACATAGGAAATGGATAGTTGCATATGGTTACTGTTCCTACTTGTAACCAGTTTGAGGGATTAGTGATTGAGAATGGTTCCCCCATGGAGGAAGGCCCGCAAGAGACTGACCCAGATAAGTTGCAGATTGATTCATATTAGCAGCCTACAGTGATTGAGGATAAAATGGGGAAGAAGGCCTTTTATGGTCTTGGCAATGAGGTGCCACTTCAATGTCTCGCTTCAATAGACACTAATAGGGAAGCGCAGCAGCCAGGAGGAGGATGTCTACCTACGCTAGAGGGAAATTTGATTAGAGGAACTGATGGATATCAATTGACAGATTATGTGCACATCAATGGAAAATGGGAAAATGTCTCTGGTAGTGACAAATAAAACACTAATGCTGTCTCCAAACAGTCCTACAATGATATTGTGAAAGCGGGAAAAAATTAGGTGTCTGCAAGTGACGGCCGAATGACTACCCCACCAAGGAGAAGGCTGAGGAAAGATTACTCTTACCTGTCGAATCCAATGTCTACGAGATCATCCTCCAAGAGGGAGAATTTTCCTGGGGTTGTCTCTAGTTTGAAAAAGGGAATGAAATCTTCTAAGGATTTTATTTCATTGGAAAAGTTGAATCTGAGAAAGAAGTATGCCATGATTCTAAAGCACTATGAAAGCTCAGAGTGGGAATCAGCTTCTGCGGATGAAGCAGTTTATCATGAATATGGTGACGGGTATGATGTTTTCCAATCTATAGTTGTGTTTTCAGGTGTGTTGTACTTTTTTCTGCACTTTTCCATTATTTTAATAAATGGTTAGAGGTCTTCCTCTGACTGAGCTTTCCTGGTATTCTAATATACTCAAAAAATAAGGAGGATCATGAAGAGAATCTAAGAAATATACTAGAGACCTTGCTAAAATAGAAGCTCTATGTAAACTATTGAAGATGTGAGTTATGGTTGAAGGAGGTCTCATTCTTAGGCAATATCTTCATAAGAAATGTGATATCTGTGAATCCCTACAAGACTATTGTAATAGAGGGATGGATGAGGCCAACATAGGTAACATATATCCATATCTTCTTATGGTTAGCTATATATTATCGATTATTTGTGAGACATTTCTCACAATTTTCGAACCCTATTACCAAGATAACTTGGAAGGGAGTAAAGTTTTCTTGGAGTGATGAATGAAAATAAAGGATCAAAGAGTGGAAAAGGAGGATTATCACTATTCTCAGGCACACATTAACCAAAACCTGTGAAATGTTTGTGGTATTCAGTGATGCTTTGAAGAAAGGACTAGGTTGTGTGTTGATGCAAAATGATAAAGTCATTGCATATGATTCAAGGAAATTGAAAGTTAATGAGAAGAATTATCCAACACATGATATATAGTTTGTTGTGGTGATCTTTGCTTAAAAAATTTGGTGGTATTATCTCTTTGGGGTGAATTGTGAAATATATACAGACCACAAAAGCCTCAAATATATTTTTAGACAGAAAGGGTTTGGCATGCGCCAACAAAGATGGTTAGAGTTGATCAAAGACTATGACGGATCATTCCATTACCACCCTGGGGAAACGAACAAGGTAGAATATGCTCTAAGTAGAAAATAACCGACAATTCTATCATTAATGAGAATTGAAAAGGATCCACTAGTATAAGGAAGGACTTTAGCGACCTCCAAAAGCCGTCGCATAAGGCATAGAGCGACCGCCTAGCATCCGCCAAATGGAGGATGCTTTAGGCATGTCGTTGTTTCCTTTAGCATCTTCCACTTGCTGGAAACTATATATAACATCAAGATTACCTATAACAACTTCCATATGGAAGTCTCTATAACTTAATTCGACACAGTCTATAGCGACCGCCAAATGGGGGTTGCTATAGGTTTTTTATTTTTTTTAAGTCACAACAGCATTAAAATAATTCTATATTTCAAAAATACCAAAAATATTTCAAAATACCTAAAACCATGAGAACATAAATCTCTTTTCCATATCATCTTCAAGCTCCACACCCATCATGGAATAAAACTACATCACAAAAATTAATAAAATAATTTGTGCAAAAAAATATTTCAACTAATAATTGAAATGCAATTTAAACCCCATATTTGGTCATCCCGGACAAAACTCACATTTAATTGACCTTAAATCTACTCAGATATATAAAAAATAACAATTTAAAATTTTTCCTGTGATTTTAGGTCATTTTGAAATAGTTTTCTATAGATTTGATTCTTTATCGCACGTTTTGATGTTTTATGACACTAAAATTGCATTTTGGGTCACCCCGCACAAATGGAATCTCTGATTGACATTCTGTCTATTTGAAAATTTAAAAATTTACTCTATGGTTGTTTTCATCTGATTTCACTAAATTCAGAGGTTGTACAACTATTTTTTATCCTCAGATGCACCTTTTTTAAAAGGCGTCAAACCTCTCAAAAACCACGTATTTGGTAGTTCTGGGTAGACTGAACCTTATATTTATGCTTTGTCTCCTCGTACACATTAAAAAGAATAATAAGATATATTTTCTTTGATTTCAAGTAATTCTGAGGTCGTTTGGTATATATCTATGAATGTTAAATAGATGTTTTGATGTTTAATGACATTAAAAGTGTGTTTTCTGTCATCCCGAACAAACGACACCACCGATTTACATACCATCCTTGAATATTTCACATATAACTCTACGATTTTTTTGTCTTATTTACGCGCATTCGGTGGTCGTTTTCTTTGTTTTGACCCCCACATGCTTTTAAGGGGCATAAATCCTTTAAAAATCGCATATTTGGTCCTTCCGGGAAACCGAATGTCCGATTGGAATTCCTTAAACTCTTACACAACAAGAATAGTAATGAAAATTTATTACTATAATTTCAGGTCATTCCGAGGTCATTTGATATGGAATTAACTATTAAACGCACGTTTTTCTATTTTATGACACTAAAACTGCTTTTTCGATCATCCCCTCCAAACGACATCTCATATTTATGTTCATTCATCCGGACCAATTTAAAATTCAATCTAAGTTTGTTTTCATCTTTTTTCAAGGAATTCAGAGGTCATTCAGATGATTTTGACCCACGAACATACCTTTTTCCGGGCGTCCTTCCTTTAAAACCCTCATATTCTGTTGTTTTTTGCAGACCGCACATCTGATTGACGTTTCATCTTCTATTACATATCAAAAATAATAATAAGACTATTGTGATGGGATTTTAGGTCATTCTAATGTCGTTGGATATGGAATTGACTATTAAATGCACGTTTGGGAGATTTATGACACTAAATGTCTGTTTTTAGTCATCCCAGGAAAACAACATCTCATATTGATATTCCTTATTCTTGAAAATTTTAAAATTAACTATATGGTTGTTGTATGATTTCACGACATTCGGAGGTCGTTCGACTTGTTTTAACTTCCAAACACACCTTTTTAAAGGGTTTTAAACCTTTAAAAACAGAATATTCAACAGTTCTGGGAAGACCGTGCATCCAATGGATGTTCCATCTACTCATAAACATCAATAATAACAATAATATTGTCTTCCTATGATTTCAGGTCCTTCTGAGGTAGTTTGATATGGAATTGACCGTTAAACGCATATTTTAGTGTTTTAAAAGTGTGTTCTCGGTCATCCCAGCCAACAACATCTCGGATTGATGTTATCTATGCTCAAAAAATTTAAAATTAACTCTATAGTTTTTTTTTTCTAATGCAAAGTAATGTGCAAGGCATTCGACTGATTTTGACCCCCAGAGGATCCTTTTTAAAAGGCGTCCAGCCTTTAAAAACTACATATTCTATCATTTTGGACAGAACACACATCTGATTGACATTCTGTTTGCTGTTACACATGAAGAATAATAATACGATGGTTTTCTTGTGATTTCAGGTCATTATGAACTCGTTTGATATGTAATTGACTGTTAAACGCATGTTTTGGTGTTTTATGACACTAAACGCGTGTTTTTGGTCAACTCGGGAAAACAGAATCTTGGATTTTTTTAGGTCTACTCAACCAATTTAAAATTCACTATTTGGTTGTTTTCCTCTTATTTCAATGCATTTAGAGGGCGTTCGACTAGTTTTGACCCCCAAACACACCTTTTTAAATGGCGTGAAACCTTTAAAAAGCACATATTCAATAGTTCTAGGCAGACCAAAAGTCCAATTGATGCATCATCTACTCATACACATTAATAATAATAATAATACAATCTTCCTATGATTTCAGGTCATTCTGAGGTCATTTCATATGGAATTTACCGTTAAACGCACGTTTTGGTGTTTTATAACACTAAAAGTTCATTTTCAGTCATCCTGGCCAAACGACATGTCAGATTGATGTTTCGTCTACTCAAACAATTCACTATTAACTCTATAGTTGTTTTCATCTGATTTTATGGAATTCGTAGGTCATTTGGTTGATTTTTCCACCAAGGGCACCTTTTTAAATCATGTCCACCCTTTATAAAGCCCATATTCGGTCATTTCAGGCAGACCGAACATCCGATTGACATTATGTCTCCTGGTACACATCAATAATAATAATAAGATGAATTTCCTATGATTTTAGGTCATTATGAATTTTTTTTGATATGGAATTGACCATTAAACACACATTTTGGTGTTTTGTGACACTAAAATGGTGTTATCGATCATCCAAGACAAACAGAATCTCAGATTTATGTTTCCTTTTCTCTAAAAATTTATAATTCACTCTAGGGTTGTTTTTGTCTGATTTGATGGAATTCAGAGGTTGTTCGATTAGTTTTGACACCCAAACACATCTTTTTAAAGGGCGTCCAAACGTTAAAAACCGTATATTCTATCATTTTGGGCAGACCGCATGTCCAATTGATTTTTTTTGTACTCATACACATCAAGAATAATTATAATACGATATTACAATGATTTCAGGTCATTCTGAAGTTGTTTGATATGTAACTGACCATTAAACACACGTTTTGGTGTTTTATGACACTAAAAGTGCATTTTTGATCATCCCATCGAAATGGAATCTTTGATTGATGTTACGTCTACACGACCAATTTACAATTCAAACTACGGTTGTTGTCATCTGATTTCATGGAATTTGGTGGTCTTTCGGATGATTTTGACCCCCAGACGTACCTTTCTAAAGGGCATCCATCCTTTAAAAACCACCTATTCAGTTGTTTTGGGCTTACCATACATCCAATTGACTTTCTTTCTACAATTACATATCAAAAATAACAATAAGATGGTTGTCCTGTGATTTTAGGTCATGCTGATGTTTTTTGATATGGAATTGACCGTTAAACACACATTTTGGTGTTTTATGACACTAAAGATGCATATTCGGCCATCCTAGGAAAATGACATCTTGGATTGATGTTCCATCTACTTGACCAATTCACAATTACCTCTACAATTTTTGTCATCTGATTTAATGGAATTTGGGCATCATTTGTTTGATTTTGACCCCTGAATGCACCTTTTTAAGGGGCTGTCCAACCTTTAAAAACTGCATATTCGGTCGTTTCAGGTAGTCCACGTAACCGATTGAGGTTCCGTCTTCTGGTACACATAACGAATATAAATAAGATGGTTTTCCTATGATTTCAGGACATTTTGAAGTCGTTTGATATGGAATTGACCGTTAAATGCACATTTTGGAGTTTTATGACTCTAAAAGTGTGTTTTTAGACATCCCGAGAAAACGATATATTAGATTGATGTTCTGTCTTCTCAACAAATTTTCAATTCACTATATGGTTTTTTTCAGATTTCACATCATTCAGAGGTAGTTCGACTAGTTTTGACCCCCAAATACACCTTTTTAAAGGGCGTCAAACCTTTAAAACCGCATATTCAATAGTTCTGGGTAGACCGCTTGGCCAATTGATGTGTTGTCTACTCTTAAAAATCATGAAAAATAATAATATGGTATTCCTATGATTTTAGGTCATTATGAGGTCATTTGATATGTAATTGACCGTTAAACAAATGTTTTGGTGTTTTATGACTCTAAATGGTCGTTTTCGGTCATCCCGGCCAAACGACATCTCGGATTGATGTTATGTCTTCTCTACCAATTTAAAATTAACTCTATGGTTGTTTTCTTCTGATTTCATGTCATTCGGACGTCATTTGATGGATTTTTACCCCCGATCACACCTTTTTAAAAGCCGTAGAACCTTTAAAAATAACATATTCAATCATTTCTGGATAGAACGAACTTCCAATTAACGTTTCGTCTACTTTTACACAATACGAATCATATTAAGACAGAATTCCTATGATTTTAGGTCGTTCCAAGGATGTTTGATACGGAATTTACAGTTAAACGCACATTTTGGTGATTTATCACACTAAAGGTGCGTATTTGGTCATCCTGGGAAAACAACATCTCCAATTGATGTTTCATATGCTCGACTCATTCAAAATTCACTCAATGGTTGTTGTCGTCTGATTTGACAGCATTCAGACATCGTCCGGATCATTTTTTCCACCGGACGTACCTTTTTAATGAACGTAAAACTATTAAAAATCACATATTTGGTCATTCTGGAAAGACTAAATGTCGGATTGATTTTATGTCATCTCTTACACAACACGAATAATTGGTTTGGGTTGTCCGTCGTATGAATAATATTCAGATCAGATTCATGTTGACCATTCTTTACCCATCTAATATTTTGTCATGATACAATACGTTATAAATTTTTTAAAGACCCGTAAATTTCAAGGGAATTTTTTTCTTAATTTTCTTTGGAATTTTACAAGAACGCAGTTTCTGACAGCACCTGATTCCGAGGCCCGGTGTGCCCGGAATCATTTTCCGAAGTTTGGCTCGGGTACGTTCAGTGAACGGACGAGCAGGTTTTTCTAACTTTTGAACCGGTGCCCGGAATGGAATTCTGAGGGCACCGATGGAATCGGAGCGCCGATATTTCCTTAAAAATGCCTCTTCCGGAGTTGCGTTTGCTCGGTTGTGGTTTTTAATTTTTGGGCTTAAAGTTAAGAAATAAAATAATTGTACGACAAACTTTATTTTATTTCTCTTAAGCCACTTGGAATCCACTTGAAGCCACTTAAAGCGTCTTAAGCAGAGTTGATGCGGATAGGGTGCTATCCAAAAATATCCTACCGTCGTGGTAGGATATTTGTGAGGTGGGGCCCACACGAGCCCCACCGTTTCATTTCCGCTAAGTATCGCACCCGCGAAAACCCGTCATTATGAAAGTCAACTGACACGTTTTCTTAAATTCTTAACGCACCATTTAATTGGGCGGTTTTATTCGTGAATTAAATGGTCAGTTTCTTTCGTTAAATTAATTCTGCGTATTAATGGGTCGTTACTTACCTCATATTCGTTTGTTGGCGTAATAATAAAATAAGACCAACACCGACTTTTGGAGGATTACACGTTGAGAGGTTTTTGACAGAAGTTCTTGTGCCTTCACCCTTCTTCGCGAAGAATGCGAAGAATGCTAAGAACGCCGGCCTCCGACGAAGAACGCTGAAGCCGTGGAAATCAACGACGCGACGCCGTGTGCCGCGACGCCGACGTTTCCTCTCCCGCGATGTTCTTTGGCGACGTTACTTAATCCGCAACAGAAACCTTCGATCATCTGTTGAGGTGAGAGTTTCGTTTTTCTTTCAATTTTTCCTTTGTGGTTTTTAACTCAAGATGGATTTAATTATTAAAATTAAATCTTCTGTTCTTGAACCTCGGAGTTCGTCGACGCAGCGCCGAATACCGCGACGAACCCCCCCTTCCGCGACGATGTGATGATCCCCTCCTTCCGCGACGATCAAAATCCGCAAAGAACCCGCATGCAACGACTTGGCGAGGTAGGGGTTGTTGTGATTAATTATTTTATATTCCCGGTAACGTTTCTTTAAAAATTAAAGAACCCGGATTCCTATGAACAATTTTATTTTATTAAAAAAAAATTGGATGTGTTGAATAAATCTCCTGTTGTTTTTATCTAACGCGGAGGGTACGGGCCAAACGAACACGACCTGACAACCCTCCGCCGTTCTTCATGGTTGTGCGGATTTGGAGGGCAACGACAAAATGTGACGCAAGGGCGATTTGACGATCTCGTAGTGAAAAATGGAACCCGGGAGGAACAACAGCGTAGACGGGAAGGTAAACGGACCACCGGAGCAACTCTGGTGGCCCGCGGAAGCGGACGGCGGCGCCCCGGCGCACCGCCGGAAAGGGCCGCCACGACTTCAGCCGTGGCGGCGGCGGCCAAAGGAAATGTGGCGACATTCCGCGTCCGATTGATCCAGCACGGCCCCACGCGGGGCCACGACACCTCCGAACCGCGGGGGCGGTGCCCCGCGGCGTCTAGCTGCTCGGCCGCTCGACCGACCCGAGCCAGGTCGGTCCGACCGGCCGGGCCGCGCCCTGGCCGGACCGGACCGGGTCCAGCCGGGTCGGACCGGGTCGGGTCGACCCGGTTCGGCCGACCCCGGGGGGGTCGGGTCGGGTCGTCCCGGGCCCAGACCCCCCGTCTTCGGATCGTTTTTGGTCATTTGCCTGTAACATGAGCTACAGTCCTCTGAACGACACTACGTCAGCGGCAACGCGATCCTTGGATCGAGACGGTCATTTCGGTATATCGCACTCAAGGTTTCGGATTACTTTGTGTTCGGCCGAGTTGGTTCGTACATGAAACCAACCGGGCCCTCGGAGCCGAAACGCTCATATCTTGAGCTACGGACATCCGATTGACGTGCCGTCAGCTTTGGTGGATTCCTCTAAGTGAGATGGATCTTTTCGCTCACTCCGCCCGAGGTTTGGATGTAGGTGGAGTATGGTCGGATTGGTTTTTCCTTAAAAACCAACCGGGCCCCTAGGACGAAAAAGCCAATAACTCTCAGACCGGGCGTTCGATTGACGTGTCGTCTGCGACGTTGAGTTCCTGTTGATGATACAGAACTTTTTGATACATCAACTTCGGACTTTGTGACAATTGATGTATTAGCCTCTCGGCTCGTGGAGTGGACCCTCCCGAACGATCTTGCTGTGTGCGGGAACCCTAGAGCTGGCTGCGACTGCTACTTCGACAGCGACGACTGTGCAGAGATCCTCAGTGGACTGTAGCGACGACTGTGCAGAGATCCTCAGTGGACTGCGACGACGACTGTGCAGAGATCCTCAATGGACTGCGACGACTACAGCACTCAGCGATCCCTTGTGGGTTAGTGCTACAGGTCCTGTGTGGGCCCGATCCTGTGTGGGTCCGATCTTGTGTGGGTCAGCGCTCAGTGGTTCTGTATGAGCCAGCGCCTACAGGTCCTGTGTGGGCCCGATACTGTGTGGGTCATTGTGGGGGTTAGTTACCTATCGATCTTTTGTGGGTCCGACGACTTAGATGGATCAGTGATCATCTTTATCGTCATTTGAAGAAGTATACCTGTGTGAGATGAATCTTGTGTTACTCTCCTTTGTGGATTGTGTTGATCTATCATGTGTGGATTTACTGTTTACTCTCCTTTATGGATTGTGTTGAACTATCCTGTGTGGAATTACTATTTACTCTCCTTTTTGGATTGTGTTGTGCTATCCTGTGTGGGTAGACGTTTTTTCTCTCCTATGTGGACTAGGTTGTTCTTGGCCTCAGATGTTGAATCCGAACGGGAATTGATGACTTAGGTATATGTATGGGCATATACCTAAGCAGTGTCGGTTGTTACTTTTTGATTGTATCTTTCCTTTGTGGTTATCCTTTGTGGATTCTGGGAGACCTTTGGGGGTCTCGGGGTCCCTACTGAGTAGGTTATACTCACCCCTGCACGGGCTATGCCCACACTTCGTTGTGTTGGTTGCAGACGACAGACAGCGCTGATCGTGGTGGAGGCATGCGGAGCAGGACGGTACCTGGAGGTGGACCACTGGGCGGGACGTACTCGGAGCGGACGGCTGGACCGAGGAGCCGTGGAGGCTATCTGTACCCACCCTTCAGGTGGGACCTTCAGAGGACGGCTTGACGCTGCGGCCTTTCTTTTCAGTTTCGGTTTTTCCCTTTCAGTTGTACTTTACAGTTGGGCTTGTATTTCCGGCCCCTTTTACTTTCAGCACAGCTTGTTACAGTTTTTACATAGTGTTTACTTTTACGCTTGCTTACTCTGTGGTGCTTGTTTACTTTTCAAAGTCAATGCCTTCCCTTTTGTTGGGATTTACGCCTTGGTGCTAGTCGCCAGCCCCTGGCCTATGGAAGGCGGGCATGGGGTAGTCACAACACGGACCCCGAGGACGGGTCGTGACAAATTGGTATCAGGGGTGGTCGGTTCTACCGCAGACTCTGATCTTTCTTCTATGTGAAGCAATAGTGTTTAGCGTAATGGGTGCGGTTATCAGTCCAGGGAGTCCAGTGTTGGTGCGGAGACCGACGTATCCGTACACCAGGACCCTGTCTTATGATTTACGAATTAATGCACGAAAATATTGATTGCATGTGTTTTTCAAGTTTTCTTTGTGATTACTTGTGTCAGATAACCAGGTATACTGTTCTGACCATGGCGCACTTGTTTCCTTTTCAGGATGGACCCATGACGGTAGCCAGCTAGGGTTCCAAGAGTAGAGCACGACGACAACCCTCCAAGCGACGAGGCCTCGGTACAGGGCCCGTTGACAGCAGAGGCACCGACGATACCTTTACCCGCCGAGCCCCCGATGCTTCCGGCACCGACCGCTGACAATGCACGTCGCCTCAGAGCTCTGCACGAATTCCAGCGCCAGTGACCACCAAGGTTTTGTGGGGAGACGGACCCCTAGGCAGCCGAGGACTGGATGGAGGCGGTCGTTCTAGTTTTCAGGCTAGTGAGGTCACCAGCAGAACTCATGGTGATCATCGCGGTGAGCCTACTGCATGCAGCAGCGGGTCGATGGTGGAGCTTGATGCTCCAGGTGCACGATGAGGAATCTGTTCTCTGGACAGACTTCGAGAGCCTCATCCGCTCAGAGTTTGTCCCGGCCACCCTCTGTGCGGTGCACATTCAGGAGCTTCTTCAGCTGCGGCAGGGCAGCTTGACGGTCGCCCAGTACACGGCGAGGTTTACCGATCTTTCTCGCTACTCGACCGACATGGTACGAGACCCCTTCTTCTGGGCCCGGACCTTCGAGCAGGGATTTAGAAATGAGATCAGGGCATCGCTGATCTCCCTCAGCATCCCGACCCAGGCAGGAGTACTAGAGCGAGCCCTTCTGATCGAGAGCTTTCTGGCTGAGTCCACAGTGAGACCTACCGCAGGGCGGCAGGTAGCGGAGTCTTCGGCAGTGGGTAGCCGATGGATGACTCAGGGTTCCAGGTAGACCAGACCCTCTGGTAGACGACCTCAGGACACTGGTTCAGCTGTGCGGGGCACACAGCGCGGAGCCAGTCTTTCGAGAGGCAGGAAGTGCTACGCCTACGGCGGGCATGGCCACATGGCTCGTGACTGCCCGACCCGCCGTACCGGGGAGCAATAGACGGTGGAGGGGCCACCTAGGAAGAGGCAGAGGGTCGACCATGGTGGTCCGCAGGGAGGAGGCGGACGAGTCAGAGGAGCTGGCCAAGCAGCAGGTAGTGGGCGACGCTTTGAGGCTCTGCCACCACCACCACCAGGAGGTCCGCCCCGACCACAGGGTGCTGGCGGGCAGAGACAGGCACAACTCCAGGCAGGGGAGGCCTATGACCACGGCGCGCCAGAGATGATTCGAGGTACGATCTGTGTCTATTCCACCCTTGCTGTAGTTATTATAGACACAGGAGCGAGTCACTCTTTCATAGCCGCTGCCCTTGTTCAGAGCTCGGAGATTCCGACAGAGCCGTTGGCTCGATCCTTACGGCTAGAGACCCCTACGGGAGCAGACTCGACGATTACGCACTGGTGCCGGCAGTGTGAGCTTACTCTGGGAGGCAAGAGCTTCGGCTGGGATCTTCTTGTATCGGCGTCGAGGCCTTACGACGTCATCTTGGGCATGGATTGGTTATCTACAGTCCATGCTCAGATTGACTGTTTTAGGTTCAAGGTGCGATGTGTGCGCATCGACGGGAGCAGGTTAACCTTCACCGGCGAGAAGGGAGCCTTTGCAGCACAGGAGGGACTCTCGCAGAGGAGAGGGAAGCCCATCACTCATCAGTTGGCTAGCCTCATCCTTGGAGTAGTTGACGTGCGGAGTCCTAGTTTTCCTGCAGTGGTGGATCAGTATGCGGACGTCTTCCCCGATGATGTTCCAGGACTACCTCCTCACAAAGAGGTAGACTTTTATATTGATCTGTACCCTGGGACAGCCCCAATATCCACTCCAGCATATCGGATGGCCCCCGCTGAGCTTCGAGAGCTGCGGGTACAGTTGGAGGACTTGCAGGGCAAGGGGTTCATCTGACCCAGTGTTTCACCCTGGGCTTCCCCGATTTTGTTCGCCAAGAAGGCAGATGGGAGCTTGCGACTGTGTGTCATCTATCGTCGCCTGAATCAGGTGACAGTGAGGAACAAGTATCTGCTACTGAGGATTGATGACCTCTTCGATCAGCTCAAGGGAGCACGGTGGTTCTCGAAGATAGACCTCAGGTCAGGCTATCATCAGCTCAGAGTTCGAGACGAGGACGTGTAGAAGACGTCCTTCAGGTGTCAGTATGGCCACTATGAGTTCTTGGTTATGTCATTCGGCGTAACCAATTCTCCAGTAGTGTTCATGAGCCTCATGAACAGGATCTTCCAGCCATACCTTGATCGATTTGTCATGGTCTTCATCGACGACATTTTGGTGTACTCGACCACGGAGGAGGAGCACGCCTACCATTTGCGGGTTGTACTAGACCCACTCCGAGAGCACCAGCTTTATGGAAAGCTCTCGAAGTGCCAGTTCTGGTTACGTGAGGCCCACTTCTTGGGGCACGTCATTTCTGAGGCGGGAGATGCAGTGGATCCCGCGAAGATCGAGGAAGTGCTAGCTTGGGAGCCACCCAGGAGCATGACGGAGGTGCGGAGTTTCTTGGGTCTTGCCGGATACTATCGGAGATTTATGCCGGACTTCTCCAGAGTTGCGGCGCCACTCTCAGCTTTTACAAAGAAGGGTAAACCCTTTGTGTGGTCATAGAGATGTCAGCAGAGCTTCCAGGAGCTGAGGCAGAGATTGACCAGCGCACCTATCTTGAGATTGCCTGAGGAGGGAGTTGGATATGTAGTCTACTGCGATGCATCAGGGACCGGACTCGGATGTGTCCTAATGCAGGAGTAGGCCGTGATTTCCTATGGATCATGTCAGTTGAGGCTGCATGAGCAGAACTATGCTACCCATGACCTAATGTTAGCAGCAGTGGTCTTCGCTATGAAGACATGGAGGCACTATCTGATGGGTGAGTGCTTTACAGTCTTTTCTGACCACCAGAGTCTCAGGTACATCTTCTCTCAGAAGGACCTGAACTTGAGACAGCGGCGATGGCTTGAGTTCCTCCAGGACTATGACTTTGTGATAGTCTATACTCTTAGGAAGGGGAACGTAGTAGCCGATTCCCTCAGCAGGAGGAAGGGCATTCAGCTACTTGAGGAGGCGACATAGCAGGTAGCCGCCTTGCAGATATCCTTCATGGATAGAGATGGAGCAGCCTTCCATCACCCACTCACAGTCACTCCTCCACTACTGCAGCAGGTAAGAGAGGCACATCGTGGGGACGCCGACTGTGAGACGTGGCGTGCACAGATATCCTCGGGACAGGCACCTGATGGTTTCTCCCTTGGAGTAGAGCACGACGTCCTTTTCAGAGGACGTACATTGGTACCAGTCGCTTTACGAGAGGAGGTGCTGAGAGAGTTTCACACTTCTCCTTTGGCGGTACATCCTGGAGTGGCGAAGATGTACCAGGATCTCAGACGACAGCACTGGTGTCCGGGCATGAAGAAGGTTGTGGCAGAGTTCGTTTCACGGTGCCTCACCTGCCAGTAGGTGAAGGCAGAGCATCAGGTACCAGCAGGCTTAGTACGGCCCTTGGAGGTCCTGAAGTGGAAGTGGGACGACATATCTATGGACTTCGTGACTGGACTTCCACGCACTTCCAGAGGTCACGACTCCATTTGGGTGATTGTTAACCGACTCACCAAGTCGGCACACTTCTTACCCATCAGAGAGCAGGGCTCAGTGGAGAGCATGGGGCGTCTCTAGGTTCAAAAGATTGTACGGCTTCACGGTGTTCCATCACCTATCATCTCCGATCGGGACGCTCGTTTTACTTCCCGGTTATGGAAGGGGTTGCAGGAGGCGTTCGGGATGCGGCTACGTCTGAGCACCGCCTTTCACCCTCAGACGGATGGTCAGACGGAGAGGACCATTCAGACTCTCGAGGACATGCTCTGCGCATGTGTCCCCAACTTTGGTCGCAGCTGGGAGGACCACCTACCCTTGGTGGAGTTCGCGTACAAAAACAGCTACCACTCCACTATCGGGATGACACCATACGAGGCGTTGTACGACAGACCTTTCAGATCTCCTTTGTGCTGGACAGACCCTGGGGAGTCAGCACTCGTGGGACCAGAGATGGTCCGGGCCATGACAGAGAAGGTCTAGGTCATCCAGGAGAAGATGAGGACAGCTCAGAGACGGCAGAAGTCATATGCTGAGAGGAAGCGGGGGCCACTAGAGTTCGAGGATGGCGACCACATCTTCTTGCAGGTCTCACCTCGATGTGGTTTAAGGAGATTTGGCTGAGGCGGGAAGTTGTCTCCATGCTTCATTGGACCATTCCAGGTCATCAGCAGGATTGTAGAGGTGGCTTATTGCCTGGCTCTACCACCTCAGTTGCACCGGGTGCACGACGTCTTCCACGTATCTCAGCTGAGGAGATACGTGCACGACCCGACACACATCATTGACCATGGGGAGCTATACGTGGATGATGGGGCGACTTTTACAGAGGTCCCGGTGGAGATAGAGGATGGACAAGAGTGGGTCCTACGTGGGCGATCGATTCCTCTTGTGCGAATCAGATGGCAGCACGGGAACCTCCAGGAGAGCACTTGGGAGCGGGAGGCTCAGATGTGTGCTCAGTACCTACATTTGTTTCCCTAGTTTATGATGTATCTTTACGGGGACATAAATCCCTGAGGTGGGAGTAATGTAAAGACCTGTAAATTTGAAGGAAATTTTTTTTCTTAATTTTCTTTGGAATTTTACAAAAACACAATTTCTGACGGCACCTGATTCCGAGGCCCGGTGTGCCCAGAATCATTTTCCGAAGTTTGGCTCGGGTACGTTCAGTGAACAGACGAGCGGGTTTTTCTAACTTTTGAACCGGTGCCCGGTATGGAATTCGGAGGGCACCGATGGAATCGCAGTGCTTGTATTTTCTTATAAACACCTCTTCCGGAGTTGCGTTTGCTTGGTTGTGGTTTTTAATTTTTGGGCTTAAAGTTAAGAAATAAAATAATTGTACGACAAACTTTATTTTATTTCTCTTAAGACACTTGGAAGCCACTTAAAGCGACTTAAGGTGAGTTTATGCGGATAGGGTGATATCCAAAAATATCCTACCCTCTTGGTAGGATATTTGTGAGGGGGGTCCGCACGATCCCCTCCGTTTCTTTTCCGCTAAGTAACGCACCCGCGAAAACCCGTCATTATGAAAGTCAACTGACGTGTTTTCTTAAATTCTTAACGCACCATTTAATTGGGAGGTTTTATTCGTGAATTAAATGGGTAGTTTCTTTCATTGAATTAATTCTGCGAATTAATGGGTCGTTACTTACCTCTTATTCATTTGTTGGAGTAATAATAAAATAAGACCAACACTGACTTTTGGAGGATTACACGTTGAGAGGTTTTTGACAGAAGTTCTTGTGCCTTCACCCTTTTTCGTGAAGAACGCGAAGAACGTGAAGAACGCCGACCCTCGATGAAGAACGCCGAACCCGCGGAAATCGACGACGCGACGTCGTGTGCCGCGACACCGACGTTTCCTCTCTCGCGACGTTCTTCGGCGACTTTCCTTAATCCGCAACAAAAACCTTCGATCATCCGTTGAGGTGAGAGTTTCGGTTTTCTTTCAATTTTTCCTTTGTTGTTTTTAACTCAAGATGGATTTAATTATTAAATTTAAATCTGTTGTTCTTGAACCTCGGAGTTCATCGACGTAGCGCCGAATACCGCGACGAACCCCCCCTTCTGCGACGACACGGCAATCCCCTCCTTCCGCGACGATCAAAATCCGCGAAGAACCCGCGTGTGACGACTTGGAGAGGTAGGGGATGTTGTCATTATTTATTTTATATTCCTGTGAACGTTTCTTTAAAAATTAAAGAACCCGGATTCTTATGAACAATTATATTTTATTAAAATTGTTTTTGGACGTGTTGAATAAATCTCCCGTTGTTTTTATCTAACGCGGAGGGTGTGGGCCAAACGAACATGGCCCGACAACCCTCCGTCGTTCTTCGTGGTTGTACGGATTTGGCGGGCGATGAAAAAACGTGACGGAAGGGCGATTTGACGATCCCGCAGTGAAGAACATAACCCGGGAGGAACAACGGCGCAAACGGGAAGGTAAATGGACCACCGGAGCAACTCCGGTGGCGCGCGGAAGAGGCCGGCGACGCCCCAGAGTGCTGCCGCGGCTTCAGCCGCGGTGGCGACGACCAACGGACCCGTGGCTGTGCGGGTCTGGCTCACCCGCATGGGACGAGGCGACATGCCACGTTCGATTGATCCAGCGCGGCCCCACGCGGGGCCGCGACACCTCCAAACCGCGGGGGCAGCGCCCCGCGGCGTCCAGCTGCTCGGCCGCTCGGCCGCGCCGAGCTAGGCCGGTCCGACCGGCCGGGCCGCGCCCTGGCCGGACCGGACCGGGTTGGGTCGACCCGGTTCGGCCGACCTCGGGGGGGTCGGGCCGGGTCTCCCCGGGCCCAGACCACCCATCTTCAGACCGTTTTCGTTATTTTGACAATAACATGAGCTACGGGCCTCCGAACGACGCGCCATCAGCGGAAACGCGATCCTTGGATTGAGACGGTCGTTTCAGTATATCACACTCAATGTTTCGAATTACATTGAGTTCGTCCGGGTTGGTTCGTACACGAAACCAACCGGGCCCTCGGAGCGGAAACACTCATATCTTGAGCTACGAACGTCCGATTGATGTGCCGTCAGCTTTGGTGGATTCCTCTAAGTGAGACAGATCTTTTGGCTCAATCCGCCCGAGGTTTGGACGCAGGTGGAGTATGACCGGGTTGGTTTTGCCTTAATAACCAACCGGGCCCCTAGGACGAAAAAGCCAATAACTCTCAGACCGGGCGTCCGATTGACAAGCCGTCTGCGACGTTGAGTTCCTGTTGACGATACAGAACTTTTGGATACATCAACTTTGGACTTTGTGACAATTGATGTATCAGCCTCTCGGCTCGTGGAGCGGACCCTCCCAAACGAGCTTGTTGTGTGCGGGAACCCTAGAGCTGGCTGCGACTGCTACTTCGACAGCGACAACTGTGCAGAGATCCTCAGTGGACTGCAGCGACGACTGTGAAGAGATCCTCAGTGGACTGTGACGACGACTGTGCAGAGATCCTCAGTGGACTGCGACGACTACAGCACTCAGCGATCCCTTGCGGGTCAGTGCTACAGGTGCTGTGTGGGCTCGATCCTGTGTGGGTCTGATCCTGTGTGGGTCAGCGCTCAACGGTTCTGTGTGAGCCAGCGCCTACAGGTCCTGTGTCGGCCCGATCCTGTGTGGGTCATTGCGGGGGTCAGTTACCTATCGATCCATTGTGGGTCCGACGACTTAGATGGATTAGTGATCATCTTTATCGTCATTCAAAGAAGTATACCTGTGTGAGCTGTATCTTGTGTTACTCTCCTTTGTGGATTGTGTTGAGCTATCATGTGTGGATTTACTGTTTACTCTCTTTTGTGGATTGTGTTGTCCTATCCTGTGTGGATTTACTGTTTACTCTCCTTTGTGGATTGTGTTGTGCTATCCTGTGTGGGTATACGTTTTGCTCTCCTGTGTGGATTGGGTTGTGCTTGGGCTCAGATGTTGGAGTCGAACGGGAATTGATGACTTAGGTATATGTATGGGCATATACCTAAGAAGTGTCGGTTGTTACTTCGTGATTGTATCTTTCCTTTGTGGTTATCCTTTGTGGATTCTAGGAGACCTTCGGGGGTCTCAGGGTCCCTACTGAGTAGCTTATACTCACCCCTGCACGGGTTGTGCCCTCACTTCGTTGTGTTTGTTGCAGACGACAGACAGCACTGATCGTGGTGGAGGCGTGCGGAGCAGGACGGTACCTGGAGGTGGACCACTGGGAGGGACGTACTCGGAGCAGACGGCTGGACTGAGGAGCTGTGGAGGCTATCTGTACCCACCCTTCAGGTGGGACCTTCAGAGGACGGCTCAACGCTACAGCCTTTCTTTTCAGTTTATGTTTTTCCCTTTCAGTTGTACTTTACAGTTGGGCTTGTATTTCCGGCCCCTTTTACTTTCAGCACAGCTTGTTACAATTTTTACATAGTGTTTACTTTTTCCTCTTGCTTACTCTGTGGTGCTTGTTTACTTTTCAAAGGCAATGCCTTCCCTTTTGTTGGGATTTACGCCTTGGTGCTAGTCGCCAGCCCCTGGCCTATGGAAGGCGGGCTTGGGGTAGTCACGACACGAGCCCTGAGTACGGGTCGTGACAAATTTAACGTTAAATGGATTTATAAGAGAGTCAACCTAATCTGTAAACTCAAATTATTACCTATAATCAAACATAATCACCCAAATACAATATTAGGCATTAAAACCAATTCTATAAGGATGCGTCAATTTATTAAGAATAGGGTGACATTCAATTCGGCATGCCACACACTATAATGATTAACTAAAAATTTGAAGTGATATAAGAAGAAACACACCAGTTGGTCGATTAATAGAAAATCAAGAGATCCAAGTCCTCGACCTTCAATGCCTGAAAGGGTTACAAAAAATTATAGATACAATTTTTTCGCCAACATTTAAACCCCAAAATAACCCCCCCCCCCCCCCCCCCCGCTCTCAACCTCCACACCCATCATTTCAGAACATGCCATACTTGCAAGAAAATAAATAATGCATCATTGCTATGTCATCAAAAGCGGAAGGGGTGCCCTTTTCTACTCTATAAAATAAGAATCCGAAAAAGGCATGAATTTTGGAACAAAAACAATGATAATCATTTACCAATATATCAACTCACACAGCTTCTTCAGGAACTTGATGTGCATTTTTACAAGCTAGAACAAGTAATCGGTTTGGGTGGAACCCCTGATGGGACCATAGTTTTTCAATGTTTGCATAGAAGAAGAAATGAATAAATTATAATAATGAAATAGGTCATTTTATATATGATATAAATTATTATAAATAAAATTATCTTAATATCATGAAAACTGCATGTACTAGTTTGCAATTGAAACCATGGCGTAAGGAAAAATGCTACAAAACAAGACCAGCAAATTGGATCATTAGAGACACCATGAATCTTCAGGAAACATAGTCTTGTAGTCTTAGGTTCTATTATATATCAACATCAAAATATGTAAAATAAACAAATAAATAATTTAACACCATGACTAAAAAATTGAATAAAGAGAGTAAAGTTCAAGCCAATTTTTTATAAAAAAACACCAAAACATATAATCTATGTTTGGGTTCACATTCAATCCTTGCAATTTCAATTTCTATTAATTTATTCTCTTAATAAAAAAGATATATAATATCCTGAAGAGGCTATATTTAAATTACTTTAAGCACGCCGTGTCAGAATAGGAATTATAGTACTGGAAAAATTAATATTCAAATAAAATGTTCTAAAAAAAATGCATTAAGATAAAGATACTCTTTCAACTCATGCTCTCATTTCTTCATTCAAAACATGAAAATATTTCATTATAAATAATCTCATTGACGAACATGATCATGATACATGAGATAGATAAATTCCACCACCTCAAAAACAGATTATCTAAAAAGAAAAATAAGCACTCTGACAATGAAGTAAAAACATGAAATTAGGTAAATCACTACCATAACCAAAATATTAGCCGAGGGAGGGAGGGAGAGATGAAATTTATTGAGTTTGGCATAATTAATAGAGGGTTACACAATGTTTTATACACATAAATTCATATAGAGGACAATCATTTTAAAGAGATGTTCATTGCTAGTAAAGTCCTTCAAAATGAAAAATAATTCTACAAGAAAGAACATTCTTGAGAAGTATTGTATAGGAAGAATACATAAAATTAACATATAATGAAGAATGATTAACATTTATAATAATGAAAACAAGAAATCGAACTTCATAAACCTTATTCTTTAAGAATGTTCTGTTATACATTAATACATTACCACAATGAATCAATAGTTGTGGCCCACAAGGATAGTTGTCTTTTCATTGTACATTTTCAATACTTTTCTTCAATTATATAATTTAAATAAGAATCTTTGAATTATTCATTTAATAATAATAATCAAATAAATCATCATGCATTAAAAGTTTCTTTCAGCATGCTGTATCACATTCTTGAATTCAAAAGATCACATGAAAGGCAAAATGTTGCAAACATATTTAGATAAGAATTACTGGTAGGCATAATCTTAATCTAACTAGTAATGTTCATGCATAGAACAACACATCCACAACAAATCACCTCATTCCATGGAATTAAAATAATCTGAAACATTAAAATTTGACTAAATAAGCATTTTTTGGATGCTAGGAAAAGGATTTCATATAAATGTTTTCAATGTTTAAAACTGTAAAATACGAAGTCAATGAAAGTAAAAAATCATGTATTTGATATTGTATAAAAGGACAAATCATGTATGTGATGCAACTAAATCCCAATTAATACACCTTCCAAAAATATCAAATGCTATACTGGCACCAAAATAAAAATACAATGGATGGTTATGAGAGTGTAGAGAGGTATTGGACTTGTGGAAAGATGAAGTTCCCATGTATCAATCACCTAATGGTCAAATTTAATACATAAAATTAAACAGAAATTTGAATAAATCACCTGTAGGGGACTCACTGCCGGTAAAGGGGGCCGACAAGGTTAGGAATTCGAAACAGGGGGCTTGACTGCATGAGGTCAATCGGGGCAGGAGGATTTGTCGGCGGGGCTTGACAAAGGATGGTGGGTATTGACAAAGGGACCTCGATGGGGGTGGGAGGGATCGGGGTGGGAGGGATCTACGGCGGGGCATGATCGTTGCATAAGGGCTCAACGAGGGGGGATCAATGGAGGCGGGAGGGATCCATGGCAGGGCTCGATGGGGATGGGGCTCTTCGACAACAGCTGTATAGGGTACGACGCCCGATTGGGCTGTGGCTATTCGATGCTGGTGGTATAGGGGACGATGTCGTGTGGAGGCAGGGTCCCGAGAGTGTGAATAAAATGGGGTCACAGGAGGAGGGGAGTCACGGGGGAGAGGACAATATAGGGCGGGGGTTAAAATATACAGCGACCGCCAAATGTCGGTCACCTGAATCAACCCTCCACGAATACTAAATTTTCTAGTAGTGAACCAATATTCTTAGATTTGATGAAGATGGACATGGGAATCATAAATAAAGGAACATCATCAATCCTTTCAAAAATTATTGATCAAACGTCTCTTTTGGAAAAGTTAAAGGAAGCGCAAAAGGATGATGTGGGAATTCCAATGAAAGTGGAAGCTATCAGAAAATGGAAATCCTTTGAGTTCAATGTCAATGAAGAAAGAATTGTGATATTTGGGAAAATACTAAGTGTTCCATAAAGTTCGGAGCTGAAGAAGGAACTTTTGGATGATGCACATAGTTCTAATTTCACTATTTACCTAGGAAACACATGGATTGTATCAAGATCTCAGAGAGCATTATTTGTGGGATAATATGAATAAGGAGATCACTGAGTATACATAAAAGTGCCGGGTCTGTCAGTAAGTGAAGGTAGAGAGGTAGAAGTCTAAGACGATGATGCAACCATTGCCCATACCAGACTGGAAATGGGAGAACATCACCATGGACATTTTCACTATACTTCTGAAGATATCCAAAGGCAACAATGCAATCTGGGATGTTGTGGATCGTCTTCAAAAGTATACACACTTCATTGAAATTCAGGAGGAATTATCATTGTATCAAGTGGCACAAATATACATTAGAGATGTAGTAAGGCTTCCTGGAGTACCACTATCTATTGTATCCGACTGGGATCCAGGATTCACCTCTATGTTTTGGAAGAGTCTTCAACATGCTCTGGATACTGAACATAACTTCAGTATGACCTATCATCCTCAAACTAATGGCCAATCTGAGAGAACTATTCAGACACTACTGGATATGTTAAGATCATGTTCTATGGACTTCAAAGGAGTGTGGGACCAACATCTTCCTCTATTTGTGTTATCCTACAAAAACAGTTCTCACTCGAGCATCGGAATGGCACCATATGAAGCCCTTAATGGGAAAAGGTGAAAAACACTGACATGTTTGGATGAAGTCAGAGTGCGTAATCTATTAGTACCAGAAATGGTCGAAGAAATGGTGGAGATGGTGAAAACCACTCAGAAACATATCAAGGAATCCAAATGTCGATAAAAGAGTTATGCATATAACCATTGATGATACCTTGAGTTTAAAGTTACAGAGATAGAATTTCTACACATATCAATATGGAATAAGGTCACGAGGTTTGGAAATTAATGGAGGTTAAGTCCTAGGTTCGTCGACCCCTATGAGATTCTTGATCGTGTTGGGGCTATGGCCCATCGACTAGCACTTCCACCTACTATGGCCGAAGTACATGATGTATTTCATGTATCCCTCTTAATTAAGTACATACCATACCCTTCACATGTACTCTCATTATAGGTAGTATAGTTATAGGATGATCTTCCTTATGTGGAGCAACTAGTGAAGATCTTAGATTGTAGAGAAAATGTCCTACGAAATAAAACAATGCCCCTCGTTAAGGTGCTGTTGCAAAACCACATGTTTGAATAAGTGACATGGGAATATGAGGAAGTGATGAAGCATAGTTACCCATTTTTATTTTAGAGCGGGAAAAGTAAATTTTGATGGTGAAATCTCTTAAAGGGGTAAGATTGTGATGACCCAAAAATTCATTAATGATAATTTCTCTTGGTCTATTTAAATGTCTTCTAATGGTTATGTAAAACGTGTTCACTTACTTGGTTTTATGTTTTGGATTTTAAAATACTTTTAATAATTGTGACCATTGCTAATATATCAATTGAACAATGATCACATGATTAGTATAAATATAGGGCTTTAACAAATCCAATTTACTCAGAAAAAGGAACTAATGGACTCATCCAGTAGACTCTCCCCATACAAAGCCCATTTGTCGGAGCTCAGAAAGGAGGTGGAGTCAATGGGCATCACTCTTGACCAATCTCTTGCCGAGCATGAACACGTTAAGCTTGAGGGGAACTGACTATTGGAGAAATGGAAGTTAATAGAGATTACAACCCGAGCGATGTTATCCAAGCCACCCCAAGAGTCTGTCACCATGAAACACCTTACCCATCGGTGTTATGCGGGCATTATAAGGGGTTATATAAGAATTCCCTATCACTATTACTATGTATATTATTTTTTTATAATGAATATGCATTTATTTTATTATTGTTACCTTGTAAATAGTTTTTAATGCACAAATAGTATTTTTAGTTAATATTCAACTACGAAATCTATTTTGATGAATTAATGGATTTTTGAATTAAATAATATTTTAATAAAATATTATTATTATTAAATTATGTTTTATTAATTATAAATGAGCATATAATTTAATGAATTCAATTTTAAATTTTATTATGGTTTGAAAGAAATTTTTTGTCAAAACCCATGAATTTTCGATAAATGTCAGTTTTTATTTTAAAAGTGAAAATTCAAATATTTAGAAAATTATTTAGATAAAAATAATATTATATTTCGAATCCAGACATTAAAATTATTGAACGGTGAAATTTTTATAATTTTCTGAGACAGTCGAATTTTTGGGTAAAAATACAATACCATTTAAATATATAATGTGTTTTATGACATCATAATGACCCAATAGTGATGTAAAAAAATAATATAAACATTATTTTCGGACAATATATTTTTTAACATTAATATAATGTGATTTTGGGTTTGTTTTATTTATTGTAAAAAGCTTTAGTGGACCCTCCAAGACTTATAAAAATATTCATCTTTTTAAATTGTTTTCCCTGAGATTGTGACTCACCACCACATAATCAACCCTATTATTTTAAGAAGATATTCCATTGGAATCATAAAATATTTTTTCCACTCCCCTATGTCAAAAACTATGGGCTGGTTTGTGGTTTTTATTAGTTTAAAGTGTGGTGTCCCAAACCTAAATAATAATGAATTCCCTCTGCTTTCTTATATAAACCCACCCAATCTCCCACTTACTATTAACTAAATTCCATTGGAGTTCGTCCAACCTCTACCCTCCTCTCTCTGGAATCCTCCCAAGTCACCCTAATCTCATAATAATCCTCTCTCAATCCTTTCCCAATCCTTTGGAAGCTTAATTCCAAGTAACAATTCCATTCCTTTCTCATTTTTGTCCAATTTTCTTTAAGTTGTTATGCCATTTTGTTTTCAATTAAAAATGTTGGGGTATAATTTATCACCTCCTACATACTTCTATATTTATGTTTTTATTATGGGATACCCCTTTCTCTCTCATTAATTCCTCCCATGTACACCCGTTACCATGCAGAAATTTCGTAAGGGATTTCTCACTCCTCTTTTACATCCAAGTAATTCTTCTGTATTATGCATCTAAATTCCGTTAAGTTTGTTGGGACATGTATCTATATGACCCCCTTACAGTCCATATCATGTAAATATGATGAAACATCAATTTCTCTCTCATAAACCATTTTCATGCATCCTTATGTCATGTCGTTATGCTGCTGAAATTGCACTACATTTTTTTCAAGAGAAATGGTGTAGTGAATACCATACCCATGTATCTATCAAGGATATTCAACTTTATACCAATATACATATTTATTGGTACTTTCATTTATTTATTCCACATTACTTAATGGTGGAATAACTTATGATGTTGATTTATTCCATGTTATATGACCAATGTGGAACACTTATGGATGAAATGGAATGTTTAAGAAGGGTGCGCCCTGATAGTGCTCCAATGCATTAGGTGAAGTGTAGTATCATGTTACGTCATGTGAAATGAGTGTTGAATCATTGTAATTCACTTTAAATTGGGGCTTAGTCATGCTTCATGTGAAATGAGGGTTTACTCATTCTCTATGTGCAATGAGCCTGGTCTCATGAAAAATTTCATGTTAAGTGTTGTTGCCACATTTTAATGTTATGATTATCGTGCTTTATCATGCATTTATGTTCCTGTTTCTTTTGTGCTCCATTTATATGCCTATTGTCTAACATTTATTTTATTCCACATGTTTTTCCATGTTTATTACCTTACTAGGATTTATAGCTCACCCCTTTCATATGCATGTCCTCAGGTAATCCCATGCAATGCAAAGCAAGATGGAATGTAGTGGTCATGTAAAAGAAGTTTTCAATAGAGATATTGTATTTCATGTTTTAAGTTGTTATTTAATGATCTTAATACCCAAAGAAACTATACATCTCAATATTCTATGTTGTATCAAGTTATTGTTATGTAATAAATCATGTTTAATTGTGTGTTAAGAGATGAGTTGTTATTGTCCAGTTGAAGATTAAATAATTAAATGGATGAACACCATAGAAATAGTGTGAATTATATTTATCCAAAAAAAATACATGGGGATAATTTTTATGAATAAAAGAATAAATTGGTTTTAATAACATAATATTAGATACCCAACACATCTAAAGACTCTTGATATGAAGGACTTATGTGGGAGATATCCACATACCTAGTGGTGGAGAGGAGATGGAGCCCAAACAGTATCCCATAGTGCACACAATAGATAATGAAAAAAGGAGGATAAAGAAATATGTCTGGAAGTTAATTTTTTTTTACTTCCATCCTTCTTAAAGGGGATAACAGTTTTACCACATGGTTTTCTAAACCATGCGGCAATCGTGTAAGAGACACTTCCCAAGAAGGGGGTTTGAATGGTTTATTCACTTGGTTTAGAGATCTATGTAAAAACTATGAATTTACCATCTATCAAGGAACCCAAAATAGGTGCATGACCATGTGAGTTGGTGCGTATAGTTTTACTTGATGGTTTAACGCCATAATCCCTTTTTAATAGACCACATGGTTTCCTCTAGTGGGCCGCATGGTTTCAGAAAAACCATGCGCCCTAAAAAATTCATCTTGATTTTTTGTTTTTCTAGCCTGATCCTCCAAAAAATAGACTAAACACCTTATGGTTCACTCATTCCTTAATCCAAGTCTACATACAACACTTTTGTGTGTTCCAACACCCGTAACATCATTGTTAAACTTATTTTAGAATTTCAGTATTCCACTAATTGATAAAATCCAAATTCTTTGTGAATTTCAGCCAGTCCAAGAACATGGGTCAATATAATAAAGATAAATTTAATTAAATGTATGAAATATATGATATATTATTTATTTTGGAAAGGTGAATTATTATTTACCTTAGATTTTTTTATTCCTGCATGATATGAAAATATATTACACGTGGACGTACACCATACTATCGTCATCAATGTGTTAACTCATTTTTTATATATATCTTATGTGTATGAATATAAATATGTATATTTTGAATATATTTTATTTATAAAATTATTTATATTATATAGATGAAGGAACCATGATCAAAGAATAAGTACATGAATAACCGAACCCAATAGTGCATGAAAAACATAACTGTTATCACATGTAATAGTGATTTAAATAAAAAAATTATTTTTAAATATGTGAATATATTTTAATAGTTAATCATATACGGTATTATATTTATGTTTACTGTTATTTAATATATATTTCATAAATCAATATTTACTATATTATAGGTTTTCATGCATAGGAAGAAACATGAAACTCGAGGTAAGGGATTGATGTCCCAAATCAATTTTATTTAGCATTTTTTAATCTTGATTTTCAATTAGGAAAATTATATGATCCTTATATGATAAATATAGTTCAAATATATTCTCCTATGTAAATTTATATGAAATTTTTTCCTTTCATTTCCCACAAATTATTCACTTAAGAGACCGAAATATTGTTTTTATGGACAACCAAGTATGTTTTACTAGTTGGTCGGGATACTTTTTATTATGTGTTAGTTTTTTCCTTAAATTTACATGATTAATTTTTTTAGTATTCTACAATGTTTTATTAAGTGGTTGTAAAAAAACGTTTAAAATTTTTGAAAATAGTTTATTAGAATGTTCTTTTTATTTTTTGATCAAGTACTTTTTCCTTTTTTAATGGAGTATATTTTTTAACATGAACGGTACGAATAAATTTCCCATCGTCATGTTCACTCAATGAATTGGGGAATTATTTAAAATTTTCCAAAAAAATTTTCAGTGAATTTGTTTTCCATAATATTTTAAGGATATTTTATTTTATATAATCTATTTCAAAATGAAAATTATATTTTCCTCAAGAAATATTCTAGTGAACTTATAAGGGAACTTTCTTCTATGATAAAATCATTTGAAATTAATTATGATTTATGGTGATGTGATCCATTGAAACCATCTTTATTCATTATCCAGATAGATTATGATTTTCAAGATGATATTTATATGAATCCCATTTAGTTTCCAAGGGTTATTATATGATGAAATGATGAAATGAATATGAAACATGATTCCTTAAAAAAATTTATGTTATAATGATATGATGAATGTTTGATGATCTTGTGGAACACATTGTATGGTTATTATTTGTGATGTGTTAGTCCAAAATTATATATCCCTCCAATTTATTAAGTAATTAGTTATATCTCATTGGATAATTATGGGGAAAATGTTGATGTTCTTGATCTGGTATTGGAAATTGTTAGAGATGCATGATCCACTATGGTTAATAGGTGATGATACATGTTCCATTATGATATGGGAAAGAGGTTTTGATTCCTGATTCACTACGATTTAGTTCTCACAGTAGTATTCATTGAAAAATGAAAGGTTTGAAATTATATTTATGGGGACACACTCTTATGATATGTTTTTATTCTTAAAATATGGAGATATGGTTCAGGATTGATTTATGATTGTTCTTCATTGTTAAGACTCATGTATATTGAAATGATAATGTTTTATTACTTGACTCCTCTTTATAATCGTTGATATATGGGAAATGAAATTTTTATGTTATGGTCATGATATTTTACCCATATGTGTATCATTTGATTTCATATTATCATCAATGAATATATCTCATTTTCACCCATACTGAGCATCTGAGCACACCATTTATTAGGTTTCCATTACATAGGTTATGATGAAAAGTTTTATGTAATGTATATCAGGAAGGGAACAATGTGAGTAGAACATTAGCTGAGATGATGAATAATGTAACAAATAATATATTTATATATATATTCTATAGAGATACTAAACTATTATGATTTTGACCAAGATCATAATGATATATATTGAATACTTATCTAAAAGATGTAATATTTATATATGAAAATGTTGATTCACTATACATTGTATGATTGTAAGGTTCAACTAATAATTGGAGATTAGGGTTAATGAATATTTTTAAAATATCATAAGATAATTATATGTATAGAATAATAGATTAATTTTTTATTAGTCATGGATTAATATAGTTAAACTACATTTTACATTTATTACGAATAATGTTTCCTGATTAAGACATCCTATGAATGATATTTCATGATTAATAATATCTAACTCTTATAATTATAGAATTATTATTACACTTTTCTTTTTTATTTTGTTTTTGTTAAAGGATAGAACTAGAATATATTATTCTAACAATGAATATGTTGGAAAATCCAATGATTTCCCACCTGAGAAATAAAATTTTGCAGGTGTTGGAATGAAAACTTTTATGGATATTATCTGCAACTTTATCTGGAAAGGAATTTTTCTGAGGTTTCTAAAGATCAATGGATGGAATAATATATTATAGATTCATTCATCATGAACCATACACAATCATTATGTGGGCATTCTGATCTACTAGTTTTTTAGTGATGTATCAACACCATTGGGAAAATATTTTATGTTCTTCAGTACTTAGAACATGAAAATGTTTTCCTCCATGTTTATCATTAAAAATATTTACATGATCAATGTTGGAATCTTCTAAACAATTCAATGTTAGAGTATTTGATTGAACCAATAGAATGTGATTTGTATAAGAGGGTATTGTTAAAAAATTGAATCACATATATTAAAATTATAAAATAGAGATTGAATTACATGATGTTAAGATATATGATGATAAATCCATTGGTACTAATGATGAAAAAGGAGGCATAATCATAGTTTGGAATACTAATTTTTTGATTGATGGCGAAGCGGGCGGAGCGAGTGGAGCGAGCAGCTCCTTTTCACAATGTCCGAAACTAGGGTTTCAGTGCGGTGGAAATACGCCATTTTTTCTCTTTAATCTCCTCCCTCCTTCTGAAGATGCTACATTGGACTCTCCAACAAAGGCGCCTCCCAGCACTAAGGTGACTCTTGCGAAGGAGGTCGATTCGCGAATCTAAGTTCATCACTACGGTCCATAGGTCACCGTGAACACGGAAAACAAGGATGGATTTCTCTCTGCAACAAATCCGTTTACAGGATCCGAGATTCAACAGATTGGCGTGGTCGGTGCTACGATATTGACTTCCTTGAAGGATTCAGATTTCACACGGATCTCCTCTGGACAGGTGAGTTTTGATGTGGCGGAGAAGAGATCTTCTCTTGAGTTCGAGATTGTAGAATCCTTGCGGGTTATGCGGACAAAATCACATATCTCTCCCCTTCCTAGAGTCTGATCCTTTGTGGGAGTGATGAAATATAGACTTGATGGGACAAAGATGGATGGGTCCTTAATCAATGATTCACACTGAGGAAGAATCCTTCGTAAAGGTACATCTGCGCATGTTGAGTCCAATCATGCAGCTCTTGATCAGAGATTGGAAATGGGAAAAAACCCAATGATTGTTGGCATTTTCTTTCCCAAAGGTGAAAAACTGTGGAAGCTCGGTGAATTTTTCCAAAGAACATCGATGTTCTGGGGATTTTCCAATTGGAAATGTGTGTCTCTTGATCATGGTTTTTTTCACTGCCTTTTTCCGTCAGATGACTTGAAGTTTGGTGCATGGGGTATTGGTTCACTATCATTGAAACTTAGATGGATTCATTTACTTGAATGGTCATTAGATTTCAATGTCTCTTGTGCAAGAAATGCTTTTTATCAGGTTTTTATTCGACTTCATGGTCTTAACTGGGTAATTTGGCATCCGAAGATTCTTCATGTCATTGGCATGACAATTGGGACTCCTATTCGTCATGATATTGGGACTGAGGATGTTCGATTTGGGAACTTCTCTAGGATGCTGGTGGAGGATGATCTCAGCTCCACACTTATTGACAAGGTAACCCTCTCTACTAAATCTGATAACATTCAAATTGATGTTGATTATGAAATGAAAGACCCTCTTCTGCTCTGAATGTATGGTTGTTTGATACTCTATGGAGCTATGCAGAAAAAATTTTCTTGTGAGAAGTATGGGATGAAAGGTCATCCTACCACCCTTTATCAAAGAAATCCAAATTTGAAAGACTCAACTTTGTCAAAACCTAATAATAAAGACTGTGACCCCCCACAAAGAACCAGCTTCTGGTGTGGCTGTTGGGTTGCTTTTGGGGAAGCCTGACTCTCAACTCTCTCTTTTTAAAGGCAAAGAGTTGATTATTGATGTGTCCCCTAAATGATATCATAGCAGACCTTCTAATCTTAAAGATAATTTGGTTAATGAGGTCACCTTAACAGAGGAAGTAATTACTGCATCTTCCTTGGTTGATGTCAGTAATCATATTGATACATCACAACATGCTAATTGTCACGAGGAAATTCAGAATCTCTTGCAGTCTTCTAATGTTTCTGGGAAATGGGGGAATGCCTCTGATGATGAAAGGGGAAACAACAGAACCCCTACTCTGGGCAATGTTCTACCTATATCCTTCAAGGATTTTTTAAGAGGTAAGGAAAGGATGAGTGATAGTGAATATTTTACCTCTGTTCCACCAAAGAGTAGACATCACAAGGTTTTTTCGCATCTCTTAAAGATTGAGTCGACTAGATCATCTTAAAAGTTGTCAAAAAATATGGATGCAAATCTTCTTAAGATGTTTAACCAAGAGATGTCTCAATCTGAGTGGGAGTCTTCTGGAGACTCTGATTAATGAAATGACATGTCATATTATGATTATATGTCATATTATGATTATTATTCTTTTGAATGAGGGAAAGTTTTTTTTGACCCCTTTCACCACTATTATATTTCTTTTGAATAATAATTGGTCATAAGCTTTGCATCTGGATATCTTTCATCTTTAAAAAAATGAAGAAATTTTTTCAATAATCAGATGGTATGCATAAGGTTTATTCATCATCCCTAAATAAAAAATTGATTGATTAATTAGCGGATTGAAACCATGTATTTTAAGTAATTAGATATTAATTTCATTAGTAGCAATAGATAACTATTTCAATGTGATCTCAAGATATAAATGTATATTGGAGATTCATACCATTCTAATTATTTTGATAAGAAATGTAAGATGGAGTCTCAATAAAACTATTATAAATCATATGGTGAAAGGGAATTTTATCCATATACCATTCCAAAATGTGGGAATAAAAATCAACGTAATGTCTTAAATATAACTCATAGGAGATTTAAATTTGTAAATTGGGTATAAAAAATCCCATCAATATCAAATGGCGATTAATAGGACAATTGATAAAAAAATCAGAAAGAAATAACCCAATTAATGAACCACCCATGCTACGTTACGTCAAATGATAAGAGTATGGTCATAATTCTATTCAGTATACGTATCCATGATATTATAATTATGATAGTTGTAAAAAAACACTTAAGTCCAATGGAAATGATTTTTCTCATGGGATTGCAACATCAGAAGTGGGTTATGATAATGATGTTGGAAAAAACACAATTATATTCAACTATAAAACAACTAATGTATAATTTTATTCTATCTCAATTTAATATTTTTTGTCTAATAAATTGTATATGGGAATTTAATGACAACCTAAATGATTAGATGTTGTGTTAATTGTGAAAACTCTAAATGTTATGATGTCCACATTGCATATCTATAGTTCTACTTTGACATATGTTTGTGGGAATATGAATCTTGAAATTCTTGTGATTCCCACTATATTTGAATTTTATTTTATTTTTGTCATGTATTAAGTTAATTTTTATAGATCCCATGTCCATTTTTGATGAAGGGATGTTACATTCAATATTATGAATGGACCTATGATCATTTATCATTGTGTGGATGAAGATGAACATTCAATGGATGTTTTTTCAATATTATGGGTCCAAATACCTATCCAAGATAGGTATTTATAATATATGTCTTTGGAGAACCTATAAACTAAGTATACGCTTATTTTATGAGAGTTTATTGATGTCTTTAGAGAAGAGTTTCACAGTCATCCTCTATATATTGAAGTTGACTTTTTAGTAGAACTCATACGTGGTGATACACTTATTTAAAAGAATCCTTATAAAATAAACCCATTTGAGTTATAATAATTAAAGAAGATACTACAACATAATAGTAATGATTTATCTCTATTCCCTAGTTTGTCACCATAGATTGACCTATCATTTTTGTTTTGAATAAAAATGAATTAATAAATTTTCATTGATTATATGATCAATATCAAGAAAAGGTATCATTTACCCCACATTAATGATTTTTGTGATCAATTATAAGGAGATCAATAATTTTACAAGATTGAACTCTATTTTGGACGTCATAAATAAATATTTAATAAGGAGGATATACTGATGACATCCTTCTATATGAGGTATCGTCATTTTGAGTTTATAGTAATTGCATTTGTACAGCTGGTTGCCCTATTCATTTTTATGGGTTTAATGAATAGAGTCTTTATATATTACCAAGATTAGTTTATATTAGTCTTTATAGATGATATTATTTTATATTAAAATATAATGGAAGAGAATTATGATCAATTGAGAATTGTGCTAAAGACCCTGAGGAAGGAGAAGTTAAATGAAAACTTTTCCATCAATGAATTTTTTTCTTACAAAATATTAATTCATGTGTCATACAATTTCATGTTAGTGTATATCATTGTATTTTTAAATGGAATATGTTATTGAGAAATGGTCTAGACCGACCATGGTAACTGAAATCCATAGTTTTATTAAGTTAGATAGATACTAACGATGTTTTTTGAAATGTTTTTCATGACTCTATTATCCACTTACCAAGTTGACATGGAAGGGGGTAAAGCTCTTATAGATGAATCAATGTGAAGATACATTCAAGGGAATAATGATAAAGTTATTTATTTCACCTCCACCCACATTTCCCTAGAGTTTAGGGGAGTTTTTGATCTATATTAATTCATCAATGAAAAAATAGGATGTCACTGGACAAAAGGATATATTGAAATCACATGCCACTTTCTAGTTGAATGTACATGAGAAGTATTATTTAAAAATAAAATTATAAACTCATCCCACTTCATTGTGTTATTTTTATTCAGGGTTCCCAATGATAATCATAATACTACACTATTGATGTGATTTTCCATGTAATTGATAAATATTCAAATAATTTTTTTATTCTATGAACACTAGATAAAGGATAATCTTTTCAATCATAAATATCTATTTCATATTGATTAGTTGATCATCATAGCCACTAAATGAGTGTGGAAGTTGCAACCTGATGGAATCAATAGTAATTTATTCTATCCTTTTAACTTTTTAAAGCTAAGTGTGATTCATATCTTGAGAAATTATCATAGTAATAGAGACAATATTGTATATTCTATCTCCCATAATGTTTAGTTTCTCAGGGAGAAAAAATATTGAATTGACCTTCACATTCGTCATAAATAATAATATTTATAGTTATATCCATTAAATGAAGCCAAAAAAAATTGAGTGAGAAACAATAATCATAGTTAGAAATCACATAATCATGAAAAATTACTCACAGGATTATTAAACATGGGCACCTTTTTTCTCTATAAGACCTTAGGTTTAACCTAGGTCATCCATGGTCATTATTTATTCAAGTACATCATAATGGTTCATGGTGAAAATGTAAATTTACCCTAGAATATCCCTTGGGAGTGTCTATCCTTGTTCGTAGTCTTTTCATCACTCATCATGAACCACTGAATATTTATTTAGTACCCAATACACCCCATTTATATTTTTAACCTTGAGGTGTATCTGTTCCACATCCACATCTACATTACATTATCTAAATAGTGAGGTATTGACTTGGAAGAAGATTGAATATCTACTTTACTAAATAATCTAGATATTATCCTATACCTGGACCAATCCCTAGGTTAATATAAATATTTCTCTAACTGTAACAACCAATAATAACTAAACCCTACTCTGATGCATAAAATGATGATCAGAGAATAACCTACATTAATATTACATAAATTTAGATTAATATTTGATAAATATCAGGAAAATAAAATTAATATAACCATAATGTTTTAGTTTCTGAGACTAAATATATAATAATTTTATTTCACAAAACATTTTCAACTTATCCAAAAATATTCTTCTAGAATTGTACACTTCTTAGAAAGACCCTATATAAAACCTATCTTTATACCCTGAGGGGAGGAAAAATCAAATAGGTTCAACTCATAAGTTTAGTATGGGTAAATATGGTAGATATAAATCTATGATAATATGTAATAATATCAAGATAATGAGTGTATAATAAAATGAGATTATCTTTTTAAATTCATACCCAACAATTTAAAGATCCAAATCCTTACCTATATATTTGGTAGATGATAAGATAAAAATCATAGAAGAATCAAATTTCATGATTCATGAGATCATATCATAATTATATGAACATTTCATATTGATTTTTATAAAATGTGTGGGATAATCATGATGGGATAGATATTTTGTCAAGTATACCAACCAATATATAATCCTTCATGGGTGTTTGAGATGGGCCCGTAAGGGGCTCCGCGTCTCCGTCTCTCTCCCCTCGTCGCCGCCTCCTTCTGCCTAGGGTTCGTGCGGCGCCTTTCCTTCAGGTCGTGGCGGCGGTCTCTCGTTTGCAGTGGAGTCGGAGCCCTCTGGGATTGCGTGATGCGGACTCCGCCTCCTTGTCCTTCTCGCACAACGATTCCCTATCTCGGATAGGGTTTCTTTGTTTGTGATGCTGGTCGACAGCTCCAGGATCTGCGGCTCGAGTGATGCCTCCTCTTCTCCGACCTGTGTTGGGCGTTTCGTCGCAACCCTGAGGTGCGGCTTGGATGGCGACGACGGGATCTTCTCTACAGCAACTCCGAGATCTGGTTGTGGTGATGTTTCTGGTTCCGTTCTTTCTGTCGTTTTGTTCATGAGGTGTTGGTGACGGTTTTGTGGTGGGTTGGTTGGTGATTACCAGTTGTTTTTTGGTCCGCGACACATTCGGTGGTGGGATGCGATTGATTGGAGGTTTCTTGTTCTGGTTTTAGTTTGTTGGTGTTAACTTGGGGAGCCGATGTTCAGTGAATGGCGTGTGGGTTGCGATTCTCCGGTTCTGAACTGGGATTGTTGTCTCTGTTTTTGGTTAATTTTGTGGATCTTGGTGTTGTATTGACGCCGGAGGAGGTCTCGCCGGTGACGATGGATGGTGATGTTGATGGGTGTGATGGTTGGGTACGTATCGAGGGTGTGAGCGACTCGAGGCATTGAAAGGTGTGCGGTGACAGCGTGCGGATCGAGGACAGCTGTATGGGTAATTGGTTTTGAAATTTGAATTTGTATTTGCACTGTATGATGCGGAGTGGTCTTTGGTTGTTGTGTCACGTTGTATGGGGTACCGGCAACCCTTAAACCGGTTGTTTTTTCTCTTTTTTTCCCTTAATAAATTTGCGGGACCAGGCTTACACCTGGTTCAGAATTTCCTGGTATACCAACCAATATATTCACCAGATGTTACTATTGGACTAACCACTTGTATACCTACTTCTTGTTAAGGATAACCACCCATATACCATCATATAATAGTGGAACAACCAAATGTGTACCCTTTTTCTATTTTTATGTTACATAATATGTACCCTATTGAGCATATAAATATTAAATAATTACCCATTACATTAGAGGGATATAATGGACCCTCCTATAACAAAATCTATTCATATGTATTATTCAAGATCATGAAAAAAATTTCATTTAATCATCGCTTATCCCATGGACGAAAATACATGATTCATAAACTCCTTATCATTATAATCATAAAAAAACTAGAAAATGAAAAATATTATATCTATTAGATAATAACCCCATTGATGATTAAATAACATTGAGAGGTATTTTTAGAGATCAAAATACCATTAAAATTTCAATGTAATAGTTCCAGAAGAATATAATGTTTTCATTTCTGGAAAAAATTATTTCAAATAAAAAATTTTCCAAAATACAAGTTAAAATATATTCCATGGAATGATCCATGGAAACCAACAAATTTTTCTTCATAGAAATTAGTTTTTATTATAGAGTTACCTTTATTTTTGGTGTATGTCAAAACAAATATTTCATTCAGACCGTTGGTTGGAAAGTACATCATTTTTAAAATGACAAGAAGTAAAATTTAAAAAATATATCATATGTCAAACACAGATAAGAATGTTTCTAAAAATCATTGTATAATATTAAAAACATCATTGAGAATTTTTTAATAAAAATATGGACATGGAAGAAATGGTTTTTGGATGAATTGAAAATAAAGTCCATTTTCCTTAAAATCATTCTTTCAAAACTATCAATACATTGGGAGAGTAAAATGTATGGAAAAATTAAGATTTATGAAATTAATAATATAATAAAAGAAAGAATTATATTTTTGGGTGACATATCATATAATTTCATCACAAAAAAAATTAATCGGAAATTGTCCTAGAAAAATAGTGAGATTGTAACACAAAACACTTATATCAAGTATGAAATTATTTATATTCACTTTTATCCACCCATATAATATATTTAAATTTATTACCATTATATGAAAAAAATCATAATTATAATTCCTTTAAAAGTTTTTTTAAAAATATTGTCACCTAATCATTAACAATCATTCAATATCATCATCATTTTTGAATTTGGCTTCTTCATTTTTCATATATGTTTTAGTTGCGAATTTGTGGTCATTTTAGATTGATGATAGTATCAATATATCATGAAGGTTATTCATGATGTAAAAATCATATATACATATAATATATAAATATTTATAATAATTAAAATAGAATGTTTGTAACATAATATCACTTTTATTACGTTTTTACTTATCCTTTTGTTCTTTTCTTTTAGTTTTTTCAAATAAACCGGGGTTTTTTTATATCTACATTGAAATTACACTATGTGTAATGTGATTACACACTATATATTTTTCACAAGGAATATTTTGTGATGTTTTCATAGGGTGTTAAAGGTTACACTCTTTTTACTTCAAATTCACAATGTGTAAGGGGAAAATCATATTTTAATAAAATGGAGACCCTTTTCTTAGCATTTTCATCATTCATTGATTGTATGGCATATATTGAAATTAAACGCTATATAATTCTCACAATATTTTTATTTATAGTTTGTTTAACAATTTAATTTATTTCTATTTGAATTGAATCCCTCCCTTGGGAAACATATAGTCTTCCATAGGCAATTTTGGATCCTCCAAATAGCTTCCTTGTCCGATCGAAGGGACATTAACCTCATTTTATCTCCTCTTGTTAAGTAGATATCCTCTCATGTGTTTCATTACATTAAATATTTATCTAATACTTAGATTTTAATGTATCATCCTATATTTTGTAGTTATAAATTCTGTTTAATTTGAGTTTTAATCTAGGTTTTATTCTTAAATCTTTCACGAATTCTTTCTTCATTAGTGTTCCTCATTATGGGGGAATGAATAGTGATTCCTAATAAAATTAGGTGGATCTATAATTCCTTACCCTAGCATTGAAACCATGAATTTATTAACCAAATTTAATCCATTTTTAATTGATTTAAAAAAAGGGGATTGTCGTGGATTTAATCAATGATTCGAAATAGGAATGGAAATTGTGGAAGCCTCCAATTTCAACAGAACTGAAATTATGGATTTGATTTGTGAAAAAAATTATTGCTTGATTTTTGGAAATAGTTTTGGTAATATTATTTGATGATTCATCTTGATAAAATTAATTAAATTTAATGATGATTTTAAATGGAATGAAATGATGAAAAAATATGTTTTCTTTGACTGAAAAAGTAATGATGGAAATAATGATTTGGAAATTGTATTTTAATGTGTTTTAAAATTATTGATATCCAATTTGTTAGTAAAATATTTCCTTATAAATAATTTTAAATAAATTACCCTTATGTGGGATTTGATATAATTTTTCCTTAAGTGGATGTTCATTTACTTTTACCTTAAGTAGAAGTCGTTGTGATCTTTCATTAAGCGAGGATGTAGTTTTATGATTTGAAATAACAACTTTTGAATTATAGAACAATATTATTACTTCCAAATGATTTATATAAATTGTTTTATATAATATTTTTAGTTAATGATGTTTTAATGTTAATTGACATGTCTACCATATTTGGAAATGGAATCATATTTTGGTTTAAAATATGAAAATGAAAGTCAATTCCTTGTCTTTTGTAAATTGATACTGCAAATGGTAAATAATTATGTTATTATTTATTGAACACTTGGTGAGACCCTACTAGTATTTATATATCATTCCCTAACATTTCCTTTGGCCCTTTGAATATTTTCTTATTTCATGTGTGATCTAAGGTAAATAACATCTTAGAAGTGTTAGGTGTTACTGATACTTGGGCTCGGGGTGATGGAGGTGATTTTTGGAGATTTCTACCAATTGTTATATGGGATACTTGAGTGTTATATTGTTTTATACTATGTACTTTGATGGTTTACTACTTTTGGATTCTCTTTATATATAATTTTGGGTACTTTATACCTTTGTATTGTTCTGCATACTTAGTTGTATTCATTTATCATCTAATGTCTATTCAAAAAATTTCTACATTTATTGTGTATTATTCCAAGTGAAAATCACCAACCCATGGGGTTTTGGAATTACCTTTGTAACATGTTAGTGGAAACTTAGGGATCAAGGTACCAAGGTATCAGGGATGGTTCATGAAAATATGTTATTGGAGGTATGTTAGGAATCTTTCATTGATGTCAATATGCAGTTTGGGATGTCCTGATGGGACATACGAGGTAGTTGTGAGTGAGTTCCTTGATTGAAATCATTTTAACGAGTAAGAATTCACCATGGGTGGATTGGGAATAGAGTCTTGAGGAATAATTTTATCTAATTGTATCATTTTTTTTAATTTTTATTGGTATAGGTTGAAATAAAAATATTGATATCTTATCTCATGAGATTTTTTTTACCATTTCCATAATTTTAGTTGTTGACTTGAGTAGTATTATGATGTATTCAATGTTTTTTTGTTGGGTACCATCATGCTTCTCATCAGACATGTGAATATTCCCCAAGAGGATGTTATTGGTGAACGATAGAAAGTGGATCCTTCCATTGACCAAAATCTTGTTGAGATTATTGTGAGTGATGTCCAAGATATAAGATAGGCACCTACACCTATTCTCATTCAAGCTTTTGTTGCAGAACCTCAGAGGGGTGAATATTGAAATCATTCACCAAATATGATTTTCTATAATTCACCCGTGTTCCAAGGTTCTAATTATCCTTAATATGTTGCTGATTTTTTGATAAATATATTTCTCTTATTCAATATATAATAAATTCCATTTGGGATAAATGTGAAATGTTCCACCTTCAATAATGAAATACCTAGTAGGAGGTATTGTGATTTAATGGTGACAAACAATAAGAATGTGGGTTTATATTGGTACTACATCAGGGTGTTCTTAGTTACTATTTAAATCCAGAGTCAATGTTCCTAGATAAGGCTATTTTTTTCCAATCTCAAACTAGATTATAGGACTATAACAGAGTATGTGAACTACTTTGATGAGCTTGGGTAGTTTTCATTTTAGATTATATTGAATGAGAATATGAATAATAAATGTTTTGATATGCGTCTTTGAAATTATATTCATTCTTAGGATTCTTTCTAAATCTCCCTTCATATACTTACATACTAAAAAGGGTTTTGATGGTTGATCTTGACCTATTTGGTATTTCATGGTTGATGATAGTTCCTTTTTCCATTGTGGTGGTTCTATGAGTTCCTATAAAATGAAGGGAATCTTGATCAGTCTCATGGTGGTTCTCGACATCAACGGACCATGAGACCTCTTGAAGTTACTACAAATTTCTATATTCCTTACTTCAAGTGTGTCATGGTTGGGAATTTGAGACATGTTTATAATGAAACTCTAAATACATGAATTTCTTGTGGTCACTCAAGACACCTATAGAAATTCTATAATATATTTTCTTCTCTGTTAAATGGAATATGATCATCAGTACAAATAATTATTTTTTTCCAATAAGATACATTGATATCTAGAGGAATCTACCCATATAAATCAATAAATATTATTTATAATAGAGTGTAAGAGCCTCTAGGGGAACTAATAAAGTTATAGAGACAATGAGAGGAACCATCATTAAAGATTATTCTTTATTAGATACATTATTTAATACTATTTAATCATATTAATTTATATATACTTATATTCTAAACATACTAAGTCTTTCTATAAATATTTTTTCATTATGAAATAGATATTACTACACACCATGGAATGAAGAGAGATAAGGGTATTCATTTCCTAACATGTGATTTCACTTTATCTGATATTGAACATGTTTGGGATTTTATAGTTATTTGCATCAAACCATTCAATTTAATTTCAATGAAGGATTGTAATGTTACTAATAATTACTAAATTGAATTATTTCATCAACTGGACTCCTTTACTCCACCCAATGGGGTGTTCCATGTCTTCTAGAGGGAATGTGACCTAAGATAAAGTAGAGAAATGCATTTTTATCCATAGATGGGGAAAATACTATTATTGTTTTCTTTTTATCTAGTGTGGGAATATTGTAGTGATGATATCCATCTACATTCTATCTAGTTTCTTAATGTTTTACATTCAAATGTATTTGGTTCTATTCTAGTAATATAGATAGATTTATCTATTTATTTTGTGGCTGGAACTAAACTGATGTATATTCTGTCATACTATATTGAGAATGTTTAACTGAAAGTGTTAAAGAATCAGATGGATTCTCATTTAGAGAAAGGATGAATCCTACCGAGTGTGTCATCATGGGTATCACCTACTCTATTTGAAAAGAATGATGATGGAATAATTCACCTATTTGTTGATTATCAGAAAGTCAATCTTGTTACGGTAATGAACAAGTATCTGTTAACACCATTTGATTATCTTTTTGATTATTTGAAATGATAGAAGTGTTTCTCTAATACTAATATATGATCAAGTTACCACCAGTTGAGAATAAATTAATCACACATTTAGAATATTTCATTCTAGAGTTGGAATGATCATGTCGAGTATATTGTTATTCTCTTTGTCATGACCAATTCTACAGTGGTCTTTATCGATTTGATGAACTTGATTTTTTCTATGTACCTTGATATATTAATGGTAGTATTTATGGATAAAATATTGGTTTACTCTCATTATAAAGAGGATCATGTGCATTATCATAGAGTTGTTTTATAAATTCTAATAAATCACTAACATTATTCCAAGATGTTGAAATGTTATTTCTAGATTCGGGAACTGAAGTTATTGTGAAATCTGGTGTCAAAACATGGTATCTCAGTTGATCTGGATAATTTTATAGCTTTAATGAAATGGGAACAACAATGAAATATTTTCTAGATTTTCATATTCTAGGGTTTTGAAGGACATTTTCACTGGTTGGTAATGGATTTCAAAATTTTTTATTCTTAGATAACTTATATCACTCAGGAGTTGGTAAGGTTTTCTTAGAAAGATAAATGTCGATGTTATATTATTGATCTAAATCATATTTTGACATCGTTTCTAGATTTCAATCCTCTAGAGGGAAAGAAGTACTGTGTTGTCATATATGAAAAATAATGATTGGATTTGGAATATGTTAGTATGTAGGGTAATCATGAGTTATCCTATAGTTATCAACAATATAGGCCACAAGAGAAGATTTATCTTACCCATGACCTTGACTCACTGTCATGATGTATGATTTTAAGATTTAGTGGAATAAAATTTTAAAGATATGATTACCATGTATTCCAACCAAAAGATCATGAGTTTAATAGTTTCCCAAAATATATTTGAATATCTACTTGAGGCATAGGGTAGAGTACCTATAGTCATTTAATTTCAACAATTTTTATACCCTAGGGAAAGGGAATGTTTTTTTGAAGATTTATGATAGAATCATTCGTCCTATTCCACGAATAATTAATATGAAGAATAAAGTTTAATGTCAATCTCATCATAGTTTCACTTGGGAGTCCATGAGAAATTGGCCAGGTTTGTCTTTTCTAGTGTTCATTTGACCTCTTCTCTTATTGATATGGTTATTCTAGAAAAATATCTTGACAATGTATTTTATATAATTAAAGACTCTTTTTATAGAGGGGATTCCATTTTTATTGATCGTTCTCCATTGGGGATATTCAATGTTTTCAAAATCATTTTTTATTATCGTTATCCATGAGAAAAGTTGAAATAGAGGACTTCTATACTTCTGAATGGGTTGTACAACAAAGAAATTGAAATATGTTCTGTGGCATGAAATGATGATTATGGAGGCCATGTATGAGATAAAACATTGTTGAATATTTCACATTTCTATACCCACCTATAGGTCAAGGACTAACACATGATACCTATGTTTTTTCTTCCCCCACTTCCATTTTCAACAAGTAAGTGTGATGATATTTCTATAGAGGCTTTTATTGGTTTTCCATGTACCCCTAGAATTATTAATGAAATATTTACTATGATCGATCGGCTGACTATATCGTCTCACTTTATACACATTCATGACACAACAAAGTATTATGAGTTACGAAATATCTCTTTGAAATAGATTGCTCAAATTTTTAGTGTTCCATATTCTATAGTCTTTGACAGAGATCTCCATTTTACCCCTTTTTGGAAGATTCATTCGAGTGGTGAGAGGATCTTAGGTTCATTTGAGTATGGTATACCATCGAAAGATGAATATACAGAAATAAAGTGCTATATATATTCTTGAGTAAATTATTCTTGCCAGCATCTTCAATTATGGTGGATCTTGGGATGCCAATTTGGGCCAGGTTATGTTTTCTTATAACAACAGTTACCTGTCTGCTATTCAGATTGTTCCTTTTGAGGCCTTGTATGGCTAGAATTGAAAATATATGAATACTAGTGAATGTTATTTGGTTTAAGAAATCATGGTAACATTTCTATGAATGGTTATGTTTATCAATCGTATATTATTGATAGATCATATCTAGTAAAAAATTTATGATGACCATCACAGGTGACTATTGGAATTTTTAGTTGGTGACCAGTGGTTTTTGAGTGTTTCACCTTGGTTGAATTCTTAGAAAACACAGGATTATTGGTCCTTGTCTTGTGTGATCATTATAGGTTTTCAATAATGAGGGGGAAATAGCTTACCATTTAGAAATTCTAATGTAGTTGATCTCGATACATAATATGTTCCATGTATCAGAGATTTGAAATTACCCCATTTCAGTTATTGATCAATGATGATCTTGATAAGAAGCAAAATTTATCTTTTATTATGAATACAATCATGATAGTTTATTTTGATACAAACGTACATCATGGGGGGAAGATAACTTTGGTTTATGTGCTATGCCATCATGGTTCTGATTCACGTTATACTTGTGAACATGAGGCACTGATGAAAGATCTATTATTTCATCTCTATGATATGGAATCTCAAAAACATGATTTCATGTGGAAAATGTTTTAATGATGGGGAGGTTGTAACGTTCTAATATAATTTTATTGTATTCATTTTCCTTGGGTACATTGGTTTTTAGGTTTTTCAAAAGAATCTATATTTTATACTTTCATTTTAGAAATTACATGCCATGTAATAGAATTTCACTCTTTGTATTTGTCACCAATAAAATGGTGTGAGGTTTATTCAGTTCATGAATGGTTACACACCGTGTACATGTAATTCATGACGTTTAACTAAAAAATATTTTTCTGAAGAAATGGTGACATTTTTTCTAAGCTCTATCTGCCTTCTTGGACATAATGATGTGTAATGAGAATACACACCATGTAATTTGTAAGTGTTTTTATTTTACTTGTTATACAAAAATTATTTTAATTCTTTCTTACATGTATTATCTCCTTGTATGTCCCATTTACATATTCATGATGTATTGGATCCTCTAAAACTTATTCTTGGAATATTGAAGTAAGGTTTACCTCATTTGATCACCTCCAGGATATTTGATCTCCCCTAATGTGTTTTATTCTATTATCTCTTCCTCTTCTCCTTATTTTTTACCAATCATCTCATAATTTGTGGATCTAAAATCCATTTTAATTGATTTTATTTTAATTTATGTCCCAAAATCTTACACGCCTTCATTTTTTTTCAATTACCCATTGTGGGTGTCGTTTATAGTGATTCATTTTAATTTTTGGTGGATCAATAATTCCTTACCATACAATGGAATTCAGGAACATTAAAACCATATTATATTAATATCATAATTTATTTAAATACTATTAATTACGATTGAATTAATACTTATTTTAAATATGAATATAAATTAAGAGAAACTAAAATTTAAATGGAATTGAAATTATAGGGTGGGTTTACAAAAAAATGATGGCTTGATTTTGTCTATCATTTTGATAAAATTATTTGATGATTGATCCTGAGAAACATTTTAAATTTAAATTCCAATTTACGTGTAATGAAATAATGAGAAATTATATTTTTGGTTTTGAATTGAAAAGACATGTTAGAAGTTCAGAATTGGAAATTTTATTTTAATGTGTTTTAAAATTAATAATTGAAAATTGGTTTAGCATATTTTTACCTTATGTGGGATTGGATATAATTTTTCCCTTTGTGGGAGTGGATATAATTTTCCTATAGGTAGGAGTAGTTGTAATATTTCTTTATGTGGTAGTGGATGTAAATTTCTATTCTGTGGAGGTCTAGTTGTATGATTTTATTTACCTGTCATTGTTTTATGGAAATATTTTATCATGGGAAACTAATTTATAATTTTTTTGTATAATGATAATTTAATACTATTTGAATGCTTTTTGATATGTCTTCAATCTTTTTAAAATAAATTATGTTTCATTTTAATATATGAAATTGAAGTTTCATTCCTTATTTTCTCTAAATTGATAGAATAAATGATAATTTTTTTTTTGTATTTTTTATAGAACACTTTCAGTGACCCTATTGGGATTTATATATCACACCATACCTATTATTTCTTGTATTTTTATGTTTTCTTATATCATATACATGAAAAATGAAAGAACCTCAGGGATGAGGTGGATAGTTTTGATCCCTTGGCTTGGAGAGATGGAGGTGATCTGTGGACATGTCTTGAAATTTTTTCCTGGGATGTCTGAATTTTATCCAATTAGATACTAATTACTTTGATAATTTACTTGTTGGGTTTCTACCTATCCATGATAGTTTATGATAATGGTGACGCAAAATTACTCACATCACATCATAGAGAAAATATTCTATATATATGAACAACTGATGTTTCCACTATTCTATAGATACAAAGGAAAATAGATTATTATTATCTTTTAAAAAGCTATAATAATATCATAAATATCATATGTATTTAGTACATACATCATTATAACCATAAATGTATATAATTAATTGAATATAATTAAAACCACTATTTGGATGTGGTAGTCCACATGTACACACAATCTATACATTAATTTACCATATAATATATAGAAGGAGGAAAGTGGATTTAACATAATAGAAATAACTTATCAGTATATTTTGAACAATGGATTAATATTTTTAGAATAGATATAATAGATTTTGCAGAAGTAGAAGAAGAAATAATCTAGGAATGAGTAGGGTTAGATGATTAACTATTCTTTGGGATACCTTCTTTGGCATACACCTTACTCTTTAATGGGATAGTATTATGATTATATTGTAGGATATAGGATTAAATAAAGTTATGTAGTCATTTGGTCAAGCAATGGTAGATCTAGGAGGCTCAATCCTTGAGAATAATGTGCGGGAGGTGGTTCACTTTTATAATTTAGGGAAATGACACACTTGAATATACTTTAAAAATTTTACTATGAAATATTTCTTAATCTTGTCAAATTTTACCAATGTAGATATATTTTGAATAGAATATGTTATAGGGTCAAAATAAACTCAACCAATCACATTTAGTAACGTTTTGGAGACATTTAATGCCTTATCTCACAATGAAACCGCTTTAAACATATTTTAACCTTAACGATGATAGTTTAATTTTTACCATTAATAATAAATTATATAGAGAAAAATTACATTGGCCTTTTAAAAAAGTTTTCATAATATAAATGAAAATTTTGAATGATTTTTTTCTGATTAAATTATTATAGGATACATGAATTACTTTTAATATATGAAAAAATACGTGAATTGTCTTTAGGAAAATACTTGATTGAAGAGTAAAACAAATTTTTTTACTGAAACCCAGTTGAAATATGGATTAAAAAATTAATTGTTTACTAAATAATATATTGTTTTTATAATTTTGGATGAATCCAAAAAATATATGGCACATTGTAACCAAAACAATAAATGGAAAGACACATTTTTTCTGTATTTTAATAATATACAATGTATGTTAATAAAAGTGTATCTTGGGTTTCCTATATTTTAAAACAATTAAAAAGAAATTTTACACTGTAAACATAAATTTTAATGTTATAAAGCATGAATAATTTTTACTCATTTTTACATCACAATAATGTAATAAAAGTAAAGGTATTTAATTTTTTTTATTTTCTACTATTCACTCAAAAGTCATCCTTTTCCAATAAATCCCAAAAAATAATCTAATTCCTATTATGACATGATGATTTCAAAAATTATATATATTTTAAAATAGAAAATAATACAAAAGGATGAAAATAATTATTATATTTATTTTTAAAATGTATTAAAAACAATTGTAAATAAAATTTATTCTAAAAGAATAAAATTACTTCGTTCTCATTCAAGTCCTAATAACCATAAATAAATGAATGTTAATGTATTTAATTTTAAATATTTTCTAGATATTTTATTAAAAAAATAATTTATTGTGATTAGTTTTATCTATTAATATAAAGTCACATTGTATTCATTAAAATAGTTCTTTATTAAAATATCTCTTTTAACATTCAATTTCTATTATTTTCTTTTCTAAACAATTCATAAAAATGAATAATTTTTATAAATGTGTGGAAAATATTTTCTCACAAAATAGTTTTCCCAAATCATAACTACCAATCCCATAACTAGGATATGCCAATAGAATTAAAAAACAATAATTCTATAAGATATAATGGTTCATTAAAAATAAATTTTTTTCATATATAGTAAGAAATCAATGAACTTTTTTTATTTAAATATAGATATTTCATAAAAATTAATTTTTCATATTATACCCCCATTAAATGAATTTATCTATCAAAATTATATCACATTGATGAAAAAAAATTACGATACTTCTTTCTCATCGAATCCTTAGGTCCCCTCATAACTTTCTAAATTTTTTTGTTTCTTCACAAAAAAAAATGAACAGGTTAGTTTTTTTATTTCATAATAATTTTTCTATTAAATTAAATATTTTTAATAGTTTTTCTTAATATAAAATATCATGATCCAATGGTATTAACTACGATCTCTAAAGATGTGAAGATTCTGGTATGTTCTTCTATAGGAGAGATACATAGGAAAAATCATGAACTTTAGAGAGATTCAGTGTAAGAATCAAGCGATAATAAAAATTCCTAATATTATAAAGAATTTCAAGGGGAGAGGTGTATCTGGTACAAAACATTCCTTTAATTACAAATATGAAAATTTTATTCCTTGGATATATTCCTAGAAATAAACTATCAGTAAATTTAACATATATATTCCATTGATTATTATCTGCATAACTTTTCTATCGACTCTAAGATTTCCTAGTCGGTTGTTGAAATTATCTAACATTCTCTAAAATTTACCGCATCTTTGTCAGATCTAAAATAGCTTTCATTTTACCAATTAATCAAGCAGTAATGAATTCCTTCAATTTCATCTATATAGGGTCTCATAAATATTTATCTGGATTTTCTAGTAAAAGTTATTATTATATGAAAATTTAACCAAATTATGTTTTGATCTCAAATATATTTGAACTCCATAGAAAAAGATCTAATCATATCATCTTGGGATTGACTTTACCACTAAAACGGGCCATCTGTCTGATGATTATAGTGTTTTCTGAAATATAATTCCCCATCTAAAGAACACATAATGCTTCTCAATAAGATTGAGGTAAAACTTGGTTATTGGTCTGATACTGTATAATTTAGTTCTATAGTCAACCACACCTCTTCATAAATGTATAACTGGGAAAATTGATCAAGACAAAATTCATCCATGACATAAATTAAATGTTCTTTCTTCATAAATATATAAAATAAATATCTAATAACATTAATCCCAATAGTTATTTTGGTGAATCCTACAATGAAATCCATAGTGACGTTTTCACATTTTAGTACCAGTATGGGTAATGGTTCTAACAACCACGTTCACTTATTCTACTCCAATATAACCTGTTAGAACACCAATATTTAGATACATACTATGAAATATTAATTTTAATTTTATACCAGTATAAATACTCTTTCTAGTCTCTACATATCATTGTACTTCTTGGATAAATAGAGAGTGAAGAATCATAAGAGTTATCCAAAAACTCCTTCTTTATGCATGGTATGGAAGACACACATAGTTTATCACTATACAAAAACATTATTTTATAATTAAGGTTGAAGTTGGAAACATTTATCACCATTTTTATAATTTAAATCATCTTACTACACCACTTTAATATTCCTAAGGATACATGGTTTAACACATATTTGAGAATGATAGGATTTATATCCTTCCATGAAGATTCCATGGTTCATCCTTTTCAAATCCATAAATATTGAATATTATTTAATCTTAGTCATAGATAATCTAGAATGATCCTTTTGACATAGAGTATCAACCACCACATTCTATTTCCCAACAAGGTAATATATTGATAAATCATAGCCTATGATTACTTCTAAACATCTTATTTCATTCATAATCAAATATTTTTGTGTGAATATATACTTTAACCTTTTATATCTAGTATATATATCAAAAATTTCTAGATAATGATAATTCATCCACATCGTTGATAAAAAACATACAAACGTTAACTCCAAGTCAGGTGTCCAATAAGTATTTCTTTTCAATTTTTAATTGGAGATAGACATATTATATCAACATATCATTATGTATGAGAAAAAATCCAATTCCATTATTTGATAAGTCGCTAGAGATCATAATACCTTCTACATTAAATGTAGTATGAGTATAAGGGAACTAAATAACCTAGATTTCATATCTTTGAAATTTTCCTCACATTAATATGTACCATGTAACTTTAATCCTTTCCATGTTGACTTAATTAGTTGATTAGACAACAACGATAAATTCCTCACAATTCATTGATAATACCCAACCAATTTAAGAAAACTATGGATCTCACTCACAATGGGGTTTTAGGGGCCCTATAGTAATAATATGTATCATTGAGGTATCCATTAATATAACCTCACATGAGATTATGTGTCCCATGAATGAAACATTTAATAACTGGAATTTACACTTTCACAATTTAGAATACATTTTATCCTTTTTAAGGTCTTAAAAACAAATATGAGGTGATATTAATTCTATTCCTTTATGATTTAATATATAATAATATTTTCTATAAATACTACCAAAAATTGTTGAAGGAAATTTCATAATACCCTTCCAATTAACTCTATAATGATAACAGTGGAATTATTATGTCCAATTGGGATCATTGAAAATCTATAATGTCCATACATTGTTAATTTTATTTATTATCTATGTTTTCACTTTTCTCAATTACTAGTACTTGGAAATAATGTCACTCTTTGAAATGTATTGATCTCCTCACTATTGATAAAAAAAATCCTCAATATGATGTAAATAAAACATATTTGTTATCATGATATTGTTATATTCCCAATAATAAATGTATAGTTTTATTGATCCATATTTCTTTTAAACAAAAAGAATGTTTTACTCCTATGTGACACATTTATCCAAATGAATGAATTATCAATATTATCCTAGAGTCCCTATATTAATTTCTATAACTACACTAGGTTCATTATATATGGAATCTTTGAATACCATTCACGTACGGAGTACCCTACTGATCCACCATGCTTGGTAATAATGTTCTACCACTTAATATTTTTGAAACCTCCATTATTTAATGGGAAAAAATACCTTTGTAGTTGTGAAATGAATTACTCCCTTAGAAAAGATATTTCTTAATATTGTAAGTAGTGAAAGAGAGAAATTTTTTGTCATGATTTATCATCCCTAAGAAGATGCTGATCAATGGCGGTCATTAATTTAAAACACTAAGTATGGTGAGGAAATAGTAAGCATGTAGTAGAAGGATTTCAATGTATTTTTCTTGGAAAAATATTTTCCTCATGATAAATGAGATAATGCTATCTCTTGAATCTATGATTTAAAGAAGAGTAATTATTTTCTATGTCCGATGACAACATTACAAGGATAATGAGGAATGTTGAAGACTATGTATGTAATATAAATAAAACTATTGAATGTTACTATAATGGGATTAATCCAATAATTCAAGGGTAACTAGTCTCCCAAAAATTCTCATCATACATGTACAAAGTATCATGTAATACCATGATAGAGATAGAATTCTCCACTTCATATGAATGTGAATGAAAAAAAGAGATGAAGATAATGATATATCAAAAAATGGATAAATAGAAGAAGGGAATGAATTATTTTACAACATTTGATACTTATGGATAGAGAATCCTTGGAAATTTACTAAAAGGAAAAGAATTTTTCTTCCTTTTTGTGGAAAAAGACCATTATACCCATGATTCCCATAGGGTACTGTTAACATTAATTCCCCAACAATAATGTATATATACATCAAAATAATATAAGAGATCAATTAATAGATAATGATATTACTAAACGTGAAGTGGACTAGTTAATTATGTTGTGTTTCGATTCATGACTTACGTTAGTGAATTACATTAATTAAGTATATTCTGGTTGTATGAATTTTGAAATTTATTAGGAAGGTATTAATGGTGTATTTATTTAAGGATTTGAAAACATGTGTTGAATGGTACCATGAAAATTGATTCATTGGTTAGTTGTACATATTGGAAAACAAATGATTAATGGAGTATAACACTTATTATATTCCAAAATTTTATATAATTATTACAATAAGGTTATTTTAATGTGTGAGTATGCTTTAAGGATTATATAATAATTAATGTTGAGGTAATTGTAGTTTATTTAAATTTCATATTATTATAGGAATTATATTTATATGGTTTAAAAAAATATAACCCACTTGATGGGTGACATCCTATCACATTCAGCATGGTCACATGGCATGATCCCACACCATCTGGATGATTATGGTTTAGTTCCTACCATTAACATTGTGATTTTTTAATATGTCATTTTTTGTTAAAAATTTTAAACGACAAATATTTATTTGGAACCTATTATGTTACTTTTGAGGATTAATGATTAATTTATTATATTGGATAACTTTATATAACCATATTGGGTTTTGAAAATATTTTTAATTAGACATAGTGACATGTCACAATTTTAGGGATATTATGATCTATTAAAAGTTATTTTTCATGCTTGAGGCATAAAAAAATTCATCAAATATATATATTTCATGTAGATATAAATGAAGTTGAAAAATATTCAATTCACAACCAAAATATGAAATTTTTACAATAAAATATAATGATATCAAGTAAGTATATTTTCATATATTCACTTTCTAGATGGTAAAGGAATTCATCAACAATATGAAAAGGATATTGAATGAAAATTTTATTATCATTACCCCATTTAATTTGAACTGATGGTATTTCAAATCCTAAACAAGATTTTTATTTGAGGTCTTTAAATTTACATTGATCATTTATTTTCTTTTGATCAATGACCTCTATCACTATCTATAATTATTGATTCTTTTCATCCATGTCTATATGTACACTTTCCACCAAGGTTCTTGTACATAGAAAATTATTTATGAACTATTGAAAATGACATATATATTATTAAATATATCTTATTAAGAATATTTTTTATTAACATTATTTACAATTTTTTCCAAATTAAGGTATTTATAAAGTTTAAACCAATTTTTATCAAGATAAAAATTAAATTATGGGAATGAAATTTATTTAAGGTAGAATGTAACGCCCTAAGAACTTAAAAGAGTAACATCATGTTCGATAGAATATATGTCATGAAATATTATATGATAATATAACACCATGATACTTTATAATATTTTTATTTAAAAATTTATTAATTCTATTTGATAGCTTACAATGCATGGAACACATGTTTTTAATGAAACATGATCCAAAATTAAAATATTATTTATACTAGACCATTTTATCATAGCTATTAAGATGGAGGGTACGAATCATAATAATTATATTATGAAAATATTATGTTTTCAATTTTATAAAATAAATAAAATTATTATCTAGTCATTAGAAATAAAATAATAAATATTCAAAAAGAGAAAGATTATTTTTTTGAGAAACTGTATTTTTTTCAAAAAAGGCGGATTCGTCGTGCATTGTGAAAATAATTCTAAATTACATTTTAAAATTTTTTATGATTAATTGAGAAAACAAGCATCATTTTTGAAATAATAAAAACAAATTTATCTTAGTTTTTTTTTGGTATGTTTCTGTAATGTTTCATTTTTTGATGAATAGTTCAAAATATTGAATTTTAATTGAAGACTGTGTTGCTATAAATTAAATATATTATTAAATTAAATTTTAAATTGTTTATAAAATAAAATTAATTCAAATATATATATATATATATATATATATATTTATATATCCAATTTATATCATTTTAATTATTTTCATTTTGAATGTTTATATTAAAATATTAAACACTTTTGATCATTTTATCTTTGAAACCCCACATTCTCATCACGTGTATAGGAATAATTTAAAATTAAATTTTTTCTATTATGAAAATAGTGATGTGGAAATATTGATTAAATATTTATCATAAGAATAATATATATTATAAAATTATTTCAAATTAATTATTTACCCTAACAAACAGTGAAAATATAAAAAATTAATTACACTAGTTTTGTTAAAAATTGGTTTATCAGGGGATAAATTACAATATAAGGGTTAAAATGCCCTAAAAACTTGTCTAAGACATATTTTATGTGAATATATAAACCGTATCATGTTTGAGGGTCCATTTAAATCCATTTTATACAATTGTTTCAGTTTAAAATCTATTATACTCTTATTTATTTTTAGAATTACAAGTGTACCACTAACCTCACTTATAAAAGGCCACCCCAATACTCTTTTCATAACACCATAAAACCCTTTTCTTTTGGAAAAGTCCCGCCAATTTCACTTAAAAAATTCCTTCCAATCGTACTAGAAACCATGGTTTGGTCAAAAAAACCTTCTTTCAAGTACATTATGTATAATTATAATGGGGTGGTCTGAGAAGAGGAAAAATTCGTAACTATACATTATTGTTTTATTTATGCTTCCAACACCTTAATATATTTTTAAATAGTGATTATATAATAAAATAGAATCTATAATAAAAATTTTATGTTATTATGTAAAGTTAATAACCTATATCCATCTCATATTCCCTCAACTAGGAAATGATAATGTCGCTCGTGTATACACCGAATTACCACCTCACGAACTGATGTGACACATTTTCCATAAAACAAATCTCATGGTTGGGTATGATGATGTATATAGAAAATAAATATTATATCCATAACATAATTATACAACATTATTCATTACATTACATATACCATTTTACATTTAATTACTCAGTGGATAAGATAATGTCACTACTTTGTACGGTGGACTACGTCCGCATGGAGTGATGTGAATTTGTTTTCACTAATGCTTAACATAAATGGTAATAAGGGTAAATTTAAAGAAAATATTTCTCATAAATGATTTAATAATTATATTAATGACATATATATCATTTTGAAAATATAATATATCATTTTAGTTCTATCACTAAAAAATGATAATATTGTTCGTGTATGTGTGGACTACCACCATTATAAAGTAATGTGAATATTTATTCATAACAATAGAACATGGATAATATATTAGTATATATAAATAACTAAAATGGTATATAAGATATCGTGTTAATTTTTAAAGATAAAATATTACTTAACTTCATTCCCTAATGATAATTTAAAAATAGTATTGTTACTCATGCATACGTATGACCAACCATCTTTCTGACTATAGTGTAGTTCATTTCTTATAACCATCTATCATTAATAATTTTAAAAGTAATATTTATGTATAAATATGATAATTATATAATTGATATTATTATAGATATTTTTAAATTATGACCAATTTTACCATAATCAACATACCAATGACATTTTCAACACATACGAAATTTATCATCAAAACGACAAACCTAAATTTAATTGATTAAATAATCATATATAACGTGGTAATAAATGAAATTAAAGGAATAATAACTTGATAACGTTTCTTAATAATTAAAAAAATTAAAATATTTTTATTATTCTGGAATATAACGAACATATGTGACGAGATGAACTCATGTAAAGGTTTGTCGTCTCACTTTTAAATCAGTAAGACAAACACCATATTCATCACTTATTTTTTTAGTATATATAATTTGATTTATTTATTTTACATCATAATGTATTTATCTTCATGGTATTTATCTATTCATTTAAATTTATTTCTTTCATGTGGATTATGATTCAACAGTTACAAAATTTCAAATGGTCTATTTCACAATCACTTCAGTATTTTGTATTGATTTTTAAGTAACCCTTTGGACACTTATTTGGTATTTATATCCTAAAACCAATATATTTTTTATAATTTATTTTTTAAGGAAATTATTCAATTAATAGTATCATTTTAAAACAATTTGTTACTTAAAATTATTAATAATTGTTTTATGAAAATATGACTTTATTTATCTCTTTAGTCAGAAATATTTTTTCCCCAAAACCATGTTTTTTAAAACAAATATCATAATGTTTTTGAATTAGTGAAATGGTTTTTTAATAAAATTTTGAATAATGTTTTAATTTTTAAAAAATAGTTCTAATGGAATTTTCATCTATTTTTATGAATGATGCAAATTTTTATCATTTATATAGTGCAAAATGAATTTTATTTTTTACTTATATGGAGTGTGCAGAATTACCTACCGTCATGATCATCATTTCATTGAAGATTCTAATTCATTTTTAAAAACTAATTTAATAAAATTTATTTTTAATGTATTCTATAAATTTTAATTATTAGAAAGTAATTTTCCCTAAAAAGGATTTTAAAAACCATTTTATGAATTTTTTTGTTTGAAAATAAAAAGGGTAATTTTCAATGAAATTTTATTTTCCTCAAGAAGTGTTCCATGTGATATTTTAAAATAATTTTTTATCTATGAAAACATTCTTGTATGTCCCTTATTTGAAATGGGGATATACTCCAATGATACAATCATTATTATTTTACAAATATTTTTTGAATGATTTGACTAGAGATGTACATTTTTATTAATATTCACCATTTGACTCTGGATGGATTATGATTATTTTTATTGATATGGGTATGTATTAACATTTTTTATGTTATTTGTTCAATATGAATATTTATATAATTTATATTTCACCTATTTCATATGATGAATGCAATGGAATTAGCATGTGACGGGCCATGATGACTATTGAACCTTGATGCATTGGTAGAAATCCTGAGGGAAAACTAGATTTGATTTTTGCCGATGCCTTGATAATATATATATATATATATATATATATCATGACATAAGTACCTGTTGGTATTTAGATGTATTAGACTGAGGCGTATATAGTATCTTTTAGATTTCAAAAATTTTATATTCCATCATTAAGAATTTATTTATTGACATTACATGTGATTAATATATTCCTTATAATATCCATGGTTTTGTTTTCAAGGTAGTGTGATTATTTATATCAAATTATTACCAATTTATTCATTGCTTATATTATATACTTAGACTTACTGAGCATCTAAGATCACCTATTTCACAGGTTTTAATTTCTCTAGGATACGAGGATGTACTTTGTGATTGATATATAGTGATATGCTATATGGAATAATGTGATTATCAAATAAAATTATTTTTCTATTTTATGTTTGAAAATGTAATTTGAATTTCATGTATGTATCTACTTCATCCGGACTATTAAACTATTAGGGCCTTTCGGAAGTTATTTCTTTTATCTTATGACAATGTAATAATGTATACATTGGCTCTAAGATACTTTGTTTATGGCGGTATAGTTATTTATGGTAGTAAAACATAAAACATAAGTTTAGGTAATTTGTATATCATTATGAGAGGAGATATTCAATCTTGGATGAGGATATTAATGTCATAAATGAAGAGAACTCAAGAAGTGGTTCAACGAGATAGGGGTCAGGGTGTTTGGACTACTAACAGTGGTATCATCCCAGACTATAGTAACTATGACCCACTTCTTAATTTTTACACAAGTAAAAGATACATGGGATTAAAAAAACAAGTATTTTTCATATTATAAGTCTAGAAAAACAAGATCCATATAATAATTACAAATTATATTGGAAATGAAAAACATAGCATGAAAAACATTCTCTCATCCTTGAAAGGAATTCAATGATTTCAGAAAGAGAGAAAATAAATGGTGATATTAGTTGCTTGATTAGGGTTATATATAATAGAATCTATCAAGAATATAAAATTAATATTTAATATGTAAGGGTGAATTATCAAAGAAAATAACATTCAATTAGGAATGTGAATTTATATTACATATAGTCTAATTTGAAAATAACAATCACTTGGATAAATAATAGTATATTCTCAATAAAAGAAATGAATTAATACATATATTCAAGACCATACCATAAAGTCATCATCCAACATATCATGAATCATAATTTAAGAGTCCTTGTCTAGGAAACCTTAAAAATGGGTAGGTACATGCCACTAACCTATCTATTATGATATGATTTGATAGCCTCAGCCTATACATCACACCAACTTTTCTTCTCTCATAAGGCCCATCAATGAATCACGGGGAAATACTATAACTACATACCACTCATCACTTTCAAATCCAATTCATTCCTCATATATTAAATGTTACATATTATTCAATCACAAAATTATTATAAATCATAAATTATCCATATTTATTCAAGAATACTAAATATTTTCCCAGTTAATGAATTTTTGTAACAATCTTACCTTTACTAACTCCGTATATATATATATGGTATATGGTTAATACACCATCATATTAGGGGAAATGATACCATATAAATCCACTATTTATAAAATATCTATATAGAAGGAAAATAATGACAAATGAAATAACATTGAGTTTTAGGGAATATGATCATGGAAATTGGACAACCAAAAAATAAGGAATAATCCAGAAATTTGAAAAGGATGATAGAAGAACATAAATTCATCAATTTTGGGGACAAAATATGTGCCTTGAAATGGATCAACAAAGACATAGAGAAATCATCAAATGGTCTGCCTCGCGAAGCCACTTTGCAATGGTCTCCATCATTGTGATCATCACATAACTGGCATCCTAGGATCATCTATAGCCATAGAAAAAGTAATATATGGAAGACTATGTGATCTGATAGATAGGTTTTAATTTTTTTCAAAGAGGAAAGATGTAGAATCCTCTAAGATCTTTTAGATTCATTTGCGACACCACCATAGTGGAATGAGACAGAAGCTTCTTCCATTCAACTGACCACCTCTCAGGGTAAATTGACAATTTTCTTGGTAACACACCTTCCGAGCATTGTGATCCTAGGTGCCTATAAATAGGTGGATCACAACCCCATTGATGGATCGACCTTCTGACCATTCACCTTCAGAGCTCTTGATTTGTGAAGCACCTTTTTCTCTATGATCTATTTTGTAAATGCATCACACATGTTACTTGAGCATTACGAACTGACATTATCTTTTCTCCATTTTTCATCTGCTTCAAGTGGGGATACCTATAGAAAATCATTATGGCTATCCCAAAAGGTAGGAGTCCAATTTTGTCACATAGGAATTGATGGGGAATTTGAACTTCGTGTAGAACCCTCCAGGAATATGTAAAATCCATGCCTCGTCAATATCATCCTGCTTTGTGGAGCTCCTCCCTTTGAAGAGGTCCTTTCACTATGCTTTTTGAGTCCCTTTCATTTTCAAAGCCCCTGCAATTCAAAAATCACTTGATCATCACAAAACCCCTCATTGTGATGCCTTCTACATTGTGATCCCCTCTTCTATGTGACCCTCCACGATCGTGCAAAGTGACTTCTTAATTCCTAGAGTAATACCACTTATTGTGTTGCCTTTCCTCATTCTTCCTCTCATAAGAATGATAACAACTATTGCTTCTCATAGCCACACTAATGTGGGACCATCAATTGACCACTCCTCTACTAAAACTCTCTTGGGAATTTCTTGTGCCTTACCATCCCCAAGTACGGTTTGGTAGAAGTTATGTAAGTACTATGGGTAAGGAGTGAGCCCTTATTGTGCAAGATATAGGACTCTATAAGGCCAAGAAACTGTCATCCTCAACAGAAGACATTACACTATGATTTCTGTATGTGTGGTGAGCCAGAGAAGATCAGAGAGGGGATTGGACCCAGAACCTTCCACTTCCCCAATTTCCAATCCATATTCTATCTTTCTTTGTGCTTCATCTCCATGTGCATCTCAATCAATATTCACGTAATCCCTGAACAACATTGATATGGTTTCCCCTGTATATGGGGCCATATCCTTATCATAAATCAAGATAGCCTCCCTAGGCTTCCCTCCTAGAGAAAGACCCAATCACTTTCTTCCTCTACTTCTAACCAAGAATAATCCTCTATTTAATCTTTGGGCCTCTAGCCATGTGTATTCCCCTCACAACATCTTATGACCGCATATCTCATGACACGATTTTCAAGTACATTTCCATCTCTTGTTTCTCACACTGAAAAAATATCATGTGGGATTAGAGTGGGAATCATCCATAACTTACTCTCTGGGATGGAAACCACCCATAATCCCCACCCCCCATCCTGTAGAACTATACATACATAGATCCTTTCCCTTTTAAATCCTGGAATTTAAGAAGACTCTCTGATCTTCAAGATCATCACCCATCAGTCTCAAGAACTTTCTGTCGGTTCACCCTCATCCCATATGATGTCAAACAATATACTCCTCTCATCATGAATGATTTTAAACTATATTCATGAACTATGTGGGTTCTAATTGATGTCTTATGGGAAGGGTACATAGGCGCCTCCATGGGGTTAAACCTCAACCAGTGACTCAGGTACTCCCACATAAGGATGTACCCTCATGAAGTGACAACATCCCTATTTGGGGATAGATCATTTAGATTCTCCACCCTGAGGTATTTGGATCTATTCATTTGGATTTCTAACCATGTGTATGCCCCATTATGTCTTTGGGTCACTGTCATTTGTGTACACCCTGAGTATATGCCCCATCATGAACTACATGGAATTTTATTCCCTTCCACGGGGATATGTTTGAAGCCTCTTGAATGGTCAATCCCATCATTCATATCTTATCCTTTTCTCTCCCTTATGCCCATATGTTTTGGGAAGATCATTCTTCATCCTAAAGTTCCATTTTCTTTGGGTCCCATCCATGCATGCATTCTCATGAGCCACCTCCCTAGGGGACTCATCACCCATCATAGAACTACGCTGTATTTGATCCATACCTCTGCTAAAGGGTACATAAGAAACATCCTTGAGATTCAATCCCAACACCTTCATTATCACATTGGTTCAATATCAATTCATTCCATCCTCTGAAACACCCACAATATCCATCCGGACATTACCCAAGCTGCCACATCCCAATAAAATCATTTTGTTCCATGGGCCATCGTAGTGTGTAAGGCCCACCCATCCACATTAAAATTTCTCCAAAAAAATTACGGGTAGTCTAATTGTGTATGCCCTAGACAATCCAACCAAGAGGAATCCTATTACGATGGGACATCTTAATGCGTAAGATCTACTCCACCCTTTCCAACTAAGTTGATTTTGATCCCTGAAATCTACGAAGGGTTTGTAAAAAATCCTCCTTGTGGTTCAATACTGACCAATGGTAAACCTTGGTGTCCCCATTTTGGGGTGTGCCTCCCTGATCCACCCCTAGTAGTGTTTAGATTAGCCTTAATGGTGGGACATATTAAATATTTTGGACATAGCACCATTGGTTCGATCTTTTTGGGTGTTCTAATCCATCCACCCAATACATCTCCCTGGTTCCCCCTTTTAGGGGTGCCCCTTCCATGTATTCCCTCAATTGTGTCCAAATAAATCCTATCTATCTCTGCTAGATGTTAAACTTACAGAATACCCCGTGTTAAACATAGGAAGAAAATGAAAACCTCAAAGTCATGCCTCTGTCATAATATACCCAAACACCAATGTAGGATGCATCAAGTTCTCCTCCCTTGATATTCCCTCCTATGAGGAAGAATACAGTTGACCAATGTCCATGCATCCAAATATTCCCCGACATGCCTGATATCACAATATACTCTGACTGAAGGTTACTTCCCTATCATGTATCTTTATAATATCCAAACAAAATTTTCTTATTTAACAGATGTCCATAAATATTTGGCATCAGGAATGAGATTCATGAACAATTACTCAAATCTATGATTGATACTCAAAATAGATGATGAGTTCTCATGAAAAATGTTTGAAATGAGGAACCAAAATCTCATCATCACATTTTGATCAAGAGGGAAACCTCTCTTAAGAGGTGATGGATGTCACACGCCTTTGGAAAGTAGGAATGTAGAGTACAATGTGTCCGTTAGTGAGTATACAACATGAGACATAATGAGGCACACCCTGGTAGAAAAGCATCAAAAAACGGAAATGGGGAACCCAACGTGAAGGTTTCTCCTCAAAATGAGGATTATTGTAACTCAATAAACAAACATATGAGTGTTTCACCAGATTCAAATATCTGATGGTAGATATTTTAATGAAAATAGTAAGCCTAGCATGGAACTCACTAGAATTTGTGGCAGTTGACTGTTGGGCATTTCGATCTGTGGATTTTTTAGTGCGGATCTTTCCATCTGACCATGGAAGACTGAAAAGTAATAGGTCATTGGGAACTTCTTTTCCACATACATTTAATGATGGCTAAATATCCTTACATTGTAGGAACCTAGATATAGCCATAGGAAACCAGTCGCTTCCCGATCATAGATGGAGGTGAAAGAGGAACGATGTTGCGACATTCCCACACAACTCCACCTCCACCACAATAGCATTCATATCTACGACTACTGGGTGCCCATGCCCCATATCACCCTTAGTGATTATTTAATGAAGGGTGATTATCAATCTTGTTTGGTGATATAAACATGAGTGGGGAATCCCGACTAAAGAAATTAACTGCCAATATTTGGAGGGTTTTGTGCCTCGATGTCGCCGCCTCCCCCAAGGGCTGCGTAGGAAGATGTTTCTCCCCACTCGGATCTTCAACCATTTTGGGGATCTCTCCCCAGAAGCCTCCTATGATTCACTACCTACACGGATAAGGCGATGCATGTCTGGGTCATTCTATCTTCAAATTCAGTTTGGGAACCGTCAAGGATGGCTCCCACCAGTCCATGTCAATGCTACCATCTAGTCCCATAGTCCAAGGAGAATGTGGTACACACCCCTACCCTACCAGCCCTAATTTAGCTAATCCATCACCAATGTTGGGTGTAGGCTTAGGAGGATGGCTATCAAGGAGCATCATCTTCTTAAACCTCAATGGCATGTCCCCCACCATAGAATAATATATATCCCCTATCACTACAGAGTAGGGAAAATTCTATTCACAATAGGGATTGAGGCCCCAAAAACCCCTTGTGAAGTTTGGGTTGACACTTCTAGTCATTGGTGCTAGCATCAGCCATCATGGACCCACCCATGAGACTGGTGTTCATTATGGATGCCCTCCCCGTACTATCACCTGACATAGTGGGGGTCATCCCCACTCCCACACTAATAATGGAGATCCTCCCCATGACAACATCACTAATCCTAGTGGATGTCCTCTTCATTCCCTTTATCCATTGCATGGATGATTTTCCCATATTTCAGGTTATCAACGGGAGAATCCTCCATACATCATCATTATCTCAAGTAGTGCCCCCCCAGTAGCACTGGTTAGAAAGGAGGACTTCCCTACCCCAGCACTCCATATTATGGAGGTCCTCCCTGCATATCATGCAATAGACATGAAGGTCCTCCCCATGTAACATTCAACATATGAATGGGTGATCCTTGCACCTTTTACCATCAAATGAGAGGTATTTTCTACCCTAATTACAACTGATATGATGGCCATCCTCATATCCCATCCAAACCGTATCGATGTACTCCTCATGTAGAAGACTCACCGTTCCCTAAAAACCCATCATAGAGTAGGAGGGTGAACCGTCTCTGCTGGAGGAAGGGCCCCAAGAAGCTCCAAGTCATAGTCAACCTAGTTTTCTTTTCATATTCTGAAGTGGAGCGTGACTCGATGATGAAGAAATTTCCCCGATCCTCTATTTCAGGTTATGAGGATTGAACCCCCTGTGTTAGCTTTTTACACCTAGAAATATAGATGCACCAGATCAAGAAATCTCTCCACTGGTATATACAGGAAGAGGAAGATCTGTATCTTTTCCTAGGTCTTGTCATGACGTGCTCTCTACCATCATTGTATTCACACTATACCTAAACATGAGATCACAGGGAGCTGTTCAGGGGCTTGGAAGATGACGAATACTAGCCTGACCAACCACCAATGATTCCACCATGGTAAAAGGAGAAGCGATCAAAATGTCATCCTATAGGGATGTGGTGATATAGTCAATATAGTCCCCAAGAGAAATCACCGTATGTTTGGGTTTGTTAGCTCACGCATTGTACTCCCCATCGACTAGTCCACTGACGTAGTGATCTGTGCCAGTGTTGTTACTGGTCCCCCATCCACCACTAGTTGTTGAGTGGGGAAATCAGATGTTGGATTGATCTGCAGAGTAATGGATCATGTGGGACATTCTTTTCATGGATCAATTCCCCAAAAAAAATTTTCCTTCAATGACTCTAGACATCAGTATTCTGAAGTCCCTCACCGAGCAAGAGAACACAAGATTCGGCCTCCACCATCATTGGTTGGTTTATCCACAAATCCAAGATCACTATTACAACCTCAGCTAGCAATGTATCTTGGTCATGTTGGTTAGACTCCCCATGACTCAGCATCTGGCATCATATGGTTATCATCAGATCATCTAACAAACATGCTTCCAAAGCTTCCTGATGCTCCACAAAGTTATTGTTGAGCCATCCCCACATGTGCAGATCCATGGTTGGGGGAAGTATGCAACCCTCCATTTTAGTTCAAACCTCCACAATCCTAATTTACCTAGTGATATCGAGGACATGAATCTATGTTTATTCACCATAATTTGAGATGAACTCATAGAGATGGAAGCTGAGGTGGGACTCCTCGAAGAGAACCTACCCCATGGGGAAGCTAAACATTGTTTGGATCCACCATGATTTTTCACTTTTGAGAAGTGAAATTTTCTCAACCATACTAATCCCACAAAGTCACTGCCTTTCAATCAATACTCTAATAAGATAAAAGATAACTCAGAGTTGTTATGATCTCTAATCCATCTGGTTCAGTTCCAAAGGCGGAGGATGATCTCGAAAAGGCCAAATTAATCAAATAGATCATAGAGTAGAAAAGGACCATTGATGAGATCCTTGAAGAATTGTTTGCAGAGTGACATCCATATTATGGTGATCCTTCACCGGGGAAGTAGGGTCAGGTACCGCTCATTCCTGACGAGATGCCTCCTGGTGACCTCGACAACCATGCCCATCTATATAGGGTAAATGCTAAATCATATGACAAGTGAGTGCTATATGAATCTCTAAATCTTCCCGAACCATGTGATAATCTTCCCCTAGTGACCCCTTAGGCGGTTCTACAGATTCTTCCTCAAACTACCTCGTAGGTCGACCCTCCAACAACTCCATGAATTATTCGACACGTCGTTCCATGAGTCTTTGGGCCTACCTATCGCGTTGAAGTGCCCACTAATGAAGTGGTTGTTAGGAACCCTAATCAGGATAGGAATCTTCCCCCAGTAAATATGTTGGTTGCTCTAATTTTCTATCTTGAGGATCTTGAGACCTGATATATAGAGATCCCACCTGATGGAAAGCCATATCTATCCGGGGTTTAAAACAAGCCGACACCCCAGTATTTTAGGAACCCCACATTCTATCACTTAAATAGGATAGTTGACCAACTAAATCACCTCTCCCAATTCATCTCAAGGTTTTGATCTATTCTAGGGACTCTAGCATAGTAAGAGGCTAACAAGATCCAATGCTTTGTAAAACATTGTAATGTCCCATATTTTTTAACTATAGTCTATTACCCATTGGGTCAATAACTAGTTGGGAAGATCTCTATAGGCTATTTATATATTATTTCAACTCCACTACCCACTAGAAAAGTATTTCTGACCTCTTAAAGTGAAAACAATGTCCAGATGAGCATGTATCAGACTCTGTCACTAGATATAAGGACCAAACATATTCACTCAACCTGATGTTGACTCAACAGATGTGGATAACGATGTGTGTGGGGAATGTGAAGACTATATTGGTTTCTTCCCTTATCACCTAGAACTTCCTGGATGGATTCCTAGATTTCTTCCACAAGGATTAAAACCTAGATGAGTCTTTACAGAAAACCAAATAGGCACTTCTGTTGCCCTCTGTGACTCCTGCAAGAAGCGGCGCTAATGCGGAGATAACTGTCATTGTTTAGTAGAGGATCCTAGGACAATAAAACTATTTCTGGAAGAGACACCTTTGCATCCTCATCGAGGTCCTCCATGTCATCCTTATCCTCAAGGTCAGCAATTCCTACCTCATAATCAGCAGGTGCCAGCCCATCAACCACCGCAACCAAGACGTGATAACCAGGTTCCACCTCATCTCAAGGTTCCATCCCCATGTCAGGGACACGCTACCAGAGACTCTTTTTCATACAAGACAAATCTCACCCACTCATATGAAGAGTTTTACGTCCATCGCTACTTCTGGAGTGCTATGGATTAGGGAATCCCATGGTTTCCAAAACGTAGGAGGCCTGAAGAGGTTTATCTTATTGATCACAAAAACTATATCCCTTATCACCAGTTCGTTGGACATACATTCAAACTATGATATGTGTTCATGGATTGTATCCCATACCATGTAGGAAAAAACATAGTTCGGTAGGTTCCAAACCTAGCATAGGTGGCATGTGTCTCTATAAAGCCTAATAGTGACAACAAGGGTGAACGACATCAGGTTTTTAACAGTGGGTCTCAGAAGTATGATGATTGGGTATCTCAGAAGTTGGTATCCCATGCTAATGTCATCATCCATGATCATTTGATTCAACCTGATACTTATGAGGTTCCCACCCAATATTCTTCTACTACATCCATATCGGAACCTTCATGTTCTCAGAGGGGTAGATGCTGGCAGTGTAAGGGAAATAAAAGTCCCCCACCAGTGCCAATGTTATCCCGTACACTTGGGGAATTCATTACCTTAAATATGGTAATTTCACATAGGGTTTTCCTAGTAATGGATGATTAGTTATGCGATGATTAGGAACATTTCTTAATAATCACTGTCGAGTTGGTAGACCAGGGTATGGTTCCAAAAAATGAAAAACATCATGCAGACCCTTTTAATGTCCCCAGTTGACACCAGCATTAGCGGGAAATTTGTATGTGAATCATTTGAGTGCACTGGATACTGCTTCTTACTAAGAAATGCATTCAAATGAGACCAAACAGTTGGCTTATTGCATTGCTCAGCCAACGCAATCCTCTTGTTTTCACCTGTCAGATTCGTTCCCACCGTCGTTTGTACTACTTGACTAGGTAGAGGTGTCGTGACCACGTTATGACTATTCACATACCATAGCAGATTGAACATTGTCATCCAACTATAACCTGATGTTAATTTTACATTTTTCGACTAGTGAGCATTGGGAGATCCCCAGAACCAGCTACAGTCTTCCGATTCAACCACTAGTTCATGTCATGCATCCCGCCACAGAACAAACACCTATCTCAAGAAACATGAACTTGTAAAAGAATTTTTATATAATTAAGAATATTCTAGCATTCCTACAAGTATCATTATCCTCAAGGCACATATTTTTTTTATTATGTGAGTAGAGCTCTCAAAGAGGCTTTGAGAAACCCCCTCTAGTTTGAAATAGAGGTACTGGCCGCAGAATCATTCCATACTATGGAAGCGAAGCATATAGAATATCAGGAAATCATCTCATTCTCTAGATAATATGATGGTTCCCCCATATAGGGGAACATCCACCTACTCTACATCACTAGAAAGTTCAATAGTGTGGAATTCTACCACTATCTTGTCAACATATGTTTCTAGTTCATCTTTATCCCGACCCAAGTAGATTGGAAAATGGGACTGTTTGAAGTAGATTTTAATCCCTCTTACATGAATATTTGGGGTTTTTAAAGGATAAAGAAAAAACCAGTGGTAAAAATCCATCACAGAGTTTATGGTTGTCTTGTAGTACACCTATTACAACCAGTTGATGGGTAGACCCTGGCTCCATCTACACATGGAAGTTCCTTCCTCCTATCACCAATGCCTCACGTACTCCCTTAATAAATGAGTGGGTGTACTGCATGTTCATTCGTAACCCTTTGAATCTTGTGAATCCCATTACATAGATGTAGACTACTACAAGATTATATATAAGAATGTTCAGTACAATGAGTTAGAGCACACTACTGTTGTCGATGATCCATGGACATACATGGACAATGCCTTCATCCTCCCAATCCATCAGTCGAAAGTCATGACCTCAGACATGGTACATTTCTTTGTTGTCTCCAAGATGAGGGGAAAATGAGTTCTCATATATATGGAATTATAGAAGATCACTTATTACTTCTTCACATATTATGCTCAATTGATTCCAGAACCCCTTACCCCGATAAGTTACTGGAATGTTCACCCCATAGTGATAGCAATATGCCACACCTTCCTATTTCACTAGGATAGGTTGAAATGAATCAAGACTACATCCCAATACTGGTTTGATATTATCAATTGTGGACCATAGGGTTGAAGGCCCAATCTAATTGGATCAACAAACTGTGTTACTGAGGTTTCGAGAGTGCAGAAGCCTCCCCATTAAGGTTTCACCGCCGCTAAGGCCGGAAACATCATATCTTCAGTGTCAATGAACATAGAAGAAATAGACACTATTGATGAAATTAACACTACAGATGATGATGAGTACTTGTAGAATTATACTCCTACATTTGAGGAGGGTTACTCCACAACAGTCAATCTTTTGGTACCGGTGAATCTTGGAACTGAGAAAGACCTGAGACCAACATTGTTCAGCGAATACATGCCTGTAGAGGAGCAACAATAGTATGTGGGTTTCCTAAACTAGAATAGAGAAGTATTTTCCATGATATATGGTGAGATTCTATGACTAGATCTTCAGGTCTCTATCAACCACCTTGGTCTCTCGATAATCCATCATGGGTTCAAACAGACTCCCAGGAAAATGGACCCCCTCCCCTAGTGCCATTGTCGAGATCGATGTTGATAAGATAATTAAAGTCAACATACTTATGGAAGTACATTACCCCATGTGGATATCCAAATTGTACTTTTCCAGAAGAAGAATGTACAAATAAAAGTATGAATCAACTTTCAGGATCTCAACCATCACTATATGGAGGATTATCTTCTTCATTTTATAAGGAAATTATTGATTGACACCACTCCTAGATACCAAGCACACTACTTCATGGATGAGTTTTCTGGATACCACCAGATTCAAATGGCCCCCAATGATGAAGAGTTTACCAGATTCCGAGTTCCACAAGGTACTTTCTATTACTAGGTAATATATTTTGGTCTAAGGAATGTAGTATCCACTTATTAGAGTTCCATGCACCGCATATTCAAACTGATTCATGGGACATTGGTGGAATTTTACATGGATGACAAGGTGGTAAAATCCCACCCACAATAGATCCATCTCAGTGTTAGTGAGAATGTTATAATATTCCTCCACTCCAACCATCTAAAGATGCAACCATTGAAGTGTTCCTTTGAGATTACCTTTGAAACATTTCTCATCTATTTCATCAGGTATAGAGGCATCGAGATCTATCCAGTAAAGATGAAGGCTATCTGTCAGATTACACCTCTGAGTAACCATTATGATATCTTAGGTTTCCAAGAACACTTAGCCTACATATTCCAATTCATTGGGAACCTAGATGGAAAGTGTAATCCATTTTCAAGACTCATAATGAAATGTGTCGTCTATCAGTGGGATGAAGTGTGTCAAACCACTTTTGGGGAGATCAACAAGAACCTACTAAAACCACTAGTTTTGATGGAACCCATCTCTTAAAAAGTGGATCATTGTTTATAGATATCCCTATAATGATCCCTCAGTGCCCTTATCAACCAAATAAATAATAAAGGTTAAAAGAACCATTTATACTATCGTAGCCTCATCCTCCTTGATACAAAGACTAGATATTTCTCTATCAAGAGGAGCTTCCTTTCATTAGAATTTATAGTGCATTATTTGTGAAATTACCTACAGCACCATGAGGATCAGTTACTGTCACATGTCAACATGATAAATTATATTTTGAACTACCCCATGTTGATAGGTCTTCAAACCTAGTGGGAAGTGTTTTTTAAGTAGTTCGATATGAGTTTCATTCTACTGAAATCTGTTAAGGGCCAGGCAATAGTGGAAATCCTTTCCACCCATATAAACCCCTCAGAGCAGTCTTGGGATATTGGATTTCTAAATGAGTCTATCCTCTCAGTAGATCAAGCCATGTAATTTTGGTAGATGCACTTTGATGGTTCTTTCTGATGTTCGACAGGCATAAGGATCAAAGATCCCAAAATCAATAGGGTAGGGCAGGGTATCATATTTATCACGCCTACATAGGATATCCTTCCTTATTAATTTATGTTGTAATAATGTTTCAACAACAATGAGTTGATGTTTTTTTCCCTCATCATTGATCTCAAACTGGTCATTGAGATTGATATTCCCCACCATCATGTGAAAGGGGACTTCTAGTTTCTCATCAAGAAGATCAATGGTGACTACGTCATCAGAAATCCAGAGCTCGTACCCTTATTAGAGTGTACTATCACTCTAATGGCCTTGTTTCCTCTTTCACCAGTGGGTAATCAAGTCCCCCAGTCAGAAAAAGTTCAACCTACTACCTTGGCCAACCCTGCTGCTTCTCTTATAGATCCCGACCATGACTATTTACTTATCCATGTGGCACATTTGATAATAATCAGTCTTGTCACTTTGAATGATGATGATATCAAAAAATTTATCTATTTACCCACCAATATTTCCACATCAAGACTTCCAGTCCCCATTTCTACTATAGAATATACCCATGATTAGAAAACTCTTTTCATCAAGCACCTCCAACACAAAAATGATTTGATAGAAAGAGCCGAACGTTAATGAATCTTTCGGCAGGAAATGCAGTTCACCCTCAAAAGTGGTCCTAGTTTTGAGAATATCCTATACAGGCATGAGTTTGATGGATTCTTATTCCACATTATCTAAGGTGATGATATAACCCATGTTATGAAGGATGTTCATGCCGGTTCCTATGGAGATCATTAGGAAGGGGAGAAGCTCTGTCATGAGACCAAAGGTTGGGTTACATTTATCCCACCATGATCCATGAATGCATTGAACTTTCCCAGAGGTGACACACTTATAGCTCCATGATAATTTTATGAATTGACCACCTGAGCATATTCATACATCCAATTACTCTTGGCCCTTCATGGTCCGGGGAGTCGATGTTGTGTGGTCATATCCACCAGTAATAGATCACCAATGCATGTTGATCTTAACTATTATATATTTTGTTTCCAAATGGGATGAATTGTTACCACTAAAGGAATTATAGTCCTATTCCACCCTTGATTTCATGAGCTCCAACATCATCCACTGATTCAGATTCCCTCACGTCATTCTCACCGACAACAACACCAACTTTCGGGTAGTCAAGATGAAGAAATTGTATGCCAATTACATTATCTAGTCCAACCAAAGATCCCTCTATCATACGCATGAAAATGGGCATCAATGCATTAAAAAACACCATCTCTAGCATTCTGCAGAATATGCTATGTCAAAACAATAAAATATGGTCATAAAAGCTCCCCAATGTTCTATAGGTTACCGAAAAACAACTCGTAATTTCACCTAGGTGACCCCAAATTCCCTAGTGTATGGAATAGAGGTATTCCTATCCATCTTTATGTAGCTACAATCACTTCTCACAACTGCCTATGATCATCATACGTAAGATAATGTAGTTAAAGCCTGTCTGGGTGAACTTGAAGATCTCGATGATAATTGGATTTGTGCCTTGCACAACCTATAAAGACACCAGAATAATATCTTTCAGGATTCCAATAAGAAGGTTATTCATCACTCTATCCTTTAGGGTGACATGGTTTTAGCCCCATAAACACATATGATACTCGATAGAAACTCATCAAAGATAGTGCTCAAATGGGATGGAACCTATCTTATCTATAAGGTTTACCATAATGGTGAATACTCACTAGTCACCATGGATGGTGAGATTTTTACTCCCCCCACCAATTCCAGATTACTCAAGAAGCATTTCACCTAATAATTCTTATATTGTCTTCTCCACATGATGTTAAACTATGAAATATGTCCGGGATGAATGATATAGAACTACCCATCATTCATTCTACATGAAAATAAAATACACATGGTAAAAATACCTTATATATTGATTCAATTTCTCATGGTATATGTAGGAGTGCATAAATATTTTATCTTTTGGTCCAACCCATGGTATTCGAAATCAGCCTTTTTCTCCAAGCCCCTGGGATTGATTACCTAGTTTGAATTCATGGTGTGGTATGATGACCTTATTTTATTCATTCACATAGAGTTTTCATTGTTTGTTCATGAACCCCCATTCTTATACAGGACTTTATTTTATTTTTTAATCACCACATGATGTCAAACTGCATGGGTATGTCCCATGTGCATGCCATTAAAATGGGTGGCAATGTTCAGAGTTATATGACCTTAAACTATGATCCCCTTTCTGTCCAATCCATACAATGCTAAACTATATCGCCTTGTCCCACATTGAATTAAACTGTTACATACTTACCGTATGACGATAAAATGAATTGGTCATTCATATCACACGACCGTAAACTATGGAACCATCATCCTGGTCGTACGATGAAAAAAGGAATCGCATTATGGTGTTCTTGATTGAGAGGAAATCATGCTTGGGACTAGCCATCACCATGCCACTTGTTAAGACCTACACCAATCATGATTTATACAGAAACACCTGGACTTCCCATATTGGGTTGGTTGCTAAAAAATAACGTAAACAATAGAAATAACAAAAAAAATCTAATGATAATTCTCTTGGTTCATGGGTTATCCCTGTATGAAAACATTTCCCCTGAAATATTTAATTTTCCATAGAATCATTAAGAACTACATGTGGCTCCATTCCCATTCTCCTTGGACACATAGGAAATCCAGAACATCTTTCTTCGGGTCTATCCCCAGGTTCCACAAACATTCTATTTCACTTGGCCCTTTGTCCTTGGATCTTCTGGGATCACATGGTGTGGTGTGGACTTTTTTGGACCTCATTCATGTTAGGTTTACAATAGCTACATCATGTTATCCACCTCAAGAGTAGCCCTCATCATACTTGTTCTTACCGTGTGATGTTAAACTGCATGGAATCTTAGAGAACTACATCTGGCTTGATTCACATCCTCATATGATATTTAGGATTGTTTGGGAATTTTACTTCAGTTCTAGCCCCATTCCCATCATCCTTTTTTATCCCCTCTCCCTAATTCCTCTCTTTAGAGTGCATGGTGCAGTGCAGACTCATTTTTCCCTCATTCACGTTAGGTTTGTTTTTCAGTTCCATGAACAACCCTTTTTGGACAATACACTTCCCCTTTGTCCTAACCACATGATGATAAACTGCATGAGATCTTAATGAAATATGTTCATCTTGATTCCCATCCTCATGTGATACATAGGAATGCTCAGACATTTTCCTCTCGATCAAGCCCCATATCCCTCGATCTTTTTTGACCCCTTGGACTAATTTACCTCATTTATGTTCATGGTGCAGTTTGGGATCATTTTCTCATTCTTCACATCAGGTTTTTTTCGATGTCATTCACCCCCCTTTTGAACATTACCCTTCCCCTTTTTCCTAGATGCACAATGATATAATGTGTTCTCACCCTACGTCTTTTCCGCATGATGTTAAAATTCATGGAAATCATGAACTATGTATGGATTGATTCCTACCCTCACAGGATGCGTAGGAATGCCCAAATTTTTTTCTTTGTTTCCATCCTAGGGTAATCATCCCATTTTTTGCCCCATTACAATACTCACCCTTTCAAATAATCTTTTTAGTTGATTCCCTCAGCCTCTGTCTTACCTCATCAACAAGCTTAGATGTTCCATGGTATGGGACTTAGAGTGTTGAATTACGCATGGACATTATCTCATCCCATTACAAAGGTTTGAATATCTTTTATTTGGGTCTCCCACATCTTTCACATATTAAAGGACCCCATAATGGCCTATTGTCATGCCAATTTAGCTCACCCACCATCCTGTACCAATATCCAAGATGATTTAGAATGACAAATTGATACAAACCCCACATTGTGAACATGTTTAGCGATTGATCATCCGTTTTCCCCTTTTATGTCACATGATATGGATACTATGCTACGAAAATGGTCAATAGTTATCCTCTATAATTATCTCTAGACCCATTATGTTCCAAATGATGGTCTCATATTTCACATTCCTCCTCACATCCTTATGTCTAAACAATATTTCAACACCCTTAGTGTCATTCCTCTATTAACGTCTTCACATTGAGTGGGTGAACCAGTGTTGGGGGATCATCTTTGGCCTCACACTTTCATTCCCCTATTGTGTTCTCACACTGATCATGGATCATATGGGCATAGAGTTTTTTTATTAGGATTCCACCCATATAGAGGAGTCACATTCCATATGGTACAAATGCATGGAAAATAAACTATGAGTACATATCCTAAAGTCAAAGCATCGTGAATTTAAACTATATGTGATCTATTATGAATATGTGATGTGGTGCGAACTTCTCCTATCCTCACTCAATTTGGATTGATTCATGGCACAATGTCACATACCTTCGCTTCAATAATTAAACACTTAGGGTCTCAACTCCAAGACCTTAAACAAATATCTCTTCCATACTTACCAAATGATGTTAAACTACACAGCATTCAATGACTATTTATGGATTGATTACGATACTCATGGTATAAATAGCGATGATTTTTTTTTTCTTCAGGTCCATGCATGGGATAATTAACCCTGACTTTTCTTTAGCTCTGACTTCAGTCCAAACTCTATGACCTTAAACAAAGATGCCTAAGTCCATGATAAATGAATTTAAACTGTTTGTCGAGGTCCAAGAAGTATGACCTTAAACTGTGTGAATCATCCTAGTCATATGATGCTAAATTATTCCATGCATCTTCCTTAATGTATGATGTCAAAATTCATTCTTATAATCATAATTTTCATGAAGTAAAACTATAAGGAATCCTAGATCATCACTAGATAGGTCCTATCTAGAAATTGGTTTGATTTGAATTAAGACACATATTTTTTTCCATTATATTTTTTTTCATAGTGGAGTAACTTCATTGTTGTTAGAATTAATTTGAACGAACCATCATCCCATAACCATACTTTACGTTCCCTCAATTTTGATTCCTCATTTCCTCCCATGTCTGAAGGAAACCCCTAACAGTTTAGATGATTGGCCTAAAGGATTGCCTACCGTCTTTGGTCAACATTCTGAAGGACATCAGATGACACTCTGAGTTTTGCCTAGTATTTTTTAATAAAATCTGTGGTTGTAAGTAATTTTTCCACATTTTAGGCTAATCCAATATGGATAGTGTGTTGCGATCAGGGTCAGTAGTTATCCTCCATCATCATGCAACCCTCACTGTGTTCTAAATTCTGCGTGTCAGGATTAACACTTATTGTTTCCCGTTATTTGGATTGACTCCAATTCCCTTGGTGTTATCCCACTCATTTAGTAGAACACATTGGGAAAGGGAAATTTATATATTCTAGGAACCCTATTCTCTAGTCAAACCCCCTCTCATATTGAAAATTATAGGTGGTCATTCAGTCCCTAAGTGTTCGATTAATGAATGTATCTCTCATGTAAAAAGTGAAAATAACATAGTATTCCCTTATTTCTCACATCGGGAATGACCCACATGATCTTATGTATTGATCGTTAGTTGTTTAATTGATATGATCGAGGTAAAATAGACAAATCAGGTAGTATGATTTCTAAGTACACAGACTAAATAAGTATGCAAAAAAAGTGTTTACATGTTTGACATAGTAAAACCCATACGGATTGGTGCCTTCAATGGACCCTCTCAGATCTGCCAGCATTTGGTGGGTGGAATCAAGGATTCACTATCATTGCATGAGATCCCTCCCATCTTTGTTGGCCACAATAAAAATTTCATCATCCCTAATTGGTTTGTGATTCCCCTTATCCCATATGTTGATCACTTCACAGGATTATCACCTCAGCTTCTCTTCAATTTCTATCATTTGGGCCCATAATCGTGACAGGAATTCGGACTGGGTGGTGGAGGAAGAAGAACCCTCATTCATCCAAATTTCTATGTGATGCATGTCTTGTTAAACTTCCTAATGTTTATTAGTACTAAAATACCTCCTTTTCTGCCATCCAAAACTAATTCCATAGTCATACTCTCATTTTTATCCACCATGTAATCTCGGATGATCATTTTATGATTTCATGCACCCACCCCTCTAGAAAAAATGTTGCATAACCAAGGGAGATGTTTTCCCATACGGATTATTCACTATGATTTCAGAGTTTCATCGATGAATCAAGTGATAATTTTCCAGGACCAGTGACGAACAAACTTCCTATCCTCCTCATTGGAAGTGGTCTCATCCACCTGTTCTAGGTCAGCAGGTTCATATTTTAGGAATTCCTCAATAAGTACATTAGTAGGGCCTCTCTCTGGAATCCTGTCAGATAAGTTGGTTTCTATATCGTGCGGTTGGTCTTCATCACTAGATTCCACCACTATAATATTATGTTCTGTATTTCCAGTAGTCCTAAACATATCCATAATCACTATAGTTTGATCAGTGTGTGTGTGTGTGTTATCCCATGAAAATCGATGTTCCCCTAGGGAATGAAGTTCTGGGATTCCCAGCCATTCTCTTCATCATGACACACACCGTTCGAAGAACTATTTATACAATAATGCACAATGTAAATTTTAGAGGTTTGACTAAAAGAAATTTGTGATTTTGTGAGATATGGACTATAGAAGTCAAATATCTACTCTCACCTTTGGGTTGTCACTGTTGGCCTCCCCAGGCATGGCCCCCCATATATGGTTGGGAAATCCAAAAATTCTGGAATGGTCACTATGGGTGTCACAACCTTACTTGATTCTGTAATTACCATCATCCCAGATACAAGAACCAAAGATATGTTTTTTATAATGTGGTGATGGGTATAGTGTATAAGGATCTCTTAAAAATGAAAATTTTAAATTGAAAAACCTAGATGATCTGAGTATGATAAATTGTGTAATGGTTTAGAGTTTACCTCAAGAGTTTCAAAAAACTCTCCCAACTATGGGGTCACACCTTCACCTTCCTCCAAAGGTCTCCCCCTCTCAGCCTCTTCCCCTAAGGAGGACTCCTCTAACTCTTTAGTAAATGGGATGTGCTCCCATAGCTCAGAAGTATATGGGTTTGTTGGGGATGTTTGATCGTGTAGTGCTTTCACCTTATTCATCATTGGATGCAGAGTACCCATAGAATTCACAAAATCTTATATATCATCTACGTTTTGATCCCCTACCACCTAATACACCTCAGTGTTGGTCTTGTCATATAGAATCTCTAATAGATACATCACGGGATGGTTATGGTGGTCCCGCATATTAGTGAGACTAAAAATTATATGTTGACATCCCAGGTGTCCCAAGCCATCATAAAAAAAACATCCTCAAGCATATTTATGTGGAAAAATTGCTTCCCAAAAGACTGGATGGGTATCCTGCAGAACCCTCGAGGTGGCCTCCCTCCCTTCTAGATCATTCCAATTAGATCTATTTAGTCATTCGTCATTTCTCTTCCACTTCTACCTAGAGAAGGCCTTGGAATAATGGTCCCTATATCCATTGCACCATGACGTGCATTAGCTATACCACCACATTACGTTCTGGTCATTGTCCAACCCCTACCTTGGGGTTTAGGAGGAACCCTATCATTAATAGGAGGGGTTTCTTTCTTCAACATCTCCCCTAGGTAGGATGTCTCCCAGCACTTTGCATACTCCTTAACTAGATCATAAATGATGGTAAGTAGAGGAAACTCATTCTGCATTTTCCCATCGTCCCATGTGTACATGATCCACATCTACCTCAGCACACATGGGTTGTACTCAAGGATAACTCCCAAGTAAACTTGTTGGGAAAACCTTTTTATACACCTAAACAGGATTGAATAATTGTGTGGTGTATACGACTCGAATATAGGCTCACAATCAACCAGTGGAACTCGTACTCCACCTCATAATTCCAAGAGTTATGATCAATGATCCTTGGTTCCTTATATTTCATTTTTGAATACCCCCATTGGTAGTGGTGATGGAGGATGATGAATTCATCCACCTTCTAGACTCTTTTCAGCACAATCAGGGAAGTCAAACTGGCTATAATGATTCCCTCTACATTCAGGATGGCAGGTCGGATGTTTGATTCAAGAGGGGAAATAAGGTTTAGATATTAAAAAAACCCTCATGTGTGGAATAATCCATCCATAAAAAGGTGTAGTGGATTGCATACCCACTATTCTTTATTTACCTCATTGATGTGCCACAACACCTCATATAGTTTTTCCAGCAATGGTATCCCATGGATGATGTGCTATCTCGTCGCCAGTATGGATGCCATAATGAATGTTCTCGATCGCAAACCCATGTTTTCATCCCTGACCGGCAACATCCATCTCCAAATAAGTGCAGAGATAAACCCAGCAAACCTAACAAATGGTTGACGATTGGTGTTAATGTTGTAACCCCGTAGCTATCATTGGTTGTCCTTTATGATTATATAGAAGGAATTTTCTTTTATGGGGTGATCTCCCTTTGGAAAAATAGGTGTTATTATTGGTAGTTTTTAGGTTCTTTCTCTACCTCAGTGAGATGCTCTGATGTGATGTTTTGGACAAGTCTAAACCACAACTTGAAATAGAATTCCCTCACTGACTATTTTTTAATGCCTAGAACCTAGTCCGTCAGTGAATTTTATAACTTTGGAATCTTCCCTAGATCATCCCATGATCTTTTCATGTGGAGGAATTCGTCATACATCACCCCCATAATGGGAATACCTAAGATATGGTGGAGGTCTTAGAGGCTTATTCCAACCTACCTATGGTGGAAATGGAAACTATTGGTCATTTATGACCACCTACCCAATAAATCTATAATCATATGTGTAACGTACCAACCCCAATTACCCAGATTCGGTACATTAGTACATAACATTGACATGATACAAGGAATAATGTTCTGAAATACCGATCAGTTTAGTAGCCCTTGATACAGTAGATACATATATTATATTTACATTAATCATCAAATAATGAAAAACAACATTGTGAACCCTTTTGAACTCACTCATATCCTTTGGTCTATCCCTGCAGGTTAATCATAATATACATCTTCACATCTAGGGAAAAATAAAACATAAGAAAGGGGTGAGATCAGATGCTCAGTAAGGAAAGCAATACGGTGGAAACTATCATAAATATGCATGGATATTTAAGGCAATGTAGAAGACTAACACAATGGACCTTTAAACTTAAACTTAATCATAATATGGTAGTGCTAAATCAGATAATTCTATTTACTTATTCACATGGATATTCTACAAGTCAAATAATCATATGAAATATCAATAGATAATTTCATAATGATGGAATGCATAATGCCAGACATCATAACCACATAGTCGAGGCCTAATTCCAAGACTACAAATAATATTTTGTTAAATCCTTTTTCCAAGACACTAGTATGTCTGATGAGACCTACCGATGTAATGAGGAGCTATAGTGGGCTCTAACTGTCACATACTAAGTCCAATGCATTGCTCATATGAAAATGTTGAAACATAACAAAATCATTCATATTAAAACAAGAATATGAAATTTTAATACTTTAACCATAAACCATGAATGGTATGAAATTAAAACATCCACAGTCAAACATATCACAAAAAATTCAATACAATATGGAAGATTTTATCATAATAAATCAACTTTAAACAAGTATAAAATCAATCAAAGGATATTTACAAAGATGAAATCAAAACTATTTTATAGAAATATCTCTTTCTATATTGAAATCATTTGAAAGTAAAATAATTATAAAAGAAAATATTTATCTTGAAAATATTTTTATAAGCTTGTAGGGGAAGCTTAGAGGGTATTATAATGGCTGAAAATAGCCAGAGCCGCTGTATAAGTTAAAAAAAATTATTTGCATAATTTTTCAAAATGGTTATAAAGTACCATGTTTGAAAAATGACAGAACGATTCCTTTCAACTAATTTTTTAAAATGTAAAAAAAAGGTGTACATGAATTCATCTCATAGTCTAGTAAATTGTAAAAAAGTTTTGAAATACATTTATAAGAAACAAATATGTGGATGATAAAGAGGTCTTAGTAGAAACTTCTGTATTAATAACCTCGGATAATAAAGAGACTGTAAAATTAAGGCTTACCTTGTACTTTTACTTAGTAGAGGGTAGGTTAACCTCTGGTATAATGGTAAAATAATTGTTATTATGTTATAAAAGAACCACATACTAAAATATGATATCATATATGATCTTCTAATATTATTTTTTCAATGATATTTCAGTAGTATCATCGTTTTGGGTGTTAACTAATTTATTTTTTATGTGTTTTGTTACGTAAGTCATGTTTGTTATGGATACGATGTATTTGATTCATATCCAGAATGATATTAAGTTCTTATACATTATTATGTTAATCAAAAAATGAAATTTATTCGTTAATGTTTATGATGGGGAATGAATCTCTTAGCGTTCGTGGAGACGGTAATCCGTACGTACGCACGGGCGACAATACCATTCTATTGATGGTGGAATCATATGTAATTGGATGGTATATCATATATATAGAATCATTGAAATTCTATATTTATTATTTACTTCAATTATACTCATTATTATACCCATCCAAATAATTATGTGTTGAATAACAAACTTCACCATGACGTGGAGACAGTAAGCCATATGTACGCACTTATGGTGACTTTGTCATTCATAGGATGGATAGAATAAGGAATATGGTTGTACCATAGTTATGATAACATAAAAGTATTTATACGGTAAATGAGGTATTATTTTGGTATGGAAACAGAAAAAAGACGAAGTGGAAGAATAAAAGAACTTTGAAATATGTGATGAAATTATTACCTCTCCTTCAAGTGCTTCCTTTTGATTTAATCCAAAGGAAACTATAGGATGGATTTAGAATAAAATTAAGGCCTCTAAGTTGAAGTTAGGGCAGTTTTGAGTATATCTGAGATGGTTCTGGTTGATAAAAATGGATTTGGAGGTGTGATTTTGAGAGAAGGGGAAGTACCTTTTTATAAGAGAGGTGAGGGTCACTTTAGGAAAAGCGTAAAATATTATTTTATTATAAAATCATTTTTGGTTTATAATTTATAAAAATGGATTTATTTAGATTATTAGGTGGGGATGGGTCAAAATATTCTCAGCCAATAGGTTTTAGAAAAGTTTAGGTCACCATATTAACCTTACATTTTAGATTTAACTCTTAGTTAAATAGTTTAACTTTTACCATATATTCTTGTATTCTTAAAATAAATGGTTGATAAACATACCATAAAAAGCCAAGAGAACCCAAAGTTGTTAATTAATGATATATATTATTATATATGTCCTTCTGGAGAACCTCATATTTTTTAAAATATTATATCATTTAATAATATAGTATTTCTTTCAAAAACCCATTTATGTCAATTTTGACACTATTTAGAATTATGTTTTTTTTAAAGTAAAAAATGATTTATTACTTCGAAAAAACAGATTATATCACCCCTAATATGTCATATTCACCTAGAAAATTCGTGTATCGCATCCAAAGTCTCAATTTAATGTTATTTTTATATTTATAATATCATTTATTTGATTCATTCATTAATAAGGAAAATACTGTGTCATTATTGTGTCACAAATAAATATATTTATTTTAAGTCTAAAAATTATAAATAAAACATCATGATGTATGAAATATCATTATATTTATAATTAGTATTTTTAGTCTAAGATATCAATTATATAACCTCATATAATTATTTTTTTACTAAAAGATACATGGTTATGTTATTTTTGTCTTTAATTTAAATTAATTAATATAAAACGTCATTATCACTCCCAGGTAGCTCAATGTGATCCCAAAATCGACCCAAGGATGACCATGGCTGGGAATGTATCATAAAATTTGATTAGTACATGTGTTCGGGTAATTTAAATGTTATTATAATATTATTGTTTACTCATATTTTACATATTTACCCTTAAACCATGGTAGATAAAATATTTACTAAAGTAACTATTCATAATGCCTAAAAATAAAAGTTAACTATCTTAAAAATTTGTACCTCCTGATTAAAAATATGGACTCCATTTTTAAAAATTCAAAACACTTAATTTGGTAAAATTAATTTATAATAAATTCTCATTGTTAAAACAAATTAGTGGGTTTTTAGGAATAAAAAACCATCAAAATATAGATATGTGTTTCTGTACAATTTAAATGTGAAATTAAATAAAATTGCCTAATAATATTAAATGATAAAAATATAATCTAATTATTCTTTAAAACCACTAAAATGTATAATTTTACACTACAAATTATTTTTATTATAAAGTTTTTTTAATTAAAATTTAGTGTTTTTCAATATTCATCAAAATATGAATTTTATCAGAAAAGTACCAAATATTTATCCAAAATATATTTTAATGTCTATATTATAAAGAAGAATTTAATTTAATTACATTTGAATATATAAAAGTTTCAAATATTGGATTTAAAAAGGGTTCGTCACTAAAAGGTGGAAAAACTGCATTTTTGAAAAAATATTTCTTTTATCTGAAACATTTAATCTGTCAGTATATTATATCTATGAAACAAAAAATATTAATTTTAATATTAAATGGGGTATATAAAAATTTAAAATTTTGGTTATTACTATTCATAACTGCTTTTTTTTAATGGCTAGTTTGATAGGTCGTGGTGCGCTTGAACTCGGTGTTGTGTATAATGCACGCTATTGTATTATTCAAAGAGAAACCTACCATGGAAGATTGGGGTATTAAATTCTTCCATCCTTTAATAAATTCAATTCAAAAAATTTTAAATTGTTCATCAAAAATAAAAGGTTTAAAAAATAGAAAATACCTTTGTGGAAACCAACATCAGAAATAGGGTTAATAAATTTTAGTCATAATAAGAGGGAAAGGGAAAGAAAAAAGTCACCACCAAATTAGGATTTCAAATATGAGAAAAATTTTGGCAATTTTATTGGAGGAATAACTTAAATACTTATAGGGAGTGGTTGAGGTCATTAATCACAAACAAGTTAAATGAAAATTGAGAGCATCAAAGTTATAAATCAATGATGATTTAAAATATCATGAGTTCAACAAAACATAAGATATTATGATAAAACATTTTTTTAAGATCCTTTCCATAATGTTTAAGAATTAATTTCTTCATTGAATAAGAAAAAAAATAATACTTGACACATTGAGTTACATCCTTTATCTAATTTCTACAAAAACTCATCTTTCACTCAAAAATATAATAGAACTAAAAAAATATCATGTTTATCCTAATCATATAGGGTTAAAAATATAAACATATACCATTTAAATGATAAAAACTATTTTTAATAACAAGGGACTTCTTTTAGGCTAGTGGTAGGTGATAAATCCTTATCGCACATTGGTTGTGGGTTCAATTCCTGCATCTTTGTCCGATGCGACCGGTATCACCAGACTTGTAGGTTGTCCTTTTTATAAAAATCCAGAAATTATCATAAGAAAATTTTAAACATTAAACTATAGTATCCAATGTCCAACCTCATTAATTAAAACCTTTAGACTTATCCAAAATACTTCTGTCTAAACTCACAGTCCAAAATTTGTAAGGAAGGTAAAAATTTTGAAGATCTATTTTCCCACGTAAAAACATGTGAATAGCTTCATCATGTATTCTCTTAAAACAATGTAACACACTTAATTACCATAAACCTTATTGATTACATTAATGCTTCCCTACTCTCTATATAATACTAGATATACTCCTTATATCGAAAAATGTTTTAAACTCTAAAAATAATGGCATAAAAATAATTAATTAGTTTCACGGTAGTCAAGAATAACCAATATAATTTTTTCCAAATCAATCATATATTATTCAAAAATTGTTATCTCAATTTCAGAATAATATTAAGGGTTACATTTGCTCCAACCATATATTTTCCAAAATTTTAACGTGAAACTATGCCACATTATGTTGTACCATAAAATCTCAAATCCATGATGAAAACGTACTATAGTACAATCCTTATATAATTTATAATTATTATAACTTTTACATCATTTATACAATACTCAAATTACACAATTATTTAATAACAACGTAAGAACACAAATCATTCCATTTCATCTGTGGTAGTATCATAACTTGATTATTATCCAATAGCATCACTTGGGGAATACTCTGATGATTGGTACCATGATTCACATAGTGTCACATCTCCATAAAGATGAATTATTGTACATTTTAAATCATTTTCTTACCCTTTAGAACACTAAAATTGTGTCCTTTTTCTCCATACTTATAAAAAACTCCAATTCCTTTCAAGCACTTCCCTGGGCGATTCTTTCCAAAGTTATCACATATGGGAAAATCCTTCTTTCCTTTCTTACCTTCATCAATGTTTCTTTCTACCATCCTCTTCTTATCTAGATTCCCTTCAAAGCCATATGAATCCTATAATTCTTTACTTATCTTATTAACACATGATACTATGTTTTCATATGATGAGAATACGTGGGAGACTATTTCCCTTATAAATGTTGGCTTAAGACCATGAAATATATGATTGTTCTTACTCTTTGGATCATGCATATTTCTAGAGTTCTCATTCTTTATACTTGGTGCTGTTTCTAAATGACGAAATGCACTAGGCTTGATTATATCATAATGTATAATCGAAAAACTAGAGATATTCTCAATATTACCTAAATATTTTCACACATCTAGTCTCATAATCATAAATATGGTTTCTTTTTTGACATATTTACTTATACATCCATCATAATGGTTTGTTAATAAAATGAGAATTATCCAAATAATATCCCCCAGGAGTGTCGTAACCAAGAGTGCATCAATGACTGTTGTCGCGTGCCAGGATACCCCGGGTTAAGCCCAAAATGCTTTGTCAGAGTTTTCAGTCCTAATATTATCTATTCCAGAGCTGATTCTACCTACTCGTATCCAGACATGGATGTATAGCCTAAAAAAATTAAAAAATAACTAAATTAACATAATTCTATGAAGTTATTCTATACTAATCCTCAAAGTCAATATTAAGGTAATGTTCTCTAATCAATGTTTTTCTAAATATAGTTTCCAAGGTTTGTACTAAAATTCCTCTGATACTAACCATAACACCTCGAACCCAGTTACCCAGAGTCTGTGCATTACTACATAACATTGGAATGATACAAGGAATCATGTCCCAAAAGACCGATCAATTTAGTATCCTTATAAGTACTATATATATACATAAGTATTATATTATATCATGAAATAACGCAAAAAACATTGTGTACCCTTTTGAAAAGAATCATATCCATTGTCCTATCCCTACAGGTCAATCATAATATACTTCTTCAAATCTATGGAAAAAAACATAAGAAATGTGTGATCTCAGATTCTCAGTAAGGATAACAATATAGAGGAAACTATCATAAATAAGCACAAACATTTAAGGAAATGTACAATACTAACACACAATCCTTTTAAACATAAAATTCAGCCTAATATGGAAATGGTAAATCAAATAATTACATTGCTTATTCATATGGATATTAGACTAGTAGAATAATCCCTTGTAATATCAATAGATAATATCATAATGATGGAATGCATAATGCCATAGATCATAACCACATAGTCAAGGCATCGTTCCAAGACTACAAATAATATTTTTTTCAATTCCTTATGAAAAGACACTATTTTGTCTCATAATACCTACCAATGCATCGAGGAGGTATTGCAGGCTCCACCCATCACATACTAAATCCAATTCATTCCTCATATGAAAATGTTAAAACATAACATAAACATTAATATTAAAACTAGCATACGAAATGTTAACAATTTAACCATAAAACATGAATGGTATAAAAATTACATATCCATATTCAAACATGTCACAAAATATCCAACACAATATGGAAGATTGTATCATAATATATCAACTTCAAACAATTTTAAAATCCATCAATGGATGTTGACATTGATGAAATCAAAATTATTTGAGAGAAATATCTCTTTCTATTTTTAAATCATTTAAAATCCACATAATTATAAAAGAAAAAATTTATTTTGAAAATACTCTTATAATCTTGTAGGGTAAGCTTATAAGGTGTTATAATAGTGTAAAATAGCCTCACCCGCCATATAATTTAAAAAAACATTCTTTCCTTAATTTGTCAAAAAGGTCATAATGTACCTTGTTTGAAAAGCGATGGAAGGATTCCTATAAAACAATTTTATAAAAATTTAAACTAGGGTATATTTGACATTATCCAATATTCTAGTAAATAGTAAAAATGGATTGAAATACATTTTTAAGAATCACAGATTTGGATGATAAAGAGGTCCCAGTAGATACTTAAGTATTAACAACCTCAGATAATAAAAAGATTGTAAAACTAACCCTTATATTGAACTTTTCCTTAGTTGAGGGTTGGTTAAACTACTGTATAATGGGGAAATAATTGCTATTAAATTATAAAATAATCACATACAAAAATATGATATCATATATGATCTTCTAATATTAATTTGTTAATGATATTTCGGAAGTATCATCGTTTCGGGTGTTAAATTATTTTTTTTACTTTATATGTTTTGTTACATAAGTCGGGTTTGTTATGAATAGGATGTATTTGATTCATATCCAAAATTATATTAAGTTTTTAGACATTATTTTATTAATCAAAAAATTAAATTTATTCTTTAACGGTTATGATTTGGAATGAATCTCATCGCGTTCGTGGAGACTGTAATCTGCATGTATGGACGAGAAACAATGACATTCTATTGATGGTGTAATCGTAGGTAATTTGATGGTATATCAAATATAAAGAATCATTGAAACGTTATATTTATTATTTAAGTCAATTATACTCATTATTATACCCATCCAAATAATTGAGTGTTGAATAAAAAAATACACCACGACGTGGAGACTATAAGCCGTACATATGCATGTATTGGGACCTTGTCATTCATAGGAGGGATAAAATAATTAATATGGATGTAACATATTTAAAATAACATCACAGTATGTAGAAGTTATTGGATTTATTATTTGGGTATCGAAACAAAAAAAGGGGGATGTGGAAAAAGAAATGAACTTTGAAAGAGGTAATGAAATTATTACCTCTTATTTGGTTGTTTCCTTTTGATTTGATTAAAAGGGATCCATTGGATGTATTTCTGATCAATGTAAGGAATCTAAGTTGAACTTAGTGTAGTTTTGGGGATATTTGATCAGGTTTTCACCGATCCAAATAGCTTTGGAGGTTTTATTTCGTGAGAAGGGGAAGTAGCCTTTTACAAGAGAGGTGAGGGTCACTTTAGGAAAAGATTGAAATATTATTTTATTATAAAATAATATTCATTTTATAATGGCTAAAAATGTATTTTCAAGGATAAGGTGGTTATATGTCTAAATATATTTAACCAACATGTTTTAGACAAGTTTAGGTCGCCATATTAACCTTATCTTTTAGACTTAACTCTTAGTTAAATAGTTTAAATTTTACTTTGTGTTCATGTATTGTTATAATAATTTGTTAATAATCTTAATATAAAATCCAAGAGAACATGAAGTGGTTAATTAATGATATATATATTATTTTATAAGTATTTTTTCCAAACAATATATTTTTAGGAACATTATAAAATTTAATAATATAGTATTTGTTTTAAAAACTAATTTATGTCAATTTTGACACTATTTATTATTTGGTTTTTGTGAAAGTCAAAAAAGGTTGATTACTTTGGAAAAGATACATTAAATCAGCACTAACATGTCATATTAACCTATAAAATTAATTTATGGCATCAAAAATCTCAATTTAGATTTATTTTTATATTTATAATATCATTTTTTTGATTATTTCATTAATAAGGAAAATACTTCCTCATTATTGTGTAAAAAATAAATACATTTATTTTATTTCTAAAAATTATAAATAAATTATCATGTTGTCCAAAATATTTTTATCTTCATAATGACTATTTACACTTTAATATATCAATTATATAACCTCATAATTTTTTTACTAAAAGATACATGCATATGCTATTTTTTCCTTTACTTTAAATCAACTACTATAAAATGTCATTATCACTCCCAAGTGACTCCATGGGGTCCAAAAATAGACCCCAAGGAATTCCATGGTCAGTAATATATCATAAAATAGGGTTAGGAAACATCTTAGGGTAATTTTAATTTTATTATAATATTATTGTTTACTCATATTTTACAGATTTACCCTTTAAGCATGGTAAATGAATTATTTACTGAAGTAACTATTCATAAAGTCTAAAAATAAAAGTTACATATTTAAAAAATATATAACTATTGATTCCAAATATGGAATCCATTTTCCATATTCAAAATATAGAAGATTCAGAAATTAATTTAAAATTAATTCTCGATGTTAAAACCAAAAAGTGGGGTTTTAAGAAGTAAAAACTATCAAAATATTGTCATGTGTTTATGTACAATTTAAATGTGAAATTACATCCAATGACCTAAATTATATTAAATTATTAAAAAAATAATCTTATGCTACCTTAAAACCACTCAAATTTATAATTTAACTCTTTAAAATATTTTGATTAAAAAAGTTGTTTTTAATTAAAACTTAATGTTTTTCATTATTCATCAAAATATGACAGTTATCATAAAAGTACCAAAAATTTATCCAATTTTTTTTATGTAATTCTTCTAAATAAGAATTTAATTTCCTCAAATTTAATATATAAAAGTTTAAAATATCTTATTTAAAAAGGGTTCTTCATTAAAAGGTGGAAAACTACATTTTGGGATAATAATTATTTTATCTGAAAAATTAAAGTTTTCCTTATATTATGTCTATGAAACACAAAAGATGAACGTTAAAATTATATGGGATATATATTAAATTTAAAATGTGTTTAATACTATTCATAACCTCTTTTTTAAATGGCTACTTTGATAGGTTGTGGTGCGTTTTAACTCAGTGTTGCATACATCATACGCTATTGTATTATACAAAGAGAAACATATCGTGGAATCATGGGGTGTTAAAATATATTTCGACTAGTAGAAATGGAATTGAGAATCCCACACAACCTTATACTGACCTACCTACCTCAGCACTTCCATGAACACATCACAAGATACACAGACCCAAAAACCCCAAACCCAGACGTCTGTGATGTTTCTACCATGGCACAAGTCCTAATCATCGGTTCACCCCTTCTCTAGGTTCCCTAAATGAACCACCATAATAGTGTAATTTTTTGGTGGAGATACCTCGGGCTGCAGTGCTTTCCCCTTTTAATTATTAATGCAGTTATATAGGTAGTTGGCGAAAATAGGCATATGGTCCTCCATCTATTGCCGTCAACAGCCCTGATCCACTACTATTTTAATGATGTGTTCCTGATCTAGTATGTTGGATCATCACTACTTTATTTAGTTATGAGATAAGCATTCCTAAGATAGAAGTTGTACAGTGGAAGTCTATTGCAGAGTGGGTAGTTCATTTTCCCTCCTAACGTGAGCTCCACCAGGGTCTCATGATCTGATTGTCTTCCCATAGATTATCGATATCCCAGATTTGTTTCCATATTATACCTCAGATCATAATCCACAATTACCTATCAAGTAGCTTCTGGGTTGGACATCCAGTTTTGGGACATTGTAGAAATTTATTCCTTTGTTCATGAATCTCTTTTGAAGCGCTCGATCAAAAAGTCAATTCACAAAGAGATGCTTGTAGACCACACTGTCGTAAATCCTTGATGTGCTCACTACCCTTCGTATTATAAATATGGATCATGATTCCCTGGTTCTCTAAGAAGTGTTCAAAGAGATCTGATCTATGGAACCCAGTTCACAAGGAGCGTTCATGGGGGTCCAAGAGCTTCGTGATTTTAGAGCTCTAGAACATGTTCTCAAAGTTATATGTGAAATAATAGGGGTTGTATCCCTCTATTAATAGGTGATTAAATTTTGAGATTCATGGTGCCCTTGGCCACTGAGAGAGTCATGGAAGTCTCAACCTGTTCTTGACTTACTACCATCGAGAGTCAGCTTCAAGATCTACATGTTCATGGAGACTCACCCACAGAATATGACCCTCGTCTTCCACTTAGCTCCCATTCTATGGGGGGGGGTGGGGGTAGAATGTGTTGTAAACAAAATCAATGCCTTGAAATAGTTCAATGGAATCATAGAATAATCATAAAAGTGTCTACCTCATGAATCCACTTAGCAATGTTCTATAGCGCCACGAGGAGTCCATACCCAATAGCCTAGGCTCTTCCATAGCCCCCACAAAGGAAAAACATGGAAGTCTCTACAATTTTAAGGATATGTTTGCGACAACACCACATAGGAAATAGAAAAAGTCCCCTATTATCCTACAGATATGTTATCGATGCTGCCACAAAAGAACGAGATGGAATCCTCTGCCATTCAATGGAATTCCTCTAATCGTAAATCACTGATTTTATTTACGGTTCACCTTCAAAGAATTTTGCCCCCACCCCCTCAAATAATTGTCCCTTTTTTCCTTTCACCATCTGAGATCTCAATTCATGAAGCACCATCTACTCTTCAAACCATTGATAAAATACATCACCCAAGTTACTTAATCATTGCAAAAAAAATTTCACCTTTTCCATTTTCCTCCGCATCAAGTGGGTATTCCCTTTAAGAATTCCTATGTACATCATGAAGGATGTAGTCCCATTTGGGAAATTTGGTCTTTCTAGGTTATTAAGCCTTTGTGAAGAACCCTTCAAGAACTTGTAGACTCTATGCCTTAGCTCGGTCATCATGCTTCGAGAAGGTCCTCCCTTTACAGTTCCATTTTTCGATATGATTCGTGATGTCAATTCCTTTTGTGAATCCACCTTACTTCACAAAGAACCCAAGCTTCATGAAACCCCTCTCTTCAAGGAATTATACTTCACGAACCCCGCTTCCATGCGACAATGAAGTCTCATGGGTAGTTACTTTATGATTCCCCAAGTGGTGCCTCATGTTGCATATCCCTACGTTATTCTATTTCACATAGGCATGCTAATAGATATTTGTTCTTCACATATCGATGAAAATATGGTCCTCTAAATTTACCACTTTTCCACCCAAACTCTATTTTGAATTTCTTGTGATTTCTCATCCCCTTGTGCAGGTTGGTACAAGTTATGTATGTCCTATGGGTGTCGAGCGAGTCCTCATCATCCAAGATGGAAGACGTTAAACTACCATATAACCCTCTTTCTTAACACATGTCTTTAAAATGTTATGGCCACATATATGGAGATCCTAAGAAGATCGGATAGGGGATGGTACAAGGATCCTTCCACTTTTCCCCTTTATAATCCTCATCCTCTCTCCCTCTCTGATTTATCACAATTTGGGTCTCGTGCAGTCATCACGTAAGCCCTAACCAACATTGATCGGTTGTCCCCTATACACGGAGCTATATCCTCCATACACATCTAGACATACTCACTCGACTAACCTCCCAGAGTAAGTCCCAAAATTCATCTTTTTGGACCTCTAACCAAGAATAAGACCATATTTTCTCTTTGGGTCACTAGAAACATATAATCCCCACACAACCACTCATACCTGCATCTCTCATGATATTATGGTTAGGTCCCATGATTCCTCCTTATTCTCACATCGAGCATAAATCACGTGGGTTTAGATTGGGAATTGACCAAGACGTCCTCTATGGGAAGTTAACCAATCATAAGACCCATCCAACCTCATGAAAAACTATGTGTAATTTGATTATTTTTCTTTTCATGAAATGTATGTAGGAAGCCTGACCTTTTCTCAAGACCAACACCCACTAGTCCCGAAAACATTGCATCATTTCAACCTTATCTCGCATGATGTTAAACTGTACGCCCCCTCATCTCTCATGATGTTAAACAATATTCTCAAAAACTATGTGGGTTTTGATCCCTATATTCTTGGCAGGTTATGATGGATGTCTCCATGAGGTTAGACCCCGACCAGTGACTCTACTGATCCCTCCTAGGGAGGTACCCTGATGATGTTACATCATCCCTCATTAGGGACAAATCATCTAGATTCACCTCCATGTGGTGTTTTAATCCATTCATTTTGGCTGATAACCATGTGTAATCCTAAAATGTCTTCAGGTAGATGTCTTTTGTGTACACCCCATGTCTATGACCATTCCTAAACTATGTCGACTTTGATTCCCTTCTATAGGGATATATAGGAGGCCTCCATAGGGACCAATCCCATCAATCATGTATCATCCTAGTGTATCCCTTGAGCCCATATGATTCATGAAAAATCATGCGTCAACCCAAGGTTCCATTTCCTTTGTGTTACATGCATGCCTCAATTATATTGAGCTTCCTTCTTAGGTGAAACATCACCGATAAACAAACTACATTGAACATGATCCCTACCTCTCATGCTTGGAATGAAGGAAACCTCCCTGAGGTTAAATACCAACATTGTCACTGTCATGTCAGTTCCATATCTATTCATACCATCATCTGACTCCCCCTCTATATCCATCCTAACATTACATGGGCTGCCACATCACTGTAATGCATTCCATTCCATGAGCCGTCATAGCATGTAATCTCCACCCATCCACATCATTTCTGCTCCTAGAAACATATGGGAAGTCTTAGTGTGTGAGCCCCGCACTATCCAACCAAGATAAATCCTCTTCCAATGGGCCATCTCAGTACATAAGCCTTACTCCATCCTTTTTAACTATGTGGGTTTTGATCCATGTATTGTACAATGGGTATATAGAAATCCACCCTGAGGTTCAATCCCTGCCAATGGTAAACCTTGGTATCCCATTTTTGGGGTGCGGCTCTGTGATCCACCCTCATTAGAGTCTAGATCAGCCTTCACGATGTTGCATCTTCCATTTTTTGGGACACGACCATGGTTCTTCTCTTTTTGGGTGTTCTGATCCATCCACCTAGTAAATCTCTTTGCTTCCCCCTTTCAGGGGTGCACCTTCTTCATCATCCATTAATAGAATTTAGTTCAATCCTATCTATCTCTACCAAATTTTAATCTCACGACATACCCTATGTAAAACATGGGAAGCTAAGGAAAACATTGGAGTCATACCTCTAGCATAAGATACCCAACGATCAATGTGGGATGCCTTAGTTTCTTCTCCCTTTAGATTGCCTCTTATGAATAACAATATTATTGACAAGTGTTAGCTAATCCAAATACTCCCCAACATTACTGACATCAAAATCTACTCTGAACGAAGGTTTCTGCCCTGTCAATACCCCTTGGAAAGTAATGATAGTAGCTACATAATTAACCGACATCCACAATGATATGGAACCAGGAATGAGATTCATGAACATCAACACAAATCTAGGAGGGAGAATCAGACAATGTGACGAGTTATGATGAGGAATCCATAGAAGGATGGACTAACATCTCATCGTCCTATTTCTTTTAAGGGGAAAATGTCCCTCAAGATGTGACATACCTTTAGAAAGCGAGAATGCGGGTCACAATGCGACCATCAGTGGGAAACCCACATGTGGAACAATGATGTGTGCCCCAATGGAATGGAATTGGAAACAATCATAAATTAAGTCTTTGAAATAAAATAATGGATTCTATGTATTATAGATAGAAATGGAGGAAAAACAATCAAAAGAATATTTCTTAAAACCTATATAACATTGAATAAAAATTAGTTGAAAAATAAATTCCCTAATTATTTTCACTATAATATAAAATATAACACTTTATTTTGATCAAAAACTAAAAAATTCATTGAATAATGGGAAAAAATTATCATTTTAAAACCCTCTACACATTACATTTAGATTATTATAAAAATTAAAAATTAACATGTTTTGAAAAAATAAAAAATATCACTTTCAAAAATTTGAATGAAAAATAATATTTAATGTATAAAGGCCAATACGTTTTATTTTAATAAATTTAAAAACATCAATAATATTATTTGAGTAATAGGAAAAGATAAGAGAATGACCTATAATAAAAACATATAAAAAATGCCAATTTCCCTTAAATATATGTTACTTGATTAAACTTGATCCAATAAGAAATGAAATGGAATGTAAATTTGTAATCACTAAACATAAAAATAGTAGAAGAAAAGATAAAAGGTATTATGCTAATAGGATCATATACATTTTCCGGATGTAAATTTAAGCATACAAGATCTTGAAGTAGACTGAGATTGTAATAGAAAATCCTTATAAATTTGGTAATATCTAAATCAAAACCTCATAAAAGAGAAAATTATACATTAATTTTCAAATAACAATTTTTTCCATCAAAAAAATTTAAAACAGATTCATTGGTAGTATATAAACCACACACAAGAAACATATGGTGAATTTTTCCTATGTCACACATAAATAAAAGTGAGATGAGAAAACATTACACTATGTCTCTAATTAGGTGTATATTATCGATCCTCTTGTATAATGATTATATAATTGTTAATAACTATAATTACTACCTTATTAATACTTATAATACTTTTTATGATTCACTTATATTAACCCATTTCCAATTTAATAAAATTATTTATTAACATTAAAATCCATAGTGTTTATTATTATAATTTTCATTTATGTTTTGATTCAGTAGTTTTGTCTTTAGATCAAGTTCATGGATCCATAAACTCAAGAATATTAATAATGGGATTATTATAATTTTTATAAATTAAATAAAATTTTATAATCAACCATGTATTTTAGTTATAGAAAATGATTTATATAGTTTCATAGACTTGGTAGTCCATAAAAATGCATGAATGTCATTTTCATTTTTATAATAAGTGTCAGGGAAATTAATTAGCTAATATTTTAATTTTAAATAATCAGAACTATGTTTTTAAATAATATTAATTCATTATTTCCATCTTAATGAATAACCATATAAAGTGTTTTGAGAAATTATTCCCATCCCTTCGTGGATGTTATAGACCAAATGAATTCACAAGGAACATTTTCATTTTACAAAATATATAAAGGTAATAAAGAAGATAATGTAATATATTAAAATAAGAATAAATATTTAATTAATATAATAAATAAAATTTTAATCTATCTTAATATCTTTACATAAATTTCGATTATGGAAAATTAAATACATCTCAATGTTGAGATGACAGTTTTCATGTACGTACGAGTGATGCTTTCATTTACCATTCGATGGGAAAGGGGATTTATAAGGATTGTTCCATAAAAAACATAATATTTAAATATATATATATATATATATCTATAATATTAAAAATATTATATCTGAATAGATATGATATAATTTATATAGGTAGAATATGAAATAAAATGATGGAAGTCTGTTAATATTTTTACATCTTCTTTGGAAAGCATTCTTTCGATTACACATTAGGACTTCATAGGATACAAATTATGGAAAAAAAATTCTAGTAAGTTACTAGGAAACATATAAAGGTGCTTTTATAGGTATTTTCAAGCTATGTGGATCATTTTTATTAATAATGGATTGTAGGTTCCCTTTTATAAGTGTGGATGGTGGAAAATTTTAAAAAAACAAGAAATATTTTAATATAATATGATTATAACTCTCATAAAATAGTTCAAAACTAACATATATTAAATTTAAAAGTCTATAAATTTAATATAAAATAAAAAATATTCATTTTAGATACGTTTAGGTTTCATTTTGAAAATTATATTTTGTTTTAAACACCATGTCAAAAAAGTTTAACATTAACCATTGTAACAAAAATGTAATTCGTTAAGGGTAATACAAGTAATTTTAAAATTCCCAAGAGAAACATAATTTAACAATGAATCACATTTGTGGACATTTTCTATCAACTTATTCTAGGATATGATTTGAATAATTTTAATATTATTTAAAATTAATTATTAAACATTAAATAATATTGAAATACATTTTCAATACTATTCAGATATCTTAAATTTTAGAGAATTAAGATAACATAAGTAATATAATGTAAACACTTTCATAATCTATTATACATTATAATTATACACTAATTTATTGTAAGACTACAATTCTTCCAAAACCAATTAAATTTGATGCTTTTAGAATAGCTTACATTCTTTTTCTACAGCTTTCACCTGTATTGCATCAGGGTTGTGTATGCATTCAATGCTATTGTAAAATTTCCAAAATATAAAATAAATCAAAAAGATTTTTAATTGTTTTTATATATTATATTATATAATAATTTATATATCATTTTTATATATATCTAAATAATTAAATCTTAACAAGTGATGAAGAATGAAACTTTATAATTATTATTACAAAAAATAATATATTGTTTATAAGCAATGTCATGTGGTAGTAAAATTATATATTTGATAACATAGTATTGTTATGGCCTAATTTAAAACATACAGTAAGATAAATTCAAATTTTTGTTGATTTTGAGACCTTATATCATTGTTTTAACCTTATTCTACCCATTTGGGCCATTAAAGTGATATTAAAAACTAACCAAGCATACTATTCAATATGACTAAAAATAATGGTGAACTATTTTCTAAATATTAACATCCTAGTCAAAGTATGAAAACATTTTTTTAGATTATATTATAATATTTTAGTTAAATTAATTTTAATATAAGTATACAAGACTCGTAGAAGTCAGTTATTAGGAAAATTCATCTTTAAAACATAAAATTAATTTTACACAAAAATAATGTTCAGTATTGATTTCGAAAGACATAGTTAGATTATGTCTAATGAAATAGTTTTACTTGACTTATAATAAAATATAAAATTAATTTAATTTTTAAAATAATGTAAAATAAATGACAATTTATGTATTATCGGTATTCATCACCATTCACCAAAAAAATAATATTTTCACAAAAATCAAAAAATGTTATCTTAAAATATTTTTTAAGTACTTATATAAATATTTTGATTGTTTTATAATATGAAATTTCTAAATGTAGTATAATTTAATTCTAATTATCTACTTCTAAATTTCTAAACACCATCATTAGATTAAATTTAATTTTAATTCATTAAAATAATTTATTTTTATTATTTTCCTAGTGAAAAAGTTATTAAATGTTAATTTTATTAATTGAATTTATTATTTGTATTAAGTAAAATTTATCTTACATTTACTTTATAATTTTTTTATTCTTATACATACTCACCATCAAAACAACAATATCATAACAGTTATATATAAATAATATTATTTTACTATTCTGTTAAATTGGGTGTTTTGTGTGGTTTATACTATCAAACACAATGTTCTTTTTAAAATAATATATAAACTAAAATGTAAACTTATTAAATTCTACCATCTTTAAAAAATGGGTTCATTTTAATTCTGATGCTTCTTTTCTACACTATATATATCACAATATAATAATAAAATAAAATCTTGATTTTATCATGAGTATTAAATTATATTTATTATTAGAAGGAAGAATTTTATACATGTACCACTATAAGACTCATATATTCAAATAATTTTCTTTTAAAGTAGACCATTAGTGGAGTGTTACTTTCCATATAAGACTTGATAAATTTATATATAGTTGTCTTGAGTTTAAGATATTCTATTAACATTGGGATAAGAAATAAGAAATAATTTACTTACTCAATTTATTACAATTCAGTAATAATGATTCCATAATTTTATGTGCATTATCATGAGCATTATAATTTTTTCATATATAATTCACTGAAATTAACTATTAGTTGGCAATATGATCCAAAAAATTGTAAAATATAATTCCTCCTATATGAAATTTAAATGCTCAGTACAAGATAGAATAATAACCAATATGAGTAAACCTTCATTTAAAATAATCTTAGAAATATATATAACAAAAATGATCAAATTAACAATATTAAAATATACATGATTAAATTCAAACCAAGATATATGAAATATATTATTATAAATTAATTATTTTATCCCTAAAAAACCATTATTTCATATACAATCACGTACTAAAATATTTTTGTTTCTTAATCACATACAATATTTCCCAAATAACCCCAATTATTATGATATAAACTATACAAAATATATTACACATCACCAATGATCATGCTATATTATTAGAAAATAACATAAATTCCATCTCTACATTTTTTTAAAAATATCACATTTTCATTAAAATCACATGTCACTGTGATTGATAGCATTCAACTTATGTTTCCCAAATTCATAATTTAAAAATATTCGATGAAAATAAATATTATTTGAACAATACTAAAATGTTTTCTCATAATACTTATGCCAAACTAATAATGATATATTACAATACACCACAATAACATATTTTCCAAATTAACCACAATTACTTTGATTAAAATACATACAGATCATATTATTCCATGAAGGATATTAATTTATTTAATTTTTTCAGAGAAACGTCAATACACATTCTATACATGGGGATAACTATTTACATGAACGGAATCTTCAAGAAATCCACATTTTATCTCAATAAATATCGCATAAAACTAATTTTCCTTTGAATGTTTCAATAATTCTCTTCATTTACTTATAACAGTATCTATGAACCTTATAGTATCTCAATATATAATAAAAAATACTAAAAATGTCATCAACATAATCATTGATTTCTAGGGAATTGGTTAGAAAAATGGAATATCTCTTTGTAGGTAAAGAACTATACATTAATAGATTCTTTATTTCCTTTTTCACTATGAGCATGATAAACTTTCTATTTACACTAGACACAATAGCTAATTAAAATTAAGAATTTAACTACGTGATACTTTTATAATTCATAACATGTATTTTGATGAATACTTTTCCTTCCCTGGAAATTATTTCCATAAAATCCATGAAATTTCATTTGTTTCATGTTTAATTTCCTAGGTAGTTTAGTTAGGTTTAAATTGTTTGTTATAACTAGATATAGGTGTTAAGGTAAAATCCAATAATCCATCACTCAAGATTAGTTCCTTTTAGGTTGATCCATATGGGAAAGGATATTAATCAAAAACTAATTCTATTTCACTAATATTTTTATGACCTTATCAGCTCCATCAAATGATGTAATGGAATTAATATTAAGGTGATCTCTACATTGATTATGTTTTTTGATTCTAATACATCCTCAATGAACAATCTCTACAAAATAGAACATAGTTAGTTAGCTCAAACGCATCCTGAATATTGAGACATGGAATAAAATTCATATTACTGTAAATGTTCTCAAATATTATAAAGTGTTATCGTAATGGGTATCTTAGCTATTTTAATAAAATATAATGTTCTCAAGGATCCTTATAAATTTTATTTTATACAAAATTTAGAATCCCTAACTCTAGTGACCCATATTCAGTGCTTAATTATAAAAATTATATAAGATACATGGGATCACACTATAAATGATTAATCATTTTAGTAGACATGAATAGAAGCCAAAAACAAATTATTTAAAATGTAGTATATGAAAAAAAAAATATTAGGAAAGGGGAGATCATGGTTGGAGACAATGATCATAGGGGTCTTAAATAGTGAAGTCCTAAGGTGTCTACAAACACTTGATTGTCTCCTTCTAGTGGAAATGCTCCATGTTCTCAGAAACAAGTGTGAGAGACTTCCTAAATATCATTGGATGGTAAGTTGTCAAAAATTACATTCCCAACACACCATGTGTGGAGAACCTCAAGGTTTTTGGCCCACATTTTATGAGTGACAATACACCCACATTTCCAGTCTAATATTGAATTCATTCTGCACGGGAGAGGGGGTAGTGAAGGGATGAATTTAGGGGGTTGTCTCACACTACTTATAGAGTAATATTAAATCTAGAAACACCGTCAAGGTTTTAAAAATAATAATTATTCTTGTTCATGTAGATCACTTCTTTCTCAATGCATTTATCAATTACCAAATGGTCTAACATCCCACCACCAAAATAATCCCATGCAATGTTTTCTCTAGACAAGTATTCCTTTACCCCTAGAACCACCACTGCATGATGTTAGTAAAATCGATATCTAGTGAAGCCCATTATGTGGTGTTTCCAAAATTTATCTAAATTGTCTTATCCCAATAAATTTCAATGAATAAATGTTTGATAATTTATGTATGTGGGTCCCTACAGCAATAGCACCTTGCAGAAAGGTTCACTCCCATCCATTTAATATTTTCATCAGTAGGTAGTGCATTATTCCAGACCATCCAAACCAATAATTTTTATTTAATTAAAATCTCTTTACAACAATCTATTTCTCCACAATAATCTATACCATGATCCAACATTTGTAATCTTTGTAAATTCTTACCTAAGAGGAACCTATGTAAATACATATATCTAGCTCAGAATTTAAAATATTGATGTTAAATAAGCTCTATTGTTGCAAATCCAAAATAAAAAACAAAAAGTATCAATGAAAAATTTCTGGATTTAAGGTTATATCTAGAATGTGTCATTTAGGAAAGACAACTCATGAACACACCCCATTATGATGCCATAATATTATACCCATAATTCCCACAATCCATCGGGTGTTCTAGATGAGTTTGAAATCATGTGGTCGTACCATGGTATAAGTAGAGGATGAAATTACCCTATATTTATCCTTGTCAAGACAATATATATATTGCATGATCTTACCCCATCAATTTTCCACTCAATAAAATCCCTTTCAGATTTAGAATGGAGACCCAACATTATACCTAAAAAACTTTTGACATTGATCATACCCTTAGTTATTAGCCTAGCCAACCACTCCGTAGACATGTAATGATTCTTTCCATAAATCTACGCATCCCATATAAAATATTCCATGATCTTATCCATACTAGAAATGACACATTTCATGATGTTAATCGATGAGATAATGGACATTGGAATCGAGGATAGTACAATATTAATCAGTGTTATTCTCCTTTACAATGACAAGAAAGTATTTTTTGATTTCATTTTCTTCCTATTATTTTCCCAAAATCCTTATACAAATATTATATACGATGCTTATTTGGTGAATCCGACACACCTGGATATTTTACAGGGAAATATCCACAACTCATTCTAAGGCGGATTTCCAAGATTTCACCCCTCCTTTCCGAACATTTTCTCGAGATGAAGACACCACGTTTCTCTCTATTGACCAAATGTCTTCACTACATGGAGTAGTCATATAGGATATCATTAACACTCCTAACTAATATATTACTTCCATTTTAAATTAAAATTGTATCATCTATGAAGAAAATGTGGGAAAAGAAATCTTACATCCTTAAAATCAGTCAATGATTCCTCCATCATATTATGGGAAAAAATAAAAAACAATTATTGAGCTTAGATGTTTGTTGAGGGTCGTATTAAATTTAAGCTCTAAAGAGTAAATAAAAATTATTCAATGTAGTTGGGTGAATAATAAAAACACATTCCATTCAATCAACAACACGAGTTCAATGTAAATGCATGGATAATAATAACATATTCATCATATGGATTGTGAAAACTATATTCTTAATAAAGGAAATGAATAAATCAAGACATTAATGATATTTCGATCAAGGAATCAATAAAGATATCATGAAACATACTTTCAAGGACATAGATAAGGCACATTCATTAAATGGGTAGGTATAAAAAGGTACCCAACTAATATGGAATGACCTTAAAGCCTCAACATATATATAATGATAACTTGTTTTTTATATGAGAAAAATTGATGAATAAAGGTTACATTCTATAAATGATTCCCATAGTTCACATCCACACCCCAAACATTCATAAGATATTTAATTATCAATAAAATTTATTATAAAAAGTGTTTATATATAAATAATTGTCTATACTAAATCAAAAATATTAAATTCTTCTTGTGGTTTTGAAATTACATTCTTAATTATCTTTCATCAATAGATAAAATAGGTTGAAATATAATACGAATAAGACAACAACAATGTTGTAGAGATGATAATATAGAAATTCATTATACAAAAACTACAGTCAAGGAGGAGAAAATAATGATCAATGAAATGATAGAGAGTGATAGTTAATATGATAATGAGAAATTTAATTTCCATAAAATAATGTATAATTCATAAATTAAAAAAGGATAATATAAATTCATCAATTAAAAAAGATTTGTTTTTTACGTAAAAGAATTTATTATTATAACTAGAGGACAAAATGGAATAAAATTAATAAAAAAACATTATTAAATCCTGTGTTTTTTATAAGAATGATATTATATATAAATTCATTGATAATTTTTAGTGATTTAGAAAATAATTCCATTTTATTTTCATGTAAAAACTAATAATTCCTAGAATAATGGAAAATATTTTTTCTTTGAAACCCCAATGAATATTTTATTAGAATATAAATAAAGGGAAATGATCATGGGGGTGGGAAAATCTATACACGACCTATATATTAAATAAACCATTCCATTCTCACTTTTTTAAAAATTAAAAAATCACAAGCTCAAAAAATATTAAAAATATTATATTTATAACATTGTAACTAAATTAAGAGATAGTTGAAAAATAACTTTAGTATTAATTAAAATATATATAAAAACATCCATTTATAATTTTGAATAATTTCGATATAGAAGAGAAATATTCCTGAATGAAAATTGAAATATGACATGTTTCCCTTAACTGTATGTTACTTGTTGATTATTTATTTATCAAAAGTAGAAATAGAGAATAATCAAGAAATATCAAATCTTAACAATATGATGAGAAAATTTTCGGGTTTATGATATTTGGCTAATATAATTTTTCCCAATTAAATATTAACATAAAAATCCCAAAATAGAATGATAATGTAAATGAAATCCCATACAGATTTGGTAAAATCTAAATAAAATCCACATAGAATAAACCAAATAGAATGTGTAAATACATATATTATCAATCAATAATAATAAAATTTAATATTAATTAATTTATACACCACACAAAAAGAAAATTTTATTATTATTATATATATCTCAAATAAATCAATTTGAGACAAGAAGACCATACCTTGTGTATGCACTTTGTTTTACGTGATCTATAATCTAGAATAATGATTTTATAATTCATAATAACTAATTATATGATCATATTAATAATTATAATTCCATTTATGAGTCAGTTATGACATAATGTTACCGACTTATTTATAATTATTTATTAACTTCATCATCTTTGGTGTTAATTATACTATTTTCCATGTATGTCTCGGTTCAAAATTTTTGATCGTTCTATAATGGTCATGGTTCTATCGTCTCTATAATATTAATAATTATATAATTATACTCTTTATACATTAATAATAATTTTATAACCATCCACATATGGGGTAAATAAATAAATAAATTACATCCTTTCATGGAGATGGTACTCCGTACATACGCATGAAGGTTTTTCATTTTTCTAATTTTTTAGAAAAAGTATATATTGAATTGTAGATTTAATAAAACATAAATATGTCATATCATTTATATTTATTCATTTCTTGATTATTATTTCCAATAATATGAGGTTTTAATGAAAAACTAATTGCATCGCTTCATGGAGGTTCTAGTCCACACGCATACCCGAGTGACATTATTGAATTAAAAACTATGGAAAGGAAAAAATGGTAGATAATATATTATCTTTAAAAACATTATTTCATTAATATCATATATAATCATTAAATATATCATAATAACCATACTTTTTAGTCGATGATGGAAAATTAAACACATTTTTTTATTGATATGATAGTCTATATTTACCCACTAATGATGATTTCATTTCACATTGGATAAATAAGGAGATAAGTAATGATTATTACATAAAAATAATAAAATTTAAGTATATATAATATAATTATGATTTTATATAATAATGTTTATGGAATAATTGAAAGAGGTAGGTGAGGGAAAAAATGAATGAAATTAGTTAATAGTTATATATCATCTTTGAAAATCCTAGATTATATTTCTCATTAAGCCTTCATGGGATTGGTTCACGGGAAAACCACAATATCTAAGAAGTTTATATGGTGTATATTTATGTATTTGTGTAGGTATTGGAAAATATATGGTGCTAAATTATTTTGATGAAGACTGTATAGGAGGCACTTTTCTAAAGTGAGGTGGGTGGAAAAATATAAATACGAAGATACTGACATACAATGTGTGTCTAACTCATGTAAAAGTGATAAAAAATACATTGGGTTTAAATATAATTGGGATACAGTATAAATATAATCAAAAAATAAGTTTTAGATATTTTAAGTGTCCTTTTAAACCTTTCCATTTGCATTAACCCCCATGATAAACTTGTATAACCCTAACAGTTGTAACAAATATCTCACTCTATCAGGGTCATGGGAGTTATTTTAAGAATGTTTACTACCACATAAATGAATCATTAATGATATAATAATAAATTTTACACAAACATAATCTATTATAAGAGATAATAATTTTATTATGATTTAAAAATAATTTTACAATATTAAATTACATTTAAAAAAATTATCAAGACAATTCACATATCATGAAGTTAAGGGTAGGAAGAAAATAATGGAATTAGAAAATAAAATATTTCTTTACCAACAATATATTATAACTTCCCAGAAAAATGAAAATCATAATTAATAAAAATAATTTAAATTTAATTTTTTATAAATTTCATTAATTTTCTATTTCATATAGAAACACTGTGTCGATGTTGCATAAGAGTTCAATGAAATTATAACATCTCAAAAAAAAAACACATACAATAATAAATATTGCTTATTAGTAATCAATTTTATATTATCTATTCATTAATATTACATTTTTATCTACATCTATTTCATGAAAACATAAAAATTGAGGGAGAGTGACATTTTTCAGTTTTCATTACCATACTCCAATATATAGGTTGCAATCAAAGTCCAGTCGAACCAAAATTACATAGTTTTTATTTTTTGATTGTTATAGTAACATTTAACTCATTAAATAACATAAAATAAATTTTTGGGATTCTTTTGAGACCGTATATCCTAGTTTAACATTGAATAAATTTTTTTACCCATTACCATGATGATAAATGTTTATCCTATTTACAATTTATTCAGACTAAAAATGAAATTGAAATATTTAAAAAACATGATCATCCCATTTCTAAATACTTTTTATATTTTTTATATAAAATTCCATGATTTTTGTAGAAACTAATATCATTTTGTTTTTAAAAAACCAATCAAGATTTTTTTTAAAAACACCCATTTTAAACATAAAATTTATTTTACACCAAAATATATTAAAATTTTGATTATCATGGGGATAATTGAAATATTTTTTATCAAATTAAATTTAGGTGAATAAATTTATATATAAAATTTTATGTCAATTTTAATTGAAATAAAATATATGAAAGTTGTTGACAAAATTCGTATTTTTCACTATTCCCCCAAAAAATAAATCATTTCAGAAGAACCAAAGAGATTATCATTAAAAAATTATAATGTGATGATTTAAAAAAAATAAATTAATGTTTTAAAATAATATTTATAAAATAATTTGAAATTTATTGTAATTACCCTTGTATAAGGATACTAAAATCTATTTTTATAAGTAATGTATTTTTAAAGAATAAAATGAATTCATTCTTATTCCTTTCCTAGTAATTTTTTTATTAATGTTAAACTCCTAAATTTAATTCATTATTTGTATTAGTGAAAAAATACCTTATATATATTTCATAAAGTGGTTATTGTTATTCACACATGCATACTCAATAGCTATGTTAAATTTTCATATTTGAATTATACTATTTCGATGTTCTTTTAAATGCATTATTTCATGTTATTTACAACATTAAACATAATAATCTTTTTAAAATAAAATATAAACTAAAATATTGGGGTATCATTTTGGTGGTAGTTTATATTAATTTATGTTTTAATTAGATCTGTGAGACAATCTATGTAGAAGTATGAGCCAAAACCTGATGTGGGTTGAGGGAGGAGGGCATATGTAGACTATCTCAAAATAGAGGCCTTTTGATAATTGGAATGATGTTTGGAAAACTATATAGTGTGATTAAATTTCATGTGTTGAGAAAAATATTTATCAATTTAATTTTCATAGTGGATAATTTCGAAATCATGGATTTTAGACTATCGAGAAGCATAATCAACTCATGTCAATTTTTTTCAAAGAGGAGTCATCAATATAACAATAGAGGATCATTGTATGAGGTTCATACAATGATTTAAATGTTTATAATTATTTGATTTTAGTATATTTATTTCAAAGTTTTCATAATACAAAAATGTGTAACATTGAGAATATTTTAACCAACTTGTATAATTAGTTCATTAAAAGTGTAATTCATATTTTACAAATGACTCAGATAATCAAAAATATACAATAATTGTATTAGGATGTCCATTTGTAATTGAGGACACCATTACTGTACCATGAGATAATAACTCATGTAGATTAAGTTGTACCTTTCCATTCATCTGAAAACATCACCAAGAGGTTACTTCATAGGATCATATGAAATTGTGTTGTTCACTAATTAATGGGGTCTCTATTTAGATCAATCAATACATGTTACAAATATTTCTATAAAAGGGGGATGAAAAAAATAATCTATTACATTATATAATTACATGATAAGTATGTTTAATTAAATAATTGTGTTGGTTATGATTTAAAAATTAAATATATAATGTATATTCATTGATAACAGGACAATAAAAGAGGTTTAAAGACGACAAATGGTCATGATATCATGTATTAAACACATTCTCTATATAATGGAATATTTCATAAAATTCTTGAGTATATAGAAAATTAGGGTAATTATATAATTGATGTTAATAGATGATCTTCTTATGAATGAAAATTTACCGAAGGCAAAACATAAACCAACTTGAAGGGGGAAAGCAATATCTTCTCTAAAAGTTTCATAGAAGAAGGGGTGTATGAAGTAAAGGAATACATTTTTTTATATATAATGTTCCCAAAAAAATTTGGTACCATTTAATGTTCACCTTAACTTTTCTTACTTATTATATGGGAGAAACATAGTGTGTGGAGACATGACTTTTTCTCAGGCCACCCTTTATGGGTTTTCTATGTGATATGTTTAACATAGTTTTTCTTGGAATTTGTGATTTTGAAAATTATAACATTAAGAGATATAGTTTATGGTCATAAAGATTTAACCAAAATGTGGAATATATAATGTATCTAGTGAAAGGTAATACTGATTATGTATTAAGGGTACATTTACAATTTGGTCTATCTTATCAGTGAGTACACATCGTTTAAGGTCACAGTTTTTCGACCAATATGTTAAAGATGGAAACCAATATATTTCCGAAGGGAAAATATATAACATACCTGACTCAATATTCCAAAATCTAGTTGTTAAAACACTATATTGGTACAAATAAACGATATATCATCAAAAAATATTAAATAGTTTAATATTATTGAGAGAATATATCAGTATATGAGTCCCATATTACATTTGAAAAACATAAAAAATAACATAAAATTATAGTTATAAACTTATTATTTATTCTACAATATTCCTGAAATAATTTAAATTTACTATTTAATATCTTGGGGGAAATAGAATATAATAATTATAGAGATTAGATTCTTTATAAGAAAATGTGTACAAAAGAAGCTATCATAGAATAATTAAAGAATGAATAATATGGAGGAGATAAAAACTAATCAAATGATTCATATAAATATTATTATAATAGGGGAATATATCTATGGATGGCATAGAAACATAAATAATAACATGAATAAAAATAATTAGTTTCATAATGATAGAATTCATAATTATGGACTTCATAATCATATCGTGAAATCCTTTTTCAAAGTGATCATATATAAATAGGTAAGGAAATGACCGAATAAACATGCTAGTTAATCTAATTTAATATAATGATAAAATAGGGTATATTTTATCAATGTCCCAATAAATTAACTTATTAATCTCATTGCATTAATCATATTAATTAAAAGAATAATTTTACCATAAATAATTAACAAAAATTTTCATATTGGAAACTAGTATCTGAAATGCCACTTTTTCCCCAATTATTGTATAAAAAATCAGAATAATATTCCCTATAGATAAAAAATAGTGATTTATTCCTCAAATTATAACCCCATTGATGTATTCAATCCATAAAATATGTCAATATTTATGAAAAATAACATTAATAAAGAAATTATAAATTCAACTTGGAAATTGGACGAAATATACTTTTATTTTGAAAAAAACATAAAAATAATAATTCATAGGATAATCAAAAATTTATTTTTTTATTACATTATGGAATCCTATATAGGTTTATTAGTAATTAATAAGGCTTAATATAATGGTATAATGCGGTCATATGGTAAATGTTTATATGAAATTATTTTCCCACCCATAAAAATGTAGGGAGAATATACTGTATTGATAACAATAATATAATTAATTAAAACAATTTTTAAATAATGTAAATATCCATTAAAAATAATTTTATATTTAATTTAATATTAAATTATATCATCTAGAAATCAATTTGAGGAATGTGGACAAGTTGATGAGTGATTACTAACCAAATGAATAAAAATACAGTATCTTTTTCTTAATTTTTTTTTATTTTTCTATTCCAATTATTGAAAAATAGAAATAAGACCTAAAAACCCTGGAAAAAAATATTTAAATAAAATATATGGGTTTAATATTGAAATAACTATAATTCCCCAAATATACACAAAAAAAAAAATTAATCCTGATTGAGAATGAGATTATTTAATAAATCATTACATCAGTCATCCACATGGTCATATATGTTCTAATATCCCATTTAATAAAATTTAAATTTATATAAATGATTATAAGAACCATATTTGGATTTATCAAAGAAGGTTTTATTCATTTATAATTTAATTTTACCCATTTATTAATAATTCATGGTTAAAATCAATATTTGATTGTTAACTATAATATTTTTATACATGATTCGGTTCAATGGTTTAGAGACATTCAACATGGTCATTATTTCATGATATATAAAATATTAAAAATGATACAATTATGATTTTTATATAATAAATATACATATATATCTATCCATTAATGATATTCATAAAAAATTAAAAATGTCGTTTCGTAGAGATAGTATCCCATACGTGCACACGAGAAATGATTATATGTTCTTAATTTATTAAATGGAAATAAAGAGGAAAACTGTTTAAATTTAAAAAAATAAAACAATATTATAATTATCAAATTTATTTATAAGATACTTCTTTTTGACTACACATATATGTTGTAAATGTAAAAAAATCACATCACCTAGTTCCAGAGGTAGTCTACATATACGCATAAGCGTCATTATCAATTTAAAATAGACAAAAGTGTATAAATGTAAATGATAATCTATATTTGCATATTCAAAATTATTTTAAAAATGTGACATATATTCATAAAATACATAATTAAACCAATCGATGTGATTATGTTATGAAAAATTAAATTACATGCTACGTGGAGATGGTAGTCCATACGTACGCATGAGCAATGGTTTCATTTTATATTGTATGGAAAAGAGATGAAACAGGGTTGTTGTGTCAATATAATAATTTTTTTTTTATTTTCTAAATACTTATCTAATAGCAATACAATATTTGTAGAATATTTCATGGATTTGGAAGAAGAAATAAATATGAAAACACTCGGTTTAGAGTTATAAATATATTTGGAAAACCATCTTTTTCTTAGGCCATACACCCTATTAGAGTTGCCCCTTTGGGAGACCAAGAGATCTATGAAATTTTTGAGGGATTTTGATAATGTATTTAGTCAATTATTTTTCATGATAATGGGATAAATGGGTGTGAATAATATATAAGAGTATGTATCCTTTTATAAGTTAGGTGAGTGCCACACTTATAATTTTTTTTATCTTTTAAATATTATATGTTTCTTACTCATGGTCATCTAGAAATTTAGAAATTAATTTTCATTATACAAGGTGATGAGTTTAATTATAAACACATTAAATAATAATTAATTTGATTTTTTATTACCTTATCAAAATGGTTTTTCTATAATTAAATTTTTTTACCCCAATACCATGTTGAAATTTTGTTTACCAATGTATCTATATAGACACGGCCGTGACCTCTTGATGCTTTCTTCCCACTAGTGATGACGGCGACCACGACGCCGGCTCCTCCCCCCTTGGCGGGGGAGGGGGAATCGTTGTCCCACAAGAGAGCTCGGTCTTTTCGGCCATTCTACAACCTGGAGTTCCTTCCTCCTTTCCCAAAGGTTTCGATTAACCCTAAGGTGCCTGACCTAATTAATGGAGCACTGAATCTTACACTATCATTATCTGAGTTCACAGAGTCTTTATCCTTGCTGAATTACACTTTGGTGGATCGATTCAAGAACCAAAGAGCTTCGGTGGATGACTTCAATCGCATTATTTTTGGATCATGGGATCTTTGTGAACGTGCGGTTGTGGGTTCACTGGATAGTAATTAAATTATGATTAGGTTTGAGTCCAAGACAGACCTCAATCAGGATTGGGCTAGGGAGCCTCGCATATTCAAAGGTAATCGATTTATGCTTCTAAGTTGGTCTTTTGATCTACATATGAACAGGGTTTCCCCTTATATCGTTGTTTGGGTAAGTTTTCCCAAATTACATATAATATTTCCAAACCCGTCTATTATTATCCTTTTGGGTAACATGGTAGGAATATATCTTTATTCGGATTATCGCACAGAGGTGGTTTTCCATCTAGTAAATCCACGGGTGTGCGTTGAAATGGATGCATCACGCGTTCCTTTTGATTATATTTTGATCACGATTCGGGAGGAATATAGATACCAACAGCAGGTTACCTATGAAAGTTGGATGGATTTTTTTGGTTTTTGCAATCACTTGGGCCAGAAGATAGAAGTTTTCCGAGCGAGGGGGACCTGTCACAGTGGGAAGGAGGCTCGGATGGGCTCCGAGGAGGGTATATGTTATAATGAAATGGGAAGAGAATTGAGGGTGAGCCGAGATTCGGTGACAAAATGGGAAACTGAAGGAGGGAGGGGCTCTCAGATGAACACTCTAGCTGAGGAAGATCTTACCTCAGGTTCTCGTGTTACTGGCTTTGAGGAAGATCAAACGATTGGATATATCTGCATTGCGGGTCCTGAAAAGGTTGGAGAGGATCGGAGAGGCAGTTCTGTGGAAGTGGTAAACATGGACAGGCAGAAGGAGGCTAAAGGCCTGGATCCCCTAGATAAACCTATCATGGATTTGAACAACAGGTTCGAAGTTCTTAAAAAGAAAAATGTGGTTGAGGGTCTGGAAGAGGAGGCCATTACAAGGGGTGAGGGTGATGAGGTGCTTGCGAAGAATTGGCAGGAGGATCACTTGGGGCAGGAACCGGTTGTAGGTCCTGCGGAAGAGGAGGCCATTACTTGTTCTGATAATTTAGTTGGGGGGATAAGTCTCCTGAGGTACTTCTGCTTGAGGTTAAAGGGAAAGAGGTTTCTGTTATGGCTGAGGAGGATTCTCCCCTATAGGAGGGGCGCCAATCCTTGGTGGAATGCAATCCTCCTGAACAGAGGCTGGATTTTTTGGCTGGAGGTCATGAATCTGGGTTGAAGGAACAGTCCGGGGTGGGAAATGAGTTCTCTAGGGTAGGGAAGGAGAACTAGAGTACCCCTAACGACCATTCATTTAGAGATATTGTTCAATATAGGAATCAGAAGGGGTCTACAGATGTTAGACCTTTATCTATAACCTCAACAAGGAGGCCAAGAAAGGACTACTCATATCACCTGAGTACAATGCAGAAAAGGTATGCTTCCAAGAGGAATAATCACGTGGTCCTTGCTGTCAAAAATGGTAGTGGGGTTAAAAAGGCAGCCTCGGTTATGAATAATCTGAACATGCTTAGCAATCGGGTTCAAAGTGAATATTTTTGGAGAAATCTGGAATGGGAATCAGCTACGGGAGAAGACGAATCCTGTATGGGATACGTGGACCTTTTTTATGTTGTTTGTTGTTTTGGATATTTTGAACTTGTTTGGTGTTGTATGTTTTGTACCAGACACCCTTAAACCAGCCTTTTATTATATTAAAACAAATGATTCGGCACAAAAATGAACAAAAAATAAAATTTTACACATTAATTAATTTTATAATCATTATGAAAAATATGATATTCGATTTTTATTTCTCAATTTAGATAACTGAAATAAATTAATTTTTATTTTAGTGTAGAAAACAGAAAAAAAACAATTTTTTATAGAAATGTGTATTAAATCATAAAAAATGAACTATAAAAAAAATATAATGATGATTCCTATCAAATAAATTATATTATGATAAATAAAAATGATCTTATGATAATTTATAACCAAATTAAAAAATTTATTTTAATTTTAAATTATATAATTTAAATAAAAGTAATGGACGTTTCAATAAGTCAACATTTTTCATTGTTTGACCAAAAAATAACTACTTTTGAAAAATAAAAAAACATCACCTTAATATACTTTCAAGCTTATGTACTAAAAATTATATAAATTTTATCTAACTTTTTTCCAAATTTGATATTTTTTTTAAAATGACCATAAACTATGAAAAAACTATTATGTGTATTGGGAAATATCATAGGGCTATATATTTTACTAGTTATAGTTAGATATGATGTATTGAAATATCCAGCTGTAAATAATTAATTATTATAAATTATAATATATGTTAGTTATTAAAAAAATGTTTTCAATCCATCCACATAACATAATTAGGATCCATTTTTGCCTCATCTAGTATGTGATTTCTCTAAAGTAAAATACAATTCATGTTTTCAAATTTTGTAACTCTTTGTCTCTAGTGTCAATAATCTTAAAATTATCCCCAATATAAGATAATTTAGTTTCAAATTCTATTCACTGAGAGGTGATTATAATTGATTGATCTGTCATATATCTCTTTAATAATGAAACATGTAATAGATCTTTTATTTTAGATACATTTGGTGGAATAGCCAATTTGTATCCAAAACTCCAATTCACACTAAAATCTGAAAAACCAAAATGTAACAAGGTATTAACAACCATTTTTACCAAATAATATTAAACCATTTCATGGATAAAACATTAACATATATTGGTTCCTTAATTTAAATTCCATTTTATTATTTAATTAATATAATATCACAATTATCAACATTAAGCATTATTGATATGATTCTAAATTCAAAATAATTTCAAAGTTTCATACTCAACAATATCAGGGAATAAATGATTTTATTCTCCAACTTCACATTGTAATATTAGAGACCAAATCATCTTCCTAAAAATCCATCATATGGTTCCATCTAGATTACTGATTTAAGGATATTATTCATTGAAAATTTAACCTTAGGTTGATCTTAATCCCATATAAATTGAAATTTAATTGGGTAATATATCAACATTCATTCTAGTGAATGAATAGTCCTTTTAGACTACCCATTAGTTTTATAATGAGAGGAGGTGGTCAAATCTTTATCAATTTCAATAATGTCCATTACACATTAAGAATTTCAATGCGAAGCGAGGGTCATGATAAGATTTCATTGATATAGGTACAACATGAAGTCTAATAACATTATTAATATAGAAATATGATTTGTGGTAAAGGTTTAGATCTTCCCTTACTACAAGGAAATGAATAAATTTATTATGGAAACCAAGAATAACCCAAAAAATATAACTCTTCTTAGTAGTCTATAGAAGTCTAGTGACAAAGTCCATTATAATAATGCCCCAAATATGAATTTTCATAGTCATCGTATTCATGACTCTATTAAGATGTTTTCGTTATGAATTTACCTGCAGGCATACTAAACTTCTAAAAATGTAGTCCACAATTTCCTACCTTATACAATCCCATAATAAATGTTCCCTTAAATCACAATACATCTTTTGGATGCATGGTTTTATAGATAAATATGAGCATTGTGATTCATCAAGTAACTCCCTTTTTAGCTCCATTGTGGATGGAACATATAACCTCTTCCCAAACATCAACTCTCCGACTTGGTAGATTAATTTTATTTACTTATCATCATTCACTACATTATTCTTCCATTGTAATTTTATATCATATAGAAGTTATCTCTCTCAATTTTATAGTGAATATAGTTTAGAAATTTCTTAGAAAATGAATGATGTTCCCACAAACCTAAAAATCCCAATATCCAACAAAACTAAATCCCTAAATATATGATATTTTTCAACCAAAATCAGGGACATAACATGATGATACATCATACTCAATTCATCAAACACCTTCTATTACTTCCCGTGTTTATATTGTATTTAGATATCATTGACCTTGAGATGCTCCAAAAATCTCCTTTACACCATTTTCATATTTTTCTATGATAATATGTATTTCAATCTTTTTTAAAACACACAGACACAGATATATATATATATATATTGAAAATTCACTGATATATATAGTTCCTCCATTTCATACAGAAAATGATTATGAATTCCAAGTAAAGATCATCAATTGGATAGTTATATTCATTGATCATTAACTTATTTTATGAATAAGTGAGCACTATATAATTATGTATAAGGACACAACCCAATCCTTTCACTGATGTATGACTATATATTACAAATCCCTAATTTATTGGTTGTAATTTCAATATCAATGCATTAACCAATCTCCTACTTATCTCTACAAAAATATCTTCACATACCCATGACATTTTGAGTATGACCCCTTTACCTTTCAACTTTGTTGACACAATTTTTAATCAATAATTTTATTGAATCAAAAAATTAAAATTACCATTTAAAATAAGGATACAATGTATCTTATTAATAATTTTTGGTATAGGACATTCTTTGACTACATTTTTATTGAATGCTCAACACATATTACATCTTCAGAGGCAATATTCCCATTAAAAAACATTCCAGATAAAAAATTCACATTTATTAAATTTCCCATATAATTCATGTTCACTATGTTTCTCAATAATTATTTTCAAATAATTGTAATTGTATTTAGAATTTTTATTATATAAAAATATATCATCAATTAATACCACCAAGAAGTTTTCAAGATAATATTAGAATATTTTTTTTAATAAATCTATAAAAATAGAAGGTTAATTAGTTAGTCTAGTGGGACTATTGTAATCTTAGTATTTACATACCCCATAAAAAATTTATTTAATAAATCATCATTTTTCACCATTAATTAATGATAAATATAGTAGATATCAATCTTATAAAAATATTTTTTCCCTGATGTTAATAAAATAATTCATCAATTTAGTGAAACTGATACATATTATTTATATTATTTTCATTGATATCCCTATAAAAGATACATAAACTCATAAACACATAATTATTTTCATAGAGGACACCTGTAACCCATGGTAAAATTGTAGGGCTATAAATCCCATACAAAAAACACATTTAATTATTTTTCTAATATAACAATTATACATGTTATTTTTTTTTGTATTAATAGATATTTGTTTTAAATTGAGGACGAGTTCAATAGAAAACTATACATCATGATCAGCTGCATATCTTAGTATTTCTTTTGATAATAAATCATTATACTGCTTTAAAACAGTCACATCCTCTATATGTATGTTTTATTTCCCATCCATATATAGATTTTTTACCCCCTCATATCCAAAAATTTAAATATATTGATACATTGGTGGTGGATCTATTAAATATTATGATAATGATGTATCTCCCTTAAAAATATGTTATTCTCATCCCCCTTCATAAATAATTGTATCCTTATAATTAAAAAAATACATTATACTTTGAAATTAAATTCATACTAAGGACCATGTAAATGTCAATCATGTTTATGATAATCAAGTATGAAACTAGAGAATATATATTCATACAAATAGATACTTCTTATTATAGCAGTATTTCAAGTCGATTTCCATTTGGTTTCTTGATTGAAATGCCTATCCAAAGGGTGTTGTGTAATGATTTAATGTTCCTAGAAATAAATAATTTTATAAAAAAATGATTTGACCCATAATATATTAATTAATTAGATAAATTTGAGTTTATAATTTATATTTATGTCATCACATTATATAGAACATCAACATTAACTACAGTGATTTAAAATGTTGTCATTTCACACTTCTTTTTCTAAGGTAAATTCCCTTGATTCTTAGAGAATTCATATAAATAGTACACCATCCCCTTATAGTCAAATTTTTGAAAAATGGAGGATCATTTTGTGTTATTGAAATCAAATTTCAGATTTCCTTTCTCTCCACAATTTATGTAAACTCAAATTCCCAAAAAACTAGATCTATATAGTTTATTTTCACAAATATTAAATACTGGAATTTTTATAATTCACTTATTCCCTTTTTTGATACATTATATTAAAGAGTTCTCAAACAATATATTTATTTATTTATTTCCATGGAAGACATATACTCGGTGATTTTATACTCTATTCATAGGGAACTTGATACTATATCATCATATGATGAAAATTTCAAAGAGAATAATTACATTTAAAGGCAATGATTTATATTGTCAAAGAAGAAATAAGTAATACTTCATGGATTGAGTATATAATTAATAATAAGTATTTTTATCCTTGTAATGTATGAATTATATTCAATAAAATATTACCCCTTATTTTACAATAGATTGAGGAATATCCAATCCATATATTCTCATGGATCATAATGAAATTATTTTCCCAAAAACAACACTTTAATTGTATCTCACACAATACTATCTATTTTCTCTGATTCCTTGGTGTTATAGATCATTGAACACCATTGATCACCATATCTCTTAATATAATGTAAAACCATGGTAGCATATTCCCTTTTAGTACTTCATAATGTGTGAAATATCTTCTCCAAGGACATGATAATTTTATCAAATACTAATTGATTAGTAGTCCCATTGAATGATGGAGGATGATGTAACATGAAGTAGTCTATAATTTTTCCACCATGAAATAGATCAGTATGTTTCTACATATAGGAAATAGTATTTGTCATGACCTTAGTCAACCTACCCAATATAGTTATAAGGGGTTTCTCTCCATCCCCATATTTATTTCCTTTCCCTGGAAGGCCATCCCTATATAAATTACATGCATTGAAACAGTTTCCATTCATTCTACCCAATTCAATTTTGAATTATTTGAATACACCAGATTAGCTCAAAATATTATGCATTTTATATCATAGTGTATAATTTTAAATACAATGTAAAACGTGACATAAACTATAAATTTATTCATAGAAAGAATCATAATAATAAGATTATTATCATTGGCAGTATTTTGAAATAATAGAAATATTTCAAAATCCATCATAATGGTTCTTAATTAGTGTTTGAATGAAACAAAATATATCCCCTGATAGTGTAAAACTAGGTGTGTAGTTAGACATATTTTTGGTGCATCATGTGAAGATTATCATAGCACAAAAATAATTTTTTTGGGCCATTAACCCTAGTTTAATCTACATGAAATCATTAATCCACTTGTTTTAATTAATACATGTATTACATTACTAGTAAATCCAACATGTTATACATAAAAAATTTAATTTATTCATATAATTAAAATTTTGTCTAAAGTCTGTCATTGGGTTATGTTCTCTAATCTAGGTTTTATAAATATATTTCCCAAGGTTTTTCGAATAATTTATTTGATACCATTGATATCATTCCCAACTCTAATAGCCCAAGGTAGGGTTTACTATATTATATTTCTAAAAGTATAAGGTGTTTCATATGATATGATCACATAGTTTAGTAGACATGAGATAGTAGATTCATACCTGATTCTCACATTACATTTATAGTTCATGAATAAAAAAATAAAACAACAGTGAAAATAATATTATTTATTTTAATATATCCTTTAAATCATGGAATGATACTTCTTGTTATAATGGTAAATACATACTAAAGGGAGAGATCAAATACTTATACTGTGAAATCATAAAATATATCTCTATACAGAATAAATAAAAGCAAGAGTTAAATATCATAGATAATAAATAAAAAAAATATGAAATATAAAAAATATATTGAGAAGGGAATATATCAATGGATAATAAATAAACCTATATAATAACATGAATAATAATGAATAATTTCATAATGATAGAATGAAAAATGTTGGACAGTATAATATGATCGTCAAAGCCTCATACAAAGTCCTCCAATATATATAGGTAAGGAATAGTCTAAATACTAAATATAGTTTGTCTCATGAGACCTACTGGTGCATCGAGGGGATATCTAATAGTTATCCCCCCTAATTAACATACAAATTCCAATTCCATTATCATATAAAATAAATGAATAATAGTGAAATACAAAATCAAAATAAATAGTTATATTGAATGACTATCATATGAATTGTTAATATTTTCCCTGTAAAATAAATTGAATAATGATCATAATAAATATTTTGAAATAAGGTGGATGGTTTTCATAGAGTATATACCAGAGTATGTATAAAAATTATTAAATCATGTTTATTTCTTTCCACAAAACAATGATAATAACACATATCCCAAAAAAATATAATTATTTATAACTTTTATATATTATTAGTTTCAAAGTCACGATAATGTGGAAAATAATTAATTAATATTAGGAGATATGAGGGTATGGGTATAAAACCCCTACCTAATTAACATTATGATGAGATTTTATAACCATATAATAAATTTTTAACTTTAATTAACCCATTATTCACATTTACCATGATGATATCATTTTTACCATGGTTACTATTAAGAATGGAGAAAATTGAATTTAACACATTATTAAATTTAAATATCATAATAAAAAATAGAAAATACATTATTAGATATCCAATATATTGAATTGTAAAAAATAATTTTGATATAAGTTTAAAAAAAGAAAAAAAATTGTCTAATAAAATGTGTTTTAATCATAAAATTAGATTATATAAAAATAAAATATAAAGATAATTCATATCAAATTAATTATATTATTTTTAATAGAAGCAATATTATATTAAATTTAAACCAAATCATCAAATGTAATTGGACTCTAAATTTTTTTTAAATAAATTAAATTACAATATTGTAAAAATTAGTAGATTTCACTATTCACCTAAAAATTAAATATTTTGATGAATCCCAAAAAAATTCCAATTAGAAAACTAGGGTTTATGAATTAAAGAGTTATTTTAATTTTATGAAATTCATTTTAAAATATAAATAAATTGTAATTATAAATTTAACCACGAACAATGATAATATATTATAATGTTCATTGGGAAATAGTATAGAGATGTAGTGTTTACCTTATACAGTAGGATATTGGGTATTTCACTTGAATATCCCAAAAATATTTTTAAAAAGGTGAGATGATGTTTTATGTCATAATTAATGGTCATTGTATAATGATTGGTGATATAGAACATATATAAACAGGATGACTAGTGAACACATTTGAATGGCATGTTCTATTATGATGTTGTGATTGGTATACATGGACTATATTAACTTTTTCTCAAGATGGAGAAAACTCTAGTTGATAGATAATATAGAGGGTGAATATGTAGAGAAATATATTGGAATTTATTCATAGTCAAATGGATGTATCATTTTCCATTCACTTACTTTTTTACTCATATTCGTAATAGGTTTATGAAAATCTGAGACACTCTAGGCATGAAGTGTGATTTAAGGAAATGGATGTCTTGGAAAGAGGGTAGAGTAATTCAAGACTACTAACTACGTGGTTTATAATATTTTTTAGGATGAATAGTGCGTACAACATGAATTTCACTAGTCAATTAAGGTATATGAAAGTTGTCTTTCATGTAACATATTTTAACATCATCTAACAAGTTCTTAGGTGTTATGTAGTATAGTGTAATTCAATGAGTACCCCATTTATTACATATTGGTAGATCGATATCATTGCAGAATTGAGATAAAACCAAATTAGTGTTGAGAGACTGATACATCCAATTTTTAAGAGAAATATTGTCCTAGATATAAATATAATATGGAATTTTATGGGAATATTTTTCTTGGACAATAATATCATATATATGTGTAATTATATATATAGAGGTAATAGTAAACAATAAAAATTTATTTACACTAATATAAGATTTCCCATATAGATAAAGATTGTATACATTAATGGGGTAATTCTCTAGTCATCATCATGAGGGCATCCCACTACCAATCCAAAAAAAAATTCAAAAATGTATTTTCTATATAAAATATTCCATCTTTATACCCCATATCATCCACTTAAATTAACATAAACATATGGTCAAAAAATATTATTATATACCCTTCAATTATATTAAAGCTTCCATGACAAACCAAGTACTCCCAACGTATGTTCGATCCTTTAGCTAACATGTTTTCCTTTTAAATTTTATTTTGAAATTTGTTTTTTCTAATTTTAAATGATTAATTTAGTATTATATTATACATAAAATTATAATATTCTTGGATAAAATAGTTACCACCACTCCCCTTCTCCATTATAAAAGAAAAATTGGCAATCATGAGTTTGTGCGGACTACAGCCTCCATGAGATAATGTTTTTCATTTTCCTTTACTGCTATATAAGGATAATAATTATAATAAGTTTAATATTTTAGAATGATATATTTTTACACAGTCCAGGTTTTAAAATAATAATCAGTATGAATCATTTCTATATTTCAAATTGGAAATGAAATTCTCATCTATGCGTTTGTGGGGACTAGCGCCTCCATTGAACATTGTCTTCTATTTTTCAAAACTACATTCATATCTAGTTATATATTATAATTGATGAGTATATATAGTTATAATATTGGGTTACATAGATCCAAATAAATAGAACATTACCATTACCATATCATGGATACAATGAGTAATGCGTTATGCACACTTACCAATATAGTGTGGATATTTCTACTTCAATTATTTAAATGGTAATGTCCATAAATTAAATTTTTTTATCAAATGGTTATAAAAGATCCCAGAATACTATGATAACCATGGGATACTATGACATTAATCAAATATATATTCCATGTGGTCTAAATAAACCATTCTAAACGGACACAGTTGATATTTAACATTCATGTTCTAGGGGATCATATGTATTGAGACTTTCTCTCATGAATTTCACAATTTGTGAACTCTAGTTAGTGAGATCATGAGGACATACCTACAAATAGGTAAAATACATGTTTTTGTTGTCATTTTATGTTCATGTCTATGGAAATTTTAATTGGTCTCCTGAATTGAGATCATTACCAATTTATACCAATTGATCATGAATTTTTATATAAATAAAAACCAAGATAATGAAGCCATGGTGAGGTATCTTATGTTTGGTGTGTCATTGGTGGTGTGACACTTTTTGAATTATCAAGATAGAATTTATCACTTTTTATTTGAGGAAGTAATATTTCAGACCTAGTTGATCAGGATGGTAATACCTTCATAAATCCATGGACAAGGTATTCAGAGGTTTGTCTATCTAGTTAGATCAAAAAATAATAAAGCTATAAAGGATGATAAAACTATTGTGAAACTCTCTTTATGTGATATCTAAAGACAAAGAAAGTATATTTAATATTATTTTTTTTGTAGGTTGGTTGTCATTACTATTACTATTCCTCATCTATTTAGGGTTCTTAATGAGTTTTTATACTCAACTCTTGGTTTGGTAATAATATTCACTATTATTGTGATAAAGTCCAAGTGGGTCACACATAATATTGTATATGATAGTCTTCAATATTTATAATATTTTTGGTTTTTAGCACATTATGGGACCCAATATGGGGTTTGATAGTTTTCCATGTCATCGATCGCCGATGAATAAATAAATAAATTATTATAGGATTATATAATAATTGGTTCGAATTTAATTTTTAAAATTATTCTCAATGTATTTTTTTTATAAAGGAAAAATATTATACGAACGAATATTATTGTAATATTTTTGGTTCATATAATGTTATAAGAATTATGATCCAATTTATGGACTTGGTAATTATTTGATAAAATATTAATAATATAATGGTCATAGTTAGTTCATCAGAATAATTTATGTATTTCTTATTTGGTGGGTATTTTATTTCTAGGGGCTAGGGAACCCTTTCCGAGTATTTAAAACTCCCACTCTATAAATAGGACAAATACGCATTCATGGGATGTTGATTGAAACAAACTAGGATCTTTTTTCTACTCCCTCCATTTATAGTTATAAATTATCTCTTTGACCATTGATCAATGAATTCCTTCGACAGATCGAAGGTACATGATCAAGGTGATCATCTGGACACTAGAGGATTCATCGGATATCTATGGTAGCACTCAGAATTCCGTGAATGGAGAGTGCATGGTTTTCAGAGTGTGTGTGGATGATCTAGATGGTTTTGAATTCAGATATATTGATGAATTATCTTTATTGAATAGCTGCAGTCAGACACATGACTCAATCAGTTGAGGTATTCTGATATTCAATTTTTTTTCTTTGATTAATTCATGTGGGATCCTCAATCTTATATAGGGTATTAGAGCGGTTCTCACACCCCGACAAGATTGATTTATTATTTTTAATTGATTAAATTATTATTTTGATTTTTGGAAGCTGACGGGTCGAGTTTTAAAATTTTGTAAGCTCTTTTCATTGTTGCGCAGTCAGCCCACATGGATTCCCAAGGGCATTGGGTTGTGGCGTGCAAGTTGTGCCTGTTTTTTTAAGCTATGTGATGAGCACTTGGATTAGCACTGTAAGAGGGCAGTGTCAGGTGATGCCGGTTGAGCACAACTTACTAAATTGTGCGTCCGGCTAGAGGTAATCCTGCGCGGCACATAGGGTTACCTAGTTTTTAAAATAATTAATGCTATTTCTTTTTTTGAAAAAAATAAAATAAAATAAGAATGGGTTAAATAAAATGAAATAAATAAATAAATTTTGGATAATAATAATAATGATATGGTTATTATGATGATGATGATGATTATTATTATTATTATCCTTTGTTTTAATACTATTTTTAATTATAAGATAAAATGACAAAAAAAACCCTAGACCTAATCAACCCGACGGTGCATTTTTTTCCCCTTCCCTGTTTATACTATAGGAGCCTCCCCTCCTTATTTCATGCCACTCTCCCTCCCCCTGGTTTGTTGTGCGCAACACCCGACCACCATCCTACCCGCCGACCCCACATCCTAGTCCGACTCGCCCTCCCTGCTCACCTCTCCACGTCAGTCCGGGATCGACCTCCCACCTCCTCCAGGTTGCACGCAAGGCAACCCCCACCCTCTTCCCCGGTCCAGCGAAGCCGTGAACCCCCATTCTCTGTCTCCCTCGCTGCGCACCCCCGCACCTGCCCTCCCCGTCCCCCTCGCCTAGCGCCGGCCTTCCCCAGGTCCTCCCTGCGCTCCCCTCAGCCGGCTTGCCCAGCACCTCCGTGACCCTGCTACCCTCAGCCGGCTCGTCCTCCTCCCGGCCGGGACCCCACACCCCTTTCCGCGTCCGGTGCCCAGCCGACCCTGCCGGCCCCTCCTGGTTCGGCATGACTTCTCCTTGGTTTGGAAAAACCCTCTCCCTTGGTTCCCTTCTCCTTGTCGGAAGCCCGGTCCATTTCCAACCGGTGTCCGACCGTTGCTCTTGTGCACCAGCACCCCAGCCAACCCCCCTCTGAATCCCCCTCCATGTTGTCGGCTTCTCTCCGGACATCCGAGGTTGTACAAAGGGCCACTCAAGACACATTGGTGTGTGTCCAGGCATTCCCCTCAGAAGGAGAGGTGGTTTCGGTCCGCCGCTGACATCAAGGTATAGTCTTATGCCCTGTGTTTGGTTTCACAGCTTTTTTATACCCTTAATTATCTTGTTATAATGTACTTTAATATTTTTTTAATTTGTTAAAATATGTTTGGAGTGAGTTCCTAGTTCATGTCTGCATGTGTCTACGTTGAGTTTCTTGTTTGTTTGATTAATCTTCTATGTTCTCTTATTTATTTATGTGGTGCAGATTGTGTTTTGGGTGTATTTTGAGGAGCTCTTTATTTCAAAGGTAGAATTTTGATTTACATCTTCTAAAGCGGCATGTGCATGGTTTCAAAATGGTTTTAAAGAGTGTTTGGAAGGTGTGAAATGTGCTTTACGATTTTGTTGGCATGTGTGTGTGATGAAATTGTATTTTCTCTTGGAAATGGTGTGTTTTTTATTTTGGTTTTGTTTTGGGTTACTTTATAGAAGTGTTTAATCAATTTTTTAGGCATGAATTATATTTTTAAGGTGGTAAACATGTTTAAGTGTTGCGAACATAATTTTTAATTGAATGAAGAGGTGTTTTGTGTGTGCAAATGGGTGAGTTATTTTATAGAATGTTTTATGGGATTGTTGTTCGGTGCGAGAAATGTTTTGGGTGTGATGATGTTTTATGTTTTATTTTAATATATTTTCTTATGTGAAACTATGTATGTTTTGATGTGAACCTTGGTTTCACATTTTGTGGATGTTTTATAAATTATTCAAATGGTTTATTACTTTAATCATGTGGTGTGTATGATGTCTATAATGTTTTTGGCGTGTCTAAAGGTGATAATTGGATTCTAATAAAGAGTTTGGTTGTGTTTTGATACGGGTTTGGATGTGATATTTTCAAAACATGTCGAGATAGTTATATTATATTGTTTGTTAATTTGAATTGTTTTGGTTCTGTGTTTATGTACCTTTGTTTTTGTGAATTTATTTCCACGCGTTGGCAGGGTAACCCCGCGTTACCATGATCATTGGTTTGTGTGTTCTTGTGCACCTGTGTGAGGCGTGTCGCGTTGATGCGTTGTCGTTTTCAAGCTGCGAGTTGAGGTAGGTTCCCATTGCACTGCGTTTTAAAATTAAAGTTACATTATTTCCTGTTGTTTGGGCACACTATTTGTTCAAATTAAATATTTTATTAATTTTAATAAATGTGAGATATTATATGGAAATTAATTTTTAAATTTTTTATTTGGATTAAAAAGAGCCGTTTATTTTATACAAGATACTTGAAATATTTTATTGGTGAACGGACAACCTGTAGTGAAAGAATTCCATGTTGGATTTTAAAAACAATTCATGGAATATCAATTATAGTTCTAGTTTTGATGATAAATGATTTCTTCTGAAGCATGAACAAGCGTTTTGGTTCTTTTTAAAGTAGTGATTGTGAAATGTATTTAATGCCCATTTGGAACATTATAGAAAACGATTAAAATATTTTGATAAAAAAACCCTCCTATAATAGCTCTCCTGCATTGGTTGCAATAGACTGTTTAAGAGGCCGTACATAGAGGCTCCCAGGTATTGAGTATTTTAAAGGCAAGAGGTTGTCCCATGGAGTGACTTGGGGTGATGCCTGTCGTGCTTTATATATATATCTGATTGGATGCTCGTTTGACATCGGTTGGCTCACCCCTTTCCCAAACACATGAGACATGGGAATTTGGCATATTGAGATAATATTATAAGAATGATTGTCTCCCTAGTAGGTTATGGTACAGACCAGTGGCCCATAGTAGGTGCATATATTGGGTTTGTTACTATGGGATTTTACCTCGACTTGCCTGAGAAAGGATGGTCGAGCGTATTGAGAGTTTTGATTTCATTATGTGCGACATGTAAACGAGGATTATTTCTCATGTATTGGTGTCTTCTAGTTTATTCTCGATCTCCTAGGTTCACCCATGTCTCGAAATTTTTAGTTACTTTCTGTGATGAATATGGTGCTTGTAATATTATCTTTTCATTGCCCTTACTGTGTAACTACTGTAGAGTTTTCATATGTAGTGTTTTTACTAGAAAGTGATGTGTATCTTTAAAGTGGTTTATAAAAATAGTTTTCAAAGAAAAGTGTTTTATACTTTCTGTTCAAATTGAAATTTAAACATCACTTCCCCTTTGAGAAATTCTAAGGTCTCAATAAAAGAAGGACTTGGGTTTTTGATAAATATATAGGGGCAATGAATCGTACTTCGTTTTTGAGTAACATATAGAAAACCATACTTTTATAAATTGTTGTTCAAACTTTAAATTATGTTCCTTTTATTTTAAAGGTAGTTCATTGGGAATAGATATCGGGCTAGCCTACTGCGTTTTAATACTCACGTCTATAGTTCTTTTCTTTTATTAGTGTTTGTGCAGGCTACAACTTGGGTGTGTTCTCCTTATGCGATGTTTGGTCGTGAGTTCGAGAGTGACCCACGAGGTCACACAGAGATGGTGGTTATCTCTTTTGGTTACTTTAATTTTCTATGGTTATTGTTTAGTTACTCTGCTCTGTTTATTTATTTTTGCACTGCTCTGTTCTATTTCTGCTGCTTTATTTATTTATTTTTACTGGGATAAATCATTCCTACAACCTATGTTGATGCCCTGGCGCTTGTCGCCAGCCCAGGAGGATCGGGAACGCCTCTCGGACCATGTCGCGGAACGACTCATGCGACCGGTTCAGAGCCAACCTAGGTTGGTTTGTGAAAAAATGGTATCGAGGAGGTCGGCCCTAAGCGGACCTCGTTTTTCAGAGCGTCCTTTATTATTTGGGATGTCTGGTAGAAATAGATTAGGACTATCATGGCTCCAAAGGTAAGTTACGGGTCGGTGCCTAATCACCACCGCTCTTGACGAGACCTGAGTTACCAGGGGTAGTGTGGGATTTGGGTCTCTATTCTATGGTTATTTTGGATTGAGGGATGACAATAGAGGCGAATCAGTTCACTTTGCGGCCTCACCTGGGTTGGTGACCCATGTGGAGTCTATGTTTTTGGTTTAAGGTCCTTATAGTGTTATGACTTACTTGGGGCATGGCTCACCACCATGTCACCGGGTTAGGGACATACACTAGTTCCTCATTCCAATGGTTTATGGATGGTTGTGTTTATTTTTAACTCAGTGATGAGAGAATGCGTTAAAAGTGAAATTGATTTTGAAAGTTAAAAGTGTTTCTTTTAATTTGTTTTGAAATTAGTGAAGAGAGTTTTTAAAAGGAAAGTGTATTGGTTTGGAAAAACATGGTATATGTTTGGATTTGGTAGAGAAAAGATGTGTTTCAACCTTGGCACTCCTTATGGAGGGTCACACGTGTGTGGTTATGTATGGAAGGTGTGTGGGGGCACATGTTCAAAGATGATGTGAGCGGGATTGAATAAACGCACATGTGATGGTTCATAAGATTCCATAGGTGAGTTTTTAAATTTGCAAAGAAATAACAGTTTTGGAAAAGTGATTTCTCTTTGTGTTGTATATGTTTGGATTATGGGCCTCTTGCCCTTGGCTTGTGATGTTTCCTTGATTATGTTTTGTGTTGATGCTAGTTTCGATGGTGTATTTCGTATTGATATGAGTATGTCACCCAGAAATCCTCCAAAAGTTGTTAATGAGTTATGCCTAGTTCCCAGTTCTTTTGTGTGTTGCTTTCTTATCGAGGTAATCGAGGTCTGTTTGTGGCAGTTGTGTAGTTCAAAATGATAACGTGTCTTCGGGTTGTTGGGAACTCCCATGGTAGTTAAGGTTGGCACCGCCCCAGAGTTATTTTAGGGTTCAGTTATGGACAAGAAAAGGTGAGATGTCTCATCGTCGTTAGAGCCTTGGGTGTAGTTGGTTGGAGTTGTCTTTGGGAAGATTCCCTGTCTAGAAAGGATCTTCGTCTGTACCAAATCCTAGTTTGTTGGACCGTTCTCTTGCATGCCACTATTGTGATCATTTCAGGCATTCTAAGTTGCCTTGTCGCATCCCTCTGAGTCTTGTTGTCGTGCGGCTATTCGGTCCACCAGTGAGAGTTCTGGAAGAAATGTCGCTCGTGAGGAAGGAGTTAGGGACTGGAGGAATACAATGCCTGACTGTGAGGTATAAGATACTTCAGTCATTAGGGCCCCAGCCACATGTCTCGGGGAGAATCTCTCGCACAGTCAGAAGTTGCCGAGGGTGTGTCGAACCTCAGTCTAAATAATGATTTCAGCTTTGGGATGGAAGTATCCAAAATTTCCTTGTTCAATTCTCGTCGTTGTCGTAATCTTATCCTTGTCATGGTGGTGTGATGATCGCATTCTCCTACAATCCAAGTAGTCTTAGCTGCTCTCAGCGTGGTTTTTAAATTGTTTGGTCTCTTTGAAGGTATTGGGCCCATGAATAAATAGACATGTTCTACTTTTGAGTTTGGTCTCATTTGCGTTCGTTAGGGAGATGTTTGGTGAAATCAATGGGTGCTGTTTTGGGATCTTTGTTAGTTTGGATGCCTCTGTGGGTTTTCCTCTAGTGTGTTTTGATTTTGAGGAGGATTCCTCCATCCCAGTGTATCGGTATACCAGTTGGCCCCGTATGGTTCTAGTCCTTGTGGTGGAGAGAACCCCTAGATTTCTCCCCTTGTTTTGAGTGTGGTTGTTTCTGTATTGGTTGGGTGTGACTTGGGTTGTAAATAATCACCCCAAAACTCCTTCTTCATTTTGGTTGTGTTGGGGAATGGATTCAGTTCTTGGATATCATTGGGCTTGGTGACTTTCTGGGGGCAGAAAGTGTCTGTGGTGGGAAGAATTGTCACACCCCAACCTGATTGATTTATTATTTTTAATTTTTTTTAAATTATTATTTTGAGTTTTGGTAGCCGACGAGTCGAGTTTTAAAATTTTGGAAGCTCTTTTCACTATTGTGCGGTCAGCCCGCATGGATGCCCCAGGGCATTGGGTTGTGGCGTGCAAGTTGTGCCTGTTTTTTAAGCCGTGTGATGAGCGCATGGCTCAGCCCTTTAAGTGGGCAGTTTCGGATGACGCGGGTTGAGCACAACTTACACAACTGTGCATCCGACTAGAGGTAATCATGCACGACCTGCAGGTTTACATAGTTTTTTGAATAATTAATTCTATTTCTTTTTACAAAAATAAAATGAAATAATAATGGGTTAAATAAAATGAAATAAAAAAATAAATTTTGGATAATAATAATAATGATATGATTATTATGATGATGATGATTATTATTTTTCTTATCCTTTGTTTTAATAATATTTTTAATTATAATATAAAAGGACATAAAAACCCTAAACATAATCAACCTAGTGGTGCCTTTTCCCCCTTCCTTGTTTGCACTACAGGAGCCTCCCCTCCTTGTTTCATGCCGCTCTACCTCCCCCTGGTTTGCTGCACGCAGCGCCCGGCAACCAGCCTGCCGACCGACCCCACTCCGCCGTCCGGCTCGCCCTCCCTACTCACCTCTCCACTTCGGCCCAATATCAATCTCCCGCCTCCTGCAGGTTGCACGCCAGCCGGCCCCCATCCTCTTCCCTTGTCCAGCTATGCCGTGCACCCTCCCTTTCTTGTCTCCCTCGCTACGCACCCCCACACCGGCCCTCCCCGTTTCCCTCTCCCAGTGCTGGCCTTCCCTATGTCCTTCATGTGCTCCTCTCAGCAGATTTTCCCAGCGCCTCCGCAACCCTGCTCCCCTCAGCTGGATCGCCCTCCTCCTGGCCACAACCCCTCATCCCCTTCCACGTCCGGTCCCCAGCCGACCCAGCCAGCCCATCCTGGTCAGGCGTGACTTTTCCCTAGTCTGGAAAAAACCTATCCCTTGGTTCCCTTCTCATTGTCCGATGCCTGGTCCGTTTCCGACTATTGTCCGACCACTGCTCTTTTGCGCCAGCACCCCGGCCAGCCCCCCTCCATATACAGCTCCATGCGGTTAGCTTTTCTTCAGACATCCATGGTTGCGCAAAGGGCCACTCAAGACCCATTGGTGTGTGTTCCAGCAATCACCACCGAAGGAGAGGCAGTTTCGGTCCGCTGCCTACATCCATGGTATAGTCTTATTCCCTTTTTTTGGTTTCGCATCTTCGTTATACCCTTAATTAGCTTTTTATAATGTTCTTTAATATTTTGGAATCTATCAAAAATATGCTTGGAGTGAGTTTGTGGTTCGCGTCTACATGTGTCTACGTTGGTTTTCTTGTTTGTTTGATTAATCTGCTATGTTCTCTAATTTATTTATGTGGTGTGGATTGTGTTTTGGGATTATTTTGAGGCTCTCTTGATTTCAAAGGTAGACTTTTGGTTTATGGGTTTTAAAGCGGTGTCAGCATGGGTTCAAAATGGATTTTTTGAGTGTCTGGAAGGTGTGAAATGCGCATTGCAATTGTTTTGGCATGCGTTTGTGATGAAATTGTATTTTCTATTAGAAATGGAGTGTTCTTCATTTTGGTTTTGTTTTGGGTTATTTTATAGAAGTTTTTAATCAATTTTTTATTGGGTGTGAATTATATTTTTAAGGTGGTAAACATGTTTAAGTGTTTCGAACATAATTTTTAATTGAAAGCAGCAGTGTCTTGTGTGTGCAAATGGGTGCATTATTTTATAAAATGTTTTATGGGTTGGTTGTTAGGTGTGAGACATGTTTTGGGTGTAACGATGTTGTGTGTTTTATTTTAAATTGTTTTCTTATGTGAAACTGATTATGTTTTGATGTGAACCATGCTTTCACCTTTTGCAGATGTTTTATAAATTATTCAAATGGTTTATTACTTTAATCATGTGGTGCGTGTTATGTCTGTAAAGTGGTTAGTGTGTCTAAAGGTTGTAATTGGATTCTAATAAAGAGTTTGGTTGTGTTTTGAGACAGGTTTTGATGTGATATTTTCAAAACATGTCGAGATAGTTATTTTGTGTTGTTTGTTAGTTTGAATTGTTTTGGGTCCGTGTTTATGTACCTCTATTGTTGTACATTTATTACAACGTGTTGGAAGGGTAAACCCAAATTACCACGATCATCGGTTTGTGTGTACTTGTGCGCCTGTGCGAGGCATGTCACGTTTTTGCGTTGCTGCGTTCGATCTGCGAGTTGAGGTATGTTCCCATTGCACTGATTTTTAAATTTTAAGTTACATTATTTCCTACTGTTTGCGCACACAATTTGTACAAATTAAATATTTTATTAATTTTAATAAATGTAATATAATATTATGCAATTAATTTTTAAATGATTATTTGTTCCAAAAAAGAGCTGTTTATTTTATACAGGACAATAGAAATAATTTTTTGATGAAATGAAACCCAGTGGTGAAAGAATTCCAGTTTGGTTTTTGAACATAATTCAAGCAATTTCAATTATAGTTCTGGTTTTGATGATAAATGATTTCTTCTGAAGCATGAGCAAGCATTTTGGTTCTTTTTAATGTAGTGATTGTGAAATGTATTTAATGCCTGTTTGGCACTTTATAGAAACCGATGAAAATGTTTTGATAAAATCCCTCCTAGGAATGCTTTCCTGTATTGGTTGCAATTGACTATTTGGGAGTCCGTGCAGTCATCTGGGTACTAAGTAGTTTAAATACAAGAGGTTGTCCCATGGAGTGACATGGGGTGATGGATATTGTGATTTATATATATATCTGATTGGATGCTCGGTTGGCATCGGTTGGCTCACCCCCTTTCCAAACACTTGAGACATTGGAATCTGGAATATTGAGAACATATTCTAAAAATGATTACTGCACTGGTAGGTTATGGTACTGACCAGTGGCCCATAGTAGGTGGATATATTGGGTTTATTACTATGGGATTTTCCCTCGACCTACCTGAGAAAGGACGATCGAGCGTATTGAGCGTTTTGATTTCATCGTGTGTGACATGTCAACAAGGATGATTTCTCATGTATTGGTGTCTTTTGGTTTATTCTCGATATCATAGGTTCATCCATGTCTATTCCTTTTAAGTTACTTTTTGTGATGAATATGGTGCTTGAATATATTTTATTTTCATTTCCCTTATAGTGTAACTACTGTAGCGTTTTCATATGTAGTGTTTTTACTAGAAAGTGATGTGTGGATTTAAAGTGGTTAATGAAAACTGTTTTCAAAGAAAAGTGATTTATACTTTTTGTGAAAATTGAAATGTAAACATCACTTCCCCTTTGAAAAAATGCTAATGCCTCACTAAAAGAATGACTTGGGTTTTTGAGAAATGAATAGGGACAATGACTCATACTTCGTTTTTTAGTAACATGTAGAAAACCTTAATTTTATAAATTGTAGTTAAAATATGAAATGAGTTTCCTTTTATTTTAAAGGTAGTGCATTGGGAATAGATATCGGGCTAGCCTACTGAGTTTTAATACTCACGCCTATAGTTCTTTTCTGTTTTTAGTGTTTGTGCAGGCTACAACTTGGGTAAGTTCACCTTGGGTGATGTTTGGTCGTGAGTTGGAGAGTGACCTGCGTGGTCACATGGAGATGGTGGTTATCTCTTTCGGTTAGTTTTATTCTCTTTAGTTCTTATTTAGTTACTATGATCTATTTATTTATTTTTGCTCTGATCTATTCTATTTTTGCTGCATTATTTATTTATTTTTACTGGGCGAAATCTGTCCCACAACCTCTGTTGATGCCCATGCACTTGTCGCCAGCCCGGGAGGATCGGGAACGCCTCTCGGGCCATGCCGATGACCAGATCGGGCGACTAGTTCAGGGTTAACTCGGGTTAGTTCGTGACAGTGGTAGATATGGCAATTTTCATCACTCTTATGATGAAAAATAGAAATTCACTACCCACCAAAATGGAGATGGACTAGTTATGACCATCTATAAATTTTTATACAAATCAAAATTAGTTGGTTTTTGGTATTAAAATTCATTTGTATCTAATGTGATAAAATGGTTTTTAAAATTGATGAACAATATATATGTAGAGACTCGTATCTTATCGTACATGGACATTACATTACTTTTGCGGAATACTTAGTACATAACAAAAACACACACACAAGGATCGTAATAGTTTAGTGTCTTTGGAAACTCGGAATATAATCTTCTAATCCTGGTGAAAGATCTTCAACATCTCCCATAAAGATCTTCTTTTTTTTACCTAAAACCTTTCTTTATATCCTGGGGAAAAGAAAACATAAAAGGGTGAGCTCAAATGCTCAGTAAGGGTAAACAAAAGAAATATCAATCATATCATATTTTTCATAAGAACATAACATTTTTGGAAATCTTAACCTGCAAAAGAGAGCATAATTTCATAACATGGGATAAATCATAGTAGTGAAATGAAATCATAACTTAAAACATTACTCATTGTGGCATACACACATAATCATAGAGAATCATTTCTTGTTAGTCAAGACTCATTGCCAAGACTATCTTAGTGGACAAAGTCCCTTTCTGAATCGAGTAATCCTCGTTTCAGTCCTGTTTCACTGAACCGGTATAACCTACCATTCCAGCCATGTCTATCTCATGAGATATAAAATCTTTACCCAATGCATTGGAGGGAGATATAGGTCCCACCCATCTCTTAATGAATCCTTTCTTATGTGTGCCACAAAATCATAAATCATACATCATTGCATAACCCATGTAAAAAAAAAGGGATTCTTAAACAACATGACATCATAAAACCATTCATATAAGATAAAGGAATTCATAAACATAATTCCATCACAACATAGTCAAATCAATGTAAAAATATGGATAGAAACAGAACCCTTTATTGTCTTATATGGAAAATAATTTTGATAAAACACTTGAATTGAATTCTTGAGGAAAATATCCTTTCTTCTTCGAAATCAATTTCTTTTCACAAAACATCATGCAATTTTAAAAGAAAGAGATTTTATTGAAAATAGTCATGAAATCTTTTAGAGGAAGCTTCATGAAAATAAGGCTTTATAAAACAGTAGAAATCCGTTCGTGCCGTATAAGTTAAAAAAAACATTCTTCGTACTTTTGTCGGAAAAGTCAAAAAGTACCTCGTACGGAAAAACGACAAAAGATTCCTTTCATATATTTTACTAAAAACTCACCGAAGGGTAAAATTGGATTTAAACAATTGTAGGTTGATGTAAATAACATTACATATTGAGGAAACATGGATGTGGATGATAAAATACACCCCAGTAAATACTTACGAATAAACAATCTCGGATAAAAATGAGATTGTGATATTTCCCTTACCTTAGGTCCGATTTGCTTCGTAAGTGTCCGAACCTCCTGTATAATGATTTAAATAATGTCATTTACTTATTACAGAATCATATTCATTGTTATGATATCATATATGGTTCACTTATGAATTTATATTACCCGTTCTTTTGTAAATTCCATGATAAAGAGCGTTTTGGGTAAAATCGTTTCATTTATCGTAGGTGTTTTGATTTGTTGTTCTTGACATTATTATTACTTATATCATGATTTACTTACTTCCATAATATGATTTATATATCATATATATTCAGTATATATATATATAATAGATAGATAAATGAAATGAAAAACACCGTTCATGGAGACGGTAGTCCGTACGTACGCATGAACGCTATTTTCCTTTCCTTATTGTCTTGAATGGAAGTAAGTAGATGACATACATATATATATATATACATAAATCCAGTAGCTTTATAATGTCATATATTTCATTATTATTTCTTATATATACTTTATAATCATTCTTAAATGGTTAACATGGAGAATGAATCTCATCGCGTCGTGGAGACGGTAGTCCGTACGTACGCACGAGCGATGATATCATTTCTATAAATATTGAATTGAATTGGAGTGGATTATACAATATATCAGAATCAATATGATGTTGTAATAACTATGTATAGTTATTCTTTACACCATTATACCCATCCATGTAAGGTGGTGGTGGAAAATAGATTACACCACGACGTGGAGACGGTATTCCGTACGTACGCACGCGCGGTGATTTCTTTTTCCGTAGGATGGATAGATGGTGAAATAGGGTTGTTTCATACTTATAATAACATATCAGTATATGAGTCATACTGATGTTATTACTTCATAATTAAACAACCTAAGAAGAAGAAGTGGAAGAAGAAATAAAGATGAAAGAATTGGTAACAGTAATTACCTCTTCTTTGAAGTGCCTCTTTGAGACCTCCTCTTAGGGCACTAGAATTGGTCTTTGAGGAAGACCGGAACCTCTAGGATGTTGCTAGGGAAGTGGAGAAGGGATTTTGGCAGGGGTTGGCCGAGCTTGAGTGCTCAAATTGGTGTGAGGAGGAGGGGGAGGAGGTGTCCTTTTATAAGGGAGGAGAGGGGCACCTTAGGAATATCTCAAAATATTATTTTATATTAAAGTCAAAATCGGTTTATAATGGTTCCAAAGGGTCTTATTTCGAAGATAAGGTGGGGATGGGTCGAAATAATATCAACCAATAGGATTTAGACAAGTTTAGGGTATTATTTTAACCTTATCAATTAGATTTAACTCTAAGTTAAATAATTTAACTTTTACCGTGTCTTTTTGTTTTCTTTCACTATATGGTTAATAAACTTACTATAACATGCCAAAAGAACCCCAAATTGTATATTATTAATACATATATCCGTATCTAATTCATTTGGCCGAACCTTAGATTTTTAGGAATAAAATAACAATTAATAATATAATATTTGATTTAAAAACTATTTTGTGTCAATTTTGACACTATTTAATATATGATTTTTGTGAAAGTCATAACAGAATTAAATGTTCGAACCAAGTTGATTAAATCAACATTAATATATCATAGTAACCTATAAAATTAGTGGAATTCATAAAAATTCTCAAATTACATTTATTTTGGTGTTTATAACATCAATTATGTCAATATTTCATAAATAAGATAATTACTGCATCATCTTTGTGTCATAAATTAATTAAATTACTTGATGTCTAAAAATTACAAATAAAATACCATTATGTAGGAAATCTTTTTATCTTTCTAATTAATATTTATAGTCGAATTTATCTTATGTATAACCCCATATTAAAAATGATTTACTTATTAAACTTTGATTTTAACTATTTTAACCCTTCTTTAAATAAATTAATAATAAATGTCCTAATCTAATCCAAGTGGGCCTAAATGGTCATATTTTATTCCTAAGTTTGTTTTTGGTCGAATTACACTTGTCCAATAGAATTGGGACATGTGTTAGGGTAATATTGATATCATATTTACCCTTAGTTACCCTATTTACTATTAACCGCGGTAAAAATAGTAAAAAGTTACTATTCACCAAAAAATTATTTTTATCTCATTGAACCACATTTTACTTACTGATATCAACCGTGTCTGTCGGATTTTTGAAATTCCATTCACAGAAGCGGTAAAATTAAGTTTTATGAAAAATTCAGTTTTTTTAACTACCACTTAGTAGTTTCACTATTCATCAAAAAATGAAGGTTTTCAGAAAAATGCCAAAATTTCATCCTAAGCTATATTTCATATTCCGAATTCAAAAATGAAGTCTATTTTACCAAATTCATAACATAGAAGTTGAATTAATTAATTTTATAATTAAATCCCGCTGTTAAGACAAATAGCGTGTTTTTAAGAAACAATTTCTATCAAAAGATTGATACTCGATTATGTCTGGTTTAAATGTGAAATTACAACCAATGACCAGCATTGAATTAAATTGTAAAAATATATTCTAAATATACTTTAAAACCACTCAAATTAATAATTTATCACTATTAATTATTTCGATTAAAAAAGTTGTTTTTTAATTATAATTAATAATTTTCACTATTCATCAGAATATGAAAGTTATCCGAAAAGTACCAAAATTTCACCTTAGGCTAAATTCGATACTCCGAATCCAAAAATGAAGTTCATTTTGAAATATAAGATTTACAGAATTTTAAAAAGTGGTTATTACTATTCATAACGGCTAGTTTTAATAATATTTTAATAGCATATCGTTGTTTAGTGAAACTCGTTATTGCGTACTACACACGCTATCAAGGAAGGTCGTGATTGCGTGTAATGCAAGGCAAGTCAAGGATGTGTGTTGTGCAAGCTCCTTTTGGTGTAGCGTACAACACAAGACATTAATAAAATTAAAAAGAATATATTTTTTTATAAAATCTTGGGCTGTTACATTCTACCCCCCTTAAAATGAATTTCGCCCTCGAAATTCGTCGGGGTTATAAATGGTTTACTATTTGAAAGTTTCTTTAATAGAAACCCACATTGTAAAAGGGAATACCAAAACATGTCTTTAAAAACTAAAGTATGAAATGTAACGATTACCCAAATAAACTAATCACTGGGTTTCCGCATAGGTGAAAATATGGATATGGAAGAGAAATCTAACCATCATGTTATGATGGAGAGTGGTAGAGAACATGGCTATGGAAAATCCAGTAATCACAAATCCATAAATTTGTGATGATCTAAGGTACCATCTGATTCATCAGGTATAAGATCACTAGGACAACATTTTTGGTTTTCAAGATCATTTCCCTAAAGTTGAAAATTTGCTTAGAATAAATACTTACTTTATTTTGGTACAATCTCACTTTTGTTCGTGCCTTGAACAATTTCTACTTCATCTCTTAAATAAATGAAGTTGAATTTGTTATTCGTGAAGTGTTAGCAGATCATGTGATAGAATGACGGGTCATTCCATCTGTCTCAAACAAAAGGTAAGCAAAAGTTATTAAATATACATAAGTCATTCTATAGTGAGATTAATCATATATAATTCCTAAAATGGACTTATACTTCATATATCATACTGCTTAATATAATAAAACTAGTTTCTACTAAACAGGGAATTCCTGTAGGTCAGTGGTAGGCGATAAAGGCCAGTCGCACTTCGGTTGTGGGTTCGATTCCTACAGCCTTGTCCGAAGCGATGGGTTGTCGCCTGTCCTGCAGGTTGTCCTTTTTATAAAACTATATTACTATAACATCCCATCAATAATATCGAAAAAACTTCTATACTTAAACAATACTAACTTATGTCCAACATAATCCATTCCAATCTTTAGGCTTATCCATAATACTGCAGTCCATTCTCATAACATAGTGGAAACGATTACCAGAGATTTAATACCATCGTTGATCCCCATATATCATAAGATATGTTATGTTGGTCACATTCCAAACATTCAAAGGCCTTAATCTTGTACTCTCTTGAATACCCATTGAACCATAGTGAAAACTTGAATGTAGTTAAAAGTTAACACCTTCCACATACCAAAATCCTCAAAATTGTATATACTCAAACCATGATATCACTTAGTCCTTATATTAATCATGAGCTCATGAATACTATTAAACATTTCATTTTCTCATCTTCATTATGCACATATCATCTTATTTCCAATAAATATCTCAATCACTTTGAATACCACATCAATAAATATTGCAATACTCAATGATACAACATTATTTTGGAATCCCATTACATAAACACTTAATCATTCCACCACATCGTTGTCATATTCAACATTGCCAATAGTGATCGCATGTGATTTCCCTTTGTCCTTTGCCTTCAGTGGTTGCTCATGTTGATCATCACTAACCCTTGGATTAGGGTATTTATTAGCATAATGCCCCATTTCCTTGCACTTGAAGCATTGAAGTGTTGGTGGTGCGTTCTCTACAGTGTTTGATGTATTCACATCATTAGAAACCCTTATTCCATTACTTCGACACTCAGCTACTCGATGACCTTCTTTTCCACACTTAAAACATTTTCTAGTCCCTTTAAGACAATCTCCACCATGCTTCTTTCCACACTTTGTGCATAAGGAAACATTCATCTTCTTTTCACCATTGTTCTGAGATTTCTCCTTAAACTCCATCTTTCGTTTCTTGTCAAAACCATGAGATGGATATGTAACAACAAATTCCATTTCTACCTTGATAGCACAACGCACAATTTCTTCATAGCTACTGAAGTCTCTTATAGCTAATGCCCTTCTAAGACTTGGTTTTAAGCCACTGAAAAATCGATCAACTTTACTTTCAGGTTGGATAATAATGCCAGATGCATACCTTGAAAGTCTTGTAAAGTTCGCTTCGTATATACCAACAGATTCATCATCCTTTTTCTTTAGTTCAAGAAACTCCTTCTCCATCTTTGTTCGAAGAATACGAGGGAAGTACTTACTGAAAAACAAGTTCTTGAACTCATCCCATTCCATGGACTCAATTTCATCTCTTGGCCTCGTATTCTTGATAAGATTCCACCATTGATCAGCTTCACCTTCCAAACGATATACTGCTAAGATGAATTTATCATGTTCAGAACATTGAAGAACTGAAAATATCTTTTCAGTGGTACTGATCCATTGTTCAGCAACAAGTGGATCGGAAGTCCCACTGAAAGAAGGTGGACGTTGCCTCATGAAGGACTCAATAGAATATTGTTCCCTTCTCTGCTCATTTGGAAGTCCAGAATGATTCATAGCTTGTGTAAGTATAGCAATAAGATTTTGCACTCCATCTCCCATAACATTTGTTTGTTTAGGAGGACAATCATTGCATTGTCCATTGCATTGATCAACACGGTTCCTTCGGGTTCCAGCCATCGTCTAAAACCCAAAAAGAATAGTGTGAGAGGCAAAAATCATGCTAGGGAAAACAACATAATAAAGGGGGAGTACCTTCAATATCCAACATCTTAGGTTTAATTCTATGATCGTTAGCGTAATTCTAGTACTATAACCTATACGTATACTTATCCCTAGGGACACCCCTAGACATACCTTAGAAATATCTCTAGGGATCTCACTAACGTTTTCGCATCCTAGTTTCCAAAGGTTGACTAAACCTTTCCTCTGATACCAACTGTAGAGACTCGTATCTTATCGTACATGGACATTACATTACTTTTGCGGAATACTTAGTACATAACAAAAACACACACACAAGGATCGTAATAGTTTAGTGTCTTTGGAAACTCGGAATATAATCTTCTAATCCTGGTGAAAGATCTTCAACATCTCCCATAAAGATCTTCTTTTTTTTTACCTAAAACCTTTCTTTATATCCTGGGGAAAAGAAAACATAAAAGGGTGAGCTCAAATGCTCAGTAAGGGTAAACAAAAGAAATATCAATCATATCATATTTTTCATAAGAACATAACATTTTTGGAAATCTTAACCTGCAAAAGAGAGCATAATTTCATAACATGGGATAAATCATAGTAGTGAAACGAAATCATAACTTAAAACATTACTCATTGTGGCATACACACATAATCATAGAGAATCATTTCTTGTTAGTCAAGACTCATTGCCAAGACTATCTTAGTGGACAAAGTCCCTTTCTGAATCGAGTAATCCTCGTTTCAGTCCTGTTTCACTGAACCGGTATAACCTACCATTCCAGCCATGTCTATCTCATGAGATATAAAATCTTTACCCAATGCATTGGAGGGAGATATAGGTCCCACCCATCTCTTAATGAATCCTTTCTTATGTGTGACACAAAATCATAAATCATACATCATTGCATAACCCATGTAAAAAAAATGGGATTCTTAAACAACATGACATCATAAAACCATTCATATAAGATAAAGGAATTCATAAACATAATTCCATCACAACATAGTCAAATCAATGTAAAAATATGGATAGAAACAGAACCCTTTATTGTCTTATATGGAAAATAATTTTGATAAAACACTTGAATTGAATTCTTGAGGAAAATATCCTTTCTTCTTCGAAATCAATTTCTTTTCACAAAACATCATGCAATTTTAAAAGAAAGAGATTTTATTGAAAATAGTCATGAAATCTTTTAGAGGAAGCTTCATGAAAATAAGGCTTTATAAAACAGTAGAAATCCGTTCGTGCCGTATAAGTTAAAAAAAACATTCTTCGTACTTTTGTCGGAAAAGTCAAAAAGTACCTCGTACGGAAAAACGACAAAAGATTCCTTTCATATATTTTACTAAAAACTCACCGAAGGGTAAAATTGGATTTAAACAATTGTAGGTTGATGTAAATAACATTACATATTGAGGAAACATGGATGTGGATGATAAAATACACCCCAGTAAATACTTACGAATAAACAATCTCGGATAAAAATGAGATTGTGATATTTCCCTTACCTTAGGTCCGATTTGCTTCGTAAGTGTCCGAACCTCCTGTATAATGATTTAAATAATGTCATTTACTTATTACAGAATCATATTCATTGTTATGATATCATATATGGTTCACTTATGAATTTATATTACCCGTTCTTTTGTAAATTCCATGATAAAGAGCGTTTTGGGTAAAATCGTTTCATTTATCGTAGGTGTTTTGATTTGTTGATCTTGACATTATTATTACTTATATCATGATTTACTTACTTCCATAATATGATTTATATATCATATATATTCAGTATATATATATATAATAGATAGATAAATGAAATGAAAAACACCGTTCATGGAGACGGTAGTCCGTACGTACGCATGAACGCTATTTTCCTTTCCTTATTGTCTTGAATGGAAGTAAGTAGATGACATACATATATATATATATACATAAATCCAGTAGCTTTATAATGTCATATATTTCATTATTATTTCTTATATATACTTTATAATCATTCTTAAATGGTTAACATGGAGAATGAATCTCATCGCGTCGTGGAGACGGTAGTCCGTACGTACGCACGAGCGATGATATCATTTCTATAAATATTGAATTGAATTGGAGTGGATTATACAATATATCAGAATCAATATGATGTTGTAATAACTATGTATAGTTATTCTTTACACCATTATACCCATCCATGTAAGGTGGTGGTGGAAAATAGATTACACCACGGCGTGGAGACGGTATTCCGTACGTACGCACGCGCGGTGATTTCTTTTTCCGTAGGATGGATAGATGGTGAAATAGGGTTGTTTCATACTTATAATAACATATCAGTATATGAGTGATACTGATGTTATTACTTCATAATTAAACAACCTAAGAAGAAGAAGTGGAAGAAGAAATAAAGATGAAAGAATTGGTAACGGTAATTACCTCTTCTTTGAAGTGCCTCTTTGAGACCTCCTCTTAGGGCACTAGAATTGGTCTTTGAGGAAGACCAGAACCTCTAGGATGTTTCTAGGGAAGTGGAGAAGGGATTTTGGCAGGGTTTGGCCGAGCTTGAGTGCTCAAATTGGTGTGAGGAGGAGGTGGAGGAGGTGTCCTTTTATAAGGGAGGAGAGGGGCACCTTAGGAATATCTCAAAATATTATTTTATATTAAAGTCAAAATCGGTTTATAATGGTTCCAAAGGGTCTTATTTCGAAGATAAGGTGGGGATGGATCGAAATACTATCAACCAATAGGATTTAGACAAGTTTAGGGTATTATTTTAACCTTATCAATTAGATTTAACTCTAAGTTAAATAGTTTAACTTTTACCGTGTCTTTTTGTTTTCTTTCACTATATGGTTAATAAACTTACTATAACATGCCAAACGAACCCCAAATTGTATATTATTAATACATATATCCTTATCTAAGTCATTTTGCCGAACCTTATATTTTTAGGAATAAAATTACAATTAATAATATAATATTTGATTTAAAAACTATTTTGTGTCAATTTTGACACTATTTGATATATGATTTTTGTGAAAGTCATAACAGAATTAAATGTTCGAACCAAGTTGATTAAATCAACATTAATATATCATAGTAACCTATAAAATTAGTGGAATTCATAAAAATTCTCAAATTACATTTATTTTGGTGTTTATAACATCAATTATGTCAATATTTCATAAATAAGATAATTACTGCATCATCTTTGTGTCATAAATTAATTAAATTATTTGATGTCTAAAAATTACAAATAAAATACCATTATGTAGGAAATCTTTTTATCTTTCTAATGAATATTTATAGTCGAATTTATCTTATGTATAACCCCATATTAAAAATGATTTACTTATTAAACTTTGATTTTAACTATTTTAACCCTTCTTTAAATAAATTAATAATAAATGTCCTAATCTAATCCAAGTGGGCCTAAATGGTCATATTTTATTCCTAAGTTTGTTTTTGGTCGAATTACACTTGTCCAATAGAATTGGGACATGTGTTAGGGTAATATTGATATCATATTTACCCTTAGTTACCCTATTTACTATTAACCGCGGTAAAAATAGTAAAAAGTTACTATTCACCAAAAAATTATTTTTATCTCATTGAACCACATTTTACTTACTGATATCAACCGTGTCTGTCGGATTTTTGAAATTCCATTCACAGAAGCGGTAAAATTAAGTTTTATGAAAAATTCAGTTTTTTTAACTACCACTTAGTAGTTTCACTATTCATCAAAAAATGAAGGTTTTCAGAAAAATGCCAAAATTTCATCCTAAGCTATATTTCATATTCCGAATTCAAAAATGAAGTCTATTTTACCAAATTCATAACATAGAAGTTGAATTAATTAATTTTATAATTAAATACCGCTGTTAAGACAAATAGCGTGTTTTTAAGAAACAATTTCTATCAAAAGATTGATACTCGATTATGTCTGGTTTAAATGTGAAATTACAACCAATGACCAGCATTGAATTAAATTGTAAAAATATATTCTAAATATACTTTAAAACCAATCAAATTAATAATTTATCACTATTAATTATTTCGATTAAAAAAGTTGTTTTTTAATTATAATTAATAATTTTCACTATTCATCAGAATATGAAAGTTATCCGAAAAGTACCAAAATTTCACCTTAGGCTAAATTCGATACTCCGAATCCAAAAATGAAGTTCATTTTGAAATATAAGATTTATAGAATTTTAAAAAGTGGTTATTACTATTCATAACGGCTAGTTTTAATAATATTTTAATAGCATATCGTTGTTTAGTGGAACTCGTTATTGCGTACTACACACGCTATCAAGGAAGGTCGCGATTGCGTGTAATGCAAGGAAAGTCAAGGATGTGTGTTGTGCAAGCTCCTTTTGGTGTAGTGTACAACACAAGACATTAATAAAATTAAAAAGAATATATTTTTTTATAAAATCTTGGGCTGTTACATATATATATAAAAATTTATTTCTTTAATAAGTAGAAAATTGGCTAGATTCTATTTTCCATAATTACTCCCACTTGTAATGATAAAATTACACCGTATTTTGTATTAAAAAAAATCAAATTTATTTTTTTATATTATTTACAATCCTTCACCCTATAGGTTTCTGAAAAATTGTTATAACAATATCTCTAGTTAGGTGGTAGAGTTCAGTAATATATGTCAAAAATAAAAATCAAACAGATTGTTGAAAGACTATTTTCTTACCTTTAAGGAAAAAATATAAATGCACATTTTTGGGGAGGAAAGAATAACTTGTGAAATAATTAAAGGGGGACAAGAATTTTTGATGACATCTGTTAAGAAAAAAAATTCCTTGGAAACAATTATCTGTGTAGGCCGCCACATATATATCTCTCTCTATAAACCTATACCGTAACATCCCAGGTAAATAATGAATTAGAAATTTTCGAATTTATTAATATTTTTGATTTAAATATTAATATTAATTTAAAATGGATGCTATGTTTGACATCGTACATGATACGCAACAACGAGTTTCTTTGAAATCTTAAATTGCACACAACGTTGGTTCATACTGAAAAATAATAATATAATATTATTTTAAATGGTTGTTAACGACTATATTTTTTAATAGCGGGAATGAGAAGAACTAACTACAATATGATTATAAATGTTTGTTAAATGTTTTTACATTTATCCAATAGAAGTTAAAGGCTTAAGATGTTAATAAATATAATTTTAATCATAAATACTCTAATATTCTTTATAAGGTCAATTTACCACCTTTTGGATGGAGAACCCTATTTAAATATTGTTTTTGTCACTTTTATATGATCTATTTGAAGAAATTGTATTCATATTTAGAATTGGGACATCAAAATTTACTTTGGGTAAATTTTTGGTATTTTTCTGATAAAATTCATTTCTTAATGAATAGTGAAAGTACTGTATTTTAAATTCAAAACTACCTTCTAATCTCATTTATTTATTTGGTTATATTTTCTTCTTAATTTTATTAAAGTTTAATTATATTATATTTTTATAATTTAATCAAATGTTGGTCACTTGAAGTAATTTCTATTTGAAAATGGACATAAACAAGTGTCAATCATTTGATAGTTATTATTTCACAAAAAAACACTTTTTTGTTTGGAAAATGAGAAATAATTTTAAATTAATTAATGAAAATTATAAGTTTTTAATTTATTAAAATATAAATAATTTATGAATTCAAATATCAAATATAGCTTATGCAGAATTTTTGGTATTTTTCTGAAATCCTTTTATTTTTGATTAATAGTGAAAACACTGAGTAGTAGTTAAAAATAAAATTTCTCATTTAAATTAAATTTTATCACATCTGTGAATTGAATTTCGAAAATCATACATACATGGTCGCTATTAGTAAGTAAAATGTGGTTCAATATGATGAAAATCATTTTTTGTGAATAGTATATTTTAACATTTATTTCCCGTTGTTAAAGGTAAATAAAGTAATTCAAGGTAAAAATAATATTATAATAATATAAAATTATCCTAACATTTGTCCTAATCTTATTTTTTTATACATATCCAACCATGGTAATCTTTGGATCGATTTTGGGACCCAATGGAGCCACTTGGTAGTGATAATGACACTTGATGTAAATTAATTTAAATTAATGAAAAAAATTGCATTAACATATATCTTTTAGTAGATCAATTTATACATGGGGTTATATAAGATATAACTTCAACTATAAAAATTAATTTTAAGGATAAATATATTTCATATATCATGGTATTTAAAAAAATAGACATCACATAAATAATATTTTTATTGACATAATAATGATGCAGTGTTTACCTCATTAATGAATTATTTAAATAAATAAAATAATAAAAATTAAAACAATATCTATAACCAGTCCAATTCTTATTCGATGATTTTATTTCAAACATGATTCATCATATATTCTTCTTTAATGAGTTTTTGAACTTTAAAAACTGATAATTATTATATAATAAAACAATATTTTCAAACTCTTCTAAAGAGCCCGTCCGCCCCTTATAAAAATCCATCACATCTAACCCATTACTCAGACCTCTCTAGCCCCTTGGCTCGTTCAAAATCATCCTAAATTTGTTCCTTACATTCCTCCCTTCCTCCTATAAGCCTTACCTTATGCCGATAGCACTTCAAGAAATTATTTTGGTTCAAACTGAAGGGAGATACCCAATTTAGTGGTAACGTATTCTCTTAAGTTATTTTATGTTATTTTAATTCTCCAACCCCATAAACACTTTTTATTACTTTATTTTAGAAAAATACCAATATCCCCAATATACTAGGATGTTTTAATGAGAAGGATTCAAACTACATTTACACACATCTCTGTCTAATGGGTGAAGAACATACTGTTCTTGCGGACGGCGAATTACTGCCTCATGAAATGATGATTGTTCAATTATCTCCTACCGCATCTATAGTGTCCATTATGATGGAACTGTATTTATATATGATATATAATATGTTTATGTATTCTATATGCTTTGTTATTTTTCATTTATATCATATCTTTATGGTTTCTATAATGGGTGAACACGATAATTTCATTTGAAGGAGTGCATACTACCGCCCCTCAAAGTTATATGACTCGTTCAAAACATATGAAGGATGTATAAATAATGGAGTTAATTAAATTATATATGATATTATACTGAAATTATAATATACCTATGTATCAGTAGGATCTCATTCCATTAAAATACGAAATAGAAATGAAAGTAACATTCATGCGTACCTACGACTTACTGTCTCTATTAACGGTGCATTTTATTTAATATATCTAAATGTTATGTTCAATTATAAATACATATATATACTGGATATATGTGATATATATGATATCTCAATCATGAATATAATTCTTGAGGTAATGGTATTTTGACCACCTGAAGAACTTGTAATTATAAGAAGTTTATTTTTAACTCATGTTCTGAACATCGACAAAATTTCCGATATTAACTCAAATAATTAACCAATTTTTATAGTAAGGTAATAAGTGATATAAAAGGAATAATATGTTGTACCTCTCGTACCCCTCGTGGTTTAATTTTCATGATCACAATCACTCTCTTATTTATCTAATATTGTTTTAAGTGTTTTTGGATGATAGGCATGATTTCAGGTTGCCAAGGAATTGGGCCAAGAAGGCCAAGAAGGCAAAAAGCCAAAGTGGACTGTTTTCATGTCCACCGGCCAACCGGTGGCTTCACCACCGGCCAGCCGATGGACCCTGGGCAGAAGGCTGAGCCACTGCCTCAGCACCGGCCAACCGGTGGCCTCAGCACCGGCCAGCCGGTGGCACCCAGGCAGAACAGTGTTTGCTACTGCCTCAGCACCGGCCAACCGGTGGCCTCCTCACTGGCCAGCCGGTGGTGCCTGAGCCTGAAGGCCTCTCCCTTTTACAAGCACCGGCCAACCGGTGGCCTAGCACCGGTCAGCCGGGGGAGCCAGTCAAACTAGCCGTTGGGCTTTGACCAGACCTGTCTACTTGCCTCCCAACGGCTCCGAAGGCCTCACCAACGGCTCCGAAGCCTCCCAAAGGCCATTTGAGGGTTCCCCCTCTATAAATAAAGGCCAAGGAAGCCCCGGAACACTAGCGAAACATACGGAAGCCCAAGGGACACATTTTACATCATTTGGAAAACCTCCGGCACATTCCTCCAAGGGAACCCCACTTGCTCCAACACACTTCCACATCCAAGGAGCACCACCAAAGAAGCTTGGGAGCGCCCTTCATCAGCTCCATCAATCCATTGGCGCCCAAGACTTCCCCATTACGGTTTTTCATTGCTTTATTTATTTTGAGCATCAAATTGGGTTTGTGCCTACAAACCCCCATCTCTTTCTCTCATCCTTTCTTTTGGGTTTTCACACCACCTTCAAGGTGTAAAGAGGTTAGTCAAGCCTTTCCTTTTAAAAGGCTTGAATCAAAGGTGAGCTAGCCTTCACCTGTAAGAAGGCTAGTGGGTTCTTGCTCAACCATTGAAAGCAAGTGGGTTCTTGCATAACCATTAAAAGCAAGCTGTAATAGGTTCTAGACTAACCTTAAAGACTAGTGGGTTTCTTGCTAAAACCATTAAAAAGCAAGAGGTAGTAAATCTCTCAACGGTTGAGTTGGGAGCGGAGACGTAGGCTTGGGTTTAAGCCGAACTCCGTTATCAAGTTGTGTGTTTTGCCTCTTTTATTTCCGCTGCACTTTCACTTTGTTTTTAATTGTTAATTATTTTTTAAAAGGAAATTCACCCCCCCTCTTGCCATCACTTCCTTCTTTTCTCCGCCCAACAATTGGTATCAGAGGCAAAATTTGAGTAATACCCTAACCGGTTTCAAATTCAAGATCTTTTTTTGATGGCTTCAACCTCTTTCGCCCCCGAAGGATATTCCTTGGGTCGTGCTCCATTTTTTGATGGAACCGACTATAACTATTGGAAAACCCGCATGACCACTTTTCATAGAAGCATAGGATATCCCATTTATAAAATTGTCATGCATGGTTACACTCTCTCCTCTCCCGATGAATCCAAATGGACCCAAGACGATATTAAAAATTTTGAGCTTGATGGCAAAGCCATGAACGCTTTACATTGCGGCCTTGATCGTAATGAGTTCAATCGAGTTTCCACTTGCACCTCATCACATGAAATCTGGAAACTATTGGAGGTTACCCATGAGGGGACCAACAAAGTCAAGGATACTCGATTGGACATGTACCACCAAGATTTTTAAAGTTTTACCATGCATCCATCTGAAAATATAACTGAAATTTTTACTCGTTTTACTGATGTTTGCAATGGGAGAAAGTACCTTGGTGATGATGTGTCTGCAGAAACAATGGTCAAGAAGATCCTATGGATCCTACCAAGCTCATGGGCATCGAAAGTCACGGCAATCCAAGAAGCAAAAGACATCAAGAACATGCCGGTCGAAGAGCTCATCGGATCCCTCATGACCTATGAGATCACCATGAGGAGGCAAGCTGAAAAGGAAGGCAAACCGATCAAAACTCCAAAGAACATCGCCTTCAAAGTTCAACAAGAAGAAAGCTCCTCCTCCTCATCATCTTCCTCTTCAAGCGGCGATTCCGAAATGGAGAATCTTGCCCGCAAAATGCACAAGTTCATGAAGAAGCACAAGAAGAAGAAATCCCGCAAGGCTCAACCCAACGAAAAATCCGAGCCCGAGGTAACATGCTATGGGTGTGGAAAGAAAGGCCATTACAAGCCTGATTGTCCACTCAACAAGAAAAAGGCCAAACAAAAGGAAAAGAAGAAGGCTTTCAAAGCGTCAACATGGAGTGATATCTCCACATCCTCCTCCTCCTCCTCCTCAAGCGACAACGGTAAAAAATGTATAATGGCATTTCGTGAGGTAACATCTTCCGACTCCTCATCCTCTTGTTCTTCAAATTCATTTAATCATTTATCTTATGAGGATCTCCAACATGCTAGAGATCAATTGGAGGAAGGTTTTCACGAACTTTCTTCCAAATTTGTTGCTTTAAAAAAGAATTTCAAAAAACTCTCTTCCGAAAAGGAACAACTTCTCAAAGAAAATGAGGAGTTGTCCCTCAAAATCCAAAATCTTCCTGATGTTGATTCCATGGAATCAACCATCAAAGATCTAAGGGAATCCCTAGCCAAATTCACCCAAGGGGAACAAAATTTGACCAAATTACTTGGTTCCCAACGCATATCTAGAACCACCGAAGGGCTTGGCTATTCCAAGCAAGCTTCCTCTTCCCATTCTCCAACTATTTTTGTAAGGGAGATCTCCCAATTTAAATTTTGTAATTATTGCAAAAAACCCGGGCACTTAATTTATGAGTGCGATTGGAAAAATGCCCGGTATGGAAGGCCCAAAACTATTTTCTTTAATGATGAATTTTATAGTAGAAGACCCGCCAAAAGACAAGTGTGGATTGAAAAATCCCTTCTAGCGAGTCTCGCCGGACCAAAATTTGTCACGGTTTCAAAAACCACTCCCCGGTGATTTGTTGTTTTTATTTAGGGGGAGTTAGGATCATTTAAGCCTTTTTGATCTCATTTTCAAAACTTTCATTTTAAAATTTTCGATTCAAAACGTTCAATTCAAAATTCCAATTCAAAATTTTCGATTCAAAACTTTCAATTCAATTCAAATCTTTCAATTCAAAATTTTCATTCAAAATTTTCAATTCAAAACTTTCAAAAATTTCAATTGGTTTAAAAATCTCTATCTAGTTTTTCAAAATGTTTCCCTCAATCAAGTTTTATGCCCCGTGATATTTTGATAATCACAAAGGGGGAGAAATTCTTGGTTGATTGGGGGAAAAATCTTTCTCTCATGCTTTGTTTTACTTTCCTTTATCCTTTAAAGCATGCCTTTCATTTCATTTTTACATTGTTTGTTTTGGTCATTATGATCATTAAAATAGGGGGAGATTGTTGTACCTCTCGTACCCCTCGTGGTTTAATTTTCATGATCACAATCACTCTCTTATTTATCTAATATTGTTTTAAGTGTTTTTGGATGATAGGCATGATTTCAGGTTGCCAAGGAATTGGGCCAAGAAGGCCAAGAAGGCAAAAAGCCAAAGTGGACTGTTTTCATGTCCACCGGCCAACCGATGGCTTCACCACCGGCCAGCCGATGGACCCTGGGCAGAAGGCTGAGCCACTGCCTCAGCACCGGCCAACCGGTGGCCTCAGCACCGGCCAGCCGGTGGTGCCTGAGCCCTAAGGCCTCTCCCTTTTACAAGCACCGGCCAACCGGTGGCCTAGCACCGGTCAGCCGGTGGAGCCAGTCAAACTAGCCGTTGGGCTTTGACCAGACCTGTCCACTTGCCTCCCAACGGCTCTGAAGGCCTCACCAACGGCTCCGAAGCCTCCCAAAGGCCATTTGAGGGTTCCCCCTCTATAAATAAAGGCCAAGGAAGCCCCGTAACACTAGAGAAACATACGGAAGCCCAAGGGACACATTTTACATCATTTGGAAAACCTCCGGCGCATTCCTCCAAGGGAACCCCACTTGCTCCAACACACTTCCACATCCAAAAAGCAGCACCAAAGAAGCTTGGGAGCGCCCTTCATCAGCTCCATCAATCCATTGGCGCCCAAGACTTCCCCATTACGGTTTTTCATTGCTTTATTTATTTTGAGCATCAAATTGGGTTTGTTCCTACAAACCCCCATCTCTTTCTCTCACCCTTTCTTTTGGGTTTTCACACCACCTTCAAGGTGTGAAGAGGTTAGTCAAGCCTTTCCTTTTAAAAGGCTTGAATCAAAGGTGAGCTAGCCTTCACCTGTAAGAAGGCTAGTGGGTTCTTGCTCAACCATTGAAAGCAAGTGGGTTCTTGCATAACCATTAAAAGCAAGCTGTAATAGGTTCTAGACTAACCTTAAAGTCTAGTGGGTTTCTTGCTAAAACCATTAAAAAGCAAGCGGTAGTAAATCTCTCAACGGTTGAGTTGGGAGCGGAGACGTAGGCTTGGGTTTAAGCCGAACTCCGTTATCAAGTTGTGTGTTTTGCCTCTTTTATTCCCGCTGCACTTTCACTTTGTTTTTAATTGTTAATTATTTTTTAAAAGGCAATTCACCCCCCCTCTTGCCATCACTTCCTTATTTTCTCCGCCCAACATAATATTCATTAAAAAGGTTCTTAATAATGTTGAAATTAACTTAATTTTATTATTCATGAAATTATAGAACGAATGGATCATGTCGGAAATGAGATCAGGGACTTCGTATCAACCACCGTTCATTCAGGCATATTTTGATTTATAAACGACATTCTATTATATGGTGTATAAACTCTTTTGAATTTTATTTTCATTCAAATGAAATATTTTTTTTTCTACGAATCATTTTACTGAATGAAAAAAGTAATATTTTTAATGTTTGCGGTGACAATGACCTCTCCGCCGCTGTAATAATTATTTGGATTCCTATATAAGACTTAATGTTTTTAAAAGGAAAAAAATCCCGTACTCTATTTTTGGGTGTTTGGGTATTGAAAATGGTTTTTTAAATGGATTGATAATTTCAATACCTTGAAATTATTTCTTGTGATTGAAAATGAAATGTTATTATTGAAATGTTTATATTTGCAATATTATATGTGTTATGATTTTATAATGGTACTTGGACATTTGACGGGTGGTTACTTGATAAACCAAATGATGGGTGGTGTCGTGATGAACTTGGAAGGGAGGTTACGTTATAATCTCCAATGAATTGGGTATGGAATTCGGTCGTATGACTATTAAATTTATTGATATATTTTGAAGTCGACCTTATGGTTATTCCATTTAAGTATATTTATGTCCCAAGTTACCTTTATATGTTATGTGCTCTTTATATGGGTTTTATGGTAATATTTTGGTTTCAAAATGGTAATAAATAATTTTTTATTTTGTGAAGATTATTTATTACTTCATAAAGGTGAAAAGTATTACTTATGATAAGGTATTCATAGTTTACATGTTGTTTTGAAAAACTAACACTTTTCCTTCATTGTGTATCCCCTACATAGCTTTTTATGCTCATACCATGTTTTTGAAATGTTTTTCACAGGACATAAAGTGGAATAGGGTCAAGGATGGATGATGGAAAATCCTTGTTGTCTAAAACCTAGAGCTAGACATGAATCATTTTTATGAGTTTTTATTTTATGAAAAAAATGGATACTGAGTAGAAGTGTCTGCATATAATATTCAAGATGTTCAATATATTTTATGAACTAAATATCTAATGCTCTAAAACTGAAAATATCCTCAATGTGAATTATTAACTTAATTCAAGATTATGTAATGTTTAAGTCTGGGTCCTTATAGTTGGTATTAGAGGTCAGTTTAGACAACTTTAGGAGTTAAAATATTGTTATATTAATGACAATAAATTAATTTATGGTAATATAGAAATGATATAGCATTTAAAGATTACCATGTTTCTTCACCTAAGATATTTTTGTTCTCAGAATGGTTTTCCACAGAGGAAATAGGGCAGCTATGTTGGGAAGGTATACAAATGAAGAAAACCTTCCAAGTCAGAAACCTAAGATGGTCAGAATCAAGAACTGAACGGTTTGTTACAGTGATGGAACAATTGAATCAAGATATAAATGGTGGTGGTATCTATGCATGAGATTAGCTAGATCAACCATAGAGGAACATGTTAATAGTGGAGATTTCATGAGGTAATGTCCCCCATCATTCAGAGGATCATCTGACCCTATTCTAGCTGAAGGGTGTATTAAATTACTAGAGAAGATTTTTTATGTCATGGGGTGTTCAGAAAAACAACAGGATAGTCTCTTTTTTTAACATTTAAAAGGTGAAACTGAGCAGTGGTGGTCGATGGAGAAAGATATCAGGGATAGTGAAAAGGTTTATGTTCTTGATTGGGATGAATTGAAATGTATGACTTGGTGGCTGCTTATGAATAAAAATCCACTCAAATGGAAAGGTATGATCCAAATTTCATCTTATATCTTGATAGTAAGATAAATCTATTTTACTCATGACTAAATCCACGACATCAAATAGAATTAGCCTTTCGTTAATTCAAAATCTTTTAAAAACATGTCAAATGTGAAGATAAGGTAGAAATGGAGTTCTTTGACAACCAGATGTTCTAAGAGAGTAAATAAAAGAAGGGGTCCTGTTGGTATGAAAAGGGAAAGAATTCATCAAATAAGCCACGAGGAAAAAAATCAAATATCTATCTTGTGAGAAGTGTGGTAAAAACCATCCTGGAGAATGTTTACCAAAGTCTGGAAAGTGCTTCTGGTGTGGTAAGTCTGGTCATATTGCTCGTAACTGTAAGTAATATGATCAAGAAGACTATGAAAATCCAACAGTAATATTTTTTAACTGAAATGAAATGGGTCATTATGAAAATCAGTGTCCAACAAAGAACTCAAATGAGGGAAAGCAGTCGAAATAAAAGTAGAAATGGGTTATGAAATCACTTGAAACTACTTAAATATATGTTGGGCCATCAAATGAAGTAGTATCAGGAACACTATTTTTTTTCCAGATTATTCCAACTTGTTGTTTGATTCAAGTTCTACACATTCTTTCATTTCTGATATGTTTTCTAGTAAATTTGGAATTACATCTCAAGATATGAATCCTGGACTTATGGTAAAAACACCTGGAGGAAATGTTGGGACAAAAATAAAACATAAGAACCTTACTATCATTGTGTGTGGATAGAATCTACCTAACAACCATATATTTTTTCCTCTAGTAGAGTTTGGTTTGATTTTCGGTATGGATTGGCTTTTTTTTTATCATGCTAAGATTGATTGTAGAGATAAATAGTTTTATTTTTAGAAAGATATGTAGTTTGTGTACAATAATGAACTCTTAATTATGATAACATATTAGGAAGCTGAGAAACTAGTAAAAGATGAAAAGGAATGTTACCATGCACATATTGTTGAAAACAAAGTAACTATTCAGATTTATAATGTACCAGTGGTAAATGAATGCCTTGATGTTTTTCCTAATGATTTTCCTAGTATTATACCTAATCGGGATGTTTAACTTATTGTTGACTTAGTTCATAATGTTATGCAAATTTCAAAAACCCCTTATCAAATGATTCAAATTGTACTTTTAGAGTTTTAGAATCAATTGCAAGAGTTATTGGATAAAGGATTAATTCGACCTAGCACAACACCATGTGGCGCTCCTATATTTTTTTATAAAAATAAAGAAGGTTCAATAGGACTTTGCATTGATTATAGAGCATTGAATAACATCACTGTTAAGAAAAATAATCCCATGCCTCATATTGATTATTTGTTTGATCATCTCTTGGGAGATCAGTATTTTATGAAGATTGACTTAAGGTCAGGGTACCATCAGTTGAAGGTAATTTATGTAGACAATCCAAATACCGTGCTTCTTACTAGATATGGATATAATGAATTTATGGTTATTTAGTTTGTGCTAACTAATGATCCTTATATATTCATGGATATTTTGAATAGAATTTTCTGTGAGTTCTTGGATATGTTTGTAGTTGTGTTCATTGATGAAATTTTGGATTATTATAAAATTAAAAAGGATCATGAAAGTCATTAAAGGGTTGTCTTAAAAACCTTAATAGAAAAGATAATGTATGGGAAGTTAATCATTTGTCAGTTTTGGTTACATAAAATTTCATTCCTTGGTCACATTGTTTCAAAGAATATCATAATTGTTGATCCAGCTAAAACAATAGTTTTTTATGAATTGGATAGTCCTACCAATATCATAGAGAGTCCTAGTTTTCTTGGTTTGGCAGGTTATTACCAGAGGATTTTTGAAAATTTTGAACTGTTATCTAGTCCAATGACTATGTTAGCTCGAAAAGGTGTTATGATCATCTGGAAAAAAATGTGATGATTGTTTTTAGGAATTGAAAAGAAGATTAGTGAATTCTCTTGTTTTGGAATTACCTTCCAGAAATGGTGAGTTTGGTATCTATAGTGATACTGTGTTGAAAGGTCATGGTTGTGTCCTTATGCATAATGACCATGTAATTGATTATGATTCACGTCAGTTGAAACCTCATGAATTAAATTACCCTACACATGATATAGAATTAGTTGATGTGTTTTTGCTTAAAAAATTTCGAGGCATCTTCTATATGGAGTAAAGAGTGAAATATATACTCACCAGAAAAGCATGAACTATATATTAACTCATATGTAATTAAGAATGAGATAGAGGAGATGGTTATAATTAATCAAAGATTATTATTTCACGAACTATTACCATCCTAAAATGGAAAATAATGTGGCTGATGCTTTGAGTAAAAAAAGTTATGCTAAATGAACCATGAAACATTGGGAATGAGATCCTTGGGTTTCTAATTTTATGAAATTTGTCACAGAATTTGTGGGTGCGGGAAATTCCTTTGTTTTGTTCAAGGTGTCAGTGAAATCATCTCTATCATATGGAATAAATCAATCGCAGAAAGAAGACAGTGTGTTTCAAAAAAAGGTAAAGTTGGTTCAAAAGGGTAAGTTTCATGAATTTAACATTGATAATGATTGTGTTTTCAGGTTTGGGAAGAGATTATGTGTTCCTGGTGATTCAGAGATAAATAAGGAGTTATTATGTGAAGGTCAAAGTTCTTTATTTTAATTTCATCCTAGTAGTGCTAAGATGTACAATGATCTTCAGGAGTATGACTAGTGGGATGAAATGAAAAGAGATAGTATTGATTTTACTATGAAGTGTTTGAATTGTCAGTTTGTTAAAGTAGAGCGACAGTTACCAAAAAGGATTCCTTAGTCGTTACTAGTACCAAAGTGGAAATGGTAAAATATATCCATGGGCTTTGTTGTGGGATTACCAAAGATATCATGAGGTAATAATGAAATCAGGGTTATTGTTGATCGATAGACTAAATCTACTCATTTACATCCAATTCAAGATACTCTATCTCTGAATCAACTTTTTCAGTTTTCTGTTAAATAAATAGTCTGGTTACATGGAGTTCCACCCTCCATTGTATATGATTATGATCCTAGGTTTACTTTTAACTTTTGGAAATTCCATCATAAGTCATTGGGTACCGAATTAAATTTTAGTATAGCTTTTCATCCTCAATTAGATGGACTGTCATAACGAACAATTCAGACCATGAAAGATATGCTATGTGCTTGTTCACTGGATTACTAGGGAAGTTGGGACCAATATCATTCTTTGTTAGAATTTTCTTATAATAACAGTTTTCATTCTAGTATATAGATGGCTCCATTTGAGGCATTATATGGGAAGTAGTGTCGAACTCCCACTTTTTGGGATGAAGTGGGTGAAAGGAAATTGATGGGACCAGAATTGGTAGAAGAGATGGTAGAAAATGTTTAGTTGATTTTAAAGCACATGAGAATAGCTCATAGAAGGTAGAACAGTAATGCAGAAAACCAAAGGAAGGATCTTTCTTTTGAGGTAGGTGATCATGTCTTTCTCAATGTTTTTCCATGGAAAAGTGTGATGCATTTTGGTAAAAAGGGAAAGTTGAGTCTGAGGTTTATTGGACCTTATGAAATCCTTGAGAAAGTTGGACATGTTTCCTACAGAGTGGCTTTACCTGCACTTTTATCTTAGGTACACATGTCTTTTCATGTTTCAATGTTGGGAAAGTATATGCCAGATCCATCTCATGTTTTGAGTCTAGAGGTAGTTCAGTTGGAAAATAATCACTCTAATGATGAACAACCTTTCCAGATTCTAGACCATAGAGAGAATGTTTTGTAGGGTAATGTAATTTATCAGGTAAAGGTTTAATAGATAAACCATCTGGTTTTAGAGGCATCATGAGAATCTTAAAATGCTATGAGGTATAAATAGCCCCATTTATTTGGAAAGTAAATAAAATTTTGAGGTTTCAATTCTTAAAAGAGGGGAAAGATGTAACATCCCTAGTAAATAAAGAATAATATATTTTCATATTTACTAATATTTGTTATTTAAATATTAAATTTAATTTAAAAGGGTTTTTATGTTTGATAGCGTACCTGATACGCAACAACGATTTTCATTGAAATATTACATTGCACACAACATTGGGTCGTACTAAAAAATAATAATATAATATTATTTTAAATGGTAGTTAACACCTAGCCGTTGTAATAGTGGGAATGGATAAAACTAACTAAAATCTGATTATACATGTTTGTTAAATGTTTTTAAATTTATCCAATAAAAGTTAGAGGCTTAAAATGTGAATAAATCTAATTTTTAGTATAAATACTCTAATATTCTTTAAAAGGTCAATTTACTACCTTTTGACGGAGAAACCTCTTTAAATTTTTTTGGTCACTTTTATATGTTCTATTTGACAAAATATAATTTTTCTTTAGAATCGGGACATCAAAATTTACTTTGGAAAATTTTTTGGTATTTTTCTGATAAAATTCATTTCATAATGAATAGTGAAAATACTGTATTTTAAATTTAAAACTACCTTTTAATTTAATTTATTTATATGGTTAGATTTTTTTAATTGGTTTTCAAGTTTATTTAATTTATAATTTTTCCATTTAATCCAATTTTGGTCATTAAGAGTAATTTCTTTTATAAATTGGACACAAACAAGTGTCAATATTTTGATAGTTATTATTTCTTAAAACTCTCTTTTCATTTTGAAAAAGAGAATTATTTTTAAAATAATTAATGAAAATTATATGTTTTTAATTTGGTAAAATAGACCTCATTTTTTAATTTGGAATAGAAAATTTAGTTTAGACTGAATTTTTTGTAATTTTTTTAAAAGCTTCAATTTTTGATTAATAGTGAAAACACTGAGTAGTTAAAACCCGACATTTTCATTTAAATTAGATTTTACCACTTCTATGAATTGAATTTCAGAAATCCGAAATACATTGTTGTTATTATTAAATAAAATGTGGTTCAATAAGATAAGAATAGTTTTTTCTGAATAGTAACTATTCACTTTTATTTACCGCAGTTAATGGTAAATAAGGTAATTCAAGGTAAAAATAATATTATAATAATATAAAATTATCTTAACATGTATTATAGTCATATTAGTTGATACATTTCCGACCATGGGCATCCTTGGGTCGATTTTGGGACCCCATAGAGCAACTTGGGAGTGATAATGACACTTTATGTTAATTAATTTAATGTAATGACCAAAATGACAAAAACATATATCTTTTACTAGATCAATTTTTACATGGGGTTATATAAGTTGAATCTAAGACTATAAATATTTATTTTAAAAATTAAAATAATTTCTACATCATGGTGTTTTTTTATAATTTTTAGACATCAAATAAACAAAATTTTTAATGACACGATAATGATGCATTGTTTACCTTATTAATTAATGATTTAAATAAATAAGATTATAAAAATTAAAAAAATATCCAAATCCTATCCAATTATTATTGGATGATTGTATTTATAACATGATTCATCTTATCTTCAATGCTAATGAGTTTAGGACCTTTAAAAAATGAAAATCAGAATATAATAAAATAATATTTTTAAATTATCCTAAAGAGCCCCTCCTCCCCTTATAAAAATCCATCAACTCTAACATATTACTCACACCTCTAAAGATCCTTGGATCATCCAAACTCTGAATAAATAATTTTCCTGCATCCTTCTTTTCCTCTTATAATCCTTACTTTAGGAATAGAGAAGTTCAAGAAATCCTTTTGGTTTAAACCAAAGGGAGTTACCCGATTTTATGGTAACATCTTTTCTTAAGTTCTTTTCTTTTATTTTACTTCTCCAACCCCATAAAATATTTTTATTCCTTTATCTTATAAAAAAACTAGTGATCTCAATATCCTAGGTTTATTTATGATATGTATTCAAACTACACTTACACACACCTCTATCTAATGGGTGAAGAACATACTGTTTATGTGGACGGTGAATTACTGCCTCGCGAAACGATGATTGTTCGATTATCTCTGACTGCCTATTATAGTGGAAATTATGATGTCACTGTATTTATATATGATATATATTATTTTTATGTTTTCTTTTATATTCTTTATTTTTCATTTATACAATACCATTATAGTTTCCATAATGCGTAAACATGATAATTTAATTTGAGGAAGTGCGGACTACCGCCCCCTCAAAGTGATATGACTCATTCATACTATACCTGGGACTTATAAAGAATTGAGTTAATTAAATTATATATGATATTATATTGAAATTATAATATACCTATGTATCATTATGTTTTTATTCCCTTAAAATACAAAATAGAAATGAAAGTAGCGTTCATGCGTACGTATGGATTACCGTCTCCATTAACGGTGCATTTCATTTATTATTTCCAAATGTTATGTACAATTAAAAATACACATATATACTTGATATAAATTATGTATATGATATCTAAATATTTAATATCATTCTGGAGGTAATGGAATTTTGACCACATGAAAAACTTGTAATTATAAGAAGTTAGTTTTTAACTCATGTTCTGAACATCGAAAAAATGTCCGATATGAACTCAAATAACAAAATATTTGTTACAGAAAGGTAATATGTTATATAAAAGGAATAATATAATTGAAAAAATTTCTTAATCAAGAAGAAATTTACTTAACATTATTATTCTGGAAATTACAGAATGAACGGGTCTAGTCAGATACAAGGTTAGGGACTTCGTCTCGATCTACAATCATTGAGGCATATTTTGATTTATACATGACATTATTTTATACGGTGTATAATCTCCATTTAATTTTAATTTCATCCAAATGGAATATTTTCTTCTATGAAGAATTTTACTAAATAATAAAAATAATATTTTTAACGTTTGCGGCGACAATAACCTCTCTGCCGCTGTAATCGTTATTTGGATTCCTCTATAAGGCTTAATGTTTCTAAAAGGAAAAAAATCCCTTATTCTATTTTGGGTGTTTTCGTATTGAAAATGGTCTTTGAATAGGATTGATTATTTATATATCTGGATATCATTTCTTGTGATTGAAAATGATATTTTATTATCGAAATTTTTATATTTTCAATATTTTATGTGTTAGGATTTTTTAATGGTACTTGGACATTTGACGGGTGGTTACGTGATAAACCAAATGACGGGTGGTGTTGTGAGAAACCAAGATGGGTGGTTACGTTATAACCTCCAATGCATTGGGTATGTAAGCCGGTCATATGGCTATTCCTTTTACTGATATGTGTAGAAGTCGACCATATGGTTATTCCATTTTGGTATGTTTATGTCCCAAGTTACCTTTATATGTTATGTGTTCTTTCTATGGGTTTTATAGTAATATTTTGGTTACAAAATGGAATGAAATGTTATTTTATTAAATGAAGATTATTTACAACTTCATAGAGGTGAAAATTTTTATTTATGATAATGTATTCATTGTTTACTTGTTGTTTTGAAAAACATATATTTTTTATTCTTTGTGTATACCTTACTGGGTTTTTATGATCATCCCATGTTTTTGAAATGTTTTTCAAAGGACATAATGTGGAATACAGTCAAGGATAAGATCAGTTTAAAGTAATTATGTCTAAAATATGGAACGAGACATGACTCTATTTTAATATTTTTTATTTTATGAAAAAATGGATACTGATTAGAAGTGTCTACATGTAATATTAAAGTTGTTATGTATATGTTATGACCAAATTATCTACATCACTAAACCTGAAAATGTCCTCAATGTGAATTATTATCTTAATTCAAGATTATGTAATGTTTAAGGTCAGGTCCTTATATGTACCTTGGTGGTTATCCCAGCAAGAACCCCAAGTGAAACCCATGATAGGGTTTCACTTCACATACTCCCTACTTCATGGTGATTCCATGCACTGAGAGCCCCGTACACCCCACTGATCCTGCAACCACCTGCAACATACTTTTGAGGGGGCCTCCAAAGAATCCACCCCATCCACTGTCATGTTTTTCAATAATTAGAACCATCTTACTCGACGTCGTGACCAACAGTGATCCAAAAGTACCCTCCAGAAAATCCCAGTATGATCTTTCCTACCACATATCCCCTATAGCTATGAAAACCTACCCCTACTTGCATGTGCGCAATGATATAGGATCTTCTATTGTGGACCACTAGTGGTGATCTCAATAATACAAAATGATATTATTTATTTCTTGCACCATAATTCATATTACAACACATATGATACTCCATATTTATAGGGATAAAAATACAAAACAAACTAAATAATGTAAAAGATAAAGAAAACAAGTTCTCAGTTGGTTTCAGTAGGTGTCTCCACATCCACCATATCATCACACGTTATGTCATCTTGGTGAAACTCTTCGAAAATCCATCCTAATAGTGGATGGTAGGTTTTTTCTATTGAACAAATAGGTTTAATGTCTGCCATCCCCCTTAAGATTTTTTTTATTGTGACCCAAACTTTTTCATCATATCTATGTAGGAAACCAATGGGTATAATGACTTCACCATAGTCATCAGATGTAGTAAATTCATAAGAACATGTGACAGAAAATAAGTAGTTCACTAGAGGTGATTGCAGGAATAAAATATCTCTAGCAGGAAGTAAATTGGTTTTTATCGCATTGACATGGATTTCCTCCAGCTTCTACTCATCTTCTAGGATCGTGCCATTATTCACAGAATCCTCTTTATCAAGTTTGGGTTCTTTGAAATGTCCTCCCTTGCCACGGGGCTTCATCGGGACTTAGACGCACTAGATGGGGTTGCCATTATTCTTCAACAGGGGAACTGACATGGGGATTTGATGCATTAAGAAGCCTGAATCCACAGATGGTTCACTATATAAAACATTGTTGTCGGTCTATACTTTCATAAATACGACTTCTTTTGATATCAACTTATGTTCTTTGATGCCTTTTGAGAAGGTGTTTACAATGGATAAAAACCCTATCTCTTCGGTAGCTTCCAGTGTAGACAACTTATTTGGATTCAGAAGAAAAGATGAAGGCTGGGGGATTCAATCATCATCATTGATGTCCTCAAAATAAGTAGAAGGTATCTTTGAAATTGAATTTAATATCTTGAAAATTCATTTTTTAGATTGTGGAAATTAAAATGTTTTTTTTCCAATTGCACTCAATAATTTTTTGTTTTTTGAAATGGGGACTTCAATTTTTTTTGTGTTTCACAAATACAAATGAACGGATTATTTTATGTTGTGATATGAGGTGGAAAAAATGTGATCTGTGGTATTTTTTTAAAAGGATGTGATATCATGGTGCTATGAAAAGGCCAAAGGAGGAAAAATGGATGAAATGATAGGAGAGAGAAGAATTAGATATGGTGGGAAGAAAAAAACAATTTACATGGGGAAGAGAGAGGTAGACCAAAAAAAGAAAACGAAGAAAAAACGGTGGAAGATATAAATATTTCCAATCAATATTTTGAAAAAAATACGGAAGAAAAAATAATGATAGAAATAAATGTTTCACACCAACATGATTTCAAAAATAGTATGAGTAGTATGAACTATTCTTTATCTTCCTCATCACACCAATACAACAGATTGGTTGCAGGTCTGACGAAACATTTTCAATAGAAGTAGAACACTCAAACCTCCTCTAATACCATGGATGGTGGTTATGGGTAGTGGATGTAGATGCAGGTTCGACAAAACCTTTACACAATAAGCATCACCTTCAAACCTCCTCTGTTACCACTGATAGATGATATTTTGTAGCTAATCACTAGTGGTATCTCAGCAACACAAACTGATATTATTTATTTCTTACACCTGAATTCATATTAAAACATAGATGATACTCCCTATTTATAGGGATAAAAATATATAAAAACCAAAATGATGTAAAATATAGAGAAAACAAGTGCATGGTTGGTTGCAGTAGGTGCCTCCAATGCTGCCAGATCATCACACGTCAATCCATTGTGGTGGAACTCTTCAAGGATACATCCCAACTATGGATGGTTGGTGTCATATATAAGAAAAAACAAGATAAAAATCCAACAAAAAATACGTGTAGAAACTCCACCCTTAGTCTCCACCCACCTCTAGCTAGACCTAGACAGTTCACACGACATCCCCCGCATCGCGGGACCAGTAGCCACACCTATCTGACATCCATGGGCATTGTAGTCTGCAAACCCCGCATGTGGGCTATGAACCCCCTATCAGACCGAGCTCTGACACACCATCTGAAGACACTACCACACTACTCATAAATAATGGTGAACCTATTCATGTTCCATCCTCCCACTATGCTAACATTCCCCAACAGATCTGATGTCTTGCGACCCCCTATCTTATCAACCCATTATCAATTGGAAAAAGGTAACCCCTACCATGGCCTCCCGCGAGGTTTCTTGGACCCAACCCATCTGTCAATTGTCCTCTAAAGGCCTTATTTACATTTAATGGGTTAGTTCATATCTTTATGAACCAAATTACCCATACACGGGGTCTACCTGGTTCAGAAAGGGTCTGTGTGGGGCTGGCCCAAACAATAATGTGTCTTGACGGGGATTCATGGCCCAAGAATAAATTTATACAATCAAGATTAATTTAACTAATTAATTTTATTTCATTATAAAATTAAATTAATTAAAAAAAATTGGCATAAAATACACATATTTAAATACTCTTGAAAAACTAATTTAATTTAGGTATCTAATTAAATTAACCAATCACATTAATTTCTAGATTTAAAATTAAATTAATAAAGGGACCAAATAAATTATTTGATTTTAAATAATACCATTAAATTATTTAAACTAACTCATACATTAAATTTACTAAAATTTAATTTTACCATGCTAACTGGTTTTCAGCGTAGTCCAACCATCTTTATGTCTGTTTTATTTATTTAATTACTTATTACATACGGGAGGTGTTTTAATAAGTATTTATTTTTTATAACGGTGTATGAATTATGATTTTTATTTAAAAATGTTTATATTTTAATGTTTTCATAAGTATTTTTGTATGTACATTTCACCTACCAAGACCCACTTACCTATGTGTGTGTATTTTTGTACTATGATGATGATGTTGTAAGTCATGGAATACACCAAGTTGATGAAAAATACACATGAGAAGTGGACACACTGGATTGGGATATGCTACATTAGGAATCATGATTCGAAACGTGTATGATTATTATAGGAGACAGATGATCGAATAATTTTTAATGGACTGACCAATAGTATATGTTCATGATTAGTTGGGTAATTATATTTCCATTATGCATTGTTTACTAAATATTTCTTTTCTAGTACAGTGGGAAAAAATAAAATAATAAACGTTAAAATAAATAAAGTGTATTAAATGTTTTTCTATTAAAGTTTCATTATTATTTTGACAAGATAGAATGAACATATTAACAAAAATATATTACATTAGTTGAAATATACTAAAAACCCTCAATGAATTATTATGTCGTTATATTTCTTACAACATTTGAATTTGAACAAAACAGTGTGTACGTGGTGCTAATCAGCAAAATTGTAGGGTTCCTACTACTACAAAGGAGTATTTATAGGAGTTATGGGTTGACTTAACTAATTATGGAAACAATTAATTTGAAAAACATAGCTTATTGAAAGTTTAAAGGAATGTGTAGAGTAAATCAGTTTATGATTTTAAAAGCTAGGACTTCACTCCAACGATCAAGGAACTAAGAGTTAATGTGGTTGGCCATTCAGACTCTAACATGGAGCTTTACAAGTAGTGTAATTTTTAAATATTGGAGACTATGAGGAATGGTTTGAGTATCCTTTTCATTAAAATACTCAAGCTACATAGTATTCAAATTCTAGTATAGAGGGTTTTCTAGAATTTGGTTAACTAGTTGGATACATTTAATGATTTAAATAATCAGTAATTTATAACTAGTAATCAAGATAAATGTATTAATCAATGAGTTTTTTTATAGAAAATGTAAATTTATACCACAAACACACTATGTTGACTATTTGAAAAAGAAATGTCTTCAAATTTTCATGAGTTTCAAAAGGTAGAATAGGTGCTTCAAAAAACTACTACAGTAGTGTTATTTCATAGTGTTGGTCTCCCCAATACCTTTGAAGCACATTAGGATGTGAGGGTGTGAAAATAATTATAGGAGACCCATGTATAATGAATATGATTTTATATTATAATGTAATCATCAACATTTGAGGTTATTTGTGTATACATCATCAGACCATGGTTGATTTTACATATTGTCTCATTCTTGAGAATTGTGAGAGGATAAAGTAAATCAATATATGAATAAGATAAAGGATTACATTTGATACGTGTATATATGAATAGTGAATCATCAGTCAATACATCTCATTTTGACATAATTTCCAAATATTTACTCCAATTTTATTTGAGATTACAGTATGAATAGCAATGAAAAAACACTTTATAACCTTATAGGTAACATTATCCAAGCAATAAGATCAATAATGAATGATTAATATTTAGTTATTATAAAAACGTTCACAGAAAAATAGAAAAGGATAATGGAAATAGATACATTAAAGGAACCTTCACAACATCCTTCAATGAAAGAGGCATTAAATAGGATTTCACTTTCATCATATATCATGAAATAAAATGGAAGCTTGAATGCCATGAACATAGTATAAGGAGAATGTAATAACTTATTCTTATGTAATATTCATCATTGAATCTAATATTTCTATTATACTACTTTTTCTTAAATATAATATTCCAATCACTAATGTGTGTTAAAATATAGTAATGAAGTAAGTACATAAACATTAATAGATGTAAGGTGAGTTCCCAAAGTGGCTGATATAAAGACCCATAATTTACATACATTGTTATAACTTTATAATTGAAGCACACTTATTACAACATATAAGAAAACCAGGAAAGGACCGTATAAGTATAGTGTCTTTAGAAACAGGGAAACATAAACAACTGGTTCATAAATCATCTACGTTGTCTCCTATTTATTTCATAATATCTAGAGTCCCTTTTTGGAATATCCTACTTAATAACCTTCTTCTTGACATGGGGAAATGAAACATAGAAAAGGTGAGCTCAAATGCTCAGTAAGGGTAAACAAAATAAATATCAATCACATCATATTCATAAGAACATAACATTTTGGAAATCATAACATCCAAAAGAGATCGTAATTTCATAACATGGGATAAATCATAGTAGTGAAATGTAATCCCAATAATAATAACATAAAACATGAAACTTTGTGGAATACACACATAATCATAGAGAATCATTTCTTAGTTTTCAAGACTCATTTCCAAGACTATCTTAGAAGACAAAGTCCATTTCTGAACCGAGTTCACTCCTCGTTTCAGTCCTGTTTCACTGAACCAGTTTAACCTACCGTTCCAGCCATGTCTATCTCATGAGATATAAATCATTACCCAATGCATTGGAGGGAGATATAGGTCCCACCCATCTCATAATGATACCATTCTTATGTGTGCCACAAAATCATAAATCATACATCATTGCATAACCCATGTAATAAAAATGGGTTTCTTAAACATCGTGACATCATAAAACAATTTATATAAGATAATGGAATTCATAAAAATAATTCCATCACAACATAATCAAATAAATGTAATAATAGGGATAGAAACAGAACCCTATATTATCTTAGATGGAAAATAATTTTGATAAAACAATTGAACTCCATTTTTGAGGAAAATATTCTTTCTACTTCAAAAACATTTTTCCTTGCTTAACATTTCATAAAATTTTAGACTAAAAGAAGTTGATTAAAAATAAACTTGAAAACATGTAAAGGAAGCTTCTTGGAAATAATTTTTTAAAAATCCATTCATGTCGTACAAGTTAAAAAACATTCTTCTCTTACTTTTGTCGGAAAAGTCAAAAAGTTCCTCATATGAAAAACGACAAAATATTCCTTTCATATCTTTTAATAAAAACTCACCGAATGATAAAATTGGATTTTAAAAACTGTAGGTGGATGGAAATAATATTACATATTGAGGAAACATGGATGTGGATGATAAAATACACCCTAGTAAATACCAAAGTATAAACAATCTCGGATAAAAATGAGATTGTAATATTTTCCCTTACCTTAGGTCTGATTTGCTTCAAAAGTGTCCGAGCCTCTTGTATAATGATTTAAATAATTTCATTTACTTATTCAAGAATCATACTTATTTTTATGATATCATATATGGTCATATTCTTAGCTTCTTGTTAGTAATATTTCATTGCTACTTGTTATTCGGGTGTTTATTACTTTTTGTTCTTATGTGTATTTGGTCGAATAAATTTTTATTCTTCATTTTAGGTTATAGATACTTCATTTAAAGAATGGTATTAGTGTGATACATATCATATTTCTTCACTCAATTCATTTATTTAATCATTATGCAATGAAAATCATGTAGAACGATTCACATCACATCATGGAGACGGTATTCTGTACGTACGCACGAGCGATGATATCGTTCCCATGATCGTGGAATTTTATTGGAGTGTATGTATACCATTTCAGAATCAATATCGGTTTACAATAATGATATATAGTTATTATTTACACCATTATACCCATCCAATTAAGGTGGTGGTGGAAAATAGATTACACCACGATGTGGAGACGGTATTCCGTACGTACGCACGTGCGGTGATTTCATTTTCCGTAGGATGGATAAAAGGTGAAATAGGGTTGTTTCATACTTATAATATCATATATGTATATGAGTGATACTGATGTTATTACTTCATAGTGAAAAAACTAAAGAAGAAGAAGTGGAAGAAGAAATAATGTTGAAAGAATCGGTAACGGACATTACCTCTTCTTTGAAGCGCCTCTTTGAGACCTCCTCTTAGGGCACTAAAATTGGTATTTGAAGAAGACCAGGACATCTAGGATGTTTATAGGGAAGTTTAAAGAGAATTTGGTAGGTTTTGGCCGAGATAGAAGGCTCAAAGGGGTGTGAGGGAGAGAGGGAGGAGGTGCCCTTTTATAAGGGAGGAGAGGGGAACCTTTGGAAAAACCAAAAATATTATTTTGTTATAAAGTCATATTCTGTTTTTTATAGCTATAAATTTAGTTATTTTGAAGAAAAGATGGGGATGGGTCTAAATAATCTCATCATGTTTAATTTAGACATGTTTAGGTATCTATTTTAACCTTATCATTTAGATTTAACTTTAAGTTAGATAATTTAACTTTTATCGTGTCTTCTTGTTTTCTTACACTATAAGGTTAATAAACTTAATATAACAAGCCAAACGAACCCCAAGTTGTTTATTATTAATATATATAACCTTATCTAAATCATTCTCCAAACCTTATATTTTTAGGAATAAAATAACAATTAATAATATAATATTTATTTAAAACCTATTTTATGTCAATTTTGACACTATTCGGTAATTGATTTTTTTGTGAAAATCATAACTGAAATATTAGTTCTAAAAATGTTAATCAAATCAATACTAACATATCATGTTAACCTAGAAAATTAGTATAATTCATAAAATGTCTTAAATTACATTTGTTTGGGTATTTATAATATCAATTATATCAATATTTCATTAATAAGATAATTACTTCATCATCATTCTGTCACAAATAAATTAAATTATTTAAGTCTAAAAATTAAAAATAATATACCATTATGTAGGAAATCGTTTTATATTTCTAATGAATATTTATAATCGAATTTATCCTATGTATAACCCTATATTAAAAATGATTTAGTTATTAAACATTGATTTTAACTATTTTAACCCTTCTTTAAATAAATTAATAATAAATGTCCTAATCTAATCCAAGTGGGCCTAAATGGTCATATTTTATTCCTAAGGTTGTTTTTGGTCGAATTAAACTTATCCAATAGAATTAATACATGTTTTGGGTAATAATAATATCATTTTTACCCTTAATTACCCTATTTACTTTTAACCGTGGTAAAAAAAAATAAAAAGTTACTATTCAACAACAATTATTTTTATCTCATTGAACCACATTTTAGTCTCTGATATTAACTGTGTTTCTCGGATTTTTGAAATTCCACTTACAGAAGCGGTAAAATTAAGTTTTGTATTAATTTGGAAATTCTCCAAGGAGGTGGGTAAAAGATGGAGAAAAGTTCAATAAATTTTTTTATATATCTAAAATTATTATAAAATCACTCCAATTAATTGTATTGAACTTATATTGGTGTTATGTATCAATTTTGACCTAAAATAAATTTAAATAATTATTTAAATAAAAATTCATTTTTTAAATAGTAACCCAGTGTTTTCACTATTCATAAAAAATTTAACTTTTTCAGAAAAATACCAAAATTTCACCCTAGGATAATTTTGATATTCCTAATCCAAAAATGAAGACCATTTTGAAAAATAAAAATTACAAAATTTAAAAAAGTGGGTATTACTATTCATAACAGCTAGTTTTAATAATCTTTTAATAGCATATCATCATTTAGTGAAACACGGTATTGCATACGACGCAAGCTATCGAGGAAGGTTGCGATTACGTGTAAAGCATGCCAAGATAGTGTTGTGTGTAGTGAAAGATTCCTTTGATGAATAATATAACATAAAAACAAAATATTTCTCATAACAGTCTCAGGTGTTTCATTCTACCCCCCTTAAAATGAGTTTCGCCCTCGAAATTCGTCACTTTGTAGCAAAAAGATGAGGATACCTCTCCATCATCATATCCTTAAGCTCCAATGTAGCTTCTTAAAATTGGTGGTTCCTCCATAAAACTTTCACCAAGATACTGGTCTTGTTCCGTAGGACTTTTTCACTACGATCGAGAATCTCTATCGGCAGTTCTTCAAAAGAAAGGTCTTGATCCAGCGGTACAACTTCTGAGCTGAGTACATGTGAAGGACCAAGTATGTACTTTATCAAGAGAGATACATGGAACAAATCGTGAACTTGGGAGAGATTCGGTGGAAGTGCCAATTGGTAAGAAACCTTCCCAACACGATCCAGTATTTCGAATGACCTAGGGCTCAGCTTTCCCTTCTTTCCAAATCTCATTACTCTTTTCCAAGGAGATATTTGTAAAAACACTTTATCACCCACTTAAAACTGTAGGTATTTTCTTTGGTTGTCGGCATAACTTTTTTGTCAACTCTAAGCAGCTCTGATGTGTTGTTGAATAGATCTGACCTTTTCTGCCATCTCATCAACAATATCAGGTCCTAATAGCTTTCTTCCCCCAACATCATCCCAGCATGTTGGAGTCCTGAATTTCTTTCCGTAGAGAGCTTCATAATGAGCCATTTGAATACTGGAGTGAAAGCTATTATTATAAGAAAATTCCACCAAAGGTAGATGTTGATCCCAACCACCTTTGACATCCATAGAGAAAGCTCTCAACATATCTTCTAGTGTTTGAATTGTCCTCTCAGACTGACCGTCTGTCTGAGGATGATAAGCAGTGCTGAAACTCAACTATGTATCCAGAGTATGCGGAAGACTTCGCCAGAACTTTGAGGTAAATCTCGGATCTCGATCAGATATAATGGAAAGTGTTACTCCATGAAATCTAACCACTTCCTTTAAATATATCCTGGAAAGATGATCTAGAGAGAAATCCTCTCTAATAGCAATGATGTGTGCAGACTTTGTAAGATGATCAACTATAACCCTGATAGCATTATTGCCTTTAGATGTTTTAGGAAGTCCGGTGACAAAGTCCATAGTGATGTCTTCCCATTTCCATTATGGTATGGGTAATGGTTGTAACATCCCCTTAGACATCTATCTCTCAGCTTTGACTTGCTGACAAACCATGCATCGAGAGACATATTCAGCAACATCTCTTTTCATGCCATCCCACCAGAAGTATTCTTTCAGTTCCCTATACATCACTGTGATTCCAGGATGAATAGAGAATGAAGAACTACGAGCCTAATCTAGAAACTCCTTCTTTAATTATGGTATGGGAGGAACACAAACCTGATTCTGGAACATTATTATCCCATCACAATCAAGGTTGAATTCAGGAACATTTCTCACCTTCTTTTGTAACTATACATCTTCTTTCTGCGCCTCTTTAATCTTCACATGTATAGATGGTTGAAAATTCAATTGAGAAAGATATGATTTTACACTTCCATTATAATTCCATGATCCATCCTTTGTAAATCCATAAATATTGGAACTTTTTTGATCCTCATCCTGGATAAGATAGCATGGTCTTGTCGACTTAATGCATCTGTCACCTTGTTTTCTTTCCCAGGGTGGTAATGAATTGAGTAGTCGTAATCCTTAATCAGCTCCAACCATCTTCTTTGGTGCATATTAAGCTCCTTTTGTGTGAAAATATACTTTAAACTTTTATGATCAGTATAAATATCACACCCTTGTCCATAAAGATAATGCCTCCAAATCTTTAATTCAAAGATTACCGCAGCTAACTCCAAATCATGAGTTGGGAAATTTTTCTCATGGATTTTCAACTGTCGTGAGGCATAATCTATCACCATATCATTTTTCATAAGAACACACCCCGACCCCTTCTTGTATGCATCACTGTAGATCACAAACCTTTCTCTACTATAAGAATGTGTGAGTACAGGTGCACTGGATAACCTTTTTTTTAACTCCTTGAAATTATATTCACATTCCTCTGTCCAAACAAACTTAACTCCTTTCCGAGTCAACCTGGTGAGTGGGTTAGATGATCGTGAAAAATCTTTCACAAAACGTTGATAATATCTAGCCAAACCAAGAAAACATCGGATCTTGGTTACTGTTGTTGGTCTCGACCATCTTTCGATAACCTTTGTTTTTGCTGGATCAACTGATATCCCCTCTTTTGAGATTATATGACCCAAAAATGAAACTTTTTGAAGTCAAAATTCACACTTGGTAAATTTGTAATAAAGCTTCTCCTTTCTTAGGGTCTTCAATATAATTCTCATGTGATCTTCATGTTCTTCCTTGCTCTTTGAATATACTAGAATATCTTCTATAAATAATACCACAAACTGATCAAGATAGTCTCTAAAGAATCTATTCATTAGATCAATGAAGATAACAGGGGCATTAGTAAGACCAAATGGCATCACTATAAATTCATAGTGTCTATACCTTGTACGGAAAGCCGTCTTTGGTATGTCCTTCCTTCTGACCCTTAATTGATGGTACCCTGAACGAATATCAATCTTGGAAAAGTATTGAGCTCCGTGTAGTTGGTCAAATAAGTAATCAATGCACGAGAGAGGATATTTTTTCTTGATAGTGATCTTGTTAAGTTCTAGATAATCAATGTAGAGTCTCATTGATCCATATTTTGTCTAAAAAATAGAATAACTGCTCCCCAAGGTGACGCACTAGGGCGTATGAATCCTTTATCAAGATTCTCTTGGAGTTGCTTCTACAATTCCTGCAACTCAATTGGGGAAATTCTATAAGATGTATTTGAAATAGGTAAAGCACCCGGTACAAGTTCTATTGAAAACTCAACTTCACAATTTGGTGGAAGACCCGATAATTCCTCCCAAAAGACATCATCAAACTCCCGTACAATGGGCATATTATTAATCGTGAGTTTCTCTCCAACCATTTGAGATAAATAAACTTCATTTAGTGGAATCAAGACCCATAAGATGGAATAAATTTCCACTGGAAGGTTATGTTCATTCTTGCATCGATAAACGATCATAGATTGATCTGGAATATGAAATGTGACTTCCATTTTTTGGAAATTGATATGATCTCCATATAAAGAAAGCCAATCCATGCTAATAATCACATAAAATTCCACTATATGAAGGATCACCAGATTTTCAGGAAGCACTTTCCCACAAACTTCAATCGGAGAAGAATTATAAACTTTTGATGCGACTATTGTTCCATTAGGGGTTGTCACAGCTAACTCAACATCTAATTGTTGAGGTAATACGACAATAACCTTATAAAATTCTTTAGAAATAAAAGAGTGGGTGGATCCAGAATCAAATAAAATATTTTCTACTTTATAGTGGATGGTAAGTGTACCTTTCCCCACTTCGTTATCATAATCCACATCGTTGATAGAAATTGCATGTGACTTTCCTTTGTCTTTAGCCTTAAGAGTTTGTTGACGTCGATCATCATTAAAAACCCTTGGATTAGGGTAATGATTGGCATAATTCCCCATTTCCATGCATTTGTAACATTGAATTGTAGGAGGTTCAATCTGTGTAGCCTTTTCTTTGTTCGCATCACAAGAAATATTCTTCCCATCATTGCAGCATTCAAATGCCTGATGACATTCCTTTCCACATTTGAAACATTTACTTGTCCCTTTAAGACAAATCCCTCCATGTTTCTTTCCACACTTTGAGCATAAGTGAAAACTCATCTTCTTTTCAGTGTGTTATTTAGATTTTCCTTTGAATTCCATTTTCCTCTTCTTATAAAACACATATGAACGATGAGTTACTCCAATCTTCATCTTAACCTTGAGGGAACATCGAAGAATTTCCTCATAGCTATTGAAGTCCCTTATGGCTAATGCCCTTCTAAGACTTGGTTTTAAGCCACTAAAGAATCGATATATCTTACTCTCAGGTTGGATAATAATCCCAGAAGCGTACCTTGAAAGTCTTGTAAAATTTGATTCATAGGTGCCAACAGATTCATCATCCTTATGCTTTAGTTCAAGAAACTCCTTCTCCATATTTGTTCTAATAATACGAGGGAATTACTTATTGAAAAATAAGTTCTTGAACTCATCCCATTCCATGGACTCAATTTCATCCCTTTACCTCGTATTCTTAATAAGATTCCACCATTGATTAGCATCACCTTCCAAACGATACAATGATATAATGACTTTATCATGTCCAGAACATTGAAGAACTGAAAATATCTTTTAATTTGTACTGATCCATTGGTCAAACACTAATGGATCAGTAGACCCGCTAAATGAAGGTAGACGCTACCACATGAAGGATTGAACATAATGTTGCTCCTTCCTTTGCTCGTTTGGATGTCCTGCATGATTCATAGCTTGAGAAAGTTGTGTGAGAATGGATACAAGATTTTTCATTCCATCTCCCATAACGTTTGGTTGCTCAAGGGGACAATCATTGCATTTCCCATCACATTCCGCACTAACACAGTTCCATCGGGTTCCATCTATTGACTAAAACCAAGAAGAATCGTGTGAGCAACACTAATTATAATAGGAAAACCACATAATCAAGAATAAAATTTTACACTTAAGGAATTATCATAGGTTATTCATGGCCATTTATAAAACACTAAGATTGTGTTCTATGCTTAGACATATCCTTAGGGTTCTTACTAAGTCTTTTACTTCCTAGTTTGCAAAGGTTCTCTATACCTTTCCTCTAATAAAAACTATAACGACCCATACTTTACATACATTGTTATTACTTCAGAATTGAAGTACAATTATTACAACATATAACAAAACCAGGAAACGACTGTATAGGTATAGTGTCTTTAGAAACTGGGAAACATAAACAACTAGTTCATAAATCATCTACGTTGTCTCCCATTTATTTGAACATATCTAGAGTCCCTTTTTGGAATATCCTACTTAATAACCTTCTTCCTGACCTAGGGAAAGAAAATATACAAAAGGGTGAGCTCAAATTCTCAGTAAGGGTAAACAAAAGAAATATCAATCACATCATATTCATAAGAACATAACATTTTGGAAATCATAACCTGCAAAAGAGATCATAATTTCATAACATGGGATAAATCACTGTAGTGAAATGTAATCCCAATAATCATAACATAAAACATGAAAAATTGTGTCATACACACATAATCATAGAGAATCATTTCTTATTAGTCAAGACTCATTTCCAAGACTATCTTAGTGGACAAAGTCCATTTTTGAACTGAGTTCACTCCTCATTTCAGTCCTGTTTCACTGAACCGGTTTAACCTGTCGTTCTAGCCATGTCTGTCTCATGAGATATAAATCTTTATCCAATGCATTGGAGGGAGATATAGGTCCCACCCATCTTATAATTATACCATTTTTATGTGTGACACAAAATCATAAATCATATAGCATTGCATAACCCATGTAATAAAAATGGGATTCTTAAACATCATGACACCATAAAACAATTCATATAAGATAAAGGAATTCATAAAAATAATTCCATCACAACATAATCAAATAAATGTAATAATTGTGATATAAACATAATCCTATATTATCTTAGATGGAAAATAATTTTGATAAAACACTTCAACTCCATTCTTGAGGAAAATATCCTTACTACTTCAAACACATTTTTCCTTTCTTAATATGTCATACAATTCTAAACTAAAAGAAGTTGATTAAAAATAAACTTGAAAACATATGAAGGAAGCTTCTGAAAATAATTTTTAAAAAACCCATTCATGCCGTATAAGTTAAAAAAACACTCTTCTCTTACTTTTGTCAGAAAAGTCAAAAAGTACCTCGTACGAAAAATGACAAAAGACTCCTTTCATATCTTTTACTAAAAACTCACCGAACGGTAGAATTGGATTTAAAAAATTTTAGTTGGATGGAAATAATATTACATATTGAGGAAACATTGATGTGGATGATAAAATACGCAACACTAAATACCAAAGTATAAACAATCTCGGATAAAAATGAGATTGTGATATTTTCCCTTACCTTAGGTCCGATTTGCTTCGTAAGTGTCTGAACCTTCTGTATAATGATTTATATAATGTAATTTACTTATTCAAGAATCATAATTATTTTTATGACATCATATATGGTAATATTCTTAGCTTCTTGTTAGTAATATTTCATTGCTACTTATTATTCGGGTGTTTATTACTTTTTGTTCTTATGCGTGTTTTGTTGAATAAATTCTTATTCTTATTTTTAGGTTATAGATACTTCATTTACATAATGGTATTAGTGTGATACATATCATATTTATTCACTAAATTCATTTATGTAATCATTATGAAATGAAAATCATGTAGAACGATTCGCATCACATCGTGGAGACGATATTCCGTACGTATGCACGAGTGATGATATCGTTCCCATGATCGTAGAATTGTATTAGAGTGTATGTATACTATTTAAGAATAGATATCACTTTACAATAATCATATATAGTTATTATTTACACCATTATACCCATCCAAGTAAGGTGGTGGTGGAAAATAGATTACACCACGGCGTGAAGACGGTATTCCGTACGTACTCACGTGCGGTGATTTTGTTTTCCATAGGATGGATAGATGGTGAAATAGGGTTTTTTCATACTTATAATAACATATCAGTATATGATTGATACTGATGTTATTACTTCATAATGAAACTACTAAATAAAAAGAAGTGGAAGAAGAAATAAAGTTGAAAGAATCGGTAACGGTCATTACCTCTTCTTTGAAGTGCCTCTTTGAGACCTCCTCTTAGGGCACTAAAATAGGTCTTTGAAGAAGACCAGGACCTATATGATGTTTCTAGGGAAGTGGAGAAGATAATTTTTCAGGGTTTGGCCGAGCATGAATGCTCAAAGTGGTGTGAGGAAGAGAGGGAGGAGGTGCCCTTTTATAAACAAGGAGAGGGGCACCTTTGGAAAAACTAAAAATATTATTTTATTATAAAGTCATATTCGGTTTTCAATAGCTCCAAATTAAATTATTTTAATGATAAGGTGGGTATGGGTCAAAATCATCTCATAAAATAGAATTTGGACAAGTTTTGGTATCTGTTTTAAAATTATGATTTAGATTTAACTTTAAGTTAGATAATTTCACTTTTACCGTGTCTTCTTGTTTTCTTACACTATAAGGTTAATAAACATACTATGAAAAGAAAAAAAAACCCCAAGTTGTTTATTATTAATATATATAACCTTATCTAAATAATTTTTCTGAACCATATATTTTTATGAATATAATAACAACTAATAATATAATATTTGTTTTAAAAACTATTTTATGTCAATTTTGATACTATTTGGTAATGGATTTTTGTGAAAATCATAACAGAAATATTATTTCAAAAAAAGTTAATTAAATAAATAATAACATATCATATTAACATAGAAAAATTTTAGAATTCATAAAACGTCTAAAATTACATTTATTTGGGTATTTATAACATCAACTATGTCAATATTTCATTAATAAGATAATTATTGCATCATCATTGTGTCATAAATAAATTAAATTATATAAAGTTTAAAAATTAAAAATAAAATACCATTATGTAGGAAATATTTTTATATTTCTAATTAATATTTATAGTCTACTTTATCTTATGTATAACCCTATATTAAAAATAATTTAGTTATTAAACATTGATTTTAACTGTTTTAACCCTTCTTTAAATAAATTAATAATAAATTTCATAATCTAATCCAAGTGGGCCTAAATGGTCATATTTTATTCCTAAGGTGTTTTTTTGTCTAATTACACTTATCCAATAGAATTAGGACATGTGTTAGGGTAATAATAATATCATTTTTACCCTTAATTACCCTATTTACTTTTAAATGTGGAAAAAAGAAAAAAATTACTATTCACAAATTTTTTTTTATCTCATTGAACCACATTTTAGTCCTTGATATTAACCGTGTCTCTTGGATTTTCGTTATTACACTCACAAAAGTGGTAAAATTAAGTTTTATGTGAATTTGGAAATTTTCCTAGGAGGTGGCTAAAAGACGGTGAAAAGTTCAATAAATTTTTTTATATATCCAAAATAATTATAAAATGACTCCAATGAATTGCATTGAACTTATATAGGTATTATGTATCAATTTTGACCTAAAATAAATTTAAATAATTATTTAAATAAAAAGTCGGTTTTTAAATAGTAACCCAGTGTTTTCACTATTCATCAAAAGTTGAATGTTTTCAAAAAAATACCAAAATTTCACCCTAGGATAATTTCGATATTCCTAATACAAAAATGAAGTCCATTTTGAAAAATGAACTTTACAAAATTTCAAAAAGTGGGTATTACTATTCATAACGGCTAGTTTTAATAATATTTTAATAGCATATCTTGTTTAGTGAAACTCGGTATTGCGTACGACGCAAGCTATCGAGGACGGTTGCGATTGTGTGTAAAGAAAGGCAAGATAGTGTTCTGTGTAGTGAAAGATTCCTTTGATGATTTATATAACATAAAAAAAAATTTATCATAAATTTCTCGAGTGTTACAGTTGAGAATGGGTGGTTCCATTGTTAATGGTTATAAGTAAAAAACTTCTATATTTCCAATTGAATGATTTTAGTATAAATTTTGTTGATTTCAACCAAAAATTCTATTGTACTTATACTTTGGACACAAGGAGACATTATTCATGTTCATGAATGAATGTTGTTTATGGTGTTTAATACTCAAATATTAGTTTATTAATACATGAATCATATGCAATGTGTGATTAATGTAAAATTTAAATACTTATATACCTAGTTATAGAAAGATTATTATTTTTTAAGTAAAAATAAGTACTTATAAAGGATATAAATAGTATAGTTTTAGACTCCTTAAAGATAAATACCTAATATAATTTCGTCATGATTATGCACTTAGTTTTGGGAAAAGAAAACATTATAAATAAAGTTAAACCACAAATATTTTAGAACTATTTTAGCTATGGAGAATGAACTATTCCAATTAAAAGCTAGTGTAAAATATACATCATCAGACTCCTTTTAGTGTTTATTAAAAAATGTGAATTTAAAGTATAGTATATGAATGGTTAAAAGATAGCATATCCATGAGGATTGTGTGAAGAATAATATCGTGATCAAACATTCACCGATCATTTTAATATAGAATGGAGTAATTCATAAACTTATACTACCATATACACATAAAATATATTTTGCTAATAAGTTTTATTGATGATAAGTCTTAAATGATAACATTTATCAACAAAATATAGTGTGGATAAATTCTTAAATTCACATTTCCATATACACATCAGAGTAATGATGTAAATAAAAGGTTCATAAATTCTAAAACTTATGCATTTTAGATACTTCCATTTTTCATGATATGATATAAAAATACTGATATTATACCATAATAAAATTCCAAATATCCTGACTATTGAATATCATACGAGTTATAGTATGATTTGAATCCATTATGTTATAAGAACATTTTTTATGAGATGTTTTTTCTTGAGGAGATAAATAAACTTGCATCAAGAAAAACACAATACGCATCTAATGTCATTATACTAAAAATTTATTGTGATAAGAAGGAAATACATATATTAAAATTTTTTTAGTCATATGATAAAATAAATTTCTATAAAATTGTACACATATCTACTTGAGATTGTGGGAGAAATATTGAATAGGATTTATCCAATTAAATGGATGCATAAATTGTTTTCAAAGGATGAATTTCCACTAAAGCTCAAAGAAGTGGAAATATCTGGAGACAGAAACATCATAGGAAAGATGAAACCATTTTGGGGGTTTTATATTTACCAAGGATGGTGATACATTATTCAATGTGGGTAATAACTCTTACATGTAATAAGTAAATGTGAATTAGTGATAATTGAAAAGAATAATAAAAATTAAATAATGGAATCCACGTATCAACATACATGGGATTATTAATTTTGAATATTTGGGTGGGTATTCAAGATAAATTATAAATGGTTTGTACAATCATGGTACCAATAACACTCTTTTTGTAATACCAAGATGTTATACCAAAATTCATTAGACATTTACCTGTCATAACTATAATGAAAAGACTTAGATACCCTCTCAATACTATCACCCAACCAGATCTTCCATATACTCGATGGGTATTCCCAATCCCCATGGGTTGTGACTAGAACCTGTGTATCAAATTATAACCATTGGGAATGATTTCACCGACCTAAACCAATAAAATTGAATATATAAAAATATAAGATAAAAACAATTAAAGATAAAAATATATTCCATAACAAATTTATAACAACAGAAGCGATAAAACTGAAAAGTAGAGAAATAATATCCAAGAGACTAACAAATTGAAAATGATGGAAAAACTAAAATAGTTACTCCAATTTCTCCATATGATAGCATAGGAAAAACTCCAACTATCTAACCCCAATCTTCCCAAAACTGAGATGTTATAAAACCACTCTACCTCACTGTGATTCCTTTACTTTTCCTATATCTAAAGACCAAACTGGGTTTATGCACTGCCAAAGGGGTGTATAAGGTGTGAGCCAATATGCGTAGTAGGATCTAAACCATGTGTTAAATAATAATATCTATACAATTATCCAACCAACTAAACATTAAATAAAACAATTTATGGTAATAATTTTAATAGTTTTTATATCAATATCATTGAAAAACCATTCAATTCTTCATTTTTTCACTTTTTCAAGTAAATATGGAAACATAGTTTAAACTAATTTCATATACATATATAAAAACTAATATATAAAATAAAAACAAATAGTTTATCACATATTATAAAAAATCCATTATATAACTATGAAAAACATCACAAAATGGATAAAATTATTGGAAACATAACTCTAAGGATAACACTAGGTCAGGTTAGGTAGGACACTGATACCAAACATTGAAAATAATGAATTAATCAAGATATCAAACACATTAATCAAGTATATATATCACAATTACATGAAATAATGTGAACCCCAGACTTTTTTAACAACTCTATAGAAAAAGAGGCCTAGGGAGTAGAGGAAATCCCCATGAGAAACCCCCAATCGATGCATCATATCACAAAATATTCCAATGAAGTACCCAAGGATTAACATGTGCTATATTTTCAAAATTAATTCATCTAAACATTTTCATCAAACCACAATTTGAAGACCCCATCAAAAAACCATTTCACATAGATTTGAAACCCCTTTTTTCTTTAACAAAACAATGAAAAAACATATTTTATAAAAACTTATTTCAACAAACACAAATAAAATCAGTAAATCATGCCATTTAAATTATAAAATAATTTATAAAATAATATGAATAATGAAGTCCACCAACAAAAGTTAGATATAGAACCTCCTTCCCCAAAACTTGGTTTGTACAGGCCTGTAATGGGATCCACCAACATGGAATAATAGAAAACAAAAATATAGGCCCTATAACCAATCCAAACATCTTATAATTTATTCAATAAAACAAATCGTTTTGTATAAGAAGATTAAACATCACATAACTCATGAGAAAACACCCTCCTCATAATAAGTAACAAGGAATCTACCCTCAGAAGAGGGTCAGAAAATGGATCTAGAAATTAATCAAGATAATAATCACCATGGGTCAGAAGATATGATAACACAATGAAATGGAACCAATGAAATCAATATTAATTAAGAAGTTGGAAAGGTTACACACCCATAGTGGTGAAACCCTATTTCAATAGTGATCAATCACAGAATGAACTGATTCAAAATGATTGCAGGTCCCTAAAATCCCTTGTCTAGAGCTCTATATTGAGAGAAAGAATCCATACAGATGAATGAATGAATAAATAACTCACATGGAGCCCTAAATTCCATTATCATGATATTTTAACACTGTGTAGCCCATTTACATTCCATGTTATCCATGGTGACTAGATACACTGGAAAACACAATACCTTATTTGTTAAAAACCCTATTTTTTAACATTAGAAGTTGTTTAATATATATACGACATGTAATCCATTCATAATATGTTCTAGATTCATGGAATCTCTCCTATATAATTTAAATGATGTGTACTCTAGTTATATGTCATGTATTTCACCAACATACTAAAGAAGACTACATTTTTACACAAACAACCCAAACCAAATCTGGTGTTCTTAAAACTCATGGAGAATACTAAAAATCCATTAAACTTTTATACTCAAACTCATTTAATTAAAATAAATTTGCATCCTTGAACATTCATCCATTTTTTCCAAAACATGATCATAATTCTAATGAGTCCGAATATATACCCAATTAAAGTGGAAAATAATTAATGTTATGGGAAATACCTTAAATACTATATCGAGATGTTATAATCTCCCCGAAATATAAGATACCATCCTTGGGAAGTCATGTGGAGGAATTGAGTCCATAAAATATGTTAATCCTCTTTTAACAAATCAATGACTCACACACCCAAGTCTCATGAGAATTTGATATGTGATACCATAACACTTTGGCCAATGAAATCGACTTCCCAAACAAGACTTTTACTTGAGAGTCAATGATCTATACTAGATTCTCTATAAAACATATTGCTCTATCACGATCTCTTCTCAACTCATAACATGTGGGGGATCAGGATGGTATTTCCTAAGCTAAAATATATGGAAGAAATCATGATTTCTCATAAACTAAATAGGAAATGGTAACCCATAAGTAACCTACCCACAAAACTCAGTGACCTCATGTGGTCCAACTTATGTCAGATCCAATATCCCTATTTAAAAGTTGATAGTGACCAAACTGAGGAGAAACATTCAACAAAACCATATCACCTATGACAAAATATTATGAAAACATTTTATGATCCTCAAAAGTCTTCTATTAAATCCAATATATAACTGGATATTAATTTATATATAGAATTATGATAGATGTATCCTGAACCAAACTCGGTCCCACCAAAAAAGCTTCATCCAAATCGTCCCAAAAAAGTGGTGATGTCCATTGGAAACCATACAAATCCTTGAAGTGATCCATTCTGATCAATGAATGATAACTATTTTTATAATATAACTAATCCATTCCAATATGGAAATCTTAAAATCCAAAAAAATCCAAGACACTTTCACGACACATTTCTTCCAAAATCTTAGTGGCAAGAACCATCTAATCGTCTATCTGTGGAAAGTAAGTTATACTTATCCTAAACTAATTTTGCATAACCTCTTAAATAAACCCATTTTATAACACAATTTTCTACACATATGGATTACCCTGATTTTAAACATTATTAGTGTCACTAATCAGAATGAAGTTGGATGAATTTTCAATTTGATCAATCCACACCTATATAAGAGTCCACACTTGGGGAGTCCATGGAAATATGAAAATCATTTCCATGCATAACACATTCCATTTCAAAACTGACACCAATATAGGATGATGCAATCTTGAAGGATTTGGATTCCTTACCTCTATCTATTGGTAGGTGTAATAGTGAGACACATAATATGAAAAATCACACTTTACACCTGGACATAAAAACTATTGAATAATATCATAACACATCTTCACAGTTCTTGGATGAATGAACCAAGAGGAAATAAGTGATCAAAAAACTAATCTTCTCACTGATTCTAGTATAATAAACTGATTCCTAAAACTAATAACACCATCTAAGGAGAGAGACCAAACATAAACTGTCTCCCCACCATATATAGTTTCTCGAATTCCTATGATCTTAACATCTATCTACTGAATTTTTATAACAGACTCAAGTAGGGATGGTGATAAATAAACAATATATAGAACCATATCTAAAACATCATCTTGAGAATCCAGATTTAGAAATATCTGTAAGGTTCCACTCTTCCTGCATTTCAAATTTCTATTGTGATGGATATATCTTACGAAGAGTTTCCATGAATCCATTGCACTTCCACAGGGTGTAGGCTATGTAGAATTGAGAAGTATGATGGTTTTATACCATCCTCCTTTATCTATGAATCATGTATATATGAGATAATATGTAGTTTAGACTATTATATATTGGAAATACGATGAAATTCTCCCCAAAAAATAGTGCGGTAAATATTCTAGAACATACATAACTTTGGAAAGATATATATCATGAGTGGGATAATTCTTATCCTGTTGTTGAAGTTAACAAGGGTCATAAGCTAAAAATTTATCATCCTCCAGGAGTATAGATTAAAAAATACATTATCTGATTTTGTTAAAACCCCATACACCTTATTGGGATTCGTTATGATCAAAATAAGAACTGGTTTAAGAAGTCTTTTGAACACTTTGAAACAAGACATGCACTTTTATTCCCATGTGAATTACACCCAATTACTTTTAATATAAGTAAATTGTGTCTCCATACATGATAAATAATTGATTAATCATTGATAGTATCATGAAATAATATGTAACCTATGAATCTCAAAGTCATTTTGTGGTTCTTACAATGAAATAAACAACTTTCCCCTTTCCATGATCAATTAAAATGCCATGCTCGGAAATAAAAATCCCTAAGAACATCGTGTATTGGAGCATGAAATTTCATTTTGATAGATTTACATACAAATGGTTACTTCTTATTAATTAAAAAACTATATTGAAATGGTGTTCATGATTGTTATTGGACCACGAATATACTAAAATTTCATCAATGAATCCAACAAAAAAATTAGTGGGATACTGATAGAATATCTAATTCATCAAATACACATAAAATATAAGAGTGTTAGTAATATCAAATGGAATATCAAGATATTAATAAGGGGCATAGCTTCAATAGAAATCCATCATCAGTATATCAGTCACATGAACTCTAAGATATTGATAACCCAACTGAAGATAAATATTTTAAAAAACACATTTCATGCTTTAAATGATCAAACAAATCATCCTCATTAGGAAAATATTGATTATTTTTAACATTTACTTAGTTCCGTATCCAAAAGTCTATACACAATCATGGTGAACCATCTACCTTCTTCTCAAAGAGAACTGGGTGTGCCCAAGGTGAATCACTAGGGTGACTATAACTCTTTTCCACTAGATAATTCTACGAAATCTTGTTCTCTTTTAGATCCACTAGTGCCATATGATATTATGGTATCGAAATTGGATTCATAACTAGTACCAGGTCAATAATAAAATATACCTCCCAATCTAGAGGAATATACTATGATAATATTATAAAAATTGTAAGAAAACAATTGGAAGATCAAAAAAATAATAAATGTAATTTGGAAGAACACATACTACAGACTAAAAATGTTTATCTCTATGTGGGATGGTCTGGCATGACCGGGCCTTTGACCCCACTCTCCGTACAAAACTTGTTAGCTCCCATCTGCCTAATGAAATGAGAATCTTCGATATAATACTACATCAAAATGATAAGAAATAAGAAAATACATATCAATGATTATATCAAATAGATCCATATTGAGGAAAATAAAATTCCATACAAGCTCAAATCAGTTATCAATACTACACAAGATAGACATAAAATCACTTTCTCTTTCCTATTCCAATGATGTAGCACTAACTCCACATGAAAGGGACTGATCTCCATTGGGTGTGTAGTAATATAAAAAACCATATGGAGTTAAATGAGTGGAAACAATTAGTATCAAATAAAGAACCCGGAACTAATGAAAAAATAAATATGGTATCTCTCACTATCACTAGACCCACATCTACATCCATTGTAAAACAATCCAATTCATGATGGGGATTAACTCTTAAGGTCTGTGGCTAGATTCCCATAGTCTATAATGTTTCTGAATGATCCATAGTATATTTTGGATCTAATGATCCCTGAACATTTTTTAGAGTAGACATATACTTATAGATATTTTTTTGATTCACATAACATCCAAAACTACAAAAAATATTTACAGGGTGAGCATATGAACGTAGGGAGTGTCCTGCCTTTCAACACCAATAAAAATTGAGAGGCACATGTCTAGATGAAACTAGAGGTTCTTATGAACCATACTTATTAAAAAATACTCCACCACTTTTGTGATGATATTTCCACATCCACTATTATATTGGTGAACCAGTAAAGTCAAAACTAGGGGGATAGAAGAGGAAGTAAGTACAACCTTGCCTATGACACTCATATTATCCATCATAACCCTATCTACTATCTCCACATAGGTTTAATTATTCATCATAAATACATGTGATCTAACTTCTGGCTAAAAAACTGTTAGGCACGTCTGAGATTTCATTTGTTCATTTTTTACAACCACATGGGAAAAATGAACTAGCTCATCAAACTAATTGGTGTACAATGATGTCAAACACTTTCTCTACTATAAGGATAGGAACTCCAGATACTTCTCCATAATCATTGAATATTTAAAAAACTGAAAGAATAAGAGAGTATTTAAAATGTTCCAGTCCAAGACCACATGCTTATCCACCTGTACCGTGGAATCCCTCCTTTTTTTCTAACCATCAAGTCTTTAATCCATGCACATCACGTTGATATTTATAGGTGTATCTAGTAACCCAAAAATATGACCAGTATTTTCAATCCAATATCCACCTATTTAGGTTCATTTGTACATTTTAAGGATGGTAGATTCTCATGCAAGATCCCTAATAAATGATCCTAGTCTCCCATTGAATCCAGTTGTACCTCCACCAATGTGTTTTGAACATTCGATAAATTCCAGACAATAGAAGGAAATATATGCATGATATCCTCCATAAAATTCTAATTGATGATTGGATTCACTTGAAGGGATTTTTTTGCACGCTCCTATAGAACTCTCAAAACACATCTCTCAGACACTCTACTACAAATAATAATATAATAAATGATTTATCATAGAATAATATCAGTTCAAACCAAAAAAAACCCCCATGAAAAAATAGAGATTGATATTGAATCTCAAAAAAAGAGTCACACATACCAACTTCTAATGGTAACTTAAGTCTCATAAAATGACGAGTTATTAAGGAAAACATTAAAACCTACAATACAATAAACAAAAATAATATCTCTAGACTATCAAATGTCCCAAGAAAATGAATCTTAAGGAAAAACCTATGCTTTTGATACCATTTTGTAAAGAACAGACCTTGATACCCTCTAAATAGTGGAACCCAAACCGATATTCCAAATACCCATAGGGTGTTCCTAATCCCCATGAGCTAGAGACTAGCACCCAATCATGAAAAAAAAACAAAGTGAAGGATTTCACAAAACATAAAATGACAACATTGATAATATAAACAGAATATAGAGAAAAAATATAATATAAAAATATGTTCCCTAACAGATAGAGAAAACTAGAAACGATAAAACTGAAAAGTAGAGAAACTATCCCTTAGAGACATGTCAAAACTCAATGGATGAAAAAAATAATACTTCCACCCTAAAGACTTCATGTGATATTGTTTGAAAAACTCACATCGTATCACCACTAGCTTCCCAAATCTCAAATGATAAAAAAACATCGCCACCTCACAATGATTCCTTGCATTTCCCTCCATTGAAAGACATAACCAGGTCTACACACCACTAAAGGGGTGAATAGTGTATAATCTAATAGACTCAGTAGGTTATCACCCAGGTTTCCCATTAATATTATCTTTAAAATTACATAAGCATGTTAAAATTTAAGGAAAATAAGGCCTAATAATAGTTTCAATAATTTTTATATCAAAATGAAGGGGGAAAATAATAATTTTCCATTTTCCCACATTTTGTCAAAAAAGCAGATAAATTAGTTTCACACAATTTAATAAACATATATCAAACCATCTATATCAAATAAAATAAAATCATGTATCACATCACATATCAAATCCATGGTAGTATAGTCTAAAAAAGTACAAGACAAAACATCCCAAATCCACCAAAATCCTAAGTAACACCTTCCTAAGGATCCCACTAGGTCAGGATAACTATGAAGCTCATAGAAACATAAATAATGCTGCATTTATCATGCCACAATACAAATGAACCATGTTTAGAGAGTAGAGGAACTCCATTGAAAGTGAACCCCCCACAGGTCTAACAACTGCCTAGAACAACAAGCCAAAGGAAGATATGAAATATCTATGAGAAAACCTACAAATAGTGGACAAGATCTGTTACTTCACTTTACGCCAATGTACCTATGGGTTCCCATGTCATATATTTTCCAAATCATTTAACCAAACCATTTTTTCAAACCATGAATTGAAATCCATTTCATAAAACTATTTCATAGTGCTTCGAAAACCAGTTTTCCTTTACCAAAACTAGGGGAAAACCATATTTTATAAAAACCTATTTTCACACACACAAATAAAATCATTCAATCATATGATTTCATTTATAATAAAATTTATAAAATTACTAGGGAAATTAAGTTCACCGAAAAAGTATAGAGATAGAACCACTTACCTCAAAACCCTGGTCACACTTACCTGCAATAAGATCCACCGTGAAGGAATTAAACACAATGAAAAATGAGTCCCTTAAACTAATACACACATCTTATACTTGATTCAATTAAACAAGGAGGGTCATATACCACGAGGAAAAAACATTCCTCAAGAACACACACCAGTTATACCATATACAATTTTAATCGGCCCTTGTAACAAGTGTTCACAAAGAATCTATGATGGATTCAAGAGAATCATCCCCATTGGTCAATGAATTCCATAAAACAATGAAATTGTTACATCCTGGGTATTTATAGAATAGTATATATTCATATCTATTATATTTATGAATAAGATATTAATTTTATGTTACGGAGTACACCTTGTCTGATAGTGTACTTGACAAACAACAATGGGTTTCACTGAAATCTTACGTCGTACACAACATTGAGTTAAACTGAAAAATAATATAATATTATTATTATTCTTTCAAATTGTAGTTAACACATATCCATTGTATTTGAGAGAATTAATATAACTAACTATATTATTATTACAATTTTTTTAAATGTTTTAACATTTATCTAAATTTTTTTACATGAATGAAATGAGAATTAATCTGATTTCAATCATAAAATACTCTAATATTTTAAAAAGTCAGTTTTCCACATTTTGATGGTGGAGACGTTCAAAATATAGTTTTTTTCATTTTTATACTTCATATCTGAAAAAATAATATTCTTTTATAGAATAGGGAAATAAAAATTTACTTTGGATGAATTTTAGAAATTTTCTAACAATTTTCATTTTTTTAATTATTAGTGAAAAATACTGTATTTTATATCCAAATTGCATTTTAATCTAATTTATTTATATAGTTATATTATCTTATCTATTGTTTTTAAAGTATTATTTTATTATGTTTTATCATTTATTCAAATTTTGGTCATTGGTAGTAATTTCACATTTAAATTGGACATAAACACATGTTAATCTTTTAATAGTTGTTATTTATCAAAAACCATTATTCTGGTTTTGACAACAGGAAATAATTTTAAAATAGTTAATTAAACTTATATATTTTTAATTTAGAAAAATGGGTTCCATTTTTTGAATCATAAGGTCAAAATTATATAAATAGGTACCTATTATGTTTGGATATTATGAATAGTGACTTCAGTAATTATTTTGTTTACCACAGTTAAATGTAAAATTAGGTAAATAAGGGTAAAAATAATATTATTATAACATAAAACTACCATAAAACGTGTCCTAATATTTTTTTTATGAGTCACGGGTGGTCAAAAAAATATTTAGGAAAATGTTTTGGAATTTGGGAGCCAGTTGGGTGTGAAAATGACACGTTATAATAATGAATTTAAAGTAAGGGGAAATATTACATAAACTTGTATATTTTTACTTAACCAATTTTAATGTGTGGATATATAAGTGATATCTAGGAATATAAATATTCATTATAAATAAAATTATATTTCCAACATAATGGTAGTTTATTTATAATTTTTATATATTAAATAAAAAAATTTATTTATGACACAATGATGATGCATTTATTGCTTCCTAAATAAGGGATTCAAATAAATGATATTATACAGATTAAAATATATATTATATAACATAATTTATGTCATCCATGACTTTTTATATTAATAGTACATTTTTATACTTTTTAATGGTTTTGTTTGAAGGTATCTTTATGTTTGTATTTTACTTAAATACAATAAAGTGAATAGTGTAAATATTGACATAATTGATGTTTTATAAAATATAATAAATTATTAAATTATTTAAAAATACTAAAAATATTTTAAAATAAAAAAGTGATTATTATATGGTAGAAAAGATCATTAAGTGTTCAATTATGGAAAATTGACCCCATATATTAAGTTTAATATCTTTTTATGAACTAAAATGTTGTTACAAGTTTTAAAATTAAAAGATAATAATTATTGGTAAACCAAATAGATAAGGATTAACATAAATTCAATACATGTCTAGAAACTATTGGATGAAATAGTTTCAATGTATTATCATTTTATATTCTCCATATCTCAAGTTTGAGGCAATTGGAATAAAAAATTAATTTATATTACGTTAATATTTTAATACTTTCGAAGGTTTCCCCTCCCCTCTCCTATAAAAAGGATATCATCCCTCTATTTTAGTCACAAATCCAAATAATTTTATATAGTTAATTATAATTCAAATAATTTTCCTATAATCCATCCCCACATTATTGAATCCTTATTAATGGCAGAACACCCTTGTTATAGGTTTTTTGGTGTTCTTCAAAGGCGATCAACGGAAGACGAGGTATCAGTTTCTTTAGGTGTTTCTATTTTGTTTCTTCGTCCACTTCCTCAAAAATAACCTAAACATGATGTGATAATAAATCCTGTATAATAAATATCTTTAGATGTTATTAGGTTCATTTCATCCCCTAAATCCATCTCTACTTCCATCAAATGCAAATGAAATTAATCTTTTGTGTGTACGTGTGAATTATCACCTTCACTGACCAATTTTGGTCTTCTTCCATTACCGTCTATTATTATTGGTTATAATGATATAATTAGTCATTATATATGATATCCATGGAATATTAATCATTATTTGATAATTATATATCAATTTAATTATTACATCTATTTTCATAAAAATGATTGTGTCGTTCGTGCGTACATGTGAACTATAACCTCTATAATGCAGTGTAACTCATTTTTATTCATTATATCACTTGTATAATATATATATACGTTTATATAACTTATTATGATTATTTTAATAATATAATTATCACTATGGGAAGATAAAAGGATTATTACCTTATTTCCACATTGATCAATGAAAAATGGAATCTTTACTCATGTCCAGGTACAGGCTACCGTCACCAGGATTATAACGTTGTTTATTTTCCAAAACCATATTTAATGGCTTAATTGAAAGAATGTGAGTTATTTTTAAATTTTTTGAAAATTTCATGAATAATATTTTGGATATGATGTACTTATAGCCACATGGACTAGTGACATCAAACCATGTTCATTTTCGACTCAAGAACAGATTATCCACAAAACATCAGATATGAACTCAAATAATTAAATAATTATTATAACATGGTAATAAGTGATGTATTGGGAAATATAAACACAAAAAGGTTCTTAATCATGTAGAAATTTACATAAGTTAAATGTTCAGGAAGATAAATAATGACCAAGACAAGTCAGACTCACGTCTCAATCTCCTTTCATTGAGTTTTTTTTGATTTATATAAAACCTTCTTTTATATGGTGTATAATAAAGCCCTTGGACATTTAGTTCACCGGTTTTCAAAAGGATTTTTTTAATGAAGCATTTTACTAAAAATAGGAATATTTATTTTTAATGTATGTGGCGACAACGACCTTTCCGCCGCCGTGATAATTATTTTATATATGCCTTCCTCTACAAGTCGTAAGGTTTTTAAAAGGAAAATTAAATACCATATTATTTTTTAACATATTTTTGTATTGAAAATGGACTTAATAAGGGTTTCATTATATCAATATCTTTATATTATGACTTATGATTTCAATGTGAAAATGTTATTTTTTCCTTTATGCTTCTTCATATGTTATGATTATGTTATGGTTGTTGGGAATTGCTTATGTATATAGGTGGTTATGTGATAAAACAAGGGCCTGTGAGCACATGATATCCCCCCAATGTTTTGGGTAACGTGAATGAGGTAAATATTAAGGATTCTCCTATGATATTTAGGGAATATAATGTGATGGGTATTCCAAACATAACCATCAAGGTTTCCACCTGTGTAGTTGTGAAATCTACAATGTAATTATGTTATGATTTCTACAAGTTACCTTTATGACTTATTATTTCTATGAGTTATTCATTAATATTATGTTTATTGAGGTATGGTAAAGAGCATATAATTTATTAGTAAAAATTAGGATTTCATCGATTTGTTTTTATTCACGGAAAAATGTTTTATTTCTTTATTTTAAAACCATTACTGAGCTTTTTATGCTCATCCCATTTTTTGAAATGTTTTTCACGTGGTATAAGGAAGGGTTAGAGAAAGGATGAATTCAAGAAGTTTTTTATCAAGAAAAAAATTAATATTATAGTTTTATTTGAGGATTTTTATTTTTTTGAAAATAATTAGAGAGATTATAAGTGTTTACATTGTAATATTTGAGATGTAATGTATTAATAATGGCCTAATTCATTACAAATATAATCACGAAAAGATCCTCGATGTGAATTAAAGTCAAATTATTGACTTCTATTAAGATTCTATAAACTTTTATGTTTGGGGAATTATATTTGGTATCAAAGGATGGTTTAAATAAATTTAAGGGTTATGATATTATTAATATAATATATATAAATTATCTTTTACTTTACAGTCAAATTGAAATGTTATAGAATTTGAATATTACCATGTCTCTTCTTCTAAGATATGTCTTCATTAAAAATGGTTTTCCATTGATGAAATATGGTAGATTTGATGGGACAACATCAGGAGGAAAGAAAACTACCAAACCAACAACCAGAGATGGTCAGAATCAGAATTGAATAGTTTGTTGGAGTAATGGAATGTTTTACTCAGCTATAAAAGGAGTTAGTATCCTTACATGAGATCAGACATATCAACCATATAGGAACATGCCAATAGTGGATCATTTCATAAGGAAACATCCCAATCATTTATATTTTCATCTAACCCTATTATAGTTTAAGTGTGGAATAAATCATTGGAAAATTTTTTCGATGTCATGGGGTGTTTTGAAAATCAAAAGGTTTGCATTGATATTTTTTGTTTTGAAGGTGAAGCTTATCAGTGGTTTCCAATGGTTGAAAATATTAGGGACAGTGAGGAGTTTGATTCTCTTGATTTTTTTAATTCAATGGTATGTTTCTTGAGAAATTTTTTCCCAAGGTGGTTCGACATAGAATGGAAAGACAATTCATGGAATTGAGACAGTAGGATGAATCAGTGGCTGCTTATGAAGAAAAATTCACTCGACGGGAAATGTATACTCCAAATTTCATATGAAATCTTTATATTAAAATCAATATGTTTACATAGTATTAAAGATAATGTATTAATGGCAATTATCTTCTTGCGAGTTCAAAAGAAGTCAAAAACTTGTTTTCTGTTTGGAGAAGGTGTAAATTGAGTTTTTGGATGATCATGTGTTCTTTAAAAAACAACAGAATAAGAGGCCGAGGTGGATGAATAAATGGAATAACTATTCTATAATGTCTGATGGTAAGAAACAGAAGTTTACAGTTTGTGAAATTTTTTCTAAAAGGCACACTGGGGAATGCATTTTGAAATCATGTAAGGGATTCTGTTGTGGTAAAATGGGACACAAACCTCAAAATTGCACTTAATAAGATCAGGATAATGGTAAAAAAAAAATTTATTTAGAGTCATTAAAATGTTTTCAGTGCAATGAAATGGGTCATTATGAAAAGTAATGTCCTACGTAGAACGAAAATGATAAAAAGAAACTGAATACAAGAATAATGGGGAAGTAAAATATTTTGAAACTACTTCAGCAGATGTTGGGCCACCAAATTAAGTAGTATCAGGTACATTGTTTTTTTATTCAGGAAATCCCAATGTGTTGTTTGATTCATTGTCTACACATTCTTTCATTATTGAAAACATTTCTTGTAAATTATGAATTCCATCGAAAGAAATGAATCATAAACTTGTTGTTAAAAAACATGTGGGAAATTTTGAGAGAAAAATAAATTATAAGAATCTTATTATCCTTATCTTTGGAAATTATTTACCTACTAACCTTGTGTTTTTCCTCAAGTATATTTTGATGTTATTTTGGGTATGGGTTGGATTTCTATTTATCAATCTAAGATTGAATATATATCTAAAGAGGATTCTTTTTATAATTACGTTCAGTTTGTGTAAAACAACGAACTGTTACTGTTGATAACAAATTAGAAAGATGATAAACTAGTAAAATTTGGAAATGAATGTTACCTTGCACATATTTTTGAAAACAAAGGAAATATTCAGATTAAAGATGTGTGAGTGGTAAATGAGTATATTTATTGGTTTCATAATTATTTTCCTAAAATAATTTCTAATCGAGAAGTTAAATTTACTATTGAGTTGGTTCTTGATGTTAATCCAATTTGAAATCCCCCTTATCAAATGGATTAAATTAAACTTTTAGAGGTAAAGAATAAATTATAGGAGATATTATATAAAGGTTTCAATCAACCTACCAGATCACCATGGGGTGATTCTATAATATTTTTTAAAAATAAATATAGTTCAATGACACTTTCCATTGATTATGTTTCCTTGAATAACTTCATTATTAATAAAAAGTATCATTAAACCCATATTGATGGTTTGTTTGATCAAATATGGTGAGATCAGTTTTTAACAAAGATTGACTTGTGGCTCGGGTACCATTAGTTGAATGTAATGGACACATTCGTTCTGAAGACTGCATTTCGTACAAGATATGGCGAATATTTATTTTTAGTTATGCCTTTTGGTTTAACCAATACACCTGCTGTATTCATTGATCTTATGAATAGAATTTTCCATGAATTCATGGATATGTTTTTGGTTGTGTTGATTGATTATATTTTTTTTATATTCTAAAAGTATAGAGAATCATTAATTTCATTGAAGGTTTTTCTTTCAAACCTTAAAATAAAATAAAATCTATGGGAAAATCATCAAGTGTTAGTTTTGGTAACAATAAATTTCTTTCCTTGGTCACATTGTTTCTAATGAAGGGATAATATTTGATCAAGATAAAAAAAATGTTGTTAAAGAATGGTATAGACCCAAAAATATAACTGAGATATTTAGTTTTTTTGGTTTAGCGGGTTATTAATGAAGGTTTGTTGAAAAGTTTTACTGTCTATCTAGCCCAGTGACTATGTTAACTCGAATAGGTGTTAAGTTCACCATGAGAAAAGATTGTGATGAATGTTTTCCGGAATTGAAAAGAAGATTGTTTAATGATCATGTTTTGACATTTCCTTCCAAAAATGGTTAATTTTTTATCTATAATTATGCTTCATTGAAAGGAAATAGTTGTGTCCTAATGTATAATGATCAGGTAATTTTTATGATTCACGTCAATGGATATATCTTAACTTAAATAACCCTAAACATGATTTGGAAGTAGCCATTGTTGGTTTTGCTTTAAAAATATGGAGGCATCATCTGTATAGAGTAAAATGTGAAATATATAATGAACATAAAAGGTTGAATTATATATTTAAACAAAATTAATTTATCATGAGATAGAAAAGATGGATGGAATTAATCAAGTATTATGATAGCATGATTTATTACCATTCTTAAAAATAATAAAAGTGGCTGGTTCTTTGAGTTGAAAAATTAATGCTACATTAACCTAGTTATATTTGGAATGTGACACTTTGATTAATGATTTAATGAACATCATCATGGGTTTTTCTGGTGAGAAAAATTATTCTATTTTGTTTCAGGTGTCCGTGCAATCGTCTCTAGCAGAGAAAATAATTAAAGCACAGAAGGAAGAGAGTGAGTTGCTGGAATATGTAGAATTGGTTTAAAAGACTATGTTTCCTAAATTTAAAACTCCTAAAGATTGTTTTTTGAGGTTTATAATGGTATTATGTGTGCCTTGTAATTCATAGTTAAATAAAGTGTTATTTTTTAAAGCACATAGTTCTCTATTTTTAGTTCATCCTATCAGTACTAAGATATATAATTATCTTCAGGAGTATTTATGGTGGGATGGAATGAAACGAGATATTGATGACTTTACCCTAATATTTTTGATTTTTCAACACGTTAATGCTTTGTGATAGTTAACTAATGGGATTCTTCAGCCTTTTACAATGAAATAGTTGTAATCAGAAAATGTGTCCATGGATTTCATTGTGTAATTTCCAAAGACTTCTTGAGGTAATAATGAAATCAAGTTTATTATTGATCGATTGATTAAATCCTCTCATTTTATTCCTATTCAAGATACACAGTCTCTATATAAACATTTTTATTGAATATTAATGAGATAGTGTGGTTACATGGAGTTCCCCTTACTATTGTATCTAATCGTGATCCCATGTTCACTTCTAACTTTTGGAAAGTCCTTCAGAATTCATTACAAACTGAATTAAACTTCACTATGTATTTTCATCCTCAATTAGATGAGTAGTCAGAACAAACAATTCAGACCTTAGAGGATATGCTTTGTGCTTGATCAATGGATTACCAGGGAAGTTAGTATCAACATCTTTCTTTGGTTACATTTTCTCATAATAACAGTTTTCATTCTAGTATACAAATTTCACCATTTGAGGCATTATATGGAATGAAATTTCGAAACCCAGCTTTTTTGGATAAACTAGGAGTAGGAAGTTGATGGGACCAAAATTGTTAGAATATATGGCATAAAACGTTTAGTTAATTTACAAGTATATGAAAACAGCTCCGAGTAGGTAGAAATTTTATGCAGATATCCAGAGGAAGGATCATTCTTTCGAGGTAGATGATCAAGACTTTCCCAAATTTTCACTATGGAAAAGTGTGATGCGTTTTGGTAAGAAGGGAATGTTGAGTCTATGGTTCATTGGACCATATTAAATCATGGATATAGTTGGATTAGTTTAATATAGAGTTTCTTTACCCACAAAATGTGTTTCATATTTAAATGGTGAGAAATTATTTGTCAGATCCATCTAATGTTTTGTGTCCAGAGGTAGTTCAGTTGGAAGAGAATATTTCTTTTAAAGAATAGCCTTCCCAGATTCTTGACTGTAGATATAAAGTGTTGTGAAATATTGTTATTATTTAAGATAAAGTTTTTTGTAAAATATTTATGGTAGAATAGGAAACATGGGAATCAAAAAATTCTTTGAGGGATAAATACCACAACTTATTTGATAATTTAATAAAATTACAAATATGTAATTTCCCAAAGGGGGGAAGAATGTAACATCTCAGGTAATTATAGAAGAATAAATTTTAATATCTGTTAATTTTTATGAATAAGATATTAATTTAACATTAAATAGTACACCTTGTCTAATATCACACTCAACATGAAACAATGGGGTTCTTTGAAATCATACGTCGCACACAACATTGAGTTATACCAAAAAATAATACAATAATATTATAACTATTTTAAATTGTAGCTAACATGTAGCTAATGTATTGGAAGGAATGACAAAAAAATTTATTATGATTACACATGTTTGTTTAATATTTTTATAGTTATCAAATAATTTTATTGATGCTTAAAATGGGAATGAATCCAATTTTAAGCATAAAATACTATAATATTTTTTGAAGGTCGTTTTACAGCATTTTGACGGAGAACCCTTTTTAATTCTTGTTTTTGTAAAATTTATAATTTATATTTGACAAAATAAACATCTGATATATATGTGTGACATCAAAAGTAACTTTGGATAACTTTTTGGTATTTTTCTAAAAAAGTTCATTTTTTAATGATTAGTGAAAAATACCGCATTTTAAGAAAAACCCGTCATTTCATCTAATTAATTTATGTAGTAAATTTGTATTTTATATTTTTATTAAAGTGTAATTGTATTATTGTTATTTATTTAATCCAATTTTGTTCATTGTTAGTAATTTCATATTTAAATTGGACATAAGCACATGTCAATCTTTTGGTAGTTTATATTTCATAACAACCCGCATTCATGTTTTGAAAACATGAATTAATTTTAATTTTATTAATTAAACTTATATGTTTCGATTTTTTAAAATTTTATTAAATATTGGGAATCATAAGGTTCAAATTATTTAAATAGGCACCTTTTATTATTGGATATTATGAATATTAACTTCAATAATTATTATGTTTTATGATGGTTAAAGGGTATATTAGAAAAATAAGGGTAAAAATTATATTATAATAACATAGAAATACCATAAAAGATTTCATAATATTATTGGATGAGTCATGGAATACCAAATAAATACATAGGACTAAATATTGGCATTTGGGAGACACTTGGTTTGGAAAATGACATGTTATAATAATGAATTTAATGTAAAGGGAAATATAACATAAACATGTATCATTTTACTTAAACAATTTTATGGTGGGGTTTATTTAAGTGATATATATGACTATAAAGATTAAATTTAAATATAAAAATATTATGTACATCATGGTATTTAATTTATAATTTTCAGACATTAAATAAATAAATTTATATATTACATAGTGATGAAGCAGTTGTTTCTTCATTAATAAAGGATTAAAATAATTGATATTATACATATTAAAATTAATATTATATTACATAATTTATGTCAAAAATTAATTTTTTAGACTCTTATGACATTTTATTATACTTTTAAATTATTTTTTTGAAGTTATAACTCCTTTGGGATTTTAATTAAATTCAATAAATTGAACAGTGTTAAAATTTACATAATGGATGTTTTATAAAAATAATAAATAGTTAAATTATTTAAAAATTATAAAAATATATAAAAATTACAAATTGATTATGATATGGTCTAAAAGTTCATTAAATATTCAATTATTTAAAATTGACCCTATATAAGTAAAATTAATAGCTTATTAACAAATTTAAATGGTGTTACTACTTTTAATATTAAAAGATAATAATTAAGGGTAAACTGAAAGGATAACTGTTAAAATAAACACAATACATGTCTATAAAATATTTTATTAGTGGATTTATTTCTATTATAATTTTATATTCGTCATATCTCATGTTTTCACCGCTTTCATTAGAACCATAATTTATATTAATTTAATATTTTTAATACATTCTAAGGGTTCCCCTCCCCTCTCCTGTAAAAAGGCTCCCATACCTCTCTTTTAATCACACTTCCAAATCCATTTCGTTTGTCCAATATCTATCTTGGGCTCTTCATATAATCCCTCCCCACATTTTTGAAGCCTTATTTTAAGCATAACACATTTCTTAAAGGCGTTTATCTGTTCTTAAAATTCGATCAACCGAAGAAGAGGTATCATTTTATATAAGTGTTTCTATTTTTTTTCTTATTTATATTCTAAAAACTCATCCAGTAATGATGAGATATTATATCTAGTATCCTCAATCTATGGATATGTTATTATCTTAATATCATCCCATAAATCCATATATACTTACATTAAATGGAAAAGGAATCAATCCTTCATGCGTACATGTGAATTATCACCCCCACAGACCGATTAAATTTGTTTTCCATTTCCATATATTAAGATCTTTAATAATGAGAGAATTAACCTTCATACGTTATATTCATGAAATATTAATCATTATAATATAATAATATATCAATTATATTTTAACATCCATGTGCATAAAAATGATAAAGTCGTTCGTGCCTACGTTTGAACTATCACCTCCACAAAGCGGTGTGACTCATTTTTATTCATTATATAACTTTTATAATATATATATAAGTATATTTAAATGATAATGATGATTTTAAAAATATAATTATCATTATGGAAAGGTAATTTTATAATTACCTTATTTTGATAATGAACAATGAAAAATGGAAAGGTTACTCATGCGTACATATGGCCTACTTTCTCTATGATTATAACGTTGTTAATTTTTCATAACCATATTTAATAGTTTAAATTTAAAAATATGATAATTGATGAACAAGATATTGATGAACAAGATAAGTCAGAGTCAAGGTAAGGGCCTTCTTCTCAATATCCTTTCATTGAGGCATTTTTTGATTTTTATACAGAATTATTTTATATGTTTTATAATCAACCACTTTGACTTTTAATTAAAATGTTTTCAAAAAGAATAATTTGTTTTATGATTCATTTTACTAAATGAATTTTTTTTTATTTTTAACGTACGTGATGACAATGACCTTCCTTATGCCGTGTGAATTATTTGATATTTGGCTTCCTCTACAAGATGAATTTTTTAAAAAAAAAATTAAATACCATATTACTTTTTAGGTATTTTATTATTGAAAAATGTTTTTAAAATTGATTTGTTAAATCAATATATTGATATGATGTCTTATTATTTCAATGTGGAAATATTATTTTTCCATTATTCTTGTCTTATGTCAGGATTGTGTTATGTTCATTGGGTACTGCTTATGTATATGGGTTGTTCCCTGATAAAACAATGATTGGTGAGCCCGTGATAGATCTCCAATGCACTGTTCAATGTGATAAAGGTAAATGTTAAGGAATATCCAAATAAATTTAGGGAATATACTATGATAGGTATTCCAAAAGTAACCACGATGGTTACTTCCTATGTAGTTGTGAAAGCTACAATGTAAGTATGTTGTGGATGCCACAAGTTACATTTATGATTTATGATTTCTATGAGTTATTCATAAATCCTATGATTTCATGATGTATATTAAAGAGCTTATATTTTATGTGGGAAATGTATGATTTCATTGAATTATATGTATTCATGCGCTAATGTTTTATTTCATTATTATATAACCATTACTGAGATTTTTTTTCCTATCCCATGTGTTTTAAATGTTTTTCACCAGGTGTAAGGATGGGTAAGAGGAAAGAATAATTCAAGAATATTTTTATCATGAAAATAATTCTTGATGTTTTATTTAAGGTTTTTTATTATTGTGAAAAAAATTTCATAGAGTAAAAGTGACTAATTTGTAATATTGGAGATATAAGGTATTACTAATGGACTAATTCTTTAAAACTCTATACCTAAAAAGATCCTCAATGTGAATTAATGTCAATGTATTGACTTATATCATAATTATATAATGTCTTCTAGACATGGCGTTTTAGAAACATCTCTATGTAGATCGCTGTAAATGAATAATTTAAAAAAGAATTACTCACCCATATATTTTAAACCTAACCACAAAGGTGATAAATTGATGAATGAAAGGATTCGAAGAGAGAACAGGTCCCCAAAATTGATGATGGAGAGCTGTTGGTTGATATAATGTCTTCCTGTAGATGAATTGGTAAAACAATAAATTGTACAACACCCTCCAATCCCCTTCAACAACATTAACATTTCATGTAATCTATTTACACACCGTGTAATCCATGATGACTTGATACGCAGAAAACCCTTTCTCCATTTCTAGTAAAAACATAATTTTTTTAACATTACATGTCAATCAAATTTTATGTAGAATGTACTCAATTATTGCTTTGTAAAAGTTTCAAAACATGTTCCTTGCATAATTTATACGTCGTGTACTCCCAATACATGGTTCAGATTTATATTATATACTGAAAATTTATAGATTCTTTCAAGAACAAACCCAACCCCCTCTAGTGTTCTCTAAACTCATAGAGAACCCTATAATTACATTACACATTTATACATGTAATCCATTAATTCATATATTCATACATCCTTAAATAATAGTTCGTTTTCCACAAAAAAAATCTCAATATCATCAGTCATCCAAAGATTCAATCATTTAAAGAATAAAGAAACTAATGAAAATAGAAATAACTAAAAAATAATAATGGGATGTAATAATTAATAATGTTCTATTATCTATTTATTGATTATTATAAGTCATGACCAATAATCATGGAGGGTAACTATATGATGAAACTAGAAAAGGATGGTGACATCATAGAATGCCTATAAGGGGTGAACGTTACCCAAATACAATTCAAGAATAATGTAAGCAATAGTATCCTAGAATATTCATTTGGAATGATTTTTTTTCACGTATCTACAAGATGTTAGTTGGACCAATTTTGTTTTATATGTAAAATATGTATTATAACATAAAAACATATGTTGGTATCACAATTAGTTAATATTAAAAGGAAGATAATACTATAGATATTGAATTAAACATACAACCTAAGTTATAGTGAATATGATCTATTTAGTTAGATCTAAAATATTCTTAGACCTATTTAATCATACATATATTAAAAATTTATAAAAAAATACAAGTTGTAAAAATTGGATAGATAATTGTTACCAATGTCACATGGAATAAATCCCTCCATGAATACAAGCATGGGAATATAAATAGACTATTGTGGGGGGTTTAATACCATATGCTTTTATGAGGGATAAATCAAATATTCCATGATATATTCCAAAATATAATATTGATAAAAAATATATTTTATAGTAGGAAAATATCAGATATATACAACATGTATCAAAGGGAAGTAGTCAGAACACATTAATAATACTGGACTGAGTATAAAGGATATATACATGGTATGTGGAGAGGAAAGAATAATAGTTTTTTAGGCAACACAAAATAGTATTCCTTGGATCAAGGTTATCTAACATCATGATTAGGATATGTTAATTAGAGAGAAAAGATCATAAAAACTTGTGTTATCCTTGTCTAAAACTACTGAGTATGTTGATTCTTCTAAGGCATCTAGGATGCAATGTTTTTAAAAACCCAACTTTTTGAACCAGTTCATGGAATTACACCTAGTATGTAATGTTTTATCGTTTTATAAATTATGATACTTCAACAATTATTACTAGAAAAAATGATGATTTTATATAGTGTAAAAAAGATATATTCAAGGGTAACGTCTCTTTAGAAGTTTTATTGAAGGAGATAAATTCTCTGATAGAATAATAGCTAAATATTAGAGACGTGCACGATCCAACAATTAAATCCATGAATTAGAAGAAACATGATCTTAATCATGTGAGATCTAAAAAGGATAGTTATCAAGTTCTCCCTAGTAGAAACATTAGTGTAGTAATAGTGGATGAACAAAACCCAAATAAACATTAATTTTATATTACTATATCATGGATAAAGTCAGTTATGCATGATATACACATACCATTTTAGTGTAGATATTTCTACGACTAATATTTAAATGGTAATATACCTAGAATAATTTTTATATAAAAAGGATTTAGTAGATCCCAGTATATAATGAGAACCCTGAGATACTATGGAATTCATCATAATTATATGTCTTACGGTCTAGAGAAATTATACTAACAAGACATATCATATATCTAAATATCAAGTGGTGGTGACCTATAATCATTGAAACTTCTTATCATGAAGTACGCACTTGGAGATCTTTGGAAGGTGAGATCCTGAGGAAATACCTACTAATAGGAACATCACTTGTTTTGAGTTTCATTGGATGTTCCTATCTATATACATGTGTATTGATCTCATAACATGATATCATTATCAATTTTTACCATTTTATCGTATACTTTGATGCAATGAATAAAATCATAGAAATGAATTCTTGTTCGGAAATCTTTTTTTGGGTGCATCATTATAGGAATGGTATTAATTATATTATCAAGATTTAATTTTTCATTTTTGAGTTGAGGAAGTCATATCATGCACCAAGTTGTCCAAGATAACAATACCATTATAAATTCCGCTCCAAGGTAGTCAAAGGTATGTATATCTAGTGACATGAAAAAAAATCTAGAAAGGATGGTGAAACTACTATGAATCATTTTATGAGATATCTAAATACAGGTAGATTATATTACACATTGTGTGTTCAAAGGGTGGTATTCATTTGTATTCCTATTCACTATCTTATTGAGGGCCTTGATGGGTTTTTAATCCACTATTGGTTTATTAATACTATTAACTACTATAAAACTATGGTCCAATAGGTCCACAAACTACAGTGTATTCAAGAATATTATCTATTTAGGTGAATATGTATATTGGAAATGGTAGGCCCCACTATGGGGTTTGAGTGTTTTCTAAGTCATCGATCATAGGTGAATAAATAAATTCATTATTATCTATGTATAGAATAATTGTGTTGAATTTATTAATTTTAACAATTCAAAATGTATTTAGTGAATACAAGAAAATAATTATTCAAATTAATATTATTTAAATATTCATAGTCTATATTATTTTTTGAATTATTAATGGAGTTAATGACTTAGGTATATCATGTAATATATTTTATAAATATTATAAGTATGTTATAAAATATAAATAATATTTTTGATGAACTTAGTCTATCAAAAATATTTATCAATTTCTTATTTAATGGGAATTTTATTTTCAGGGGTTGTGGAACCCTTTCGGGGAATTTCAACCTTCCACTATATAAGTGGGAGAGAAATTCATTCCATGGGATATTTATTCTAACATAATAAGAGCCTCTCTATCCAACCACATTCTAGAGATAGAATTTCTACCTCTAATAGCTAATCCATGAATGTTTTGAATGAGTCAAATGGATGGTATCAAGGTGATATTCTTGATACTTAAGGATTTATCGGAGCTCTGTTCTAGTACTAAGAAAAAAACGAATGATGATGACATGGATTATTAGAGCATATGCGGATGGTCTAGAGGGATTTGGATTCATATTCATTAAGAAAAAATTATTACTGAATAGTTTTTGTCTAATTCACCACCAAATAAAATGATGAAGTTTTTTAATTATTTTTTCTGATTTGGTTAATTCACATGATATCCTAAGACCTATAATGAGGATCAGATAGCTGATGATGATAAGTTTCATCACTCTAGTGAAACAAAATTTAAATTACAAACACATCAGATTCCATTCCATGACCTACTACCTTAGTAAATGATATATTTGTTTACCATATATCATTAATATGTTTTTTAAGGATAACATAAAAATTAATGCTCATTACTAGGGAATCAATTAAAATCAATAAATTACTGAAAACTATTTCATCTCTGATTTCATGTTTTTGAAATGATACAATACTCTCATATAATGGGATTAAAAAAATATATTTCATTATAAAAAATCAAATCTACTATATTATATGACTTATTAATTTGATACTTTGTATCATATAATGTGTATTGAAATCAATATCGAAAATTATGCATGAAAAAATTAATGTTACTAACAAATTATGACAAAAATAATTTAAAAATAACTAATATATTGATAATAAATGATCATAAATAAACAATATTGATGATTAATGTATATGAATAAGTTTTTAAAATTGATTAATAATATATTTATGTTCTTTTTTACTTTATTTTAGTGTGCATTCGACTCAGTTACAATATATGTAAGGGGTTTTCCTATCTCAAAAGTTTTATATTTTTAGAATCATCCCCATATAGATTATAATCATTCAGTATTGAATTATTATACTCTATGATGATGTTATATTATATTTAAATTTTATTTTATTGGAAAATAATGCTTCACACTAAATTTATCTTCAATGAACAATCTATTGTTTCATAATAAAATTAATTGTTTTTAGAATAATTCATATCTCTTTTAATGTATTTTTTTACAGATCCATGTTTTTTACTTTCCACATATTCTCTCTCATCCATAGGAGAAAATAAAATACTTCAATCTCTAGTAATCCTTAAATACTTAATTTATTTTAAAAAATGGTTTTCTAAACCTTTTAATGATGAGGTTGCTTATAAAGTAATTTTAATATATTTAAAATTATTTTACATACCAAGATCATATATTATTTTATTCAAATTTACTTTTTATCTTATGTTTTATTTATTTTGATGTGATGTATATTGGAATTTCTTGATATAATTTTATACAATATTTCCTAATCATCTTTAAAAAAGGTTTTTGAAATGTGATTTTAAAATAACATCTTTTCATAGAGATATTATGAAATGTTTTTTTAAGAAAAGTCGTTTTTTGATTTATATTTCATTTTCAATGGATTTTTATCTAATAAAGTAATGGTTCATAAATAACCATATATGTTCTCTTTATAAATAATCATTTTGTGAAATCTTGTTCTTTTTTAAAATGACATTATTATTTATGTGCTATTATTTGAAATGGTTATGAATCCCATTTTTTACCTTATGTTATTTATGATAAGATGAATGATTTTTTAATTTCCTCTCAAATGTATGTATTATGAAAGAATGATTTATATATCTCCCACTAACTCAATGGATAAATATTTATATGTGGTGATATAACTATATGAATCAAATCAAGAATGATTTATCCACTGTGTTAATTGAGTAAGGAAATCTCACTCCACTATAGGATTCATATAGGGATGTATTCTCAACTATGTTTTTGGAATTAGGTTGTGATTCCATCTCTATAATAATATTCTTTACAAGGCTTATTTTTCCCCACTTCCTTTCGAAAATTTTGGATTTATATCAAAATGTATTATGAATTTTTATGGTAATCATTGTTCAATATGTGTTCCTATCTCTTATGTTATCTATTCTAGTTTTGTTTTATTTTTCATAAATTATACTATGATATGTTTTTTTACCTTTCTTGGGTCTGATATTTCTGATACATGATATATAATATTAAATCAAATATTATTATTTTCACTTATAACCCATTGATCTTTTCTTGAGAAATCATTTTTATGGTAATCATTTTCATATGTTACACATTATTGGAATTTGAGCTGGCCCCTTACTTATGATTCCATTCCACATTTTATGAATACTATTATATAACATGATATTTCTAGAAGAGGGAAAAGAGGAGAACATTTATGGATAAATGTTAATATGTTTTATAGAATAAAATGTTTAAGTAGTAAGTGTTAAAGATACTAAACGTTTATATTAGGTTTTTCAACTATATAAGAGATCTATAAATTTTACCATGGAATGAAGGAAATATTTATTTATGCTCAGAATCGGGTCATATAAATGTTACCATAGGAGAAATTTATTTAATTTTAGAGCTTAGTATAGTGACTTCGGTAACTAATGTTTGGGATACATATTGAAAAAATTTGATATTACTGTATTTATAGGATCATATACAAAAATATTGGTATATTATTTAGTAGGTAGTTTTCATAGTAGTACATCCCTATCAAATAAGATGAAAATTGATGGGGGCTATGACACATATAAACCAGGGTTAATCACCATGAAAAGGGTTGGTTTATAATTGAATCGAATATAACTTGGATGTATGATGAGTGGTACTAATTCTTAAAACTTGGCTAAAGACTATTATGTGATATTCTTTGGTTAATCATGTGATATTTAAGATCCACTATAATGTATCAATTTGAATGTTATTTTATGAATTTTGGATATGAATTGTGAGAAATATCTATTAAATGAATACTAGGAATAATCAAGAATGATATAGCTATATTTGATAGTGAGATTGGTTGAACTAAATTTACAATAGGTTAATGTGATAGTATCATAAATGAAGCCATATTTATGTTAATTTATCATTTAATATTTATGATAAGAATATTATAATTCTAACAAATTATGGTTTTATTAATGGACAGAACTATAATGAATCATTACTGCACTAGACAGTGACGAGATTACCTTAATTAGGATCTCATCAAAATGGGTATTATAGTGAGTATCCTTTTTATTATTGAAACAATCCCAACCGCAGTAACTTTTATCTACTATCTAAATTATTAAATTAGAAAAATATATAATTAATCACCTCTTAAGGGACAATATAGGTTTTTAGTATTGGTATACCATATACCCACATGATTCCCATATTACATTTGAATATAAAAATACAACATATGTGTTTTATAATATCATTACCCCCTGTACAATATCTTTTCATAACATTCATAGTACACTTCTTGAATTCTTGGGAATGAAAACAAAATAAGGGTCAGATAAAATTTTAAGTAAGGGTTAAGTATATAATAAGATATCATGAATAATTTAGCCTAATAATCCTGGAAAAGTAAATAACTAAACACACATTCCATTTAAATAACTTGACTATCATGATTAGATAAGGAATAGTCAATATATAAAGGTAAATAACTGAACACACATGCCATTAAAATAACATAGATATCATAGATTGATAAGGAATAATCAATATGGAAAGGCTAGTAATTGAACACACATACCACTAAAATAAAATGACCATCATGAATAGATAAGGAATAATCAATTTGGAATGGTAAATAACAAAACACACATTCCATTTAAGTAACATGAAAATCATGGTTAGAAAATTCATAATCAATATAGAAAGGTAAATAACTAAAAACACATTCAATTTAATCAATTAACATATAATTAAATTCATCCATTAATATTATAGTTGTGAAAATATCAAGGATGTTAATAACTAGATTCTTAATGATGAAAATTATTAATTATTGGATGTCATGATCTTAGGCATCATGAACCTCTATTGTGAATACATTTCACATGACACATTAAATCTGATGGGTATATATACACTAGAAACCCATTTAACTTCAGACATTCAATTTATTCGTCTAAGTATACTACCGATGTGTTGAGGGGATATCTACAACCATGCCCCAAAAACATCTGGATGTCCCAATAATTCCATATATATCAAATAATAAATTAAATTCATGTATTAAAATTCATAATAAAAAATTCTCTATAGTGAGTAAGGAATATATATTAACAATACTTTTACCATTTAATCACATAACAATCTATTTAAGATGTCATATATATAAATCATATACATTTTATGTAATAATTCTATCAATGATGAATAATATTTATATTTATGGGAAATGTAGAGTCCAATGATAATGATAAAGGAAATATTTCAAGAGAAAGCTAATGATTATAAAAAATTACCAATAAAGAGGATTTTAAAATATTCCTTGGACCATAAATAATTAATCCATTAATATAAATAATAATTATGATATCAACACATCATTTCCCCACTATGACATGAGTACAATAAAGGGTTTTTGTCAGTGATGATTAGAAATACCCTAAAAATATCACTAAAAGATTCTTGAGGAAAATATTATTTTCACAATAAAATTATATTTAACATTAAATGTTCACAATATAAATTTATTTAAAAAAAATTTCGTACATATAATGAATACTTTACAACATTGAGTGGTCAGGATGGATAGAAATTCCGTTGTTTCTATAATTATTAAAACAAGGATTCATTTTTCTATTTCGTAAAAGGAAAACAAATTTTTTTGGAAAATCAAATGAAGATTCATTTAAAAATTTTCTTTAAAAAAATTTGGGTAAAAATTTCAATTAATTATAATTTTTATGAAGTTAAAAACATTTTTGAGCATATGTTTTTTGGATGAAAATTGTTTTTTGATCGAAGAGATAAATAAAGTTGGAGTTTCTTAAAAAAATTCAGTAATTTTAATTAACAAAGAGTATATTATAATACTGTTAAATGAAAAAATATTAAATAAGAAAAGATAAAAAATGATATAGGTTTATTATAAAATGAGAAAATAATATCCTTTAATTGATATTAAAGCATGAATAATGCTCATTAAAATGAGATTATGAAATAAAACCTAACAATACCATTACATTGTTGTGAAAATTAATCAATGAATCAATTATGTGTATCAAATTTAAATCAATTAACATAGGTTAAAATAAAAAATATGATATTCCAAATTACTTGCCCAAATAATCTTAAAATCTCAAATATAATTAAGAATTAATCTAACCCAATGAAAAGAAATTGAGTTATGGAATTATTTACCACAAGATAATTTTCAAGTCAAATCCGCTTAATGAAATAACTGAAATTAAAAAATAAAATACCATGAAGTATGAATTATTCATGATATTACAATATAAAGGGTCAGTATATACAATATATAAATTAAATAAGGTGAAAAACATTACAATATTCCATAGTAAAGAGAAATTGAGGCTAAGTCCTTTACCTCATGCTTTCTTTTCATTGAACATTATTTGACCTCTGATATATTCTTTTTAAGAAATTTATTAATTTACAATATGACCATATTAATATCTCTAATATCATATTTGATCATTTTATAATATATTATCACTTGTTCGTCAATAATCATTCTTTATTAATATGTCTCATGTCATAACTGCCTGGATTTCTCATGAGTATTTTAACATAAAAGTTTTAATTCATGAGAATAATATATAGTTTCATCATCTCCTGAATTATATTAATGGTATAAATATCATTTTTTAATTAGATACAATTTTAAAATCATTATTAAAATGTGATAAAAAATAATGGATTACATTGCTTCGTGGAGAGGGTAGGTCATATGTTGGCATGAGCGACTTTATGATTACCTTAATAGTTGAAATAGTAAGTAATTGGGAGATCTATTATTTTTTATAAATAAATATCATGTCATAGATATTATATATAAATATATAATTAATTCTAAATTTATTATATTATATGTAAATGAGGATTGAAAAACGAATTACATTGCTTTGCAAAGTCGTAGTCTGTCCAACACATGAGCGACATTATCTTAATTTAAACAACATGGAGAGTAAGAATTTATTTGGGATTTTAAAATTAATTACTTATAATAATATTATAAATTATATACATATACATATACATATATATATATATATTAATTCTATAAACATATAAAATTATTCTATTCATTAATGGAATGTGAGTAACATCGGTTCGTGGTGAGGTAATCTACTATACACATAGACGACGATTTTATTTCCCATTTGACGAATGTGAAGATGGATAAAGGTTATTACATTAAGAGAATAAAATATCATTATATTTTAGATATTTATTTTATTATAATATCACAATCTAATAATATTCTATGTAGGTGAATGAAGAATTAAAATAAAAATGACTGTTTTAGAATGTTGTATCTTCTTTGGATGATCTCTTTAGGTTTTGACCGAAATATATCCTATGATATATTTATGATCACTCTAAGGGGTATATAATGATTTTGGGGGAGAAATTAAGTGATTTTTAGGGTATTTTCTAAACAAAATAGATTTCTATTTGTGAAGAGGGTAGTATAGGGGTTCCCTTTTATAAGTGGGGGACATGATACACATATAATGCTTTGCAAATAATAAATTATATCAAAATTTTTATCATAAAAAAACCTCCCATGGTGGTCCATTATCAAACCTTATATCTTAAAAGGTCTAAAAATGTCTATAAAAGGGATTTTTCATGTTCAAGGTAAATTTTAACTCTTGTATTCTTAGTTTATCCCCCCATTAAATAAGTTTATACATTTAACAGAATGAACAATTTTCACAGATTTTACTATTCCTAATGGTAAAAAATTATGTAAAACGTGTTAGATAATATAAAATATTATGCTTTAAAATATTTAATAAATGTTTATAACTTCAATTCAATAATTTTTAGAATCCATAATAATATTTTACCCAGAGAAATGGAGGATAATTTTGTTTCCCATGAAGAAGTTCTCATATTTGTTTAAGGTTTTAATACCAAAATTCAATATAAAATTGATTTTTGTGACCTATATGTATTTATTATAATATAATTCAAAATATTATTATGAAACTAATTAAAAATAAATGTTCTCTTTGTAAATAATTTAAACAAAAATGCAGTTTTCGATAAAAATCATTATTTTTTATTATTAATCAAAAAATGAAACGATTCAGAAAAATAAAATAACAAATCAAAATGAATATTATATTATTATTTCACAAATTATATTAATTTTATCAAATACATTTTTAGAATTGTTAAATTTGTATCATAAATTTTTCACATTATGTATAACTAAACAACCATTTAGAAAAATACAGTTGTTCCAAATATATCTGTTCTAATATAAAATGATTCTTAGTTTAGTTTTAATTAATAGATAACCATAATTTTAAAGAAATGTATAGTATTATTAATATTCAAAGACTTATCATTTAGGTTATAAATGTAATGTTTTAAATAATAATTTTTTTAATATAGTATTTTCTTTCATTTAAACCTAGAGTTTCATTAATTTCATTCTATCAAGGAGATTGAATTTATTTGAAAATAAATACATAATAAAGTCATAGGGTGTTACATTATCTTGTAATATTGTTGTTTTGTGTCATATATGATAATGAACATGATTTTAATTTTTACAATCACACGGTGTTATATTCTCTTCTATTATTTTTTTCCATGTAATTTAAGATATCTAATATGATGTTCCTATTTAAAAATCTTAAGGTATAATATTATCCTCACCTTCACAAAATTGTTTCATGTAATTTAAACATGCTCTTGGATATCAAGGGTTTCAAATTTGTAAATACTATTTTTGAAAAAACTACATTGTAAAATGGTAAATAAAATGTCCTCATAAATTAAGGATAGAGAAATATGAAATGTCGTCTTGAAAAAAATAAGAATTAGTTTTTCATATCAGAGAAAATAGGTTGGAAGTGAAGATATGGACATGGAATAAAAACAGAAATAATTATAGATAGTGATTTAGATCATTTTTCATAATAATGTTAATTATCAATTGAATGTTAATGACCTCAAAACCATAAAAAGTTGATGAGTCAAAAGGATATTGATTCATTAGATATAAAGGTAATAGGATAATTTTTTTGTTTCAAGATATTTTTTCTAAAGAAGATTATTTATTTTTCTATTTCATAACATAATAAAATATACACAATTGAAATGTTTCTATTTCATAAGAATAATATTATCTATTGGTTGTGCTTCGATCAATTTCATCTTGATCTCTTGCTCTAAGAAGTGAATATCCTAAAAGAGTCATTATTCTTGAGGATATAAAAGAATCATTTAATAGATCATATGATCCATAAAATAGTGAATTTTTTCGACTTATTTCAAAATATTTTCCAAAACAATCATAGTTAATTTTTTTTATCTAATACAATGCAGTAATCTATAAGCCTAAATGATTACACCACGAGTTCATCGTTATTATTTATTTTTCAAATTATTTGCCTAAAACAATTACATATTTACTAGGAAATAACATAGGCATGTGGTAGTTGCTAATCCCTTAACATCCTTCTATTGTTGGTCCATTCCATGAAACCTTACATAAAGTGATATGTCGTACTTTTTAGAAAACTATATTAAAGAAAATACTATAATGTTTTCAAACTGTGATGACGCATAATTTATAAAAAATTGAAGAGAATATAAACATTAAATGTTACCAATACCTTTATTCTAGTGTCCAAAAAATATAGAGGCATTAATTCTCAAATAACTCTAACATATACTAATCCATTGGGTTTTATTTTGATAAATGTTTTTAATAAATATAATAAAGCAAGTTACATTCACACCACACAACATTTAAAAAGGGGTGTCTAATAAATTGAAGTTATGATCAACCATAAACTCAAAAAACCATGATATTATCAATAAATATTAATTTAAATATTAAATATATGATAAAAAATTTTAAACAACAATTAGATATTTATTGAATCTTATAACTAAAATACCATTGGTAAAAACATTTATTTCTATAATTTAATTCATTAATTCCCATAAATAAACAGTTTGACCATTTTCTTTCAATATAAGTACATAATTGATCAAGGGGTTAACATTTAGAATAGGTAATTGACTAATATAATTCCCATGATCCCCATATTTAATAATAATAAAAATTAATTGGCATCTATGATGAGATTTATTTCCTTCTATCAAACATAATTTTTCCTCTCAAATTTATAGATTTCTGACATTCCTTTTCACACACAATTTTTTTCACATTCCATTGAGGAAATTTCTTGTGTGTCACATTCCACATTTATAAAATTACGTAAATCAAGCCTTCATTCATTATGGTATGCACAACTCGATCTTCTAGAAAACTCTTTTCCTTTCCTCTTTAGTTAGCCAGAGAGTTTGTTAAGGTATATGTTGTTAATCATATTTTGTGATAAATGATTAGGAATAGTCATGAAATATTTCACTTCTACCATTATCCCATTTTTTATGATAGTCAACACATTTTCATTTATATTAAATGATAAAATTATTCCTTCGGGTTCTAACCATTTACTAAAACAAAAGAAAATTATAGTGTGAGTAACAACAATCATAGTGGGAAAACCATAAAATTATTTATAGGAGGTATAAATCATGAACCATATTTTAAATATATGATACCTTAGGATTATCCTAGTTCATTTATTTTTATCATATATTTAAATTAATCACAAGATTTTGTAAATCAAATGTGAATTATCTAATGTATATCCCTCATGAGTGCTAAACTAGGTGTGCATTAATGACCTCTTTCACGTACCAGGACACATTTGGGCCATGATCAGTGTACCTTTTTTAGATTTATTACCCCATGGTACATCTATTCCAGAACAATATCCTCTTCTATTATCCAAATAGGGATTTATTTCCTAGAAAAACCACATAATATCTACCTTACTGTAACATTAGGATGTTGTTCTATAATTATCCTTGAAGTCTATCACAGGGTTGCATACCTAATATATGTTTTCCTAAATCAAGTAACAAATGTTTCTAAAAACCTTTGTGTGATACCCACTAGAATTACCCCAACCCCAGTTACCCAAATCTATTGTCTAATGTTTTCAATTCACATTAGATAGAAGGCATCACATCCTGAATGACTGTATTGTTTTTTAGTTTTTGTAGACTAGATAAATAAATCAAACCAATATTAAATTTTAATACAATAATGTAATGTAATATTATTTTCATGAATATTATTATTCCATCTATCTTATCATCGCATATCATTTATATTATTTTCATATATTCCTTCAAAATGATATAAATATGGGTGATCTCAAATGATTAGTAAGGGAGAAGCGTGGGAGAAGTTTTCATGAATCAATAAGAATAATTTAAAAATAAATATAACTAAATTAGCACAAATTCCATTTAAATAATTTTACTATCATCATTAGATAAGGAATAATAAATTTGGAACCCTAATTTTTTTAAATGTTTGGGGCTGAAGCCTCATTTATTATTAAAGTAAAGAAAATACCTCTTTAACTAGGTAGAGGGAGACCCATTACATTGCCCGAAGGCCCAGTGGGCATTTATCCCATTACATGTCCTGTAGGCCCAATTTTTTGGCCCAAGTCCCATTCTATGAATAATACTTCTACAGTACCCGCCTGCTATAGTACCGCATACTACCCACTGCCGCTACAGAGCCCTATCGCTGCTACAATTACCTGCCGCCACTACAGTGACCGCTGTTGCTACAGTACCACCACTGCTACAGTACACTACAGTACTGTTACAGTAGATATCACCAGGTAAATAACAGAACACACATTCTATCAAAATTACTTGACAATAATGAATAGATTAAGAATAATCAACATGTAATGGTAAATAATATAACACACATTCAATTTAAGTTACATGAATATAATGAATATTCAGTATGTAAAGGTTAATTAATAAAAAAATATGTCATTTAATAAATAAATTGATAATGAAACACATCCAGAGATATTATCACTGTAAAAATATCTAGGATAATAGTAAATAAATTCTCAATAATTGAAATTATTAATTATTGGATGTCATTTTATCAAGAATAATGATACCTCTACTATCATGACCTTTTATAAGATTGTTTAAAACTAATGGGTATTTATACACCAGAAATAGATTCATATAAGGCTAGCCAAATTATTCATCTCATGACATAACTAATCTATTGAGGAAAAACTTTTATGGGTCCTCACCTGCATTTTCTCATCCAAAGAATTATATATATATTAAATTATCTTTTTTATTCACGAATCAATATTTCTTATCAACTAATTTACTTATAATTTCCCCATTCAATCAAATAAAATTCAATGTAATATATCATATTTATAAATAATATGTGTTTTACGTGATATTTGTATCCTTGATAAATAATATAAATATTTTGGGGAAATTTAATGTCCAATGTTAAAAAAAATGTGAAAATTTGAATAGAATGTTATTCCTTATAAAATTAATCATAAAAGTGAATTTGAATGCTTTCCCCAGTCAAACTAAATATTATCTATCAAGATAAATAATAATGACGGTAAAAATATACAATATCCATAGTTGAATAGTTTTATAAAAAAGGCTTTATGTCACTGAATAATTTAAATACAATAAAAATATCATTAAAATAATTATTTATGAAAATATCCTTTTCACATTGAAAATATATTGAAAAATAAAAGTTCGAACAATAATTTAATGAAATTATACTTAGAAAATATCCTTTTAAACATATAATTTTATCCCTAAAAATTGATTCATTATGATGGTTATAAATTATGTTCATGTCATACAATTTGAAACAAATATTCCTTTCCATTTTTCTATAAATTAAAAACTGTCATTGTTTGGAAATTTAAATGAATATTTTTTTCAAATAATTTTTTAAAAATCCAAAAAATGGGTAAAAAAATATTTAATAACTAATTTGGATAATGTTAAGAAAATATGAATTCATATTTAGAAAAATAGTTTTTTGAAGATAAAATGTTTTGGACCATAGAGACAAATAAATTTAGATTTTATTAAAAAATTATTACTTAATTTAAGTACCAAAGAGATTAATGTGGAATTATTTCATAAAAATTAACGAATAACATGAGATGAATAAAATTAATTGGGTTTATTTTACAATGATAAATTTTTTTTCCACTAATGGAATTCAAGTATAAAAAATCCCGATGAAAATGAGATTGTAAATTAAACCCTTAAAAATATCATTTCATTTATGTGATAATTATTCAATGAATCCTTTTTGTAAATCAAATTTAAATTAAAATAAAAACATTAAATACAATATATGATAGTCAAAATTATTTACCCACATAATCATATAATTTCAATTATAATTAAAATTTTATATATCCCTATGATATGAAATTGGGTTGTGAAATTCATTATCACTTGGTAATTTCAATGGTAAAACCCCATATAAGAAATAATTCAAATTAAAACATAAAATTTCATGAATTATGAAGTATTCATGATATTTCCTGGATAACGGTTAGTATATATACCATATAAAATAAATTGTTAAAATAACATTATAACATGCCTCAATGAATAGAAATTGAGATGAAAAACCTTACCGTATGTATCCTTTTGGTCCAACCTGATTTGACCTCATATATAATTGGTTTGAGCATGATATTAATTATAAAAGAAACATATTAATATTTATAATATCATATATTATCCTTTTATAACATATTCAAAATATTATATAGTTCCATCATATCCCAAATTAAATTAATGTTATAAATTTAATTTTTATAATTATTTTTTTTAATCATTATTGATATTTGATCAGGGATAATGGATAACATCTCTTCATAGATACGATTGGTTGTACGTATGAATAAGTGATATTATGATTTCATTAATAGGTGTAAGAGTATGTTTTTCTGTGATATAATAATTTTATAGAGTAAATATCATGTAATATATATATCCCAAATATTTGATAATTTTATCATTATTATATTCTATTTAAATTGAGGTAAAACAAATTATGTCACTTCGTGAGGCGGTAGTTCTCCATACACACAAGCCATGTTAACGTTATTTAAACAGCATGAAAAGTAAGATGTCATATGTGACATTATAATTCCAAAAGTATAATAATATCATAAATATTATATATAAATATATATGTTAAATACTTTTATATATATAATATTTAGATGAATTTATGGAAAAAAAGTCACATCATTTCGTGAAGCGACAATCTTCCAAACACATGATCGATTATTTTCATTTTCATTTGATGGAGGAGGCTATAGATAATGTTCATGGAATTAACATATTAAAATTTAAATATATTGTATATAATTTTTTTATTATACTATTATTATTTAATAATTTTTTAAGGTGGTATAAGAAGAAATAAAAAAATTATCGTCTAAAAACATAACCTCTTATTTGGATGACCTCTTTATGGATGAAACAAAATCCATAATAGGGTATTTTTATGATCAATAAAGGGATCTAGGATATTTTTAGTGGTTTAATTAACTGATTTGTATAGATATGGGTGTAAAAAATCTATTTTCAATTGTAGATATGGGAAGATAAGTGGTGGCCTTTTATAAGACGGGGAGAGGACAAATATGAAGGTTTTTTAAAAGAATTAGATTTATCATTCTGAAAGCCTCCTAAATGGGTCATTATAAATACTTATTGGTTATAAAGTCAAAATATATCAATTTAGTGGATGTTATATAAGTTTTAGGTCAATATTAACCCATATCATCTTAGTTTAACCCTATGGTAAATCGATTTTTACATTAAACACAATAATTAACTTTTATGAATTATACAATTCAGAATGGACAAATATTAAAATTTTCATATTACCAAATATAAAAATTTTTCATTCCAAATATAAAATCTATTTTTTACAAATCCAAATAATATATATGGCATAATCCAATTTAATATTATACATGCATACTTGATGAAAAAGTGCTCTTCCAAAGAACGAATTCTCAAAACTGAAGAAGGTTTTGACATCAAAATTCAATATGAAATAAATTCCTTTGAAATATATTGTGTTTATTATAATAAAAATAAAATAATTTTTCTTTTAAAAATATTTAAAATATAATTTAACTTTTTAAATAATTTAAATTAAAAGGTAGTTTTTGATAAAAATGAATATTTTTGAATATTCATCGAATGATGATAAATTTCACGAAAATCCAAAAAATTCACCCAAAGATAATTTTTATATAAATATTTCAAAAATTAATTTCATTTTACAAAATAATGTATCTGCAATTCTTAAAAACAAATTATAAATTATGTGCACAATCCATGACAAAAATCCATTTTAAAAAACTTTATTTATTTAGAGAACATTTCTTTGTCTATCAAATGAATATTTTTTATTTATAATCAATAGATAACCATAATTTTTATAATATAGTTATTCATACTAATTCTTTACAACATATGTGTTAGTTTATAATATTCATGTTTTAAATAGTAATATTTTAATAGAGTATTTTGTTTCATTTAAACCCAGTGTTGTGTGCATCGCAAGTTTTCAAAGAGATTTAATTTATTTTAAAATAAATATATCATAATGTCTCAGGGTGTTAAATTTTATTATAAATTGGGAATTTAATTTTTTTAAACTATTGAACAAAATTTTTCTTTTTATAAATCTTTTTGTGTTTTATTCTCTTCTAATATTGGTGTTGAATGTCTTATAAGGTATCAAACATGATGTTCCTATTTTGAAATATTAGAGTGTTAAAATTATATCATTACAAATATGATTAACAATTTGACCACAGTCAAAGTCAAAAGAAAACAAAATAAGTGAAGTATTGAGTATCACAAAATATCATGAGATGAGTACAATGAATTAAATAATATTCAATTCCGTATATGTAAAAAATATTGAAAGAATAATGTATGAAATTTCCTTAAAGGGATGGGTTGATTTGACACTTTGGAGATTAATCCCATAAACCTAAAAAGTGTGATATAATGAAAGATGATAAAAATATTCTATTCTTGATGTGTACAGACTTATGGTATTATAAAAATCAATGACCTACCATTTGAATAACGAGGGTAATATGAATCAACGACCTCCTCAAGCAAGGTAAAATCTCTACTAATTAAAGTGGGTCATTGAAGAATTTAGTATAAGGGAATCTTACCCTCCGCATCAAATTTATTATCACTAGAATCTTTTCATTCAAAACCCTTAAGAAAAAAAATTTCAAATAATGTTAAATCATAATTCTAGTGATTGAACTGTTGAATAAAACATGTAGTTGTATAAATATTTTATCCAAAGAAAACGTTTTTGAAACATTTTATTCATTAAAATCAATCTATTCATCAATTAAATAAATTTAATGAGACTTTGGATTGGTTCTCCCCAATTGTTGGAAAATGTTTTTATTATAATGATATTTCATTTCGTATAATGCTAATATAATATACTAATGGAATATAATGATAACCCTATAGATGAAAAATGAATTATGTGTATTTTTATGCTGAATAACAATATACTCTTGGCTAAAATGGTTAGAGGAAAAATGTAAATATTTGGGATAATCATATTCCAAGGAATTAAGATATGTTTTCAAAGATTCAAATGTTGATATATCTATATTAATTATATCATTAGTTTTATATATCATTATACACCATTATATATTTCCATTAGTTATGAATAATTTAAATTATGAGGTCAAATTTTATTTAGGGGGATTTAACGACCTTATATTTTTTTATATTGTCTGTGAATTAAAAATATATTAACAAGCACATTTAACAAACTATTAAAAACTAAATTGAAAACCATTATATATTTTTATGTTAAATATGTTTTTAAAAATATATCCATTAAATTAGTGAGTATAAATTTTAGTAATCGTATCGAAAAATCAATAATGAATGAAGAATGAAATTAAATCTAGAAGACAAAGTATTCCTTATAAACCCCATTTTTCTAAGCTCCAAATGGGGTAGATTTTCTAAGGTTTTTACTGGACTATTCCATAGCTAAATATGTGAAATTATGGTTTCGGAAAACTATATAAGATATATCCGTATGATCATAGATATTTTTATAAGCTCCATATTTTCTTAACATCAACAAAAATATGCAACCAGAGGTTATCTGAAGCTCAGGTATTATAGAGAGATCATATTGTGCAATGTAAGTAGAAATTAAGATTATATCAATATATATTAAACTATTTATATGGATATATTTATAATAAAGTATTATACATTTCAAACAGTCATTTTTTACAGTTAAATATATGTAAAAAACTTCACAACATTAACATTTTATTTCAAGGAACAATGTTATTAGGATTGAATAATAATAAGATAACTTTATTTAATGAATAATAAATGTACATTAGAATAATTAATAATAAAAATTTATATTTTATAATGACAATTTGATAAAATAACTATGTTCTTGTATTTTTCATAACAATATTATCATTATTTTATTTTACAATAATTTTCAAAAAAAGTATGTTTTGTTGAATAGAGAAATATGAAAATTTTACTAATATTAAGAATTTTATGGAATTATGAGTATGTAATTAAGATATGTAAATTTATAAGTCCTTTTATTGATAACTTATATATTTTATAATAGATGGAATAAATTTTAAAATATTTATTTATAAAAAAAAGTGTATTTTATATCATAGAATTCATGTTTTGTTTTTCTAAAAAAATAATACATTATAAATTTATTATAATAAAAAATTTATTAAAAAAAATGTAAATTAATTAAAGAAATATATTTAAAATTTATAATAAATATTTCCATATTATCTGATTAATAAAAATTTATTTTTCAACCAACTAATTATGATACATTAGGGGAAAACATATTACCAAGGTAAAATAATAATTGGAAAACATAATAAATAAATAAGTAATGGATTTCGAACATGTTAAAAGCATATTAATAATTGAATGGATGATTGATTATAAAACATATATCACCCTTGATGAAATTATTTTATATTTTTTGAGCCACTAGACATGATTAACAAGGTATCACTTTATATTATGTTGAAATATTTACAACAATTCAATTCCCAGAACATGTAAAAGGGGCCTCTCCGTAACAATCCAAAAAGTTTAAGTAATTAATAAATAAATTATAATTTATGTAAATAATGTTACAAATTTTTTTTATTATAAACCTATGTAATTTTCATTTAATCTAAATGAAATTTTATTAATTTGATTTGTATTATTTTTCAAAATGTCATTTTTAAAATACATGAAAACATATTCAAATAATATAAATTAGTTATACTTTTGTGAAATATAGTATCATGAGTTGATATTTTATAATAGAAATTTTAATAATTTAAAATATTGAAAGTAATATATTATTATAATTTTCATTTAAAATATAATTAATATTATTTTGAATATAATATATATGATTTCTTTTTATAATTATAAATTTTGTGTATAATTTTATATAATTGAATTCATTACAATAAAAGAAATTAAATTAGAATGATGTTTTTAAGAATTAATCATTTTTTTTAAATAATTACGTAAATATAAAGTTCTAAATTATTTAATAAAAAAATGAAATTATTTAAGAACATTGTCACTTTTTTACTTTGAAGTTATTATATATACATATATATTACAATTTATAATGATATTAATATATATACACATTCTATTAATATTTATTTAATAACTATTTTATTAATGAAATTTAATTTAATTAATGATATTAATAATAATATAATAAATGAAATATTACAATTTGGTATGAATTTTCAGTATTATTCTATTCAAAATTTAATAAGATTGTAAAAGTTATAATTAATCAAATAAATAATAATAATAAAATTAAACTGAGAATCAAAAAAAATTGAAGATAATGGTAGATCATGCCTTCAGAGAGTCTGGTGGGTGGGCATAAATGTGAGTCGAGGGCTTCATCAAATATGGTATCACAGGAGAGGGTTCTAACATAGTTTCCAGTGTGAGAAGATCACAGAATGTCGAGGGATTCAGTTTAGTTGAGTGAGAAGTGTAGTTGTTTAACCCAAGCAGGGATATCTGGATCTAGATATAGATATTAGTTTAGGTCAGATGAGTCATATGCATTTTCAAAATGTGATTTTGGGGGAAATGACCTGTGATTGGAAGATCTACCTTTCTTTTTCCTGAATCAAAAGTAGGTGTGCTTTTATTCGGTTTAGATATCCAAATGTTATATGATTTCAATGTATTGATTTATTTGCTTATCTATCTGTCCTATTTATATTCAGATGATGTTTTATATAATTTTAATGTATGTGTGTTTTTGTGGATCGTTCACTAACTCTGTGAATTTTTTGATTTGATATGAACTGAATTGAATATGAACAAAACAAAACAATCAATAATTTGGATATTACAGACATATCTGTAGCTGATTCATTATGAGTTTGTGTATATTTTCTTTATGATGAGTAAATGATAAGATTTGAGATCAATTAATGCTTCTAAACTATGGATTCACTAGAATAAACCACAATATGTACCCAAAAATGATGATGATATTATCAACTAAAATATGTATATAAGTTCTCATTAAATTTTCTTTTTTACACTCTATAATCCTTTAATATTTATTTGGCTCCATTTATATACTAAATACTATTTTGTTTTTGTTTCTGAACGATTCCTTCTTCATGGATGAATTGAATCCTCCATCTTTCTATTGTTTTCATCATCAACATTTGATGTCCATGCTTATCTATTTCATAACCATATAAAATTGAGATACCGATTTGTGCATTTTTCTTAGAAAGTATATCATTTAAATATATATATATATATATATGAGTATCCAAAATTCTAGAAACTTATTAATCTTAGAAAACCTGATATAAAATATATTTTTTCAGACTGTCCAATAGTATATTAAATTATTATACCCACTGATCAATGAATACATATTATAAAGTGATGGTTGTAGTTTGCATGTCCTGGTTGGTTAGTTCCTTTTTTGGGTATTGCACTACCTCGGTCAAAAATTTACAATATATTGATTATAGTTAAGGGAGAGTTTGTTAATTATGTTTTTTATTTTGTTTTGGGGTAAATGAAATTTTTTTAGTTTTCAAAAAAAAATTTGATTCAAAAATATTATTTCATTAAGAGTTTATTTTATTTACAAAGACATATATATATATATAGCTATATGACTATTTATTATTCAGAATATATAAGGTAAGGGATATTTATACATTATTTCTAGTGGATGATTTTAAATATGTATTTTTATTTCTCAATTCATGTTTAGATTTATGTTCGTATAAAGAATTATATGTTTATCAAAACTATAATTCATTCTTCCCAAAGGATATTATTTAGAATCATTTATTTTATAAATTTTAAATCCTTATATTTCTCAAAACACACACACAAACACACACATAAGTATGTATTAATTCCACACATCATGAATGTATGCTTTAATAGTTTCTAAATAGATTATTATTTAGATTCCATTTTTATAAATTCGAATTCTATATTATCAGTTCATCAATTGAATAAGTGTGCATGTAAATTGATTTTTTGTTTTTTATTTAATTTTTATGTTTTGGCATGAAGTATATATCTATATATATATATGTATATATATATATGTTTAGGTGTTATGTTTCATAAAATTCGATAAAATGACATAAGTATATCACATGAGTGTATGATATATGGTACATATTATTCAAACATATAAACAAACAAATGATTTATTCCACATTCAAGATTAACTTATAATTACCTGTATAAATATATATATACATAAAGATAATGTAACAGCCCGAGATTTTATGAAAAATATTCTTTTTTATTTCACTATTGTCTTGTGTTGTATGCTACACCAAAAGGATATTGCACAACACGCATCCTTGACTTGCCTTGCATTACACGCAATCACGACCTTCCTCGATAGCTTGCGTCGTACGCAATACCGAGTTTCACTAAACAATGATATGCTATTAAAATATTATTAAAACTAGCCGTTATGAATAATAATAACCACTTTTTGAAATTTTATAAATTTTATTTTTCAAAATGGACTTCATTTTTGGATTCGGAATACCGAAATTAGCCTAGGGTGAAATTTTGGTATTTTTCTGAAAACTTTCAATTTTTGATGAATAGTGAAACCACTAAGTGGTAGGTTAAAAACTGAATTTTGCATAAAACATAATTTTACCGCTTCTGTGAATGGAATTTCGAAAATCCGACAGACACGGTTGATATCAGTAAGTAAAATGTGGTTCAATGAGATAAAAATAATTTTTTGGTGAATAGTAACTTTTTACTTTTTTTTACCGCGGTTAATAGTAAATAGGGTAACTAAGGGTAAAAATGATATTACTATACCCTAACAATGTCCTAATTCTATTGGATAAGTTTAATTCGACCAAAAACAAACTTAGGAATAAAATATGACCATTTAGGCCCACTTGGGTTAGATTAGGACATTTATTATTAATTTATTTAAAGAAGGGTTAAAATAGTTAAAATCAAAGTTTAATAAGTAAATCATTTTTAATATGGGGTTATACATAAGATAAATTCGACTATAAATATTCATTAGAAAGATAAAAATATTTCCTATATAATGATATTTTATTTATAATTTTTAGACTTTAAATAAATTAACTTATTTATAACACAACGATGATGCAGTAATTACCCTTTTAAGGAAATATTAACATAATTGATGTTATAAATGCTCAAATAAATGTAATTTGAGACTTTTTATGAATTAAAATAATTTTCTAGGTTACTATGATATATTAGTGTTGATTTAATCAACTTGGTTTGAACATATAATTCTGTGATGACTTTCACAAAAATCATGTATCAAATAGTGTCAAAATTGACACAAAATAGTTTTTAAATCAAATATTATATTATTAATTGTTATTTTATTCCTAAAAATCTAAGGTTCGGCCAAATGACTTAGATAAGTATATATGTATTAATAATATACATTTTGGGGTTCTTTTGGCATGTTATAGTAAGTTTATTAACCATATAGCGAAAGAAAACAAAAAGACACGGTAAAAGTTAAATTATTTAACTTAGAGTTAAATGTAATTGATAAGGTTAAAATAATACCCTAAACTTGTCTAAATCCTATTGGATTATAGGATTTCGATCCATCCCCACTTTAGCTTCGAAATAAGACCCTTTGGAACCATTATAAACCGATTTTGACTTTAATATAAAATAATATTTTGAGATATTCCTAAGGTGCCCCTCTCCTCCCTTATAAAAGGACACCTCCTCCCCCTCCTCCTCACACCAATTTGAGCACTCAAGATCGGCCAACCCCTTCCAAAATCTCTTCTACACTTCCCTAGCAACATCCTAGAGGTTCTGGTATTCCTCAAAGACCAATTTTAGTTCCCTAAGAGGAGGTCTCCAAAAGGCGCTTCAAAGAAGAGGTAATTACCGTTACCAATTCTTTCATCTTTATTTCTTCTTCCACTTCTTCTTCTTAGGTTTTTTCATTATGAAGTAATAACATCAGTATCACTCATATACTGATATGTTATTATAAGTATGAAACAACCCTATTTCACCATCTATCCATCCTACGGAAAAAGAAATCACCGCACGTGCGTACGTACGGAATACCGTCTCCACGCCGTGGTGTAATCTATTTTCCACCACCACCTTACATGGATGTGTATAATGGTGTAAAGAATAACTATACATAGTTATTAAAACATCATATTGATTCTGATATATTTTATAATCCACTCCAATTCAATTAAATATTTATGGAAATGATATCATCGCTCGTGCGTACGTACGGACTACCGTCTCCACGACGCGATGAGATTCATTCTCCATGTTAACCATTTAAGAATGATTATAAAGTATATATAAGAAATAATAATGAAATATATGACATTATAAAGCTACTGGATTTATGTATATATATATATATGTATTTCATCTACTTAGTTCCATTCAAGACAATAAGGAAAGGAAAACAGCGTTCATGCGTACGTACGGACTACCGTCTCCATGAACGGTGTTTTTCATTTCATTTATCTATCTATTATATATATATATATACTGAATATATATGATATATAAATCATATTTTATATTCTGGAAGTAAGTAAATCATGATATAAGTAATAATAATGTCAAGAACAACAAGTCAAAACACCTACGATAAAAGAAACGATTTTACCCAAAACGCTTCTTTAACATGGAATTTACAAAAGAACGGGTAATATAATGTCATAAGTAAACCATATATGATATCATAACAATGAATATGATTCTGTAATAAGTCAATGACATTATTTAAACCATTATACAGGAGCTTCGGACACGTACAAAGCAAATCGGACCTAAGGTAAGGGAAATATCACAATCTCATTTTTATCCGAGATTGTTTATACTTTAGTATTTACTGGGGTGTATTTTATCATCCACATCCATGATTCCTCAATATGTAATATTATTTCCATTCACCTACAATTTTTTAAATCCTATTTTACCCTTCGGTGAGTTTTTGGTAAAAGATATGAAAGGAATCTTGTGTCGTACGAGGTACTTTTTTTTGACTTTTTCGACAAAAGTACAAAAAATGTTTTTTTAACTTATACAGCATGAATGGATTTTTAAAACATTATTTCCAAGAAGCTTCCTTTACAAGTTTTCAAGTTTATTTTTAATCAACTTCTTTTAGTTTATAATTGTATGACATGTTAAGAAAAGAAAAGTGTTTTTGAAGAAGAAAGGATATTTTCCTCAAGAATGGAGTTCAAGTGTTTTATCAAAATTATTTTCCATATAAGATAATAAAGGGTTCTGTTTTTATCCCTATTATTACATTGATTTGATTATGTTGTGAGGGAATTATTTTTATGAAGTCATTTACCTTATATGATTTGTTTTATGATGTCATGATGTTTCAAGAATCCCATTTTTGTTACATGTGTTATGCGATGATGTATGATTTATGATTTATGTGGCACTCATAAGAATGCTATCATTATGAGATGGGTGGGAGCTATATCTCCCTCCAATGCATTGGGTAAAGATTTTATATCTCATGAGATAGACATGACTGGAATGGTAGGTTATATCGGTTCAGTGAAACAGGACTGAAACGAGGGTCACTCGATTCAGAAATGGACTTTGTCCACTAAGATAGTCTTGGCAATGAGTCTTGACTAACAAGAAATGATTCTATATGATTATGTGTGTATGCCACAAAGTTTCATGTTTTATGTTATGCTTATTGGGATTTCATTTCACTACTATGATTTATCCCATGTTATGAAATTATGCACTCTTTTGCAGGTTAAGATTTCCAAAAGTTATGTTCTTATGAATATGATGTGATTGATTTTCTTTTGTTTACCCTTACTGAGCATTTGAGCTCACCCTTTTATGTTTTCTTTTCCACAGGATATAAAGAATGGTTTTAGGTAAAAAAAGGGAAGATCTTTATGGGAGATATTGAGGATCTTTTACCACGATTAGAAGATTACGTTCCGAGTTTCCAAAGACACTAAACTATTACGGTCCTTGTGTGTGTGTTTTTGTTATGTACTAAGTATTCCGAAAAAGTAATGTAATGTCCATGTACGATAAGCTTCGGGTCTCTACAGTTGGTATCAGAGGAAAGGTTTAGTCAACCTTTGGAAACTAGGATGCGAAAACGTTAGTGAGATCCCTAGAGATATTTATAAGGTATTTCTAGGGATGTCCCTAAGGATAAGTATACGTATAGGATATAGTCCTAGAACTATGGTAACGATATTAGATTAAACCTAAGATGTTAGATATTGAAGTTACTCCCCCTTTATTATGATTTTTTCCTCTAACACTATTCTTTTTGGGTTTTAGAAAATGGCTGGAAACAAGATGATTCACGATAATGGAGGATATGATGGACAATGGAATGATATTCTTCATAATGAAATGGTATTTGGAAGTCCAAACATCATTATTATGCCGAATCAGCAATCTCATAATATGATCAATAAAGTAAAATTTGGTATGTTTCCTGACTCGGCTAATAAGAGAAAGATGGAGTTTCATGATGATCATAGAGGAAAGAAAGTTCAATTTCCCCTATGTAAATCATGTGGGAAGAGGCATCAAGGAGAATGTTTCAAAGGAACTGGAAGATGCTTTGGGTGTGGAAAAGAAGGACACAAAGCAAGTATATGTAAAGGAAAAGGTTCAGTTAACAACATGGATGAGGATAATGGTATTGCTACGACATCAACAATGGTTAAATGTTTTAAATGTGGAATGTGCGGGCATTATGCAAACCAATACCCTAAGGGAAAGACTCATGAAGATAATCAGTATGGTCATATGGGAAGTATTTATGTGGATGATGATGAAGAGACTACAAATGATATGTGAGATGAAACAATTGTTGAAGCTCGGTCAATGGTTTAAGAATGTAGTGGAATGATTACATGTTTATCATGTGTAATGTTGTATAAGTAATCTCATGGTACTGTAGAATAAAGAGACATGTAAGGATTGTTACACTGTTGTCTGATTAATGTTACCAGTATCTATGAAAGGTTATTCAGATATTTTTGGAATGTAGATGATATGCGCATAATGAAGGGATAAGGAGAAAATTAAATGTTTGATAGTTTTCATGAGCTCATGATTGATATAAGGACTAAGTGATATCATGGTTTGAGTATATAGAATTTTGAGGATTTTGGTATGTGGAAAGAGTTAACTTTTAATAGAATTCATGTTTTCAATAAGGTTCAATGGGTATTCAAGAGAGTACAAGATTAAGGCCTTTGAATGTTTGGAATGTGACCAACAAGATATATCTTATGATATATGGGGATCAACGATGGTATTAAATCTCTGGTAATCATTTTCACTATGTTATGAGAGTGGACTGCAGTATTATGGATAAGCCTAAAGATTGGAATGGATTATGTTGTACATAAGTTAGTATTGTTTAAGGATAGAAGTTTTTTCTATATTATTTATGGGATGTTATAGTAATATAGTTTTAGAAAAAGGACAACCTGCAGGACGGGCGACAGCCCATTTCATCGGACAAGGCTGTGGGAATCGAACCCACAACCGAAGTGCGACTGGCCTTTATCGCCTACCACAGGCATACAGGAAGTCCCTGATTAGTAGAAACTAGTTTTATTATATTAAGCAGTATGATATATGAAGTATAAGTTCATTTTAGGAACCATATGTGATTAATCTCACTATAGATTGACTTATAATTTTTTCTAACCTTTTGTTTGAGACAGATGGAATGACCTGTCATACTAACACTTCACGAATAACAAATTCAACTTCATTTATTTAAGAGATGAAGTGGAAATTTTTCAAGGCATGAACAACAGTGAGATTGTACCAAAATAAAGAAAGTATTTATTCTAATTCAAATTTTCAACATTAGGGAAATGATCTTGAAAACCAAAAATGTTGTCCTAGTGATCTTATACCTGATGAATCAGATGGTACCTTAGATCGTCACAAATTTATGGATTTTTGATTACTGGATTTTCCATAGCCATGTTCTCTACCACTCTCCATCAGAACATGATGGTTAGATTTCTCTTCCATATCCATATTTTCACCTATGTGGAAACCCAGTGATTAGTTTATTTGGGTAATCGTTACATTTCATACTTTAGTTTTTAAAGCCAAGTTTTGGTATTCCTTTTTACGATGTGGGTTTCTATTAAAGAATCTTTCGAATAGTAAACCATTTATAACCCCGACGAATTTCGAGGGTGAAATTCATTTTAAGGGGGGTAGAATGTAACAACCCAAGATTTTATGAAAAATATTCTTTTTTATTTCACTAATGTCTTGTGTTGTACGCTACACCAAAAGGAGCTTGCACAACACGCATCCTTGACTTGCCTTGCATTACACGCAATCGCGACCTTCCTCGATAGCTTGCGTCGTACGCAATACCGAGTTTCACTAAACAACGATATGCTATTAAAATATTATTAAAACTAGCCGTTATGAATAATAATAACCACTTTTTGAAATTTTATAAATTTTATTTTTCAAAATGGACTTCATTTTTGGATTCGGAATACCGAAATTAGCCTAGGGTGAAATTTTGGTATTTTTCTGAAAACTTTCAATTTTTGATGAATAGTGAAACCACTAAGTGGTAGGTTAAAAACTGAATTTTGCATAAAACATAATTTTACCACTTCTGTGAATGGAATTTCGAAACTACGACAGACACGGTTGATATCAGTAATTAAAATGTGGTTCAATGAGATAAAAATAATTTTTTGGTGAATAGTAACGTTTTACTTTTTTTTACAGCGGTTAATAGTAAATAGGGTAACTAAGGGTAAAAATGATATTACTATTACCCTAACACATGTCATAATTCTATTGGATAAGTTTAATTCGACCAAAAACAAACTTAGGAATAAAATATGACCATTTAGGCCCACTTGGGTTAGATTAGGACATTTATTATTAATTTATTTAAAGAAGGGTTAAAATAGTTAAAATCAAAGTTTAATAAGTAAATAATTTTTAATATGGGGTTATACATAAGATAAATTCGACTATAAATATTCATTAGAAAGATAACAATATTTCCTACATAATGATATTTTATTTATAATTTTTAGACTTTAAATAAAATAATTTATTTATAACACAACGATCATGCAGTAATTACCCTTTTAAGGAAATATTAACATAATTGATGTTATAAATGCTCAAATGAATGTAATTTGAGACTTTTTATGAATTAAACTAATTTTATAGGTTACTATGATATATTAGTGTTGATTTAATTAACTTGGTTCGAACATATAATTCTGTTATGACTTTTAAAAAAATCATGTATCAAATAGTGTCAAAATTGACACAAAATAGTTTTTAAATCAAATATTATATTATTAATTGTTATTTTATTCCTAAAAATCTAAGGTTTGTCCACATGACTTAGATAAGGATATATGTATTAATAATATACATTTTGGGGTTCGTTTGGCATGTTATAGTAAGTGTATTAACCATATAGTGAAAGAAAACAAAAAGACACGGTAAAAGTTAAATTATTTAACTTAGAGTTAAATCTAATTGATAAGGTTAAAATAATACCCTAAACTTGTCTAAATCCTATTGGATGATAGGATTTCGACCCATCCCAACTTTAGCTTCGAAATAAGACCCTTTTGAACCATTATAAACCGATTTTGACTTTAATATAAAATAATATTTTGAGATATTCCTAAGGTGCCCTTCTCCTCCCTTATAAAAGGACACCTCCTCCCCCTCCTCCTCACACCAATTTGAGCACTCAAGCTCGGCAAACCCCTGCCAAAATCTCTTCTCCACTTCCCTAGAAACATCCTAGAGGTTCTGGTCTTCCTCAAAGACCAATTTTAGTTCCCTAAGAGGAGGTCTCCAAAAGGCGCTTCAAAGAAGAGGTAATTACCGTTACCAATTCTTTCATCTTTATTTCTTCTTCCACTTCTTCTTCTTAGGTTGTTTCATTATGAACTAATAACATCAGTATCAATAATATACTGATATGTTATTATAAGTATGAAACAACCCTATTTCACCATCTATCCATCCTATGGAAAAAGAAATCACCGCGCGTGCGTACGTACGGAATACCGTCTCCACGCCGTGGTGTAATCTATTTTCCACCACCACCTTACATGGATGGGTATAATGGTGTAAAGAATAACTATACATAGTTATTACAACATCATATTGATTCTGATATATTTTATAATCCACTCCAATTTAATTCAATATTTATGGAAATGATATCATCGCTCGTGCGTACGTACGGACTACCGTCTCCACGACGCGATGAGATTCATTCTTCATGTTAACCATTTATGAATGATTATAAAGTATATATAAGAAATAATAATGAAATATATGACATTATAAAGCTACTGGATTTATGTATATATATATATATGTATGTCATCTATTTAATTCCATTCAAGACAATAAGGAAAGGAAAACAGCGTTCATGCGTACGTACGGACTACCGTCTCCATGAACAGTGTTTTTCATTTCATTTATCTATCTATTATATATATATATATACTGAATATATATGATATATAAATCATATTTTATATTCTGTAAGTAAGTAAATCATGATATAAGTAATAATAATGTCAAGAACAACAAGTCAAAACACCTACGATAAAAGAAACGATTTTACCCAAAACGCTTCTTTAACATGGAATTTACAAAAGAACGGGTAATATAATGTCATAAGTAAACTATATATGATATCATAACAATTAATATGATTCTTTAATAAGTCAATGACATTATTTAAACCATTATACAGGAGCTTCGGACACGTACAAAGCAAATCGGACCTAAGGTAAGGGAAATATCACAATCTCATTTTTATCTGAGATTGTTTATACTTTAGTATTTACTGGGGTGTATTTTATCATCAACATCCATGCTTCCTCAATATGTAATATTATTTCCATTCACCTAAAATTGTTCAAATCCTATTTTACCCTTCGGTGAGTTTTTGGTAAAAGATATGAAAGGAATCTTGTGTCGTACGAGGTACTTTTTTTTTGAATTTTTCGACAAAAGTACAAAGAATGTTTTTTTTAACTTATACAGCATGAACAGATTTTTAAAACATTATTTCCAAGAATCTTCCTTTACAAGTTTTCAAGTTTATTTTTAATCAACTTCTTTTAGTTTATAATTGTATGACATGTTAATAAAATAAAAGTGTTTTTGAAGAAGAACAGATATTTTCCTCAAGAATGGAGTTCAAGTGTTTTATCAAAATTATTTTCCATCTAAGATAATAAAGGGTTCTGTTTTTATCCCTATTATTACATTGATTTGATTATGTTGTGAGGGAATTATTTTTATGAAGTCATTTACCTTATATGATTTGTTTTATGATGTCATGATGTTTCAAGAATCCCATTTTTGTTACATGTGTTATGCGATGAAGTATGATTTATGATTTATGTGGAACTCATAAGAATGGTATCATTATGAGATGGGTGGGACCTATATCTCCCTCCAATGCAATGGGTAAAGATTTTATATCTCATGAGATAGACACGACTGGAATGGTAGGTTATACCGGTTCAGTGAAACAGGACTGAAACGAGGGTCACTCGATTCAGAAATGGACTTTGTCCACTAAGATAGTCTTGGCAATGAGTCTTGCTAATAAGAAATGATTCTCTATGATTATGTGTGTATGCCACAAAGTTTCATGTTTTCAGTTATGCTTATTGGGATTTCATTTCACCACTATGATTTATCCCATGTTATGAAATTATGCACTCTTTTGCAGGTTAAGATTTCCAAAAGTTATGTTCTTATGAATATGATGTGATTGATTTTCTTTTGTTTACCCTTACTGAGCATTTGAGCTCACCATTTTATGTTTTCTTTTCCCCAGGATATAAAGAATGGTTTTAGGTAAAAAAAAGGGAAGATCTTTATGGGAGATATTGAGGATCTTTCACCACGATTAGAAGATTACGTTCCGAGTTTCCAAAGACACTAAACTATTACGGTCCTTGTGTGTGTGTTTTTGTTATGTACTATGTATTCCGCAAAAGTAATGTAATGTCCATGTACGATAAGCTTCGGGTCTCTACAGATAATATCTCAAAAATTTATGTATTTATATATGTATTTATTGCGATTATGTATATATATATATATCCATGAATGATATGAATATATAATTTTGTAGGACACATAATTAACTACTAATTGTGATTAGTTTTAAAGAAGACACAATTATTTCCTTGTTATTGATATTATTTTATCAATTCGTATCTGTTTTTCATTAATAAATCAATTAAAAAAATATCTGTGAAATTTTTATTCAAGATTGTTTTTATAAAATTTTTATGTTATAAAAATATGTAAACATGTATTTCCTGAATTTTTGGGTACGTACATGGATGTTTGTGCAATACTCTACGTGGTAAGAGTTTTGGTTGGAACCAAACTCATAAGTGATATGCAATAGAAGTTCATATGTTTATATATATAAAAACATATATATATATATATATATATATATATATATATAAAATAGTGCGAATGTGTATTCTAATACTATGACATGTTTTTAAAACCAAAACTCTAGTGAAAGTATATATGAGTAAAGAAATCTTAAAAATGTTTTCATAAAATACAGCACTTCAATGTTGAAAATATGGTAGGATATTTGCGAGTGAAATTGATCCCTCAACATTTTGGTAGGTCTAAGATAGATTTCAATGTTTCAAGTTTCTACATAAAAGAGTTTTTGTTTTTCAAAATATTGTATAATAATTTCTACAAATCACTAGATTATATTTAAAACAATTTTTAACGTATATAATTTGAAAAAAGATATATTATTTTAAATTTATATAATTTAAATTATATTTTGAAAGTGTATTTAAAAAATTACTTTTATGTTCTTATCTAAATAAATTTAAAAATCATTTCTGAAATATATTTTCAAAGTGTAATTTCTTAAAATGAATTTCAATGATTTCCAAACCCCTTACTGGGTTACTGAATTCTCACCCTTTCTTTTAAAATAATTTTTAATATGTATCTTAGGTGTTCTATTTCAGAAAATATCACTTTTAATGTTTACACACATGGACGCACCATAGTAATTTGTTTTATTCAACTATGGTAAATGTGTGGTGTTGTTTATTCCACAAAAACCTAGACCAGGAAAAGGTCCTCGATTGTTTAATTTGAAGTTTATTTTTTAGTTGCATTTATAAAAAATTACACAACATGTTTTATAACCAAAATCCAAAAGCACGGGCTCATGGTTTAATAATTGCTATCATAGGCATGGTCTATAAAATATTAAAGATTAGATGTTGTATTTTTAGGAAAAAAATAAACTTTATAGAGTTCTATTTAGATAGCTAAATCCCCTTACAAATTCATTATACTTTGATGATGGAAATTATGAAATTTTCTAAGTCTGAAGAATGAATAGCGGTTGCGCAATTCATTTAATAGGGGGATAATGTAACATCCCATAAACTGTTAGTAATAAAAAATTGAATTATAATTTTGGAAAATAATGTGATGAAATATTATTATTATAAAACTATGTGATATCTTTTAATCGAAATGAAATTTTATTACTTTGATTTTTATTATTTTTCAAAATTTCACTTTTCAGATACATGAAAACATATTAATATAATGTAAATTAATTATATTATTATGAAATATAGTATCATTAAATTATATTTTCTAATATACTTTTAAAATAAATAATAATAATCAAAATAAGACATTATAATATTTTTTTCAAAATAAACATAACATTATTTTTAATATAGTAAATAATATTTTTTATAATTGAAAATTATGTTTATAATATAATATACAAAAATTCATTTTTATAATATAAATTAAATTAGAATGATATATTTATGAATTCTTCATTTTTTAAATACTTTTTTAAATAAAATGTTTTATGTTATTTAATAAACAAATGAAATTATTTAAGAACATTATTGCTTTATTTATTATATATACATATATATATATTACAATTTATGATGATAATAATATATATACTCATTATCCTGATATTTATATAAATATAATATTATTAAAGAAATTTAATTTAATTAATGGTATTAATAATAATTTACTAAATGATCTATTATAATTTTATATGACTTTTTAGTATTATCTTATAAGAAAATTAATATGATTATTAAAATTATAATGAAAAAAATAAAATAATAATAATAATAGGATACTAAGAATCAATAAAAATGAAGATAAGGGTGGATCGGCTCTTGAGAAACATTGGAGGGCGAGCACAGATGGGAGCTAAGGGATTCATTGGAGAGGGTATCCATCGAGAGGGTTCGACCGCAACTGTGTGCGTGTGTAGATTATTTAGCATCAGGGGATTCAATGAAGTTGAGCGAGCCATGCAATGGTCAATGCTGAGCAATGATTTATGGGTTTGGATCTATATCTAAGTTCAAGTTACATGAGTAGTGTGGTGTTTTCAAATAGGATTTTGGGGAAAGGACCTACGATTTGATGATCTAATTTGCTTTGTCCCAAATCACAAGTGTGATTATCATTGGTTTAGTTATTTGAATGTTATCTAATTTCAGCATATTGAATATGTTTCCTATCCTCTACTCATATTTTTCTTCGGAAGACATTTTCCATGATTTTCATGTTTGTCTATTTTTTTGGTTCATTAACTATCTCTGTTGATTTTGTGATATGATAGGTACTGAATTGAATAGGAAAAACAAATAAATCTATAATCTGGATATTAAAAACATCTTCGTATCGAATTCATTAACAGTTGTAGTTGTTTTCACTCTCATGCTACAACGATAAGATTTGTGATGAATTAATTTATGCAAACTATGAATGCACTACAATCGTCTATGATATATACCCAAAAATGATGTTTATATTTTCATATAAAATGTCTATATACATTTTCATCAAATTGGTTTTTTATGATGTATAATCCTTTTATATTTTTTCGATCACTGTATATACATAATTTTGTTTGGTTTCTATATCTGGATGATTACCCTTTAGTAAATTCATTGAAACATCCCTCTCATTATTGATTTCATCATCAACATTTGATGTCTCTACTCATCTATTTCATCACCAGATCAAATTGAGATACCAATTTGTGTCTTATTCTTAGACAGTCGATCATTTAATATTTATCTATATATATGATTATCCTAAGTTTCTAGAAATCAAATAATCTGACACAACTAGATTTAAAATATTTTTTTATACTCTTTGTGGGTCTATTTAAATAGTAGCCCCACTACTCAATGAATACCTATTATAAACTAATTCATGATGTTTTCATGGATTTCTTGGTTAGTGTACTTCTTGGTTTTTGCAATGCTTTAGCCAAGAATCTATTATGGATTGATTATAGATAAGGGATAGTTTTTTTATGGTTTGTTTTTTGTTTTTGTGTAATGGAAATTATTTTAGTTTTCAGACCATTATGAATCTGAATGTTTATTTCTATAATGGTTGGTTTTGGTTTTAAAAAGATATATATATATATATATATATGTTTGTGTGTGTGTGTGTGTGTGTCTGAGTCTTTCTTTTTAGAATATATAAGCTAAGGGAGTTTTATACTTTGTATCCAATGGATAGAATTTAAATATATAGTTTTATTTATCAATTCTATTTTAAATTTAATATCTTATAAGGAATTATATGTTTATAAAAATTATAATTCATTCTTCTATAATAATACTATTTAAAATCATTTATATTATAATTTTCAAATCCTTATATTTCTCAAAACACATACACACATACACATATATATGGGTTTGTATTAATTCCAAAAATCAAGAATGTATGCTTCAATATTTTCTAATTATATAAGTATTATGATTCCATGTTTATGAATTCAAAGTCTATATTTTAATTCATGAATTGAATAAGAAAACATGTAAATTGTTTTTTGGTTTTTTTAATTTTTATGTTTATTCATGACATATAAATATATATATATATTTAAATATGTATATATTTAAGTGTTATTTTTCACACACATAGATTAAATATGTATATATTTTTCACACACATAGATTAAATCATGTATGCATATTACATGGGTAGATGATATATGGGTACATATAATTAAAATATAAACACGAATTATTTATTTATTCAATTTTCAGGATTTACTTCTAATTACCTGTATATATATGTACTTAAATTTAAGATCTATAAAATTTATGTAAGTATATATTTATCCTTGAAATAGATGAATGTGTAATTATGTACGAAACATAGTTAACTATTTATTATGATTATTTTTAAATAATATAGAATTATATGTTTTTTACTGCTATTATTTTAGGCATTCATGTCTTTATTTCATGAAAAAATTAATTGAATAATATTTATGAAATTTTTATGGAAGATTGTGTTTTTAAAATGGATGAAGTTATAAAAATATTTATACAAATATTTCATGAAATTCTAGGTACGTACATGTCTGTTTATGAAAAAGTCTATGTGGAAAGAGTTGTGGTTGGAACCAAACTCGAAAGTGATATACAAGGGAAGTTTATATATTGATGAAAATACATACTAATATATAAAAATATAGGTGTGAATGTTTATTTTAATGAAGTGACATGCTTTAAAAATCAAAAGCCCTAGTGAAATTAGTTATAATAAAATAAATCATTAAAATATTTCATTAAATTAAGCACTTGAATGTTTCATATATTGTAGGGAATTGGGGAATAAACCTGATCCCTCAATAAGTGGGTATTCCCAAGATAGCCTTCAATCATTCAGGTTTCAAATTCCATAATGTTTTGTTTTCAAAAGCATGCGTAATGTTTTCTAAAAATAACTGGATTATATTTCAAAAAATTTTAGTTCGTATGTAATTTCAAAAGTGATATATTATTTATAATTTAAGTAATTTCAATTAATTTTTCAAAGTGTATTTAAGAATTTGTTTTTATGTTGTTATCTAAAAGATTTTCGAAATAATTTTTGAAATTTATTTTCAAAGAAATTTTTTTAAAAAAGTATTTCAATGATTTAAAAACTATTTATAGGGAAATTTAATGATCAACCATTATTTTAAAATGATTTTTCACAATTATCCCAGAATTTCTATTACAGAGAGCTTCATTTTTGGATTTAGCATGCACGGAAGCATAGTAGGAATTTTTTTATTCGTCTCTAATAAAAGTTATGTGTTTTATAATCATACATCACCTAGACTGATAGAAGGACCTAGATTATATAAGGTGTTGTGTAATTTTTCAGTTAATTTTTGAAAAATTACACAACATATTTTAAGCACTGAATCCGAAAGCACGATCTCAGTGCATTATACTCTCAGCACCCCTTCATACAACTCTAAAAATTATGGTTCCACATAAAAATATTACCTATTTATTTCCCCTATAATACTCTTTCACCCTCAAAATTTTATATTCCCAAAAAAATATCCAATTCCCTTCCTTTCTAATGATTCCTTGAAGGGAAACCAAATGCTCTCAATGCATGATAAATCTTTTTAGTATCATATTTTACTTTTATCATTCCATTTAAAATTTACCAATCACAATAATATTTTATGAATTCAGTTATTAAATAATACTAAATATTTTTATATTTAGGTAATAAAGATTAACAACCTCTCCATTTCCTTATAAAAAAATTAAAATCGGCATTCATACATTTGTGAAGACTACTACCACCATAATTTTTTTTTCTTTTTAATCACTAACATAATAGGTCATTCCTAAGAAATTATTTAATATGTAATTAAAATATTTATATCATGTGTTAGAATTTTAAAATAATAAAATATATTTCTCCTTTCTTCTATTCAATGGGAAACCAAACCATCATTCATTCATATGTCTGAACTACCGTGTTTCTGTACTGAGATGAATTTGAATGAGAGGTTTATAGCAAGGATCCTCATTAGGTCGAGGGGAAGATTAAATTGGTGGAAATATGTATCTTTTTGAGATTAACCCAAGTACTATGTGGTGCATGGATTTTGGGAAACATAGTAGACTACTTTTCCAGACCAAAAATAATTGAACCATGGTTCAGAAATAATCATGAAATAAAATAAATTGAAAAAATGAAAAATAAATGGACACCATACGTAATGTAGAATAACCTCTAAAATGAAAGGTTAAATAACCCATAAGTAAATTACAGTGATCACTATAGGTAAATGTGTGTACACACTCCCTCACTATTACAAGGAGAAAACCATTATAAATATCTCTGTTGAATAAGTGGAGGAACTGCATCACTAAATACCACTCACAAATGGAGAACTATCACCGATGAGAACCTCGGTGAAGGAGATGATGAAGCCCATGATGATCGACTTAGCTTTACAGGAGTGACCCACCATTCTTCCTCCCCATACTGGATGGTTGGTGGGGTTGGACACCCACCAAATCTTCCTACCGCACTCACTACATTGAATAAATAAGGGGCATAACCATAAAAAAAATGATCTCTATTGAAGAATCTCTGATTTTGATATTTGATTGAGAATCAATCACATCTCCACACATCCTTTCCATCGGCCAAATGATTCTTCTCATGTATCTGCGACGCTTCTCTAGAATCTTCCACATCTGAACTTGTCAAAGACAATTGCCTTCATCCAGAAATTGACCTGATTTTCTTTAGTGTTTATTTTCTTCATGTTAACACATCCTCCACCACATCTCGGAAAATCTCATATTTTACCCTAATGTGTTTCATCTTGTAATAACAATATGGATTCCTTGCAATGTGAAATGTGTTATGATTGTCACAAAATAATGGAATATTTTCATGTATTTTCCAGATCTCCTCTAACAATATTCTCATCCAAATCACCACTTTGAGAGACATTATTGCTTCCATGTACTTTGCCTCCATCATAGACAATTCCCCAACTAATTGTAACATTGAAATCCAGCTCACATCTCCACCTAAAAGAGTGAATATATAACCAGTAATGGATTTACTATGGTCAAAATATAATACAAAATAGGATTCATCGTAGCCTCTTATAGTGAAATCTAATCCTCCATAATATAATTCAGCATTTTAGGTCCCTTGGATGTGTCTTATAAACCTCTTTACTATGCTCTAATGCCTTTATCCTGCATTTTCCATGTACCGACTAACTGCTCCTAATACATGTGCAATGTATGGTCTAGTACAAACCATAGAGAACTTCAAACATTCACCTACTAATGCATACAATAATCAAGACATTTCTATCCTCTCTACTTCACTACTAGGACTCTTCATTTAGGATAACATGAAATTAATTGGAAGATGGGTAAATATTGGCTTATAGTGTTGTTTGTTGACGTATTTCAAGACTCTATGTAAGTAATTCATAGATGATAGAATAATCACCCAATTAAATTTTCCTCATTAAATTTTCATCCCACAAATATTGTTTTCTGGTCCCATGTCCATCATATCATAATCCTTATCCATCTTTTTCTTCGTCTCCTGGATATGATCATTGTTGGAGCCTGAAACAAACATGTCATCCACATACAACAAAATATGATGAAATCATTACCATTATAACCCCAAAAATATGAAAAAGGATCTAAATTAAGTCTGTTTTAACCATGGATGTTGACCCAGGACTCAAATATCTAGTACGAAAACCACAACACCGTCTTGAGTCCGTAAGGAGATTTTTCCAAACAACAAACCATGTTCTCTTTTTTTATTTTTATGAAAAACCTTTCGTTTGGATTATATTGATATCTTCATCAAGATCACAATTGGGAAAATAAGTATTCACATTCATAATACCTAGTTATAAGGTGTATGTAGAAAACATCTCCAAAAGAATACGAACAATCGTCAGTTTGATAATTGGAGAAATTTTTTCAATGAAATCTATACCTTCCTTATGAGAATATCCTTTGACCACAAAATTTATTTACAATATCTTTCCACCTGGTCCTTTACATATTCCTGGATTTTAAATACCCATATGTTTTTATAGCCTTCTATACATGAGTTAATGGAATAAGATCCCATGTCTTATTACTATGCAGGGCTTCAGGTTCCTCCAACATCACCTCCATCCATTAAGATACATATGAACTCTTGGTCACCTCAAAAAAAAGATAACTATCTATACTCCATCAATAAGTAGTATGTAATATTGCTCTCAATAATATTTTCTGAGTGAAAAATTGGTTCTCTTTTCTCTAGAGTTTACTATCATGGTCCAGACACAACTGGTGCTTGATTATTCTGATCCGGTAATGCGTCAAAGGAAACCGGTTCTACCTTGTATTTTTCCTCCACATATACATTTCTTGTTTCTATATTATCCTCCTCCATGTCTCGATCAATATTCATTTTCACCTACTATAATTTAAAATTGAAATCTCTACTGATGATATGTTTGTGGTCAGAGGGGACCCATAAACGATACCCCTTCACACAATCTTTAAACCCCAAGAAGATAAATTTAATGGATCTCGAATCCAAATTCGATCATTCCTGGTCATTAAACATTGAATATATAGGACTTCAAAAACTATTTAAATAGTAATAGTTAGCAGGTTTACCAGTTCACATCTCCATCGATGTCTTCTGATCAATCACCATAGAATGAGATTAGTTGATCACATACCAAGAGGTATTCAATACATCTACCCAAGATTTTTAGAAATTCACCCAATCTTAAACATCACCCTTATTCTATCCAATAGGGTTTTGTTCATCATATCTTCCACTCTAGTCTTTTGAGGATGGTATCCATCATGAACTCTCTCTTGATTCATTCATGTTGAAAAAATGTTTCAAACTCCCCTCTTGTATATTCTCTACCATTTTAATTCTTAAAACACCTTTTCTTCTTCCATATTGAAGTTCCTACCACGCATTGACAGTTTTGAACACATAGAAAGCATCCTCATTCCTCTTAATTGGATACACCCAAAATCTCCAGGAAAAATCATCAATGATTTATAAAAATTACCTTGTTCTTTCTAGGGATAGAACCGATTATTTCCAAACATTGGAATAGATCAATTCTATGATTCCATTAATTCTTGTTGTTAATGTCCTGAACTTCAACTTGTATTGCATTCTCAAAATACAATGCTCGTGAAATGGTACAGATACCATTGTAATCCCATGAAAAAACATCTAATATGAAAGAATCGTTATTCCACATTCTAATATATGTCCTATCTTCTGAGTACATAACATTGTCAATGCTTTCATCGAGGCAGTTTATACGATAAGTATCTCTACCTCCTTGTATTTTTCATCCATAAGAACATATTGGTTATTTGAGGTATTCTCTACCTTCATCCCCACAAGCACACCCATCAAAATTCTCATCACTCCATTCTTAGTGTGGGTCATTCATCTGATGTCATCAAATTATCTCAAAGTCAACATGTTATTCATCAAGCCCTTCATATGGTGTACACCATGGATGGTTTGAACAATACCGTCATCCAACATCAATTTTATGGTACTGAGTCTAATGATCTCCAACTTATGATTATTCTCCATGTATATAAGTCCTTACAGGATTGTTTCAAATTGGCCAAACAATTCCCATAGAGAATTCATGTGCCATGTTTCTCCTGAGTAAATAATCCACACATCTTTGATATGATTCATGCTTTTATTAGTCATCACTACATCACTAAAAAAATTCCACAGTTCAAGAATTACTAGCCGCATTTCCTTGATATAACTTTTCACTACTCTTCTTGTCCTAAAAATCTTTCATGAGGTCCTATTATTTTCAAAATTGAAACATATGAAATTCTTCATTTTACTCATTGATTTGGACCTGTTATGATTTTGGATCCAACTGGTACCACACTCCTTTATCCTTCCTCTCTCCATTGAAATAGAATCTACTTGTATCGAATTTGTCGTTATGTCCTACTTGTTCTTACACTAAATTTCTTCCTCAAGAACTGCTGCTACAACATCATTTAAGGGAAACATATCTATTGTGATATTGTTAGTGTGGTTGATGATGAGTTAGTCATACGAATATGGAAAACTCGAGAGAATAATCTCCAGATGTTCAGTAACCACAATATTATATCCCAATGATGTGACCTTAGAGAACAGGGTATTGAGGTTGTTAATGTGGTTAGTCACCGATGATGACTCCACCATCCAAAAAGTGTACAATTATCTCATCAGGAAAGATTTGTTGTAAAGTGACTTGGGATCGAATAGTTTTTTCAGAGTATCCCATATTTACTTTTTCATTTTTTTCTCCACAATGTTTTATAGGACCCTATCTTCCAAAGACAAAGGAATGTTGGCAATAAAATTTCAATTTATCCTCTGTCACACCCACTGGCTTTTCTCCAATTTCTAGTAGGAAATTATCTTTCCACATTAATGCTTGCATATTCATTTTCCATAATGAAATACAATCCCCATTGAATTTTTCTATCTCAAATTTCACCTCCATTTGGAGATATCATCAGTCCAGAACCAACTCCATTTCACAAAAATATCAATAATTTTTTTGATGTGAATTATTGAATAGAGTCACAATCATAGAGAATTCCCAAATTTATGAAAATTTTTAATACCCAAAAATGTGAACAAAACTGTGCTAGAACCATCATCTAATACCACTTGTTGGGATCAAAAATGATTGACCCATGGTGCAAAAAGTTTCACGAGATAAATAAAGTGGAAAATATAGAAATAAATGGACACCATATGCAACATGGAAAACCCCCCAAAATGAAAGGGGTAAAAAACAATGAGAAAAATTGAAGGATCACTATGGGTAAATGTGGGTACACACTCCCTCACTATTATAATGAGAAAACCCTATAAATATCTCTCTTGAATAAGTGGGGAATGACCTCACTAAATACCACTAAAAAATGGATAACTATCAGTGATGAGAATCTCAATGAAGCTGACGATGAATCCTAGGGGAATCCACTACCTTTAATAGGAAATCCTCCCACTAGATTACTCCCCCACTAGATGGTTGGGTGGGATGGACACTCACCGTATCTTTCTAAAAAACTCACCTCTTTTGAAAAAAAGAGGGGGAGGCACCATCCAACAAATGTGTTGATTTTGAAAATTCTGTTGTAAGAAGGAAGACAAGTCCAAAGAATCTGGTCAGGAGGATATCATCCAATGGTGTGATCCTTCCACGGATATCTAATCAGTGTCTCCTGAATTTTTAAAGGACTGGGAACTGGCGGTGAAGGTGTTGGAGATATCTAGTTATTATATCAGAAGTGGCAGCGTTTTTTATATGGGTTTTTTAAAAACAAAAATAGTATGCCATATGCATGAAAACTTTAAGGAGATATATAACTTTCTAGAAGGCTCTATAACTGAATTAGACCAGAATAATCCCTATCCTCTGATCTTAATGATATTCATTTTTGATCATATACCATATTTTTTGGTCCACGATTTTTTTACCATCAACCTTAACCCAAGGCATCAGTGCTCTGGTATAATGTAGTAATATGGTTGTCATCAAAACCATAGCTATCCATTCATCTATATAATTGTGGAAATTTTACCCTTATAAAAATCATTTTCTAGGAATATTCTTCCACTAGAGCTATAGAAATCTGATGTCTATCTTTGGGTGTCAAGGAATCTCCACTTGGGAATGCTATATTAGAGGGTGTGTTGAAAGAAATATGAGATCTCACCACTCACCAAAAAAGAGGATTATAGTACCCTTATTCCAAGATAGTTCACCGTATAGACCACATTAAACTCTCCCCACATTGTCTAATAGGTTCTTAGTAATTGATGAGTCCTTATAGGTGATTTTTTTGGCAGTTCAGTTGGCCAATAAAGAGACAGACAAGGACTTTCTCTTGTATCCTAATACATCATCAGGTCCAATCACACGATCCTATGATGGTGATATAAACAACGCAGGATTTAACCTTATCAATGCTCATGTGGACAACTCCCTCATATATTAATTTTGAGGGTAATTATTTGGAATGTGTGGGGAATGGAGGTGAAGGAAAAATTGGAATTTAGGTAACTAAATAAACGTTAAATCATGCTTCTATTGTGGAAATTTTAGAACCAGAAAAAATAAAAGAATCACATTTATGTCTATTCTAACAGGATGAGATTCAATCATTTTATGCATGCTTCCCCCTATAAAAATTACCTTCTGGTCTTATGGAAGAAAGAGATTGGCACTGATTTATTAAATTTCACATCATCATGTATTTATACTATGATAAATCTAGGGGAACCCAGCTCTTATTCTCTTTCATTTATGCAATTTTGGAGGATTCTATAAGAATGGAGCAGTGGAATCATCTACAGTTTTCTGATCCAGGTATCATTCCTTTTTTTGTGGGGGAGGTGGATATTAATATATTGGTCAATGTGTAGGAAAAGAGAGGTGGAGTCGGAGGCTTAAGTTGTGACATGAAATCCGTCAAAAAACATCAAGGCCTAAGAGGGACTTATAGGAGTGGGATTCACTGGATGAAAGTAAATGTGGTGAAATAACCATAAAGTGGTCAACTTCATATGGAGTCATCTTGATCGATTCCAATCCAACCATTAGGGAGTGGAATCCATTGGCCATGCTTCAGTTTCACATTTTTGTTGTGCATTGTCTTACGATGCCCAAATTGGTTTGGTTCTCAAGAATTGTGTGCTGAGGATACAACATTTCATCCACTCCTCATCCTTCCATTAGAGGGATGAATTTATATAGATAATTAAACACACATGGGAATTTGAGGTTACTATAAATACTTGGTTCATCCTTTCTAATATCTTAGGATAGATCAAGAGGACAATTCAGGCATGGATATTTGGTCACCCAAGAGAAGACATAATTTTGTAGGATCTCAAGGGGGAAATCAAAAAATCTGATGAGTGTTTTTAGGAAATATGGGAGGAAAGTTTTTTTACTCATCCCATGAAAAAATACAGCTTACTAGATGAGATGTTTCTGGGTATTGATAGTGTTTTAGATAGAACTGGAGAGCCTTTTGGATTAAATAGGGGACCATGTCACCATGTTTGTTCACGCATGTATTATTGATAATAATAAAAATATGATACTAAATCTTGAACTCATGGTGCTATCCTTCACCTAGAATGAGAATATTGTGAGAATCTAGGCCCTTGATCCATTTCAGAACATTCAGACTGGGCTGTGAGGTCTTTGAGATATTGAACCTGGCAAACATAATGATGTGCATATATTTATGAGTTTCATAGAAGAATTTTTGGGGAACATATAAAATGAAATTATAGTGCATGTTCCTAAGGAGGTTAAGATTAGAGAGACTATATCAAACCTTAATCATGATAGGTAATAAGGTCTATATGGATTCCCATGTACATTTTTTGTTTGAACATTGAACTTTTTAAAAATTCAGGTAGTGGGAGTGGTGTAAGACATTTTTAGGGAAAGATCTCTTTCCAAGGTGTGTGTGCTTCAATGGTTGTATTAATTCCAAAGGTAAATACCCTAGGACCATCATCCATTACTAATCATGTTTTTTAAGAAATTTCTCATAAAACATCTTTTCAAGCATTATCTCAAGGAGGTATTGTGTATTTATTTCAATGTTAATCTCAGTAGAGAAACATGGTTATGTTAATGTAAGGTGTATTCAATGGGTAATTGGTATAGAAAAGGAAATGGTGTCAGACAACCATATGAGATTATTTGGGTAAAATGTTTTCATTCAAGTAGACATGGAAAATCCCTTTGACAAAATAGAATGGAAAATTATTATTCATTGTAGGAGATTTTTTTATAAATGATTCTACGACCATTTATATAGGTGATACAATTCTCTATGGATTTTTAATTTTCTTATAGGTATGGGGTTTCTCTTCATCATTAATGTGCAATGTGTCAAAAAGGGAGATGCATTATCCCCCTATCTTTTCAATATGGTGTAGGAGGATCTCTTAAGGAATTTTCATCAAATCTTGGATAAAAAGAAGATTTTTCCCCACACTAAAAAATATAGGAGTATTATTATTTCTCATCTTATTCATAATAAAGTTGTCTTATTTATTATAAATGGTAGATTTAGATCAATATAGAACATTATGAAAATAATTACTATTTAGGGAAAAATGAGTAGGAAACCCATTAACCCATGGAAGAGCAAAGTTTTCATATCAAATAAATGTTTTGGAAGAAATTGTGGAAAAAAAAAGGTTATGTTGTGTATACCAATGAGGAATCCTTCGATGACATATCTTGGGGCTCCCATATCTGAGGACCTAATCCAAAAATCACTCTTTGATGACCTCGTCAAAAAAATCACAAGACGAATCTATAATGGTAAGAACACATTATTATCCATTGATGGGAGGGTAACTATAATAAATGACGAGTTATCTTTGATCCTAATCTATTTTATTTATATTATCAACAAGATTAAGGGGTTGAACACCTAAATTGAAAATATTATATCAATATTATTGTGGGATTTTAATTAGATGGGTTGAAGTCATTAGGCCTCATGGAATCCCATAGAGAAGTCAATGGAGGATGGTGATGTGGGTCTCCATAGTTTATCCAAAACAATGTGCTCCATACATGCTAGGATTGGTTGGGAAGTTTTTAATGGATACAATCTTTGGGAGAGACATATGAGAGATATAAATCGATCTAAATGGTAGTATTCGACTTATGAAATATAGATCTCAAACATATTGAAGTGAGTTCTTAGCCATATGGACGATCTTCATTTCCATACTCATTGACTTGTGGGTAAGGGTGATATTAACAAGTCGAAGGATAATATAGAGGGTGAGAAAATATTATTCATAGGATGTATATCTCTGTTCATCTCCTTCTAATAAGAGGGAAGTAACCTAGGGATAATGAAGGCAATCGTGAATGAAAACCTAAAGGATTTTAAAAAAACATCAGTTTCGTGGATGTCTTTTATCAATGTTGATTCATGGGTTCGGTCATAGTTATGTTTAATATTTGAGACTAAAGTATCATATTCCATGATCAGAGCATGATCAATGATTGGGATGTGAAACTATGGTGTAAAAAGTTCGCTATGAAAAATAATTTTCTCATTTAGAGGATTTAGAACCATGCCATTCTGATGGATGAGAATGTTCAATGTAAATGGTTTGAAATCACATCACAATGATTTTTATGTGCCAACCCTAATATAGAAACCATGTTGCATCTATTTCATCAATGAGGCTTGGTGAGTCAGTTATGGGATTTCATGGGGAATAACTAAACTTCCATTGCAATGGGAATAACATGAATGAGTTTCTATCTAACTTGTTTTAGGGTATAGAGTCTCATGCATCTTAAAGGAATCCATGAACCTTAACCTTTGAATCTATATATTTGAAATTTTGGGAAGAAAGGAATATTTCTAGGGATCTCAGAATCACTTCTATCATGTTTATCTAGTTACAGAATATGGTTCTTATGTATGAACATTGTTTATCCATCAAATGTGGTCAAAATTCATATTCTTTGTGATGGTATGTCTCGACTGATGTGATGGGCATGCATCTTTCCACACAGGGTAGATGGATTTTCTAGTATCCACCATGTAGGGGCCTAATTTTAATTGTGGATTGTTCAAGTATGGTTGGGAATATTAGGGGTGGATATATAATTATATATAGTATAGGTTTGGTGGTTTTTGGCTTTAGTGCCTTCAATTATCACGGGATCTCCATGGGTGTGGATATTATATCAATGCACTCAAGAATCACGTTGTGTGGGAGATTCAACATTTTTGTGGATGAGATTGATTCTAACTCAGAGATGTCGGTTACTATTCAACAAGGGAGAGTGAACCCTCCATGAGATCTAGATTAATTTATCAGGAACTACAGATAGCTGATTAGATATAACACCAATATCATTAATTTCTGGAGATAACATAGCTGTATAGCTGATGGGTTTTCCTAAAATGGAAAGGAATATGATGACCTTTGTATCTACGTCATCTTGGGGTCCTTTCTGAATGAATGAAAACACATTATCCATGAATTTTCTCTAATATTACATTATTTCATTCCCCCATGATTTTTTAATCTATTTTTTTTATGGGTTTTAAGCCACTACAATATTCAAATAAAAAAATAATTTTCAATCAGTCAACATAAAATTATAATGCTTGCATAAAACAATTAATGTTACTTACAATATATAGTAAAAATTAGAAATAACTAACTAATAATTTCTTTGTAATGTTAATTAATTAATTATATAAAAGGTTAATGTACATTAATATAGCTCCAAAATATATTACCAAGATATTTATGTTTGTTTAATATTATTTTAGAGCACATACGACTAACTAGGAATAACGGTAAGTGGTTTTTTTGACTAAAAACATTTGTTTGAGTCACAATACCTCCCATTTTATTATAATAATTAATGATTTTAATATCCTAAAAAATTATGATGTAATTTTCTATTTCCATCTTATTTTATTGGTAAATCAGGTTTCACAAAACCATTTTCTTACTTGATGAATCTATTGTCCAATAAAAATTTAATTTCTCGTGAATAATTTCAATCTCCTTCAATGTATTGTTCTCCATGTCTATTTTTTATATCCTTAAAGTATTCTCCTTTCCCTTGGGGAAGATAAAATTATTATTTTTTATCGAATGATCCTTATATTCCCCTTTATTTATTTTTATATTTTTTTTAACTATTTAAAGATGTGGGTTTTAAATAAATATGTTTTAAAATAATTTAAAAAGAATTTTACAAATGTGATCTTATATTCTTCCCTTTTACTTTACATGCTTTCATATATTCTAATTATTATCAATGTGGATTTATTAGAACTGATTTTGATTTAATGTTTTAATAAGTTTTATTTTTATTTAATATAATTTGTTTTCATAATTTGACTTCAAAATCACATATTATTAAGGTGACATGTCAATTTACTTTTTTTTTGAAAATTCATTAGTGTAATTTGGCACCAATTTTCTAATTATTATTCTCTAATGAATAAATGCTTCATAAATTACCCTATATATAGCATCTGTAAATACTCAATTTTTTTGATCTTGTATTTAATGTGATACCATTTGCAAACATTTTGAAACATATTTTTCACATTGTTAATTTTAGATAAGTTCAATGATTTTATTTTAAGTGGAACTCATCTGTATATATAATGGTGTTTGTGGTCATATACCTCCATCAAATTCATTGGTAAAAGTTTTATATATAATGATATAACTATGAATTGTTTTTAAATAACGATCACTCCACTATGGGAATTCTGTAAAAAAATCCACTCCACTATGCTAATCAAGTAGGGATGTATTCACTACAATGTTATGAAATTCAGGGTGGTGATTCATAGTACAATATGATATTAATTCGTATGAAAATTATTCTTCCCTTATTTTTCATAAGTTCTTCTTTATTTATATGATATGATAAAGTTTTTTATTGTTGGTTCCAAAAAACATTTCCTAGGAGGTAAAAAAAATCATGAATTTTAAATGTTAAAATACACTTAAAGAATAAGATTTCAAGAAATGTTGAAACAATAAATATAAAATGGAAGTCTTGGTTCCACATAGAAACATGTTATGTGTTCTACTTATCCATTTGGAATCTCACAAATATAATTTTTTGTATGGAAGGACGGTTCATCACATCCCTTGTAAATGATAAATCATTTGTATAAACAGATGTTGTTTCACATCCCCTAAATACAATATATTTCTTGCGTGCCAGGATGTTGATTTCTATCCCCAACACATGATAAATCATTTGAGGTCTTGGATAGGGTTTTCCATCCCCATAAAAAATGTTTTTGGGCCTAGAAATGGTTATCGTTATAAGGACCCGACCATAAACATTATGTAATCTTGAATTACGTCAAGAATTCACATTGAGAATCATTTCAGGTTTTGAGTTCTAGGGAATTAGGCCATAACTATTACATAACAACTTGAATATTACAAGTATACAACACTACCTAGTATTTGTTTTTCATGAAATGGAATCTATTAAAAATAAACATCCCTAGTTCCATGTTTTAGACATCACGACTTTTTATCGATCTCTTCCTTAACCCAATTCATCTATATATCCTGTGAAAACATTTCAAAATGTGGGATGAGTATAAAAATCTATGTAAGGGTTATAAAATGATTAAAATAAACATTATCCCATCTATAAATACAAATCAATTAAACCATACTTTTCAATCATAACATACCTCATTAAAATCATAAGATTAAAGAATAACATACATAAATCATAAATAATAAAGGTAACTTATGGCATTAATAACATACACACATTGTATGTATCACAGATTCATATGGAGTCACTTTTGAAATATCCATCACAATATATTCCCAAAATCTCTTAGGAGAAACATTAATGTTTACCTTTGTCACGTTACCCAATTCATTGGAGAGCAATCTCAGGATCACCCGCCCTAGGTTTATCATGGAACCACGCATATATATAAACAGTGCCCAATAACCATAACATATTCATAACACATAAGAAAAGTATAAATTAAAGATAACATTTCAAAATTTCAATCATAATATATCAAATCAAGATAATGAAATAAACAATACTTTATCAAATCATTTTCAAAACATTTTATAACATTTAATAAAGATATTTTTGAATCAAAGTGTCCCATACCACTTTGAAATTATTAAAATAACTATAATTTTAAAACATTAATGTCCTTATAAATAAATCCTTATAACCATTTTTAAAACATGGACATTAATGAGAAATAATTAGAAGAACAAATCATTCAAACGTTATTTTAGTTAAATAGTTCATAACCAAATGAGAGATGATTGAATACAAATAATTGAGGAATTACATTTAATAAAAACATTATAATTTCATGATAATAAAAGTATTGATGATATAATATTCCGAAGGATAGTATATCCACCATATAAGAGTGAATCTGTGCATAACAAAAATGAAGTCTCAATGGAATGTAAATTGAGACTTAATCCCTTATAGAAATTGTATCCTTAGATTAAGGATAAATAATTGACATAATAATGTGTGAAAAATATAAATACACTAAATATGACTGGATATTATGTGTAAATAAATCATAGGACATTCACACATGTTCTTTTTTAATTCTAAACCAATGACTTGGATTTTTAACTCAATGAATGGAATTTGAGTTAAAATTACTCTTATCGAGTTCAAATCGATGACTTGAGAATTTATCAATGGAGTGATTATGTGTATAATAAGTATATCCAAAAAAAGGGGAGTGGAAATTACAAAAAAAATAAACAAACAATGATTCCACACATAATCATACGGTGACATAATTACGAATATGAAGATTAACCCAAGGAATGGAAATTGGGTTAAAAAGTTCTCTTATAGAAATTGGACAGCCTAACAACGTCACTTTAAAATTCAGAAAATGCGTTGATGGGAGAAAAAAGTTATTTCATCACATGGAAATAATATTTATATCAATAAGTATATAGAATAACATATCCCAACATAATAATATGTAAATTAAAAGACTTCATGAAAAAAAGTCTTTTCAAAAGAGGGTGAAAGGCTCCATTACAGATTTGGTAACATATGAAACATACACCCAATAAAAGAAGGATAATTCAATGAATATTTAAATTCCCATAAATTAATGTATATTAAATAAATAATAAAATCATGGGAAGTACATACACTACAAAAAAACTAATTAGTGGCAAATCTAGCATGAATCTCATAGGAATAACTAGTGAGATGAAAACCCCTTACCACGTTGTAATCAATCAAGTCGTATGAAAAAATGTTAATAAACACAAAATCAATCATAGAATACCATGAATATAAATATAATTATGATAATATATATCAAATGGTGGTACACAATCTACCACATACAATAAATAAGTGGTGAACAATGGAAATCTCATAAAATTAAATGTGAGATAAGAAACCCCTTACATCGTGTTCGACAAGACATGTTTGTTCCTTGTTATTCCTGAATAATATACTTAATTAAATTTATAATTGTTTATGAACCGTTTTTCATGTTTATTATTCATTTTATATAACTTATTACCATGTTATAGAAATTATGTAATCATTTATGTTTGTAATGGTCATTTTGTCGATATTTGGTACTTGAGTCAAAAATGAACACCTTATAATTACAAGTTGTCCATGTGGACACGATTCCATTATCTTAGGAATGATATTAATAATTTAGATATCATATATATCATATATATACAGTATATATATATATAAATTTATAACAATACATAACATTTGGAGATAAGAAATAAAATGCACCATTCATGGAGACGGTAAGCCGAACGTACACATGAATGCTACTTTCATATCTATTTATATTTTAATTTAGTGAAAACATAATAATACGTATTTATATTATAATTCCAGTATAATATCATATATAATTTCAAAAACACCATCCATTACATGTCCCATGTATGGTATGAACGAGTCATATCACTTTGAGGGGGCGGTAGTCCTTACTTACTCAAATGAAATTATCACGTTTACTCATAATGGAAACCATAAAGGTATGCTATAAATTAAAAATAAAGAAGCATAAAGAAAACATAAATATAATATATATCATATATAAATACATTTTCATCATAATGGTCACCAAAAGAGGCGGTAAGAGATAACTGAACAATCATTGTTTCGTGAGGCGTTAGTTTTCCATCCACAGAAACAATATGTTATTTAACTATTAGATGGTGATGTGTGTAAGTTTAGTTAAAATAATTATCATAAAAAAGTCAAAGTATATTTATGATACTTTTTTATAATAAAATAATGGAATTAAAAGAGTTTAGGGGTTGGAGAAGTAAAATAAAAAGAAAATAATTCAAGAGAAACTATTACCTTTAATTAGGGTAACTCCCTTGGGTTTGAACCAAATGGACTTCCTGAAGTGTATTATACCTATGGTAAGGTTTCTAGGATTAAGAGAGGGTTTTTGAGAGCTTATTTGGGTAGGGTTTGGATGAGCCAAGGGGCTTGAGAGGTGTGAGGAATGGGTTACAAGTGAATGCTTTTTATAAGGGGGAGGAGTGGTTCTTTAAGAAAGTGTGAAAATCGTATTTTATTATATAAATATTTTCTATTTCTAAATGACCAAAACTCATTAAATTCTAAGATAAAATGACTCATGGACGATCTAAATTCATCCAATAATAATTGGATAGGTTTTGTATGTTATTTTAATTTTTATAATCTTATTTATTTAAATCATTTATTAATGAGGTAAATACCGCATCATTTTTGTTTCATAAATAATTTTATTTATTTGATGTCTAAAAATTATAAACAAAATACCATGAAGTAGGAAATATTTTTAGATTTCCAATTAATATTTATTGTAAAAAATATAACTTATATAACCCCATGTAAAAATTAATTTACAAAAAGCTATTTGTTTGTGTCATTTATTTCATTACTTTAAATTAATTAATCTAAAGTGTCATTATCACTCCCATGTGGCCCCATGGGGTACTAAAATAAACCCAAGGATGACCATGGTCGTCAATGACTCATTAAATAATGTTTTTACAAGTGTTAAGATAATTTTGTTTTATTATAATATTCTTTTTACCTTAAATTACCTAATTTACAATTAACAGTGGTAAAGAGAAGTCAAAAGTTACAATTCACCAAAAAATTATTTTCAACTTTTTGAACCAAATTTTACTTACTAATAAAAACTATTTTTGTCAAATTTTCAAAATTCAATTCATATAAGTGTTAAAATTTCATTTAAATGAAAAAGTCAGTTTTTAACTACTACTTAGTGGTTTCACTATTCATCAAAATTGATGTTTTTCAGAAAAATACTAAATATTCTTCCTAAGATATATTTGATATTATGAATTAAAAAATTATCTCTATTTTACAAAATTCAAAACATATAAGTTTCATTAATTAATTTAAAATTAATTCCCATTGTCAAAATAAAGAGCGTGTTTTTAAGAAACAATACTTATCAAAAGATTGACACTTGTTTAGGCTTAATTTCAATGTAAAACTTTTTCCAATGACCATAATTGAATGAAATGGTTAAAATATAATCTAATTACACTTTAAAACTAGTTATAAAGATAATATATCCATATAATTTAGTTAGATTAAAAGGCAGTTTTGAATTAAAATAAAGTTTTTTTCACTATTCATTAAAAATGAATTTTATCAAGAACAAATACCAATAATTTTCCCAAAGTAAATTATGATGTCCCGATTTTATAGTAGAATTTTATTTTCTCAAATAGAACATATAAAACTGACCAAAATATAATTAAAGAGGGTTCACCATCAATATGTGGTAAATCTACCTTTCAATAAATATTAGAGTATTTATGCTTAATATTAGATTTTTTCTTATTTTAAGCCTCTAAAATTTATAAGATAAATGTAAAAACATTTAACAAACATGTATAATCATTTTTTAGTTGTTTATTTTCATTCCCTATATTATAATGGATAGGAGTTAATAACCATTTAAAATAATATTATTTTATTATTTGTTAGTATGAACCAACATTGAGTGCAACGTAGGATTTCAATGAAACCCATTGTTTTGTATCAGGTACTCCATCAAACATATAATCCAATATAAAGTAAAATTATTATTTAATTAATAAATATTAATAAATATGAAGAGTTCATATTTTTTATTTAACTAGGATGTTACATCCTTCCCCCCTTTTGGGAATTGTGTCCTCACAATTTTAAAATTGGGCTCGGAAACTTCATTGAAACTCCCACATCGGAAAAAGAGTCAATAAATCTATCAATTCAAAATAAATAAAGAGAAGTACAAAGTTCACCTGAGATAAAACACACTAGGATTCTATGTTGGAAAAAATGGATATGGAAGAGATAAAAAACCATCATGTTCTGATGGAGAGTGATGGAAAACATGGTTAGGAAAAACTTAACCACTAGAAAATAAAAAACATATGATTTATTAAATGGTGTTTGATTACCCAGTAGGAAATGTATACCAAAATTTTTTTTGTTTTACATTCATTTTCATAATATTTATGAATTTATCTACTACATAGAATAAAAACATAACGAAATATACTTACCTTTGAGTAGAGTTTCAACCTTTAATATGTTTCTACCAAAAACTAATCTTTTCTCCAAACAATGATCATTCAAAAATACTTGGTCACATAAAAAGCACAAAAATAATCTTCTAGAGAATCACATAATCCATAATAGGTGAAATATATATTTCCCTTATCTTTGTACATCAACTAAAACCAAAATGGTTAGTACGAGATCATATAATCACTAAAAAGTTTAATCCTTTATAAAAAGAAATACTAATATTAATCTCCAAAATTCAACAAAAAGTACCCAAAGTTTAATAAATACCATTAAATAGACAATTTTCCTTCAAATTCTTCAAAATAATCAAAAATAATATTGAAAACCAAAACTCATATGGATTTTATCACATAGTCTTCCACAGTAAATCTTAACATTTATCTCCAAAAACATCGAGTACTCTTAATGTCCCATTCTGAAGTGTAAATAAACTAATCACATATTCTCTAGGATAGGTTTATCATTTCAATAAATAACCCAAATCACCATATTTTTATAACAAAAGCATCTATTCTTACAAAATAAAATTCCACCATTACTCATCAGAAGAAAAGATAATTATTCCTTGAATAACATTTTCCAATATCAACCTTCAGGGTTACACATACTATAAAAAGTCTTCCAATGTAATACCATCTTCAAAAGATCCTTAATAATTTTAATCATTTCATTATATTAAAATCAACCATAACTCTTGAATCCCTTACATGTTGACTTCTTACACATTCAACATTATTCATGATACATTAACCATTCCTTTCCAACGTATTTTGAATTACTTGTTTTCTACAAACTAAATCATGAATTATATCCTAAGACTCAATAATATCAAAACATACGTTAAAAAGTTATCCATACCATTCTTTGGCAATTTTCTGTTTCTTCATCCTTAATCGGAATGGCATTAGGTATTGATAAACAAAACGTTTTACGATCTGGATGATCCCATTCCAAAAACTTCTTCATAGGACATCTGTTTGTATAATTACCATGCAAACCACATTTATAACATTCATTGATCGATCCTAAACAACTAATTTCCCTTTCCTCGAGTCAACTGATGCTTCCTTTTTCAATGGAAGGTTCTTGATTGATGACCATTATTCCCACATCTATAGCATCTTCCCATCCTTTTGAAACATTTTCCCATGTGTTTCTTTCCACATCCTTAACACATAGGTTTTTGAATATACATACTTTTATGATTATTACACGAACTTCCATGGGGATTTGTTTCTCGCCTATATGATACCTTATAAAAATCACCAAGGTTCAGGTGGTTAATCATGACTCTAGATAGTTGGTTGAGAATAACCACCAGAGTTCTCATTGGAGCTGCCATTTCATTCTGTTGTTCATTCAGAAAACCGTCATAGTTTTCTTCACATCCACGGTTACTTTGGTGCCTTCTAGATCCTGCCATTTATTAAAACAAAAATGGTTAGTGTGAGTATATCAGAAAAATCATCAAAAAATATCTTATGAGAAGGGTAAATACTAAGATAGACATATCCATGTTATCTTAAACTCATTCACTTTATCTAAAAAAATTATGACTATTTTTAATATGATAACCATTATAGTTATGTCACATATGATTAAATAACACCCTAACCTCTAATGTTATCTAATTCAACTTTTGAAACCAACTATAAGGACACGACCTTAAACATTACATAATCTTGAATTACATCAAGAATTCACATTGAAGATATTTTCAGGTTTAGTGTTTTAGAGAATTAGGGAATAACTATTACATCACAACTTGAATATTAAAAATAGACCCAATACCTAGTATCCATTTTTCATGAAATAAAAACTCTTAAAAAGAAACAGGTATAGTTCCATGTTTTAGACATCATGACTTTTCATTGATCTCATCGTTGACCCAATTCATCTTTATGTTCTGTGAAAAACATTTAAAAACTTGTTATGAGAATAAAATTTCAGTAAGGGTTATAAAATAATTAAATGAAACATTATACCATCAATAAATACAAATCAATTAAACCATTTTTTTCAATCATAACATAACTCATGAAATCATAAGAGTTATGAATAACATGCAGAAATCATAAATCATAAAGGAAAATTATGGAATTCATAACATAATTACATTATAGCTATCATATCTACATAGTGAGTCACATTTGGAATAACTGTCATAGAATATTTACTAAATCTCTTAGGAGAATCATTAACGTTTACCTCCATCACATTAACCAATGCATTGGAGAGCTATCTTAGGCTCACCCGCCCTAGGTTTATCACGGAACCACCCATATACATAAACAATGCCCAATAAAGATAACATATTCATAACACATAACACATGCATAAAAAAAAGATAACATTTTCACATTTGAATCATTATATATCAAATCAAGATATTGAAATAAAAAATTCTTTATAAAATCATTTTCAAAACCATTTAAAACATTTAATAAATTGATTTTTTAATCAAAGTGTCCCATACCACTTTGAAGCTTTTAAAATAAGTAGAATTTTAAAACATTAATTTCTAAACAAATAAATCCTTAAAATTATTTTTAAAACATGGACATTTATGAGAATGATTTAGAATAATAAATCCATAAAACAATATTTTAGTTAACGAGTTCTTATCCAAATGAGAGATTCTTGAATAAAAATAATTTAGGAATAACATTTAATCAAAACATTATAATATAATGAGAATAAAGGTATTCACGATATAATATTCCAAAGGACAATATATATACCATATATGAGTTAATTTGTCGTAAAACAACAATGAAGTCTTAATTGAATGTAAATTGAGACGAAATCCCTTACAATACATGTATAATTAGATTAAGGATAAATAATTTACATAATAATGTGTGAAAATATAAATAGACTCAATATGATTGTATATTCAGTTAAAATCAATGAGAGTTCCTTCACACATTTTATTTTTAAGACAAAACCAATGACATGGAGGTTTAACTAAATTAATGGAAATTGAGATAAAATTACTCTTATCAAGTTCATATCAATGACTTGAGAATTTTTCAATGGAGTGATTATGTGTATCAAAAGTATATCCACACAAAGGGGAGTGGAAATTACAATTTCAATAAATAAACAATGATTCCACACATAATAATTGAATGAAAAAATTAATAATTTGAAGATTAACCCAATGAATGGAAATTGAGTTAAAAAGTTTTCTTATAGAAATTTGGCAGCCTTATACCGTCACATTAAAATTCATAAAATGCATTAATGAGGGAAAAAATTTATATTATAACTTTGAAATAATATTTAAAGCAATAAGGATATATAAGAACATACCCCTATATAATAATATGTAAATTAAAAGACATAATGAAAATAAGTATTTTCAAAAGTGGAGGGTGAAACGTTCCCTTACCGATTTGGTAACATAAGAATCATACACCCCATGAAAGAATGATTATTAAATGAATATTTAAATACCCATAAATTGAATAATATTACCTAAATAATACAATAATTTTCAGTACATACACCACACAAAATTAAATAGTGGGAAATATAGTATGAATCTCACAGGAATGAAAAGTGAGATGAACACCCCCTACCACGTTGTAATCAATCGAGTCATATGAAAAAACGTTTATAACTACCATATTAATAATAGATTAAAAAGAATATAAATATAATCATGACAATATATATCAATTTTTAGTACACAATACACCACATACATTAAATAAGTGGAAAACAATGGAAATCTCATGGAACTAAAAGTGAGATAAGAAACCCCTTATCTCGTGTCCGACTTGACTTGTTTTTTCCTTAAACTTCTTGAATAATAAACTTTAGTTAATTTATATATGATTAAGAAACCTTTTATCATGTTTATTATTCCTTTTCTATCACTTATTACCATGTCATAAACATTATGGAATCGTTTGTGTTTATAATGGTCATTTTGTTGATATTTGGTACTTCAGTCAGAAATGAATACCTTATAATTACAAGTTATCCATGTGGTCAAGATTATTTTATCTCCAGAATTATATTCATGATTTAGATATCATATATATCTATTATATCTAGTATATATATGTATTTATAATAGTATATAAACTTTGGAGATAGGAACTGAAAAGCACCGTTCATGGGGAAGGTAAGCCATACGTACACATGAACGCTACAGTCATTTCTATTTTGTATTTTAATTGAATTAAAAAATAATGATACGCAGTTATATTATAATTATAGTAAAATATCATATATAATTTCAATAACTACATCTTTTATATGTCCCACATATGGTATAAATGAGTCATATCACTTTAAGGGGGCAGTAGTCCGCACTTCCTCAAATGAAATTATCACGTTTACTCATAATGGAAACCATAAAGGTATGCTATAAATTAAAAATACAGAAGAATATAGAAAAAATTAACATAATATATATCATATATATAAATACAGTTTCATCATAATGGTAACCATATGAGGTGGTAAGAGAATATTGAACAATCATCATTTTGTGAGGTGCTAGTTTGCTATCCACATAAACAGTATGTTCCTTACTAATTAGATGGAGGTGTGTGTATGTTTAGTTATAATACTTCTCATAAAAACATAATAGTATATTTATTATACTTTTTAGGTTATAAAATAATTGAACGAATTGAGTTTAGGGGTTGGATAAATAACATTAAATTATAGAATTTAAGAGAAACTATAACCTTTAATTCGGGTAACTCCATTTGGTTTGAAACAAAAGGACATCTTGAAGTGTCTTATGCCTAAGGTAAGGCTTATAAGATGAATATAGGTATCTTGAGAGATTATTTGGGTAGGTTTTGGACTAGACAAGGGGCTTTATAGGTTTGAGAAATGGGTTAGACGTGAGGGATTTTTATAAGGGGGAGGAGGGGTTCTTTAGAAATATGTGAAAATATAATTTTATTATATAATGATCTTCGGTTTCTAAAGGTAAATTTTTTTTATGGTCATAGAAAAGATGACTCATGGTAAAAATAAATTCATTAAATAATAATTGGATAGGTTTTGGATGTTATTTTAATATTTATAATCTTATTTACTTAAATCATTTATTAATGAGGTAAATACAACATCATTTTTGTGTCATAAATAATTTTATTTATTTGATGTATAAAAATTATAAACAAAATAAAATGATCTCCGAAATATTTTTATCATTCGAATGAATATTTATAACTGAAAAGATAAATTATATAACCCCATGTAAACATTAATTTACAAAAAAGATATTTTTTGTGTCATTTTTGTCTTTACTTTAAATAAATTAATCTAATGTGTCATTAGAACTCCCAAGTGGCTCCATGGGGTCCCAAAATATTTCCTTGTATGCCCAAGGTCTGCCATGAATCAACCAATAATTTTAGTTCATGTTTTGAGGTAATTTTGTATTATTATAATACTATTTTTACCTCGAATTACCCTATTTATCTTTGACCGCGGTAAATAAAAGTCAAAAGTTACTATTCACCAAAAAATTATTTAATCTCATTGAACCAAATTTTACATACTAATAACAACCATGTATGTCATATTTTCTAAATTAAATTCTCAGAAGCAGTAAAATTTTATTGAAATGAAAAGGTATGTTTTTAACTAATACTTAGTGGTTTCACTATTCTTCAATAATTGAAGTTTTTCAGAAAAATACCAAAAATTAGCCCTATGATATATATGATATTCTGAATTAAACAATTATGTCTATTTTAAAAAATTCAAAACATATATGTGGCATTAATTAATTTAAAATTAATTCCTTTTGTCCAAATAAATAGCGTGTTTTTAAGAAACAATATTTTTCAAAAGATTGACACTTGTTTATGACCAATTTCAAAGTGAAATTTTTTCAAATGACCAGCAGTGGATTAAATGGTAAAATTATAATATAATTAAACTTTAAAATCATTTAAAAAGATAATATACCCATATAAATAAGTTAGATTAAAATGATGTTTTTAATTAAATACAGTATTTTTCACTATTCATTAGAAAAATTAATTTTATCGAAAATACCAAAAAATTACCCAAAGTAAATTTTGGTGCCCTAATTATAAAGAAGAATTTTATTTTACCAAATATAACATATAAAAGTGACCAAAACTAGATTTTAAGATGGTTCTCCATCAAAAGGTGGTAAATCGACCTCTTAAATAATATTAGAATATTTATGATTAAAATCAGATTCTTTCTTATTTTATGGATCTAAAATTTATTGGATAAATGTAAAAACATTTAACAAACATGTATAATAATTTTTTAGTTAGTTCTGTTCATTCTGGTAATTACAACGGTTAGGTGTTAATAACCATTTAAAATAATATAATGTTATTATTTTTTAGTATGAACCAACATTGTGTGCAATGTAAGATTTAAAAGACACACATTCTTATGTATTGGGTAATCTATCTATTATTTAATCCCCTTTAAAGTAAAATTAATATTTAATTCACAAATATTAATAAATATGAAAACTTAATATTCTTTTTTTAACTGGGATGTTACAATCGTGATCGCACAAAATAAGTCCCCATGATCAACCACGGATGACCAACTATACTAGAAAAGGGTTATATCTATCCCTCTATAAAAACATTCATGATGATCCAAATATACACAAATACAAATTGGAGGAATGATAAAAGAGTAATCAGTTCTCGTCATGTAAATTTACCATATACAACTATGGTAGAATTGATATTTCCCCCATCAATAGAGATAGAAATCATCTGACACTCTATTCCATGATGTGTAGGTAGATGATCTCATTGTGATCTATCATACCACGTATTAAATTTGTACACGAAGGAATCTAAGGACCATGTAGAAAATAACTAAGTAAAGTAAACCTGCATCCCCATAGAAAAATGGTAAAAGGGTGGATCCCACACCCGCATAAAAAAACTACTTGGATGGAACCCCACCCTTCATAAAAATGCTATATGGAATGGTGTGTCATAGGGTGTTCCTTCTTTATTCTCTCATATCTTCCCTCTGGCACTATAGTCATTCCCACCTTCCAATTTTTGTAAATCATTCTTATGGAATATTGTGTGGAGTTCTAAGACCTAAATATGAATTCATTCAAGGTATCCGGCCAAGGCCTCTTAGAATCACCAAATGTGTGGAATAAAATCATGGGGCACACTAGTGTTCCTTATCGACTATCCATAACCATCATAAATGATGTTCTATTGGAATCATAGTAATCAATGGGGGTCCTTAGAATGTTCTCAAGCATATATTCCTAGGGTAATAAGGATCCCATCATGGGAGGTAGTGCCAGGGGACTCCCCATTTTAGAGATAGGGGGAACCACTTGCATTTCCATTTGATGAGGGATAGTGATGGATATTAATCTCATTCTATTTGAAATTGGGAGCATGGAAACCATATTATAGTAAGTCCATATTCTTTCTTGTAGAATATAGTGTACCTCCTCCTATTATTCAACTCAAGGTATGAAGATAAAAGTGGATACATGCATCTAGATTCCCCTTATCTCTCCCATAACCTTGGTTGGGTTAACAAAACAAGTGAGTAAATGGGTACTTTAATGCCCAATGTTTCTATATTTGGGTATAAGAATCCAATAAAATATATTATTTGAGAAACAAAATAGTATCCATTTACCTCTTCATTTTTCCCCAGCCTCAACTACCATCAGATAGCTAAGATTGTGTGGTTTCCAGATCTACCGCTTCCTCTTGTTTATCATATTGATCATGAATCATGTGGGAATATAGTTTGGTGGAAATATCGAAATCCACATGATCCCTGAAATATAGGAATCATCCTAAGTTTAATCCCCAACCAAATGTACACATCACAAGGTGTTGATACTTTCCTCATGGTTCTAGAAAAAAGACTCCAATTTGGCATAATCCTAGAAACCATGTCGCCATCCTCTCCAAAGTTCATATTAACTATGATATAACCCTTCAAACAACCCTTAAAAGGGATATATTCTTCATGAATAAAGAAAATGGGCCTCCTATCTAAGTTTAAGACTAAACCATTAAAAATTACACAGGATTTGATTCCCAACTAAATGGGATATATTGGAATCCACTTTGAGGTCTAAACCCGACACCCAAAATCAACCGAATGTTCTTTTGGCCCGTATTCCCAATAGGGTCATATTGAAACCAGGGGACTATATCCATTTTTAGTCTCTTTTAATCACCATCCATGTTGGTCCATACTCTAGATAAGATGGTACCACCACCAGGAAGGCCACATATTTTTTTGGTCCCTTAGGTCACATTGATTTAATTCCCACACCATCCTTAACATGGCACATACAACCTAGATGTCCTTGTCATATGATGATAGACTGCATGGTTTTATCCATATCACATGACCTTAAATGGTATGGTGTGTCCTGTTATGTGCCACTAAAATACATGTGCTCTGGTTCCGTTCATAATGATACATTGGAAGGCCATTATATAGGTACGATCCCCGAATCAAAATAATTCATTTCTCCCTGGATAATAAAAATTTCTAGAATTCCCCATTATATGGATTAAAACTAGCACCATAATGACGAATGGCATACGAATGTCTTATCCAAATTTAAAAGTTACCATTGTTGTATAACCTCATATACATATAGATATATCCATCAATGGAGAACCTTGGATACATCGAAACAATTTGAAGTCCTAACATGCTAATAATGGATCATTAATTCAAGGGAGAAACATGTCATATATCAGAAAGGAAAAAGGATTAATGAACACGAATAAAATAAAATCTATAATAGATTCCTAGAATTGGAAATAATTCCCTGTTAAAAATTACATTATGAGACTGACCTCCCATCCTCTCAACCAATGTGTGTTCTCATGTATAATTGGAAAAGTTTCACTATGAAGTCCTTCCTTTGGAAAATAGGACCATGAGACATCACTGATATTTAAACCATTGGGTGTTTCTGGTTTCATGAAAAAACCCTATTGTAAACTAATCCATCATAAAAAGGTGTGAAATAAAATGTTGAATACGACATATAGAGACCCTGGCCTTTTAAATATAACATTACATGATTTTAACCCTAAATATATTTCATAGTAGAAGACAAGGATTATAATGTCTAGTGTCTTCGATGACCATGTACATAATCAAATATTATAAAAACAAAATTTTATTTAAACATCATAATGAGGTCTTATATTCCATTGTGCTCATACATCATCAGAGGATAACATAGGGATAACATGAACAAAGTGATGAGCTAAAAGCCCAGTAAGGGAATAACCATAAGAACAAAGCATTAACTCATGGGATAAAAAGCATGACATGATGACATAAATAGGAAGATTACATATGATGTAATTATATATAAACATTGGATTTATTATACCCGGTGTCATAGAAATGTGGCAGAAACATAAAACATGAATTTAGTATGATTCAAGGCTTACCATCTTGACTGTTTCCCATATTATCTCAATCCAAGGCTAACCGCCAAGACCATTGCACATACCATCTCAAGAGACTCAGCTTTACCCAATGCATTGGAGTGCTATCTAGGTGCACCCATCTTAACTCTTCGTGAATATGATTTCCGCATAATGAATCATACATAATCAATCTTAGATAAATATAAGTGTTTCCCTTGGAAAGAATTGGGTTCCACAATCAGGACATAAAGCATAACCAATGGGTGTATCATGGAATTGTCCATGGGAGAATGGAATTAGAACATAAATGGATGTCCATAAGGAAAAATAGTAATATATCATGGTAAGTGATTTCAAACATAGGTGAAAATATATAAGATATGTATTTGATATATATTATCATTTAAAACATTTTTGTGCGGTTTTAAGGAAAATACTATAGATCTTTAAAAGTAGAAAAGGGAACAATCGTTTATATACAACCAGAAGTGGAAATAGAAGGATTTTTTAATAAAAATACTGATTTTATAATGAAAATGGTGTATTAAAATAGAGGATATCATGCACATGAAATTGGGTAAAAATTTGGGAAGCTCCCTTAAAAACGAGTTTTCTTATTGGGAAGTATTGAGGTGGAATTCACTTAAAAGCATGAATATCTCTAAAATAGAATGAAGGATGGTTCTTAAAACACATTTTTGGAGAATATAAACATCATGTATACTTTTTACATAAAAATAGATGAAAACTTCATTTGAGTAAAATGAAAGATAGAGCATCCCAAAGGAATAAAGGCAGTTCTGATAGAATTCCTTACGCATTAGCAGTATGGTATCAGGTGTACTTAAGAGGGATTCATGAGAGAGAAATGCATTCTCATAAATTATACATCATGAGGTATTTAAGGTATATGTGAGAAATCATACCCCAATCATTGGATAATTACACATAAAATGTCATAGCATAGAGGACATTCTTGAATAAAAGTGAAATGGAGAGGATCCCTTACCTTAAGTACAATGGTGATATATTCAGGAAATTAATGACCTGAAAATTAAAATCAGGTGCATTAATTAATAATTCTTGAACCTATTATATATGTAAATTATTTAATATAATCTTTTTATGTTAATTTATAATCATTTTTATTGGTAAACCGGATCAATTTCATTGTTTGGGTATTTTTCTTTCTTGGTTTTAATGACTGATTCATGTTCGGATAAACATGTATGATGAAGGTGGTTGTCTAGAATTGAAGTCATATTTTATTAATAAACATACAGAAGGTTACATGGTTGTAAAAAAATTTGGTTACATATTGTGAAGTTGAATCATTATATAAAACTTTAGTTACATCCTTTTTGGTTAATTGGATGTTTTTTGACCACAAAGAACACATTTTGTTTTATAATCCCAATCAAAGTGTAAAAAATGATTATAAAACCATATATAATGAATAATGCATATAATATGGTCTGGTTAAACCAAGAAAATGGTTTCATGAGCATAATTGAAGATGATAATGGAAATTGATTATATGTCATCCTTGATTGTGCTAAATTAACACATCTGAAATAGAGTTTTCATTTCTTTCAAATATAAAATGGGGAATGGGGAGAAGATAATGAATCAACACATCTGAAACGGTGTATTCATTTCATACATTTCTATTCTAAGATATTGATTCATTGAATTTCCCTCCAAGTCACACTTTTCTATGAACCTCTAAATGGATCCTATTAAGGAAGGATGAATTCTAGTAAAGGATTCCAACAAATCATTTATCATTATTAGGTCAATAAAACACCTAAAATACATTATGAAACATTGAATTTAATGGTCATAAACCCTAATAAAGGCACTATAGATGATGAAGATTCAAAAGGTAAATGAGATGATAGCTCTACCAAGAAAATGGTTCGTACTAAGGAAAATAATGGAGGTGTGAATTCCTGGAATCCAGGGTTCTTTCAAAACCTGGGGGTTCCTTCATCCAATCCAATAATTCGTCTTCAATGAGAATCCACACAATAAAAATGTAAAATAATTGCAATATATAACTCTCATCATGAAGAGGTTTAACCTCTTAAACTCGAAGAAGTATTTTCTTAGTAGAAGGAAGAGGTGATAAAGATTAGAAGATTCAACCCGGAATTTCACACAAACAGTAGCCCAGCCAAATATGATCATTGAGAGGAGCCTCAAATCACACTTTAAATGGATAAACCTCAATAATTTGGGTTCACCCCCACAGCTGAAGTAGAGCTAGGACATCTATGCAACCTTGTGCACATGAAATCAGTTTATCTATACCTGATCATGGATAGATATCAAGAATTCATTCCACTATGGAAACAAACAGAACAACTTCTGGTGAACCCTCAAAAGATGTCTCCTATTGGATTACATAAACAGATTTTGGTAGAGCCATCACATCATGACCTACCTATTGCTACACCAATTCATTTTCCTACTCATCCCAACATTCATCATGGGTTATCGACACCATATAATCATTGGAATCTCAATTGTAAGCTATGAAAGAATGGCATTTATCAATACAACCATAGTAGAAGACTCTCCATGAATGGGTGACTATGATTATACCACCACCTAATTTCTAGAGCCCTTCCATTCCAATATTCAATGGCACAAGAGAATCGAAAAGGCATATGATTTTTTTTTCATTTTGATCCCTTTATGGTATCCCCCATGCGAAATGATGCAGTAAAACATATATTATCGATAGAAAAATAGAAAGGGTATATCATCGTATAGTACAAAAATTTTCAAGCTCATTAAATCATGGTGTGGGAAGATCTATATTAGAAAATTATCTTTCAATTCATCTCAACACTGCAAAAAACATTGATTGTTGACCTATAAAACAAAAAAAGGAAAAATGATAAGGTCTCATATTTCATTACTAGATAGAATGGGATGAACTATAACCTAAGCCTATAGATTTCTGAGAATATTTAATCTATATATATATATAGAAACTCGAAAATGAGTTATGAACACTACTCATCCTAATAAGGTGTACATGCATGTTTCTGGATCATTCCAAAATGTCACAATGAATGGGGGATTCCATAAAACAAACTATGATCATGTATTAAATGATTGCATCATCCTTGGTAACAAGAATGAGAAAGGAAGAATTTGTATCCATCACACATAAGCCAACCCCTATGCTAGATCTAACTCCAAAAACCATAGCATATCATTTGGAACCCCCATGGCTTTAGCTACAACCCCAACCATCTTATGAAAAGTGGAGGGGACCAAGCCCGAATCCGTTTCAGGAGAGAATGAATAATGTTTATTCATTTGGGGATGATAGTGATTATAGATACATTATAATAGGTATGGATAATGATTTAATCCACCTTCTATATCCCAAGAGGCCTGATTTGGTGGGTCTCTAATAACTACAAGATTATATCAACATTCACCAATCACTGGTACACATCATTCAGAAATGCCTCAATTTCAATAATGTCAAAAAAAAGTCACAGACTCTAGGAAAGTGATGTTTTGGGAAACCAATAGCAAAAATACAACATGTTTCTAATACTACACCAATGAAAGGTGTTGAGTGTAATGTTTTTTTGAAATGGAATGAATAATTTATGTTATTGGATGACTCCAAATACAGTCAACTGAGTTCGTGATATAGTATGTCCATAGTTAGAATAACCAACTATGCCAGCACCACTTCTGCTATGACACATCCTACCCAATAGGTATCTTAGTCCTCTAAAATCCATCCTTTAAAAAAATGATCTTGTTGGAAGGGTGGGTATAACACACATGAATATGGACCTGATCCAAGGCTGAATCCATATTTTATTCTCAATCACCATATTTCCAATTTTCAAAACAATGGGAACTTATCTACTAAATAGTAGTACCTTAAGGGCTCATCTAGGCAGAGCAATCATCGAATGAGGAGTTATTATTTGGTTCCATTAATTTCATTCATTAAATAGTTCCCATCATGGATGAAATGTGTGAATATAAACCTATGTTCCACAAATAAAATTGGGGGACTAGAATAATGAGTCATAGTAGCCAAGGGTATTGGGGAATATGAAACTGTGGATGAAACCAAAATTATCTCCACATCCATACATGAAATATAAATGATATATAAACTTATAAAAGAGCCCTTCAATGAGTCAAGAATAAGGAAGGAAGTCCCCCAACATAGGCGAACATTTTCCCAGATGAAATAATTCTAGAGTATCCACTAGAATATGTAAAAGCTTCCAAACCCCCTTAGTAGGTAGACTTACATATTTGGTTTATCCCACTAAGGAAATGAGAAATATCAATTTCTATTTAGAGAGATGTTATATCAGCATATAACACTACATATTTTAAGACTATAGGAAAGAGTATATTAATTCTAGGATGAACATACTTTTAGTTCAGAAATATGACATAATACAAAAATTTACCTCTATGTTGGCCTAATTTTCCATCCTAGACACACTGTGATTTTCAAAAGACCTCAGGGATGAACTACGAGAGGCCCTACTGGGCCTCGAACAGTACGAAGATGAGGTTTTAGATGTTTAGGTATATCGGATAGAGTAAAATCCATCAAAATTACACACGGTTATCTTCTTTACAGATCCCGATAAATATGTTCTTATATAGAGACACATCAAAAACTTTTATGTGTCTGGTGAAATAAATGGTGTTGATATATGAAATGAGTTAATAGACAATTTTTCTAGAGTTTATCACATTCATATATGGACACATTGATAGTTGGGATACAATGAGGCAATCATAGAACCCTCATCTTTGATGTTATAGGCCCATGTGAAATGAAAAATAATCCACATGTCTAAATCAATCATAGGGATCATTTTTGGTATGTTTTATCCAACCCATTATTTCTTGTTTTTTGACATCATACTCCATTATATTTTATTTATAGGAACTCCTTATTTTCATCAAAACACAGAAATCCCCCCATCATAAAATCAATGCATTAAATTCTGTATTATTTTAAAAATCAGTACATTTCACACTAATAGGACCCCATTAATTTTTTTTGAATCACTCTATATCAATGGAAAATTCTATCATATGGAAGATAAATAACATTTGGTTGATGATTTCATTTGAGTCACTACCACGCATGATATAGACATGACCATGGATAACCCCTTTAAACATATAAGTGAATATTATGTGTTACTAATCAACCAGGTCAACTGTATGAGTCTTAATTTAGATTCATATTCAATAATCATCATGAAATCAGTCTATATAACTAAGACCAATACTAAGGAAAATTCCATTGACTTAACAAAAAGTGGTAAAATCATATATGAAGATGTTCTCATGCCATCCCCTATGTTTTGATAGATCACTACATCACAATCAAAGTCGAATGAAGATGTCTTATCACCATGGGAAGGTGAATATATTCTTTCTTTGTCCCTCACCTCTATTACATAATTTACAAGTGTCCCCATATTGTTGGTTGGGTTAGAGGAATTAACTCTGTTTTTGGGATTTCAAAATATTTAATCATCTTCTACCACTAATTAATTTCATTTATCACATTCTCTCTCAAAGGGTGAATAATAGGAGAAATAGAAATGAGTGGAAGAATAAGAGGGGGAGGAGGACCTCAGGGACACCCTCCGATAGTTGAGGAGGGTGTCTCTATATCCATTGATGAGCTCGAAAAGGTAAATATGGGTATGGAAAAAGACCCACATAACACATTGATCAGTGCGGCCACATCATCTGAAGAACAAGAGGTGTATACCTCCTTTCTAATTAAACATCATGACATGATCACATTGAACAACATAGACATTTCGGGCCTTAACCATGAGATCGCCACTCACCACCTAGTAACTCTAGAGAACCACTAGGGCTATAAGTAGGTAGCAAAAAAGGCACATCTGACAAACACTTCCAAAATTGATGCTGATATTGACAAGATCATCAGGGAAAATCATTCAACATGTAGTATATACAAAATGGGTTTCTAATACATTCCCCATCAAGAATGTGAATGAGAAAAACAGATTTTGATTTTATTTCATATATTATAATTAGAAATGTCCAAAAGATGATTTCCCATTATTGATTAAAGAGCTATTGATTGATGTGATTTCCAGATATCAATCCCTCTCCTTCATGGATGGATAATTAGGGTATAATAAAATATGAATGTCCCAATAAGATAAAAATACACTTCCTTTAGGCCCCCCTAGAGAGTATTTTGATATCAGGTAATGCCTCTTGGCTTGATAAATGTCGATGCTACATACAAATGTACTTTGAACCAGATCATCAAAACCATACAAGATAATTTTTTAAAATTCAAAATCAAGGACCAAGTAGTTAAATCATAGAAATTCTCTAATAATACTATTTATCTTGAAATAAACTTCAATATTTTATGACAACACGTCTTGAAAGAAACTCATTCAAATTCTCTTTCGTTGCTACCTCAAGGAAATTTTTTATTGTTGTCAAACGCCATTTAGGCATCGAAGTCATCCCTGAGAATATAATGGATACCCATAGAATGTCACCTTTACAAAACTCTCAAATGATTTAGGGGACATCAAGGAAACATAACCACCATTCTTTTATTTATATCCATCATTACAAGATAGTTTCTTCAATTAACTAAGTTGATGAAAAAGGGTATTACATATAAGTGGAGTGGTGATTGTCAAGAAGAAATCGATAGTATAATGAAATATATTTTGGGCCATCCCGTGATTCTTGTTCATGTCAATGGAAGAGAAATCATTTTATATTTCAGATCCATATAAGGTTCATTGGGTCTCTTAATTGCATAGTAAAAGATTACTCGAGTGAAAAACAAGCCTTTATTGCCTCATCCAAAAAATTCTCAGTGCTACGAATCATTTTTAAAATATATATAAGGGATACTTGGTGATAATATTTGCATTCCATAAACTAAGGAAATACATGCGATGTGATGAGGTTTTCTTGATCTCTCATAGAAACCAAATCAAACAAGTCCTTAGTCTTCCAATGTTGATCTAGTGCCTATCACGGTGGGTAGTAATCCTACAGTTATTTGATATTCGGTTTTTTCCTTAAAAAGAATTAAAAGGATTTTAATGGGAATAAATCATTACAATGAACCCCTCAAAAGACCTGAAAAAATTGTATACTTAACATATTGATAAATATGTCTTCTCAATTTAGGAGGTCCCCCAGATATAGGATTTTAATTTTCATGGTGAATCTAGAAGCCCAATAAGGAAGATGGAGGAAGGCGCCATGATAACAAAAATTGGGTTTTTATGCAATCTCATTTCTCTAAAAATGGAATTCTTACTTACCCCTTTGTACTATTAGGAGGGTGAATGAACCATGGTTTATAATATCATACTCACTTTGAAATGTTAGAAATGGAAAACTAGGTACCAGTAAATCACTCAACGATAGGGGTTTAATTCGTATTAATCATCAAGCAGTTCAAATGTGATTATTCCATAAAAAAGGAAGAGTTAATCCCCCTACTAGACTATATTTAAGGACTAACAAATGAATTTACTTTCATGACAATTTTAAATCATGTCATGTGCTCAAAAAATTCAAAAGATGATGCATTTTAAAATGAATCCACGATTCTAGAAGATCTAGACTTGGATAAAATAGACATCATCATTTCACACTGTCGAATGGTCTTACCTTTTTTTCGAGTTAGAATGGAAGATATTGATTAAGATATTGTAATCTCTAAACAATATGTTTCTACCAATGGGTGGATAATAGTCCCCATGAAATACCATCAAAATAGAATCCTCCCATTAAATATATATGGGAAATAGAAAATTTGATGATGAATAATTAACATAGTTCTATTTAATTGGAAAAAACACCAAAATGTACTCTAAAAATAGGGTCTTAGTGGAGTACTATTTTGGTGAATCGATGGGGAAGAGACCACTACTATAATAAGATTATTGCACACTATAGATTAATATTCTCAGTAGTTCGGGTTCAAGATTTCACATAAAATTTATTTTCTTATGTACTACTGGCCCACTAAGTGACATGATTGCAAAAAAATTATAAAAAAATTCTTTCCTGCTAGGTGCATTCCAACTTCATCGATCAACCAATAGATTTTATACACACTACCAAAAACTCTTGGCCATTCTACATGTGGGGAATGAGCATCATGGTAGAATATCCCATTACCATTGAAAAGAAGTTGAATTACATTCTCACTAGAACTGACTTCATATCCAAGTGGGACGAAGCATTACCCCTCAATGAATTTACGGAAATGAATACCATTTTATTTGTGAAACACAACATCGTTACTAGATTTAGTGTCCCCCATACAATACAAATCTAAAAATAAAAAAATTTCAATTATTCTAATTTATTGAATCTATACCAACAGTATAATATAAAATCCAATGATTAATCACACTATCATGCATCGGAAAATTGGAAAATAGTGTCCTTCAACCAAACCCTATAAAATATAATCTAGATAATGGTTTACAATGTTAAAAATTCATTGTCAGATAAGCTCTTACATTCTTTCTGAGCTTACTAGACTACAACCCAAACCACCACACAAGTGACCCTATACTCAATGGTATTCAATAGAGAGGAATTCCTACCCATTTATGATCTATTGGCCTCTCTTTTAATTTCCATATTTGATCATCTATCCATAGATGAGAACATCGGTAAACAGCTAGATGAATTGGAGTGACTGGATGATAAAATATTGAATATGTTTCATCGTTTGGAATTAAAAAAAACTGGGGTCTGTGAGTCTATATTAATATTTTGGTCTGATATTATTCCTTGAGGGAGAGATGTTGTTAGTCCTTAGGACTCCACTGATACATGTAACGAATTCTCTAAATCTGGAACCAATGTGGAAGGAACCATATACTATAAAAAAATTCTACTCTAATAGATCTTATTATTTGTTTCCAATTGATGAAAATATTACTACATCCCCCAAAAATGATATATTTATAATGAAATATTTCATATATGTTTTCACCAAAATAATTTCCTTGAGATAAGTAGAGGAAGGCCACAACCTATTGAGATGAAATCCAAGATAAAAAATGCAAATAATCATCATAGGGGTATGCCTTGTGAAGCTCATTCACATTGCCAATTTATCTCAAAAAATCAAGAGGCATTGATGTAACCCCAAATGAGTTAAATGAACACATTACATGATAAAAATGCAGTTTAAAGACCCCTATATGAGTCTAATGTTATCTGAAACCATGTTATGGTAGGAGACACACATCTCCACAAGTCTGACGACTCCTCTACATTTTGTATAGATCATGATTGCTTCGCATTGCACCTCTGAGCGTTGTGAAACCCCTTTGCCAAACAATATCCAGCTCAACCGACCTCAAAATCATTTCTACCTGACCAATCACCTTTCTCTCTCCCATTTCATGAAGCAGTCGAGCACTGTGAACTTGACATGAAAAATGAATCACAAAAGGTACTAGAGTATCAAATATTTCACATTAACATATTCCTATTTACCCTTGAATATGATAGGAATGAACTTCAAGAAGGAATATTCCATTCGCATAAGATTTATAAGGACCCAGACCCTCATTACCCCCTTCATTTTCTAATTATCGGCATGACCGATCGGCGAGACCGATCGGCATGATCGATCGGTGAGACCGATCAGTGTCACCCATCCATGGCTGAATTTTCTTCTGCATCCTTCCCCATAACCCCACTTTTGTTCCTTTTAAACCTTTGAGGCGTTTCAAGTCAAATTTTAGCCAAAATTAATATCTAAAAATCCTGAGAAACCTCCATATTAAATAACAATTAATCCATTCATGTGTAACCACCCAATCGCGTGGAAGAACCACGATCCGACTTTCTAAGCATTCAAATTTATTATCCCGTAAAAAATGGGATCTCATCTATTTATCACTCTGGATTTTTTCTCCATACTTTTGGCTAGTCTCCTCTTCCTTCTACATTGATGTCTTTTGTTCCTGAGGCATGTGTTGCACCTGTGCAGGAGCCCTGCATGTCGCGCATCCCTTTTTCCTAGGGCATGGAGAAAACTTCGATCGTTGATCAATCAGGTAGGGGTTTCACCTTCATCTCTCTTTTATGTGTATCTTGCGGGGTTGGTACGCTACTGTTATTGTAGAATTTGGTGAACCAAACATTAATGAAGATAATAAACCTATTCTAAAGAATGAAGGGGATGGGTGTGGTCGATGATGCTGATCTATATTTCTCCTCTTTAATGATTAATGATTTCTGAATTGTGTGGGTTTATTCTTGCTGAAAATCACGGCCGTTGGTGGTCTTTCTCTATGCATTAATAAAACCTTACCCCCTGTGATGTTTAAATGGGTTATATTTTTTTAACCCCTTACTGTGTAATGTGAATTGGTTAATTATGTATATTCTACTAAACAAATTGGAAGCACCAGGATCAACTCATTTTCTATGATAACCCCAGATTAAGCCAAGTGGAATTGAAACCATGGAGTTTGTTAAATCTTTTAAATATGAAAATACCTGCATGGGAATTTCTTGTGTTGGTGGTAGTGGTTTGGTGGTTTTCCTTCACGGGATGTTTTCGGGTGGCCTTATGGTTTTCTTGGATGGGGGCTTAGTTTGATGGGGAGATGTGGGTGGGGATGGGATCCCCTATTTTTATACCATGGGGGGCAGTATGATTTCTCTAATTATATCATGAATTGAGGTGGGATCCTCTATTGTTAGAAAACTGTTGGTTCCTGGAGTTTGGGAACATGGGGATGTATCTTGGGGTTTTCTTTGGCTCCAGTACTTCGAGGGATCCCACTTATCCCTTTGCTGTACTGACTTTACAAGAGAACTGGGTGTGAATGAATAAATTGTTGTTGGGTGTAACTTTTTCCCTTGGTTTGTGCTTATGATGATAGTTTCCCAGTAGTGAAAAAACGTATTTAAACATTAGTACTGAACATGAAAGCAAATATAAGACATGGGGAATTGGTTGGTGTGAGTTGTGACTTGGGAATGGGTGTTGTTCTATTCTCTTATGAATGAATAGTGAGGATAGTGTTCTTTAGGCTGGCTGAAGAAAAACCAAGATTGGGTGAGTGCTTTTTTCCTACACATATACATGTAGTTTTGTGTTTCATATTCATGCCCCACCCAAGTTGATTACTTAGTGCCGAACAACCCCATTTCATGGGGGAGGGTGTTTTTTCCAACACTTCTATTTGTGGTTGGTTATTAGCTCCTTTCTACTCCATTTCCTGGATGTCCCAAGTACCTTCAGGCAGGCTGTGATGGCTTGAAGTCCATTATTATCCCAAAAAATTTCGATCAGGGTAGTGTGGTGGCTGTCCGAGGTGTGTGTAGGTAGGTTGTTTCCCAAGTGTCTTCAGGATGAGGCCCAGGTGTCTTCAGGCGTGACAGTGGTTGTTCTGAACCAGGTGTTGTGGGTATAGTTACGTGTGGTGGTTGTGGCCCAGGTGTCTGCGGGTGGGATGTGCGGTTGTCGCCCAGGTGTGTGTGGGTGAGGTTTGGCAGTGGGAATGTCGTGAGTATATGTCCCAGGTGTGTGAGGGTGGGTTGTGGCAGTGGGACTATGGTGGAAATGGCAGGATTAGTTCGATGCGTAGGATGTCTTCAATAACCAGCGGGAAAGTGGCGTGGGGTACCCAAACATCGATGTGCTATTACTATACACTACTTGAATTGCGTTATTTGGGGAGTGTTCCTTGATGAGGGTTGGGTGGTTAGCTTCCTTGCAAGGTGCTTGGTTATCTCTTTTCTCACAGTGTATTAGTATTCTTCCCCAATTGTGCACGAGATTCTTTGGTTTTTCCCTACTGAGTGTACTTGTACGCTCACCCTACATATATAAAACTGTTTTCAGGCTTCTAGGAGAACTTTGGGGATCATGCTGGTCCGTACTAGCTCAGACCTTGTGATATATCATTGTAGTTTCTGTTGTTCTTTCTTTTGGTATTTTGTTTTGCAGTCTCCTTATACATTGTGGATTTTACTTTTGTAAAATACATTGGGATTTATTTTTTGGAATTATTTTTGTTTACATTCAGTTTTGGTGTTTTGGGATTTGCTATCTTATCTCTTGATCCTATTAAAAGAAAAATGGTAATGCCTTCAATTTAGTGTGTGATTTTATACCCTTGGTTCTGGTCGTCACTCTGAGACCTATTGAAGGCGGGTTTCGAGGGTCATTATATCTCATTCAACTTAATGAAGGAAGGGACAATGAGGATTTCATGGGATGGTAGGGCAACGGTGTTGGGTGACCTTGGTGCGTGAATTAGGCTAGGGAAGACCGGCTAGAACATGAGATTTTAGGGCCCCCCGTGATCCGATGCAACGACTCTGGACCTACCGAATGACCAAGTGAGGCCACGCTGATTGAGGGGTAGAGACCCTAGGAAAGGTACATGTATCATAATGACTTCTGTTCTCATGTTTCTGGGGTGTTCTGGGAATTTGAAATAAATATGAAGTTTATGAAGTTTATGAACAATATTCTGCACTACATGGGCTTAGGAATTCCTTGTTTTCCTTGCAGTTATGGAACCCAGGAGATGACCACGAGTTGTAAAGGAGATCGAGTCCCATGAGGTTGACTTGGCCGATCAGCAGAGGTCTGATCGAGAGGAGGAGGATGACCGATGGAAGAAGATGCTTCGAGCCTTCCAGCAACAGACCCTCGAGAAGTATGAGGGAAACACCTCTGACATGAAGATTGAGGGATGGCTATAGGAGAAGGTGATAGACTTTGGCTTGATCCGGGATCCGAACGAGTACTGGGTTCCTCTAGACGTCAGCCAGATGCGTGGAGCAGCATGTCAGTGGTGGACGCTCTACCTAGGAGAGAGGAGAGAGGCTGAGGTGGCATGAGATGATTTCAAGAAGGAGTTCCAGGAAAAATTCCTCTCTTCTACGATGAAGGCAGAGAAGAGGCAAGAGATACTTTCCCTCCAGCAGAAGAGTATGTCGAAGAGGGAGCTTGGGATCAAGTTCAAGGATCTCCTCCACATTGCTCCGGACCGCTTTCCGGATGGGGAGTCTCTGGGGAGATGTTTAGAGGAGGCGCTCTGACCCTCCCTCCAGTACATCGTTACCCCCTTCACCTAGCTGACATAATTGGAGGTCCAGAAGAAGGACGAGGTGGTGGAGGGGATGCACACGCTGGGCGGTGTGTCATGAGAGGGGATTAAGCTTGTCCCCTCCGAGGTAAAGATCGTCAGCACCAGACCTCCAGCATCAGGTCCCTCTAGGTTCCGACCAGCAGGGAACATGCCGCAACAGTTCCAGTTCCAGTCCCCCGATCCTCTCCCTTTCCCTTTGGGCCTAGGACCGAGGTGCTTCGTCTGTGGGAGCCATGGACATCTCCAGAATCAGTGCCCGGACTGAGTTCAGTATGGTAGTGGCAGACAGACCCAGCACCCACCTCAGCAGCTGCTTCCAACTAAGACCTTTCAGCAGCAGTAGGGGCAATTATCTCCCTCTCCTCCGAGGACAGACGTTTCAGGGGGAGGCCGACCATAGGGCACCCCTCAGGGACCTCGACCAGGGCTTGGTTGGGGATGCGTCCGGTAGCCGAGGGGAAGAGGAGCTGGGCAAGGACAGTTGCACGCCGTGGAGGAAGTAGTTCCAGCGGGACCGGAGGTTGTTCGAGGTACGATCTGTTTTTGAGTACCCTTGCTAATACCATGTTCGATACCGGAGCGTCACACTCCTTTGTTTCACCCGGATTAGCCCGTGCTCTGTGTCTAGATGCTGAGAGACTTCCAGTGCCCCTGGTGCTGAGCACACCAGTCGGAGGTCAGACCGACTTGTTATCTGTTTTTAGAGGATGAATACTGATGATAGGGACACATCAGTTGGTCAGGGATCTCATACTGATGAAAATACATCCATACGATTTCATTCTAGGCATTGACTGGCTATTATTCATGGGTTCCATCATTGACTGCTTCCGAGGGAGAGTTGTGTTCTCAGATTTGGGAGGCCGATATGTTACTTTCTCCGGTGAGCTGAGTGGCCAGAAGGACAGGAGGCGAGCAGAACCTCTCCTCTCCTTGTTGGCTGAGCTGTCAGTAGAGTCAGTGGATGCTGAGAGGGCGGAAGTACCAGGTATTGTCAGTGATTTTATAGATGTCTTCCCTGAGGATGTGACGAATCTACCCCCTCGACATGATATCGTGTTTGGGATAGACTTGTAGCCTCGTGCTCTTCCGATTTCGATGGATCCCTACCGGATGGCGTCTTCAGAGTTACGGGAGTTGATAATTCAGATCGAAGAAATGGTGAAGAAGGGTTTTGTTCAACCGAGTGTGTCACCGTGGGGTGCTCGAGTCTTGTTCGAAAAGAAGGCAGATGGTGGTCTCAGGTTGTGCATTGACTATAGGAGGCAAAATAAGGTGACGATCAAGAATCACTACCCTCTTCTGAGAATAGAAGATCTCTTTGACCAGATGAAGGTGGAAGGATGGTTCTCGAAAATCGACCTACGGTCTGGATATCAACAATTGAGGGTGAAGGGGGCGACATCTCGAAGACGCCCTTCAAGTGTAGATATGGGAAATTTGAGTTTGTGGTCATTCCTTTCAGCGTTACGAATTCCCCAACTCTGTTCATGGGGCTTATGAACTCCGTCTTCCGGGAGACGTGGATCGATTCGTAGTTGTGTTCATCGACAATATCCTGATCTATTCAAGATCAAAGTAGGACCACACGGAGCATCTGAGGACTGTTTTAGAGGTCCTCCGGCTGCACCATCTCTATGGGATGTTTTCAAAATGAAATTTCTAGATGCGAGAAGTGCACTTACTTGGTCACCTAGTATCCGAGCAAGGGGTAGTGGTGGACCCATCAAATATTGAGGCAATTGTTTCTTGGGAAGCACCCAAGAACTTGGCATAGGTTCGTAGTTTCCTCGGGCTGGCAGGTTACTATCGGAGGTTCATACCCAAATTCTCTCGAGTTACAGCCCCTTTGAAAGTCTTGACCAAAAAATACCAGGGTTTTTCATGGAGTGAACAGTGTGAGGCATCCTTCAGCTATCTGAAGGAGAAGTTGGTTAGTGCCCCAGTACTGAGACTACCAGAAGAAGGGGCGGTGTATGATGTGTTCTGCGATGCTTCAGGGCAAGGCCTCAGATGTGTGTTGACACATTTACAAGGGGTGATCTCTTATGGGTCTAGGAATCCATGAACTCATGAGCATAATTATGCCACCCATGATCTGGAACATGCATTGGTCGTTTTTGAACTGAAGTTATGGCGGCATTACCTTATCGGAGAACGCTTTGTGGACTTCACGGATTGCAAAAGCTTGAGGTATATCTTCTCCTAGTGGGACCTAAAATTATGGCAACTAAGGTGGATGGAGTTCACCGAGGATTATGATTTCGAGATTTCCAACACCTTAGGGAAAGGAAACATGGTGGCTGATGCCTTGAATAGAAAGTCGTAGAGGGATGCGGTCCGAGAGTCGGCGGACGCTTGGAGGGTGATGGAGGAGTTGGCTGCCCTGCACCTATATTCAAGGATGGATAGTGGTAGAGGTTGCCTGTATCAGATTACAGTGCAGTATTCTCTGTTGTGGCAGGTGGAGGAGTCTCAGTGGGGAGACCCAGAGTGCGAAGTAATGTGTGACCAAGTTGACCCGAGCAATGCTCTGGAAGGGTGGACGGAGGATGGTCAGAACCAGATGCTTTTCCGAGGAAAGATGTTTGTTCCAGAGGTGATGTGAAGCCATGTTCTTAGTGAGTTTCAAAACTCACCCCTAGCAGTGCACTCGGGAGTTTCCAAGATGTACCGGGGTCTGAAGAAACAGTTTGGGTAGCCCGGACTAAAACGAGAAGTGGCTGAGTTTGTGGCCAAGTTCCTAGTGTGTCAGCAGGTAAAGGCTAAACTGTAGAGACCCGTATCTTGACGTACATTGACATTACATTTCTTTTTCGGAATACTTAATACATAACAAAAATATACACACAAGGATCGTAATAGTTTAGTGTCTTTGGAAACTCGGAACGTAATCTTCTAATCCTGGTGAAAGATCTTCAAAATCTCCCACAAAGATCTTCCTTTTTTTTACCTAAAGCCTTTCTTTATATCCTGGGGAAAAGAAAACATAAAAGGGTGAGCTCAAATGCTCAGTAAGGGTAAACAAAAGAAATATCAATCACATATTTTTCATAAGAACATAACATTTTTGGAAATCTTAACCTGCAAAAGAGAGCATAATTTCATAACATGAGATAAATCATAGTAGTGAAAATGAAACCCTTACATAAAACATTACTCATTGTGGCATACACACATAATCATAGAGAATCATTTCTTGTTAGTCAAGACTCATTTCCAAGACTATCTTAGTGGACAAAGTCCCTTTCTGAATCGAGTAATCCTCGTTTCAGTCCTGTTTCACTGAACCGGTATAACCTACCATTCCAGCCATGTCTATCTCATGAGATATGAAATCTTTACCCAATGCATTGGAGGGAGATATAGGTCCCACCCATCTCTTAATGAATCCTTTCTTATGTGTGCCACAAAATCATAAATCATACATCATTGCATAACCCATGTAATAAAAATGGGATTCTTAAACAACATGACATGATAAAACCATTCATATAAGATAAAGGAATTCATAAACATAATTTCATCACATCATAGTCAAATCAATGTAAAAATATGGATAGAAACAGAACCCTTTATTATCTTATATGGAAAATAATTTTGATAAAACACTTGAATTGAATTCTTGAGGAAAATATCCTTTCTTCTTCAAAATCAATTTCTTTTCACAAAACATCATGCAATTTTAAAAGAAAGAGATTTTATTGAAAATAGTCATGAAATCTTTTAGTGGAAGCTTCATGAAAATAAGGCTTTATAAAACAGTATAAATCCGTTCGTGCCGTATAAGTTAAAAAAAACATTCTTCGTACTTTTGTCGGAAAAGTCAAAAAGTACCTCGTACGAAAAACGAAAAAAGATTCCTTTCATATCCTTTACTAAAAACTCATAGAAGGGTAAAATTGGATTTAAACAATTGTAGGTGGATGGAAATAATATTACATATTGAGGGAACATGGATGTGGATGATAAAATACACCCCAGTAAATACTTACGAATAAACAATCTCGGATAAAAATGAGATTGTGATATTTCCCTTACCTTAGGTCCGACTTGCTTTGTAAGTGTCCGAACCTCCTGTATAATGATTTAAATCATGTTATTGACTTATTACAGAATCATATTCATTGTTATGATATCATATATGGTTCACTTATGACATTATATTACCCGTTCTTTTGTAAATTCCATGTTAAAGAAGCGTTTTGGGTAAAATCGTTTCATTTATCGTAGGTGTTTTGACTTGTTGTTCTTGACATCATTATTACTTATATCATGATTTACTTACTTCCAGAATATAAAATATGATTTATATATCATATATATTCAGTATATATATATATATAATAGGTAGATGAATAAAATGAAAAACACCGTTCATGGAGACGGTAGTCCGTACGTACGCATGAACGCTGTTTTCCTTTCCTTATTGTCTTGAAATGGAAGTAAGTAGATGACATACATATGTATATATATACATAAATCCAGTAGCTTTATAATGTCATATATTTCATTATTATTTCTTATATATACATTATAATCATTCTTAAATGGTTAACATGTAGAATGAATCTCATCGCGTCGTGGAGACGGTATTCCGTACGTACGCACGAGCGATGATATCATTTCTATAAATATTGAATTGAATTGGAGTGGATTATACAATATATCAGAATCAATATGATGTTGTAATAACTATGTATAGTTATTCTTTACACCATTATACCCATCCATGTAAGGTGGTGGTGGAAAATAGATTACACCACGGCGTGGAGACGGTATTCCGTACGTACGCACGCGCGGTGATTTCTTTTTCCGTAGGATGGATAGATGGTGAAATAGGTTTGTTTCATACTTATAATAACATATCCGTATATGGGTGATACTGATGTTATTACTTCATAATGAAACAACCTAAGAAGAAGAAGTGGAAGAAGAAATAAAGATGAAAGAATTGGTAACGGTAATTACCTCTTCTTTGAAGTGCCTCTATGAGACCTCCTCTTAGGGTACTAAAATTGGTCTTTGAGGAAGACCAGAACCTCTAGGATGTTGCTAGGGAAGTGGAGAAGATATTTTGGCAGGGGTTGGCCGAGCTTGAGAGCTCAAATTGGTGTGAGGAGGAGGGGGAGGAGGTGTCCTTTTATAGGGGAGGATAGGGGCACCTTAGGAATATCTCAAAATATTATTTTATATTAAAGTCAAAATCGGTTTATAATGGTTCCAAAGGGTCTTATTTCGAAGCTAAAGTGGGGATGGGTCGAAATCCTATCAACCAATAGGATTTAGACAAGTTTAGGGTATTATTTTAACCTTATCAATTAGATTTAACTCTAAGTTAAATAATTTAACTTTTACCGTGTCTTTTTGTTTTCTTTCACTATATGGTTAATAAACTTACTATAACATGCCAAACGAACCCCAAATTGTATATTATTAATACATATATCCTTATCTAAGTCATTTGCCCGAACCTTAGATTTTTAGGAATAAAATAACAATTAATAATATAATATTTGATTTAAAAACTATTTTGTGTCAATTTTGACACTATTTGATATATGATTTTTGTGAAAGTCATAACAGAATTATATGTTCGAAGCAAGTTGATTAAATCAACACTAATATATCATAGTAACCTAGAAAATTAGTGGAATTCATAAAAAGTCTTAAATTACATTTATTTTGGTATTTATATTATCAATTATGTCAATATTTCATTAATAAGTTAATTACTGCATCATCTTTGTCTCATAAATAAATTATATTATTTGATGTCTAAAAATTACAAATAAAATACAATCATGTAGGAAATCTTTTTATATTTCTAATGAATATTTATAGTCGAATTTATCTTATGTATAACCCCATATTAAAAATAATTTAACTATTAATCTTTGATTTTAACTATTTTAACCCTTCTTTAAATAAATTAATAATAAATGTCCTAATCTAATCCAAGTGGGCCTAAATGGTCATATTTTATTCCTAAGTTTGTTTTTGGTCGAATTACACTTGTCCAATAGAATTAGGACATGTGTTAGGGTAATAGTAATATCATATTTACCCTTAGTTACCATATTTACTATTAATCGCGGTAAAAAAAGTAAAAGGTTACTATTCACCAAAAATTATTTTCATCTCATTGAACCAAATTTTAGTCCTTGATATTAACCGTGTCTCTCGGATTTTCGAAATTCCATTCACAGAAGTGGTAAAATTAAGTTTTATGCAAAATTCAGTTTTTAACCTACCACTTAGTGGTTTCACTATTCATCAAAAATTGAAAGTTTTCAGAAAAATGCCAAAATTTCATCCTAAGCTATATTTCATATTCCGAATTCAAAAATGAATTCTATTTTACTAAATTCATAACATAGAAGTTGAATTAATTAATTTTATAATTAAATCCCGCTATTAAAACAAATAGCGTGTTTTTACGAAACAATATCTATCAAAAGATTGACACTTGTTTATGTCTGGTTTAAATGTGAAATTACGTCCAATGACCAACATTGTATTAAATTGTAAAAATATATTCTAAATATACTTTAAAACTACTCAAATTAATGATTTATCACTATTAATTATTTCGATTAAAAAAGTTGTTTTTAATTATAATTTAGTAATTTTCACTATTCATCAGAATATGAAAGTTATCCGAAAAGTACCAAAATTTCACCTTAGGCTAAATTCGATACTCCGAATCCAAAAATAAAGTTCATTTTGAAAAATAAGATTTACTGGACTTCAAAAAGTGGTTATTACTATTCATAACGGCTAGTTTTAATAATATTTTTATAGCATATCGTTGTTTAGTGAAACTCGGTATTGCGTACTACACACGCTATCGAGGAAGGTCGCGATTTCGTGTAATGCAAGTCAAGTCAAGGATGTGTGTTGTGCAAGCTCCTTTTGGTGTAGCGTACAACACAAGACATTAATAAAATTAAAAAGAATATTTTTTTTATAAAATCTTGGGATGTTACATTCTACCCCCCTTAAAATGAATTTCGCCCTCGAAATTCGTCGGGGTTATAAATGGTTTACTATTTGAAAGTTTCTTTAATAGAAACCCACATCGTAAAAGGGAATACCAAAACTTGGCTTTAAAAACTAAAGTATGAAATGTAACGATTACCCAAATAAACTAATCACTGGGTTTCCGCATAGGTGAAAATATGGATATGGAAGAGAAATCTAACCATCATGTTATGATGGAGAGTGGTAGAGAACATGGCTATGGAAAAGCCAGTAATCACAAATCCATAAATTTGTGACGATCTAAGGTACCATCTGATTCATCAGGTATAAGATCACTAGGAAAACATTTTTGGTTTTCAAGATCATTTCCCTAAAGATGAAAATTTGAATTAGAATAAATACTTACTTTATATTGGTACAATATCACTATTGTCCGTGCCTTTAACAATTTCCACATCATCTCTTAAAGAAATGATGTTGAATTTGTCATTCGCGATGTGTTAGCAGATCATGTGATAGAATGATGGGTCATTCCATCTGTCTCAAACAAAAGGTTAGAAAAGTTATCAAAAAATACATAAATCCATCTATAGTGAGATTAATCATATATGGTTCCTAAAATGAACTTATACATCACATATCATACTGCTTAATATAATAAAACTAGTTTCTACTAAACAGGGACTTCCTGTAGGTTAGTGGTAGGCGATAAAGGCCAGTCGCACTTCGGTTGTGGGTTCGATTCCCACAGCCTTGTTCGAAGCGATGGGCTGTCGCCCGTCCTGCAGGTTGTCCTTTTTATAAAACTATATTACTATAACATCCCATCAATAATATCGAAAAAAAACTTCTATCCTTAAACAATACTAACTTATGTCCAACATAATTCATTCCAATCATTAGGCTCATAATACTGCAGTCCATTCTCATAATATAGTGACAACGATTACCAGAGATTTAATACTGTCGTTGATCCCCACATATCATAAGATATGTCTTGTTGGTCACATTCCAAACATTCAAAGTCCTTAATCGTGTATTCTCTTGAATACCTTAGTGAAAACATGAGTGCAGTTAAAAGTTAACACTTTCCACATACCAAAATCCTCAAAATTCTATATACTCAAACCATGATATCACTTAGTCCTTATATCAATCATGAGCTCATGAATACTATTAAACATTTCATTTTCTCATCTTCATTATGCGCATATCATCTTATTTCCAAAAAATATCTCAATCACTTTGAATACCACATCAATAAATATTGCAATACTCAATGATACAACATTATTTTGGAATCCCATTACATAAACACTTAATCATTCCACCACATCGTTGTCATATTCAACATTTCCAATAGTGATCGCATGTGATTTCCCTTTGTCCTTTGCCTTCAGTGGTTGCTCATGTTGATCATCACTAACCCTTGGATTAGGGCAATTATTAGCATAATGCCCCATTTCCTTGCACTTGAAGCATTGAAGTGTTGGCGGTGCGTTCTCTGCAGTGTTTGCTTTATTCACATCATTAGAAACCCTTTTTCCATTACTTCGACACTTAGCTGCTCGATGACCTTCTTTTCCACACTTAAAACATTTTCTAGTCCCTTTTAGACAATCTCCACCATGCTTCTTTCCACACTTTGTGCATATGGAAACATTCATCTTCTTTTCACCATTATTCTGAGATTTCTCCTTGAACTCCATCTTTCGTTTCTTGTCAAAACCATGAGATGGATATGTAACACCAACTTCCATTTCTACCTTGATAGCACAACGCACAATTTCTTCATAGCTACTGAAGTCTCTTATAGCTAATGCCCTTCGAAGACTTGGTTTTAAACCACTGAAAAATCGATCAACTTTACTTTCAGGTTGGATGATAATTCCAGAAGCATACCTTGCAAGTCTTGTAAAATTTGCTTCATAGGTACCAACAGATTCATCATCCCTTTGCTTCAGTTCAAGAAACTCTTTCTACATCTTTGTTCGAAGAATACGAGGGAAGTACTTATTGAAAAATAAGTTCTTGAACTCGTCCCATTCCATAGACTCAATTTCATCCCTTTGCCTTGTATTCTTAATAAGATTCCACCATTGATCAGCATCTCCTTCCAAACGATACACTGCTAGGATGACTTTATCATGTTCAGAACATTGAGGAACTGAAAATATCTTTTCAGTAGTACTAATCCATTGTTCAGCAACTAATGGATCAGTAGACCCACTGAAAGAAGGTGGACGCTGCCTCATGAAGGATTCAACAGAATGTTGCTCCTTCCTTTGCTCGTTTGGAAGTCCTGCATGATTCATAGCTTGAGAAAGTTGTGTGAGCATGGCTACAAGATTTTTCATTCCAGCTCCTATATCGTTTGGTTGCTCAGGGGTACAATCATTGCATTGCCCATCACATTCCGCATTAACACGGTTCCTTCGGGTTCCAGTCATCGTCTAAAACCCCAAAAGAATTGTGTGAGAGGCAAAAATCATGCTAGGGAAAACAACATAATAAAGGGTTAGTACCCTCAATATCTAACATCTTAGGTTAAATTCGAAGATCGTTAGCGCAATTCTAGGACTATAACCTATACGTATACTTAACCTTAGGGACATACCTAGACATACCTTAGAAATATCTCTAGGAATCTCACTAACGTTTTCGCGTCCTAGTTTCCAAAGGTTGACTAAACCTTTCCTCTGATACCAACTGTAGAGACCCGTATCTTGACGTACATTGACATTACATTTCTTTTGCGGAATACTTAATACATAACAAAAATATACACACAAGGATCGTAATAGTTTAGTGTCTTTGGAAACTCGGAACGTAATCTTCTAATCCTGGTGAAAGATCTTCAAAATCTCCCACAAAGATCTTCCTTTTTTTTATACCTAAAACCTTTCTTTATATCCTGGGGAAAAGAAAACATAAAAGGGTGAGCTCAAATGCTCAGTAAGGGTAAACAAAAGAAATATCAATCACATAATTTTCATAAGAACATAACATTTTTGGAAATCTTAACCTGCAAAAGAGAGTATAATTTTATAACATGAGATAAATCATAGTAGTGAAAATGAAACCCTTACATAAAACATTACTCATTGTGTCATACACACATAATCATAGAGAATAATTTCTTGTTAGTCAAGACTCATTGCCAAGACTATCTTAGTGGACAAAGTCCCTTTCTGAATCGAGTAATCCTCGTTTCAGTCCTGTTTCACTGAACCGGTATAACCTACCATTCCAGCCATGTCTATCTCATGAGATATGAAATCTTTACCCAATGCATTGGAGGGAGATATAGGTCCCACCCATCTCTTAATGAATCCTTTCTTATGTGTGCCACAAAATCATAAATCATACATCATTGCATAACCCATGTAATAAAAATGGGATTCTTAAACAACATGACATAATAAAACCATTCATATAAGATAAAGGAATTCATAAACATAATTTCATCAAAACATAGTCAAATCAATGTAAAAATATGGATAGAAACAGAACCCTTTATTATCTTATATGGAAAATAATTTTGATAAAACACTTGAATTGAATTCTTGAGGAAAATATCCTTTCTTCTTCAAAATCAATTTCTTTTCACAAAACATCATGCAATTTTAAAAGAAAGAGATTTTATTGAAAATAGTCATGAAATCTTTTAGAGGAAGCTTCATGAAAATAAGGCTTTATAAAACAGTATAAATCCGTTCGTTCCGTATAAGTTAAAAAAAACATTCTTCGTACTTTTGTCGGAAAAGTCAAAAAGTACCTCGTACGAAAAACGAAAAAAGATTCCTTTCATATCCTTTACTAAAAACTCATAGAAGGGTAAAATTTGATTTAAACAATTGTAGGTGGATGGAAATAATATTACATATTGAGGGAACATGGATGTGGATGATAAAATACACCCCAGTAAATACTTACGAATAAACAATCTCGGATAAAAATGAGATTGTGATATTTCCCTTACCTTAGGTCCGACTTGCTTTGTAAGTGTCCGAACCTCCTGTATAATGATTTAAATCATGTTATTGACTTATTACAGAATCATATTCATTGTTATGATATCATATATGGTTCACTTATGACATTATATTACCCGTTCTTTTGTAAATTCCATGTTAAAGAAGCGTTTTGGGTAAAATCGTTTCATTTATCGTAGGTGTTTTGACTTGTTGTTCTTGACATCATTATTACTTATATCATGATTTACTTACTTCCAGAATATAAAATATGATTTATATATCATATATATTCAGTATATATATATATATAATAGGTAGATAAATAAAATGAAAAACACTGTTCATGGAGACGGTAGTCCGTACGTACGCATGAACGCTGTTTTCCTTTCCTTATTGTCTTGAAATGGAAGTAAGTAGATGACATACATATGTATATATATACATAAATCCAGTAGCTTTATAATTTCATATATTTCATTATTATTTCTTATATATACATTATAATCATTCTTAAATGGTTAACATGTAGAATGAATCTCATCGCGTCGTGGAGACGGTATTCCGTACGTACGCACGAGCGATGATATCATTTATATAAATATTGAATTGAATTGGAGTGGATTATACAATATATCAGAATCAATATGATGTTGTAATAACTATGTATAGTTATTCTTTACACCATTATACCCATCCATGTAAGGTGGTGGTGGAAAATAGATTACACCACGGCGTGGAGACGGTATTCCGTACGTACGCACGCGCGGTGATTTCTTTTTCCGTAGGATGGATAGATGGTGAAATAGGTTTGTTTCATACTTATAATAACATATCCGTATATGGGTGATACTGATGTTATTACTTCATAATGAAACAACCTAATAAGAAGAAGTGGAATAAGAAATAAAGATGAAAGAATTGGTAACAGTAATTACCTCTTCTTTGAAGTGCCTCTATGAGACCTCCTCTTAGGGTACTAAAATTGGTCTTTGAGGAAGACCAGAACCTCTAGGATGTTGCTAGGGAAGTGGAGAAGATATTTTGGCAGGGGTTTGCCGAGCTTGAGAGCTCAAATTGGTGTGAGGAGGAGGGGGAGGAGGTGTCCTTTTATAGGGGAGGATAGGGGCACCTTAGGAATATCTCAAAATATTATTTTATATTAAAGTCAAAATCGGTTTATAATGGTTCCAAAGGGTCTTATTTCGAATATAAAGTGGGGATGGGTCGAAATCCTATCAACCAATAGGATTTAGACAAGTTTAGGGTATTATTTTAACCTTATCAATTAGATTTAACTCTAAGTTAAATAATTTAACTTATACCGTGTCTTTTTGTTTTCTTTCACTATATGGTTAATAAACTTACTATAACATGCCAAACGGACCCCAAATTGTATATTATTAATACATATATCCTTATCTAAGTCATTTGGCCGAACCTTAGATTTTTAGGAATAAAATAACAATTAATAATATAATATTTGATTTAAAAACTATTTTGTGTCAATTTTGACACTATTTGATATATGATTTTTGTGAAAGTCATAACAGAATTATATGTTCGAACCAAGTTGATTAAATCAACAATAATATATCATAGTGACCTAGAAAATTAGTGTAATTCATAAAAAGTCTTAAATTACATTTATTTTGGTATTTATATTATCAATTATGTCAATATTTCATTAATAAGATAATTACTGCATCATCTTTGTCTCATAAATAAATTATATTATTTGATGTCTAAAAATTACAAATAAAATACAATCATGTAGGAAATCTTTTTAGCTTTCTAATGAATATTTATAGTCGAATTTATCTTATGTATAACCCCATATTAAAAATAATTTAACTATTACTCTTTGATTTTAACTATTTTAACCCTTCTTTAAATAAATTAATAATAAATGTCCTAATCTAATCCAAGTGGGCCTAAATGGTCATATTTTATTCCTAAGTTTGTTTTTGGTCGAATTACACTTGTCCAATAGAATTAGGACATGTGTTAGGGTAATAGTAATATCATATTTACCCTTAGTTACCATATTTACTATTAATCGCGGTAAAAAAAGTAAAAGGTTACTATTCACCAAAAATTATTTTCATCTCACTGAACCAAATTTTAGTCCTTGATATTAACCGTGTCTCTCGGATTTTCGAAATTCCATTCACAGAAGTGGTAAAATTAAGTTTTATGCAAAATTCAGTTTTTAACCTACCACTTAGTGGTTTCACTATTCATCAAAAATTGAAAGTTTTCAGAAAAATGCCAAAATTTCATCCTAAGCTATATTTCATATTCCGAATTCAAAAATGAATTATATTTTACTAAATTCATAACATAGAAGTTGAATTAATTAATTTTATAATTAAATCCCGCTATTAAAACAAATAGCGTGTTTTTACGAAACAATATCTATCAAAAGATTGACACTTGTTTATGTCTGGTTTAAATGTGAAATTACGTCCAATGACCAACATTGTATTAAATTGTAAAAATATATTCTAAATATACTTTAAAACTACTCAAATTAATGATTTATCACTATTAATTATTTCGATTAAAAAAGTTGTTTTTAATTATAATTTAGTAATTTTCACTATTCATCAGAATATGAAAGTTATCCGAAAAGTACCAAAATTTCACCTTAGGCTAAATTCGATACTCCGAATCCAAAAATAAAGTTCATTTTGAAAAATAAGATTTACTGGACTTCAAAAAGTGGTTATTACTATTCATAACGGCTAGTTTTAATAATATTTTTATAGCATATCGTTGTTTAGTGAAACTCGGTATTGCGTACTACACACGCTATCGAGGAAGGTCGCGATTTCGTGTAATGCAAGTCAAGTCAAGGATGTGTGTTGTGAAAGCTCCTTTTGGTGTAGCGTACAACACAAGACATTAATAAAATTAAAAAGAATATTTTTTTTTATAAAATCTTGGGATGTTACATAAACCCAATGTTCCAAGCGGGTTGTTGCAACCTTTATATTTCCCCAAGTGGAAGTGGGACTACATATCAATGGATTTCATCATGGGACTACCGAAAGTGCAATGAGGCTATGACGCCATCTGGGTAGTGGTGGACCGCTTGACGAAGTCAGCTCACTTTTTGGCGATCAATGATTCTAGTACAGTGGACGCTCTAGAACAGAGATATGTGGATGAGGTAGTACGGTTGCATGGAGTTCCGTGTTCCATATTCTCGGATAGGGACACACGATTTACCTCGCGAGTATGGAGGGGTTTGCATCATGCTTTTGGCACCCTACTACGCCATAGAACTAACTTCCACCCCCAGACCGATGGGCAGACAGATCACACTATCCAAACCTTGGAGGATATGTTGCGGTCATGTGTTCTGGACTTAGGAGGATCATGGGTGTGACAATTTCCTCTGGTACAGTTTTCCTACAATAATATCTATCACTCTAATATTGGCATGGATCCATTCTAAGCCCTATACAGAAGGCCGTGTCGCTCACCCGTGTGATGGACTGAGGTTGGGGAAGTAGGTTTTCTTGGCTCGGATATGGTGCAGAGCACAACAAAGAAGGTTCAGCTTATACGAGAAAGGATGAAGGCGGCTCAGGACCAGCATAAGTCATATACCGATTATATGAGGGGACCCTTGGACTTCGAGGTCGGGGACCACGTGTTATTGAAGGTATCCCCTCGGCGTGGACAGAGGAGGTTTGGTAGAGGGAGTAAGATTTCTCCCAGGTTCATCGGGCCCTTCAAAGTGTTGCAACGGGTCGCTGAAGTGGCTTATCAGCTAGATCTCCCACCACCGCTACTGAGGATACTTGATGTATTTCATTGGTCCCAGCTCCGACGATATCTTCATGACGATTGACACATCCTCGACTAGGGAGGGCTAGATATCGAAGATGATGCAACCTTCGTGGAGAGACCAGTGATGGTCCAGGGTTGTGAGGAAAAGGTGCTTCGTGGGTGAACCATTACCTTGGTTATTTTGTCATGGAGAAATGGTGGGCTTGAAGATAGTACCTTGGAGAGGGAAGCACAGATACGTGCCCAGTACCCTGAGTTATTTTGAGTATTATTCTATTGGTTCAGTACTTGTTTACTATGTAATGCTTTACCTTGTTGACTATGGATGTGTAGTTCCTTTATCTGTGGATGTGTGTGTGAAGTTTCCGAAAGAATGGAGAGGGGAGGACCAGATCCCAAGTTAAGACACATTAAAGCAGATGCTCCTAAACCTGTAGGGGCGAGTCAGTGCTACCCAAAGCAGATAGTATCTTAACATGGAGGAAGGGAAACCCCTCTCCCACCAAGACGAATGGTTTAGCCATTTTTTTGCGTGGTTGAATGGGGGAAGGAGCGGTAGGGAGTTTTTGTTGTTCGGGAGATAAGGTGTTCTTGTGTCGGAGAGGATCACTCCTAAGAGGTATCTTCCAGGGTGGTGGTTCGAATCCCCCCCTCCTTCCTCCGGGTTTGGTTTTGATTCTCGAGGGCGAGAAGGGTTTGAGAGGTATCTGATGTAATGAACCAGACCCTCATGACCCCCTTCCTTTTCCAATTATCTGTGTGACCGATTGGCGAGACCAATCAGCGAGACCGATCGGGGAGACCGATCGGTGAGACCGATCTGGGAGACAGATCGGGGAGACTGATCGGCACAGCCGATCAGTGTCACCCAGCCTTGGTGGGCTTTTCTTCTGCAGCCTTCCCCGTAACCCCACTTTTGGGCCTTTTAACCATTTGAGGCATTTCAAGGCCGTTTTTAAGCCATAATTAATATCTAAAAATTCCAAGAAACCTCCCTATTAAATAAAAATTAATCCTGTCATGTGTAACCACCAAACCACATGGAAGAACCATGATCTGACTTCTGAGGCGTTCAAATTTATTATCCCGTAAAAATTGATATCTCATCTATTTATCTCTCTGGATTTTCTTCTCCTTCCTTTTGGATAGTCTCCTCTTCCTTCTGCATTGAAGTCCTTTGATCATGAGGCAAGTGGTGCACCTGTGCAGGAGCCCTGCATGTCGCGCATCCCCTGTTCCTAGGGCGTGGAGAAAACATCGATCGTTGATCAATCAATTTGGGGTTTCACCTTCGTCTCTCAATTCTGTGTATCTTGCGGGGTGGGTATGCTACTATTACTGTATAATTTGGTGAACCAAACTTTAATGAAGATAATAAACGGATTCTAAAGAATGAAGGGGAAGGGTGTGATCGATGATGCTGCTCTGTTTTTATCCTCTTTCATGATAAATGATTTTTGAATTGTGCAGGCTTACACCTCATAAAAATCACGGCCCTTGGTTGTCTTTCTCTGTGCACTAATAAACCGTTACCCCTTGTGATATTTAAATGGCTTGTATTTTCATTGTGAACCCCTTACTGTGTAAAGGGAATTGGTTAATTATGTATATTCGGCTAAACAAATTGGAAGCACTATGATCAAATCCTTTTCTATGATTACCCCGGTTTAAGCCCAGCAGAATTGAAACCATGGAATTTGTTAAATCTTTTAAATATGAAAATACCTACATGGGCCTGCCTTGTGTTGGTGGTAGTGGTTTGGTGGTTTTCCTTCACAGGCCATTTTCCAGTGGCCTTATGGTTTTCTTGGATGGGGGTTTAGTTTTATGGGGCGATGTGGGTGGGGATGGGATCCCCTGTTGTTATACCTTAGGGGGATGTGTGATTTCTCTACTTATATCACGAATTGGGGTGGAATCCTCTATTGTTGGGAAACTGTTGGTTCATGGAGTTTGGGAACAAGGGGTTGTATCTTGGGGTTTTCTTTGGTTCTAGTAATTCGAGGGATCTCACTTATCCCTTTGTTGTTGTGACTTTACAAGGGAACTGGGTGTGAATGCTTAAATTGCTGTTGGCTGTAACTTTTTCCCATGTTTTGTGCATATGCTGTTAGTTTCCCAGTAGTGCAGAAACTTGTTTAAACATTATTAATAAACATGAAATCAAATAAGGGACGTGGGGATTTGGTTGGAGTGAGTTGTGACTTGGGCATGTGTGTTGTTCTCTTTTCTTATGAATGAATAGTGAGGATAGTGTTCTTTAGGTTGGATGAAGAAAAAACTAGATTGGGTGAGTGCTTGTTACCTACACATATACTTGTAGTTTTGTGCTCCTTATTCATGCCCCACCCAAGTTGAGAACTTAGTGTCGAACACCCTCATTTCATGGGGGAGGGTATTTTTCCCAACACTTCTATTAGTGGATGGTTATTAGCTCCTTTATTCTCCCTTTCCTGTATAGCCCAAGTACCTTTGGGCAGGATGTGATGGCCTAAAGTCCATTATTATCCCAAGAATCTTCGGTCAGGGTAGTGTGGTGGTTGGCCCAGGTGTGTGTGGGCAGGTTGTTTCCCAAATGTCTTTGGGATGAGGTCTAGGTGTCTTCGAGTGTGGCCGTGATTGTTCTGACCTAGGTGTTGCAGGAATGGTTATGTGTGGTGGTTGTGTCCCAGGTGTCTGCAGGAGGGAAGTTCAGTTGTGACCCAGATGTGTGCGGTTGAGGTTTGGCAGTGGGAATGCGGCGAGGTTATGGCCTAGGTGTGTGCGGGCGGGGTGTGGCAGTGGGACTGCAGTAGAAATGGCGAGATTGGTTCGATGCGTAGGATGTCATCAATAACCAGCGGGAAGATGACGTGGGGTACCCAAACATCGATGTGCTATTACTATACACTACTTGAGTTGCATTATTTGGGGAGTGTGCCCTGGTGAGGCTTGGGTGGTTATCATCCTTGCTATGTACTTGGTTATCTCTTATCTCACAGGGCATTAGTATGATTCCCCATGTGTGCACGAGAGTCTTTGGTTTTTCCCTACTTCATATACTTGTACGCTTACCCTACATATATAAAACTGTTTTCTGGTTTGCAGGTGGACTTCGGGGATTGTGCTGGACAATACTAGCACAGACCTTGTGACAGATCATTGTAGTTGCTGTTGTTATTTCTTTTGGTACTTTTCTTATTTGTCACCTTATACATTGTGGATTTTACTCTTGTATCATACATTTGGAATGGTTTTTTGGATTTATTTCTTTTTTACTTTTAGTTTTGGTGTTGGGGGATTTACTATCTTATCTCCCGATACTATTAAAAGAAAAAGGGTAATACCTTCCATTTAGTGTGTGATTTTATACCCTTGGTGTTGGTCTCTACTTCGGGACCTATTGAAGGCAGGTTTTAGGGGTCATTATCTCTCCTTCAAATTAATGAAGTAAGGGCTTGGCAATCTGCTGACCCTTCCCTCTTTTTGGTGAAGGCAGGTCGTGACAAGATTGAATCCCTCCAGGGTACTTGATGCTTCATGAAAGAGTCTTTTTTAGAATCATGACTTCATGCCACATAGGGGTTACCCTCTTTCGCGAATCTCCTTTCTTCACGACGAACCTAACCTCTATGAAGAATTAAAGATTCACGATGCTCCTCTTAGTGAGTTCCCATACAAGATGGGAACCTCATCCGTGAATCCCTCCAGTATTTTACATAGTAACATCTTGGTCCCACTTGTGGTGTCTCTTATTTCACCTCCCTAACTTTTTATTTTTGACAATGGTATTATAATGGATCATTCTCTTTGTCATAACCAGTCTAACTTGGACTCGGCGACTAGCCACTCCTCCAAATCACTCCATTCGAGAATTTTTGATTCATTCCCTACCCCATGTGTGGGTAGTGATCATTTATATAAGTCCATGGGGTGAGGAGTGAGACATTCTCATCTGTAGTAACGTAAGGTAAAATTCTAAGATACAACATCCTCAGCACATGATGTTAAACTAAAACTTGACATTGTTCCACGAACATGGGGTGCCCTGCCCCCAGAGTTTCTATGCCCTCTCGTCTCCATGGGAGTGAGATATTTCTCACATAGAACGAGATCCTCCTCAAATGGAGTGACATATTACCCACAGGGAGGGGCATCTATATTTCTGTAATCCCCTAGGATTTAATTCATTACGTGTCACTCATTATCCTCCATGAATCCTCTAAATAACAAGACTAGAGAGGAGATCAGAACATCGGACTCTTAACACCCCATACCTCACCCTTTGAACATTGTCACCATGATCAACTTTCACACTTACTCCCCGCTCAATCCTTCGTTGACACATATTTCACGATATGATAGTGTAGTCTTTTGATTCATCTTTTTTCTCACATCGAGCATGACTCACATGGTCTTAGAGGTCTGTAGTGACCATGAAACATCTATTCGGGCTGCTTCCATGCGTAATCCCTGGATTTTCCTTTCTATAAAATGTGGGGGTTTCATCCATGTCTTCAAAATAGGGTATGTAGGATTTATCCATGATGTTCAATCCGAGAAAAAGGTGATCTTCCATGCCCCTGACTAGGGGTGAACCTCTCTAACCCACCACCAGTGTTGTCTAGATCATCCATCCCAAGGGCCTCCTCCTCAGGTGTTATCCCCAATTACCCTCTCAAAACTACGTCAAAACTGATTCCCAACCAACCGGGATATGTTAGAAACCTCCCCTAGATCACATCTCGACATCACTATATTCACATAGGTTCATTCATGTCAATTCTGTATGACACTAAGCTTCATGAAATTCTATAACTACATGGACATTTATTCCCAACCAATTGGTATGAATTGGAAACCTCTCTGAGGTTTGATCAAAATGTCATCAACAACCTATCCATTAGATCCATTTCTCCCTCTTCCTTTATATGCATCCAGATTCTTTCCCAGTAAGAAAAATCGAATGGATATCACATCATCCATATGGGCCCTCTAAGTGCATAATCACCATTCATCAACATCATTGTTGCGCATATAAGTATACATGTATCCTCAATGTGTAATACCCACACAATCAAACCATGTTAAATCCTATTGTGATGGTCATATTCATTGTGTTATCCCTACTCCATCCAATAAACTATGGGGGTTTTGATCCCTATTATCTAAACATGGTATGTAGGAAGCCTAAACAAGGTTCAATCCTATCCCTAATAAACCCCTTTATCCACCTCATAGTGGTTAATCTATTTTATCCACCCTATGTGGTGTTTTGATCAACTTTCACAGGGTCAAACTTTCACTTAATGAGACACAAAACCTTCGGGTCTATCCTCATAGGGCGTTCTTATCCATCCACCCAGTAAACTCTCCTGGTGATCCCTCTTAGGTAAGTACCTATCTGATCCACCTTCTTATGTGTTCTAATCATCTAATTCTTTCTTCACTTGATTTTAAACTCATGATCATTTGTCTCTTCTAGATGTTAAATGCATGAACTACTACGTGTTAAACATGGGATGCTTGAGGAGGACCTCGTAGGACATGAATCTATCATAAGATACCCCAGGATCAATGTGGGATGCCTCGTGTTCTTTTCAATTGATAATACTGCATATGAGGATGAAGAGAGGTGACCAATGTTCTAGACTTCAGAAATGCCACTGATTCAAAACTTTACTACTCACCTAACCAAATATTTCTTCCCTATCATGACCCTTTAGAGTGTTATGACAGAAGTAGTGTAATTATCTGGCGTTGATGAACAGATGGAACCAGGAATGAGTTTCATAAAAAACATATTAATCTATATGGGATACCAAAACTAGGTGATGAATTTTGAGGAGGAATCCATGTAAGAAAGGATAGACATCCCATCATGATGTTTTGATCAAGAGAAAACATATTTGAAGAAGTGATAAAAGTCGCACTCCATGGGGAAATAAGATGCATGTCATATGGGAATGATGTGTTCCCTGATGGAAGCATCAGAAACTGAAATGGTGTAAATTAAGTGAAACATTCCCCTCAATGTGGGATTAGTAGTGATTGATACATCAGAAGACATGATTTCCACCAAATAGAGCTTTTTGAAGCTAGGTTCAGCTAAGGAAATAGTGGGCCTGAGGTGGAACTCACAAGAAATTAGGGCTGTTAATTATTGGGAATTCTAGTCTATATCATCACCATCATGGATCTCTCTCTCCAACCATTGAAAACTGAATTAAACTAGGGAATTTAGCATTGTTTTCCTATTATCTGTACAGACAGATGAATTTTATTACTTTGAAAGACCCAATAACCTGAAAATCAATTGGCCACTTCCAGCATTTGTAGGAGAATGATGAACAATAATGTGGAAATACCACAAGATTAAACCTATAATTCAACTTCATCCATTACCACAACTACTGGGTTCCAATGCCCCATCTCACCTTTGGAGACTGTGTAGAGACGGTTGATTGATGCTCTGGTATGATAGTAAGTGCAGGAGGGGTCATTCCCATGATGGACATGTCTGGGCAGGACATAGAGGATTCTGAGACATTCTTTAACCAATGCCACAAGGGTTTCTTATTTAGTAAATATTCCCATCTACTCCATTCCGCCACTTCACGAGCCTTTCCTCAGAATGTTCATATGAATTATTCTTTTACACCGATATGGTATGCAATATCTAAGTCATTATTTATATGAATAGTTACTCAGAGTTTACAAGGATGGATCCCACCGAGCCACATCGACAGCACCAACTACCAATCCCTTAGGAAGAATAAAAGATGATCTTGGCCCATGATCTTCCATCCCCAAACTTGATAACCCAACACCAACATCAGGTGAATGATTAGGAAGATTCCGGCTAGGGGAAATCCTATGCCAATTATTTATTGGACCATTCCACCCCTAGTGTATTCTATGATGACCGTACTAGTACCAAATAGGGATCCACTTATGAATTATTGGAATTGAGACCTCATCTGACCCATGGGTAGGCTAGGTTGACTATTTTGATCAATTACATGATCAGCTATTTTCATGGGATGACCCGTCATAATGAGATCTATTATGTATGCACTTTCCATACAATTTTCATCCAATGTGGAGGTCCTCCTAACTCTCTCAGTCTGAATGAATGTTTTTTCCATGTTATCACCATCAACTCACGAGAAGGTCCTCTCTGCATCAGTATCGGCCAGAGCTAAGGTCTTCATCGCTCTGTCACCCATTGACATAAAGGTCCTCCGTATGTTATCTCAAGATTAGTTAGAGCTGTTCCCTTTTCCAGCACGATAAACTCAATTTTACTCTCTTCTAATCTTGTATGTAGTACGAAGGTCCTTCCCATACTCAAGATTTTCAACCTAGTCGTCCTCCCACATGTTTTATTTGACATATTTCTAGGTGGTCCTTTCACCTTATCTAACCAAAGTGGAGGTTTTCCCCTCTCAAAAAACAATATGTATGGAGGCCCTAAATGTATCCTATCTTGACCAAGTGGTATTCCTCCCCCCACCAACATCAAAATACACATTGGTCCTCCCTGTACCAAAGAAATACCCTACCTTGAAGAGACATACTGGGGTCTAAGGGTGAACCATCACCTCCAAAGGAATAACTTATAGAAGAACCGTATCATTTTCAATCTAATATAATTCACAAATTATGGAGTGGAATGTGATTAAATGATGTAGCCTTCAACTCAATCATCTACATTAGATTCTAGGTTTGGAACATGACATATGTGTTTTGTTATCCCACATGGCGAGATGTATTAGATTCCTGAATCCCCTCAATAGTACATACAGGTGGAGGAATATTTGGCTCCTTTCCAGAGTCTCAAAGTGTATACCTCTCTATTATCTCCAATTTTAATATCTACCTTGAAACAAGATTATAGAGAGTTATTTTGGGGCATGGTAGATGACGAGCACCTTCCGGAATCACCAATGATAGGCACTTCCCTAACACATGAGGCATTGGTAAATACCCCATACTACATAGAAATTGTGATTCAATTGAAACCTCCATTTATATAGAACCTAGTGAGTTGTGTGTAGTCAGCTCACACAATAATGTTTTCACTGGCCAGTCCACCACCTCAACGGTACACATCAGTGTCATTACCAGTTCCTTTGATGGACCCAGTAAAATAGAGATGATTCCAAGAGTCAGATGTCACTTCTGAGCAGATAGTCATATATCATAACCTTACCATGGATCGATTGTATGAGATTTTTTAGCTGACCACTACTGTAGACATTGAAATTACAACATCCCTAATTTAGGAAGAGATCATGTTCTTATGGAGGACCATATGGGAATTTAATTTCTACCTCAGTGTCCATTATTAGGCATATCCAAAGGGCTAGGAGTATTAAGAATACATCAGCTAGAATTTTCACATGATTGAGTTAGAAGTGATTCCTACAGCTCAGCATCCATCATCACTCAGATATCCCTAGACCCTTCATCAATTATGTGTTAATATATTTCCCATGCTCCCCAAAATTTTTGAAGAAGAAACACCACACATTAAGAACTATGGCTTGGTATAGTATGCAAATCTTCACTTCAGTCCCATATTATGGAAATCTGTCTTACCTAGTGATCTTGAGGATATTTTTCTAGACATCATCAATGTGAACATGGTTATCCCTGAGATCAATAGAGGTGGGAAAACTAGAGTGGGATTCAATGAAGTAAACCCACTCCCTAAGGCAGAATAGAATCAGGTGGACCTCATAGGAGTTCACAATCAACAGAAAAATCAATTACTTTTCCTTAGAGTCCCCTCTTCATTGTTTCCCATCAGTCATAACACCAACAAGGGTAAATGAAATATTTGGACTTCCAAGCCATCAGACCTACCTAATATAGTGTAGAAGATAAACGTTGATCTCACTATTACCTCCTTGATACAGAATATTGTAGATAAAAGGATCTATATTGATGACCTCATTGATTAGAGCCTTGCAGAATGGTGTCTGAGTTATAGTGATCATCGATATGTTTATATCCTTTCACCGGTGTAGCATGGCCTACCAAAATACCTCCTTGGATTGTTTCCTCCTATCAATATCGACAAAATCATACATACCGAAATGGTAGAGAACAAAGCCTATAGAAATTAACCATGGTATTTTTCAATAAATCCAACTGAGTTGCATGAGAACCCCCCTCGAGACCCGGCTCAGGTCATTCCTCCAACAGCTCCACGGGTCATTTCTCTAGAAGCTCTACATGCCTCTTTACCAGCTTCATGAGCCATAAATCCCACCAATCATGTTGATGATGCTATCAAAGTGATGGTGGTTAGTAATCCTCTCCCAAATAGGAGTCCCCATTAGGTCGACCTAATGGATGCTCTCATTTCCCCCTTGGGGCCTTTGAGACATGGATGATGGAGATCCAACCTAATAGACAGTCGCATCCCGCATTTGGTGGATGACATGAAAGCACCCCCATATTTTGGTTAATCCAAACTTATCCCACTTAAATGAAACGGGTGACCCACTTCATCATATCACCCACTTTATTTCAAGGTGCGGACTAATTTTGGGAACACCAAACCAGCAAGACTCTGGAAAGTTCAATTGATTCTTAAAGACATTGGAAGGTCCGTCATTCTTCTGATACATCCAGTTACCCATTGGGTCCCTTACTATTTGGAATGATCTTCACATGATGTTTCTTTATCATTTCACCTACACCAAACAAACAAAAAGTATTTTTGATCCATTCAAGTGAATTAAAATGACCAAATATGTGATTCAATGACTTTTTTCAGGTGAAATGGCCTCATGTACTCACTCAACATTCCACTAACTCAAGAACAGTTGCTGATGATGTGCATGGGGAATGTTACGATTTGATTGGTTCCCTCCTTTATCACCCTGAATTTCCCAGGTGTATTCCATGATTTCTATGATAGGGATCAATGCAAAGAATAATAATTGTAGTAAGATGGTCAGACTTGATTATTTCCTCATCCAGATCCTGTAAGAATAGATCCCAAGGCATAGATTGAAGATGTCTCATAGATAGAGGCCCCCAGGATGCAATAATTTTTACATGTAGAGCCTCAATCATTGCCACGTAAAGGGAAATAGCCTCAAACTGAAACTCATGAACTATATATCCCACCACATAATCTTTTGGTGCCACCCTTTCAAGTTCCACCACCAAGGGAAGAAAACTAGACTCTATCCCCCATAATCATCATTTAGCACCTCATCATGGTTAGGCTCCCACAATTCCCTTCACAGAAGGGGGAAACTGTACCTACTAATTCCATGAGGCCTAGGTACCCGGATACTTCAGTAGTTCCATGGATCACAGGATTATGATGTTTCTAGAATGATGGAAACCCTAGGAGGCAGAGATAAAAGATCACCCTCATTACTATACTTTTCATAGATTCCTTGGTAAAACCATCAAACAATGATACATCTTCAAGAACTAGATCTAGGGTTAGGTTGATAACAATGTAGTCAGATTAGGGAAAACCCCAGAACATGTGGCTTATATTTATACATTTCCTGATAGAAATAGTGCTGGGGAATGAATGAAGGTCCCTGACTATGGATCTCCAAAATATGATGATTGGATGGATCGCAGGGTAGTCTCCCTCACCCCTAGTGTCATCCATGCATGTTTATATCAGCCCAAGAATACTGAAGTTTCCACACCTCCCCATGTTGTCGCTTCGACATCGACATCTCAACCTTATACTTCTAAGAAGGGAATGCACCGACGAAAAAAGGGAAAGAAATCACCCTCACTGGTGCCAAATATACCTAACAGTCCTAGTAAATTCATGTCCAAAGTATTGGGAATCACCCCAAGAATTAAACTAGTATTGGAGGATTTCTCATGTGATGCTCATGTGTTTTACATAGTTAATACCATGGAGTTGGTGGTCCCTTACATTGATTGCGAAGACGAGGAGGGTCAAGTTGGTCTTCCTAATGTTCCCAGTTGACACTATCGTCGATGGAGATGTGGATATGTGAATCGTCAAAATTCACAAGAAAACACTTCTGACCATATTGTTCATCCTTATGAGACTAGACATCAGGATCATCCTAGAGATCAACATGTGTATTCATCTCATCTCGGCTCATTAGATTCATTACCACCACCTTCCGAGACACTCGACTAGGTAGAACTACCTTGCCTCCTTAATGAGTATCCATGTCATGATATGTCTATACATCAGTCATCTAATAGTCTGACGATAGTAGCTTTCTGTGGTTCATTTAGTGAGAAAATGGATATCCCCAACACTAGATAGAATCCACCAGTTTGACCAGCAACACTCATCATACATCCTTCCAAAGATAAACCTTCTTCCACTAGAAATGTTTTCCTTTCATGTATGTAGGGTGTTCAAAATAAACCGCCATCATTATAGAAATTCTATCAATTATTGATTCTCTATTACTATAATAAGATTTTTGTTAAGCCCTCGCTGGGGCCTTAAATATCCCTTTCCAGTTTGAGATAGAGGTGGATACTGTAGAATCCTTCCATCCTGAGGAGGTTTAGTGAACAAAATTCAAATCCATTATCTCATTATTTGGATATTATGAAGGATCTGTTCTATAGTGTACCATCTATAAGCAGTAAATCACTATTAAGTAGAATGGTGTGGAAGCTCACTGCAATCTTGAAGGCATAGGTTCTAGGATCTATCTCATCCTTAGGTAGACAATCCAGGATCTAGTACTAACTAAAAAAATATGAATCCCTCTAAAATAATGATTTTGGGTTATGATAGGACCACGAAGTGACTATCTAGAACGATTCACTTGAATTCCTAGTTCGATGCCACAATTACAAACACTGAGTTTCTTGTTGTCTCATAGGATAACACCTACAATGCATTGATGGGTATACCCTGGCTCCATATGAATATCAGAATTCCCTCAAATCACCAATGCATTAATTACTCCCCCAATGGTCGAGTGGGTGTGCTCTGAGGTGATTCATCTCTCTTTGCCTCTTGTGAAGACTGTTATTTGGATTATTAATAATAACAGAACATGGAAATGTGGGTTTAGGCCAGTGAGGTTGAGAATACTACTACTTTGGTTGACCCATGGATAGACTTAGATGATTCTCTCATCCCCCAGATACACCAGTTAGAGGCCACAACCATAGATTCAGGCCACTGCTTTGTTGTCTCTGAGAAGACAAGAGAATGTGTTCCCATGTACAAGTAACATTAGAAGATCACCTCATATTCATATACAGGTTGGGCTCTAGTCATACTGGAACCCCTTACCCCATGAGGTGTCCAGACGTTCACTCCATTGATACAATTGTACACCATACCCCCTATTCCACCAAACTGGTTGATCCGACACAAACCGACCATTCACCATTGTTTTTTCATCATTAAGCACGAACCCCTCGGTTGAAGGCCTGGTGGAATCGGGTCGACAACTTCTGTTTCCATGGTTTCAGCAGTTATGGATTCTCTTAATGAAGATTCCATGTCCTCCCAAGAAGTCACCAGTATTTATGTAGGACCAGTTTTCTTGAATGAACCATATCCTTCCACAGATCACCCCACCTCAGATGATGGAGAATATTGGGAAGAATTTCTTCCTGACTTTTAAGAAGGTGTATCCAACATCATTGATGATATAGTTCAGGTTAATCTTAGCTCTGATATTGACCTGAGGAAAACACTGATTAGTGTAGTAATATTTGTATGGGAATAGAATCAGTGCATGGATTTCCAAAGGTAGAATCACGGTGTATTTTCCTGGATTTATGATGAGATGTAAGGACTAGACCCTCAAGTCATTGTCCAGTAACTTGGTCTCTAGGAAAGTTATCACAGGTTAAAACAACGTCCCAAAAATCTAAATCCCTCTCATGGAACCACGGTCAAGGCTGATGTAGATATTCTCATCCATGAAAACATCGTTAAGTAAGTCCAATACTCCAGTTGGTTAGTTATGATTATTCCCATCAGGATAAAGAATAGACATATCAGAGTTTGTATCAAATATTGTGATCTCAACCACTATTATTTGAAGCATGATTTTACCCTTCCTATGAAAATGTTGTTTATTGATGCCACTTCTGGGTTCTAGGCACTCACTTTCATAGATGGGTATCCCACGTATAATCATATCTATATGGCCCCCAAAGATGGAGAATCCACCACCTTCAGGGAACCACAAGGGACCTTTTTATATTAGGAAATACCATTATTTTTAAAGAATGAAGGAGCCACCTATTTATCTGTTATAAATTGTATATTTAAACTGATCCTCAAGACACTAGTGGAAAATGGAATCCCGCCTGTTTAAAACATAACTTTTCATTACATTTTACAAACAGAGGATAATTAAATTCTAGTGTCTTTGAAATCAGGAAAACAAATACATAAAAATAATTAAAAAATTCAACTAATCCACTTGTATGGATTCATCATAGGTTCATCCGAAGTAAAATCACTACATATCATAACTTGGAGACACATATCAATGGATAGGGTGAGCATAAGGCCTAGTAAGGCTAAACAAGGGAATTAGTTTACTTGTGATTCCAATAAGAACATGATGAAGAACATAAAGGGATGAGCAATGAAAAAAGAGGCATATCAAAAAAAAGAACATGAATCATAACTTGAATATGTGGCTAAAAAATTTAATTTAGAAATTAATGAACATATCACCAAGGTTCATCTCCGAGGTTTCATAAAAATTACTGATTTTATTCACCAAGGTATCTTGAAACTTATCATCTCTTGAGATTAATTCTTTACCCAATACATGGAATTGCTAATAGGGTTCACCATTAATATGTATTTATTTTCATGTGAGCCATATATATCATGAGCATAAATTTCATAAATAACCCATAGAGATTAAAACAAATGGGTTTCACTTCTAAATCGTGATGTTTTAAAAGTGATTAAAAATAAGATCATTATGTCATTTATAACCCATATAAAAGGAATACGGGTTTTATGTATGTCAAATCATGAACCAAATATAACATTTTTAAAACTTGATGAATACCATCAGAACTAAAATTGGTTTGGGTATTCACAAAAATAAAATAAGATAATTTCATGAGAAAAAGAGAGAGAGGTTTTGAGATGAAAATTCTGCAGCATAATGACTATAGAACATGGTTTTAGAATACATTGAAAAGAGTGGGGACAAGGGTCACCCACTCGTAAAAAACTCACAATACTGTATGGGTACAGAATAAAAAATAAATAATATCAGGGTATGGATATTTCAATGACATACCACATGAAAAGGAAACAAGAAAGAAAAGAGAAGATGCGATTTCTATTACAAAAAAACCAGCAGCCTAACGTCATTGCTTATAATTCATAAAAATAATTTGATGAGAGAGGAAATGGTATATAGTAAATGGAAAATGAGATGGAAATTAATAAGGATATAGAATAACATACCCTCACATAATAATATGGAAACTAGAATGCATAACATAAAGGATGTCATGACTTAAAAGAGGCAGGTGAAAAGTTCCCTTTCCATGAAGAGTGACTTAGAAAGCTAGAAAATTGGGACCTCGGGGGAATGAGGCCACCTTGGGAGGACTCATTTAGAGGCCAAAAGACTATATATTTGTTGAGGGAGATTTTGTAATTAAAGGAATGAGGGAATGGCTTAGTATTTATAACAAATGTGAGGGAATATTATATTAATTTCCAAGGGACACCTCATTGGCGGTATTTTCAAAACCATGGGCTTGCCCATGGTATTTTCCCATAGTTTTGGACACTTGGGACACCTCATAACATATATTACTATTAAAAAGTTGACCAAAATTAATACATCATGATTACATCATTAATAATGTCATTAATCACATTGAAACTCAAAACTATATTTCTACTATTCACTGAGAAACAAGTAATTTTATAAAAATATAATATATTTACCCTAACCCAATATCTATGCTATGAATTCAAAAATGGAATCCATTTTATTAAAATAATTTTATAAATATATTTAATTATATTTTTAAATAAAATCATTCTTTATTAAAAAAATAACTTTAAAACTATAACTCGTTTTGAAACACTTTAAGAAAGTAATCAAGGTCCCATAAAATTATCATAAAACCACATGACAATAAAGTAAAAATTTATGATTATATTTTAGAAAAATACATTTCCATTTTAAATTATTAAATTATTCATAAAAATCTATATAAAATATTTATAACATACAAAAATACCAGTACATAGACTATGATAATTTTTTCAGTGTTAAGATATCTAAATTTTATTTATACATTAATGGGTGAAGTTTCTATTTTTTTGGAAAGTTTACTATTCATTAATATTAATGAGGGTAAAATAACTGTTCACCAAAAAATTATTTTGGTCTCATTGAACCACATTTTTCACCCTAATTACAACCATGTATGTTGGATTTTTGAAAACCATTTCACAAGAAAAATTTATTTAATAATAAATATTTTTTTACTATTCATAAAATACTTTTAATAATGAAAAAACTATTCATACAATACTATTCAACAAAAAATAAAATTCATTGAAAAATGAATCCTTTTTAAAAAAACTACTAAAAATTCACCCATGATTAATTTTAACATTTGGAATTCAAAAATGATGTTTATTTAACGATTAAAGTTATCTAAGTATGAGAAATTTATATTTTAAACTATAAAAATCCTTATTACTAAAAATAATAGCAGATATAAAATAAACAGTGAAATTGCATAGTGAAATTTCTAACAAAAATAATTATTTTATCATTTAAATTTAAAAGTGGGTGTTTTAATCATATTATTTAATTAAAATAATCATTATTCCATATAACATAATTTGTTATAATAAGTATATAATTTTGGAAAACAAAATTTTGGGTCTGAAGTAATTCGATGTGCTTTTATTTTAAATCATAATATAAAGTTATTAGGAGGAAAGAGATCCATAAATAAATGAAGTACATTTTTTCATGTCATTACATTCTTCCCCCCTTAAAGAAATTGTGTCCTCGAAATTTTATCTTATTAGGAATTTATTACAATTATGAAACTAATAAATATAAAGTAATTTCACGTCTTTAAAAAATAATATTCTTTAACAATAATTACATTTTCTATAAATATTTCATAACGATTCATAAAAAGTTTGTGATTAAACAAAAATATCTCCCAGGATTGTCAAATTAGGAGTGATGAAAGGACTATTTTCATGTACCAAGATACCTCGGGTCAAGCCCGAAACTCCTTGTCGAAGTTTTCACTCCTAGGTACATCGGTTCTAGAGCCACATCCACTAGTTCGTATCCAGACATGTATTTATTTGTTCGAAAACTACTTAATATTTCACCGAAATACTAGGTTGTTCTCCTATATTTAAAATTTCCTATAAGGTTCTTCCTTATGTTTTCATATCCTAATTCGACAAATAACTAAACTATCCTTTGACACCATATATGGAATGCAATGTTTTTAAAACATAACTTTTCATTACTTTTTACAAATAGAGGATCTTTAAAGTCTAGCGTCTTGGAAATCCAGAACAAAATACATAAAAAAACATAAAATATTCTTCTAATTCATTTGTAAGGTTTCATCATATGTTCATCATATGTACAATTAATTCATCTCATTACGTGGAGACATACTTAAAAGGAAGGGATGAGCATAAGGCCCCGTAAGGGTAAACAAGGGAATCTGTTTACATGTTATATCAATAAGAAATTGATGAAGAACATAAAGATATGAGAAATGGAAGAAGAGGCATATCATAATAAAAATAACATGAATAATAAATTTAATATGTGGCTACAATATTGAATTTAGACATTCATGAACATATCACTAAGATTCATCCACGAGGTCTCATAAAAATTACCCAGGTTATTCACCAAGGTATCGTGAAACTTATCATTTCTAGATATTAATTATTTACCTAATAAATTAGAGTGCTATCAGGGAGCACCCATAATATGTATTTATTTTAATGTGATCCACATATATCATAATTATACATTTCATAAATAACCCATAGAGTGTAAAAGAAATGGGGTTCACTTCAAAATCATGATGTTTTAAAAGTGCTTAAAAATAAGATCATTATGTCATTTATAACCCATGGAATGGAATGAGGATTTTATGCTTGGAAAATCCATAACCAAATATAAATTTTTATGACTTTATGAATACCCACATAACTAAAATAGTTTTGGGTGTTCACATAAAGATAATAAGATAATTTCATAACAAAAAGAGTGAGAGGTTGCGAGATGAAAATTCTGTAGCATAACAGCTATACAACATGGTTTTAGAAGACAATGAAAACAGAGGGGATAAGGGTCACCCATTCCTAAATAACTCATAATATAGCATGGGTATTGAATAAAAAATAAATAAGACCATGTTATGGATATTTCAATGACATACCATATGAAAAGGAAACATGAACGAAAAAAGAAGATGCGATTTCTTTTAAAAAAATCGGCATCCTAATGGCGTCCCTTATAATTCAGAAAAATAATTTGAGGAGATAAGAAAGGATCTCTCATAAATTGGACATGATATGAATATTAACAACGATATATAAGAACATACCCCCACATAATAATATTGAGACTAGAAGGCATAAGAAAAAGGAAGTCAAGACTTAAAAGAAAAGGGTGAAAAGTTCACTTACATTAAAGAGTGACTTATAAAGATAGAAGGATGAGACCTTGGGGGATTGAGGGAATCTTGGCAGGACTCCTTCGGATGTAAAAATACCAGATCTTTTTTGGGGAGAATTTTTGAATGAAAGGAATGAGGGAATGGATTAGTATTTATAACAAAAGTGAGGGAATATTTTATTAATTTCCAAGGGACAAATCATCGGTGGTATTTGAAAAACCATGGGCTTTACCATGGTATTTTCACATGGATTTGGCCACTTGGGACACATCATAATATATCATACTATTCAAAAGTCTACCAGAATTTTTAAATCATGATTAAATAATTAATAATGTCATTAATCACAAATAAACTCAAAACTATATTTTAACTATTCACAGAAAAACAAAACATTTCATAAAAATCTCATAAATTCACCCAAACAAAATATTGATTCTATAAATTAAAAAATGAACTATATTTTATGAAAATAATTTTAATAATATTTTTAATTTAATTTTTATATAAAATCATTATTTATTCAAAAAATCAACTTTAAAACTATTTCTCGTTTTGTAACACCATAAAAAAGAAATCATGGTCCCATAAAATTATCGTAGAACCATAAGAAAAGAATGTATAAATGTATGATTAAATTTTATGAAAATAAATTTACATTTTAAATTATTAAATTAATCATATTTTTTTAAATAAAATATTTATGTGATATAGAAATACCAATAATAAGACTATGATCATTTTTTCACTTTTATGATGTCTAAATTGTATTTCAACATTCATGGGTAAAGGTTATATTTTTTTTGGAAAATTTACTATTCATTACTATTTATTACTATACAGAAGGGTAAAATTACTATTCACAAAAAAAATTATTTTGTTCTTATTGAACCACATTTAACACCCTGATTACACCCATGTATGTCAGATTTTTTAAAACCATTTCATAGAAAAAGTTATATAATAATAAAATATTTTGTTGTTACTATGCATCAAGAAATCATTATTCATCCAATACTATTCATCAAAAAAATCTATTCATTGAAAAATAGAAACTTCTTTAAAAACTACTAAACTTTCGCCTAAGATTAATTTTGACATTTGGAATTTAAAAATGATGTTAATTTAACCATATCAATTTTCTACGTATGAGAAATTTAACTTTTAAACTATTAAAATACTCATTATTTAAAATAATAGCGGATAGAAAATGAATAGTGAAATTGCATAGTTCAATTTCAGACCCAAAAAAATTATTTTATCATTTAAATTTATAATGTGGTGTTTTAACCATTCTATTTAATTAAAATAATCATTATTCCATATACATTAATTTGTTATAAAAAATATATCATTTATGAAAAAAAATTGGGTCTGAAGTAATTTTATGTGATTTTATTGAAAACATAATAAACAGTTATTAGGAGGAAAAAGATCCATAAATAAATGAAGTACATTTTTTCCGGTCGTTACATGGAATGCTAAGTATGTAATTTGGTGGTCAAATCCCGCGAACGTTAAGACCATCTGAGTGATCATGAGAAATTGTTCGGCTTCCTCCGCTCCCACCATATGAAGATGAATCCCTTAAAGTGTTCTTTCTGGGTAACCTCAATGATTTTTCTCATCTTATTCATTAGATACAGATGAATTGATATTGAACTAAAAAAGAAAAAGGATATCAGCTATATTCCACCTCCAAGAAACCTTTAGGAGCTCCGAGGCATTAAATGCCAGTTAGCCTACATGTGTCGATTCATCATAAATCTGGCTAGAATGTGTAAGACCTATTATAGGATTATAAAGAAAAGTATTTTCTATATGTGGGATGAATAGTGTCAGGTTGTGTTTGAGGAAATAAATAAGTATACGTTGAAAACTCTGGTATGGATGCCACCTATCTCCTGGAAGCTGTTGGTACACTGTGTGACCACCCAAGAGTGATCCCTCAATGTGCTGCTCGCTCAGAAGAACACTGAAGGGACAGAGAATAAATTTTAATATCTCAATAACACACTCCTAAACATATAGTCTAGATACTCTCCTATTGAGAAGAGATTCCTTGCGATGATTTTTTTCATTGCAGATGTTGTAGCACTATCTGAAACATCGCGAGATATAACTAGTGTCACACAAGGATCAGGTAAACTATATTCTGAACCGCCCTATAATTAAATTCTATCTAGCTCAGTGTGCAGTGATCCTAAATTATTTCGCCTTCATATTCATCGTTTAAAGGCTGTAAAGGGTCAAGATTTGGTATCATTTCTGTCATCCCATCTGACCCAACATAGATGTCCTTGGATCTTGATTTTCCAAATGAGGGCATCCTCATAGTGGATCGGGTTGTACCATGATACTAGATGCATTTCGATGGTGCCTCATGTATCCCAATTGGTATTAGGATCGGTGATCCAAGACTCAAAATAGTAGGCCCAAGAATCTTATTCATTATACCTACATATACTATCTTCCCCTATTTTGTCTTGTTATCAGAATGATGCACCAAAAAATGAGGTAGACTTACAGGATTTTATCTCTATTCAAGAGATGGATCTCAAGATTGATGTTACTCACCTATTTGTGAAGGATGACTATGATGTAGTCATCATGTAGAGAAATGGTGACTATGTATTCATGAATCCAGAGCTCGTTCCCTTATTAGAGTGCACTCCCCAGCTGATGGCCTAGTTCCCTTATAAGATAGAGGTCACTCATGTTCTCCAGTCATATAGTGATCGAGATGATTCATTTTCTATCCTAGTCACATCACTCATAATGCTTAACCAGGACAACAAGATCATCCATTTGGCATATCAAAGGGTCATCATTCCTGTCACTCCGAACGATGATGGCATCCAAAATTTATGCAACAAATACTGTTGTTTCTTCAACATCAAGACCTCCATATCCACATGGCCCAATATAATAGAGAATGAATAGAAATTGTTTTCCTTTGAGTACCTATGGTGTGGAAATATAATTATAGAAATATCCAAACATGAGTGAATCTATCGACGAGTAGTACAATTTATGCCTTAGAGAAGTCTCATCATTGAGAAATCCTCAATATGTGTGGGTTTGAAAGAATTTTCTTACATTGTATTCAATGAGATGTGACTCTCTATGTTATGCAAGACGTTCATTCTGGGTCTTGTAGACCTCATTAGGTAGGGTTAAAACTCTCCTAGCAGATTCAAAGGATGGGTAACTTTAGACCACCATGATCCATGACTACATTGAGTTCTCTAAGAGGTTCCATGCATGTCAGGTGCATTCCAATTATATATATTGACCGATAGCTCCCATCCATATTACAAAGTACTGTTGGACCTTTATGGCTAGGGGTCTCAATATAATGGCACATTATCCACTAGCAATAGCTCGCTATTTTAGGTTTATTTTGACAACAACATATTTATTTCCCAGTGGTCTAAGGAGAGTCCACTCAAGGAAGTCTTTTCCCATTATATCATTGAGTTTCTATGCTATAACAACAACCATTAATCCAGAGTCTGTCCTATTGTTTTCACCAATAATAGAACCAACATCCTAGAACATGAGCCGAAGAAATTGAACACCAAGTAAACATTTGGTCCAACTATAAATATCCCAATCATGAGAATGAAAATGGGAAGATTTAGGAATTCAACATGACCATATCTAACAGACTAGAAAATATTGTGGGAAATGAATAAGAAAAATTGTTTGAAAAATCACTCCAACTCCCATTATTCTAATCAGGCGACAATTAACAATTCTACCTAAGTGACCCCCATACTCACTGTTTTTTGGAACATAGGTTGTCCTTCCTTTCGAGATTCAGTTTCCATCACTCCAAATAGTCATCTAGGACCATCTAACATTAAAAAATATAGCTATATTATATATAGATAAATTGGAATCCCTCAATGAGAATATTCTTGGTCCCATACATAATCCAGAGAGGCACTAGAAAAAATATATATAGCTTTTAAGAAGAATGTTTTTTTCTACATCCATAAAGGTGATACAGTATTAGGCCTCTGAGTGCCAATGATACCTAGTAGGAAGTTACCAATGTTGGAACCCAAATGGGGAGGTCCTTAATTTTTTAATAAGGTTTACGCCAACTATGATTAATCTTTTATCCCTATATATTGAGAGATAATCACTCCTCTGACCAATTCCATGTTCCTTAATCATGAAATTTCATAACAACTAAACTTTTTCCCTTCATGATGTTAAACTACTACTATATTTGAGCTATAGAACAAAAAACATCCCAGAACCATCATCCTAGTTAAATGATTTTAATCTTTATGGAGATATGGTCCAAAATTTTTAACCATAATCTAAGAGAGTATGATCTAGGAAGCATGACCTTAACCTGTTTACAAACATCCATGAAACACAATTTTATGTTGGGAGCATGATTTGATTTCTATAACCTCAAACTAAAAAATTTCTACCATGTTACACAATTATAAATGTCCCAACATTGATGGTCTTGGAATCATTACCATAAATTTAATGTTCCCCTCATCCTTACCACATGACATTCAACGTCACATAATTCAAGAACTATGTGTCGCTTGATTCCCACCATCATGGGATACGTAGCAATAATCAGATGTGTTGTCTTCATGTTGATCCTCAGGTTTATCAACCTTTTTTGACCTTTTTCCTCTTCTATTATAGAAACTCATTGAGATTAAACTGCAATTTCATGTTCAAGCACCATGAATATAAACTATAAGCATGTCTTCTTAGGAGTATGTGTTATGTTGATGGGCCACCTTTTTCCACATTCATGTTATCTTTTTCACCTCTATATTGTATGTATAACCATTTGAGAAGCTCCCAATGTACCATGATCCATGACCATAAACTAGAAGTTTAATTCCATGCATCATGACTTTAAACTATGTATAGTTCTTCCGTGGGGATGTGTGACATGTCACAGGACCTCCCTGGTTATAATTAATAGTGGGTTATAGCGGTAGCGTCATATATATTCCTTTGAAGGTACTCCCATCCTTGTACTAGTCACATTATAGTAAACTTTGTTACCATATAATCCTCATTGGATGAAGTTAAAATGAATATAATTCTCAAATTACGAGTGGTTTGATTCCCATCCTTAGTGGATATGTAGGGATACCCAAGTATTTTTTCTTCGAGTCCACCCCTTGGTTCATTAACTTTTTTACCCATCCTCATCATCCTATTATGTTGAAAATGATCCACTACTATTTCATACCCAAGAGCTATCTCGAGGCCTTTGTCCTTGAGAAGGGATTTGATTCCATTAGTCAAAAATTCCTCATCGACATTCTTTGATGCACTGTGGTGTATAACCTATAGTGTTGGATTCTCCATGGAAATTCTCTCATTCCATATCGATGCTTCATGTGTTCCATTTTTTGGGTCTCCATCATATTTCACATCTTAAGGTACCACTAAATGGCATGGTTCCTGTCCATATCTCCTACCTACCATCATATGCCAACACCAAAAAAAATCATATGAAATTTTATGAGACATGCCATGAATTTTAATCATGGTACGTGGTTGACACTCATTTCTCTGTTCCCATCCTAGATAACATGATATGGATTTTGTGTTTTGAATATGGTCAGCAGTCATCCTCCAATATCACACCAACCTCATTGTGTCCTAGATATTAGGTATTGTGATTCACATTTTTTTCTCTATATCCTTATGTTCGGGAGGAACTCCAACATGCTAGGTGTTACCCCTCAATGAACCATTGCGCATTGAGAAATTTATTAGTTGATGTTGGTATAGGCTTAACGTGACATATCCATTCTCTTATTTTGTAATTCCACATGTCTTTGAAAGTCATATCAACATCTTATTCCCCCCACAGAGCACCACCCACATGGGATTAGAATTTTTTTGTAGGGTTTTGTACCCACATGGAAGAGCTGTATAATCTCATGGTCCAAACACTATGACCCTAAACTGGGAGTTTACATCCTAGGAACATGATGTTAAAATAAGAACCTAAGTCCATACATCATGACATTAAACTATGTATGGGTTTTCTTTTGACTTGTGATTTCATGACATTGGAATCATTGGTCCTCACTCACATATGATTGTAGCTTCCGCATGATACAAATTGTTCATGGAACACATTTTCCTATTTGGTTCTAGGCACATAAAATTATACTGGTTACTCAAGTCCAAGACCTTGACGTTAAACTGTGCATGGCTTTTCCTTGAGATGTGTCATGCGGCATGGGCCTCTTATACCGTCATACAGATAAGGTTGTTCCCCCCTGTGCTACACATATCCCCTCTCTTGGATATTCCCTCCCATGTAGTCCAACAATTGTTTACTTTGAAGTTCATGCTAGTTCATCTTAGGAATGTGTGATGGGATTCGGGAATCCCTGGTCCTCTTTATCATCAGGTATCTTCCTAAAATTTCACTATATATTTCCACTTATGAAATCTAATCCCTATGGTCTATACTATATGACCTTAAACAAGTAGTCCATATGTCAAACCTATATCACCTTAAAGTAAGAGACTTTGGTCCAAGAAATATGAACATAAACAATTTTTAGTGTCACAGTCTTCCACTATGAATTCTATTGGGTAATACCATTGAAATGATCTTATGCGTAGGGGTGAGATACATAAGGTGTTGAGTTCCACAAATACACTTCAATAAAACGTCTCCATAATTTGAGTTTTTCTAGGGTCAGTTTTACAACATCATCCATATGTAACCCATAATGGTGATGATCTCATGCCTCTACACCTCACTTACCATTTTAGGCCAATGACATAATTGATTTCTAGTAAAAAATAGAAAATACCATATATCAAACATGGTCAAAAACTCATTCTTCATTTACATGCTCCATCCATGACTTGTGAGGTGTTCAACCCTATGTTTAGAACATGGTCAGCAATGGTCCTACTCATCAGTCTTTCCTTCCATAATTCAGATCTAAATAGTATCCATTAATGTCATTCCCACCTCCCAATGTTCTAATGTACTTATATCATCACTTGTGTTTCCCCTCCATGCATCTATGATCATTGAGCGGAATTGTCAGTATCATACGGATATTCTCAACCTGACATTTCTTTACCCTTATTGTAAACTTGTTCATGTGATAGGGAAAACCTAACACCTCTTATTGTTTCCCACAATGAGTATATATTACACAAGATTAGGACTCTTGGTAGGTTTTTTATGCACATAGAGGAGCCGCAAAATCCCTATGGTCCAAACCCTATTACCGTAAACTAGGATCCCTTGGGTCCAAACTCAATGAAATTAAATGATAATTTACATGGTTCTCTCAGGAATGTGTTGTGTGGTATGGGACTCACTGATCCTCGTTCATTTTAGGGTTTCCTTGGTACTAGAATATATAAATCTGCAAGAATCCATTTTTCAAGGGTCCAAACACCATGACCATTAATAAATATGAAATGATCTATGAAAGAATACCATAAACTATCCACAATAGGAATATGTGGGGTGAGGATGGGCCTACTTGATCCTCATTCATGTCGGGATGCTTTTCCAAGCTATATTCATTCTTTTCAGGATATCTCTCAACCAATGTCCTAGCCACATGATGATAAAATATGTGTCAACCAACTTCATTACCACACAATGATAAAATAAATGTATTCGTCCAGCCACACAACCATAAAACACAACATCAATATCATAGTCATACAGTAAAAAACTACATAACATCCACATCCTAGAAACATGAATTCAAACTATGCATCATTGATGGTATTTTCTACATGACCTAAAAAGTTACATACCCACATCATTGTCACATGTCTTTAAACTCCGTTAAAACTATTGTCTATGTCACATGATGAGAAAAAACACAGCATCTTAATGTTCTCACCTAAGAGAGCATCACCATTGGCACTTTTCATTTTCCATGCGACATGAAAAAATATTTATTGATTTATTCCCATCCATATGGGAAATATAGTGACCCCATGAGTTTCAATCCTAGTGAACCACCAATACAATATATAAATTAATTATAACGAAATGGCAAAAATAGATCCCATACCCTTATGCATGGGTTATAACTATGCAAGGAGAATTACCAGGAACTATGTATGGATTGATTCTTGTCCTTGTAAGATGCATAGTGATTACCAAGTTCTATACTTGCACATATAAACAACATTTCCATCCATTTACATCATATCACACTCGTCCTCCCTACATGAAATTAATCTTCATGGGATCATAGAACTATGTGTGGCTTGATTCCTTACCTTGTTGGATACATAGATATGTCTAGAAACATTGTCTTTGGACACAGTCACAGATCTGTCAAACCATCCATCCCATTGGACTCAGTCTATTCGAGCTAAAGGTTCATTAACCTTCTTGGACCTTTGGGCTAAGTTACTGTGCATGGAAAAGGACCATAACCAATATTCACTCCTGGGTCTAGATCCAACTCCTCAATATATTCAGTCCAAACTTTGAGTCCTTATTTTTTTTCAATAATCCTTCAAACCCAAATGGTCCCCTAATGGTGGTGGTGTCATCCCGCTTCAGCTCACTTCATGTACTAGGCCTATTACCTAATGGATCGTTGATAGTAGCCAACAATTCCTGTGTTTTGAACCAGATCATATGTTGATCCCATATTTTCTCTCCCCACTCTTTCATTGTTTAGTAATGGTCCTTGTGTTTTGAACATGGTCAACAACTGACCCTTACTCATGAGTCACCCATCCAACAATTCCATATAATTCTCAATTTACCTCCTTTTTAAATTGTTGTTTCATAGTGGGACTTCATCTTTGGTGTTACCCATAATATTTTCTCCCACATGTCAGGTAAACCCCTTTTACCATTCCTTGTTTCCTATAGTAAGTCTAGATCACATGTTTTTAGGAGTTTTAGTTGGGTGAATTCATATACAGTTAATCAACAGAATGTGTACTTGGTCCATACTCTACTAATATATACTATGAGCCTCATACGAATATTTGATGTGGCAATGATCCTCCTTGGACCTCCTTCATGTCAGGTTGGTCTCTCACCAGATCACATATGCTTATTTTCTATCTATTCCATGTTATTTTTTGGTATGCATTCACCTTTTGGCTCATTCATGTAAGGTTAATTTTCACCATGAAAAAATATATTCCAAGAATCAATATTTATAGAGTTCAATTAGAAGGACCCTAAACTATGGGCAATGTCCCAGTAACATGGCATTGAGTTGTATGACAAGTCTTGATTGCATGACCTTAAACTGTACCATGATTCTTCCTCACAGTATAATGATAAAATACGAGTTTACTTTCCTTTATTGGATTACATGAAAATGTAATTCATCCCATTCCTTCATCTGGTAGGTCCTCTACTTTGATGCTTGTCATACATCACATTATTTTTACTTTTAGATATTACTTGACATCTAAGATGGCACTCCCTTGAGAACCAGGTTTAATCTGTGTTCAGACAATTACACTTAAAACAGTGTGTTTTAAGACATGTTGGAGTAAACCCAAGAGTGTTGGAGACCATTAGAACATCCCATCACTCTATTTTCGTGATCTATGTCCCCTTTTGCATCGATCCTCATCCTATTTCATGACTATAGGGACCCACTAATTTCCTGGTATCATGCCACTTTGGCTCTTCTATCATCCTAGGAAAATGTTACCAAAGACATTGGATGACTATTAAAGATAATTCTTTTGATTCGAACATGTTTAGCAGTCAACCATCATTTGTTTTCCCCATTTAGGCTATGAAATATAGATTTTTTGTCAACGACCATTATATGTAGTTATCCTATATAATTTCAACACTCCCAAGATGGTATGAATTTTGGGTATTGTGATTCCCACTTCTCACACCCCTTGTTCCAATAGATTATAAAACCCCTATCATTACCCCATTCATTCACTATCACACATTTGTAGAAGAACGCTTGCTGTTTCGAGACCCTTGTTATCTTATCCCTACATCCTTAGCCCAAATTTTGTTGGTGTTTAATCAATAATAGTAGACCCTAATTAGTCGATAATTATTTGATACTTTCATACAAAGTGACTGATTATGAATTTATCACATATTTATCTCATCGAGCATGACCCTTGAAAATAATAGTGTAACAAATGTAACAAAAAAATATTTCATCATATTTGAAAAGAAATACCCATCTGACTCATCCCCTTCAATGGAGTGATTCTTCTCTACCACCCATTGGCGTGTGGCATTTAGGATCCACTATCATCGCCTAATATCCCTTTAACATCAATTATCTTTTGGACATTGCTCATTCACCTGATTTTTCACTTGATGTAGCTCAGTTCAATGGTTATCCACATCATGAGATATATATCCTAGTCTCTCTAGAGAATAGATCAACTGGGCCCTAAATCATGCTACCAGTTTCAATAGGTTGGTGGTAGAGTAATATTGCTCATCAATTTTCCCTTCCATATTCAGATCTTCTATTCTACCTCATGAATCTTCTAAGTGGTGACCAAATTCTCCTAATTCCAAGCAAAGTCTAGATGGACACTTCATTCCCACACATACTCACTATGGTAGTCCCGAATAATCATGTACAGACCTTACACATCTTCCCCTCTTGCACAAAAATCATATATCCAGTGGAAATGTGATCCCATCTTCCTTATCCACTGTAGATCTAGAATATTTTTAATAAAGTGAATAACCAACTTCCATTCCTAGATTCGAGTAGACTAGCTATCCCTGAGCACATCAGAATCCAACTCGTCAGGATCTTCCATGTTAGAAGGTTCGTACTTGAAAAATTTCGTCAAGAATTCAGTCACAAGATCTTCCTCTAGCATCATGTATGGTGGATAGGTCTCTATATCATAAGGATGATCTTCATCACATGATCCCACATTGATAAGGTTTTCTCTATCATCCTCACTAGTGATGCCACCTATTATCACAATCGATTGTTCATAAGGATCCATGGACATGTTGGCTCATACACATAGATCTGTATGGAATTTTACCCTAGTCAAAAAAGAAAGGCAAGGTCCTCCAAACATTCATTCAAGAAGAGAACTCGCTACTCTAAGGTCTTTTTAGGCATTTATCATGTTAGTCAATCTATTTGATTAAACAAAAATTAAGATTCTTTGAGGAAGAAAACATACATATTTCAAGTAATGATTTCTCATTCCCTCAGGTTTTAATTGGTGTGATCCTAGGATGTGGCCCCTTGTATATGATTGAGGGACCTATAGTTTCTGGAGAGGCCACCCTAGTCTCCCCAACAATGTTGGGCCATGAATCTACTATTTCACTAGACATAGGTCCTGGGGCTTGGTTCTCGATGCCTGTTTCCACACCTACATCCAAATGATAGGGGTTCTCTCATGCAAGATTCTTCTCTTCATATAAGATATCTATTCAAGATAGTGCATGAGAAATGTAATAATGTCGGGGAATGAGTTAAAGCTTACTTTGGGAGCATTTGAGAATACCTAAAAGGTATTTTACCAAGAGGCCACTACCTCACCTTTCTATAAAGAGGCTTCTTATGAAGATATGACCTCAATATCCTCTTGAGGTCTCCCTCTATCATCTTATTCCCCCCATTACCCATCTAATTCCTAGAAAAGGAGATATCACACCTTCCTCTCAATAGCTGAAATTTGTTGGGGATATGTTAGATCCAACATTAATTTTACTAGATACTTCATGGGACATATGGTTCCTCAGGAAATCACTAAATAATCATGCTCAGCCATGTCCCACTCCTCCTATGCATGAGACATAAGGAAGACACACTTGGAAAACCAGATCCTGACTAATTCAATCCCATACTTGTTATGGTGGTCCGACATCCTTCCAGTGTTGACGATATGTTTGTAGGTATCTCAGGCTTCCCAAGCCCCAGGATAGATATCATCATTAGGAATCTCAACATGATGCAATTATTTCCTTGGATACTGGGTGGACATCCTATGGTGCCCACTCGATGGATCCCCAACCACCTGGGTCTGCTCGGTTGGCAGAACTAGATCTAGTTCTCTTTATTCTCTTCCATCATCTCCAATTTGTATGGGTCTACAAACCATCAATGTTTCAGCTATAGATTTTTCATCAAAATTAGAATTATCCCTAAAACAATGACACCCTATCTTTACAATTCAACCATGGACTCAGATTAGAGGGGCCACTCCTTTATTGGCCAAGATTTTCTGTTTTTTCACCGTTTATCATGGCTAAGTAGATTCCTATATCTATTCATTTGTATGGATAGGTCTGAATGCAGTAGTGGTTGGAGGAATCTCATTCTTCATCTTTTCTTCTTCACATGTGGACATGATCCAAAGAAGTTTCATCACTAAAGAGCGATTTTCATTTCGTATTCCAATATATACAATTGTATTCAACCCCTGAAGACAACTAAACTATCTTAGAAAGTGGTGTGAGTTGTAGGGTTAACATATCAGCTCATAGTCCACCAAAACCACCATCACATTTTCTTGATATTTTAAAATATATGAATACTTCTCCTTATTTCCCATTATATTAGTGGTTATCACTCCCATTAGCATGGGAAATAGGTGAATGATGAACAGATCTTCTAGAACAATTTTTCTTAGGAATGACATAACACTCTATATGAATGGGAAACTGCCCACGATATTCAAAATATCTGCCTGAATGTTACTATCAAGAGGGGATATGGGATTTAGATATACATTTACACCCATGTGTGTGTCCACCCTAATTTACATAAAGTGAAGACGATGGAACACTCGTAGTGGCTTCTTCCCCTTACTGATATGCCAGAGCACTTCATAAATCTCCACCAACACCAGGATCCCGAGATTGACATGCTTCCCCATTGATAGAATCACTTCTATGATGAATGTTCTCAACCATGCACCCATATGTGAATCTCTCACCATTATCATCCACACACAAATGAGTGTCGATATAAAACCAGCCAATCGGAATATTGGTTGATGTTGGGTGTTGATGTCATACCGCCACAACTACCTTTAGAAATCCTCTTGGATCCACTAGTATGAAAATTCCCAGCCTCAATGATCCCCTCTCAGGTAGGTACATGGAGTCATCGGTAGTTTCATGGGTGCATCACCCCCCTCACCATTCCACTCTACATGAAATTTTAGTAAATGACCGAATCACTAAATAAAATAGATGTCTTTGGTTTTCTATTTATCTTTATATGCAACCAACAATAGATCTAGAAGAATATTCTCTAGATGATTCATATTTTATAGATTCCCCAATGTATTCTCCATTTTAGTAAATTCCTCATACATGGCCCTTCCGATAGGGATTCCATCAATACGGTAAAGATCCCAGAGGCTGATACCAACCCCCCCATGATGTAGATAGAATGTGTTAGTCCTCAATGAAAATCTACTCAAAAATTTTGGAATGATTTATTTTATTTGATCAACATTGAATTGGGAGGCCCATGACACCTAATATAGGCATACTCACATCATCACTGTTCTAAATTATGCACTTGAGGCACGTACCTAGAAGGCCCATTCACATTCCTCCATGATGTTGCTGCCCTGGTGTAGGTCCAAATCATTACTCCATCATATTGTTGTGTACCCTAACCCTTCATAAAGGATTTTGTATTATTGTGGTGGAGATGTGTCTTGATCTAATGGTCTCCCATCATTTTTGTTGAGAATGGTTGTTGAGATAGTATATTGTGATTAGTGAATGATCCTTCCAGGTATGTCCGTCTATATCCATGTGCCAATAGTAATGATCCAGTGTACCTATTAACCTATTAGTTGGTTATTTCCTACCATTCTATGGGATGATTAAATCATCCCTTAAATTAAAGTCATTCAGTTGAAACCTATGACATAAGAGATAGTCCTTCTGGACTTTTGACAACATCTATGGAAGTGATTCATGATATGAATGGTTATAGGATTACTCCTTGGTAATTATATTTTCTATCATATCATTACTTATGGAAGTGTCTATAAGGACCACTCTAACATCTTATCAGGTGTACATAAGATTTGAGATTTAGTCTGATCTATGATCGACCATTTGGTGAATTTTGTTTTCAGAGCACCGGATCACCATGTCATGGCATGTTGAGTGCTATTTCTGAAGAAAAATATATCATAATTCTCTGGTTCACTGAATAGAATTCATGGAACAATAAACCTTGAACCTAGTTCACATAGGTGCATTCACGGGGTGGAAGGCTTTGCATAGAAAGTGATCCGGAAAAATCGTTCATGGAGAACCAATATGGAAAATGGACCCCTTAATCCCTATTTATTGGTAGTGTTCAACCCATATTTATAGAGGTACTCTGGCCCCCCAAGATTTGCGGTGACCACACCCAACATGCATCGCATGCCATTCATCATGATATTTATTCATGATCACATAGTATTTACAAATATTCATTCATAATCCAACCCTCCATTTCCTATCTACTCCCATTCCATGGGGGGAATTTTTTGGACCTAAAATATGTGCTCTGATAAAATTCTAGGAAGCCCACAGCCAGTTGAGATGAAATTTGAGATGAACGGCTGAACAAATCATTAATGGGGTCTACCTCATGAATCTATTTCACGTATCCACTAGTCATCATGAAATAGAACGGATTTGAGAAAACCTTCCACGAGTCTGATGAGCCCCACTCCTACTCCGAAAGTAGTTATCATATTCCTATATGAGTTTGATGAGCCCCGAGACCATGCAAAAGAAAGAGGTGGATAGCTCCATGCGTCTGACAGCTCCTCACCTCTTTATGGGGATCATGGTTTCTTCACGGTGCACCTATGAGAATCAAAATTTTTTTTCCTATTAATAGCTTACTCAAACCTCCACAAAAGAATATCTGCCAAACCGTTATCATTATGATAACCCATTTTAAAAATCACCCAAGCACTATGAACTCGAGAGAAAAATGAATCTCCAATGGTACTGGACCATCATGAAACCCCCTTTCCTTTGTTTCAATTTACCCCTAAATATGGTTGGGATTCTATTTGTGAAGGCCTATACTCTTAATGGTGGAGGAAGGATGTCTGGAATACTTGAGGCTTCAAGAAACATTAAATATTTTCAAATCACCCCTATCAATAATCTTGACTTCATTCCAATGCAGGGTCACCTTTATTCAAGAAGCTCATTTATTCATGAATCCCCTAACCTCTATGAATGAGATATGCTTCAAGAATCTCTTATCAGTGAGGCGCCGTTATTTTTGAGACCCTCTTCCATGTGGCCTTCCAGGCTTGTGCGTAGTGACATCTTGGTGCCTCGTGTGCTTTCTGCTATTGTGCATAACTACCTTTTTAATTTTGGCATAGCTATGCTAATAGTTTTATATATTTGGAATCAAGATGCTAATATAGACCCCACGACTGACCACTCATCCTCCTCTCCCATCGAGCATTGCTGATTCCTTCCCTTCCACATGTCTATGGGTATTAGTAATATATGTTCAATGGATAATGAGTGAGCCCTCCCTATCCATGATTCTTGGTGTTAAACTACCAAGAACCATTCTCCTTACTTCAAGACATTGAATTGTAGACTCACCCTATTTTATACACATCACGGGGACCTCCTTGGGAATTTTCCATGCCCAATCATCTACAAGGGTGTTATATCATCATAATCATCTTTAAATTTTTATTCAAAAAAGATGGTACAATGAAAAAACAATGAAGAGAAAAAAAAGAAGGGGGAGGCTAAGCAGACCAAGATGAGGGGGTCTATAGTGAATGCATCTATCCAAGGAGTGGAATCTCCACCCATTAGAGTGTCATAAATAAACCTTGAGTCCATTTCCACTTTGTATAGAGTTTTTTTTTCTATTTTCATAACAAGAACCCAGTGAGAACTGTATTATCCTCCACATGGAGAGTGCTGCCATTGTCGTAATGTGCAATGAAGGCCAGGAACACACTCCATCCTACATTACAGACCACACCGCCTCCCCATATATTCCTCATGATACGCGGACCATCCGTATTTAACTCCAGATCTTCAGTTGGAGGAGACCACTTATTCGAATAGCCCCACACACCGTCCAATGTAGGGATGGATGAGGAAGGCCTACCCTGATGAAACTACATGGAGGGTACGTCTCACCGGTTTTCAACAAGGGTGAAAAAATCGATCAGCAACATCCTCATTCCCATAATAATGGAATGACATGTGGAGAGAGACCCTAGAAATATAGCCTTATTGCGACCCATCCATAGACACCAGCACCATGTATAGAGGATGATGGTCCTCTCCACCCTCTTGGTACCTTTGTCTATAGTACCCTAGAACCATCTCTCCAGAAATGACGTGTCTCGCAGGGTTGGAGATGAAGTCACCATGAAGTCACCATAGAAATCCCATACCTCTTGTGCCCATGCACCTTAAAAGAAGATATGGATAGTGATTTATTCTTGGTTGATCTTGTATCACTAGCAACAAGAGGTGATATTGATTCCCAATTTCTTAATACCTTGATCAGAAGGAATCATGGAGTTCTTGATCCCCCATAGAAGAATTTTATATTTGGTCCGGATTTTTTTGCACCACAGAAGATCATTCCAGCTTTCATGCTGGACCCGTAGTGTATAAATACCTCATTAGTCCTTTGTATTAACTTCCCAGATATCAAGGGGTGAACACACACTGATCTGGTTACGAGTTTAGGAGGATGGAGCGGAATATTTTTTCTGGTCCTCGTCAAGAACTGCCTTGATAAAGTCTAGATGTGATCTCGCATCCTTGAAGGTAATCCAGGATTCCAGGCACTCCGGGTAGTCGAGCATGGATCCAACCCAGTTCTATTTCCAAAATAATTTTTTTCCTTCTCCCACGATCCACCGTGAGTGTGGTCAAAGGATCGAAATGAGAGAAGCAACTGATTTCCAGAGAGTGGATCCCAACAATATTTCCATCACCAAGTTACTGTCAAAACATTCCATCATAATCTTCCCAAACAGATTACACCACTCCACAATGTCCCTTGAAATTTTGGAATTCATGCCCATTAATGGGCATTAGATATTCCTCCCATGTATTGATATCATCCTCACACGGAGTGACGTCCACCCCATGGGGAAGGGCATAAATCCTGGTTTAATCCCTAGCCTTTATTGAAAGAAAAATCACTATTTCTCCTGTTTTCCTCCTCCATATGCAAATACCATATGGGATATGGTCACAAGGGACTATTAACACCCCACCCCAATCCCATTTAGCTTTTTCTGTACATAATATTTTCACGTGTAAGCCCCACTCCATCCTTCTCTGATGCATGCTTTGCAGCATGATAGTCTGGTCTAGTGCTTCCTCTGGTTTCTAAAACTGAGCACGGATCATGTGGTATTAGATTTTACTAGTGACCACGAAACCCTTATTTTGGGTTGCTTCCATGAGTAATCCTAGAACTTTCCTTTCCAAACTACATGCGTTTTGATCCTTTCCTTCCATATAGGGTATGTAGGACACCTCCATGAGGTTCAATCCCAACGAAAGTTATACATCGGTGCCCCCATACATGGGGATCCCCACCATGATCCACCCTAAGTGGTTTCTATATAATCCATCACAAGGAAATACTTATACCATACTGAGGTTTTTGATATATTTTTATAATTAATTTAATCTTATTGAAAGTTTTCATATCACGAAAAAATAAAAATAGTTATTTTGTATAAATTGAGGCACTAAAATGGATTTCCTTATAAAAAAATCTATGTTAGTCATGAACTAAATGAAATATAATGTTTATATTCCTATATATAGAATACATAGGTAAGCTTATGTTTCACGCAAGACTCACTTTCCTATGTTTCCTGCGTAACACGCAAGACTGAGTTTTACTGAACACAAATATATTACTAACGAAAAATATATAAATATAAAAACAAAATATTAAATTATATAATATGAATTTTATTTACTAAATTATATAATTATATGGTTTTCAAAAAATATAATATTAATTAATTGGTTAAAAATTATTTAGTAATGAATATAAGAACTAAAAGTGAGTATTTTTATAGAAAACAATTGTTATGCTCACAAAGTTTTTTTAATCCTATTAAATTAAGTTTCTAAGTAAATTAAATGTAATATATATGTTATATGTTGAAAAAAATATTTTTTATATTCATACAATACATTTTATAACTATAAGATAAGAACAAAACCAATTTAACACATACCCAATATTTTTATTAAGGTAGTTTTATCACATTTTAATGGATAACCCAATTTAAATACTATTTTTGGATGTTTGATAAATCATATATGTAAAAATAAACTTCATATATTAATTATAATAATAAAAATTATGTTAGGGAGAAATTTTGGAATATCTCTGAGAAGTTTTATTTTTTGATGAATAGTGAAAATACCACATTTTAGTTCTAATCCTATTTTTCATCAAATTTATTTATAATGTTAAATAGAATTTTAATTTTTTCAAAGTTCAATTTGACAATATTACTATCAATTAATCATATTTAGATCATTATATCCAATTTAACAATGAATTTGGATATAAAAATATTGCAATATTTTGATCATTTTTACATTAAAACCCTTCATTGTAGTCCAGATTACGGGATTAAAATTAAATTAATTTATGACACATCTATAAGTGGAATTTATAAAAATGGATTAAATATTTGGAATCATAATTATTTATAAATTCTAATAAGTTCAACTTATTTTCTGACCAAAATAATTGCTGAAATTAATTAAAACTAATTACAGTGATTAATATTAAATTAAGCTTAATGAGGGACTAAACCATAACATTAAGGCCCAAAACGACCTATACTATTTTAATAAATACACATTATATCCATATGTGGACAATATAATCATTTTTATCAACATTGGACGATTATTTACCCATATTTAATAAAAAAAACATTGGTTCGATTCCTTTTATTTAAAATATTACAAGAGTGACACTCCTCCTCCATTATAAAAGGCATCATTTCATCTCAATTTCCTGAAGCATATCATGAAAATTATGTTCATAAAAACTCCATCAAAATAGATACCAATATTCTTCACACCCTTTTTGAAGCCCCCTTTGGGAATAAATCAATCCATGGAATCCCTTTGGTGTAAACCAAAAGGAGTTACCCAATTATGAGGTAACACCCTCCCCCAAACTTATTTCATTTATTTTATTTATAAAAACCCTATAATATTCATATTCCATTATTTTATAATATCACAATTATGTTAAATATACTAGTGTGTTTTTATCATAAGGATTAGACCTACACTTACACACACATCCATCTAATGGGTAACCGACATACTGTTTATGTGAACGGTGGAGTGCTGCCTCACAGAACGATGATTGTTCATTTTGTATTTACCACCTATCATGGTGGAAATTATGATGAAAAATATATTTAGATATGTTATATATAGTATTTATTATTTATTTATGATTTTTTAATTATTTTATAACACATTTCCTCATACTTTCTATTTGGTGTTAATATGATAATTTTGTTTGAGGAAGTGTGGACTACCACCCCTCAAAGAAATGTTATTCGTTCATAAAAAATATGGAATGTATTAAGGAATGTATTAGTGTGTGTATATATATGATATATATTTTATAATAATTATAATATAATAATTATATATATATATATATATATATATATTCCTTTTACTTTCTTTCATTGAACATGAAAATTAAATAAAAATGTCATTGATGTGCACGTACAGCTTACCGTCTCTACGAATGGTGTATTCAATTAGATAAATATATATTCTAAGTATTATTATAATAAATAAATAATTAAAAAATTATTTAAATAAATGTTTACATCCTATAAATCAAGATATATATAAAGACCAAAAATATAACAAATTAAGTCACATGCGAAAAACCAAGCAGACATTACCCAATGTGAATCCTTAACATAGAATTTTTAAAAATCTAGTGATATAATTCTATATGGTTATATTATAGATATATAATAAATTTATATTCTTTATAATTGTTTTCTTATTGAGTAAGATGAGAGTTAAGATGCAAGGTTATGGAAATTTCATCTCAGTAACTATTATCACCAGATATATGCCTCATTCACCGCTCACTTATTTTTTGTGGTGTATATACTGACTATTAATTGATTCTATGCCAATTATACTTAAATATATGTTTATTTAAATAAATATTTTTTGATCATTATATCATGGGTTTTATTTTTCAAAAGTTATAAAATCAGTTATATAATTTTTGTCTCAATTTTTCTTCTTTGGGACACATGTCATGTTATGAACCCGTATTTTTATATGAGGTAGATATAATGGATATAACATGTTATATAAATAATATATTTACCATAATGATATTTTAAACTTAATTTAATTTCATTTTATTACATGGGGTGTAGGGTTTATATTTACAATGTTATAAAATATTATTGATGTAATGTCATCAATTTTTATGATTTTTAATGATTATTCATTCTTTATTGAAATATTTTAATCCATATCTAAAAAACACTAATTATTTTTTTTATCATATATTCATTCATGATATATTCATGTATGGTCACCATTTTTACACTCTTTGGTACACAATATAGTTATGAATGTTTTTTAAATTATGTCCTAGTTTACCTCCTTATTCTTTCAGAAATCTATGTTCATTCGAAACTATGTTTTTAAAGGTTCATGAAATTTTTATAACAGTTTCCAATAATATTTAAAAGAAATTTTTACCCATGTTTTCATTTTTTTAACAAAATGGATTTAAATGAGGAATCTTCTTCTGTTTTCCCCATCAAGGATCCTTTAAATACTTTTTATGCTATAAAATGAATGTTTTCAACAATTGGATTTATCTTACATCATGAATTACATTTACATGAAGCTTCCTTTACAAAATTAAAAAGTTATTTTCTTTTAAAAAAATGTTTTCCTAATTATTTCTGAATTCATTTATTCAATTTATTTTCAAATAAAAATTATTTCAAAACATTTTCAAGCTATTTTATATGTTTTCAAAGAAAATGGTTTTAAAAATACTTTCAGGATTATTTATTATGTTTTCATGTAAAATAGTGGTAAAACTATTTTAAATTTCTCACTCAAAGTTTTATTCTCAATAATAGGGTTTTCAATAGGATTCATTGTAGAGACCCGAAGCTTATCGTACATGGACGTTACATTACTTTTTCGGAATACTTAGTACATAACAAAAACACACACACAAGGATCGTAATAGTTTAGTGTCTTTGGAAACTCGGAATAAAATCTTCTAATCGTGGGGAAAGATCTTCAACATCTCCCATAAAGAACTTCTTTTTTTTTACCTAAAACCTTTCTTTATATCCTGGGGAAAAGAAAACATAAAAGGGTGAGCTCAAATGCTCAGTAAGGGTAAACAAAAGAAATATCAATCACATCATATACATAAGAACATAGCTTTTGGAAATCTTAACCTGCAAAAGAGCTCATAATATCATAACATGGGATAAATCATAGAAGTGAAAATGAGATCCCCATAATCATAACATAAAACTTGAAACTTTGTGGAATGCACACATAATCATGGAAAATCATTTCTTGTTAGTCATGACTCATTGCCAAGACTATCTTAGTGGACAAAGTCCCTTTCTGAACCGAGTTCACTCCTCGTTTCAGTCCTGTATCACTGAACCGAAATAACCTTCCGTTCCAGCCATGTCTATCTCATGAGATATAAAGTCTTTACCCAATGCATTGGAGGGAGATATAGGTCCCACCCATCTTATAATGAATCCTTTCTTATGTGTGCCACATAATCATAAACCATACATCATAGCGTAACCCATGTAATAAAAATGGGATTCTTAAACAACATGACATCATAAAACAATTCATATAAGATAAAAGAATTCATAAAATTATTTCCATCACAAAATAATCAAACCAATGTAATAATAGGGATTAAAACAGAACCCTTTATTATCATATATGGAAAGTAATTTTGATAAAACACTTGAACTCCATTCTTGAGGAAAATATCCTTTCTTCTTCAAAAACATTTTTCCTTTCATAATATGTCATACGACTTTAAAATAAAAGAATTTGATTAAAAATAAACTTGAAAACTTGTATAGGAAGATTCTTGGAAATTTTGTTTTAAAAATCCATTCATGCCGTATAAGTTAAAAAAAACATTCTTCGTACTTTTGTCGGAAAAGTCAAAAATTACCTCGTATGAAAAACGACAAAACATTCCTTTTATATCTTTTACTAAAAACTCATCGAAGGGTAAAAATGGATTTAAACAATTGTAGGTGGATGGAAATAATATTACATATTGATTAAACATGGATGTGGATGATAAAATACACCCCAGTAAATACTTACGAATAAACAATCTCGGATAAAAATGAGATTGTGATATTTCCCTTACCTTAGGTCCGACTTGCTTTGTAAGTGTCCGAACCTCCTGTATAATGATTTAAATCATGTTATTGACTTATTACAGAATCATATTCATTGTTATGATATCATATATGGTTCACTTATGACATTATATTACCCGTTCTTTTGTAAATTCCATGTTAAAGAAGCGTTTTGGGTAAAATCATTTCATTTATCGTAGGTGTTTTGACTTGTTGTTCTTGACATCATTATTACTTATATCATGATTTACTTACTTCCAGAATATAAAATATGATTTATATATCATATATATTCAGTATATATATATATATATAATAGGTAGATAAAATGAAAAACACCGTTCATGGAGACGGTAGTTCGTACGTACGCATGAACGCTGTTTTCCTTTCCTTATTGTCTTGAAATGGAAGTAAGTAGATGACATACATATGTATATATATACATAAATCCAGTAGCTTTATAATGTCATATATTTCATTATTATTTCTTATATATACATTATAATTATTCTTAAATGGTTAACATGGAGAATGAATCTCATCGCGTCGTGGAGACGGTATTCCGTACGTACGCACGAGCGATGATATCATTTCTATAAATATTGAATTGAATTGGAGTGGATTATACAATATATCAGAATCACTATGATGTTGTAATAACTATGTATAGTTATTCTTTACACCATTATACCCATCCATGTAAGGTGGTGGTGGAAAATAGATTACACCACGGCGTGGAGACGGTATTCCGTACGTACGCACGCGCGGTGATTTCTTTTTCCGTAGGATGGATAGATGGTGAAATAGGGTTGTTTCATACTTATAATAACATATCAGTATATGAGTGATACTGATGTTATTACTTCATAATGAAACAACCTAAGAAGAAGAAGTGGAAGAAGAAATAAAGATGAAAGAATTGGTAACGGTAATTACCTCTTCTTTGAAGTGCCTCTTTGAGACCTCCTATTAGGGCACTAAAATTGGTCTTTGAGGAAGACCAGAACCTCTAGGATGTTGCTAGGGAAGTGGAGAGGAGAAATTGGCAGGGGTTGGCCGAGCTTGAGTGCTCAAATTGGTGTGAGGAGGAAGGGGAGGAGGTGTCCTTTTATAAGGGAGGAGAGGGGCACCTTAGGAATACCTCAAAATATTATTTTATATTAAAGTTAAGATCGGTTTATAATGGTTCCAAAGGGTCTTATTTCGAAGCTAAAGTGGGGATGGGTCGAAATCCTATCAAACAATAGGATTTAGACAAGTTTAGGGTATTATTTTAACCTTATCAATTAGATTTAACTCTAAGTTAAATAATTTAACTTTTACCGTGTCATTTTGTTTTCTTTCACTATATGGTTAATAAACTTACTATAACATGCCAAACGAACCCCAAATTGTATATTAATAATACATATATCCTTATCTAAGTCATTTGGCCGAACCTTAGATTTTTAGGAATAAAATAACAATTAATAATATAATATTTGATTTAAAAACTATTTTGTGTCAATTTTGACACTATTTGATATATGATTTTTGTGAAAGTCATAACAGAATTATATGTTCGAACCAAGTTGATTAAATCAACACTAATATATCATAGTAACCTAGAAAATTAGTTTAATTCATAAAAAGTCTCAAATTACATTTATTTTGGTGTTTATAACATCAATTATGTCAATATTTCATTAATAAGATAATTACTGCATCATCTTTGTGTCATAAATAAATTATATTATTTGATGTCTAAAAATTACCAATAAAATACCATCATGTAGTAAATCTTTTTAGCTTTCTAATGAATATTTACAATCGAATTTATCTTATGTATAACCCCATATTAAAAATGATTTACTGATTAAACATTGATTTTAACTATTTTAACCCTTCTTTAAATAAATTAATAATAAATGTCCTAATCTAATCCAAGTGGGCCTAAATGGTCATATTTTATTCCTAAGTTTGTTTTTGGTCGAATTACACTTGTCCAATAGAATTAGGACATGTGTTAGGGTAATATTAATATCATATTTACCCTTAGTTACCCTATTTACTATTAACCGTGGTAAAAAAAGTAAAAAGTTACTATTCACCAAAAAATTATTTTCATCTCATTGAACCACATTTTAGTCCTTGATATTAACCGTGTCTCTCGGATTTTCGAAATTCCATTCACAGAAGCGGTAAAATTAAGTTATATGCAAAATTCAGTTTTTATCCTACCACTTAGTAGTTTCACTATTCATCAAAAATTGATGTTTTTCAGAACAATGCCAAAATTTTATCCCAAGCTATATTTCATATTCCGAATTCAAAAATGAAGTCTATTTTACCAAATTCATAACATAAAAGTTTCATTAATTAATTTTATAATTAAATCCCGCTGTTAAAACAAATAGCGTGTTTTTAAGAAACAATATCTATCAAAAGATTGACACTTGTTTATGTCTAGTTTAAATGTGAAATTACATCCAATGACCAACATTGTATTAAATTGTAAAAATATATTCTAAATATACTTTAAAACCCCTCAAATTAATGATTTATCACTATTAATTATTTCGATTAAAAAAGTTGTTTTTAATTATAATTTAGTAATTTTCACTATTTATCAGAATATGAAAGTTATCCGAAAAGTACCAAAATTTCACCTTAGGCTAAATTCGATACTCCGAATCCAAAAATGAAGTCCATTTTGAGAGTTAAAATTTCTAAAATTTAAAAAGTGGTTATTACTATTCATAACGGCTAGTTTTAATAATATTTTAATAGCATATCATTGTTTCGTGAAACTCAGGATTACGTACCACACACGCTATCGAGGAAGGTTGCGATTGCGTGTAATGCAAGGAAAGTCAAGGATGTGTGTTGTGCAAGCTCCTTTTGGTGTAGCGTATAACACAAGACATTAGTAAAATAAAAAGAATATTTTTTCATAAAATCTCGGGCTGTTACATTCTACCCCCCTTAAAATGAATTTCGCCCTCGAAATTCGTCGGGGTTATAAATGGTTTACTATTTGAAAGTTTCTTTAATAGAAACCCACATCGTAAAAGGGAATACCAAAACTTGGCTTTTAAAAACTAAAGTATGAAATGTAACGATTACCCAAATAAACTAATCACTGGGTTTCCACATAGGTGAAAATATGGATATGGAAGAGAAATCTAACCATCATGTTCTGATGGAGAGTGGTAGTGAACATGGCTATGGAAAAGCCAGTAATCAAAAATCCATAGATTTGTGACGATCTAAGGTACCATCTGATTCATCAGGTATAAGAGAACTAGGACAATATTTTTGGTTTTCAAGATCATTTCCCTAAAGTTAAAGAATTTGAATTAGAATAAATACTTACTTTATTTTGGTACAATCTCACTGTTGTTCGTGCCTTTAACAATTTCCACTTCATCTCTAAAATAAATGAAGTTGAATTTGTTATTCGTGAAGTGTTAGCAGATCATGTGATAGAATGACGGGTCATTCCATCTGTCTCAAAAGGTTAGCAAAATTTATATACATAAGTCGATCTATAGTGGGATTAATCATATATGGTTCCTAAAATGGACTTATACTTCATATATCATACTGCTTAATATAATAAAACTAGTTTCTACTAAACAAGGACTTCCTGTAGGCCAGTGGTAGGAGATAAAGGCCAGTCGCATTTCGGTTGTGGGTTCGATTCCCACAGCCTTGTCCACGCGATGGGCTGTCGCCCGTCCTACAGGTTGTCCTTTTTCTAAAACTATATTACTATAACATCCCATCAATAATATCAAAAAAAACTTCTATCCTTAAACAGTACTAACTTATGTCCAACATAATCCATTCCAATCTTTAGGCTTACCCATAATACTGTAGTCCACTCTCATAATATAGTGAAAACAATTACCAGAGATTTAATACCATCGTCGATCCCCATATATCATAAGATATGTTTTGTTGGTCACATTCCAAACATTCAAAGTCCTTAATCGTGTATTCTCTTGAATACCTTAGTGAAAACATGAGTGCAGTTAAAAGTTAACACTTTCCACATACCAAAATCCTAAAAATTCTATATACTCAAACCATGATATCACTTAGTCCTTATATCAATCATGAGCTCATGAATACTATTAAACATTTCATTTTCTCGTCTTCATTATGCGCATATCATCTTATTTACAAAAAATATCGCAATCACTTTGAATACCACATCAATAAATATTGCAATACTCAATGATACAACATTATTTTGGAATCCCATTACATAAACACTTAATCATTCCACCACATCGTTGTCATATTCAACATTTCCAATAGTGATCGCATGTGATTTCCCTTTGTCCTTTGCCTTCAGTGGTTGCTCATGTTGATCATCACCAACCCTTGGATTAGGGCAATTATTAGCATAATGCCCCATTTCCTTGCACTTGAAGCATTAAAGTGTTGGCGGTGCGTTCTCTGTAGTGTTTGCTTTATTCACATCATTAGAAACCCTTTTTCCATTACTTCGACACTCAGCTGCTCGATGACCTTCTTTTCCACACTTAAAACATTTTCTAGTCCCTTTAAGACAATCTCCACCATGCTTCTTTCCACACTTTGTGCATAAGGAAACATTCATCTTCTTTTCACCATTATTCTGAGATTTCTCCTTGAACTCCATCTTTCGTTTCTTGTCAAAACCATGAGATGGATATGTAACCCCAACTTCCATTTCTACCTTGATAGCACAACGCACAATTTCTTCATAGCTACTGAAGTCTCTTATAGCTAATGCCCTTCGAAGACTTGGTTTTAAGCCACTGAAAAATCGATCAACTTTACTTTCAGGTTGGATGATAATTCCAGAAGCATACCTTGCAAGTCTTGTAAAATTTGCTTCATAGGTACCAACAGATTCATCGTCCCTTTGTTTCAGTTCAAGAAACTCTTTCTCCATCTTTGTTCGAAGAATACGAGGGAAGTACTTACTGAAAAACAAGTTCTTGAACTCGTCCCATTCCATGGACTCAATTTCATCTCTTGGCCTCGTATTCTTGATAAGATTCCACCATTGATCAGCTTCACCTTCCAAACGATATACTGCTAAGATGACTTTATCATGTTCAGAACATTGAAGAACTGAAAATATCTTTTCGGTAGTACTGATCCATTGTTCAGCCACAAGTGGATCAGAAGACCCACTGAAAGAAGGTGGATGTTGCCTCATGAAGGACTCAATAGAATATTGTTCCCTTCTCTGCTCATTTGGAAGTCCAGAATGATTCATAGCTTGTGTAAGTATAGCAATAAGATTTTGCACTCCATCTCCCATTACATTTGTTTGTTCAGGAGGGCAATCATTGCATTGTCCATTGCATTGATCAACACGGTTCCTTCGGGTTCCAGCCATCGTCTAAAACCCAAAAAGAATAGTATGAGAGGAAAAAATCATGCTAGGGAAAACAACATAACAAAGGGGGAGTACCTTCAATATCTAACATCTTAGGTTTAATTCTATGATCGTTACAGTAATTCTATTACTATAACCTATACGTATACTTATCCCTAGGGACATCCCTAGACATACCTTAGAAATATCTCTAGGGATCTCACTAACGTTTTCGCATCCTAGTTTCCAAAGGTTGACTAAACCTTTCCTCTGATACCAACTGTAGAGACCCGAAGCTTATCGTACATGGACGTTACATTACTTTTGCGGAATACTTAGTACATAACAAAAACACACACACAAGGATCGTAATAGTTTAGTGTCTTTGGAAACTCGGAATAAAATCTTCTAATCGTGGGGAAAGATCTTCAACATCTCCCATAAAGAACTTCTTTTTTTTATACCTAAAACCTTTCTTTATATCCTGGGGAAAAGAAAACATAAAAGGGTGAGCTCAAATGCTCAGTAAGGGTAAACAAAAGAAATATCAATCACATCATATACATAAGAACATAGCTTTTGGAAATCTTAACCTGCAAAAGAGCTCATAATATCATAACATGGGATAAATCATAGAAGTGAAAATGAGATCCCCATAATCATAACATAAAACTTGAAACTTTGTGGAATGCACACATAATCATGGAAAATCATTTCTTGTTATTCATGACTCATTTCCAAGACTATCTTAGTGGACAAAGTCCCTTTCTGAACCGAGTTCACTCCTCGTTTCAGTCCTGTATCACTGAACCGAAATAACCTTCCATTCCAGCCATGTCTATCTCATGAGATATAAAGTCTTTACCCAATGCATTGGAGGGAGATATAGGCCCCACCCATGTTATAATGGATCCTTTCTTATGTGTGCCACATAATCATAAACCATACATCATAGCGTAACCCATGTAATAAAAATGGGATTCTTAAACAACATGACATCATAAAACAATTCATATAAGATAAAAGAATTCATAAAATTATTTCCATCACAACATAATAAAACCAATGTAATAATAGGGATTAAAACAGAACCCTTTATTATCATAGATGGAAAGTAATTTTGATAAAACACTTGAACTCCATTCTTGAGGAAAATATCCTTTCTTCTTCAAAAACATTTTTCCTTTCATAACATGTCATACGACTTTAAAATAAAAGAAGTTGATTAAAAATAAACTTGAAAACTTGTATAGGAAGATTCTTGGAAATTTTGTTTTAAAAATCCATTCATGCCGTATAAGTTAAAAAAAACATTCTTCGTACTTTTGTCGGAAAAGTCAAAAATTACCTCGTATGAAAAACGACAAAAGATTCCTTTCATATCTTTTACTAAAAACTCATCGAAGGGTAAAAATGGATTTAAACAATTGTAGGTGGATGGAAATAATATTACATATTGATTAAACATGGATGTGGATGATAAAATACACCCCAGTAAATACTTACGAATAAACAATCTCGGATAAAAATGAGATTGTGATATTTCCCTTACCTTAGGTCCGACTTGCTTTGTAAGTGTCCGAACCTCCTGTATAATGATTTAAATCATGTTATTGACTTATTACAGAATCATATTAATTGTTATGATATCATATATGGTTCACTTATGACATTATATTACCCGTTCTTTTGTAAATTCCATGTTAAAGAAGCGTTTTGGGTAAAATCATTTCATTTATCGTAGGTGTTTTGACTTGTTGTTCTTGACATCATTATTACTTATATCATGATTTACTTACTTCCAGAATATAAAATATGATTTATATATCATATATATTCAGTATATATATATATATATATAATAGGTAGATAAAATGAAAAACACCGTTTATGGAGACGGTAGTCCGTACGTACGCATGAACGCTGTTTTCCTTTCTTTATTGTCTTGAAATGGAAGTAAGTAGATGACATACATATGTATATATATACATAAATCCAGTAGCTTTATAATGTCATATATTTCATTATTATTTCTTATATATACATTATAATTATTCTTAAATGGTTAACATGGAGAATGAATCTCATCGCGTCGTGGAGACGGTATTCCGTACGTACGCACGAGCGATGATATCATTTCTATAAATATTGAATTGAATTGGAGTGGATTATACAATATATCAGAATCACTATGATGTTGTAATAACTATGTATAGTTATTCTTTACACCATTATACCCATCCATGTAAGGTGGTGGTGGAAAATAGATTACACCACGGCGTGGAGACGGTATTCCGTACGTACGCACGCGCGGTGATTTCTTTTTCCGTAGGATGGATAGATGGTGAAATAGGGTTGTTTCATACTTATAATAACATATCAGTATATGAGTGATACTGATGTTATTACTTCATAATGAAACAACCTAAGAAGAAGAAGTGGAAGAAGAAATAAAGATGCAAGAATTGGTAACGGTAATTACCTCTTCTTTGAAGTGCCTCTTTGAGACCTCCTCTTAGGGCACTAAAATTGGTCTTTGAGGAAGACCAGAACCTCTAGGATGTTGCTAGGGAAGTGGAGAGGAGAAATTGTCAGGGGTTGGCCGTGATTGAGTGCTCAAATTGGTGTGAGGAGGAAGGGGAGGAGGTGTCCTTTTATAAGGGAGGAGAGGGGCACCTTAGGAATACCTCAAAATATTATTTTATATTAAAGTTAAGATCGGTTTATAATGGTTCCAAAGGGTCTTATTTCGAAGCTAAAGTGGGGATGGGTCGAAATCCTATCAAACAATAGGATTTAGACAAGTTTAGGGTATTATTTTAACCTTATCAATTAGATTTAACTCTAAGTTAAATAATTTAACTTTTACCGTGTCATTTTGTTTTCTTTCACTATATGGTTAATAAACTTACTATAACATGCCAAACGAACCCCAAATTGTATATTATTAATACATATATCCTTATCTAAGTCATTTGGCCGAACCTTAGATTTTTAGGAATAAAATAACAATTAATAATATAATATTTGATTTAAAAACTATTTTGTGTCAATTTTGACACTATTTGATATATGATTTTTGAGAAAGTCATAACAGAATTATATGTTCGAACCAAGTTGATTAAATCAACACTAATATATCATAGTAACCTAGAAAATTAGTTTAATTCATAAAAAGTCTCAAATTACATTTATTTTGGTGTTTATAACATCAATTATGTCAATATTTCATTAATAAGATAATTACTGCATCATCTTTGTGTCATAAATAAATTATATTATTTGATGTCTAAAAATTACCAATAAAATACCATCATGTAGTAAATCTTTTTAGCTTTCTAATGAATATTTACAATCGAATTTATCTTATGTATAACCCTATATTAAAAATGATTTACTTATTAAACTTTGATTTTAACTATTTTAACCCTTCTTTAAATAAATTAATAATAAATGTCCTAATCTAATCCAAGTGGGCCTAAATGGTCATATTTTATTCCTAAGTTTGTTTTTGGTCGAATTACACTTGTCCAATAGAATTAGGACATGTGTTAGGGTAATATTAATATCATATTTACCCTTAGTTACCCTATTTACTATTAACCGTGGTAAAAAAAGTAAAAAGTTACTATTCACCAAAAAATTATTTTCATCTCATTGAACCACATTTTAGTCCTTGATATTAACCGTGTCTCTCAGATTTTCGAAATTCCATTCACAGAAGCGGTAAAATTAAGTTATATGCAAAATTCAGTTTTTAACCTACCACTTAGTAGTTTCACTATTCATCAAAAATTGATGTTTTTCAGAACAATGCCAAAATTTTATCCCAAGCTATATTTCATATTCCGAATTCAAAAATGAAGTCTATTTTACCAAATTCATAACATAAAAGTTGCATTAATTAATTTTATAATTAAATCCCGCTGTTAAAACAAATAGCGTGTTTTTAAGAAACAATATCTATCAAAAGATTGACACTTGTTTATGTCTAGTTTAAATGTGAAATTACATCCAATGACCAACATTGTATTAAATTGTAAAAATATATTCTAAATATACTTTAAAACCACTCAAATTAATGATTTATCACTATTAATTATTTCGATTAAAAAAGTTGTTTTTAATTATAATTTAGTAATTTTCACTATTTATCAGAATATGAAAGTTATCCGAAAAGTACCAAAATTTCACCTTTGGCTAAATTCGATACTCCGAATCCAAAAATGAAGTCCATTTTGAGAGTTAAAATTTATAAAATTTAAAAAGTGGTTATTACTATTCATAACGGCTAGTTTTAATAATATTTTAATAGCATATCATTGTTTTGTGAAACTCAGGATTACGTACCACACACGCTATCGAGGAAGGTTGTGATTGCGTGTAATGCAAGGCAAGTCAAGGATGTGTGTTGTGCAAGCTCCTTTTGGTGTAGCGTATAACACAAGACATTAGTAAAATAAAAAGAATATTTTTTCATAAAATCTCGGGCTGTTACATTCATGTTTTGAAAATAATCATTTTTCAAATTAGAGATAATATTTTCCTCAAGATATTTTTAGTGGTATTTCAAAAATAACTTTACATCTACGATGTCACATATTGAACATTCTCATGACTTTCATGGAATTTATCTAATGGTTTCATTCATATTAATTTTCTAATAGTTTGTGCTTGATGTAATGGACTTTATGCAACACATTCCTCTTCCATAGAATATATTATTTTAAAACCCACTTCTTTAAACAAGTTATTTTATTAATGAAATGATTATGAAAAATTCCGTTTACACAGTCTATGATATGATTACATGTTGATAATAACCATTTAATTTCATGGGTGATGATATTTTTATTTATGATCTTGCGAAACAATCAAGAATTATTTCACTATGATATGGTTGTGACCTATATCTCCCTCTAATGAATTGTGTAATGAAAAATGTTTTATATGCTCAAAGGGTGAATGAGAGGGAATACCATGCTAAAAAAGAGGTTACATGGGAGGGAATACCAAGCCTGAAACAAGAGGGTACACAAGAGGACATACCAAACCTAAAATAATAGGGTACACGGGAGGACATAGCAATCTTGAAACAAGAGCTTACATGGGAGGGAATCCTAATACAAAGACAAGAGGGTACACGAGTAGGCATATGAAGCCTAAAGTAGGTGCATGGGTTATTATGCCGAGCCTACCATGTTATAAAGGACTTGATAGGTAATATTTTCATATGTATTTCATATGCTTATATGTCCACCATAATTCCATGTTTTATCCCTATGTTATGATTTCATGTATTATATTCCTTATTTCCTTATGATTCATGCATTTTGAACTATTATGATTTAGGGAATGATTTATTTTTATGATCTTTGACATGTAGGTTTTGGTCTTCTAATGATCATGATCATGTTTTATTAAACATATGTTCTTGATAAGCTTACACATTTCCTTTGTTTACACTTATTTAGCATATGAGCTCACCCATTTACAATGTTTACGTTCCTTAGGTTATGAAGAATGGTTTTTGGTATAAGTACTAATGGTGGAGATATAGATTGGAGATGTTGATAATATTTTACCAGATAGAATATTTTGTTTCCTCGATTCAAAATATAGTAATCTTTTACTGTCCTTGGATATTTATTTTGGTAATGTATTGAATATATCTCTAAAATGAAATAATATCCATGTGTGTTAAGCCTGGTACATTATACTTCTATTAATGTGTATGTTTTAATTTCCCTATCAGATCATTGTGGACTTTAATTCCAAACCAACTGGGATACATAGGAAACCTCCCCAAGGATGAAGCCTAACCCCATCATATTCACTTTAGTTAACTTTCGTCCATACTATATGATTTTAAACTAGATTTTATTCCCAAACTATGTGGGATTTGATTCCCATACAATTATACATTAGAAACCTCCACTAGGTTCAATAACAATATGCTTAATAACCCATCCATTCCATCCATTTCTCCCACATCCTTCATATCCATATTGACTCTTCACTAAGAGACCAAATCCATATTAGATCACATTATATATATGGGCCATCTTAGTGCATACTCCTCAATAATCTTCATAATCGCTCCTTATAGCAGCATATGGGTAGCTTCAGTAGTAAGAACCACACAAGACAACAAAGAGAAATCCTCTTATGATAGGTAACCTCAGTGCCTAATCCCCATTTCATCCAAAAAACAATGTGGGTTTTGATCTATGTATTATAAACATGGTATATAAGAAGCCTCCATGAGGTTCAATTATAGCCAATGGTAAACCTTGTTGTTCCCTTCATAGGGGTGAACCTCCATTATCCCCCATTAGTGGTGTTCTGATAATCCTTTACGGTTTGAAACCTTCCCTTCATGTTACACACCATCTTTGGGTCTATCCTCATAGGTTGTTCTAATCTATCAACCATGAAAACCATCCAGGTTCTCCCAACTATGGAAGTACCTATCTGATCCACCTCTCAAATGTTCTGATCATCCCATTTTGTCTATGTATGATGCTAAACATGGGACCCTTTGACTCTGATAGTCATTAGGCTCATGAACTACTCCATTTAAACATGGTATGCCTAAGGAAAACCTCAGAAGAAATGACTCTGGAATTATATACCCCATGATTGATGTTGGATGAATTAGGTTTAGTGCCCTGGAGAAACCATCTTATGTGGAAGAATGAAATTTAACAATGTTCTAGAATTTAGACATGCCACTTCTGCCCAACGTGACTACTCCCCTAACGGAATGTTCCAACCATGACTTCACCCTTTGGGGTGTCTAGACAGATGTATAATAGTTAACTAGAATCCAAAAAGAGATGGAACCTATAGTGAGTTTCCCGAAAAACACCTTAATCTATATGGGAGACCTAGACTAGGATAGAAATTCAGAAGATGAATCCATAGAAGTAGATACTGCCATCCCATAATCCCATTTTGATATAGGATAAGACATCTCTAAATAATTGTTGAAATCCACATACCTTTTAAAAGTGATAGTCTATGGAAACAATCCATGCATCACACGCCAATGATGTGAGCCCCGAGTAGAAGTGGCAGAACCAGTGTAATCAAATGATAGTCTTCTAGGTTGCAAGATAGAAAAATGAATGACACATACGTCCATTTTGTAAGATATTAAACTACATAGAATCATCATTTTGAACTCATGTAATTCAACTGAATGAGACGCATCCTCACTAAAAGACATTTAACTGCACAAAATCATTCATCCTTACCATGTGATGTTAAACTGCATCATAAATCTGTTTGGAACATGATGTTAAACGTTAACCATGCCCTCTGTAATAAACATGGCACACATAATGTCGTAAATTCTTGGATTACATGTTCTATATAAGGAGGAGATCTCCCCAACATATATATTATACTAATATAGGATTAATAACTATATATGACATTATTCTCATACTTATGGGATCTGTAGAGATACTCTGGTCCCTTATCCGGAGTCCATCCCCATCATTAACTTTCCATGAAGTCATTTCCCAACTGCATCATGACGATGACCCATGTGCTATATTTCTTGATATTTGTGAATAAAAGGGTCCCCTTGTCCCTCCTATCACATTGTTTCATCACTCATAGTATACAAAAGACCGATCATGTTCTTTACACCCCATCATGGTCAATGCTATAGAATGATTAAATGCATCATTACCCTGGAGAAATCTAAAGATGCCACATATGATTGAGTATGATAAGAATAAATGTTAAATTCTATAGTACGTGATGATAAATTTTTTCATTTCCCATATTATAAATATAGTATCCCCACAAAATATTTGGGATTCCTTAATGTCATCTCTTGAGAGGATGCCCCCAATTCTGAAAGTGGTCCTCTACAATGTTTCCAATTCAGATCTTTGTATTTCATGATTAATTTCTAAAAAGGATACATAGAAATATGTGGATGATTTTTCATGGCCCAACCAAAATTCCAAAAAAAAATTATCTTCCTTATATGTGAGTCATTTCTATGTAGATAACATCACATTCCATGGCCAAGGTTGATCTGAATGATTCTTGTGTGATCAAACAAATTCCTTCCACATATCACACTCTTTTTCATGGGAAATTTTGGATCTACACAAAATACCATCATCCATCAATAATGGTAAGTTATATTCCTATGTTAACCATTGTTTGAATATGCATTATACAAACCAGTTTGGCTCTGGATAAATGACCCTCAAATTTCATGTCAACCAATAGAAAATTCTTCCTAAAGAGAGACCTCATGAATTCCTCTAATCACTAAAAACATAATAATAGAAGATTATTTTGAAACATTCTCTAGAGTCACTCATTTTGTATTTGTACCAAATCATTCCTTTTTGATATGAGATCCTCAAATATCACGGTATATGATTCCCCCCTTCACGTTCATGGTATTTTAGAAGAACATGGTTCAAAAATCCTTTCATCACTCATTGTTTCCATCACCTTAATCATTATCTCATGAAACTAAACTACATTGTCAATATACCAATTATTTGTAAGTAAAATTCAAGAACTATGTATTTATTTATTCCTCCCATTACATGATATATAGTAACTCCTAGATCTCCAATCTTGGGTCCATCCCTAATTGTTTTCATTCTTGTTGAGTAACCTTCAACATTACTACATGATTTTAAGCTACCCACCTAATTTCCACAATGCATGACATTAAACTACATGTTTTAGAAAACTATATATGGATTGATTATTTCATTAATGAGATATTTATTGATTCTTATATCCTATATCCTAGACTATCCACCATGATGTAAAAAATCCCCTATCCTTCATTTTTATCATCATTTTGTGGTGGAATAAACATTGGCCACTCATTGTTTCTCACAAAAATCACCACTCACTTGGGATTCGTAATTTTTGTAAAGGTATTTCTTGTATAATAAAGTCATATTAGTTTGTGTTAGGGTTTCCATTGTCTGGGTTGCAATACCCGAAAACGAGTGCTAGATTTCTTACCACATGACATTAATTTGAATGGTTGGCTATGTATGTATTGATTCCAACTATTATATGATACATAGTGACAAAAAAAAATATTCAATTCAGTGTCTATATAAAATATAAAAAGGAACCCCTCATCCATTTATGATCCATATATGCAAATGACGGTATAATATGGGTTTTCAACCCCACTCATGAACCATATTAAAAAAATCCTCCTACTCCGCAGAAGAATTCAAATAGTGTGGGGTATATATTTCCTTACAACTATGTGAGTATTTATTCCATATTTAATGATATACGTGGTTATACTCATACCTTATCTCTTAGAACCAACCATAGAAAAACTCCTTGTTCTAGAATATGGATCAAACCTATGTGAGGAAAGTTGTTCTACCCTTTATCAGATTATTTTGATATTAAATGCTCCTTCCATATTTAGGAACATTCCTTATATAAACCAAACACTATGTCGTGGAAATTTCATATCATCATAAAAATTAAATGGCCACCAGTAATAGAATCTTAGATTCTCTAGGACGTATTTGATTGATAATGTATTGATATAAACAAGTTGGATTTTCATAAATCGCCAAAAGAAAATTTCTATCAACCAATGGAAAATTCATACTCATGGGAGAGCTATTATATCACAATAAGCCCCAACAATGTTTTCATCCCCTATAACTAATAATATTAAAAATCCCATATATTACTACTTAAAACCATTTCCATTCATTCTAGAATATGGAAGAACATTCTCAGTTAAATCACTATGGATTGAATAAATATTAATCAGTTATTCGAAGATAAATGACTATAAATTATATCCCCCAACGTCCATTCCATAATATGTTAAACTGTATGGTTTAGGTCCTGATCACATGACATTAAATTGAACTATGATTCAAACATCCAATAAATAGTCCAAATTAATGTAGGAGTGGTTTCTAATTCATGGGTAGTGCCAATATAGATAATTTACCCATTATCAGACTCAATCCCTTAACAAAACACCCCTATTGGTCCGGAGGAATCTGAATATCCCTAATTTTTCCTCATCCATTAGCAGTAGAATGTCAGATTCTTGTAAAGACCTTTGATTTGATTTTTTTAATGTTCCCTAGTATGGATCTTCATAGTTAACCCTCCAAGGGACTACTAAAAAATAGATAATTATTCCTCAAGAGATTCCTCTTATATTTTTGTAAGCCTCGAAAACATCAGCCTAGAAACAAATTTTAAAAAATGATCTATGGCCACTCCTTGTGTACATGTATCACATAATTCATTAGGTTCTGAAATCATGTTATTTGGACTTAAAATTCCCTATCACATGTCTGAAGAATATTGGGATATTATTTTCTTGTTATCCCTGCTCAGGTAATATTTTTATAATGAATGATAAATGATTTTCAACATAAAATAAAATTTATTGGTCTTACATGGCCATAATATATCAAATTTAAAGTGTTATCATGTTTCCATTATTAAAATTAAAATATTATAATATGGGGACATCCTAAAAATCAAATAAGATAACAATGTTATTATTATTAAAATTATAATGGAAAGATGGGAAAAAAATAAATATGATTAAAATCCCCAAAAACTATATTTGTTGGATAAATTATGGAGGAATATCCATAACTTCGAGACTCTCTATAATTGAGAAATATTTTAGTCACAAATGCCACTCAATAGATTCTAAAAAATTAATAATAAACTAATATAAATCCTCTATATATAGGCACAACATGTAAAACATTGTAGTATTAGGATCAATGCCATCCATTAGTGCCTCTACCCTCTCAGTAGCATATTTTCCCTCCATACCTTCTTTTACTAGCCATTTTTATTCATCCACTCCCACCATTGCATGATCCAGTTCGTTATTGTGTCACTCCAAATCATGAAGGAACAACTCGAATAAGGCTCCCTTCTTTGAAAAATTATCCCTTTGGATACCAACCATCCCAGTATACTCAGAGGTTTTATAGAGAAGACTATTCATGGCTGCATCAATATGAGGAGTCAACTGTAATGTTGAGAGGTGATACTGAAGTAAACTAGGCCTCTCATACGAAATGATCACTTATTTTTTCACAGTTAGGTATGGTAGGATAATAAAACCCTAAATACAAATGAAATGAAAACATTTTGTGTAATATGGGTTGTTTCATAAAAAATATCTCTAGGGGATCTAAGAAATCCACTTCTAGATTTCAATGATATAGTGTGACCTAGAATGTGAAAGCTTTAAGAGATTCCAGATCCACATCAAAATCACTCTCAAATGGGTGAATATAATTAGAAGCTAGTGGAAATAGATACGGTCCCATCCTAATTCCTTTGAAATGGGTTTTATATGTGATAAACATCACCTTTTACCCCTGAATAGATTGAGATTTCAGTGTAGAGGTTGCAATTGTAGAGGCTTGTGGAAGTAAATATGTGTTCAAAATATTGAAACAGTTAATATTTAAAAATTAAAAGAGATTGTAAAATAAGGAAGGGTAGTGAACTTACTATCAGTTGTCAAAATTATGGTATCCATAACAATCATTGTATCACTGATTGGTAAAATAGATGATGATTCCCTAGTATGTGGGTTAGATTCATGTTCTTACTAGGATCCTTGTGTTTCATGCATACATTAATCCAAATCACTATCCACCAAAAGGTCACTCAATGATACATATATGTTTTCAATAATGATCATGGAGCATGGAGAAACAAAATGTTCTTACTCCCCTTTATCCAGATTCATCACATAATACATAGATGTTTTTTTCTAGAGGAAAAAGATCAGTATTCCCCATTGAAGTGTCGACTCCTGATAGATTCCCTCTTAATGGGGAATTAGTCACAAGATTTGGATGGGTTGACCCTATTTACCCTAGAACCTTCTTTATTTCTTCAATTGGTCTTGGTAGGCCATCCAACTCAAGTACTACCACCATTATCACATTTTATTTTGATGAAATCTGGGATATAATCCCCATAAGTGGCTAATACTTAGTGACAAAGTGGACTCGTGCTAATTCATGTGTGAGATAATTAATTATCACATGGAAATACATACCATAATTGCTATTTAATGAGAGGAAATAGTCACATGGTATTCCAGACTAATAATTCTCAAGACCTTTCATTATGGTCAATGTTTTATACTCTTCCATGGAGATGGTATTTTATGTGTAACAATATGTGGGGTCCAAGGGTGGAAATGATCATGAAGGATCTAAAATAACCACCTACATGTGCTCCATCACTTTAGTAGATCCTTCTTTGGAGTCTCCCATGCCGGAATAGATATCCTCCCAAACTGCAGTACCCCTTTTATTGTACTCTAAAGAAGGTATTGGTGACCAAATCTCCCCATTATCATACAAGTAAAAAGAGTATGGTTTCGAAATCACAATAATAATAAGGGGAAAAGTTTGTACAGATAATCATATTACATCTTCGTAGATATCATTTCACTCCACCATATATATTAGCATATCATGTACTCAATTGGAACAGTAAATTATTCCCTTGAAGGAATTAATACATGTATCCATATCTTACCGGTTTATTCCAACATCATTTGGTTTCTCTTAAAAATAAGTTCTTTTGGTACTGGAGATCATCCCAACTCACATAAGATCAACACCATATTCTTGGATCATTTACCAGATTTCATCAGCGAATATACTCAATTTTCAAGTATTCCACTCTTTCTAGGCCAATGGTAATTCTGTTGTAAAGGGAATGGCTAATTTCAGAGGGTCTTCTATAGGATGTTGGGACTGTATTAGCCACCGAACATGCTTCCTTGCTATCTCAACCTCCCCAAGACCCTCGAGGGCCAATCATTTTTGAGTCTCCGACCAAGAAGTCATAGGAATGTCACTAATCCTAGATCTAGTAGTTTGGATGGAATCAGTAGAACCTTATATGTGTGGCTATCATCCTCTTCAGTCTCACTGACCTCATGACACACCATTTCAATCACTCTCATCGAAAAACTTTGTTGGTATCCAAGTGAATGAATGTATTATTCGAGATCATGAATATATAATTCCACCATCATAATGTCATCAACAGAAGAAATTTTTTATGTACTAAAATATAGCCATATCTACCTCATACAACCTCATTAATTTGGCTACATAACCATAGATCATGGACGGGCATGGAATTCCCTAAAATATAAAATATTCCCCATAGTATTTGATTTGTGGCCTTATGGTGGTTGGTTAAAAATCCTTATGGAGCATCACCAGAATCATGGGAGGGTGAACCATATTTTCTCCAAATTTTAATAGTAGTATTAGAAAGAAGATATTCTTTCATTTTTCCCTAGACTAGAATTTCTAATTTTTTTCCTTTGAATAATGTTGGTATCAGGAACTAGTAGACCTTTATCAATGTGGATCAGTTTCTCTAACAGGTCACTAGAATATGATTGGTTCTAAAACTCACCATTTTTTATGGTGAGTGATAGTTGAAGACCTATAAAAGGAGTAATCCCAATTCCGCATCATGTGTAATCTCTGGTCATCCTTTTCCAGTTCTAACAAGACACCATTAAGTGGTTTCCATATGTTTATAGTTTATGGTTAGAGGATACCTCATCTAAATTAAGTGGAATTGAAAAAAAACTATAGGGTCCGTACCCCTCAAATATCATCTTCCAATCAATTTTGGTAGCTAATACACCTTCTCTCAAAGAAATAAGATACCCTAATATCACATGATCTCCATATGCATCATTGACCAAGGTTATGATAGGGGAAGTGTAAAGAATATAAGTGAAATGGTAACGATTGATGATATGATACATTGAATCATGTTCTAACATAGACAACTAGTGTAAACTACTTATACATTAAGAATAATGTCAGAATTTAACTTTACGGATTTATTGGCTATTGATAAATTCATATCCTCCCATATGTGCTACTACCCAACACATATAACATTAAAGGGACACACGGACTATTATAGTGACTTTCCCTTTCTTATACATCCCATAAAATGGTTTATCTTTTTTATCACTAGGACTGTTCGATTAATCCTCATTATAGTAGAAAACTGAGCCTCCATCAAAAAATATGTGACTCTGACCTCATATATGGGTTCATACACCAGAAGCAACCATCCACTAAGAAACATGTCATGAATAGATACTAATTGAAATAGTTAGTCAATATTAGGGATATCTTATAGACCCACTCAGTGAACTGACCCTCCTCAAGAATTTTATAAAAGGAAATAATACATATTTGGAATAAAGGGTGTGGGCATGTCCTAGGATTTCAATTACAAAGTTCATTACTTATTGAAGTAAAATAATCCCTGATCTCATCAGAAAATGGAATGTCCTACTTCGGGAGAGGGTCTCCCTTCCAACGTTCATTTACCTTATCATCAAGCTTCTTTCTAAAAAGGGGGTCCCCTCCATGTCATCCCAAGACAAAAAGGGTTATAGAAATACAGAAAATATATATATCATAGTCAGTAATCCAGGAATCATTGAGAAGTCTCAAAGAATAATAACCTCACCATGATATAAATGGAGGGTATTAGTGTCCAGAATCCATCTTCTATACAACTATGATATAATGGACCAGTTGCGATGATAGTATAATTATAATGCCCATATTTCCTCATAAAATCACATGTCCTTCATATCAATTTTAAATTCATCTCAACCCTTGTATTCCCAAAAATCCACCCATAATCCCTAAAAAATTATCTTTCGGGGTGAAGGTCCAACTTTGATTACCACCCTAAAAGATCTCTTGAAGTGAACTTCCTTAAAATTAATTGATAGCAATGGAAATCATCTTTTGTTACCCACATGATATCCTCCAGAGAAAATAGAGTATAATTCAAAAGAAATATGGCATTGTAGGTTTCCCAATTTTTGGACCCATTGGATGCGATATTATCCCAAGGAATGATTCGACTCTTGAATATCTAGAGAACAAGTTGATTTACTCCTTACAACATTGGGATTAAAAAATTCTATAGTATAAAAAATCCATAAATATTCCCCAGGTTTGAGGTCAGATATCCCCATTGACATGAACTTATAAGTACAAATAAATATTGATGGAGTGTGTTGACATTTCATATGAAATTATAATTATAACACTCAAAACCCAGTTAACTAGAGATAGATATTTATTTTATTACATTATCATGATCACAAAAAATCAAATCCTGAAGGACCAATTGGTTTATTAGCCTCGGAAATACTATAAACAAAATGATTTTTTGAATTACATCTTGAAATGAAAAACAACATAGTGTCTCCCTTGAATACAGTCATATGATTTAGACTATCTTTACAGGTCAATCATAATATTCCTATCTACATATTGGGGGAAAAGGAAACACAAGAAAGGTATATTGTCACATCCAAACATTATTTTAAAGGTATTTTTCATGTAATTTATATTCTTTCTTTGTTGTGGGATTTGTTCAATAATTTTTTGGAGGATGTAGTGGGTTTTCACGATTTGGGCCAAACCGTGAGCCCATTAACATATTTAAAAATAAATATTGTTTTTTAATAGATGCTTGGATTTTCAAATAATTTCACCCATTACACTTCCCTCTTGGACTCCCCTGACCTATCCAATCCACCATATCCATTTTTACACGTTAGGAACTTTTTATAAGTTTGTATTTTGGTGATTTATTTAGGCAATGGGTCAACCCATAAGCTCATTTCTTATTTTATATTTTTTAATTATCTAAAATATCATTCGATTTCTTATTTTTTCAGTGATTAAACCTCCCATTAAAATCTAATAGCCTAAGAGTTCCCCCCATGTTTGTCTATCCCTCTTTGGAGTTCATTTTCATCACGGATTAGGGAAAAACTTCTCTGGGTTTCTCAAATCTTCTAGATTTGAGAAGGTAATTTGTTTCATCCATAACTAATTCAATTTTAACTCTTTATCCCCACTTGACAAAATCATCCTCATTCAGTCCTCCCTATCAGTTTTGGTTACTTTCATATTCACCCTTCAGTGTATTTGGGCTATTTCTTCAAGATCTCTCAATGAAGTGGGTTTCCTTCCTTCCTCCTCCAATTTTCTTTGGGTTTCTCCAATTTTATTAGTTTTTATTCCCTATTTCTTAATGTTACAAATTTCCGTAAAGTAGGGATTCTAACCTAGGGTCTGTTTTTGAGTTTCATAGTCTAATCTTGTGGTTTTAGGTTTGTGTTAACTCCCTTATGGTGCGGCGGTGGTGCGGTGGAATTTCCGCACAAGGACATGAAGGTTTTGATATAAATGGGATGTGATTCCATGTGTAAGCACTACGAGATGACTTAGAATTTCATGATTTATATTTTTAGTATAATCCTCCTTCATTGTCCTTGCTTCAAAAATTATGTTTGGTTGCATTTGTTAAACAATTGATTTTTAAATGCATTTTTTTGTTAAAATGGGTGTTTTGCATATGTGTTCCATGTTGCACCACTTGGGGCTATTTTATAATTAGTGGAAGGGTTTTATTAAAACATTTGGCTAATTTTAATTCTGGTTTGGGGTAGTATTTGGGTGGATTTGTTTTTCAAAGAGGGCTTTTAGATGGATTTTAAGTGCAATGTTAGGTAATATTCCTTGAAAATGTATTATGGAAATTCTAAATGGTTTATTGAGTTATATAATTGGAAAAAAGCATGGGATGATACCATTTTATGTGTTTATGACCATAAAATAGGTTTTTATATGAAATGGAATTTGGTAACATGTGAAAATAGATTGATCATAAAAGGAGGAAACCTGGGTGTCTAGGGGGCAGACGTGTACTAGTACGCTAGTGATCTGGAGTGGTTTTGTCCCGGTTTCACTTAGCATGTTGGAAATTAAAAACACTATAAAACTATATTGATGATGAATGGGAACCATTATGATATGGTTATGTTCCCTACTATTGGATTGTCCATGATAACAAATATTGTTTATGGTTACTTTACACTGAGATACGAGTTACATGGGACCCGAAACTAACTAGTGACTAGGGATGTTACCTAGATTAATGCTCATTAACTATATCATATTTATCATAGGAATATGTTTTTTTGTCTTTAAAATTCATTAGCTTACATGTTTTAATTAATTTTTTTCGCTCTTTGAAATATTCCTTTGAAAACCATTCACCTTTAAATGTTTCATTCTTTAGAATTCACTACCACAATTTCTTCTTTATAAAAAACATGCATAATTTTCATCTTGTATTTCATACTATATAGAATACTTTGGGAGTTATTTTACTGGGATTATGCTCAAACCCTACTTACACCCCTTTTTCATATGTAAATGTGATCATGTTTGATGCAGGTAAAGGCAAGGCCTTGGGTGACAGTGATTTGGGTTGCTAGTTTCTACCATTGGTGCGGTGTTGTAGAGACAACTTGTTGGTGAAAAACCCTTATCGCATGGAGTCTATTGGAATATTTTTATGATAATTTTATGTATATTTGGACTTCTTGTGTCATCTTTAAACCTATGTGTTCAGTTCTGGATTTTATTTAAGGAGTGTTTGCCATAAATTTTCATATTTGGTTTATTGATTGTCCTTGGTTATTAAATGATTCTAAACATTGGTAAGTCCTTTAAAATCCAATATGTAAGATACCCAAGAACTTGTTCCATCCTGTGAGGGTAGGGAAATCACTTCGGGACTTTCCACATATAGGTTTAGGTGCTGGTTTTGATGGCAACCCAATTCGGTTCCTGAAAAAATGGTATCAATGCTAGGTTAATATTTTTGGGTACTATTATTATTTTGGGACTAGTCGGGATAAACATGAGCTAGGACTGTCAGGTCTCAGAGTTTTGGTCATGAGTAGGGTGCCTAACCTCTAACTTTCATGAAAAACCTTGGGTCACCATGAGACATTGGAATTGTTTGTTTGGATTCACTTCTAGGTGAGACGTTTCGGCTGAAGATTGAACATGGACATCAGGTGGTGGTGAAGTAGTTGTTTATTTAATTTTTGTAATGTGTTTGTATTATTTCTATTTTATGTTATTGAGGAAAATTCATAATTTTTGTACTTATTTTTGTTCTTGTGACTATTTTCTTTTGTAGCAACATGCCTCCCTAAAAATATCGCATGCACCCATAGGAGGAAGCTCGAGAAAGTTCTCTCCCACCATTTGATAAAATGATGGTAGAGGTTGTGGTTTAGGATGTACAAGATCTAGGACACAGATCAAATTCTGTTCTAGATTCTATGATGGAATATGAGACCGTTCCTAGGAACGACAAAGCCAGTGAGGTTCTAAAAAACAAGCCTCCTACTTTCTGAGGTAGTATAGAACCCTAGGAAGCTGAGGAGTGGCTAGAAAATATAAAGCACATGTTTGAGTTCTCAGACCCACCTTAGGAGGTCAGGGTGAAGTGGGTCTCTTTCATGTTTAAGACTCCCACCTGAATTTGGTTGGAAGTAGTGCTTCAAGCTAGGAATCATGAGCAGATGAGCTGGAAGGACTTCAAGGTTATGTTCACTGACTAGTATTTCCCTAATGTTCTGGCATATGTTCGATCCCAAGAGTTTATGGAGCTTGTTCTCGGAGATCTTTTTTTGATGGGGTGTGGGAACTGTTATACTGAGTTGGACTGGTATGCACTTGAAATTATCTCTAATGAGAAGATGAAGGCCCAAAAGTTCAATAGGTGTCTGCATCCATAGATCTATTCCCAGATCTGTCTGTTAAAGTTAAAACCATATGTCGAGGTGGTTGAATGAGTGTGTATAGTGGAGATTTACCGCTATGGGACAGATTGTTTTTTTGTGATGATATGAGGTATGGGTAGTGGAATATCTTCTAAGAAGAAAATGAAGTGGGAGGAGTAGGGAAAGAAGGGGGGTGGAAGCTCAGGCTAACCATCCAGGAAGATTTCATTAGTGGATTCTGATGCGAGTTTTGTTATGTGGCACCAATGTGGGAGGCCAGAGAACATACAACTAGCATGAAATTCTCATCCAAATCCTTGTTAATAGTGTGGTGGTAAGGGACAATTTTAACACCTTTGGAGGATGTCACATCCCTTCCAAAGTGGGGCACGATCAGTGGCTTCCAATGGAGTGCCAGCTCAGTCAGAGCCATCGAGGACAGGTTGTCTTGGTTTGGTGTCCATGTCAGTAGGGCTAGATCATCTTTTAGGAAAATATAGTTCATAGAATAGCCACAAATTAGCGGTTGTTCTCACGTAGAGATCAGGAATCTTCATGCGGTGGATCAGGCACCAGCAGGAGCAGAGGTTGGACCATCGGCAGTTTTAGGTACCATTTGGACTGCATCTTATATAGCTTCAACTATTTTTGATATTGGTGATTCTCTTTCACACATATCTTTTGAACATACATAATTTTCTAACTGAGATTTTGAGTTTTGTGATGGATTTGGTGACACCGGTGGGAAAGAAGAAGGAGTAGGGTCTCAGGTGCCCATCGTGTGTGATTTCCTTGACAAGGGTTGATATAGAGTGGGAATTCCTTGTCTTAGATATAGATCAATTTTACATGATACTTGGCATGGATTGGCTAGTACACTTTCATGTGCACATTAATTTCTCTAGGCCATGGGTCAATTTCATGACACCATATGGGAATCGTCAAGTTTTCCTTGGGGATTGGGATCCTAGGCCTGGTCGTGCAAAACCTCCATATTTAAAGTTAGAGAATCATGACTTCCAGTTATCATCCCTCATGCTAGAGTATGATGGTCATCATCTTAAAGGTGGACTAACTCTTGTATTGTATGAGTTTCTGGAGGTATTCCCAAATGATTTTTCGGCTTACCGCAAGAGAATAATGTGAAGTTCTTGATTGATTTGGCATAGAGAACACACCCAATATCCCTTCCCATATATCATATAAACCCCACCGAGATGGGGGAATTAAATATATAGGTGGAATATTTATAATCCAAAGGATTCATTTTCCTGAGAATCTCTCCTTCAGCTGCTCCTATTCTGTTTGAGAAGAGGACTGATGGATCCCTGTGGCCGTGTATTAACAACCGGAAGGTGAATAATGTAACTATCAAGTACAAATATCCTTTTCCCCGAATAGATGAATTGATTGAACAGTTTAAGGGGGAAAAGTGGTTCTTGAAAATAGAATTATGTTCTGGCTACCATCAACTCTAGGAGAAAGAGGCAGATATCCCAAAGATATCCTTCTAAAGCAGGTATGACCACTTGGAGTATTTGGTCATGCCCTTAGGATTGACCAATGAACCTATGGACTTTTTGTAACTCATGAACAAGGTGTTCCAATGGTATCTCGACTCCTTCATCGTGGTGTTCATGGACGATATCCTTATTTACTCTCGATCTGAGGTAGAACATGAGCATCATTTGCGGATCGTGTTTGGAACATTGTGGGATTGCCACCTTTATGAAAAGCTATCCAAGTGCACATTCATGTAGTGGCATATGGAACCCACCAAGTTGGACCACACGAAAATAATAACCTAACACATGACTTGGATCTAATAGATATGATGCATGATTTAAAGAATGGCGTCACAACCTCTCCGAGGAGAAGTTTATTGTCTATTATGGTCCCAAGAGCATCGAATTTATCTTCTTGTAGAAGGACCACAATCTGAGGCAACACTATTGGATAGAGTTCTTGTAGGGGTTCGACTTTGACATTATCTATACTCATGTAGAGGGTAATGTGGTGGAAGATGGTTTGTTTAGAAAAGTACAACTATAATCCTTGAGGAACTCCAGTGATTAGTGGACTCTGATGGGGATTTTTGCACATATGCATGTGGGGACCAATGAGCATAGTATAGGTGTGTTGTTGGCGAGAATTTAGTTGAATCCTCTATTGGGGATGATTCAGTGAGAAAATACCATTGATGAGCTTTTTTAGTGGTCGAGGATGTTTCATCATGGTGGGGAGACGTCTTTTGATTGGTCATCATCAATTAAGGGTGTATTGTTCTTCAAGGTCCATTTAGTATTGTTTTAATCTCTAAAGATGGCGGGGATACTAGATAGCCACCAATCTCATTGGGGTTTCCTTCTGGGAGCCACCAAGATGTATTATGATGTTCGAAGACAGTTTTACTGGCAATGTGTGAGACGTGACATAGCTATCTTCTTGTCGAGATACTACACATGTCAGCAGGTAAAAGGGGATAACCAAAGGCCCTCCGGTTTTCCCTAGACATTACCCATTCCTACAAGGAAGTGGTATGAGGTCTCCATTTACTTTATATTTGTCTTACCTCATACACCTAAGGATAATAATTTCATTTGGGCGGTGATTGATTTTCAGACCAAATCATCCCACTTCCTTTCAATAAGTGATACTGATAAAGCGGATGAGTTGGGACGTTTGTATCTCTAGGAGGTGGTAAGGCTTCATGGTGTTCTATCATCAGTTATTTTATATAGAGACCATCATTTAATTTCTCAGTTTTTGGAAGGCATTCATAAGGTCTTGGGGTTGCAGATTAATATGAGCACGACATACCATCCTCAAACAGATGGTCAAACAGATCGAATGAACTAGATTCTGGAGGACATTCTCTATCCATGTGTTTTGGAATTTGGAGGTCATGTGATAACCATTTGGGTTTTGTTTAATTTTCCTATAATAATATTTAACAAACATATAATCGAATGGATCCTTTTGAGGAACTATATGGTCGGTTTTATCGATCCCCACTATGTTGGGCTGAGGTAGGTGAGATTTCACTGTTTAGGTCGAGTCTTGTGAAGGAGACTTCTGAGAAGATCACGTTGATTAGAAATAATTTATTGATATCTTAGAGTCTTCAGAAACCATATGATGATTAGAGACGTCAAGACCTAGAGTTTTTGGTTGGTGATCAGGTGTTTTTGAAAGTGGCCCCTCATCTAGGTCATCACTGTTTGGGAAATTAGGGAAAGCTAACACCAAGGTATAATGAACCTTTTGAGATTACTAAAAGGATTATAAAGGTGGAATATAGGTTATCTATGCCTTATTAGTTGGCATCCATCCATGACATCTTCCATGTCTCACAACTGAAGAAGTACAACCCGGATCCGTCCCATGTGCTGAATTGGGAGGAGTTGGATATAGAGCGCGGTCTATTAGTGGTTGAGTGACCAGTGTGTATTGTATAATCACAAGAACATGTTCTTTTAGGGAGGAATATTCCTCTTATTCGAGTCCTCTAAAAACATGGGACTGATGAGCAAGAGACATTGGGGTGGATGTCTTGGTTCGAAGAGGAGTTTTTGTTTCTCTTATCTGATCCGGATTCAAGCTTAATTTTCAAGGGAAGAATGTTTTTACAATGGGTTTAATTGTCACATAAATGACATATTATAAAGGTATTTTTAATTTAGTTTATATTTTTTCTTTTTTGGGGGGTTTCCCAAGCATTTTTGCAGGGTATAGTGGGTTTTCAATATTTGTTCTAAATAGTGAGCTCATTTCCATATTTGAAAACAAATTCATTTTCTATAATAAATCCTTCATTTTCAACATTTTTCAGCCATTATACTTCCCAAATGGTCTCCCCGGACATATTCAAATCACCCTATCAATTTGGACCCCTTATAAACTCATTATCATTTTGGATTTGTGTTATTTATTTAGGCATTAGGCCAACTTGTAAGACCATTTCTTATTTTAAATTTCTAAAAATTATTTAATATCTCATTATTTTTTTAATATTTTTCTTTGATTCCACCTCCCACTAAAATCCAAGTCCCCTAAGAGCACTCTCCATGTTCTTGTCTCCATATTTGGAGCTCATTTGCATCACAAATTAGTGAGAAAGTTCTCAGGGTTTCTCAAATATTCTAGAATTGAGAAGGTAATTTGTTTAATCCATAACTCATTTTATTCTCCATTTTTATTCCCCACTAGACCTAATAATCCTCATTATATTCTCCTCATTAGTTTTGTTTGTTTGTATATTCAACATTTATAGATTTGGGTCAACTTCTTAAAGATATTTCAAGAAAGTGGGTTTCCTCCCTCCTCCCATTGTCTCAGGGTCTCTCCAATTTTCATAGGGTTTATTCCATTTTTTTAATGTTCAAAATGTCCAGAAATTAGGGATTCTAAAAAAGGTTAGAGTTAGAGTTTCTTGGCCCAATCCTGTTGTTTTAGGTTTGTGTCCACTCCCTTGTGATGTGGCAGTGGTGTGGTGGAAGTTCCACACACAAATTTGAGGGTTTTGACATGTATGGAAGGTTATTCCTTGTAAAAGAACTACTAGATGAGTTAGAATTTCTCGATTTATATTTATATGATACTCCACATTCATTGTGATTTCTTTAAAAATTATTCATGGTGGCCTTTGTTAAACAATTGATTTTTAAATGGCATTTTTTGTGTGAAAATAGGTGTTCTACATGTGTGTTCCATGTTGTACCACTTAAGGCTATTTTATAATTCATGGAAGAATTTTATTAAAAAAAATAATGCTACCAATTCCATTTTGGGGTAGTATTGGTGTGCATTTGTTTTTCAAATAGGGCTTTTAGATGGACTTTATGTGAAATGTTTTGTTATATTCCTTGAAAATGTTTTATGGAAGTTCTAAATGGTTTAATGAGTTATATAAATGGTGAAAAGCATGTGTAGAAACTATTTTGATTTTTTATGACCCTAACGGGTTTCTATACATGAATGTTGAATTTTGTAACTTGTAGTAATTCCTTGAGCACAAAAGGGGGAAACCCAATTATCAATGTTGCTGGTCGTGTACTGGTACACAAGTGATCCGAAGTGGTTTTGTCCCTATTTCACATATAATTTTTGACATTGACAACAATAAAAAACAATATTGTGGATGATTTGTAACCACTGGGTTATTATTATGTTACCTAATAGTGGATTGTGCATGAGAATGGATATTGTTATAGTTAGTTTACACCGAGATACGAGTTACATGGGGACCAAAAATAACTAGTGTATAGGGATGTTCCCAAGATTAGTGCTCAATGACTCTTTAATATTTATCATTGGATTATGGTGTGTTTTTCTAGAAAATTCAGTGGATTAAATGTTTAAATTAATTCTGTTCACTCTATGAAATTTCCCGTTGAAAATAATTTACCTTTAAAAGTTTCATTCTTTAGAATGTATTGCCACTATTTCTCGTTTATCAAAAACATGAATGCTTTTCATCAGGTATTTCATACTATATATAATCCTTTGGGTGTTATTTTACAAGCCATAGGGTCACACCCTATTAAACCCCTTGGGTTTAAGAATATTTGATCTTGTTTTATGCAGGTAAAGGAATGGCCTCGGGTGATGGTGGTTCATGTTTCTAGTTCCTACCATTAGCGCGGTGTTATGAATATGGTTTGTGGGTGATAACCCCTATCATGTTGAGTCCATTGGCGTGGTTTTCTGATATGTTTATGTATATTTGGACCTCTTGTGTCATGTTTAAACCTATGTGTTCAGTTATGTATTTTATTTAAGGTGTATTTGGCATAAATTTTCAGATCTGGTTTGTTGATTGTCTTTGGTTTTTAAATGATTCTAAACTTGGGTAAATCATTCCAATTTTTTTTAATATACTTGGGAACTTATTCAAGACTATGGGGATAGGGAATACCCTTAAGGAATTTCCCTGGACTGAGTCAAGTGCAAGATTTTATGGCGACCAAATTCGGTTTGTGAAAAATGAGCTCAGATTCTTAGTAAGGATAAGCTATATAGCAGGAACTATCATAAATAAGATTTACCTATTAAGGAAAGGTATAAAATTGAAACAGTAGACTTTTAAACATAATACTAAGAATAATACAGAAAATTTATATCAAATAATTACATTAAAAAACATACATGGATACTCTACTAGTTTAATAATCATAGGTAATATCAATAACAAGTCACATAACGTGAAAATTCATAATGACTGACATCATAACCATATCATCAAGGCTTCATGCCAACACCATAAAAAACAATACATTTAAGGCATTTTCCAAAGACAATGGTCTGTCTCATGATACCTACCTATGAATTAAGGGTCTATAGAGGCCCCCATCAGTTACTTACTAAGTCCAATGCATTCCTCTTATGAGAGGTGTAAAATATAACATAAACATTCGTATTAAAACTAGCATGAAAAATGTTAATACTTTAACCATAACCATGAATGGTACAAATATAGAACATGCATAGTAAAATATATAATATACTCTTAAATAAAATATGGAATATTTTATTATAATAAATCAACCTCAATTAACAATAAAATCAAATAAAGAATGTTGACATAGATGAAAATAATCTAACAAATTCAGAAAAACTATTTGAGAGAAAAATCCATTATTTACTACAAAATTATTTAAAAGTCAAGAAATTATAAAAGAAAACATTTCTTATGAAAGTAACCATATAATATTTTATGGGAAGATTAAATTGGTAAGGATTCATAACGATAGAAAATATCCTCTCGTGTTTATTAATTTTAAAAAACATTCTTTCCTTAATTGTTTGAAAATGGTCATAAGGTACCTCGTTTGGAAAATGACAGAAATATTCCATTAAAAATTTATTATAAATAGAATAACACGGGTAAAATGAAATTAATAATTTGTACATAATATTTCGAAGAACATTTTTAGAAACATGGATGTGGATGATAAAGATGTCCCAATAGATACTTATGAATAAACAACATCATATAATAATGAGATTGTGAAATTAAGACCTAAAGTGTACTTAACTTTAGTATAGGGTGCATTAACCTCTTGTATAACGGTGAAAACATGTTATTAAATTATACCAGAACCATATAATGATTCAGGATATCATATATGTGTAGAGACCCGAAGCTTGACGTACATTGACATTACATTACATTTGCGGAATACTTAGTACATAACAAAAACACACACGCAAGGATCGTAATAGTTTAGTGTCTTTGGAAACTAGGAACGTAATCTTCTAATCGTGGTGAAAGATCTTCAATATCTCCCATAAAGATCTTCCTTTTTTTTACCTAAAAACCTTTCTTTATATCTTGGGGAAAAGAAAACATAAAAGGGTGAGCTCAAATGCTCAGTAAGGGTAAACAAAAGAAATATCAATCACATCATATTCATAAGAACATAACATTTTGGAAATCTTAACCTGCAAAAGAGATCATAATTTCATAACATGGAATAAATCATGGCAGTGAAATGTAATCACAATAATCATAACTTAAACCATGAAACTTTGTGGCATTCACACATAATCCTAGAGAATAATTTCTTGTTAGTCAGGACTCATTGCCAAGACTATCTTAGTGGACAAAGTCCCTTTCTAAACTGAGTCACCCTCGTTTCAGTCCTGTTTCACTGAACCGGTATAACCTACCATTCCAGCCATGTATATCTCATGAGATATAAAATCTTTACCCAATTCATTGTAGGGATATATAGGTCCCACCCATCTCATAATGATACCATTTTTATGTGTTCCACAAAATCTTAAAACATACATCATTACATAACCCATGTAATCATAAAACAATTCATATAAGATAAAGGAATTCATAAAAATAATTCCATCACAACATAATCAAATCAATGTAATAATAGGGATAAAAACAGAACCCTTTATTATCTTAGATGGAAAATAATTTTGATAAAACACTTGAACTCCATTCTTGAGGAAAATATCCTTTCTTCTTCAAAAACACATTTCCTTTCTTAACATGTCGTACAATTATAAACTAAAATAAGTTGATTAAAATAAACATTAAAACTTGTAATGGAAGCTTCTTGGAAATAATGTTTTAAAAATCCATTCATGTCGTATAAGTTAAGAAAAACATTCTTCGTACTTTTGTCGGAAAAGTCAAAAAGTACCTCGTACAAAAAACGACAAAATATTCCTTTCATATCCTTTACTAAAAACTAAACTAAGGGTAAAATTGGATTTAAACAATTTTAGGTGGATGGAAATAATATTACATATTGAGGAAACATGGATTTGGATGATAAAATACTCCCCAGTAAATGCCAAAGTATAAACATTCTCAGATAAAAATGAGATTGTGATATTTCCCTTACCTTAGGTCTGATTTGCTTCGTAAGTGTCCGAACCTCCTGTATAATGATTTAAATAATGTTATTGACTTATTACAGAATCATATTCATTGTTATTATATCATATACGGTTCACTTATGACTTTATATTACCCGTTATTTTGTAAATTCATGTTAAAGTAGCGTTTTGGGTAAAATCGTCTCATTTGTCGTTCGTGTTTTAACTTGTAATTATTCATATGATTACTTAGATCATTATTACTTAATTATAGAATATAAAAAATGATTTATATATAATATATATTCATAATATACATATATATAATGGATCAATAAATGGAAAGAAATACACCGTTCATGGAGACGGTAGGCCGTACATACGCATGAACGCTATTTTCTTTTCATTATTGAATTGAGTGGAATTAAGTAGATGAAATAAATATATATACACATAAATCCAGTAGCTTTATAATGTCATATATTTCATTATTATTTCTTATATATACTTTATAATCATTCTTAAATGGTTAACATGGAGAATGAATCTCATCGCGTCGTGGAGACGGTAGTCCGTACGTACGCACGAGCGATGATATCATTTCCATAATTATTGAATTGAATTGGAGTGGATGATAAAATATATAAGAATCAATATTATGTTCTAATAACTATGTATATTTATTCTTTACACCATTATACCCATCCATGTAAGGTGGTGGTGGAAAATAGATTACACCACGGCGTGGAGACGGTATTCCGTACGTACGCACGCGCGGTGATTTCTTTTTCCGTAGGATGGATAGATGGTGAAATAGGGTTGTTTAATACTTATAATAAAATATCCATATACGAGTGATACTGATGTTATTACTTCATAATGAAACAACCTAAGAAGAAGAAGTGGAAGAAGAAATAAAGGTGAAATAATCGGTAACAGAAATTACCTCTTCTTTGAAGTGCTTCTTTGAGACCTCATTTTATGGCACTAAAATGGGTCTTTGAAGAAGACCAGAACCTCTAGGATGTTTCTAGGGAAGTGGAGAAGAGAATTTGGCAGGGGTTATCCGAGATTGAAGGCTCAAAGTTGTGTGAGGAGGAGAGGGAGGAGGTTCCCTTTTATAAGGGAGGAGAGGGGTACCTTTTGAATAACTAAAAATATTATTTCATTATAAAGTCAATTTCGGTTTTAAATAGCTTCAAATTGATATATTTAGAAGCTAAGGTGGGGATGGGTCCAAATCCTATCATCCAATATAATTTAGACAAGTTTAGGTTCCTATTTTTATCATTTAGATTTAACATTAAGTTAAATAATTTTACTTTTACCGTGTCTTCTTGTGTTCTTACACTATAAGGTTAATAAACATACTATAAGAAGCCAAAAGAACCCCAAATTTTTTATTATTAATATATATAACCTTATCTAAGTCATTTGTCCGATCCTTAGATTTTTAGAAATAAAATAACAATTAATAATATAATATTTGTTTTAAAAACTATTTTATGTCAATTTTGACACTATTTAGTAATTGATTTTTGTGAAAATCATAACAGAATGATAAGTTCGAAAAATGTTAATTAAATCAATAATAACATGTCATATTAACCTATAAAATTAGTGTAATTCATAAAAAGTCTCAAATTACATTTATTTGGGTATTTATAACATCAATTATGTCAATATTTCATTAATAAGATAATTACTGCATCATCTTTGTGTCATAATAAATGATAATTATTTAATCCCTAAAAATTCCAAATAAATTCCTATGATATAGATAATTGTATTAGATTTCTTGAGACTATTCATGTTCGAAGTTTCATGAAGTTTATCACTAGAATAAAATTATTATACTTATATAATTTAAGACAGTGACATGTTGTCACATTCTTTGGTTTTAATAATAATTAAATTATTTTCATTGACAAAATTTAATTAAATGAATCTAATAAAACCCTTAGGTGATATGGGTCTACTTTTAGTCATCCAATAGGATTTTGACATTTTTTAGGGTAATTTTAAAATATTATATTTACCCTTAATTACCCGATTTACCTTTAACTATGGTAAATAAAATTTACCGTAGTTACTATTCATAATTTCCAAAAATAAAAAGTAGCATATTAACATAATTTGGACCCACTGATTCCAAATATGGAATCCATTTTTCCAAATTCAATACACAAATGATGCAGAAATTAAATTAAAATTAATCCCGTTGTCGAAAGAAAACGGGTTTTTCTTTAAAACATTGCAAAAGATTGAATTGATTTAACCTACGAATTCAAGGTAAAATCATTGCTAATGACATACATTATATTAAATGGTAAAAATTTATTCTATTTATACTTTAAAACCATTCAATATTATAATTTAACCACATAAGATATTATGATGAAAAAAGTTGTTTTTAATTAAAATAGAGCACGTTTTTACTATTCATTAAAATATGAAAGTTATCGGAAAAATATCAAAACTTTATCTAATGTAAATTTTTATATCCTGATTCAAAAGAAGAATTTTATTTTGTCAAATTTAACATATAAACATATCAAAAACTATATTTAAAGTGGGTGTGCCCTTAAAAGGCGGCAAAACTGCATTTTTTGAAAAATACTTATTTTACCCGAAAAATTTATTTTGTTCTTATACCATGTTCTAGAAATGTGTAAGATGAATGATAATGTTATAAAATTCAAAATTTAGTTAACACTATTCATAACGGCTAGTTCATGACAACATTATAATAATATATCGTTGTTTATTAAAACCCAGTATTGCGCACAACACACGCTATCGAGGAAGGTCGCGATTGCATGTAATGCAAGCCAAGTCAGGGTTGCGTGTTGTGAAAGAATCCTTCGTTGTTTCGTATAACATAATCCAACCATATTTCATTTATACATTGAATATATATATATACTCAATGTTGCGTAAAATAACTATTATCAAAATTGTGTGTAACACGATCCAAGAATAGTGTTGCATATACTGCAAGCTAATACGTTGTTGCGTATAGCGCAAGGTAATATTTGTGTAGAATACAACACAAGAAATTAATGAAATTAAAAGAATATTTTTCATAAAATCTCAGGGTGTTACATTCTAGCCCCCTTAAAATGAATTTCTCCCTCGAAATTCGTTGGGGTTATAAATGGTTTACTATTCGAAAGTTTCTTTAATAGAAACCCACATCGTAAAAAGGAATACCAAAACCAATCATTAAAAACAAAATTATGAAACGTAACGGTTACCCAAATAAACTAATCACTGAGTTTCCACATAGGTGAAAATATGGATATGGAAGAGAAATCTAACCATCATGTTCGGATTGAGAGTGGTAGAGAACATGGCTATGGAAAAGCTAGCAATCACAAATCCATAAATTTGTGACGATATAAGGTACCATCTGATTAATCAGATATAAGAGCACTAGGACATCATTTTTGGTCTTCAAGATCGTTTCCCTAAAGTTGAAGAATTTGAATTAGAATAAATACTTACTTTATTTTGGTACAATCTCACTGTTGTTCGTGCCTTAAACAATTTCCACTTCATCTCTTAAATAAATGAAGTTGAATTTGTTATTCATGAAGTGTTAGCAGAACGGGTCATTCCATCTATTTCAAACAAAAGGTTAGAAAAATTTATAAGTCCATCATATGGTTAATCGTATATGGTTTCAAAAATGAATTTATACTTCATATATCATACCGCTTAATAAAATAAAACTAGTTTCTACTAACCAGGGACTTCCTGTAGGTCAGTGGTAGGCAATAAAGGTCAGTCGCACTTCGGTTGTGAGTTCGATTCCCACAGCCTTGTCCGACGCGATGGGTTGTCGCCCGTCCTGCAGGTTGTCCTTTTTCTAAAGCTATATTACTATAACATCCCATCAATAATATCGAAAAACGTTTTATCCTAACTTATGTCCAACATAATCCATTCTAATATTTAGGCTTATCTAAAATACTTCGGTCCAAGCTCATAGTATAAAGAAAATGATTACTTGAAATGTCACAGAACAATCACGTGAATGCCATCATTTATCCCCCCATATATCATAAGATATATCTTGTTGGTCAAATGTGAATACCTTAATCATGCATTCTCTTGAAGAATGAATACCCATTGAAACTTAGTGAAAACATGAATGCAGTTAAAAGTTAACACTTTCCACATACCAAAATCAAAAAATTCTATATACTCAAACCATGATATAATCTTCTCCTTATATCAGTCATGAGCTCATGAATACTGTCAAACATTTAATTTTCTCCTTATCCCTTCATTATGCGCATATAATCTACATTCCAAAAATATATGAATAACCTTTCATGGATACTGGTAACATTAATCATACACTTTCAAAACTCAAGGAAAGACAACAGTATAACAATCCATAGATGTCTCTTTATTCCATAGTAGCATGAGATTACTTATACAACATTACACATGATAAACATGTAATCATTCCACTACATTCTTAAACCATTGACCGAGCTTCAACAATTCTTTCATCTCACATATCATTTGTAGTCTCTTCATCATCATCCACATAAATACTACCCATACGACCATACTGATTCTCTTCATGAGAATTTCCCTTAGGGAATTGGTTTGCATAATTCCCGTACATTCCACATTTAGAACATTTAACCATTGTTGATGTCGTAGCAATACCATTATCCTCATCCCGGGTGTTAACTGAACCTTTTCCTTTGCACTTACTGGATTTGTGTCCTTCTTTTCCACACCCAAAGAATCCTACAGTTCCTTTGAAACATTCTCCTTGATGCCTCATCCAACATGATTTACATAGGGGAAATTGAACTTTCTTTCCTCTATGATCATCATGAAACTCCATCTTTCTCTTATTAGACGAGTCAGGAAACTTACCAAATTTTACTTTATTGATCATATTATGAGATTGCTGATTCGGCATAATAATGATGTTTGGACTTCCAAATCCCATTTCATTTGGTTTCTCATGAATAATATCATTCCATTGTCCATAATATCCTCCATTATCGTGAATTATCTTGTTTCCATCCATTTTATGAAACCCAAAAAGAATAGTGTGAGAGGAAAAAATCATAATAAAGGGGGAGTAACTTCAATATCTAACATCTTTGGTTTAATCTAATTTCGTTACCATAGTTCAAGGACTATATCTTATACGTATACTTATCCTTAGGGACATCCCTAGACATACCTTAGAAATATCTCTAGGGATCTCACTAACGTTTTCGAATCCTAGTTTCCAAAGGTTGACTAAACCTTTCCTCTGATACCAACTGTAGAGACCCGAAGCTTGACGTACATTGACATTACATTACATTTTCGGAATACTTAGTACATAACAAAAACACACACGAAAGGATTGTAATAGTTTAGTGTATTTGGAAACTAGGAACGTAATCTTCTAATCGTGGTGAAAGATCTTCAATATCTCCCATAAAGATCTTCCTTTTTTTACCTAAAAACCATTCTTTATATCCTGGGGAAAAGAAAACATAAAAGGGTGAGCTCAAATGCTCAGTAAGGGTAACCAAAAGAAATATCAATCACATCATATTCATAAGAACATAACATTTTGGAAATCTTAACCTGAAAAAGAGATCATAATTTCATAACATGGAATAAATCATGGCAGTGAAATGTAATCACAATAATCATAACTTAAAACATGAAACTTTGTGGCATTCACACATAATCCTAGAGAATAATTTCTTGTTAGTCAAGACTCATTGCCAAGACTATATTAGTGGACAAAGTCCCTTTCTGAACCGAGTCACCCTCGTTTCAGTCCTGTTTCACTGAACCGGTATAACCTACCGTTACATCCATGTCTATCTCATGAGATATAAAATCTTTACCCAATGCATTGGAGGGAGATATAGGTCCCACCCATCTCATAATGATACCATTCTTATGTGTGTCACAAAATCTTAAAAAGTACACCATTACATAACCCATGTATTCATAAAAAAATTCATATAAGATAAAGGAATTCATAAAAATAATTCCATCACAACATAATCAAATCAATGTAATAATAAGGATAAAAGCAGAACCCTTTATTATCTTAGATGGAAAATAATTTTGATAAAACACTTGAACTCCATTCTTGAGGAAAATATCCTTTCTTCTTCAAAAACACTTTTCCTTTCTTAACATGTCTTACAATTATAAACTAAAAGAAGTTTATTAAAATAAAATTTAGAACTTGTAAAGGAATCTTCTTGGAAATAATGTTTTAAAATCCATTCATGCCGTATAAGTTAGGAAAAACATTCTTCGTACTTTTGTCGGAAAAGTCAAAAAGTACCTCGTACGAAAAACGACAAAAGATTCCTTTCATATCCTTTACTAAAAACTCACCTAAGGGTAATATTGGATTTAAAAAATTGTAGGTGGATGGAAATAATATTACATATTGAAGAAACATGGATTTGGATGATAAAATACTCCCCAGTAAATGCCAAAGTATATACAATCTCAGATAAAAATGAGATTGTGATATTTCCCTTACCTTAGGTCCGATTTGCTTCGTAAGTGTCCGAAACTCCTGTATAATGATTTAAAGAATGTAATTTACTTATTATAGAATCATATTCATTGTTATTATATGATATACGGTTCACTTATGACTTTATATTACCCGTTCTTTTGTAAATTCATGTTAAAGTAGCGTTTTGGGTAAAATCGTCTCATTTGTCGTTCGTGTTTTAACTTGTAATTATTCATATGATTACTCAGATCATTATAACTTAATTATAGAATATAAAACATGATTTATATACAATATATATTCATAATATACATATATATAATGGATCGATAAATGGAAAGAAATACACCGTTCATGGAGACGGTAGGCCGTACGTACGCATGAACGCTGTTTTCTTTTCGTTATTGAATTGAGTGGAATTAAGTAGATGACATAAATATATATACACATAAATACAGTAGCTTTATAATGTCATATATTTCATTATTATTTCTTATATATACTTTATAATCATTCTTAAATGGTTAACATGGAGAATGAATCTCATCGCGTCGTGGAGACGGTAGTCCGTACGTACGCACGAGCGATGATATCATTTCCATAATTATTGAATTGAATTGGAGTAGATGATACAATATATCAGAATCAATATGATGTTCTAATAACTATGTATAGTTATTCTTTACAACATTATACCCATCCATGTAAGGTGGTGGTGGAAAATAGATTACACCATGGCGTGGAGACGGTATTCCATACGTACGCACGCGCGGTGATTTCTTTTTCCGTAGGATGGATAGATGGTGAAATAGGGTTGTTTCATACTTATAATAACATATCCGTATATGAGTGATACTGATGTTATTACTTCATAATGAAACAACCTAAGAAGAAGAAGTGGATGAAGAAATAAAGGTGAAAGAATCGTTAACAGAAATTACCTCTTCTTTGAAGTGCTTCTTTGACACCTCCTTTTAGGGCACTAAAATGGGTCTTTTAAGAAGAACAAGACCTCTATGATATTTCTAGGGAAGTGGAGAATAGAATTTGGCAGGGGTTGGCCGAGCTTGAAGGCTCAAAGTTGTGTGAGGAAGAGAGGGAGGAGGTGCCCTTTTATAAGGGAGGAGAGGGGTACCTTTGGAATAACAAAAAATATTATTTTATTATAAAGTCAATTTCGGTTTTAAATATCTCCAAATTGATATATTTATAATCTAAGGTGGGTATGGGTCGAAATCCTATCATCCAATAGAATTTAGACAAGTTTAGGTTCGTATTTTAACCTTATCATTTAGATTTAACATTAAGTTAAATAATTTTACTTTTACCGTGTCTTCTTGTGTTCTTACACTATAAGGTTAATAAACTTACTATAAGAAGCCAAACGAACCCCAAATTGTTTATTATTAATATATATAACCTTATCTAAGTCATTTGGCCGAACCTTATATTTTTAGAAATAAAATAACAATTAATAATATAATATTTGTTTTAAAAACTATTATATGTCAATTTTGACACTATTTAGTAATTGATTTTTGTGAAAATCATAACAGAATGATAGGTTCGAACAATGTTAATTAAATCAATAATAACATGTCATATTAACCTATAAAATTAGTGTAATTCATAAAAAGTCTCAAATTACATTTATTTGGGTATTTATAACATCAATTATGTCAATATTTCATTAATAAGATAATTACTGCATTATCTTTGTGTCATAATAAATGATAATTATTTAATCCCTAAAAATTCTAAATAAATTACTATGATGTAGATAATTGTATTAGATTTCTGGATACTATTCATGTTCGAAGATTCATGAAGTTTATAACTAGATTAAAATTATTATACTTATATAATTTAAGAAAGTGACATGTTGTCACATTCTTTGGTTTTAATAATAATTAAATTATTTTCATTGACAAAATTTAATTAAATGAATCTAATACAACCCTTAAGTGATATGGGTCGACTTTTAGTCATCCAATAGGATTTTTACATTTGTTAGGGTAATTTTAAAATATTATATTTACCCTTAATTGAACGATTTACCTTTAACTATGGTGATTAAAATTTACCGTAGTTACTATTCATAATTTCCAAAAATAAAAAGTAGCTTATTAACATAATTTGGACCCACTGATTCAAAATATGGAATCCATTTTTCCAAATTCAATACACAAAAGATGCATAAATTAAATTAAAATTAATCCCGTTGTCGAAAGAAAACAGGTTTTTCTTTAAAACATTGCAAAAGATTGAATTGATTTAACCTACGAATTCAAGGTAAAATCAATGCTAATGACATAAATTATATTAAATGGTAAAAATATATTCTATTTATACTTTAAAACCATTCAATATTATAATTTAACCACATAAGTTATTACGATGAAAAATGTTGTTTTTAATTAAAATATAGCACGTTTTTACTATTCATTAAAATATGAATGTTATCGGAAAAATATCAAAACTTTATCTAATGTAAATTTTTATATCCTGATTCAAAATAAGAATTTTATTTTGTCAAATTGAACATATAAACATATCAAAAACTAGATTTAATGTGGGTGCGCCATCAAAAGGCGGCAAAACTGCATTTTTTGAAAAATACTTATTTTACCCGAAAAAATATTTTGTTCTTATACCATGTTCTAGAAATGTGTAAGATGAATAATAATGTTATAAAATTAAAAATTTCGTTAACACTATTCATAACGGCTAGTTCATGACAATATTATAATAATATATCGTTGTTTATTAAAACCCAGTATTGCGCACAACACACGCTATCGAGGAAGGTCGCGATTGCGTGTAATGCAAGCCAAGTCAGGGTTGCATGTTGTGAAAGAATCTTTCGTTGTTTCGTATAACATAATCCAACCATATTTCATTTATACATTGAATATATATATATATACTCAATGTTGCGTAAAAATAACTATTATCCAAATTGTGTGTAACACGATCTAAGAATAGTGTTGCGTATACTGCAAGCTAATACGGTGTTGCGTATAGCGCAAGGTAATCTTGGTGTAGAATACAACACAAGACATTAATTAAATTAAAAGAATATTTTTCATAAAATCTCTGGGTGTTACAATATGATCCTCTTATATCATTTTGTAAAAAATATTTCAGTATTACCATTGTTTCGGGTGTTAACAACTTCATTTTCCAATGAATTTTTTATTGTGTAAGTCACATTTTTTATGAATTGGATTTATTTAATTATTTTATAGAATTAAATAATCTTAATAATTAATTTTTACTCATCACATAAATTTTATAATCATTCTTAAATGATTAACGTAGAGAATAAGTCTCACCGTATCGTAGATATGGTAAGTCGTACGTACACGAACGAGCAACGATATCATTCCCAAGATTGTTAAATGGTAAAAAATTGGATGTTATATTAATTATAAATAATAATTATAATGTTATATTTTTTATTTATATCCATTATAATAATCATTATACCCATCCAAATAAAGTAGTGTTGAATAAAAAATTTCACCCTGGCATAGAGATGGTAAGCCGTAAATATGCACACATGGTGATATTGTTATTTTACGGATGGATAAATGGAAGAATATGATTGTTACATTAATATAATAACATATTAGCAAGTATATGATACTTTAGTTTTTAATTTGGTTTAGAAACAACATAGTAAGACGAAGTTGAAGAAGAAAAGAAATTGAATGTAATTGGTAAAACAATTACCTCTTCTTTGAGCGTCTCCTTTTGATTTGCACAAAATGGCTCCATCGGTTGTATTTCATCCGAAAGTATGGCCTCTATGATGAAGTGATGGATTTGATATGATAATTGGATATGGTTTTGATGAAAAATATGGCTTTAGAGGTGTGAATAAAAGATAAGTAGAGGTGTCCATTTATAACATTTGGAAGGGGAACTTTTGGAAACTCCAAAACTATTAATTTATCAAAAATTCATTTTCAGTTTAAAATAGCTCCAAAGTGTGTAATTTCATGTATATGATGATTATGAGTCTAAATATTCACATAAAATTAATTTTAGACGAGTTTCTCTTAAAAAATAAACCTTTCATTTTGGGATTAATCCTTTGTTAAATAGTTTAACTCTAACCATGTACACTTGTATTTTTGTACTATAGGGTTAATATATTTACAATAAAACTCCAATAGAACCTCAATTTGATCATTTATGACCTTTATAAAAATATACATGTTAGTTTTCCAAAGATGATATTTTCTTTGAATTTTATAAAATTTAATAAAATATTTTTTATCTTAATGTATCATTTATGTCAATTTTGATACTATTAAATATGAGCATTTCTAAAACTATTAAAACAACATGATAAATTCTAATAAATACTTTAAATATGTTAATAACATTTCTATGTTATCTATAAAATTATTTTATGTCATTAATTAAGTAAAATTATATTTAGTTTAATATTTTTAATATCATTTCATTGATTCTTCCTTTAATAATTTGAATAATGCATCATTAGTATGTCACCATTTAATTTAATTATTTATTTCCTAAAAATTTAAATAAATTAAATTTATGAATATAAACCTATTATATTTCAAAATACTATATATATTCTTCCATATCACTTATATGACATCAAATTAAAAATGACATAGTTATTAAATTTTTAATATGACATGTTTCACTCTTCTTTAAATAAAATATAATAAATGTTTTAGTCGAACGAAAGTGGCTTAAAAAGGTTAATATTTTCAACATAAGTGTTGATTTAGATTGAAAAAACACTTATAAATGTAATTAGGACAATTTTTAGTGTATTATTATGTTATACTAATATTATTTTTACCTTTAATAACCACATTTACCTTTCACCGTGGTAAATAAAATCCAAAAGATAGTATTCACCAAAAATTATGTTGATCCTATTAGAAATAATTTTTCATACTTATTAGAACCATGTATGTTTATTTTCAAAATCCAATTCACATAAGTGGTAAAATTATGATTATTAAAAATCTGTATTTGAGGTTAGAAGGTGGGTAAAGGAGATGTTCAAAAGTTAAATAAATCTTTATATATAATACTATTTGAAAAATGATTCCAATGAACAAAATAGGAATAATATATTTATTATACATAAATTGTGACTTTAAAATAAATTTAAATTTAAATAATTACTTAATTGAAAGATTCATTTTTTAACAAAATGCATTATATTTCACTATTCATTAAAATTTGAAACTTTTATAAAAAATACAAAAAATTCACCCTAAACAAATTTCGATGATTTGAATTCAAAAATGAATCCTATTTTGAAAAATAAAATTTATAAATTTCATAATTCGTTTAATACAATTGATAACCATTTGTTAAAATGGCTAGTTTAATTTTTCATGATGCGCTCGAACTCGGTGTTGTATGCATCAAAAGATATTAAATTATTTAAAAAGAAGCATACTGCGGAATGTTGGGGTGTTACATTCTTCCCTTCATAAAATAATTACATATTTTAAATTTCTATAATATCACTTCATAATGGTATTTTTTGGTCATTCATCATATTTTCTTCATTTCCCCATGTTCCCTCTTCCATTTTATGGTTTCCCCCAATGAAATTGTACAAGACAAGTCATCTGAAGTTTCAACACTTGTTCTATAGTTTCATGAATATTGATAGGATATTCACTAAAAATAGATTAGGTTCTAGATCTATTTATTCACATGTGAGTACATGCGTTGGTTTTGGAATGTATTTCCTTAATAGTGATACATGGAACACATCATAATCTATGGAGAGACTTGGTGGAATTTCCAAACAGTAACCTATAGCTCCAATTCATTTAAGAATTTCAAATGGTCTGATGTATTCGGAATATAATATAACCTTCTTACCAAATTGTATAACACCCTTCCATGGAGATACATTTAAAAAAACTTGATCTGATACTTGAAATTCCAAATAATTCATTTCTTTATCGACATAACTCCCTTTCCTACATTAGGTTGTTTTGATATGAGTCTGAATAGTCTATACCTTTTCATCATTTCCTCATCATGTTTTGGACCTATGAGTTTTATTTCACCATGATCATCCCAAAAAGATAGTCTATGAATCTCTTTCAATATAAAACTTTATATGATTCCATCTTAACACTTGAATGGAAGCTATTGTTATAGGATAATATTACTAAAGGTAAATACCGATACCACATTCCTTGAATATCAAGTGAGTAATATTTCAACACGTCTTCTAATGTTTGAATAGTAATTTTTTATTATACATTAGTTTTAGGGTGGTAGGAAATTCTCAAATGATGCTCAATATCTAGGGCCTTCTGAAGACCTTTCCAGAATCAAGATATAAAATAAGGTTCAATGTCAGAAACAATCGATTAGGGAACAAAATGAAGTCTTATTACTTTGTTAATGAAAATACTTTCTAACTATTCAAGTGGTAAATCTTCTCTTATAGAACGAAAATGTTCTTATTTGGTAAGATGATAAAAAATATCCCATATCTCATCATTTCTTATAGGATTATTTGGTATCCCCATGAAAAATTCCATTGTAATATCATCCCATTTACACACAGGTATAGAAAGAGATTTCATGACTCATCTAGGATGTTGCCTTCCATCATTCACTTGTTGTCAAACCCAAAATCTTGACACATAATCATAAATCTCCCTCTTTATTTTTTTAACCCAAAACGTTTCTTGAAATCCCTCTACATCTTACTGCCACCAGGGTGTATAGATAAATTTGAGCTATGATCATCATTGAATAATTCCCTTTTGAGGTCAGGTATATCTGGAACACAAACCATCTTCCAAAACTTGAAAATGCCATCTTCAAATACAAATTTAGTCAGTCTCCTATCATTATAAACATTAATTTTTTTTAAACTTCTCACCACTAGATTGTGGAATTTTTTTTCCTTTCTAGAAAATATGCTTTTGAAACAATTTGAAAATGTTGTGTTTGTTAACCTTCCGTGATAATTTTCTTATCCATATTTAATTGATCCATGAACATATTATCCCTTTAAACTCTATTTTATGTAGAACTCTATATCCCTTTATACTCAAAGCATCTGCACCTTATTTTCCTTCCTTTGAGGGTAGTGTATTGTGGAATCATAATCCTTTATTATCCCAAGCAATGTCATTTGTATCATGTTGAGTTGTTTTAGTGATAAAATATATTATAAACTCTTTTGATTATTATATATCTTACATATTTACCTCTTGAGATAATTTTTATATATCATTATAGTAAATATTACGACTTATAACTCAAGATAATGAGTTATAAAGTTCTGTCCATGAATTTTCAACTATCTTGATGCATTTGTGATAACCCTATCATTTGGTATAAGAACACAACCAAGTTGTTTCCATCATGAATTACTACAAATAAAAAAAATCATTACTAGATGGTGAATTAAAAATAGTATCATCGGATAATATTCTATTCAATTCTTCAAAACATTATACACACACTTTTTTTAAAAGAAATTTAACCCCTCTCCATGTGATCTTGGTTAATTGGTTTTCTAATCGAGTAATTTTTTTGACAAAATGCTGATAGTAAACTACTAAACTAATAAAATTGTGTAGCTCAGTTATACTCATCAGTGTTTTCCATCCCTATATAACGATGATTTTTCAGGATCAATAGATATTCCATCATTATATACAATATGGCCAAGAAAAGAGATTTCCTGAAGACATAATTCACACTTTCTAAGAATTCCATATACTTTATTTCTTTTAACTTTATTTATAATAATCTAAAAGTGGTCCTTATGGACCTAGTAACTTTTAGAGTATACTAAGATATCAACAATAAAAACTATGAATAAATGATCAATATATTCCTTGAACACTCTGATAGTTAGATATATGAAAACAGACAGTGCATTATTCAATCCAAATGGAATTTCTGTAAATTCATAACTACCATACCGGTTTAGGATTATAATCTTTGGAATATAATCCTTCTTTACACTCAATTCATGATTTCTAGAATGAAGGTAAATCTATGAAAAGTATTTATATCCATGAATTTGATCAAATAAATCATCAATGTGAGGTAGAGGATACTTGTTCATTATTGAAATAACATTTATTTCCCTATAGTCTATGCACAACCTCATTGATCTATCTTTCTTCTAAACAAAATTAATTGGGGATCCCCATAGAGAAACAAAATGGTTAATGAATCCTTGATTACTCAAAAAACCTAGTTGTTTCTTACACTATACTAATTCCACTGTATTCATTTTATATATAGTATTTGATATAGGCCTTGCATTAGGGATTAAATCAATAATAAATTCAAATTACTTTTTTGGATGATTTCTAGGTAAATCATCTGGAAATTCATCAATATATTCTAATAAAATAGCTAAATACTCAATTTGAATATTCCGTTTTTCATCCCTAGATGTTATTTCATCCTTCCCCCAAAAAATCTGATGTAGTAAAGCTATCGAGGGGTGGGTTTTGGTAATAATTACGTGATTATGTTTCAAATCTAAAGATAATGGAATCTACATTTTCCTAAAAAATAAAAACATCCTTCTTCATACAATAAATCTTTACATCATATTTTTATATCCAATCCATACAGAGGATTATATCAAAGTTCACCATAGGTAAGATCCTAATGTAAATAGATAAGTCACGTTTTTATGCCATAATGGGAACTCCCTAATATATAAATTTTTCAATGAGACTTCACTTTGGGATTATGACTAGAAACAACCTTTTTAATGTGAAATGGTAATATTTTATTTTTAAAGTAAAATGTGAAGATATAACGGAATACAAGGTTCTTAAATCTAATAAATATTTGGCTAAATTTGAAGAAATGATTATTGTACCTTCCACCACATCATTATGAACTTCAACCTCAATAGTTGTGATCGTAAAAACATGGTCTTTCATCCTGGGAGTTTTCGGGGGGAAATTTCCTTGACGCTTAGTACAATCATTTTCATAATTTTATAACTGATTATAATTATAGAATTGAAATTTGGTAGCTTATTTTTTCCGCTTCAAATCACAAGATTGGTGGCCTTTTTCAACACACATGTAACAAAATATCATCCCCCTTTGGCAAGAACTGGGTTGTTTCTTCCCAAAATTAATATAGGGTGGAATTTCAGTTTTTCCCTTCTTCCTCTTATTTATTTTTCAAGAGTGTTTAGTTTCTCTATTATTCTCTTGATTTACATTAATTTTATAAGACTTAGAGAATTCGTTTTATTTTCTGATAGCCCACGAGATAATATATTCATATGAAGATAAAGATTTTGAGACCAATTCTCATCAGAGAGATAGTTTTAAACCACCAAAGAGTCCATCAATCATACTTACTGGGTTAAATTTTTAGTCTACATTATACCTTCCTAACCATGTGAAGTTAGCTTCATATATTTCAACATTTTCATTATCCTTCTACCTCAGAGTCAGAAATTGCCTCTCCATATCCTCTCATTGATCATGAAGAATGTATTTTTCTAGGAAGAGTTATTTAAATTCCCTCATTTATATATTTTATACATCTTAAACCTCCTTTATATTATGAATTCATTTCCACCATTGATCTGAATCTCATAATATACGATAGACTTCCATAACAATTTTTCCTTTTCATTAATCCCGAAGGAAGAAATATTTTCTCTAAGAAACTTACCCATTTCTCAGCTAAAAATGGATTTGTTTTCCAATTTAATATTGGAGGGTTTTGTATCATGAAGCGCTCTAGCATTGTTTATCTATGTTGTGGATCAGGATTCTCCATATGGGTAAGGTTATTATTCATAACCTGTGTTAGTTTTCCCATTATATTTATAACATTTTCATCACTATTTGTATCACTATCTCCACTATCATTATATTTCATTAGAGGGATATCCATACATGGATTACATATCTTGATACATTTTATATTCCCTCCACTAGGTTCCATTTATAATCAATTTCTTACACAATATTAGGTTATGAATCATTGTGCATAATTCCAAACAAGTAAAACAGATAACTTAAATTGAAACATTTATGAATATCTAATCCATAATCATAAAAATGGTTTCTTTGGGGACATATTTTCTTTTAAATACATTATAATGGGTTTTAAAGAAAATGTGAATTATCCTAAAAATATCCCTTGGGAGTGTGAAACCAAGTGCGCATTAAGGCCCGTTGTTGTGTACCATGTTCCCCCGAGTTAGGATAGAAACACCTTATCGAAGTTATTACTCTTAGATTCATCTGTTCCAAACCACATCCACTTGTATTATCCAGATAAAAAGGTATTTTCTAGGAATACCCAAATAATATCTATTTTACCAAAATTCTATGATATTATTCTATACTTATCCTAAAATTGTATCTTAGGGTAATCTTCCCTAATCAAGGATTTTCATAATCTAATTTACAGGTTTTTCACTAAACATCCTTTAAAAAATCTATAACCCCCCATCCCCAATTACCTATATTCGGTGTATTATTTTATTACATTGGTATGATTACAAGAAATGAAATCCGTATGGACATATTAGTTTAGTAGCCTTGGAAAAACAATACATATACATAAGTTTTACATTACATATTGAAATGAAAAACACCATATTGTCTCCTTTTAATACACTCATATCCTTTACAATATCATTATAGATGAATCATTATATACATCTTCACATATTGGGGAATAATGAAATATATGAAATTGGTGAGCTCAGATGGTCGGTAAGGATAATCAATATAGCTGAAACTATCATAAATAAGCATAAAAGTTTAAGGCAAGGTATAAAACTAAAACACAAGCATTTTAAACATAATATTCTCCATAATATGGGAAAAATAAATGAAATAATTATTTTGAATCTTTTACATGGATATTCTATTAGTCTAATAATGACATATAATATCAATATGTAGTCATATAATGAGGAAATACATAATGTCGGACATCATAACCATACCGTCATGGCCTCACGACAAGACCATAAATAACCATACTGTCAAGGTCTCATGTGAAGATAATAGTTTTTCTAATGAGGCCTACTGATGCATATAGGGGATATATTGTTCCCCACCCATCACTTAATAAGTTTAATTCTATCCTCTTATGAAATGGGTAAAACATAACAAAAACATTCGTATTAAAAATTACATACCAAATGTTAATAATTTAACCATAAACCATGAATGGTATAAAAATAGCACATACCCAGTCAACTAAATCATAAAACCTTCCATACGAAATGAAATATTTTATTATAATCAATCAACTACAATTAAGGAACAAATTAATAATGGATGTTGACATATATGAAAATAATAAACTAAATTCATTAAAAGTCCTTGAGAGAAATATCCCATTTTTACTTTGAAATTATTTAAAAGATGTGAAATTATAAAATAATGCATTTTTTATGAAACTTTCCTTGTAATCTTTTAAGGGAAGATTCAACATGACAAGGCATTATGATGGGAGAAAATAGCCACTCACATTGTAAAAGTTTGAAAATATTATTTCATTAATTTGTCGAAAATGTTCATAAGGTACCTCATTTGGAAAATGACAGAAAGATTCCTTTAAAAACATATTAGAAAAATTAAAACATGTGTAAAATTACTTTAAAAAATTATATTATATTTTGAAATACATTTTATGAAACATCGACATGGATGATAAAGATGTCCCAATAGATAGGTAACTATAAACAACCTCAAATAATAATGAGATTGTGAAATTAACCCTTACCTTGTATATTTCTTTAGTCAAGGGTGCGTTAACCTCATGTATAATGGTTAAAACAAGGTATTAAATTATACCCGATCAATATCCCTATTTATGATATCATAAATTGAACTCTTATATTGTTTTGTTAATAATATTTAATTGTTACCATTGTTTCAAGGGCTGACTACTTTGTTTTCCTATACATGTTTTGTTGTGTAAGTCATGTTTCTTATGAATATGATATATTTAATTCATATATAGAAATAGGTAAAGTTAATAATTATTAATTTTAATCAAAATATAAATTATATAATCATTTTTTAATGGTTAACAAGGAGAATAAATCCCACCGCATTTTTGAGATGGTAGGTCGTATGTACACATGAGCAACAATATCATTTCCTTTATTGTTAAATTATATTAAATTGAATATAATATTTATTATAAATAATCATAATCATGATATATTAATTAGTTATAACCATTATACTCATCATTATACCAATCCAAATAAACTTGTGTTGAATAAAAAAATTATAGCACAACGTGGAGACGGTAAGCCTTATGTACACACACATGGTGATATTGTTATTTGAAGGATGGATTAATGGAGGTACATAGTTGTTATATAATTATAATGACATCTCATCATGTATATGATATTTTAGTTAATACTTTGGGGTAGAAAAAACTTAGAAATAAGAAGTAGAAGAAGAAAATAAATTGAATGGAATTGTAAAAACAATGACCTATTCTATAAGTGTCTTCTTTTGATTAGAAACAAATGATACCTTAGGATGCCTTTATACCCAATTTAGGACCTCTAGGATAAATTTAGGGTTGTTTATTGGATAATTGGTTATGGTTTGGTTGAGAAACAATTATTTATAGTGGTGAATAATGGAGAAGGAGAGATTCCCTTTTATAATAGAGGGGATGGGAAATTTTGGAAAGTCCTAACCTATCAATTTATTACAAATTGATTATCAATTTTATGTATATAAAAAGTGATTTATTTAGAGGATAATATGTTTATGGGTATAATCCCTCAAAACAAAAAAATTTAGACATTTTTAGGTAATATAATTAAAATTATATTTTCAGTTTAACCCTCAGTTAAACAGTTTAACTCTTAACGTGTCTACTAATCTTTTTATACTATAGGTTAAATATAGTAACTATAAAATTCTAAAATAAAATAAAATGGATAATTTATTACAAATGCAACATTATACTAGTTATTTTAATTAACTTTATATTTGAATTTATTTTATATAATTAAGTACATTATTATTTATTTGAAAGTATCATTTGTGTCAATTTTGATAATATTCAATATTTTCATTTTTGAAAATATCAAAACAACACAATAAATTACAACCAATACTTAAAATATTTCACTAACATGACTATATTATCTATAAAATATATTTATGTCTTTAATTAATTTATATTATAATTATTTTAATTTTTTAATATCATTTAATTGATTATTCCTTTAATAATACAAATACAACATCATTATTATGTAACCATTTAATTTAATTATTTATTTCATAAAACTATAAATAACTTACCATTATGTGAATATACATATTATATTTCTAAATACTATTTATCTTGTACCATATAAATTATGTTACCTCATTTTAAAAATAATATAAGTAATAAAATTTGAATATGACAGTTTAATTGTTTTTTAAATAGAATATATTAAAGGTCATAATATTACAAAAGTGGATTAAAAAGGATAGTACATTAATCATAAGGTTATAATTGGTTTAAAAACACTTATAAAACTATATTTGGAAATGTGTTAGGTTAATATTATATTATTGAATGACTGAAAATTTCTTTTTTATGTGATTTTCAAAGAAGCCGCTTTAAGGGAGAGTGGTAACGGGCGGGATACAAAATCAAACCATGCCTATTCGAAATTCAAAATTCAAAAAACTAACGGGACACAAAACCCAACACTATCATATCATAACGGTTGTCACCAACCAAGCGCACCGTAGAACATCATCACCAAGTCATCAGCCAAATTCACATCGCCTGCAACGAACATCATCAATTTTATTATAATGTTATTTTTACCATTAATTACCGTATTTACATTTTAACATTGGTAAATAAAATCCAAAAGTTATTATTCACTAAAAAATATTTTTATCCTATTAGACAACATTTCCCACAATAATCACATCTTTTTATGTCGGGTTTTTAAAATTAAATTTATAGAAGCGGTAAAATTACATTTATTACTAATTTGTAGATGTGTCTAGAATTTTGGAAAAGTCACGTTCAAGAGATGAATAAATTTTTTATTCATAATTCTTTTATAAAATTGATTTCAATGACCAATAATAGACTAATATATTTATTATGTTTCTATTGTTACTTTAAAATAAATTTAATTTAAAATAATTATAGAAACTAAAAATTCGGTTTCTAACAATAATTCAATATTTTTTACTATTCATTAAAAGATTAGACTTTTCAGAAAAATACAAAAAATTCGATCTAGGTTAATTTTAATTTTCTTAACTAAAAGATGAAGTCTATTCTAAAAAACAAAATTTAAAAATTTTGTAATTTGGTTAATACAATTCGGAACTATTTTTTAAATGGCTGGTATGATAGGTTTTGGTGTTCTTGAACTCGGTGTTGTGTGCAGCGCATGCTATTGAATTGTTTAAAAGGAATCATATTTTGGATGCTTGGGGTATTACATTTTTTTGTAGAATCAATCATAGAATTTTTCCTCACATGAGTTGTTAAAAGAGTGCCAGAAATATAAAGATATTTTGAAGGGTCATCCATAATATTTTCTACAAAAAAAAGTCAATAAGGGTTAGTATTCATATAAATGAAATTTATAAAGGCATCATGGAGAATAGTATGCATTCTGTGAGACATCAACCTGAAAAGCATCAGTATATGAATCACCAGTCTGTGAAGCATAAAAATTGCCTCATGGAAGACCTTATCAATACATGGGAATCAATGAGTCATAAATGAGGTAACATTTTATGGAGATGACATTGAGTTCAAGGAAAATTCATCCATAGATGATAAAGATACACAAAGTTTAGAGAACTATGGGAGTCTGGACAATTTAAGTTCATAGATAAGCACGCTAAATAAAAATGAGGTTAATTCCAATATTTATTATCATGTTACCCTATATGGGTCCACATGCATATTGCAAAGAGGGTCAAAATAGGACCGATTTATTAATCAAATTCATCTCCTTTTCATTTATATTGGACACAATTCTGAAGGGGGGATTTGAACTATCCAAAAAACTCTTCATATAAGGTAAAAATAATTTCATGAATTATTTATGGTTAAAAAAACACGAAGAAGAATGTTTTGAATAAAATGAAAATGAAAATTCACAATGGAAGCGTTTATTACTCATAGTAACTCACTATGTGGACCACTAATCCACTTGTAATACTACAAATGAAAGTTTATGTGATGGGTCAGTGTTTCTCATCCCTCGAAAATGATTAATTGTTTGTGGGATCGAAAAGTGATTCATATCCTCTAATAACGATAATTATTTTGGGTCTTGGACTCAATTTTGTATCCCCTCAAATGATTTATCATTTACAGGCCTGGATGGGTTTATGTCCCCCAAAAAATAAATATTTTGTGATCCTGGATGTCTTTATCAGGTTCCCTAAAAAAATCCATTTGATCGATCATGGACAACTGGCTATCCCAGTAAGGGAATCCCTAAATACCTCTATAAAACCCCCAAGGGGACATGAAGAGACATGTATGAAATGTGGTGTAATGGTAGGGGAGGTCTCGATTCCTAGCTGGTAAATTTACCACATAAGATAATGGTAGAAGGTGTATTTTCCCAACAATTTGAAAACCCAAACATATTTTCTTATTCAAATCTATGAATCATAAAGAGATTGTCTCCATATGGCCCATATTCCTATATAGAAAAGTACTATAGATAAAAAAGTCAAACCTGCATAAAGAAGTTCTATTTGGAGGAAACCTAAACTTGTGTAGCAATGTGCTATGATGGTGGAACCAACTCTGATGTAGAAAAAAAATTATAAGGATAGAACCCCACCTCATATAAAAAAGTATACGTGGAGTGACACATCCTAGTGTGTTCTGTCCTCCCCCTATGATGAATTTCCACTACTATAGCAGTCATCCCCAACTTTTTCATTTTGATAATGATTTTATTTCTGTTTTATGTGGAGTTTTAAGCCCTTAATGGGCCTCCATTTCGGGTATTTGACCAAGGAATATTCATGAACCACCTGATCCATGTGATCAAATCACATAACACACCAACATGTCCTCTTGAGTGTGAATACCCATAATAAATGAGGTCATTTTATTAAACTACTTAAAAGGGGATTCACATAATTTTCGCAAGCGTACAATACCATGGTAATGAGGGTCTCATGCATAGTGGTAGTTCTAGGGACTCCATGTTTCTGAGATAGGGGGAGATACATGAATTTTCATTTGATGAAGACTAATTATGCATTCTTCTCCTATCCTTTATGAAATCGATAGCAGGGAATCCCTCATATAGTAATCCCCTAGCCTTTATTATGGGATTCTGTAAAACTCATCCCCTTATTCTAAATGGGTTATGAAAACAAATAATGATATGGGCATCCCCAAATGATTTCTCTCTCACAAAAACTTATCTATGTTACCACAAAAATCATTGAGATAGGCACTTAAACGCCCCATCTCCCTATCATCAGGATAGAGGTATCAAAACAAGAGAGGTGATGTGTATTAAACCTCTCCCCCTTTCCTTCATCCTTTGGTACCCATCCACATCCACCATCATACAAGTAAGATTGTGTGGTTCCTAGATATACCACATCCTTTTTTTTCTCACACCAACCTTCACTCATGTACGATTAGTTGTTAGTTCCATTCATGATTACTGAACTATCCCTGTAATATGGGAATCTAGATAATTGTAATCCCTAATAAAATCTCCAAATCACCATGAGTTGAGATATTCGTCAAGATTGTAGAATCATGGGACCCCTATTTGATGTAATCCCTGAAACCATATCGTCATCCTCTCAAAGGGCCATATTACATGATATGAAAACCCTCAAAGGTCCATATTCCCAAAGAAAAAAGAAAATGGACCTCCCAAATAGGTGTAATCCCAAACCCATTCTAACTATGGGTTCTTTGATTCTAGAATAACAAGGATAAATAGGAATCCTCCATGAGGTTCAAATATAACAACCAAATTCATCCTACTATTATCTGGTGCCCATTCCCAGTAGATTCCCATTAAACATAGAGGGACACATTTTATTTGGTACCCCTTTCATCGCCATACATATTGGGACATACTCCCTGGTATGATCATGCCACCACCTAGGAGACCACAACATTTCGATGTCATTTAGGCCTCTTCTATGTGTGTCCCACATGATCATTTGATAAGAACCTTCATCCTAGATTCCCTTGCCGAATGATTCTAAATTTTATAGTTCAATCCTTATCACATGAACTTAAATGGTATTATCTGTCCCATTATGTGGAACAAAACTATATAGGTTGTGATTCAATTAAAATTGATAAATAGGAAGCCCCTTTTATGGTTCTAATACCCAAATCAAAATAATTCATATCTCCCTGGATGATGTAAATTCTAGAGTTCCACATTTTATGGAATAACACTATAATTTTAATGAAAAATGGTGTAAGATTGTATAATCAGTTGCTAAAATGGTACCATTCATGGAGATCCTCGTATACATAAAGATATCTCCATCAATAGAGATTATCATATACAGAAAAATGATTAGAAATTCCCACATGTTAATAATTGATCGTAAAATCACGGGTGACCCATGTCATATGTTGGAATGAACAAAGGATTGATGAAGATTTCAAAAATAAAATCTATAATTGAGTATCGTAACAGGAAATGATTCCCCCAAAAATGTGTGTGATTTTCCTGAACTCCAATCATCTCAGCCAGTCTCTCTTTTTATGTATCATTGGCCAAGTTCTATAATGAACCCATACCTTAAGAAAATAGTTCCATGAGTCTTTATAGATATAAGAACCATTAGGTGTTTCTAATTTCACAAACAATCCCCAATAGAATCTTACCCATCATAAATGGTTCTGAAATGAAATAGAGAATCTACCATGAATGATTCTGAATATTCAGACCCTAAAATCATTCATACTAGGTTACATGATATTTAATAAAAAACAATGATATTCCATGTTTTAATTATATTCCATGTTATTATGTTATGATATCAGGTTTTGTTGGATTTTAATTATACTATTCCATTCCAGGTTTTGTTATCGTTTTTTTGTTATTATGTTTTTATTTAATGAAATGTAATATTACATCATATTTTAGGTTTTTCACTAATGGTACCTTAATTTTTTTATCCAATATTTCTAACTTACTCATTTACCCTCCAATTTATGATCTCATAATAACGATTGTTACATATGTTTCCATTACTAAGAATTTTATCTCACCCCATTCTTATGTTTACATTTGCCTCGGTTATGAAGATCATTATTTAATATGTGATTTCAATGAGAGGGTCTAGAGAGGCGTGATAGTGGAGAAATGTAAAAAAATGTTATAAAATAATATGTTTTTGTACCTGGTCCCCATGAAGCTAAACCTTTCATTCTTTTTCCTATGTGTCCATTTTTTATATGTATTTATTTAACCATGGAATTAGCTTAATATTTATATATTTTTTTATAGTGTCTCTATAGTACTCATTTGACTAAATTCATTATAGTTTAATTGTATAGAACAATGTTGAAATAAACTAAATATATTTTAACATGAATAATCTCAATTAAACTAATCAAGTGAATCTAAAAAATTGACAATGATCATTTGAATCATTCTATATGTGTAAAAAAAATAGTTGGTTGGAATGTCACAGATATCGTACTGGACCACCTAATAGTTTCATGTATGAATTAGATAGATTAACACAATATAACAAGGATGTATATATCATGTAGTTTAAGACCTTGTGAATAAGACCATGTGCTGTGTATTATTACATATTGCAATAGTAACGCATGTATTATTTATTTTATGATCTTGTGGCAAAAACTAACTTGTCATTCTGTTATGTTCTATGCAACGAGGTCCCTAACTATGTAGTTTAATGTCTTATAGGGAGTATTTAGTGTTGCGTAGTTTAACATCACACTACATGGAATATCATTTCATAGTTAAACATCATGTGAACAAAATAGTTTATAATTAAATTAAGATTATACAAATTCATTTTTTGTGGAACCATCCATTACTGGAGGGTGGTGTTATCTGTTCCCCATCATTTATGGAATAACCCCCATTAGAGTAGGCCTTGTGTATTGTGTAAGGTACCTCATATTTTTTTAGATTTTGTTGCTTATTTAACAATATCATTGGAGTAATAATAGGAAACTATAGTTCTCCTTTTATGAATTAATGGAGAGATACAATTTCTTAAAGACTCATGCTACCAAATTTTGATTAATTGACTGATTTTTAAAGTGTACAAAAATATTTAACATCAAGATTACCTAGTTTTTTATAATTATTGTTAGTGTTCATCCTTGGATAGTATATTTTATATAGATACCTGAAAATTAATTAGTATTACATCGATGGGAAAAACAACTTATACACCATACTATAATAATGAAGATTTCAAAAACACAAATCCAGTGTTTTCATTATTACATTTTAAATAGATATAAGATATTACATCACCACAGATCAATCATATAAGTTGTCATACCAAATGAATACATTCTTGATTCATATATTACATTTAAAATATTAGACCATATCATAATTTATATTTTTTAACAGTGAAATCATTCAAATAATCCTTCATCAAATCACGGGGAACAGAAAAAATAAATGGGGAGATAAGATACTAAGTAAGGGTTATATATAGTTAAAGTTATTTGGAATAAATAAGACATAATAGATATGGTAGTGTCTATAATCAAAATACATTTAATTCAATGAAAAAAATAGTTCAAATTACATCATTTACTATTACCAATATATTAATCACATGGATAATAGAATTTTTTTTATCAATAATGAAAATAAAAAATCCAATACACACATTATCGTAACCTCAAGGCCTCGATAAAGATATAAATAATCATTCCATCACTGTCGTAGCCTATCCATTCATAATAAATGGGTTGGAGTAAAATAGATATCTCTATAATATGGAATGTCTATTGTTTATACAAATGATACATGTAGAATCATGAAGGGTCTATATATAAATAAAAAAAACCATAACATTATCATCCAATTATCTCCTTATATATTGAATTATCAATATAATTCATTCTCAAAATTTCTTATAAATCAAAAAATTTATGTATTGAAAAATGAATAAAAATATTTCCTTGGTAATGTAAATAATATTCATAATATGATTTCTTCAAATGATACCATATGTATAAATATTATGCGGTTACGACAACATCAAAATAGTAGAAATAATTATATATAAATCCATGATACATAAAATATTGGCATATATAAGAAAATAAAGTCTAATGAAATGATGCATTGTGACTAGGAATGTGATCAGGAGAATGATAATAACCACAAAACACTAAATTAATAATTCATAGAAAAATAAATTCAATTAAAAAAATGAATTTTTTATAAAACCAATCATTTTATAAATAAAAAATAAAATAGAAGAAAAAAATTTAAAATAAAATTCATGTATGTCGTGTAAGAATGGTTTTATAGATCACTTTCAAAATTCTATTCATTATATTATGAGAAAAAACCTAATTTATTTTCAACTAAAAAAATCATATAACATATATTTCATTGAAAAAATATAAAAAATATAGTAGAATATTTATATAAGTAAATTTTTGTGATGACAGTATAATAAATTAACTATATATATATTAAAAAAATAATTATACATTTTTGTAAATATAGTAAAAATTAACCTTTAGAAAAAAAGAGAATATTACTTATTAAGAACATTTTGTGTAAGTAAAAGTTAGTTAAAATTAAATCATATAATCATATTATTTTAAAGAAGAATAATCATAAAATAATATGAAAACCAAGGATATAGAAGAAAAAGGATTCCCTGGTTAAAAGAAGAGATATTGACATTATCCATACCATGTATCCTATGGATTGATTCATGAGCCAAAAAATAGAATGAATGTAAAATAAATATATAAAACCAAATCATAAACAAATAAAAAGAAAAGATTTGTGTTTAATTTATTATTATAATATAATTTCATAATTTAATTTTGAATATGATAATTTCCAAAATAAAAGTATATTTTAAAATAAATCCCCTACCACTTCTCTTCAAATAGTAATATGTCTTCGATAGTTATATATAGTGACATTATAAAATTTACACACATATATAAAATAAATCATTCTTATCATTCCATAAATGAATAATTTGTAAAATCCCTTCACCCATTAATTATCAAATCATCATTATCATGATCATTTCACATGTTATTTAATATATTTTTCATGGTTATTTGTTTTTAGGGGTATCAATTCATACATCATGGTAAATGGTTCAACACTAATAGAATATTAATAATTATATAAATTTCACATTTATTCATTATATATAGTTTCATAACCATTCATGAAAGGTTATAATAAAAAATAAAACAAATTGGGTATGGTGAGTGTAGTTTGTACGTTCATATGAATGTTGTTATCCTTTTCTAACAAATATAATAAAATATGGGTGAATAATTTTTTATAATTTAAAAGGCATAAATATTTCATATATATATATATTATAATCCCCACCATTAATGTATTTTTATTAGGATGGATATTGTTTTTATGTATTATATTTATTAAAAATGAAGTACATTGATTTGTAGAGGTGGTAGTTTTCACATATGCCTAAGCATTGATTTCATTACCCATTTTAAAAAATGTGGGGGTGAAGGAAGCTAAATATTGAAGATAAAATTTCACTATAAATAATATACTGAATTAATTATTTTAGGATAGATACAATAGATTTTAAAAGGTTATAAGAATAAAAAACGTTGAATGAGTCGGCTAAGATGACTACCTCTTCTTTGAGATAAATCCTTTTGATTAAACTGTAATCCTTATAATGGGGAATAACATAAGCACTATGACATGGTGAAGGAATATATGAATTTATTTATGTGGTTTGTTCTCTTTCTTAGTGGGTAAATATTTTATAATAAGAGTGGATAATGGGTTCTCTTTTTTACGTGAGTTGTCTAGTAATATTGTAAATACATGAAATATTAATATATAATAAGTGTCCAAATCAAGTAAAACTTATCCATGTTGAAATATTTTTGAATATATGGATTATGATTTAGAAATATAATAAAAAATTATATTTTATATAGGCTTTTCATTCATTATAATAATTATTTCTTGGTTTAACAACATCATTATCCATTTTAAAAATTTACCATTGCAATAAATGATTAATTATTTACAGGGAATGAAAGTAAATATAAAAATTTCAAAAATAAAATATATCAAAAATTAACGATAGTATATATTAATTTCCCATCCACTAGATTAAATATTGTATTATGATTATTTCCTATAATTTTCATATAATTATTAACATTAAATACCATTTATTTTCATTTTATGGACTATTCAAATAAATTTACATTAATCATTTAGGAAATGTAATGGAATTTAAATATAAAATCATTAAAAAGAACATAGACATTTTAATTATTTAATAAATTTATACAGAATCTATTGAAAACATATTACTTTTTTTGTTTTTACTATAATTTGTGTTATTTTCCTTCTTGTTGTATAAGTAATGTGTTAGTGTTGCTGAAGTGTTAAAGGAAATTACACAATCCATAATATTTTTAAAATGATCACATTGATAACAGTAATATAATCCTATTAAAAATAAAAAATTATAACCATTAATTCCTCAGATATCATGGCTGAAATGCTTGGGGTTATTATGGGTGTTGAGAAAGCTGAGCAGTGAGGTTGGATTAAGGTATGTCTAGAATCTGGCTCCACAACTATGATTCATGCAATTAGTACAGGTGTGGTGCATCTCTCTTGGAAGCTCAATGTTGACCCTCCATTTTGTCACAAAGTCTATCAAATGAAGAAGGGAAATACCTTAGTCCAAAGTGATTCATCCTTTTATGAAACATCAAAAATCAACAAAGGCATGAAGAAGGATTTCTTCCCACTTGGTTCATGCAAGTTTCCCCATGGTCGCGCAAGTATACATGCACGCCGCCTAGTGGTCGTACAGGTGACTTTCACGCCCTTTTTTATTTTTCCCAAGGTCTTCCCTGGACAATAAATACACCTTGTGGGCCCCCCATTTCAGGGACAGAAAAATTCCAAAAGTCAGATTTATGATCTGGTAGCCCTAGTCTCTTCTGGAAGTCTTTCAAACATTTCTAAGGTAATTTCTTACATAGAATGGAAGCTCTAAATAGGGGAAACAAAGCCTAACTGTTAAAACTCATCAACAGTTGCGCTCCTAAGTGGCCAACCCTTAAGGGAAATGGAAACACTTGCGCGCCGCCTTGTCCCTTCAAAAAAACATGTGCACCACTCTTTTGGAAGCCTTTAGGGATAATTATAAGGTCTTGATCCAAGTCTCTCCCATGTATTACCCTAAGGGTTGACCGTCGTGCAAGTACCCATGTGTCGTGCAAGTATACTTGCACGACTAGGACTTGCACGCCCACGCAGGACTTGCGTGCCTTTCTATTTTTGGGTGCCCCTCCTTCCTATTCACCTCTCTTATTCCAATCCACCTCTCCTTTTCAGGATTGAGCCATCAAAATCCTATTCAAAGTCATTTATGACATTGTTTCATTGTTTTCTTCCTTATCTGAGAGTAATTCTAGGGAACATCACTCCAAACATAGTGATTTACTTATCATTAAGTCACTAAGGTTAGAGATTTCATTCATTCAGCCTCATCCTTTAAGATGAGAGGATCTTTAACCTAGGATTCCTTTTTAGAAGTAAGCCACAATCCATGTTCTCTAAATATGGGCATCCTCCTTAGGAGTAAGACCCAAAATTCCCTATTCAATGGGCATCCTCCTTAGGATTAATCTCCAATTCCCCAAACATGGGCCTTATTTTCAGGAGTAAGCCCTAGTCTTCAAGTTCCCAAATATGGGCATCCTCCATAGGAGTAATACTTAAGTTCCAAATTCCCTTAACCTGGGCCATCTTCTTAAGAATAAGCCCCAGTCATAATTTATCTTAACGAGTCTTAATTTACATTTTATTTGGGATTCCTTCTAAAGAGTAAAACCCAATCATAATTCCCCTCCTAATTTTGGAATCTTCCTCAGTACTAAGCCCCTTGTTATAGTATACAAATCTCCATAAAAACACATATACATTTATGGACCCTATTCCCAGGTTTCTTCCATGAAGTAAATTTAAATCCTCATTTATTCTGGGCAGTCAAACATACATAAGCCCCACATTATTGCATCTTTCATGGGACAATTGTCTGGTTTTACCAATACTTCTTCTTTCTCACACCGAGTATGACTCACGTGAGCTTAGAGTGTAAAATTAATTATGAAATGTTTCTTTGATCCATCAATCATTAATAAACCTCATACTTCTTTACTCGAACTATGTGGGTTATGGTTCCTTTTTTAAACAAAGGATACATAGGTAGCCCATCCGTGGGTATGATCCCAACTCTGAAATAATCCATGTCCTTCTGAATGAAAATAAACTTCAACTGCCCTGCTGAGTGGCTTTAAATCCAGTATGGTTATCATAATAACCAATAAATCTTGTATCAAAGGATACCATTGACTATGAATCTCTAACAAATACAGATGATTATCTATCTATGAGGAACCTCGAATACATATAACATATTCTGTAAATTTCATACATATTAATCATTGATTGTCAGATCTAAAGGAAAGCTCATTTTCATACTTGGTAATGTAATAAGGATTCACGAACATAACTTAAATATATAATGAGAGTCCCAGATTAGACAATAATTTCCCCCAAAAAAGGTGTGATTAGTCCGACCTCTCATCCTCTCGACCAATGAAAATTCTTAAGCCTCATTGGTTCAAAACTAATGAGCACCAGCATTTGGAAAGTAAGTCCAAATGGATATAGAATCATTGGATGTTTCTGGTTCTATGAAAAAACTCGTTAGCAACTGATTGGAATGTTTGAACCTTAATCAAATGAGGTCATTTCCATTTAAAGTGGATAAAAAAATGGTGATGCCGATGTGAATCCATAACCAAGTTAAAATGATGTTTTTCTTATTTGTTAGGCCCCTATTTAAACTCAATGAGAGGGCCAAAAAATCAATCAATAAACATATGTTCTCATCCAAAAGGTATAGTGGCTGAACATATCATTATTACATCTGTTATATCAAATAGGCACTCTTTTCCAAGATCTTCTACATTACAGAATTGGCTTCCCTGAAGTTCACACTTGTGAATACCTCTGTTGTGAATGCGTTTGCTGCTACTCCTGCTAGATCATTGTCTACTCTGAGGATGACATCACCTACTCAACATCTTCAACGATGGGTATCAAATGCTCTGGTTAAGTAATACCTTCAAAACCATACTATTCTGACTCTAGAGGCTACTAAACAAGCCCTCCAAGTCAATAATTCACCCTGGTCATCCGGACAGCGATGAACAGTGATGAAGAAGCATGTGGTTCCAACCACCGTTTCCAACCGTTTCTGGTTGTTATCCTCGAAATGCAATCACCAGTCCCCCCATATTATGGGGAGGTGAATGAGAAGACCACAAAAGGCCTTAATTCAAAGAGACAGGAGTCCTTCCAGAGGGTTCCCATCAACAATCACCTCCAGAATCGGGCAGCAGTGCCCCCTCAACATGATGAGGGAATCATCTCCATGAGTTCGGCTCAGGTTCCTCGATCCCGAGAAGGAAAGACGAACCGCCAGAGGAGAAATATGGTCAACAGTGAGCAGGTTCTTATCTTTTCCATCTCCGGATAAGTCCACCAACGTAACATGGTGGCAAGCAATGAGCGGGCACACACACCCGTCCGTTTTAATTCTGATGTCCAGCAGACTCATCTGGCAGCAGCACGCCAATCCCGCCAGGCAATTCTGGTGGAGTACTATAGACAGAAACATACACCTATTTATAAATCAACATTTAGATAGCAGGTTCGTCTGACTACTTACGATGAGGCCCACCAACCCAATGTGTTGACAACTGCTAAACATGCACATACACCTGCTTAAACTCATCAATCCTTCCAGTAGCCTCGTCTGTCAGTATTGAAGGAATCTCATCAAACACATTCAGTGGAGTGCAATCAGCAGGCACATACACCTTCTAGTATTGATCAAGCATAACAACAGTCTCGTATGGTAGCACCCGGAGAAATCAATTGGAAATCCCCAATGAAAACAGGAGGTGGACTCAACTCTCTTCCCCCACACATGAGTACTGTCAAAATTCACTGGCAGGAAATGGAGGACAAGAGCAAGAATACAAACCTACTCCTAGCATAGAATGGACGTATATCTCCATTCCGGCAGCTTAAGTCACCAATCATATTCTATCAATGGTGAAAGAGTAGAAGAAAATACCTACTCATTTTATGGATTCCTACCAGGATATTACAACAGCTTCAGTAGCATCACATGGAAATAAATGAAAATATATCCCTACCAGTGGGCTGACACATCAACATTTCACTCTAGAACAGAAACACACCTATGTTCCTATCCAAGAGGGTTATGGGGCATACTCCCCCATATCATACGGACAACCAAGTCAGGCACATACACCTAATTTGAGTGGAGATAATCAGCCTAACCTAATCATTTCTCCTGAGTAGGGACATACACTTTCCCATAATAACCACTTTCATCAACAAGTGGTTCCTAAAGTGAGTATGATGGTGTCTAATAAGAATACCTTCTCAACACAGTCATGAAATTAAAGGCAAATTTGTAAGAAGGCCATACTCGATGCTGGATTTTTTGATGCACTCAGAAAATTATCCATTGTAACTAAAGATTCTACTCTCTCAGTTCCCAATAGTGGGAACATTAATTCTGAGGGTCTGCATCAGACACTTCCTCATGAACGCTTGCTTCATGACAGTTCAGTCGATCTCGAAGTTTCATCTTCAACTGAGAGCCACATGTACCCTCTTTGTGGCCCGAAGACCAAGGAGAAAAATGTTTTATCTTTCGTTGTAACCCACCATGGTGGTCCTCCCCATGATAATGAATTAAGCTGCGAAAGTCCCCTCCATTGTAATAATTCACATTTCCTGGAAAATTCTCTAATAGACAATGTTTTGATGAGAAAGCCCTCTTATCTTGAGGCACTTGCAAATGTGAAGCCAGTCATGTCTGATGCTTTACCAATAGCAGGTGAAATACTTTATCAGCCAGAAGATAGTGCGGGGTGTAGGTCATTCTCTGAACCACCCCTGAGTCACGCATCTTCTAAATTGATAAGTGAATTCTATACCAATCTTGTTGAACCTGATAAATAAAAAAGGAAGAACCAGCTTTGGTCTAAACAGGTATAAGAATCATCATCAAATGATAAGTAGGAATTACTGAATATGTGAAAACAACTGGAGAAAGGTGAATTTCCAGTCATGTTTTGGCCTCTGACTGACTCTCAATATGACATTCCAGAGATGTTGACGGAATATGGAATTCATGATATTCGTCTCAAAATATAGAAAACTCTTTTTCAGGTAGAAAAGAAAATATTTGCTTATGATGAATATGAAAATCATGTCAAGATAATAGAAGGGTTATAATGCCAAATTGATTTGGAATCTCTCTCAGTTTCTCGATATTCGAAGGGTGAAAAGCAACAGAGAGCCATTCAGTGTTCATGCCTTGGTGTACTAAGATAATTGCACCAGTTAATTTACAATTCCCCATCTGGTATTCATATCAGGGGATGGGGTGTTCATGGGGCACTACATTTCACTGTACTCTCCAACCAACAAATCTCGCCGAAAATGGCCTCATTCAATGTTATTTCCCATGGCCGGCCACAGCCAATTGACATTGTATGTAATCATGGGCTCACTCAAGAAGATGCATCAACTAGTTCTTATTAAAATCAGGAATATAGAGAAAAAGTTGTTGAATTACTCCTGCATCAAGAGAACTAGAATATTGAACAAGGTTCTTTTTTGGAGCGTGCACATCATCAAGTGACAGAAGTGTCAGAAATCATCCAATGGTCTTTTGAGCCACGCGATAAAAGTGGATGAAGGTTGGTGGATCCAGCCTATATCAGAAGAGCTTTCAAGAAATTATTAGATGTAGCAGCTCAAGAGGAACCCTAGCTTGCCGGACTGGGGACTCTTTTAACCCAACCCTCAGAATCAACAAATAGGATTCTAGGAGTTGAGAAGAAACATTAGGAACAGCCCCAGTCCACAGGACTATGGACTTTTTCAAATCCTCAATCTCTCCCTCAGAGAAATTCAGTCATCTCTTGATTATGGAAGAATCCACAAGAGGAACGAAGAGCCGAGTTATCAGGAGATTCCCTCCAAATTACGGTTCGTCAAGAAGCTCCTGAGGGACCAAATAAACAAAAAGAAATGACTCATCACGAACATGGAAGAATACAATATGGCAGAAATGCCGATATAAGGGATGCAATGCAATATGAATCAATCAATGTAATCAATTACATTTTTTCTGATCCCCCAGATGAGGCTCACTCAGAGGGATCAGATGAAGAGGGTCCTACTCAAGAAGCTGTACGCACAGACACAAATGAAGAAGGTGTGAATACAAGAAATCAAAAGATTACCCAAAATCTAGGTAATACTTAAAGTAACCCACTTCCCCCTCTCTGAAAGGTGTCCAATAAGGGGAATGGAAAGAATAAGGTTACATACCCTTCCTCTAGAGAAGGCAAATCGCTCTAATTAGTGAAAATATTTTCACAAAAAGAGGAAGAGATGAAGGAATTAAGGAGGTTGAATGTGGAACTACTTCAAAGTAGTCTTCCTCCTAAGCGTGCTGGAGTCAGTCAGCCACGGGAATTTGTTGCGGCTACTGAGATGGATCAAGAATATCCTACTTTATCAGTACACCCTCACAGGTCTAATCCTATGGGTCATGTGAAACAACAACCGGTGGTGTTATCATCAGTTGCAGTACCAGCCACCGCATCTATCCAAGCTCTAGTTATTGCACCTGCTCAGGTCCAAGCTCAACCAAATGTTTCTCAAAAGTTAATAACTACTATTGAGTCATTAACAGCTCGGTTGGAAGCTATGGAAGGAAAACGTGCACCAGTTCAACCGGAAAAAAGAGTCTACCCTGAAATGGTTGATGGAATTCCTCCCCCATCAAATTTTACAAGTACCACATTCCCAAAATTTAAAGGTTTTGGAGACCCAGAGCAACACTTAACACATATTGTTTCTCTTTGAGATCCTATGATGGGAACCCCTCAGCAAAAAGAAACAGTTATGCTCAGGTGTTTTGTACAGTCATTACAACGGCCTGCCTTTGTCTGGTATACAAGCTTACAATCCCAGTCAATTACTGGATGGGAGGATCTTCGTCGACAATTCCTTCTTTAATTCAGCTCAACTTTGCAAAAGATAGAAAATTTTGATCTTACACACTGTAAGAAAAAGGATAATGAAAGGGTTTTAGATATCATTGCTCACTGGAAGGGATTAACATATTTTTTGAGCTTAGCACTCCCTGAAGGAAAATTGTTTCCAATCTTTGTGGAAAATTTTCATGATGAGTTACGCACACTGTTGATCCCTGTGAAATACACATGAGGATTTCGAGACCTTACTTCGATCGCTCATCAAATTGAAGATTCTCTTAAAAATACTATGGATAAAGCTTGGGTGATTCCATCAGCTCTAGGGAGGATAATGGGTAAATTTCAGACTGCTAAAGTTATGCTTAAAAAAGCACCTGTACCTGCTTCTACTTGAATCCCTTCATCTTCTCGAAGGGCTCCACCTCTTGAGCACTAACAATAGCAGCCGTTTCGTCAAGATGATAAAATAGATCAAATACAGAAACAATTTAAGGATTTGAAGAGTAAATTTTACTCATTCCCAAATGAACAAGTTCCTGGTTACTTCATTTCGGCTCTAAAAAATAATTTGTTTCAATTTCGAAGGCCTAAAAAGCCTAACAGGGAAGGAGACGAAGACCATCCCAATTATTTCCCCTTTCATCAGATGTTGGGGCATCATATTCAAGAGTTTTTTGTCTTTAATGACCTCCAGCAAAAGATGGTGGACTCGGGACAAGTCAAACTGAAAGGATCGTCAACTCAGGTATCATGTGTTACTACTACCAATCCATAGAATGAAGTCAAGTGGGAAGAAGTCAAAAACAAAAATGCAAAAAAAATATGATGACATGATGGTCAGAAAAATGATCAACCGAACTCATGTATTTTGCTAATGAAATTGAAGAAACCAATTGTGTATTCTTCCATGAATGCCATAAAAAAACCCTCTTCATCAGAGGGAAAATATTCAAAGAAACAACATAATTCAAAGAATAGGCACAATCATAAGAAGATGAGATCATGTCAAAGACCAAATTGTCTTTGACTCTGGATGATTTTATGCCATCTACTTTGAAGCCACATACACTACCCCACCAAACGGAACAACCTAAACGTGCTAATCAGGAAGAATCTTCATTAGATGAAGAATTGATCTTTGGTTCTGTTAACATGATTCATTTAATAGATTCTTATGTCAGTCATAGCTTTGATCTTGATGAGCCTGAGTTCCCTGTATCAAACAGATGAATTAGAGGGAGTTCCAGAGGTCTGGGATATAGAGGAAGACGTGGATATCCCAGAATCCACTATTCCAATTCTAACACTGCTAGAACTGTATATGCAGTAGAAACTCATGGTAGAGCCCTTCAGTGAGCTCAACAAGAACAAGAAAATTCTTCTACTAATAGAAGATTTAGCCCTAGCACAATTATTCTAGAGGATCGGTTAGATGTTCCAACTTCATCCTGTCAACAAGTGAATAGACCTATTTGGTCTAATCTTCCAAATCCAGGAGTATTTCCAACTACTTCCCCGATACAAGATGCATCTACTTCCAAATCATCAACTTCTAAGGCACATGAAAAACCACATGTTCCTGTTGGGAAACACAGACCTTTGGATCAAAAGTATGATGTATTAAAACACTTGGACCTAGTAGCTGCCTTGTTATCAATTTTGGATGCCTTGAATCTATCCAAGGATCATCGAGAGGAAATCATTGAGGCTTTTTCAAGTCCTCAGGAGTTTGAAACTGAAATTGTTGTGGCTGAAGTCTACCATGTAGATAATGGCCCTACAGAATTCTATGCAGTGATATCATTTACATATGAAGATAAAGATGATGTCATTCATGGACATATTAGACCTTTTTACTTATCTAGAAAGGTCAATGGTGTAGACATCTGAAGAGCTTTCATTGATAATGGTTTAAAAGTCAACCTCATCCCCATTCATACACTTCATCGATTGGGCCTCAGAGAATATGATTTATCTCCTTCTACTTTGATGTTACAAGGATATGATAAAAATGAACAAGAACCACTGGGTAAGATTACACTTAGAACTCAGTTTGGTGATCTTGTATCCAATTCAGATTTCATGGTTTTTAATCACGACACAACCTTCAACGTTTTTCTTGGAAGGCCTTAGCTACATCAACATGCATCTATCCCTTCATCATACCATCAGTTCCTCAAATATTGTTTCGATGGTCAAATTGGGACATTGTATGGTGATAATGCCCCCTTCAAAACATGTGAATCTCAATACATTGATGCGTAATTCTATCACAAGAATGGTAAGGATAAATCCACAATAAGGGAGTTTACCAAAGTTAATGCTTCATATGGTTTGGAAAAGATTCCAGTAAACCCATTCACACATGTGAGTACATATTATGTGTTGCCTATCAGTCAAATTGAGAGGATAGACCCGAATCCAAATATTTTAATGTATACTTCCATAATGTCAATTACGGAAATCAAGCCACACAACATGGGAGAAATTGTCGATCACTAAGCAATGATGAAAGCCTAAATAGAGATATCATTATTTCATCTGCTGAAATCCAGCAAGTCTATACTTCTCCAACCATGACAGATAATGTTATAGAAATGTCAGAGGTGAAGGATGATGTCAATTCTCAATCCATCATCTCCTCCTCATTACCGAAAGAAGACCCTAAATCATCAATAGGGTCCGAAATGGAAGCCTCTTCTTCAAGATGTTTAAATTTTGACATCTCTCCTGATCATGGAAATTCTGCTTCATCATCTACTATGAAAGTTGAAACATAAGAAGTAACACTTATTGAAGAAGAAGGGGAAGATCTCAGAGATGCTCCTCCAGTATTTGAAGAGGGTATCTCTACCACTGTAGATGAACATAGAGAAATAGATCTGGGTAGAAAAGAAGATCCATGCCCCACTTTAATTCGTACAACCATGAATCTTGAAGAACAGGAAATGTATATTTCCTTTTGAAAACAAAATAGAGATATATTTTCTCGGAACTATATAGAGAGGCCAAGCCTTGATCCTGATGTAGCTAATCATGTTTTGGGATTTCCATAAGAACATCGAGGATTTAAGGAAGACGCAAAAAGAACACACCCAACTTATACTTCCAAAATTAAAGCTAAAGTGGATAAGCTTATCACAGCTAACTTCGTTAGAGAAGTTCAATATCCCATGTGCCTGGTTAATATTGTCCCTGTGAAAAATAATAACGAACAAATTAGAGTTTTTATTTATTTCATAGATCTTAATTGGAATTGTTCTAAGGATGATTTTCAATTTCTGATTACATAACTCTTGATTGATGCAACCGGTGGATATGAAGCACTTTCCTTCATGGATGGATATTCTAGATATAACCAAATCCAAATGGCTCCAGAAGATGAAGAATCTACAGGTTTCAGAACCCCTCAGGTTGTGTTTTGCTATCGGGTAATGCACATTGGCTTGAAGAATGTTGGCACAACATATCAGTGTGCCATGCATTGTATCTTCAATCCCTCTTTAGGGAAGTTTGTCGAATGTTATGTGGACGATTTGGTGGTTAAATCCAGGCGACGTTCTAATCACTTGGCTGATTTGGAAGTCATATTCCACAAACATCGACATCACAAATTGATGATAAACCCCTTAAAATGTGCTTTTGGGGTAACTTTAGGAAAATTTCTCAGCATTGTTATATGCCATCGTGGTATTGAAGTCGATCCTGAGACGAAAAGTTCAATCCTTGGTATGTAACCTCCTCAAAATTTGAAATAATTGAGAGGGCTTCAAGGAAACTTAGCCTATATTTGGCATTTCATCACCAATGTGGCAGGAAAAAGTTTACCCTTCACCAAATTGATGAATAAGGATGTCACTTACCAGTGGACTGATGAATGTCAAGAAGCATTCTATGTTTTCAAGAATTATCTCTTAAGTCCACCAGTATTAATGCCACCTGTTGAAGGATGTCCACTTATCCTCTATGCGAAAACGTTTGAGCGACCCTTGGGTGCCTTTCTTGCTCAGAAGAATGATGCTGGGATTCAAAACCGCCTCTACTATCTCAGTTGGACTATGCCTTAAGTAGAAACTAGATATTCAAGTATTGAGAAGTGCTGCCTAGCATTAATATTTGCATTTCAGAAGTTGAGACACTACTTGTAGCATTCTGAAATCCAATTGGTATCTCGCAATAACCTGCTCAAATTCATCATTAGCCGTCCAATGCTTACAGGATTTCTAGCAACGTGGGCAGTTATTTTGCAGTAATTTGATATTCAGTATGTGTCTCAAAAAGAAATAAAGGGCCAACTTTAGCTGATTTCCTTGCTGAAAATCTTTCAGTACCAGATACATCTTCCGATATTGAACCTCCTTTTGAAAAAGTGTTTTTTATTCAAGATAATATTCGAACATGAGTAATATACATTGATGGAGCTTACAGAAGTCCAACAGGGATGAAAATGGAAAATCCTAAATTCAACAAAGTTGGGTTATGAATTCTGCCCATTTCTCCAGAAAAGGAGGTGCTAACCCATTCCTTCTCATTATTGGGATGTGGAAGAAATAATGAAGTAGAATAAAAAGCTTATCGCAGGATTGGAAGGGTGCTTCAAGAACAAGTGAATCACTTAAAGGTGAAAGGTGATTCAGACTTGGTAATCAAACAAGTCAATGGGGACTATGCAATCAGAAAAGAAGAACTAATACCTTTGTATTATTACGTCAAAGAGTTAATGGCGGAATTACCTTCGGAACCATCATATTGTTATGTCCCGCTATCAAAAAATTCCCAAGCTGATGCACTGGCTAATATAGCCACATCCCTGGTAGATCCTAACCGGGACGAAACTATCATTAGTATTTCCCACCGTCATACAATTTTACTTTATGTTCAATCCAGAATAGGGGAAATCAATGAAATTAGTCCCATTCCTGAACCATATGGTCATACTACAGGATGGATGAGACCTATCAAGTAATACCTTCAAAATGAAATACTTCCACCTGATAGAGCCGGGAAAGAACAAATCTAGTGACGTGTGGTCAATTTTACTCTTTATGATTGCCCAGATCACCTAGAGAAAATTCTCTAGAAAAGATGTTTTGATGGAATTCTCTTCAGATGCATTGACGGTGAAGAGACAATGGCTGTCATGAAAGATGTCCATGCAGAAGTCTGTGGTTCCCATCAGTCCGAACATAGACTATCTAATCAAATTTGATGTACTGGATACTTTTGGCCTTCAATGATACAAGATGTTGTTTATTTCATAAAGAAGTGTCATTCTTTCCAAGTACATGCCAACTTCATTCATCAACCCCTAGAGTTTCTTCATACAACTAAATACTTGTGTCCATTTTCCACATGGGTAATGGATGTAGTGGGACCTTATACTTCAGCTACAGCCAAGTAGTTTAAGTATATTCTTTCCGCTACTGACTTCTTTTGCAAATGGGAAGAGGAAATACCCCTTAATGAAGTTTTTTATAAAAGCATTTTTAGCATCATCAAGTCTAACATCATTACCATATTTGGAGTCCCTCATACCATATTGACGGAAAATGGCACTAACTTCTGTTCATCTGAGGTGAGGAAGTTGTATCAAGAATTTAACATCAAATCCAATCATTCATCTCGATGTCATGCAGCAGCCAATGCCCAGATAGAAGCTTTCAACAAGAATATTTCTCATATACTTAAAAATATGGTGGATAAAGATAAGAAGTCATGGCCTGATAAACTCTTTCATGATTTATGGGCTTATCAGACCACCACCCGCACGACAACACAGTCAACTCCATATTAATTTTTATATGGAACGGAAGAAGTCTTACCCATTGAGGTTTAATTACCCTCGCTCAGAGTAGCCATTTGTGATCAGTCATCTACATATGAACAATCTCAAAAGTGATTGGATGAATTGGAGTAGTTAGATGAGAAGTTATTGTGCACCCTGCACCACATGGAAGTCTATCAGAATCGAATAGCATGAGCTTTCAACAAAAAATTTCATCTTCGTTCATTCATTCAGGGAGAATTGGTATTGGTTAATAGAACTCCAATGATACCAGGAAAGAAACCTCCCAAACTAGAGCCAAAATGGGAAGGACCTTATTTAATATATAGGGTCTACTCCAATGGTGATTATTACTTAATCTCAATGGATTGAGAACTCATCGCTACTACAACCAACACCAGATTTCTAAAGAAGTATTTTGTATAAAAACAAAATACATCAGTTCAGTCCATTAATATGACCATAATATATTTTCATTTCTCTTGTCCAACATGACGTTAAACTATGTTGTCCTTGCTGCAAGACTTTAAACTGCGTAGTCCCTTATGTCCAGAAAGATGTTAAACTGCACCATTGACGGTCCATGCATATGACCTTAAACTATTTTCACTTACGTCCAACATGACGTTAAACTGTGACGTCCTTGCTACATGACACTAAACTGTACAGAAGTCCCTTACATCCATCAAGACGTTATGTTTTATAACTTCTGGTCCATGCATATGACCTTAAACTACTTTTACCATCATCCAACATGATGTTAAACTTTGAAATTGTCCCTTGATATGTCCAACATGACGTTAAACTATTTCCTCTTTTGTTATTACTACATGAAATTAAACTGCACAGTCCCCCATTCATCCAACACGACGTTAAACTGTATTGTCCCCATCGTCTTAGCTACATGATCCTAAACTGTACAACACCCTTATTGTCCAACATGGTGTTAAACTGTGTCCCTATATTTGTCCTACATGATATAAAACTGAAAAATGTACCTCAATACATCCTACCTGATGTTAAACTATATTTTATCCTAGCTACATGACATTAAACTGTGTAGCACCCATAGTCCTCGCTGCAAGACTTTAAACTACATTGTCCCTTCATACTTCGTACATGACATTAAACTATGCATCATTAGGGTTGTTGCTAACTCTTGTTTTTTCACACTGAGAAGGACTCACGTGAGTTTAGAGTAAACTTGAACCATAACACCCTCTCTGGGCCTCTAACCATGCGTAAGTCCCAACACCATTTTTTAGGTTGTTGTTCTCAAAAAAAATTTGATCACCAATTCATTCTTCACATCGAATCATCTCCATCTCATACGATGTTGATTTGTGAAACTGCCCCCAGAACCAATATTCTTTACATCGGTTCACCTTGGTCCATGTTATATGATGTTCAATTGTACATCACTTTTGTCCTGTACGAAAATAAACTAAAACATTCTTTGATACCCTCACCTGAGAGGAAATAATTATTTACATTGATCTCCAATCATGTTATATTCGAAATACTACGTGCATACATGGAAATGCCCGAACCTTTTATATTGGGTCAAACAATCATTGCAGAAAAGTCCCCTTTCACCATTCATTTGTACAAACCAAATCTATACAGAGGGTATTTCTAGAACTATGTGGGTTTGATTCCCATCTTTATAGGATACGTAGGATCGTTCGAGTATCCCTCGAATCTAGCCCCAAGTCTTTGGGCCTAACCCCAAATTCCACTTTCAGTCCCTTGGCTGAATAGCCCCCCCTTGTTCCGAGCTCTATGACCTTAATGAAAGATTTCATATACTCTCGTCCCAGATGATGTTAAACTGTATTTCAAGAATTACATTTGTCTTGATTCTCATTCTAATGAGATATGTAGTGAAGTCCAACATCTCAACTTAGGACCCAGCCACAACATGATTATGGTTAACATTGGTCTGTGTATCTCTACATGCATTGGACAATAATAATTTTCATTCATCATATTCATGACCATAAATACTTCTAGATATCCATAACCCTTTTCTTGACTTCTGGAAACAAAATTTCCAATTGTTGAGAGTTCTTTTTCCTGACGATGCAACACGTGCCCTTAGGCGGCCTTGCATAAACAGTCTACATAACAGACTTGTCAGCCAAAAGATGCTATTATTTGAATATGCAGCCAATGCCCTTAGGTGGTCCTTCATAATTCAACTCCCTAATGGGTTTGTTAAATAATGGTAACCACATTCTTGGGAAGAAGACCTCTTTTGTCCTTATTGGTCTTATCAAAAATATGTAAGGATCCGCAGAAAATAGCCATCCTTAACATATTTGTCCCATGTTCTTTTTCCTAATCTGAAAGTATTAAATTCTATGGTTTATATTTCCCTTCAATTCATTTGGGTCAGACCTTCGTAGGAGTGATATTCATCCAGTTCATAGATGATCTTGTTTGGAAATATATTCTCCATATTCAAGTACCTCTCTTTATACAGCAAACTCTATGCTTTGGAAAATTGGAATCTCCATAAACACCCATTGGATTTTTAGCAGTAGAAAAGTAAATTTATGAGAGTTCTTTTTCCTGGCTATGCAGCACATGCCCTTAGGCGGCCTTTCATAAGTAGTCTACAAAATAGACCTGTCAGTCAAAATATGATATTATTTGACTATGCAGCCAATGCCCTTAGGAAGCCCTTCATAATTCAACCCCCTAAAGGGTTTGTTAAATAGTGGTAAATTCATTCCTGGGAACTACTTATTATAATTATTTTTAGCTATTTTTCATATCATTCTTTAGATTAAAAATTTTATAAGTCATCATTTACATATTTTCCCCCATACTTGATCATGGTAATATGTTTTCAGATAAATTATCAAGGAATTCAGTCAATTTTAATCCATTTGGTCAAAGATATTTCGACCTTAAACATTAGCCTTTTTATGTCCGACGTGAATGACTTTAAACTGCCCATAAAAGACAAGGGAACTCTAAGTATAAGTCATGTTCCATATCAATAAACATACATTTCATATGATTTAGGTAATATTGATCATTTAAAAGATTCAATGTTTGTAGGGTCATTTATAATAATCCTAGAAAAAATCGAACAATGCTTACTAGGACCATTGGCTTAGATAAAAATTTAAAGCAGGTAGCAAAATAAAGCATACAGAAATGATTGAAGATGAAATTGTTTTTCATTTGATGCACAAAATTTAGAAGGACATACACCGACTGGAGTCTCTTCTCTTTTCCAAGAATTACAAAAGGCAATCAACGTAAATCTTAATTTGATTTACAATATCTCAAGATTCATCAGCAGCCACCTGAAGCTCATGCACTCAACCAAATTCACTCTTTTCAGCTTGATGGAGTCCTTTCCTGGCATCTATGATGGCCTTCATACCATTCGTTTGAGCTCCTTCCAGTGAATTATTAAGTTGGTCAAGTTCCCCAGTAACAAAATCTAACTATTTCTGAAGGTTCCTCTGTTGGACAAATTTCTCCTCGATCTTATGCTTCAACACCTTCAACATGGAAGCATGATCAGCCTTAGCTCGGTATACTGAAGCCTCAAATTCGCTGATATTGGCTGACAAACTTACTCTGGTAAAATCTTGACTGTACTTCTTCTCCTTCTCCCTTCTTAAGATGACTTGTTTTACCGCGACATGGATATTTTGATATCCAAAACCGCCAAGTCCCAACATGACGAACATGGATGACAGCCAGAGAATCATCGATGAAAACTCTTCTAGAGGCACTTCAGATATGATTTTCCATATGTTCTTCCCTGCCTTGCGTCGTGAAAATTGGAGCACCTTATGTATTTATGGGTCTGATTAGGCCTCACTTTCATAGGGGTGAATATAATTTGGGATTAATGCACTTAGGGAAGTTCCTTGTTCTGCTCATCCCCCCCTGACACGTGTTTCTTCACTTTCTATTCCCATTGGGGTGGAAGCTGAGGATTCACCTCCATATCTAGCTACTGAAATTGATGGTCCTTCATAATCAATTGAAAGTTTGGTTAGTTTTAAAGGATAATAAAAGTTTGTTGGTTTTCTTGTAAATCGAGTATAGTTGAATTTTTTTTATCTCTTACCCAATGGTAGAGTAACATGAGAAGGCTCATCCCTGTCGTTCCTAGCTACAACATGATTTTAATTATGAGTTTCAGTAAGATCTTCCAGGTTAAGCTCCACTTGGGCTAATGTATCTGCAATAGTAGGGTTTTTTGTACCCCCTTCAGGCATTGGCAGTTTAGTAGCTTACTCAGATAGAACTACACATTTCAACCGATCATGATTAGAGATGTAATAAGAAGTTATTTTTAATTGGACGAAGGATAACACTCACGTCCATAATCTTCTAAATTACATGGTAATTTAATAAGATCTAAGAAATATTCAAAATATGTAGCAAGTTCCATCATTTCATCCAATGTAATATCAAAATCCTGGTTAATATCACCAATTGGAGAATTCAATATATCTTCATGGAGACCTCCATCCTGAAGCCTCTGACCTTGGATAGATTCTTCAGTTAAAATTTTTGGCATCGGTTTCAATGGACATCAAAATCTCTAGTGTAGGGGTTGAACCTGATTTATCACAGAATAGAAGTCATTTGATGTTTCATTCAGTATTTTATGAAGCATTGTTGACTTTACAGAAGCAGGATCTTCTCTTCTTGCAACATAAACAAGAGGGATACGGGGAACATACGTTGGATCTTCTCCAAGAGTATCCGAGTCATCCTGGAATTGTGATTGTTCACCAGCACCCTCTGTGGTCCTCAAAGGAGGGTCGGTCCCCTCCCTCAGAGGAGAAATTGAAGAATACCCTACAATCCAAAAAAAGTATGAGTATTATTTTCATGGGTTAAGACTCATGATTATTATAAGGACTTAACACTACTAATAAAGAGTTTAGCTATGGACTTCCTCCTTCGATGCTTTTTCTTCTTTGTCTTTTTGGGAGGGTCGACAGTCTCCTTTACATGTACATGAATTGGAGAATGGAAATACATGTCCAATTTCTCTTCCATGGCTTGCTGGCCTGGAGATATCTCGCCCGACTCGTGAGGAGATTCATTAGCCCCAATGGCAGTACCACCAGGGCTATACTGTGGTGAAGGAGCCTCAACAGTTCCTTTCTTTGCAAGATTCCGGATAAAAAGAATAATTTCCTTGAGTAAGAAAGCATTAACTAGAATCAAGTTTCAAAGAAAATAAGGAAAGAGACTTACATATTCATGAGCCACGTAATCTTGCCACTCCTCATCTTTGGAACCAGCAGTCCCCTCAGTGGGGCCATGATCTATCATTTTCTTCACCCGCATGGTGATTTGAATGAAACCATCAGTGGCATATATGAGCATTTTCAGGTCTCTGATGTGAGTTCGCACTTAATCGGGGTTATCCTTGTAACAGATATCTGTAGAATCCAGAATATTCTCTATTCCAGGGAGGTGTATCCCCTCAGACAAATCCAGCCAGGCAGTTTCAGCACCGCATTATAATCTCCGGCATGTCTGGGTAGCCTCTGGTCATAGATATTCAGTATGTGTACTAGAAGGCTGCAAGGAAGGTCCTACAATCTTGGAAATCAGCTTCTTCCTAGCTACTGTAACTACAGATAGAGAATAAGTAAATATGACTTGTTGCTCTATAAAATAATGATGATTAGAGTTCCTTAAATAAGTAACTCACTAGGAGTTGATGTAGTTGGTATTTTGATTCTGACAGGAGGATTATATCTGGCGTGAGGTCTCTTTGCCACATGTTGTGCCACATCATCCCCATCTTGGAAATCCGTTGAGTCAGCCCTAGGTGAAGAACCCGGTGAATCAGCTCTGGGTGGTGTAGAAGAATCTACTTCTAAATTAAGGGTTTCTTTCTATAAGGTTCTTTTCATTTTTCCACCAGATAAACTGGGTGATTCAACACCCCTCCAGGGTATGATGCTATCCAGTTCTCAGCATACCATGTAGTCAAATTACTCACCTCTTTATTAACTGGTAGATCAAATACTTCCCTGGTCTTCTCCCTATATTTCAGTAACAATATTTGTCATGAAACTATAGAATGTTGCTCTGACTTGACATACAAAGAGGGAGATACAACTGTCTGTGGAAAACACTTGAATTGACGTGCAAATCTGTATGGAGCATAGGCCTCGCATATAATCTCTCTGTCAATCCTGGTGACCAGTACATCATCTCGGTAGTCCAGCATGTCTGCCCTCAATTCCATACTGGCTGTTCCATCATCAAAAAACCGCCCGGTTGGAGGATTTCCATAAGGAAAGAAATTTAATTCCTTATACATGATCAACCTCACCGTAATGTCATAGTAATTGAGATCTAGTGGAGCAATTCCAGAGAATTCTTTCACTAATGGCCTGAAAGAACCTCTAGGAACCTGTAATCCATTCTGTATGTTATACGTCTTGAAGTGAGTTGCAATCCATCCCCATAAAACATGTAATGGTCCTACTATCCTCAAAGGAGACTTTCCCATGAATACATGGAGTAATATCCTATGAATCATTGCTAAAATATGGGTAGCCAGCACAATCATTTTCCCCTTAGCTAACTTGGCTGCAACAAAGAAGGTCCCTGGCCTAACGCCTCCCTTCGAGTCCCTGACTGGCAAAAGATAAACACTGAGAAAAAGGCCAAGAATCCCGCCAGACGGGTCTTTTTTGGAATTCTATGATTCACTTCATATCCCCACTCTCAAATTCACTTTCTTTTAGAGTCAGCCATAATGTGCTAGGGGCACCCCTCTTCTATGTTTTGGGGCAGGTGGTAGGACGAGTACAGGTGGGCCCCTTCTCCTTGGGCCCCTTCCCTTCAATCCCTTATACTTCAGATAATTCTCCTTCTTCTTGGAAAGAAACATATTCATCCACTCCTCTGGATGAATATCCTATCTAGAATGAGTTAAGGAAGTCTATGTACTCTTGATCTTGTGAATGATTTTAAATAATTACTGATCCAAAGCTGGGGTATTCTCCAAATAATTCCATGTTGCCTTGGGGGGGATGAATTCATCATACATGTCACCTATAATTGGAGCCCCCCGAGATCTTGTGGACATCCCACAGACTGATGCCTACATCTCCATGATTCAGATGGAAGGAATTGGTTTCTGGGATCCAGTGGCGGATTATCTGTGGCACAATGTCATAATTTTTGTAAACATATGTTTTCCCACCCCAACCAGCTTCATATATTGATACTCCTTTTAAATCCTCGAAAAACACTGCACAGGTTTGTTGCACCCAGTATGCCAACATCCAAGTTGGCTTCACACCTCCTGCAGGACGAAAGTCCTAACTCTACTTCCAGCCTTTTTATTGATCCATCTGAGAATTTAGGATGATTGAGGGGTAAAAATGTGGCTGCACCTCAGGCTTGTGAGGTTTCAGATCTAAGGTACATGGGCTATGATGCATTACGTAGGCCTTCTCCACTATTCCAGTATTTCCAAATGCTCCTCCACTTGAGATATTTGCTGAAGAAAAATTGGTATAATTCTGAAACCATGAATTTGGGAGATAGTTCTTTGCCTCTGGAATGGTGACTTCTCACAGATGACCATAGCTATACAAAGGTAGATAAATACTCTGCGGGAATTCAAGATGATACTTCTTCAGGTACTTGGCCAAATCTGGAAGAGTGATGTCACAGATAGTATAATAATCATGTCCAATAATGCTCATCATATCATCAATTCACTTTCTATCCAGTTCATCAGTCATTCCAATTATCATGGGACCCCATGAATCTGCAAAAAGGTTGAATAATTAACTCTTAAGTAAGTTGATTTTTCATTAAATTTGTGAATAAAAGTGAAAAAATGGCTAAGGAATTATGGTGTTCAAGTCCCAATGTTGGCATGCAAGTATAAGTGTGTCACGCATGTTTTGGTGTGCAGGTATCACCATGCAAGTCCAAATACCTCTACAGTAGCGCGACACAAAAGGAAGTAGTTGAAAACTAAGTAATTTGGGAGGAGAAGGAAACCTGTGCGACGAGAGGTCAGAAGAGTTCAGATTTAGTGCATTGCGTGGAGAATAAAGACATATTTATAAGCAAGGATGATACCCTATGCACCAAAGCCTGCACAACGCCATCTGTGCGCTCAGCACTTGTGCACCGCCGTTTGCACTCTCAACACTTGCGTGCCGCATGTTCCGTGGTTTTATTCTTTACCTGAGAGTCACATCCTCATTTCTTTCAGATCCAACTCTGACGGGGGATTTTTGCTGATGCTCCTTTCCATCAAATATTATATTGACTGAAAAAGGGAAATACCTTAGTCCAAAGTGATTCATCCTTTTAAGAAACATCAAAAATCAAGAAAGGCATGAAGAAGAATTTCTTCCCACCTGGGTCGCACAAGGTTCCCCATGGTCGCACATGTATACCTACGCACCGCTTAGTGGTCGTGTAGGTGACTTGTGTGCCCTTTCTGATTTTTCCCATGGTCTTCCCTAGCCTATAAATACCCCTGGTGGGCCCCCCATTTTAGGGACAGAAAAATTCCAAAAGTAAGTTTTAAGCTCTGGTCACACTGGTCTCTTATTGAAGTCTTCCAAACACTTCTATGGTAATTTATTACCTAGAATGGAAGCTCTAAATAGTGGAAACAAAGCCCAAGAGTCGAAACTCATCAGTACTTGTGCGCCTAAGTGGCTAGCCCTTAAGGGAAGTGGCCACACTTGCGCGCCGCCTTGTCCCTTCAACAAAACTTGCGAGCCACTCTTTTGGAAGCCTTTAGGGATAATTATAAGGGCTTGAGCCAAGTCTCTACCAAGTATTACCCTAAGGGTTGACTGTCGCCCAAGTACCCATGTGTCGCGCAACTAAACATGCGTGATCAGGACTTGTGCGCCCATGTAGGACATGCACGCCTTTCTCTTTTTGGGTTCCCCTCATGCCTATTCACCTCTCTTATTTCAATCCACCTCTCCTTTTCAAGATTTAGCCTTCAAAATCCTCTTCAATGTCATTTATGACATGGTATCTTTGTTGGCTTCCTTATATGAGAGGAATTCTGTGGAACATATCTCACAATATACTAATTTACATATCTTTATGTCACTATGGTTAGAGATGTCATTCATTCAACCTCATCCTTTATGATGAGAGGATATTTAACCTGGGCTTCCTTTTTAGGAGTAATCCCCCGTCCAAGATCTCTAAATATGGGCATTCTCCTTAGGATTAAGCCCCAAAATTCCCTATTCAATGGGCATCCTCTTTAGGAGTAAACCCCAAGTCCCCTAACCTGGGCCCCTTTTTCAGGAGTAAGCCCCAGTCTTCATGTTCCTAAATATGGGCATCCTTCTCAAGAGTAAGCCCCAAGTTCAAAATTCCCTTAACCTGGGCCTCCTTCTTATGAATGAGCCCCATTCATAATTTCTCTTAAGCAATCTTAATTTACTTTTGATTTGGGCTTCATTCTAAGGAGTAAAACCCAATCACAAGTCCCCTTATAATTTGGGCATCTCCACTGGAGTAATCCCAAACTCAGAGTATCCAAATCTCCATAAAAACACATATACCTTTATGGACCCTTTTTCCATGTTTCTTTCCTGATGTAAATCTCAATCCTCATTTATTTTGGACAGTCACACATACATAATACCCACTTTATTGCATCTTTTGTGGCCCAAATTTCTGGTTTTACCAATACATCTTGTTTCTCACACCGAGTATGACTCACGTGAGCTTAGAGTGTAAAATTAATTATGAAATAATTCTTTGAGCCATCAATCATGCATAAACCTCATACATCTTTACTCGAACTACATGGGTTCTGATTCCTTTTCTAAAACAAAGGATACATTGGTAGCCCATCTGCGGGTACGATCCCAACTATGAAATAATCCATGTCCTTATGAATGACAATAAACTTCAAGTTCCCCACTTAGTGACTTTAAAACCAGTATGGTTCTCATAATAACCAAGAGATCGTGTATCGAAGGATACCGTTGACTAATAAACTCTAACAAATACAGATGATTCTCTATCAATGAAGAACCTCAAATACATATAATATATTTTCTAAATTTCATACATATTAATCATTGATTGTCAGATCTAAAGGAAAGATCATTTTCATACTTGGTAATGTAATAAGTATTCACAAACATAACTTAAATCTATAAAGAGAGACCCGGAGTAGACAATAATTCCGCCCAAAAAAGGTGTGATGAGTCCGACCTCCCATCCTCTCGACCAATGAAAATTCTTAAGCCTCATTGGTTCCCAACTAATGATCACCTACATTTGGAAAGTATGTACAAATGGATATAGAATCATTGGATGTTTCCGGTTCTACGAAAAAACCCGTTAGAAACCGATTGGAATGTTTGAACCTAAAAAAATGAGGTCATTCCCATTTCTAGAGGAAACAAACACCAACAACTGGGCCATATGTTTGGATATTCTCTTCTCAAAGGAGCATATTTTCACTCCTGTTTATAGAGAACAAACTCATTGGTAGATGGTCCAGATAACAAAGGTATGAATGGTGTTGTTTATCGTTGTTTTGATATAGTGTTGAGGGATATCCTTCCCATTTTGCGGAGGGATCAATGTTAATTTTCAACTTTCAGACATGAGTATGTTTTATTTATTCTAATAAATAGGTCTTTCTTTTCTGGGAAAGATCTCAATCTATTAAAAAAAATAATGAATACTTATAATAAAATGAAAGTGAAAAAGTGATACAATTTAAAATGTGGGATGATTTTGGTTGAAATAAACTAATTTAATGAAATGAAAAAATGTGTTAGAGATAAATTGAGTCCTTATCTAATACATTTAACCCTTTTTACCCAAATTTTCCATTTACTGAACTAATAACTATTACCATGGTAACTTTTACTTTTAAAATAACAATGAAATTAAACTATTATTTTTTTTTGGAAATTTTAATTTCAAATTTGGTAAGAACATTATCACATTCCATTCATATTTTTGATAAAAATTAATTTTAAAATAATCCCATAAAACGTGATGAAAATTATTTTTAATAAAATTAAATTTTCAAGCATAAAACAAATTCATTCAAATTCATTACCTAAAACCAACATTATATGAATTTAAATTTACTTAATCGAATATATAATATAAAAAATTAATAAAAATAATCAATAAATAGTTATTATTTAATTTCTATAATAGAAATACATTTTCACTTAAAAATAGTTTTCTAAAAAAATAAATATTTTTTACTTCTATAGATTTTATATTTACCTCAAAACAATTTATTATTGATTCTTCATTAATTATATATGTTAAAACACATTAAATTCAAATTATCTAAACATTACATCAAAATTAATTAATAAGGTAAAATTTAAAAAATACATTCATGGATTATATGAACATAGTAAGTCCCAAAGTGATATTCATCCTATCAAATTAGAAATTTTGAGCTTTGAAATATTAAAATGTGTGTTCATGTATAGTATATTTGGAATGATGATTTGAATTATTATAATTTATTATTATGTGTTACATTTTTCTCTCATTTAAAAATTCAATGCTATATATTTTCATGCATATAACATCCTGAAAAAATGAGGGATGTTATTCATCATTACATCCTCTTGTTCCTACGTTACCTCTTATATTTTATGATTCATATAAAGTACCTTTATCGGTATAGTTTTCATATTCTACACCAATTCTTATCTTTTATCAATAATTGTGATAGGCTCTTAGAAGTATGGAAAAACATCTTCCAATTCTATTTCCTCAGTGGTGGGAACATGTTTTGGGTCAGGCATATACTTCCATAATAATATATTATAGAGAAAATTAAAAAAATTAGTAATTGTTAGTGGAATTTTTTTATAGTATGTTAAGGCTCCAATTCATTCTTGAGTTTCAAAATTCATGACGTACATAGAGATTAATTTCTCTCTCCTACCAAACATTATGACTATATTTCCCTAACATATCGTAATAGAAACATGATCAGAAAAATGACATTGTAAATCCATCCTTTTGTTATCTAGATAGCTATTTTTATAATTAAATATACCATGATATAGTTTTGAGTATTATTTTATATCATCATTTCATATTACACAAGACCTGGGCCTACAAGATTCCATTCATTGTATTCATCCCAACAATTTGGAGTATGAATCTTATTTCCATTAAATGATTCATATAGTTCCATTTGAATGCTTCAATGAAAGCTATTATTGTATTAAAAATATTCCAAAGGAAAATACTAAACCCACATACGTTTAATTTCTACTGATCATGATCTCATTATATCCTTTATTTTCTCAATAGTACTTTGATAATTACCATCATTTTGAGAATGATATCCTGCACTAAAATGTAGATTAGTGTTGAGAGTATTTTTATGTTTGTTCTATAATTTTGTTGTATACTAAAGATCGTGATAAAATATAGTTGAAATATTTGAGCCCTGATGTATCATAACTACATTATTATAGATCATTTTGAGGTTCTTAATAGGTACATATTCTCTTCTTATAAGGAAATGTGCGTGCTTGGTTAGGTAGTCAATAATAACCCATTTCTTACATTCATTCTTGGAATCATTTGAAGTAAAGTGACAATTTCCTTATAAATATTATCGTATTTCCCTAAAAAATATGTGGATAATGAAATATTCCTTTAGGTTATTGTTCTCTAAAACATTACATATTGAAAAACCATGAATATTGATTCATAGTCTGCATTTTCTCATTTCGTATTATCTATCTATATGTGTTCTATAAAATCTTGATAAATTTTGTTCCTACCATTTCTTTTATAGAAATTTGATGTATGATATCCATCTAATAATTCTATTTTATCATATTAATGGATAAACCAGATATCATATTTCTAAATTTTCATATAACATATTCATATATTAAATATACCAACATACCATAAATAAAAACTTTGACCATCTTTTGAATATTATTATCATTGTATTGGGAACATTTTTTATTTCTTGTTAAGAAAGGATTGGATATAATTTTATAAAATATATGATATTTCCCCCTTACTTATTTATTAACTTATATGAAATTACCAAATCCATTAATATATGATATTTTTAATCCATATCTTAGTCAACATGCAATGATATTTCTTATTCAAAACATAAGTTTAATTATTTTCATTTCTAAAGGGGTAGTGTATTGAGAAATAATAATCCATGAGTAATTATAGTAACATTATTTTCTTATTTTTTTGATATCTCATTGATAATATGTGTTGAAACTTCTGTTATCTGTATACATTTCACACATTTCACTATAAGGTTAATTCCTCTCTATCATCAATACAAATATTTTAGATGAAAACTCAAGTTCATGGATGAGATAACAATATTCATTTCTCATTAACTACATTGATGAACTGAAAATGAATCTATAATTATCTATAAGTACATATCATTGACCTTTAATTGATTCATTACTATATTTAATAATTCCTTCACTTCCTCATAAAAAATTAAATATTTTCATGTTGACCATTATCCTAAATAATTCTTTAATAAATTATTTAGATCCATTAGATCATAAGAAATTGACCCCTTTTCATGCCAATATGGTTAATGTGTTAGATAATTTATAATTTATTTTAAAAAATAATTGATATTGTCTTATTGATCTATGGAATGTAGACACCACAATTATATTGGATGGAATTGGATACTCTTTCATAGAATTTTTAATTTAAGGACCAACTAATATTCCATTCATAGAGATAATATGTACAAGAAAATAAACTTCTTAAATCCATAATTCAAACATTCTAAAATTTTTATATAAATCATTTCTTATAAGATTCTCATTAATGATTCACATATGAATCATATGTTCATTATATATTTTAGTGTATACAATGTTATCAAAAATAAATACCACCATGAAACTATCATGATAAAACCTGAATATTTTTTTCAACATATATATAAAAAGAGGGTTCCGTAGTTACTGAAAATGGAATTATAATAAATTCATAATTTCCATACTTCTAAAAAATTTCAGTTTTTGAATATATTCCTTATTTACTCACTATTGATGATACCTGGAATGAAGTTATATCTTTGAAAAAAATTCAACTCTGGAAGTTGATTAAACACTTAATCATTATTGGGGAGATGATACATGTTTATTATTTTAAAATCATTTATTTACCTTTAATTGGTGAATAACCTCATAGATACGTCTTTCTTCTTAGCAAAAATATTTTTGGAACCCCACAACAAAACACTATGGTGTATAAATCCCTATTCACACCACTATTTTACTTTATTTGTTAGTTACATTAATTCCACTGTAGACATCCCGTAGGGATTCATAGATATAAGTTTCTAATAAGGGATAATATTGAAAGAAAAATCAACTTCACATTAAAATCAATGTCCAATTATTTTTTTAGTAAAGAAATTAATGTATTCATGAGAAATACATTCATCCTCTATTTAAAGGTTAGATTTTCCATTCATAGGTCATGTCTTATCTTTTTCTCCAAGAATTTATTTAATGACTTATATCAATTCTATATCCAAAGAAAACAATTATGATGAATTATTTTTTTTAATAAAAATGGACTCTACACATTCTTCATGAACCATAAGCTCCTTCACTTAGAAATAAATTGTTTCATTATGTAAAGACACGTGTTTTTTGACTCGGTAAAATTCACAAGGAAAATTTAATTTTCCCTATGGTGATGGGCATTATTTAAATTGAGTCTCAAAGTAAAATTCCAATACGTAAAACATAACTATTTTTTCACTTTGTTTAAGGCTCGAGAAGTGTCTTGGGTGGTTTGTTGAGTTTTAGGAGTGGAAGGATCTAACAAATAAAAATTGGGAGTAGCTTGTAAGAACACATGGTTTTTATTAAACCGTGATACCCACCAGGTGAAACCATGAAGCAACTGTAGTAGATCTAGAGGTCTCACATGGTTTTTTATGACAAAATATGGGTTTCATAGACATGTGGGTGTTTGAGACCTTTTGAAATGCTGATTTCATACATGTAGCACATAGTTATCTAAATAGTGTGGATCGGTGGTGTGATGGGTTTCCTTGGGAATTGTTGAGTGCATGGTTGGAACACATCTTGGAAACCAATTCTGCCAAACCATACACCTCATTAAATAGGGTAAAATTTCTATTTTCCCCTCCAAACGTTGGTTTATTTCTCAATATTTTCCCATTATCCTGTCCATTTATAATATATATCATAGAGCTTCTCCTCTACTATCCTAGTTAAGGAGATATCTCCACCTTCCAATGTCCACAGTGACCATCATTCATCATGTTAGAATTATATTTATATCTCAAAGACTCATCTGTATTCCTTTATTTATTTATCATATCTTTTTTTCACTATCATCATGCGAGATAGCTCTCCATATTTTAAGGGTTAATATCCAATTCTTTGATTTCTCTCGAACTGGATGAATTCAGGCCTCAGATTTGGATGAGTGTATTTTAATAATTATGAGTTATGTGTTCTATAGACATTTCTTTTGTGATTCATTAATTTGTAAATTATTTTATTGTGTTATGTGATATTATTTTAGTGAAACACCACATAAATGTGAAATTTAATTTGTAAAATCTAAGACATCAATTCCTTAGTCTCTTGTATATTAAAATAGAAATGTTGATGGTTAGGGACGTCATGTTTTAACAACCTTTAATGGTGGGTTACATGAATACCAATAATGAATCAATTTTTTTCTAATAAATCCCCTAATTCAGGTGTGTTTTCTTATAAAATTAAGACAATATTATTAATTGGAACATAGTAGGGTATCACACTTCACTATGATATACCATAGTGACAAAAACATCACTTATGTGTTCATGGCCTAATTATTTTGTAGTTAACTTTATTTTGTCTTATTTTCATTATTTTTTGCATGGAATATATAACACCCGTTATAAATAGGTAGTTTAGTGTTTATAAACAGGTCACATGTCCCCTATAATATTAGTTGTACTTGGACCCTTCCATGTCCTTCTTTATTATTAAATGAATAGTGATTTTGGAATCCATAATATATGGAATTTATTTTGTTTTAATTGAAATGAATGAAGTGATTGATCCTATTTTGGTTATTAGAGTTATGATATGTCATGGTTATGAATGTAACCTCTTTTGAAAATGAAATTATATAATTAAATGATGTTTTGAAACCTTCAGTAATAAATGGATTCCCAAGTTAGAATTAATTGTTTGGGATCATATACTATTGAAAAGTATACATACCATGAGTGATACTAGTTTCCTTATTATCAAATTCCAAGGAAGGGAAAATAGTCTCCTCATTAGTGTTATTTTCATTTATTGATACTTGGGTCTCCTATTTAATGAATGTTGATGACAGGATCATTAGAAACTTGGTTTATATGTAGAATTGAGTGATACTTGTATTTCAATATATAAATTCCTTTTATGGGATCATATACTGATTTAGATTATAATCCCCATGAGAGAGACTAGTACATAATGGGGCGATACCTTGGAAGGGCATAGTACAAATATGGCTTCTCCATAACACATTTGACACCCATTCCACTTTGTGTGATTCCAATAATGGGATCAATCGAGTATTTATTTTTACCACATCGATAATTAATCTTGGTATTCCATCTTATGGATCTCCTTATATGTCCTCTTATAGGGATGGGTAATTAAATTTCTCATAATGAGATACATGGGATTCCCCTTTATGGATTTACTTGGATGGGCCTCAGGTTTATTTTTATTAAGAACCATAATTCTTCTTGATAATGATCCATGTCATGTTAGTTTATTTGTTTAATGGATGAAACTAAAAATCAAAAGAACATACTTGGGTTTGGTCTATGTTTGCATTTGTCCTTTATTACAGTCCCAGTAATGAACCCTTATGATAACACCCTATGTTTTTATGTGTGTGAGTGTATATATATAATATCATTATCATTTGGAAATAGAGGGACTAATCCATGGGTCCATCTTCAGTTTAGGTATATCTGTGTATAAAATCCATTTATGAAAATAGATAAATGTCGACATGTGTTGAGAGGCATTTCAGCATAGGCCAAAGTTGGTATGGTCAGCCATGTGTCAATTTGGAACCTTAGCTAACTTGTTTACTTTTATTTATTTTATAATTTATTAAAATTCATTTATGATATTGTACAGTATATTCATAGATTGGATCATGGTTTAGACACTATTGGTGGTGGCCTTCAGAGTATATCTCACACCTAGTGCAGGAAACCATTTCACTAGGGTAATTGATCATATCTTATATTCACATGTCCAGTGTTTATTTCTTATGTTGTCTATTGTACATGGAATTTTGGAGCACATGACACAACTAGTACTCAGGATTCAGATGTAGTTAGCATTTTTTCATTTGTTCTTTTGTATTATATCATGTATTTTATTGTAACAATTTCTATATATTTACTAATTTAGATTATGTAGCCTCATCTGGACATGCATGCACGATTTCATATTTTGAATTAGCCACTTTATTAGTTATTATTATCTTCAAATGCACTATTTTTTTTACAATTCTTCCATTGTCTCGTGATTTATTTATGAAAACATATACAACTGTGCTACTATGATTATGAGACTATAGTATCCCCACCAAACTAGTATTAGACACTTACTACAAGGTGATAACCTTTGGTTTACAGAGAGGCATGATTAAGGTAATACAACCGACAAAATAAAGGAACCGTTTTAGAGTCTCCCGGTTCTGGATGTTTCGTAGTGGTATCATAGTGAATTTTTTCCATTGCCTTAATATTTAGGGATTTTCGAATGTAGAATAGTAATGTGTCAGTGCTTGGTGAATAACCTCGTGTCTGGGAGTGATCAACCCACACATAGGGAAAATTCAAAGTCAGCAAGGATGGTATTTTTGTTCTTGTAATTAATTATTTCAATTGATTATGATTTTACCTCGAGTGATGGAATATATTTACTTCTTATTTACGTATGCGATTTATTTAATTTTACTCTTTTCCAAGTATGGTCATGAGTTACTATTAAATTTATCATCCTAGGATCATAGACATTCACATACCATGAATATTCTATGTCATGTGGAATTCATTATTTGACTGCCTGATAACTTGTATAATGTGACTTATGTATTTTAACAATATACGTTTTTAGTCACCATGTTTATTGATTTTATATAATTCTTTTCAATATGACATTATTTGTGACTTATTTTTATGTTTTATCTTCTTACCATGATTAGGATCGAAATTTTCTTGTTGGTTAATTATTTAGCATACTTTTCATACATTACATGCTCATATGATTTATTGTTTATAATTCCTAGTTCTTTACTACATCTTGTGCTAGTGTTCCATGGTATAATTTTAACATGAAATTGGTTATTTATGTGAAAAAATCAACAAAAACAGTGTTATCCCTCAAATATTTTTGGTGGTTCCTTATCTAACCAATCATGGAATGTTTGATCCATAAACAATTAGTTGTGTCAGATGAAACATACTAGTTCCTATTAAATATGACCCAATTATAAATTAATAGTGTATGTGGGATATATAAATGGGGAAATGGTGTCCCACATAATATAACCATCTTTATGAGAATAATATTCCTAGATGTTTTTTGTATAATATAAAAGCGAATAAACCATAAACCTTAGAAACATGTTGTTTGTGGTCCATTTATATGACTCGACCAAAGTATGATTCTCATAGTTCTACAATCTTCTAGGTGAACCTTATAAGGGTTTTATAAAATTGTAATAATAAAATCAACGATTATGGTTTATGGACCCCGGTTAGTTGTGATGGGAACCTCATTGGTTTCCTTTTTTATATTCTCCTTAATTCAAAACTATTTAGGTGTATGTTTAAAATATATAGGATGGATATTTAATGTGTCTATAGCCTCCTTTATGGATCACACATAGACGTATGGTGGACTATTACTAGACTAGTCCCTCATTAATTTATAAAAAAAGTCTTTCAACTTTTGAGATACATATATTTGGGGTGTTAGATAATAATAATATGAATTTAAACCTAAAGGGTGTTCAACTCTATAGACTGGAATTTAAATGTTCCTTAATTAAGACAACAGTGAAAAATCATGGATAAATAAATGATGACTAAAAAGAATTTTATGTAATAAATTTCTTAATAATGACTGGTAATAAATTTCTTAGTGGTGTTAATTGTTTAAACGTTGTTATGTGCATGATGATCATGAAATGATCATATTAAGTGGGATAGACATTCCTAGGGAATGGTTAGCCTCTAAGTAGGTTGTGTGAACCTTTTACTCTTCCTTGACAGTGTTAGATGACTCGAAAAGTAATCTGCCTAGTTTTTAATTGTATTTTATAGAATATGGATAATAAGTTTATTAATAATGTCAATGATTTGCTTCTCTTCTCATGAAATCTCTAGGTACTATGTGTCATTACACGTAGTACCTGTCAAGATGATAAATTAGTTTAATTAACCATATTATTTTTGTGGAATCATTTAAAACATTATCTTCTAAGCATCGATCACATGTATTCTTTGAGGTAGAGTAACCTGGGTTTTATAAGAAATCAAAATCGACCAAATTCCCACGATGAATTCGTAAAAGTATTTGGTTTTTTGATAAGTTGATCTATTGGTTTTGGATTATATTCTTGATGGTATACTGTTTGTGAACTCAACATTATAAGAGTATCACACATACATCTAAATGTGAATATAATCTAGAGTGTCTTCCAATGCCAAGTTTTATTATATTTTATTTTAATTCTTGCTAAAGCATGTCAGCCACATCCAACACCCATGTTGAGTGGTAAATGGAGTATGTGAGGTAGTATGGTTTCCCTTTTTCAGTAAATGATGACTCAGTCACTCTTAAGCTGGTGAGAATCACATCGATCAGGTTATTATGTGTCCTTATGATTAAAAGGAACACATCCAGGGAAGAACATTTTGAAATGGTTAACCTTTCATAAATTTCCACTGAGGTTGGTGTGCTTTGAAACTTGTCAGTGCATAAAAGGAAATACACTGATGAAATGGTTGGCATATTACACATCCTTTGAAAAAATTGTAGCCAGGGATGGACTTTGGTCGTCATGCTTAATAGATCATGTGATTCATAAGATGGGAAGTGAATTGTGAGGGGTTAATGAAGATGTGTCTTTAGGTGCAGTTGTGCATCTCCAAAAGAATCAGACTGAGGTGACCCAACTATAATTACCTATAAGTAGTCATTTTTTAGTTGGTTTGAGACAATACCATGACCTTCGTCTTGAATGTGATAGTTGTTCCTTGGGTCTTCTACTAGGAAATTATTGGTTTTTCTTTGGTTTACTTTCATATTAAAAGAGATGATGTCTTATATCTTGAAATCATACTTAACACACTGAGAGGGTATTAGTTACACTTCATGTTAAGATTAAATTTTTTTTGGGGTTGGTGGTTTAAATATATGGGAGTCATGTTCCTACAACAAGATATTTTCAAAATATTGGTTTTTATGGGTGATAATAGGATTCCCTGGTGGGAATTCCTTGGATGGACTCATAGACACTACCTAATTCAATGACATGAATACCATTAGGATTAGTAAGTGTTCTTGATATAGGGATGTTTCATCTCTATAATAATGTATATCATGTAATAATATGGGATGTAATACCTTGGACGATCTCCTTATAATACCATTTATGATTTTAAGGTAACCTCATATTTTTAGTTGGGCTCTGATGGGATATTTATAGGGTAAAAATACTAGTGTGATGGATTGGGTGTACATCCACGTATTTGCTGAGGCACAAAAACATAAATAAATTTTTACGATTGAGATGTCACAAGAAGTCTGAAATGGGCTTCAGTGGATATGTTCAATGTAAATGTGAGGTTCCTTGGGAGAATAATCATGTTTCAAGAGGTGATATGTTGACTGTATAACCAAAGTATTTTTGTGAATATGAGGCCAGAAGTGGCTAGAAATGTTCCCACATTCATCATTATAGGTGGTTCGTGAGGAATTGCTGATGAAATTCAGTTTAGTTGAGGTGAGTGCAGTGTGATTTAGGCATTGTTTTTCATTGAAAGGTATCTTTACAAGAATAAATGAGATCAATTAGGAGTCGGACATCTTTTTTTCAGCTGAGGACCATACCAAGAATATCATTAGGATGATAGAGAAATGTTATAATAGGAAATTATGGTGGTGGAGATACTTTTTGATGGAGTTGAACCATAATAGTCATACCTATGGTGGGGAACATCATAGGATAGATGATATAGTGTTGATAAAGAGATTGTGTCTCGGGTTAGATGGCCTTAGGTAACATCTACCCTGATGTTTTATTCTATAGTTGTATTGGGAAATTAGAAATTAAACATTACCATTTTAATGAAACTTCATGGATCATGTATTTTGGGAGTTTTTTCATTGTTTCCCCTATTATTTATTGATTTAAGAATTTACATGATAGGAAGGTTGTAAGGACCCATGTTTTGGACCAGTTAAAATATCAAAGGAAATTCTAATTTTACCATTTGGTGGATGGTTCTTTCTTCAAACAGAGTAACATAATGATATTTTAGGAGTTGTAACACATGAATATGTATTTTATTTTTTTTAATGCTTGATATGTGTATACGGTGTTTTGTTGAGTTTTCAGAGTGGTGGGCTCAGAAAACTCAAAACCGAGAGAATATGGTAAGGGAGCATAGTTTTTCTATAACCATGCTGTCCACCAAGCAAATAGTGAATCTACTTTAGGGGAGATAGTGGTCTCACAATATTTTTTTCTAACCATGCCAATGGAGCCACAACACCACATAAGCGTGGAATAAATTTTTACATAGGTCTTTTGTACGGGCTACACATAGTTAGAAAAATTCGGTTCATCCATCCCATGCAAGGGGGATCCTTGTGTAGTATTGAGTGCATGATTTGCATATGGGTTTTTCAATAGTGTTTACAGACCATGTAACTCATTCAGTGGGATGAAATTCCCATTTTACCCCTCTAGTATTTCATTTTGATCTCCATCTTTTCTCCTCTTCTCATCTATTCATAGAATCTCTCAAAGAGATTTTCCTCTCATCTATTATGTTTGAAGAAATCTCATCCCTTAATTTTATATTTCAAACAACACTCCCCACGTATGAAGAATATCATTATTTACATGATTCCACTTTCATCTTTTATTCATTTATCTCTTTTTGATTTATTAAATATTCATTGATCTTAATTTTCACACATTTAAGTAGAATGTTTGTTTGTTCTATTATTCTCATACCATCTTGATTCAAAAAACATTATTGGATATTTTGATCATCGTATGTATGAGGTAGGTGGCTTCTCACTTGAGGTTTTGTTTATTTATAATTTTTTTCACAAGCCAGTATTTTCGTATGATGACTATTTTTTGTGAAACATAATTTGTAAAACCTAATGCCCTAATTATAGAACAACTTGTATAATAAATTATATTCTTTGATGTTCATGGACCATAATTTCAAACAAAATTTACTGTTTGGTTACTTGAATTGGATTAATCAACCATTTCTTTAATAAAACAACTCAGTTAGGTGAAATGTATTATAAAATTTATACATGTCGATGAATTGGAATTTGGTGGGGTGTGAAAATCCACAATGTTATCCATTAAGAACCAGACCATCTCTTAATTTACCATGGAATAATTTTTATGAAGAAAACATGATGTTTTTGTAGTGGAATTCATGTTATCATGGCCTATACAGATCCATTTTCAAGTACAATATTTATAGTTTATAAATGCTTCACTAGGGCCCTAAAACATTAGTTTACATGGAACATTACATGGGATTATTTTTTTATTATTACAAGATTAATAATTATTGGAGTTCTTAGTATATGTAATTTTTTATGATATAATAGGAATTAATGAAGGTCTTGTCCCTCTACTAAATTGTTGAGTTATGACATGGCATGTTTATGAACAAGGACTCTTTTCCATTTAAACATAAATAATTAATGAAAATATTGATGTCTTTAGAGATACATGGATTCCCATGTAATAATTATTTAGATTGGATCAGAGGTTATTGATAAGTATATGTTCCAAGAGAGATACTGGTTTCCTTATTACAGAATATGATTAGCAGGATCATAGGTTTATAGATTAATGTATTGTTCCTTGAGGGATAATAAGGTCTCCTTTTATGGAATTTATATTACGGTTTCATTGGATACTTTTCTTATATGGACCCGTGAGGGATACATGGATTCCCAAACAGGAGTTCATTGGACTTTCTCATAGGATGATAGAGTTTGTTAATCCTATGTGTGATACCAGCACGCTGGGGAGAGATACCTTGGAAGGGATTAATGGTAAGATGGTTACGTCATACCACATGTGATACTCGGTCCCCTATGTGTGATACAAGGGAGAAGTATAGTGTATTATGAATTTATACAATATTTAGAGTGTTACTTGGGATTCATAATTATATATCTCATTGGATGGACTCTGATGATGATGGATAATTAGATTTCTCCTGGTGCAATAAATGGTATTCCACCTTACTAATCACCATGGATGGACTCTAATATTGATGGGTAATTAGATTTATTCTAGTGAAATACATTGAAATCCTCTTTAGGGATCATCTTGGATGGTCCCCAAATTCCTTTTTATTAAGAACCATTATACCTCCTGTATAAAATTCTTGTCAAGATAATTTATTAGATTAATGGACACAATCACAAAGCTAAAGAACATGCTTGGCTTTTACAGTGTTTGTATATGAACATTATGATATGAATAGTTATCAATACAAAATAATGACTTATACCAAAAAAAGTTATTGAAATAAAGAATATTTTTGGTTAATATTAACAAATTCCAAAAGATATTACATTTTATTGGTATTGTCTTTAATAATCAACACCTTTTTTATCAATAATTACATATGTTTTCATTGATTGTTTAATACAAACAAATATTTTACCAATAGGTAAATATATTATTTTATCATACTAGTGCCTAAAAAAATTACTAACATGTTAATAAATTATGTAAAATAACAGTAAAAAAAAATATTTTGTCACAAATAATAGATATTTTGATATACTATTCTATAATAACAACTAATTATGAGAAACATGTTTTTTTATAATGATTTTTATTTTATGACTAAAGTAAGTAGTTAATTTTAGTGGTTTCATTGGAACCTAAAAAATAAATTCATCCATAGTAGTTTGAGGGTTTCAAGAGGGATGATCCCATAAGGGGAGGCACAACCCTAGGGTTTCCCCCTATCAACGCCTTCCACTTCTCTATCTCAGGTAGGGGGTGGCTCCTCTCCTCAACGCTTCTTCTAAACGTGCTCAATGGGTGAATATCCTCTTCCAAAGGCAGCATCGTGTGATTTTGTGGTCTCGAACTCTTGGTGATATCATCATTTTTTCCTCTCTTCAAGCCACATCCTCTAAACATGCTAGGGTTTCCCATGACGACACAGTGAGGATCCAGTGGTAAAGTATCAACTTCTGTAGTTTGAGGGTTGCAGCCTCGTATTACGTCTAATACGGTTTTGTTAGGAGGTATGTTGTGGTCTTTAAGGGTGGTCGTGAAGGTGGAGAAGATAATGAAGATCTGAATCATGGTAGTTCCATTCTTCCAGTGTGTTCTGGTGTTTGGGTGGCTGCAAACTCGGTGATGTTTTTTCATTACTTTCTTTTTCACTCGTGTTCTTGTTTTGGATGTGACGCATTGTGTGTGATTATATTTTTGTGGTGATGATCCTACATGTGATTAGGTTTTTGGTTTGTGTTTCTTAAATTATTGAGGAGCATATGGGTGGAAAATTGTTGACTTTTTTAATTTGGTTTGTTGGATTGAAATGGAAAATTTTCCTCTTAAAAAATTTCAGTTGTGAAACTATGAAGAGTTGTGTTGTGACTTGGAATCAATCCAATGGAGTTTAAAAAATTATTGAGGAAAATTGAGAAAGAATCGAATTTTGAATCTAGTTATCTGTAGTAGAGGGGTATATTAGTAAATTCTGTCCTTGGCCTTTCATATTTTGGATTATGGATTGTACCATATATTCTACAAGGAAATTCTTCAGACAAGGATTCAGAGTAGGTAGCTTCAACCATGCATGGGTATTATGATTTAGATGTTTTAGAGGGTATGGAACAACCATCGGTACTAGGCCCATGTATTTCTACACTGGATATCATATTGAGCAGCCGATAGGTGGTTGAGGATCTCCATAATGAAGTCGATGCTTGGGAGGGGTATTTCTATGTAGTCTTGTTCTGGGATGATTTTGGCCCCTATGAATTTCGGGTTCTATTTATATATCTACATATTTTAATTCATATGATGTTTCCCCCTTTAACCATAAATGGTGTTTATCCAAATATATATAAAAATTTTGGCCTCAATTTCAGTGGTTTCATTAATGATATATCATTAATGGATTTTAATTTTCACTTTTCTATGAATATCAATAGTGTATATATTATCAAATTATTTTAATTTAACAAAAATTTAAATAATATTAATAACATATTTAAATGATTATAATATTTTAATTTAATAAATATAATAAATAAGAACATGATAATGAATTTTTTTAATAAAAATAAATGAAATATATGAAATTAACAATTGTTATTCATCGATTGAAGATTCATTTTAAATTATAAATAAAAAAATAGTTTTTATATTTATTATAAGAGAATAAATTATGTTAATTGTAATGGGTTATTACAAATTTTACTTTTATCTTTTTATTATATTCTATATGATATTTAATTTATATATATTATATTTATTATATAATATATATATATATATATATATTTAATTTTCAGAATTAATATTTTTTATATTTATATATACATTTATAATATATTTAATTTAAAAATAATAACTGTAATTTGATATTTTTTAATCTAATATATAATATTTTTAATAAATTAAATCTTTGTATTACATGGAAAATATTAAAATTTTTAATAAATTTCTTCTATAAATTATATTTTACAATGCAGCTCCCCGAACCTCACCACTCTTAATAATCGATCTTCCACCAGCCCATAACAACCATAATTCTCCTCCCTTGATCATCACTTTACCTCCACACGATCCTCCCCTACCCTCACCATGATCCTCCCCCATTCTCCATCCATTTAAAATTGGCTTAACATGCATGGGGGAATCTCAAAAGTCATGGTTCTTTAAAATGATTTTTTCGGCCATTAAGCATCACGCATCGAATGGTTGTTTGTTCTATGTACCCTTTATAGTTGATGTTATATATGAAGTACATAATTATTAATTTTAATCTCTTCCTTGATGATAAGACTCTATAAATGGTTTTTTAAGGATTTATTTGGTATCATTGATAGAGGCTCTTGTTCAAGATTCATTGTTCGGAAGTGCAGACAAGGTAGCATTCACTTGTTTGATTTGTTCTCTCTATTGAATCAGTAAATTTTGAGGAGGTCATCTGGTGTGGTGATTATTTATTTCACCGTTAGTGAGAATGATTTGGGGTATCAAATAGACTAAGATTGTTTCATCTGTGGTTATATGATCATCATCACAATTTGGATTCATTTGATTGAAGATGTGATATTGATTGATTTTTTTACAATATCTGACCTACCAAAATGTTTCTCTCTGACTTAGTTATTTTTCATGAAGACTAGGGGTTGTACAATATTTTGGATCATCAATATAATTTGGCATTATTTTGGTTTCATTTTTCCTTATAGGGATTCCTATGGTTCTAAAGTATAAGGGATTATAATTTATAGTCAAATTCTGGAATCTATGGTCATCATAAGTAATTTCATACCTATACAATAGTAATGAATTATTACATTTATGTTATTATTTTTCATTTTTTGTATATTTCATATTGATTATAAGGTATTTCTAGATGGTTTCAAAATAAATCAAAACTAGTTGATAAATATCTATAACCGTAGAGAGAAAACAATTTGTTTTATAATCTTATCCAACCCATTTATGCCACAAATATTTTACTATTTATACTAAAGAATGAAATGTGTGGACAGTTTTTTAACATTCATATAGCATCTTTTTAGAAAAAAATTATTAATTCTATTGGCCATTATAAAGTCAAAATTGAGGAATAAAACACTATTTTCCTATGGGAGTTCCTTCATTTTGGTACATAATGCTTATTATAATGGTATTCTTGAGGGATTGTGATTTTAGGGGGGTCTACTCCATTCTATGCAAGTGGAAACCTTTTTTTCTCTACTTAATGGATTTAAAAATTTTCATTAATTGAGATGATTGGTATTTTCAACATTCTCATGGTACTAGTGACACATTGTATTCCGTTTTTCATCTCAATCCACATAATTAATTAATTTATTCTATTATATTTTTGTAGATTCATTTTTGAGTTAATTGATTTTATAATTTATCTTATCATGATATATTTGTGAATTTAGAAACATGGAAACCATAAATTTTATGGTGAGTCTCATTTTATAATTTGTAATGAATTGTATCTATTTTTGTATTATTATTTTCAATGGTGAAAATACTTTTTGAGGATGTTAAGTTCTAATATAAGGCATCATTCCATGATTCATGTTAAATACTTGATTTAATTAGTATAATTGAATATATTTTAATCATACATAGTAAAAACAATAAATATGTAATTTTTTATTTTTAAATGATCATTTTTAAATCATAATTAAATATTTATTATGTGGAATGTTGTTTTATTGTATATGCATCCTTGATGATTTTCTTAAATTTATTTTCACATCACCTCTAGGTTTCTATAGATTTGTGTTTGTGTCTATTGTCGGGGGTTTGAATATAACACTCAAATTCTTGATCTTGTCACATTTTTATCCAATATAGTGTGAAATGTATTTCATTTTGTTAAATGGATGGAATCCATTGAAACACTTCTTCTATTCACTAATGAAAATCATAATGTTCATCTCTTACAATTGATTATCTTCCAGGGTATATATCATTGAATTTTTTCTATTGTGGTGAGTAATTTTTTCTAGCTATATATATTTACTCCTACTGAATTTTGTGTGTGTGTGTGTGTGTATTGTAAATAATTTATGTAATGAAATAATTTTCTCAAAAATTGGTTATTTATAATTTTTAGTCATATGGTGTGTTTTTTAAAATTAAATCAGTCTAAAATATTTCATGGTATAAATAGAAAGAAAATGTTTTCTTTTCATTGAAATGTGGTTACTCTAGAAATTATTGGGTGCATTAGGTTTGGATTGGGATTTTAACTTTGAAATATTTATAAATCCATAACCTGAATTCTAACATGAAAATCTTAATATTATTTCAGTTTTCTGTGGAGTATGTGGATCATCTCCAGGTAACATGCTTATGGTAATATAATATAAATTTTATAAATATCTTTATTCATCAATATTTTAACATTAAGTGTGTGGAGAATTTGGTGGATACATCTTTAAGTTAATATAATATCAAATCTTCGTTATTTTAGTGTTCTAGTTTACCTATTTTCCCCTCTTTTTCATGGTTTGAAATCTATTTACACTACATGATATCAATGTAATAAAATATTATGTGGGTAGTAGTCCAGAAAAAATTATTTGGAAACGGAAAAGAATCCAATTACATTCTAGTGATAATTTCCCTAAAATACCACTATAGAAAAAGGTATTATTATTAATAACATGTATGGTTTTTCAAACCTATTAATTGATCATCAGTTAGAAATGGAGTCTATGGAGAATCTGGGTACTAATGTTTTATGATAATTTTTGTTAGATTTTTAAACGTTTTTCGTCATTTGTAGTTAGACATGTGGTGTTTCAAGAATTTAGAGGATGAAGGTTAAAGGTAAAATAATATCATTTTATTATTTTTGTCACTCATATTTTTATACCGCATTTTCTTTGATTGAAATATAAATTCATAGCCACATTTCAATGTAAAAAGTGGATCGAGGATATAATCAAAAAATATTATTTTGAAATAAGAAAAAAATACAAATATATTTATATAAATATAATATTTCACATTATTGTCTTTAATTATCAGGATTATAAGAAATGGTTACCTATGAGGTTTTATTTCCTATAAATTTCTGTATAATTTTTTGTTCCTTGGTTTTAGTTAATCATATATTTATGGAATACATTGTTTTGTAAATATATTGTTGTACTGTGATGTTTCTTCACAATTTCACTTTCAAACATTGATTTTTCTACAACTTTAATTGTGTGGTTTTATTGAATCAAATTGTTTTTTATTTTCATTTAGTAGTCGTATATTTATATAATATATTGTTTTATAAAAATCATTTTATTTAGTAATGTTTTTCTATATTATTATTTTTTTCATTTGTGTTTTTGTTTTAAACTTGTACTAGATTGTTCAGTGTGGATTATGGTAATGAAATTTTTTCTTGGGACTACACTTATAAAACAATGGAACACACTTTTAAGTGTTTGAGTTTATGTCACACACATAGATTGTTTAGTGACTACTTCTATTACATCAAAAACACTATAAAAAGAAATATTAATGTTTATATTTCACACATAGCTCCATCTTGTATCCATTAGATTGCACATATGTGGTGGGGGAACATGCATAGTTGTTTGATTTTTATTACACAAAAAATGATAAGTGAATGATGCTAATACATTATACAAACAAAAACATATTTCAAATAGTAGTAGTTAATAGTGTTTCACAAATTACATCACATAGATGTTTGTTTCTAATATACACACAGACATTAAAAAACTATAACATAGTATTTAAGCACATATCAGTGTTTCAATACATAGAACGTTTCATGTTTTTTATAAATGTAATCACATTACATAGAATAAAAAATATCCACCTACATGGATACATACCTCTATCATTATCAAGTTATAGATCCTTTTTATAGAATACATACAATGTATTATTATATGTAAAACTTATTATCCCCACTTTCATAGTCCCAATTAATGTTAAGGGGACATAGTAATTAATTTTTAAAAATTCATCCAGTGGAATAAGCATCAAAATATCACAAACTCTTTCAATAATATATTGCACAAACAAAGATATTTTTCATTAATTACTAAGTAATGTTTCACTGTTACAGGAACCAAGTTATCATGTAAAAATTTACATGAATCATTTTAATAATAGCTTTTAGTGATTGTTCTAAAGAGATGTGATTCACACTTGTCAAATTTTATTCTATAGTTTGGAATCCCAATTTATACTTGTTAAAAAAACTAATACATGACACTGCTTCAATTTCACTATTTAAATTTAATTATTTTATATTATACATTTGTCCAAATCCATTATAATGTTTTATTGATGATCAAATTAAATTTTAAACTATTTTAAATATATAAGTTGAGGTAATTTGTGGGAGAATTTTTTGAAACTACATTGAGGGGGTGGTTATTTTTTATATTTGATGTTGTATATGTAATTTTTGTTTCAAGGTCTATTAATGAATATGGAGTGGTTGTGCCACATGAATTTTATAAATTTCACAATTATATGAATTCAAATTCAAAAATAGTGTGACCTTAGTGAATGTTTGTGTACTGTATCTTTCCACTCATCCTCAGCACTATAACTACTCAAATTCCCATACTTGAATTTAGTTTTTTACATTGTGTTAATGTGAATGGGTGTTGTGCTGTAAGAATTTTATGTTTTAAAATCAAATATATCGTCAACCATAAATTTAAAATTATTATAATTGTAGGGACTATTTCATTGAGGTAGGGGCTTATCGAAATGGGACGTTAATATGTTGACCCTTGAATTCTATGATTTTTTCATCATTTTCTTATTTAATTATCTCGTTCTTTATGTTTATATAGTTAAATATTCCACTTTTTAACATATCTCATCACACATTTTCTTTTCATACCAAATAAACTATTGAAAATAAATTATTTTTTTCATGTTACATTTCTATTGAAAATTATTTTTTATTCCAAACATATCCTAATAATTTGTAGGTTTGTTAACATTAAAATTAACATGGTTCATGCCTTGTCCTCAAAATTCAGATAATGGGACAATGAAAGGGACCATAATTCACATATGATGGGGTAACATCATAATCACATAAAAGGGCTACTGTAATGAAGTCCTCCATTCATTAATAATTTTTTAGACTATTGTTCCCCATCCCTTTATTCAATGAATTTTAGTTTAACTAGTTTTTTATGATTTATGTTCACACTATTTTAAGTCAATAGAACAAAAATGAATGATGAAAGTAGTGTGTATACATGACTTCAATGTTATTTCCTTCCCCTTGCACATTTATTTACTTCTATTTTGGTTTCAATTGATGAATATATTTTGTACTAATTTTTTTATGCTCTATAGAAATGAGTGGTGTAGATCTTGGAGTTAAAGGGTGTGTCATAGCACCGAAAAGAGGTTCCTTACAAGTACAAGAGTTGACTTGTTTTTTTATAGTTCCCTACATAGGGGTGAAGAATGATATATGGAATGTGTATTGATTCTTCTAAAATGGTTGGTCCTGGATGATTGTAGTCAAGAGATGAAATAACCTAGGGGTGGTGTGGATCATAGGATTTTGTGTTTTTATGATCTTTTTATGTTTTAAGAATCATATTGATTCATTTTAGAATAAATTGCATTATTAATATAAATTATTATTTTCTAAGTTAGAATATTATTGAATTTTTTTTGAGTTTAATACATAGAACATTTGTATTATATATGATAAATTAATAAAAATAAGATATAATTTTATGAGAAATAATAATTTTATAATTTATATTTATATTTAATTTATAAAAATGTATTATATTTTTCAAATATTATTACCTACATAAATATTTGTTTTATGAATATTTTGATAATCATTTTAAACAATAAATATATATTATAAGTTGGTATTATTATAATTGTAATATAACTATTTTATCTATCTCAATAACATTTAGTTATAGAGTTTATATCAAAAGTTTAGTGACAAGAACATATAAATTGGAAAATTGTTTTTCCAACAAAAAAATATATTTTTACGAACAAATATACCACTATTAGAAAAAATATAAATTTTTAGTAGTTTATGATCCCTTTTGATTACACCATGTGGTTATATATATATATATTTATCATCATTTGGATGCCTATGAAATAATATAAGAGTCCATCTGCATTGTAGTTATATCTTTTCAGACATTCCATGTATGAAAATATACACAAGTCATCATGTTTTCAGAGGCATTATGGCTTTGGCCAAAGTAGGTAGGATCATACAGGTATCCCATAGGAACTAGAGCCGGAATATTTACTTTTATTTATTTACTTATTATTAAAATACATATACACTACAATAAATTATATTCCGAGAATGAATTATGATTTATTAATTATTGGTGGTGTCCAACTGAGTATACTTGACACCCTTCAAGGGCCTCCATTGCACTGTGGTACTCAATAATAACTCATATTCACATATCCATGTATTATTTCTTGTGTTTTTCATTACATGGGAGTTAATAGAATAGTACTAAGTTGGTACACAAGACGATCTTGGAGTTATCCTTTGTATATTTTTGCATTCTACTATTTCATGTTTTGTATTGTATTTCCTTATATATGTTTACTTATTTAGATTATGAAACCTCATCTGGATATGAATTTATGATTTAATATTTTTCATTGGCCACTTTACTAGTTATTATTATCTTCCACTGATCTATATTTTTTTACTATATCCGTTATTGATTAATTGATTTATTATCTCTTATACCATTGTTTTAATGAGATCACGAGGTTATATCTGCCCACCTGACCATCATAAGACCCTCGCTGCTAGTCCACAGTCTCTAGAATAGAGGAGGCACACTTAAGGCAATGTGAATTACTAGTCCGAGTGTCATTTAAGTGGCTCTCAGGTCATCACATTACACAATATAATTTTAAAAATAATCCATAACCATGATTATATCAAATTAAAAAATATGTATAAAAGCATTTATTTAAATAATATATTTATATGTATCATAATGGGATAAAACTATCATATCCTTATTGTAATAGGATTCCCATGAGTTATTGGGATTAATAACTCTTTTTTTGGTGCTAGGTGTTGAGGTATTATTCCTAAAAATATGGTACATGTAAATGAAAGTAATGATATTAAATAAAATAAATCATTAGCTAAGTTATGGTAATGAGGTAATATTTCCCTTATCCCCTTAATATCTTCTATGAAAGGTTTATTGGAAGTTGTTATATTGGTTTAAATAATTACACATCTCTTTATACCTAAGGAAAAAGATAATTATAGATTTTTTATTTTACTCATATTCATATGAATTATGAAATTTTCTCACACATCAAACCTGATCATTTTCAAATTAAGAAAGCACCTACATGTTTCCTTTTACAATTATCAAATTATGGAAATCCCAAATTCTATTTTTTCTCCTTTATTGACATGTATCATTTCTTATTATTCTAAACTGATCTCTTATTTTCATGATTTACCCTAATGTTATAAAATCACGATAATTATCCCTCTATTTTTCTAGAACATGATATTATCTCCTCATATAGTGAAAACATATGAGACATAGGTAATATTGAGATACATGGCTTTATCCCATCAGAAAAATAACTAATATTTCATTCTAGATTATGTGTGTCATTTTCTGCATGGTTGGGAAAACATATAAATTTAACCTCTTAATTTTCAACAGCTTCTTCTTTTTTCTTTTTTATTATGTGGAAAATATTTTCAGTTTTATTTAATTCCTCCCAAAGAAAGTAACTTTAATGAATATAACATTAAAATTTATCTATCCCATATATCATATTTCATATTCCTCTCAAGTATTACGGACCAATGAACACCATTGATATTTATCTCCTTTCATAAAATTCACTACTAGAATAACCCATTAACAATAATTTCAACACTATGTCAGAGTATATTTTAATGGTACTCATACATTATTAATCTACCAATGGAATTGTAATGTCATTAAATGATAAAGGCTTCAGTCGTATGAAGTGATTCAAAAAAGGTTAATCTTGCTATGAAAAAACATACTACTCCAGAAAACCATGGTTAGTCATCATAATGTAAGTAATATTTTCTAACTAATCAATCATCTACCTGGATCCCACACCATAAATATTTTCCTTCATTATAGGTTAATTCTTATATTGAATACAGTTGTGTATTCCCTTCCATTGGTTAGGATCTATCAATATACAATGGAACACACTATGTTATCTCATAATCATCATGATTACTTATATATATAAAAATTCTCTATGGTGGTAAAAGATATCAAATAACTGAATGGATTATCATAATTATCATGTTATCTTTGTTAATTTAAAATCTACTTATAAAGGTTCCTAATACACATTATACGATACAAACTATAGAGACCCATATTTATTAAACATAGATCCATTTTAGATTATATACATTTTTAAATTATACTAGATATTTAAATACCAATGATCAATTGGTTTATCTGTTTTGGAAATAGAATACATAGATGATCACCATATTAAATTGGAAATATAACAACATATCATAAGAAACGTTCTTGAAAACAGGAAATAATTAAATGAATCATTCATCCTATAAAATTTAAATGAAAAAAATAAATGGTTTTTATAGATGCTCGATATGGTTTATGTACACTTGAAGCCATCATTAGTAAAAAATCAATAGTCAATACGGTAGATTGGATAATCAAACCACATGCCAATCAATTAATAACATGGCTTTATTTTACATCCATTTATAATATCAACATAACAATCACATGGTAAATGGAAACTAAATTCTCTAAAATGTGATTCATAATCCGAGAAATTCATGATCTTATCACCAACGCGTCATCCAATATATATTAAATCATATCACTGAGTCCCCATCCATGAATTCTTAAAAATGGTTTGGTGTAAACATGATACCCATTAAATATAGAACACTTGTTATTTTATATCATCAGATATAACAATGAATTGAGGGTCTATCTATAACGAAGAACCACATATCAATTTAAGATCCAATTAAATCATTTTTTATGGAATCATCAATTCAATTCAATCTCAATATGCATTATAAATCAATAATTATCCTTATTGAATCTAGAATCTAAAATATTTTCCCAATCACTGAAATAAAGTTATAAATAATCACAATTAAAAAGTGACTTATACTGGAATGGTTTACAATTAAAATGACATCATTATAGTTGAAAATATACTGTTTCAATATATAATACTTAAAAAATGAACTGGGATGAGAAATTGTGGTCTAATGAAATGATGGAGTGTGTTAGGTAATGTGATCATGAAAAAGATAAGGGAAAGAAATATAAATTAGTAAATCATGTTAAATGAATATAAATTAATTAAAAATTATGTTTATTTAATTGGAAAAATGTTTTTTAGGAAAATAAAATAAAATAGAGGTTGAAAATTAAAAACAACTTTCTTATAAGTATATGTAATATCCAAGTTATAAATCAGTTTCAAAATTCCTTTCATTCCTTTTAAAAAAATAAATCACATTTTTTTTCAACAAATATTTATAAAAATGCATTTTCATTGAAGAACCACAGAATCATGGATATGTATCTAAATAGGTAATACTAATCGTTAAGTTAAGAAAAAATTATCACATCATATACATTAAAAACATTTTATTTACACTTTTTTAAAAAATTAAAAAAATACCCTTTTGAAATAATTTTATTTAAATATTATTTAATAAAAAATTGTTAATATTTTAAAATTTAGATTAAAATAAAATAAAAAAATAATTATAGTATAAAGAATAAATTTCCTAAATCAAAACAATGAACATGTATATAAGTGAAAAATATTTGTGATCGAAAAGTAGTTATGAGGTCGGTATCCCATACATGAAACTAACTTACTAACACTTGATCCAATATGAGAAGAAATGGAAAATAAATATGTAAAAACTGAACATTACCAGATGAGATGAAAATATATGGGTTTTAATATATTATAATAATTTAATATTCATATTGGTAATGTGAATATAAACAATCCTGAAATGATAAGATATTGAAAAAAAATCCATTACAATGGATTTCTTATTTTTCTTACATGTTTGTGTCATGACCCCTCCCCTGGGGCCCGTGTCGTAACTACCCGAAGCCCGCCTTCCATAGGCCAGGGGATGGCGACACACACCAGAGATGTATATACTTAAAACCATGAAGGCATTTTCTCTAAACCTATAAACACACCAAAAACAAGCACACAACATGATACAAGAACAAGGTTAACTATAAAGTAAACATGGCGTGTACAAAAAGTAAAGGGGGCCATAATACAATGCCAACTGGAGCGTACAAGTAAAACTGAAAAACAACAACTTTTGTGAACTCCTGCCAAGGACCCTACCTAATGCGTTAGTACAACTATCGAATGATCGTCCCTGCAGATTGTCTCGTCTAATGTCCACCCCCGATCAGCCTCTAGTCTGGTACCCTCGACCTCGATCAGAATTGTTCGATGTCTGCACATGACACAAAATGGTGTGGGCATAACCCATGCAAGGGTGAGTATAACAATACTCAGTAGGGACCCCGAGAACCCCATAGGTCTCCTAGAGTGCCATAATGGAAAAAACACAAATCATTAAGCAATATTCATCAACACCACTTAGGTATATGCCCATACATATACCTAAGATATCATGATAAACAAATGTAACACCACAAAGGTAGAAGTACAACACATTTAACACCACAAATGTAGAAGACTCAACTCACACCAGAAATAAGTGAAGTATAGAAGTACAGATGATCATCCACGAAGATAGATCATCTAATTATGTCAAGAGGTACAACTGTGGATTATACATAGTATGACCCACACAGGATCTCAAGGTACTAAAAACCGCAGTGACCCACACAGGATCTGACCCACACTAGATCGGTATGTGCTGACCAACATTGGATCACTGAGTGCTGACTCAAATAGGACTGGATTGCGATGACGCACACAGGATCGATGAATGCCGAACCTCACAGAATCTAAACCACACATGATTTCTCAGTACTAACAACGGTATGATTTGTATCCAACCTCTACCTCACTTACAACCACTATATTCCCGCTAAAAACACATTTGGGAGAACCTCACCTAAATCCATCTATCATACCTCAATCTCCAAGAATTTACACGAAGATGTATTTCAAATTTCTCTCACGTCATAAGGGACCCAATGCAAAAGACGACGCGTCAATCGGACGCCCGATCTGTATGTTATTAGTGCTTCTGCTATGAGGGCCCGGTTGGATTCGAGGTTTGATCCAACCCAGCCATACTCCAACATTATAAAAAAATATGGTGGATTATACCAAAAGGACCAACTCGTTTCAAGTATTCTGGTGTCATAGATGGTTTGTCAAAAGGATGCCCGGATCAAAAGTTATGGCCAAAGAGGCGAAACTGGGTCAAGTTGGAGATGGGTCTGATCCGACCCGGCCCAACCAAGCTTGGGCCGACCCGAGTCCGGCCCAGATGGCTTGGTCCATAGTTGGCCTAGCCTATTTGGCCATAGTCCGGCCTGACATATGAAGGGAAATGACTAACCCAGCCCGCGGTCGGGCAGACCGTCGTGGAAGGGTCTTCCCTGGACAAATTCCTAAAGGGAAGGCGCCTCCCAGGTCACTCGAACTATCAAATAGACCGTTTGGACTTTTTTTGAAGTGGGACCCACCAGAACGGGTCCTATATGGTGTGTCACAGTCATCCGGATCCACAGCTAGTCCTCCTCCAAATGGATCGATGGCGCCACTGTCCTCCACGGTTGGCTGGGTGTCGTCCGCCCTTCCGCCTCCACCGCGGCCATGTGGTGGCGGTGTCCAGCTTCGGCGGCACAAACGCGCCCCGCCACATCTCCACGTGGCTGGCCGGCTTGACGGCAAGATCCTGCTCCTCCACATCTGATGGGCCGTAGCCTCATGCTCATCTGGTGGTGCATTCGCGCTCCTCCATATCTCTACGCGGCCGGACGGTGCACCGGACACCCTTCTCTTCTGCGGGTCACCACAACTTCGTTCTATGCACGAAAAATATAACGAATGCATATTCAAAATCCTTATGTTTAATGATCCACCTCTATATAGTGCTCTCAACAAAACATTCTATTCTCAGCATGCTTAATTATTTGGCATTTATGAACGCACAAAGAACGTGTGAAGAACACGTGAAGAACAAAAGAAAAGAGGTCAAGATATAACTGTGGAACGATGATCAAGTTTGTTTGGCCATTGTCATTGTTAATCATGGATATGAAGAATCAAGAAATGATTTAATCATACATCAAATTAAAACCCCCTTGATGATGGTTGGAGGTTTCGTGAATAAGGAGATGAAGTCGATGAAGGGGACACCGACGTTCGCCACTCCAGCAACATGTTTCTGATCCAGGCTCGTGCGTTGTCTTCGTTCTTGATCTAGAGAAAGTTCTTTGTTCGAGGATATTTCTCTAAAGGTTATCCAAAAAACTCCTTTCTTTTTCCAATGATTTTATCCACCAAAAGTGTGGTGCCAATCATGAAACGTTATTTTATTAATTCAATTAGAGATGTCACTTTAACTAAGTTATGGATGGAACATTATGTTGGGAGGATTCCAAGGGTTTCCCACAATAAATGGGGGTTTGGGGGGACCCCACCATCATTAATTCAAATGAAAGGTTTCAAAAGAAAAATTAAATAAATGTTGTTTTATTTTATTTTTATTCTTTTAACTCTCCCACAAAAATCTAGGTAACTAACTTTCACCCTCGACCTACTGTGGTCGAGGTGAAAGTCTCCTTAAGCGAATATCGGTGCTGCAATTTCAATAGTGTCCCCATATTTCAATTCCGAGCACTGGTTCAAAAGTCACAAAAATCCACTCACATGTTTTTTGAATGTAACTAAAAAAAGTACTGAAACTAATTTTGGGCACATCGTGTAAGAACCCATACCTTCTTTTCAGGTATGTTTTCCATTTCGGGACGTTTTTGAGAAAAAGAGGAGAATCCGGAAGTTTTGTAAGTACACGCTATGTACATTACAAGTACACGCCATGTACTTTTCCTCTACTTGAGTCCTTGTGCTGGTCGTGTCTGGTCTAGTCACATGGGGTGTAGCGATGAGGTGGAGTCCGATTAATATGACGTACGGAAAAAGGGACTACACGCCCTGTACTCAAGAAGTACACATCGTGTACTTTTCTTCTTATTTCATTAATTGGACCGGGGTTGCGCCAAATCCCTGTTTTCAACTTCTTCTCCACCTAATTACGTCCAGAGCAACCTAGTGAGCCGATTCTTCTCCGAGCCACCGATTCTTCACCAGTTTTCCGAATCGAACATCGTCCGGTGCAATAGAATCGCAGCGGTGAGTTCTCGGTTCTTCTTTGGCCATGTTTCCTGATTCCTCCTCTTGTGAGATTTATCCGTGGTTTAACGTTTTAGACGTTTTTGCATATTTAATCCATTATAGGCCGATTCAAAAGCCTAGTGTCAAGAATATCGATCACCTAGGACCGAGGTAGGTGTTTTGTTTCCCTAGGTTGAATGTCCTTGAGTTTTTGGTGAAAAAGGGTCGGATACCCATGTATCGGGTATCTCGGGTTAGGGTTTTGATCCTGTTTTGTTATCTGCCTTAGATTTCTTGTATGATTGAGGTTATTAGATGATTAATAATTTCTTGTTAGCATGTTTAAGGATCACCCCACATGTGTTTCCCCTTGTTTTGGCTATTGATTGTCGTTTGGCACGATTAGCCTATGAGGAAACCCTTTTGCACATTGCTAGTATACCTGTTGACTTGATTGCATGTATTTACATCTGTTTATATGCTTGTGGATGCATTGTAGCTATTAGCCAAGTAGTTTTTGAACTTACTTAGGCTGCTAACAGTATATTACACACGACTGGACAGCTCATGGCTGAGTGAACCTGGTGTGGTTAACTAAAGGGGGAATTGACGAGTAGGGATTCCCTAGAGAGTCTGTTATAATTAGTATCAATCGCATGACCTATGGTTATGGTACTTTGTGCTTCCTCAGAGTGTCCTTAGTTACGTAGAGAGACTATAGGGGGAATTAGACGTAAGTTCTTCCCCAGAGAGTCTATATCTTTCATTGCAAGACCACATGTGAATTGTCAGTGAGAGCCTCACATAGTCTCTGTGCCATTGTACATGTACTTTACTAGAGGGGTTTTCTAGTAGAAGACACCCAGAGAGTCAGTGCTTTATTTGTTGGTTGGTTGTGACGAGTCCACCAAGCCAAAGAACACTATTGGGTTTGTACTTATTTCTTTTTAGGTAGACTGCTGAGTTACCTATTGTGACTACTTTCTTGCCTTCAGAGTATAGAGGTATTTCGAGGTTCCTTGGTTGCTAGTTAAATGATTGTACTGAACTAATAAATAATTGTGAATGGAGTTTGGCAGGACTGCTTACATTAGTGTACATCTGCTTCTCTGCATCATTTATTTCCTTTACTTTTTCTATATTACTCACTGACAATAGGGAATGGATATCATGGTGATCACCTACTAGGATTAGTCTCAGACCCTATTTGGGTCCTACTTTTCAGCCCAAATAGGTTATATGGTTGAATGTGTGGACAGGGATTGTGGCCCTTCTACTTCGGGAACGTGATTACTGGTTGGAGTTGGAGAGCATAGGACCGAGCTTAGGATTGCGATGCTGCTGGAGTTGCTATTACTTTTGTACATTACTTCCAGTTGTATTTCAGCACGTTGTTGTGTTTTCTACTTTCCTTAGATAGTTGTAGCTACTGCATCATTATCATTTTCATTATGTGTCCATTGCTTCCGCTGTTTAGTTTCAGGGTTTGTATGCTATTTACTGCTTCTTCCGTTGACTGTTGTTTTTTTTGCCTTGTATTCCATACCGAATAAAGGCATAGTTTCTCCAATAACATACCATGGTCCTCGCTACTAGTCGGCTGCCTATGGCGTTTGGGGAAATGCGCCTGAGGTCATGTGGCGAACCGGGTACGGGGCACCAATGTAAGGGCTCCAGATTTGGGTTGTTACAAAGTGGTATCAAAGGAGTTCTTTCATTTTTCTATTGACTTACTGTTTATCAAAATTAAACAGGGATATGAAGGAATAGGAAAATGGTAAATAGCTGTGCCCGGGCATTCTAGAACCCGTATACAGGGAAAAATCCAGATTACCTCGAATATTGAAAATTTTGAGTTTTTCAAATGTTACAGTTTAATTGATTTCACCAATGGGCGTTGCATCTGTTTTGTGCTGTTACTATTTATATGATTGTGGTTATACTTTGTTTCAACCCGATGAGATGAGGGTATGCCATCTCATGCATCATATAGGAACATGTTAGAAGATTACATGCCATGAATTTTTCCATGACATCTAGTATACTTTATAGAATGCATGTTGTTGTGATAGGATTTGTGATAGACAATGCATGCTGTTGTGATAGCTACTGTGATAGAGTGCCTGTTATGTTGATAAGGTATTGTTGCTGGGAGATTTCTTATCACAGACACCAAACTTTGACCTTAGAGGTGTTATGGGACCTCAAGGATCAGAATTTTGTGGGTCGTGAGTTCTTATACTGTGGGTTGTTCTATGCATAGTTATGATGCCAAGATTCGATTTTCGGGGAGTATGGGCCCCCACAGATCGGAATTTGGCACCTTCACCCTTGTTTTTCTGTGTTTTCTGGGCTCCGGTGCAGTTCTGAGGCTACTGTCTGGAAAAACACAGAATAAACGGCGTGTACTTTATAGATCCACGCCGTGTAGTTTTTGGCAGTGTCACTGACCGTGTGGACAGAGACACAGAGCTGTAAATTGTTTTCGGGAACACGCCGTGTACGGTAGATACATGCCGTGTATAGGTTAACTAGAAGACTGACCGAGTAACTAACAGCACGGGCTAGTTAATGCATTTTTAGTACACGCCATGTTCGGTATGCACACGTCGTGTATCTTTTCCCAGGTACCCAGCCGTGTCTTGAAAAACATGGTTTAGTGTTATCTTCTCATATACATGCCGTGTTTGTTCGGAACACATTGTGTAAGGATCAGCCGAGTACCAGGCCGTGTCACGAACAACACTGGCCTAGGTATCCCTTCATGTGCATGCCGTGTTTCTTAGGAACATGCGGTGTAGTTTCGACCGTGTGTCAGGCCGTGTTTCTAACAACACGGGCCAGGGAAAGCGTGTCCAGCAGACGTCGTGTCTGCCTCAAAGCACGCCGTGTAGTCTTCGGCTGGGACCGTCCATGTGACTTAGTCGTGTTGGAGTAACCAGGCAGGGAAAAAGTGGAAAGTACACGCCGTGTTATTTAAGAACACACAGTGTAGCCGGATTGTTTACACAGCCATGTATGGCCAATGTACATGCCCTGGGTAAACTTTTAAGAAACACGCTGTGTAGTTGTACTACACGCTGTGTAGTCATGTTTTTTTCCAGTTTTAATGATTTTTCCCTCCTGTTCCGTTTTAATCTCCTATGTTTCAACTATGTTCGTCTTCAATGAAGGTGTGTTTTGGTCTTTCAGAGCTATGGCACCGAGACGTCCTCCTGTTGCACGCCAGGAACCAGGAAGTGATTGTATGCCTGATACGACCAATCAGGGACAACCAGTAGTTCCGCCCATCATTCCGAATATGGCACCTCGAGTGATTCTAGACATTGGTGTTGATGCTCAGTTCAGATAGGGTTTCATGAGATTTATGCAGATCTTATAGGGAGTTCAGCATCCTACCACGACTATGGCAGAGCAGACGCGGGTCTTCCAGCAGCAGCATCCTCCCACTTTCACAAGGGATGGAGGACCTCAGGATACAATGTCATGGCTATAAGTGATGATTTCCATCTTCGAGCATATGGAGATGCCTCCAGAGTGGAGGGTGAATCCCGCGACTTATATACTATGAAATTCCTCCCAGAGATGGTGGGACGTAGTCTCTCAGACGGGGCGCCAGCAGGCTATGGCTTGGGATGAGTTTCAACGTACGTTTTATGACTAATTCTACCCAGAGACACTGAGGGATGACAGAGCCATGGATTTAATGAGCCTACAGAAGGGTACTCTCTTAGTTATGGAGTATTCCTCCCTCTTCACTGAGTTACATTGATTCACTCCCGTCCTGGGGAATGATGAGTTGTTTCTAGCAAGGAAGTTTGAGGAAGGCCTCATACTGGAGATCAGATTGCAGGTTAATTTATTTCTGTTGACTTATATTACTCTGGTAGTCATCCAGGCACTCATCACGGAGAGAAACCTGAGGGAGACTGGAGCTATGGACCTGGGCGGTACAACATCCAAGGCTGATTCCCTCCAGACAGACAGCAGGAAGCGCCACCGAGAGTCTACCCGAGGCAACCCGAGGATGTGAGGTATTACTTCTAGTAGAGGAGATTCCTCTTCTGGCACACAAGTGGTGTGTTATAAGTTTAAGAGAAGTGGGAATAAGAAACCCTAGTGCCTAAGGGACCTAGTAGAGTGCTGATCCTATGACAAGATGGGTCACCTGCAGCGTCTCTCCAAGGTTCCCCTTCCAACGGCTAGTGAAGAAGGATTAGTTTCGACCACAAGTATAGGAGAAGGATTACCCACTCCACAGCAGACTGGGGGCTGGAGTTCTGCAGGACTTTTAGGTCAGGGTAGAGGCTGTGGATGCAGGGGTCAGGCTCAGGGAGGAGTAGATCAGGGTTTTCAGGCTACTACACAGGGCCACGGTTCAGGACCGACTTTTTTTGTAGAGCAGATTCATCAAGACTAGGATCCTGGACAATCTGTAGTTCGAGGTACAATTGTAGTAGCGTGAGTTTTATCTTCATCCATTTTCGATACTGGTTCTTCACATAGATTTATCTCTATTGCTTTCGTGGAAATCCTTGATCTCTGTGTCTTTTCTTCTGCTGACATGTTGACTCTCGACACACCCTTGGGAACGAGGACATCTAGCATACGTCAGTGCAAGGGTTACCCTCTCGAGGTGGCAGGATATCAAATATTATGGGACCTCTATGTCCTGGAGATGACGGGATATGACATCATCCATGGTATGGATTGGTTGGTTCCCTTCTAGGTAGTCGTCGATTGCTATTGCCACAGGGTGAGTTTAGTATCACTAGAGGGTGAATACTTCCGTCATAAAGGGGAGTGGGATGTTCAGGAGAGTCGACCAGGACTCGAGCATCATAGGCTAGGAGGAGTTACGGACCATATTTCTAGTCTTTATCTGGATGACCAGGGGACTTCTCAGTTTAATTTTCCCCTAGCAGTTGATCGCTTTCCAGATGTCATTCTAGAAGACTTTTCAGGTTTGCCTCCGGAGCATGAGGTAGACTTCTTGATTGAGCTCATTCCAGGAGTAGCACCAATGTCCATTCCTCTTTATAGGATGGCTACACCTGAGTTGCAGGAGATCAATAATCAGTTAGAGGAGTTTCTGGCAAAGGGTTTCATCAGACCCGGTACATCTCCTTGGGGTTCGCCTATCCTGTTCGTGAAGAAGGTAGGCGGTACCCTTAGGCTTTACGTGGATTATCAGAAGTTGAACCAGTTGACGGTCATGAACCGATATCCCTTGGTAAGGATTTATGATCTCTTCGATCAACTTCGAGGAGCTCGGGTGTTATCAATGATAGATTTCAGGTCCGGTGATAATCAGCTGCGCGTTAGACCTTCAGATATACCTCTAACAGCCTTCAGGACCAGTTATAGCATCTACGAGTATATGGTTATGCCGTTCGGTCTTAAGAACAAGCCTGCAGTTTTCATGGCACTGATGAACCGAGTATTCCATCCATACTTGGATTCCTTCGTCGTGGTCTTCCTGGATGATATCATGGTATACTCTCACACTCGACACGACCATGCATCCCATCTTGAGATCATTTTGAGTACACTGAGGGAGCATCATCTTTATGTTATACACTCGAAGTGCCACTTTTGGATGGATGCGATTCACTTCCTTGGTCATGTCATCTCAGAGACACGAGTATCAGTATACCCAGAGAAGGTGAGAGCAGTAGTTTCCTGGGAGCAGCCAAAGAACGTCTTTGAGGTACGGAGCTTCTTGGGGCTAGCTAGTTACTATAGTCGGTTTATACAGGACTTATCACACCTAGAATCACTATTAACAGGATTGACTAAGAAGGGGGTGGAGTTTTTTTGTTCAGAAGCATGTGACTCAGCCTTCCAGGAGCTAAAGGGGAGATTTACTTCAGCACCAATCCTAGTTTTGCCAGATCTGGGAAAAAGCTATACAGTTTTATGTGATGCATCTGGCATCGGAAATGGAGTAGTGCTTATGCAGCAGGATCGAGTGGTTGTGTATGGATCTCTGTAATTGAGGCCACATGAGAGGAATTATCCTACGCACGACCTGTAGTTGGCTGCGGTTGTTTATGATTTACGTTGCTGGAGACATTACCTTCTGGGAGAACATTTTGTGGTATACACTTACTACAAGAGTCTCAAGTACATTTTCACGCAGCGTGACCTGAATCTGAGACAGCAAAGGTGGGTTGAGTATCTCCAGTTCGTCGATTTTCAGCTTGCCTATACACATGGGAAGGGAAACACAGTGACTGATGCACTGATCAGGATAACTCAGATACAGGCAGTTCAGGAGGCCATCAGGGAGTGACAACTAATGGCACTGTTCTCGGAGATGCAATTGGAGGTGAATTACAGGCAGGGGTGGACTATCCAATCTTCTATGACTGTTACCTCTGCACTTTTGGACCGAGTTAGAATGAGGCAGCTGGCAGATTCAGAAGGTCTAGTCCTACGGGAAAGCATGTCCGGAGAGGACCCTCTTCTCGGGCGGACCGTTGGCGAGGATGGGATCTTGCATTTCTAGGGATGCATATGGGTGCCCGCAGATGTATGCGAGGAGCTGATGCGAGACTTCCATTCCTCAGTTTGGGTTGTTCATCCTAGCATCACCAAGATGTACTGTCATTTCCACTGCCAGTACTGGTGGCCGGGTATGAAGAGAGATGTGGTTGGTTTTGTCATGAGATGTTCCACATATCAGCAGGTGAAGGCGGATCACCATTATCCAACATGGCTTTTACAGCATCTACCCATTCCTGAGTGGAAGTGGAACGATGTCGCGATGGACTTCATGATAGGGTTACCGACATCGTCGAGAGGAAACGATGTGGTGTGGGTTGTCGTTGACAGGCTTATGAAGGTTGATCACTTCTTGCTGATAAAAGAGACCTTCAGTGTCAATGAACTTGGAAGGTTGTATGTCCGTGAGATTGTTTTCTTGCATGGGGTTCCGAGTACTATCATTTCAGATAGTGACGCCCGCTTTACTTTGCATTTCTGGCAGGGCCTAGATAAAGAATTGGTTACACAGGTGCTTTTGAGTATAACATATCATCCTCGGACAGATGGTTAGTCAGAGCGCACGATCCAGGTGCTTGTGGATATGCTCTGATATTTCATTCTAGACTTTGGTGGTTCTTGGGAAAATCATATATTTGTCGTGGAGTTTTCCTATAACAAGAGTTTCCTGGAAACTATTCAGATGGAACCTTACGAGGCATTGTACGGTAGGCCATGTCGATCACCTTTGTGTTGGGTGGAGGCAGGAGAGGTAGCTTTGCTGGGTCCTCGTCATGTTCAGGAGACCATAGAGCAGATAGAGTTCATTCAGAAGAGGATGGCTACTGCACAGTCTCAACAAAAATATTATGTTGACCATCAGAGGCGACCTCTGCAGTTCGGGGTCGTAGACTAGGTTTTCCTACATGTTACCCTGAGGTTGGGACACAAGAGGATCAGGAGACAAGGTAAGATTTCATCGACATACATCGGGCTATTCGAGGTTCTGGAAAGAGTCGGGTTGGTTTCTTATAGGTTGCAGTTACCTCAGAGATATCAGGCTATGCATGACGTCTTCCATGTTTCTCATCTCTGACGCTATTTCCCAGAACCATCTCATGTTTTTCGTCCCAAGGAGGTTGAGCTGGATCAAGAAACATCATTCGAGGAGTATCCTATCAGTATTGTTGATCTTAGTGTAATGGTACTCCATGACCAGTCTGTTCCTCAGGTACGAGTGCTATGGAAGCACGGTCGTGTGCAGGACGAGACTTGGGAGAGGGAGGCCGATATGTGATCATAGTGGCCAGATTTGTTCGCGGTTTCATCTTCTCCACCATGATAGGGAAATTCAGGGATGAATTTCTTTTAGGAGGGATGTTTGTAAGAACACAAACCATCTTTTCAGCTATGTTTTCCTTTTCTGGATGTTTTTTGAGAAAAAGAGGAGAATCTGGAAATTTTGTAAGTACACGTCGTGTACTTTACAAGTACAAGCTGTGTGCTTTTCTTCTGCTTGAGGCCGTTTGCTGGACTTGTCTGGTCTAGTCACACGGGGTGTAGCGAGAAGGTCGAGTCTGATTAATACGGTGTATAGAAAAGGGGACTACACGCTGTGTACTCAAGAAGTACATGCCGTGTACTTTTCTTTTTATTTCATTAATCGGACCGGGGTCACGCCTAATCCCTGTTTTAATATTCTTCTCTGCCTAATTACGTCCAGAGTGACCTAGAGAAAAGATTCTTCTCCGGTCCACCGATTCTTTACCGGTTGTCCGAATCAAACGCCATCTGGTGCAATAGAATCGTAGCGGTGAGTTCTCGGTTCTTCTTTGGCCTTGTTTCCTGATTCCTCCTCTTGTGAGAGTTATCTGAGGTTGAACGTTTTAGAAGTTCTTGCAGATTTACTCCATTCTAGGCCGATTCATAGGCCAAGAGTCAATAATATTGATCACCAAGGATGTAGGTAGGTGGTTTGTTTCCCTACGTTGAATGTATTTGAGTTTTTGGTGCAAAAGTGCTGGATACCCATGTATCGGGTATCTCGAGTTAGGGTTTTGATCCTATTTTGTTATCTACCTTAGATTTATTGTATGATTGAGGTTAGTAGATGATTAATAATTTCTTATTATAATGTTTAAGGGTCACCCCACGGGTGTTTTCCCTTGTTTTTGGCTGTTGATTGTCGTTTGGCACGGTTTTCCTACGAGGCAACCCTTTTGCACATTGCTAGTATGCCTGTTGACTTGATTGCATGTATTGCCTGCTGTTTATATGATTGTGGATGCATTTTAGCTATTATCCAAGTAGTTTCTGAACTTACTTAGGCTGCTAACAGTCGATTACATATGACTAAACTACTCAGTACTAAGTGAACTTGGTGTGGTAGACTAAAGGGGGAATTGACGAATAGGGCTTCCCTAGAGAGTCTGTTATAATTAGTATCGATCGAAGGACCTATGGGAATGAGACTTTATGCTTCCTCAGAGTGTCCTTAGTAACGTAGTGAGACTATAGGGGGAATTATATGTAAGTGATTCCTTAGAGAGTCTATATCATTCATTGCAAGGCCACAATAAAATTGATGGTGAGAGATTCCCAGAGTGTTTGTGCCTTTGTACGTCTACTTGACTATAGGGGTTTTCTTGTAATAGCCACCCATAGGGTGAGTGCTTTATTTGTTGGTTGGTTTTGATGAGTCCACCAAGACAAAGAACATGCTTGTGTTTGTGCTGCTTGCTGTTTAGGTAGACTACTGAGTTACCTGTTGTGAATACTTACTTGCCTTCAGAGTATAGAGTTGTTTCTAGGTTCCTTGGCTGATAGATAAATGATTGTAATGAACTAATAAATAACTATGAATGGAGTTTTGTAGTATTTATTACTTTAGTGTACATATGACTCTCTACTGCATTTGTTTCCTTTACTATTTCTATATTACTCACTAAAAGTAGGGCACTGAGCTTGTGGTGATCGCCTACTGGGATTAGTCTCACACAATGTTTGGGTCCTTTTTTTTGGCCCAAATAGGTTATATGGTTGTAGGTGTGGATAGGGATTGTGGCCCTTATACATTGGGTACGCGATTTCTGGTTGGAGCTGGAGGGCATAGGACCGAGCTTAGGCTTGCGATGCTGCTGGAGTTGTTGTTACTTTTGTACTTTTTTTTCAGTTGTATTTCAGCATGTTGTTGTGTTTGCTGCTTTCCTTAGATACTTGTACCTGCTGCATCATTATCATTATCATTATGTGTTCATTTCTTCCACTGTTTAGTTTCATTGTTTGTATGTTGTTTACTACTTCCGGCATTGACGACTATTTTCTTTCCTTGTATGCCTTACCAAATGAGGGTATAGTTTCCCTAATAACTTACCAAGGCCCTTGCTGCTAGTCAGGAACCTCTGGCATTTGGGGAAATGCACCTGAGGTCATGTGGAGAACCAGGTACAGGGCACCAGTGGAAGGGCTCCAGATTCAGGTCGTTACACACCGGGTCTCGGAATCACGCGCCGTAAATTTTCACAGACTCGTAATATTTCCATTTAATTAAAAACAATACATGAAAAAATCTGGGTCCTTATAGTTTGATCTACATGTCTAATTATTTAATTATTATTAATCACTCATAAATAAGTGATATTCTTCCTTATCATACAATATATTATATATTTATAATAAATCATTACTCATTAAAAATAATAATTATTCATTAACCTCACCATTACATGTGTTCATTATTTTTTTCTGGTATGTTTCAGTTTGCAAGTAACGATTTATATAAAAGGAACAACACTTCTACATTAAATAATCTAGTGACATTAAATTGGAACTAACTTTGTTAATTTCCTAACTATATTTTAGGTTTATATTTATAGATATTTAGGTCATAAATATAATAGAATATACCAATACATTTACAATGTGAAAACATCTAATCACTATCCAATTTTTTCATAACATTTTCCTTTTTTGAAAAGTCTAACTGAAATAAAAAAATACATATTTCATTTCATTACCCATCACGAAGACATTTAAAAAATATTATAAATGTGGGATAATCACAAAAAATTACAATTAAGGAAATAAAAAATAATGAAGTAAATCTACAATCTATGAATACATATAAAACATTTACTCTTTTCAAAATAAACATTCTGCCCAAAATAAAGATTTTAATATGTAATAAATTACCTTTTCAACACAAATATTTTCATAAGAAATTTCATAAGAAATATTAATGGAAAGATAGAAGTCATATGGTTTTATTGAAATCATGAAAAAATCATAATAACTAATTTCACAATGTAATACATTTTCAAACTTATAAAATAACATATACCTTAGTTTACCATTTGAAAACATTCGATTTTCATAAAACCCCATAGAAATCAATGATAAAACTCATAGGTAACATGAGAAATAATTTTATAATTACTCTTACTTATTTAGTATCCCTCATGGTAACACATCAAATAATGGTCATTTATATACATGGAATAACTATTCAAGTATATTCCCATAATACCATAGGAGAAAAAAAATTGCTTAACTATTTTCATTTATGAAATGAATTAGAAACCTATAAAAGGATCTTAAGTCCTTAGTTTATAATGAAACAAACCATTCATGTATTAAATTCCCAATAACCATAATATAATCACAAACAATTAATTCTTCCATCATAAAAACAATCTTTACACCCATAAGAGATAATTTTCAGGTATTAATAAATATAATATCTTTAAAACCCAATTTTCAAAACTAAAATTCCTATAAAAAAGATAAATATTGATTATCTTTGAATAAATCATGAAATATTATCGATTAATCCAAACAAATAATTAATGCTTATAACAATGTAAAATGTCCATATAATAATATACCTTAAAATGGAACATTATTTTCGTCTTTTTTGTAATGAATGTAAAATAAATATGTAATAAAGATAATTTTTTTAAAATCATATACTGAAAGTAAAAAATTAGAAATTAAATTTTCATTTTAAATATATTATTTTCATATAAATCCTTAATGTAATGTTAATAATATGGATATGAATGAAAAATAAAGATTTAATGGAAACATTAAAAGATGATTTCTAAACGAAAGCCTCTTACCTTGAGTAATACATGTCATGTACAATATTTATCATCATAAATAATAGACATATGTTAATTATTTACTTTTATGAGATAAATTTTCAGGATTGTTATTATTTTTATATAACTTACATCAATGTAATATACTCCTAGTCATTTATGTTCATGTCGGTTGTTTTGATTATATTTGATACACAATTCAAAAATGACCTCGATGGGTTGATTGTGGTCAAAGAGTTTTGTATTTAATCATCCCCAAATTAATAATCATGAAATAATTATCAATTTTATGCATCAATTATAATTTCAAAAACCATGAATGATAGTTTGTAAAAATTAACAACATTACAATCATTGAGATGGTAGGTCATTCGTTTTAATGAGTAATGTTTACATTTTTCAATGATCATTTTTAAATAAGGTAATTATTATTTCTTCTTTAAATATTTATCATCATATCTTTAATATCATATTATTTCTTTAATTATATTTATATTTATCAGCAATGTATTTTGGTGATGAAAATTGTATCACATTGCTTTGTAGAGGTGGTAGTCCACACACACTTATGACATTATCAATTTTTTGTATATAAAATGTTAAGAAAATAAATTATATAATATATTTTAATAAATATAAATTTTCTATAAATAACATATTCATATACTTCAGAACCGTCATTACAATCACTCCTAATATACGGTGATGGGAAAAATGAATAACAGTACTTTAAAAGGAGGTAGTCTTCCATACACTATGATCATGAATTCCTCTCACCTTTTTTGTAATTTTTAGTTGGTTATAGTTTATGAAATTAACATAATACCATATCAATATATGTATGATAATAATATTATTTTATCATGGTTGAAGAATATTTAATATAGGTGAAAGAAGAAATAAAACTAAAATATGTGGTTAAAAACAATACATCTTCTTTGTAAATTATCCATTGATTAACATCATAATCCGTATAAGGTTGGAAATATAACTAAAAATACCAAAATATTTAGGGTATGTATTCTATTAAGGTAATTTTATTGTTATTGGATGAAATAAATGTGACGTCCCAAACCTAGATTCCACTAATAGGTGCCATGAACACAGTTAGCCACATAGCCAAAAAAATGAATATCCTCAAATGCCAGAGGATGCCAACTAGGAGCGAGGGCCTATGGTGTTACTACGGGAAAACTATTCCCTCCTTACTAGAGTGTATCATAATAGATCCGGATGGAACACTAGTAAATAGAATAAGAAATATAAGTAAATAGAAGCCACAATAGAAGCAGAAGAAAGTAATAAAAATATTAATAACATGAATAACTGATAATAATATACAAAAGATGATGATGACATGTCATTTTATTATAAAGCTAGAAAACATGGATCCAAAGAAGAAAAAACATTGATATAAAAATTATAAAAAATTAATAAAATTACATTCACAACATCCCAAGATCCGGATTGATCATCTACTAACATCTACATCCAAATAAACAAGAAATCAAATGTATAAATTAGTATTATTCCCATTATCTACCCCAATTTACATTTTTCTTTCCTGTGTACCAATGGAACCCGTGTAGGGTGTGAGATAAATCTATGTAGGCCACCACCAATGGTGTCTATAATATTTTATCAATTAAATATAAAATAAAATAGTTTAAAAGCATGCATATATAAGTATTGGGCAATATAGTACTATAAATACCCATATACCTACTTCAGGCACTAACCAATGTATGAACATGTTACCATTTCATAAATTATTTAATTCAGAGTTTATATAAACTGATAAACTAATGAATATACAGTATATAAATAACCTCATGCAAGTAATAGTAAAGGTTCTAAGATGTAAAAAGGAAAAATGTATTGATATTAATAATGAAAGGCTTCCAATGCAATGACAATGAAAACCATGACCTCAATGATCACTAACTCAACAATAAGTGTAGCCTAAATGAATGGAAAGAGTTTAATACAAGGAGAATCATCCAATTTATTCCACAATAATGATGATCTAACCCATTCCAAGGAATACATCCATGATAAAATGTGATAATCTATTGTTAGGCCCATGTATTTAACCAAGAAACATCATGTTCGTAGAAGCCATACTGGATGCAAACAGTGTATCCAATGCATCCTATAAAATTAAAGTGTGTATGACACAATGTCATATCAGGAATCCATTAATAAATGAATATTGGGTACCATGTTGGGTATAAATGGTGGCAACCATCTTCCTTGAATCAGAATGAAATCCACGAGTTCTTAAGTAATTTCCTCGAGAACATGAAATATAACTCGAGTCTGACAACCCCCATGGATATTTCAAGACATGTATTAAATTTGTCCCGTTACATTCAATTCATTTAATTAATTAACACATATTAATACTCATTAAATTTAATATATCATAACTTTCAATCCATTTCCATTCATTAGTGTGAGATGGAAAATTAAGCATTTAACCACCTCATTAATTCAATTAAGACATAATCATTTATCTTGTTTCAATATTGTTCCTTAAACTATGAGTGAAACGTTGCGCTAAAGAATACTAAAAAAATTTATTTCATTTAATACGGGCATTTATTTTTTATACAACATACATTACATTTAATTTAACATTTATTTATCAATATTCATGAACATACCATAAGTGGTTCAAGTGTGGATAAACATGGTATAATCCATTAGTAAAATCCAAATTCTATATCCATTTAATATAAGGATTCTTACCATTATATTTTTCAAGCTCAATCACACTCAAACGGTGTCTTAATATTTTCAAAACAATAAACACCAAATTGTCATAAATCACCCTACATGTGGTGGTTGAAGTTTTGGATGTAACGACCATCTATGAATAATATATATGGGATGTCTTATAGTATATTGTACTACCAAATGGACAAAAGGTACATAAATTCAACAAGGGATTCATGATGAAATCAGCATGACCATATTACATTTTCCAAAGTGAAAAAGTAAAAGGGTGAGTTTTAGAGAACCTAAATTAGGCTCGTACAACTCTCCTCATCCAGTATCAGCCTTTAGATCATCCTTTATAAGAGTATGTCTGAAGAACAAATCAAATTCCTGAAATTCAACCATATGATCACATATATATAGTTTCATTAATATAAATAATAATGGTGAAATATTGAAAAGAAACCAAGAATATATCGGAATAGACCCAATAAGATGAACAAAGATCAATTCGGAATCCAGATGGAAGATAGATCAAAATTCCTATAATAAATTGGTTTTGTGATTCAAAAGGAAGAAAAATGATGTTTTATGCTAGAAAATAAAAGCAAAGGTGTGATTCACTTAATTATAAAATTATTTTGAAAACTATAAATTCATCCAATATTACACTTGACATGGTTTGGATTCAGGGTTTGGAAAAACCATGCACAAATCATGCATGAGCATCTCTCGGAAGGGGAATACCTCACAATTAGGTCACATGGTTTGGGAAACAATGCACCAACTATGAGAAAGTACTTGATCAAAATTTAAAATATTCTCACATGGACATGCATCCCATCTTAGATTGTTAGTTCAAACTATGTACCACCTATATCTCACTATCCAACCTCTCAAATTTAAAACAAAATGTGTGCCCTACCTCACCCATTATAAAACAAACCATGAGACCAGCCTAAAAACACAACTGATAGGGCTTATGAGCTCCAAAAAATCTCCAAAACCCCCCAAGAACTTTGCTAACTTAGTAAAAATATAAATTAGGTCCATAAAAGATAATTAGAGAAAAATATAAATTATCTATACCGAAGTGAAACACCAAGTTCCTACAATATTCACCACTAAAGGAGATCAACCCTGATTTCACCTTCCAGGGGTGGATAAACAATATTTGAGAACAACTCTAAACATTGGAAATGTACGTTGGCCTCCCACTCCTTGGTCTCTTCATGTACATGGTAGTTTTCCCTATAAACCATACTCGAGGGACATATCGGCCTCAAAGAGTCTTCATGATCTCATCAATTATGCTTATAGGATACCCCTAAAATGAAACTTATGTGTCTAGCTCATGTTAATTAGGATCAAAAGTGCGACATGGTTCGACATGGTAGATAAGAAGATATAAACATAGATGATGTCATTCATGGAATGATACCTTTGAGGTAGAAGCAACTGATAGGCTACTGGCCCGACTCACTCCAGAATATCAAAGAGCCAGAAACGTGTAGAGATAAATTACCTTTCCTCTACATCCATCGATTCTCTACCCTAGGTGATAACCAAGAAAAAAAAAAATCAATCCCCAACCATATACTATTGAGGTTTTCTATAGCGATCATGATAATATTTTTATCTTGACTGAGTAGTAGACAAATGGCTCTTGGTCAGATGAACCTACTCCAAAGTCTCCTACACAAAACGAGGACCTAGTAGGTATTCCTCCCATTCCTCTAGCCAAATGATGGATGAATGGAATGAACTCTCATATATGTCCTCAAAATGATTCTTTTGAATCATCATTTGGGTTTTTTTATTATAATAGAAGTCAACAAGAGGGATATGGTTCACCCAATAATAATTTAAATCAAGAAGACGTTCCCAATGCATGTCCTCTAGATCCTATGTTGTCCATTCCAACTGTCCATTGGTCTGAGGGTGAAAGGTCATTCTCAAAAAGACCATATGTACCCATATGATTCTGAAACCCCTATCAAAAATGTGATGTGAAATGAGCATCACTATCTGAAATTATATTACAAGAGACACCATATTGTTGAATGATATCATAGACATATAGTATTCCCTTATCTTATACTAAGAAAGTATCTTGGATATTAATGAAGTAGGATACCTTCGTCGGTTGGTCAATAGTAACCCATACTGTATCACTACCTTTATGAGTCCTAGGTAAACTAACTAAAAATTATAGGGAAATATCTTCCAATTTCAATTCCAATAATGGAAGTGGCTGTAACAGGCCTACATCTCTTTGGTGCTCTCCCAAAAACTATTTATAAAAAGAATACCTAGTGATGATGCCAGTTATATGAAATTTCATCCTCAGCCACCGCTATTTGTGTCACATTACTAAATCCATTTTAGTGATGCCTGGGTTTACTAACCACTATAAATTGTTGTAAACATGTATCAACTAAAAAATCATATCAGTACGAACCCAAAGACATCCATGAATATGGAGGATTTCATCTCTATAAAAAGACGAATCTGAAGGTGAGTTATCTCCCATAATTTTCTCATGGGGAAACAAGCCCTCAAGATCATAAAACTTTCTAATTTAAAACATCTCAAGGATGGAATAAATAACTATCAAGGCCGATAGAAGAGACTTGTAATGACTATCATGAAACACCAGATGCATATCAAGAAAGATGGCCATAAATTTCCATTAATCACTAGCTTCTCATATGAAATTTTCTTGAGTTTTCTAACTCTGCGTATCAGCAACTACATTGCATTTTTTAATCATATAAGAAAGATTTAAATAAAAGGAATAAAGATATTTGACCAATATTCTCTATCTGAGATTGAATTCATATTATGTCAAGATATATTTTTGGGTCTTGGGGTTTGTATAGGCAAAAAAGGGCTCACCCAATAGATAGTGTCTCCACCAACTTAAGGCCTATAAAATCATTGTTGAATCAAGGATGTGCTTTTTGTAATATCTCTCATGAAAAATAAACTACTGAGATCCATATCCAAAGGCGATGTCCTCATTCATCAGCACTTCTCATAGGTTTATGCTTGATGAATCTCATATTACGGTATAACCCTTACCTGGCTCAGGTAGAGTTAATATCGATGCCGAGACAATCCTTTCTTTCATCTCTTGAAAGGATTTCTCTTTCTATTTTAACCACAAGATCATAACACCCTTAATTTTATGACGTGTAAGAGTTGAATCAGGTCTTGATAAGTCTTGTATAAAACTCATGTAATAAATTTTTTCCCCTATAAACTATGTATACCAAACTAATTTTTGGTCTGATCCCATTAAACCACATAACTAACCTTCAATAGGTCAATATAGACTCTTTATTTGAAGATAATATCTCCCAATAATTGAACATTTTCGTTCCATAATTGGCACTTTGAAAGCATTTTATATAATCATTTCTCTCTCACTGTACTCATAATGAGATCAATTTTTTTATCAGGGTCGCTACATTTGTGAGAATACAACAAGATTTTATCCACAAATACTATCAAAAAAGAATCCAAATAAGGATGGAACACCATACTCATTAGATCCATTAAAATGGTGGGCATGTTCATAAGATAGAATGGAATAATTAAGTAATCATACCAGAAATATTTTCTATGGAAATAAATATGAGGTATGTTTGATGGTCAGACTCTCACAAGATGATAGAACAATCTCAGACTGATCCTAGATAAGACCCTAGCTCATTGGATCTGGTCAAATAGGTCATCTATGTGAGGCACTGGATTCCAGTTCTTGAATGTTATTTGGTCAAACATTCTATAAATCATGCTTGATGAAGGGTCTCATCCTCCCTCTTGGAGAAATTAATAGGAAAACCACAATAAGAGGTAATGGGTTGTATACAAACTTTTTCCTCCAAATCCTTTGTCCACTAGTTGATCTTCTAGATCTTTGTGTGTTCCATCATGTAAAGAGGAAAAGACATCAGAGCTTCTACTGGAATGAGCTCAATTGTTTACTCTACCTTTATTTAAGGAGGTAAGACTGAAAATTACTTGGAAAGACATCCATGAAATAATCTACCACTAGGTTGAATTAAACCTAAAATAAAACCTGATCCTCTATGAAGAGATTGAAAATTTGGGTGGTCACTCCACCTATACCATGATGATCTAGTCTAGCTCTACTATCCTTGAAATCCCAATCTCCCTTGTTTGGATAACTGTTACCATCTAATAATGATAATGATACCCTTCTATGATAGAAGTCTACAAAGGAATGATACATAACAAGTAAATCCTTCCATATAATTTCATGGAATCATATCATCATGAGAACAAAAAGGTCTTACATGAAAGTATAACTACCTACCTCAAAGGGCAGTTCCAACATTATTGTATTCCCTATGACTGTACTCCCAATAGTGTATATAGGTTCATTAAAAAACAATAATATTGTATTTCTAGTATGTGATATTCCACAATACATAATGAGATAAAACACTGTACTCAACCAATATCAAATAAAGTATACTATATTGTGGAGGATACTATAATAATACCTTGATCATTAAAGTTTCTTGTATCATGATCCTCAATTATCTGCTATAAAACATTAAACTAACTAGATTCACAACCCTGTGCAAAAAATGGACTACTATGATCAAAATTTCACTACTAGCACTACTGGTGAGTAGGGGTCTAGCTTAGAAGACTTGACTACCTCCTCGTCCTTCCATACTAGTTGTACCCAATATCCCCACCTAACATGCCATAAAAAACCTATTTGTGAAGCTATAACAATTGAAAAACCAATCCCACTAGATGTTTATGGAATGGTCTCATATAAACTCTGAATATTCCCCATGTGTTCGTAAGCTCGTAACTCTAGAGGTCTATATTATAATGCATCTTAAGATACCTATATCATCTACACTGGTGACACACCAGTGAGACACTATTATGGGTACAATAGCTACCACAACCTCAATGAGAATCATCGAGGGAATGTATCATGTTTCTCGATGAACTACTGGTAGGACCCAACAATGCTCCTCTATTCCCAATACTATCATTGTCCCTTACGTTTCACTAAATGATAAAAGACTTATTGACTATTTCAGAACTTTTTGGTTGAATAAATACATTCACCTAAGTCTGTATGGGATTTTAAAGCCCATCCTTGAAGCATCTCTAATGTGAAATCTCATCACATGAAAGTAGTGGTGAAAAGAGAGGTAACCTACTGAAGAACACTGAATACTCTATAAATTAAATAGAACCATGTTCGAGATGCATGAAATCTATGGCTCATCCATCTCTCAAAAATTGAGGAAAGAAGTATTCATTGAAAATAATCAATAAATTGGACCATACCATGCCCTAATGGCAGCCAGAAAGGGTAATCCCATCCCAATAGTGTATAGAAGAATTACGTAGCATGTTAGTAGAAATAATGACCCTCTTCTATAGAGGTTTCTCTAGATGATTATATATATACAAGATTTCCTCTAACATGACTTATCAGCCTATGGACCTCTATACCCTTAGAAGGTAAGATTATTCTTCTACTTTAACTCATGGGTCAGATCATATATCTGAGGTTCAAGACTTGGAGAACCATGCATGGATTTCATCAGACATAAGTAACTTCCTCTAACTAGAGGGTTTGTTCCAATTTCAGGTATAGCAGGCAGTGCCTCAGGTGGAACTTCTAGAGGTAAAACTGGTAGTTGTGGTTCTAAAATGTCTGGAGTATGGTCTTCACCACCTTTTAGGTCCACGACATGAGGGAATAAGAGCTGTATTGGTCTAAATATTCCTAGAACACACCTTTGAAAATTCTTTAAACAAGTATATATAAACACTAACAAATGTTGAACGAATGAAATTGGCCTACTGCCCATGGTATAATACGGCAAAAACTTACTTAGAAGGCTATAATTTTATATGTTTTCATGTTTAGATTTCATAGGTTCTAGAAGATGAAGGGTCATATATACCTTTTATCGTCATTTATTTGAAACCATTTCATTCCATTTCATATTTAATTACTACATTCACTCTTTTACCTTCCATAAAAATGACATGGAGGGATATGTACGTGAAACCATTTAATTTTAGAAGAAATTTTTTTCTCATTTAGTTTTTCAATTTTCTTATAAGAGATAGCAAAATTCAATTAAAATTGATCGTTATTCCTAGTGAATTAGGGCCCATACACCTGATGACTAAAAACGACACCCATTTTATCTTAATCAAATGGGTCAAATTTGTAAATTTTCAATCCCAAACCATATGGCCCCAAAAAATATCATGGATTGAAACCAATAATAAATCAATTGCATCCAAGAATTAGAATAATAATACGATAACTATCACAACATCACTCAATAATAAAGGGAACACCATTCAATTAAATGAACTGAAATGAACCTACATGGCATGGAAATATTCACGACATGAAAATTATTTTTGTCTATAAGGATCCATGTTACAATGATCCTAACCTCGTATGATCGAGCCACGGATGAATTGAAATTATCAATTTGAATAATAATTAACAACACCACATAGCATGAGATTCACCCAATGGTGAAATGATATCAACTATAATCAGAAAAAGCAAAATTAATTAATTCTAGGAACACATACATTACCTGAACATTGGTTCATGACACCCAAGAACGTATAATGAATATGTTCCAAGAGTTTATAATCTCTAATCTATGGTACTTAAATAGTAAATCAAGAATTAAATTCTATGATACCACTTTGTGATGTATCAGACCCAAATTTCACATAGAGGTTCCTCGAGCCCGGTTGGCCACATTTCCTCAAGAGAATATCCTTGAACTCCAGAGGTTGCCGACTAGTAGAGTTGGTATGGGGTGTGTCCATGGGGATACTATTCCCTCCTTACCAGAGTTTATCACAATGGATCAAGAAGAAATATAGGTAAAAATATGAAGAAATATAAGTAAACAGAATCCACAATTGAAGCATTCTATTGTGATAAAAATAAGAACATTTGGAATACCTAATAAAAATATTGAAATTATGATGATGTGATTTAATTTCACTATAAACATGGAAAATATGGATGCAAAGGATAAGACAATAATTCTATACGAATGTAGGAAAAATGAATCAAAAACTACCTCTAGTATCTCGAGCTCCAGATCAACCATCTTCTACCATCTACTTCCTAAGGAATATGAAATCAATTTTTTGAAACCGTAAACTTCACTTTATTAAAAGCTACATATTTCTAGTCTGACGAGGTACCAATGGAACCCTTATTGGGTGTGAGATAAATCTCATTAGGTGACCACCAACGGTGTTTATAACATCATGTCTATATAATAGAAACCAAAATAGTATGAAATTATGCATATAAAAAAGTAAATAAGTACATAAATGTAAATACCCAAGTATCTAGTTCATCCATCTGTCTATTTATAAACATGAGAACTTTTAATTAATTAATTATGTTTTAGTTTATATATATAGGTCACATGAGGGATAACCAGAACTAAAATCACCACGTGATAGTACTAATAATGGTTCCAGGATTGAACAAGGAAACCTATATAGATTATAATAATTAATGGGTAACAAGGAAATGATGAAGGAAACCAAGACCTAATAGGTCTCCAACACATTAGTAACTGTAGCATGGATAAAGGTTAAGATTGTAATACCAGGATCTTCATTAAATTAATTACACAGTATTGATGTTCTAACAGAGTCCGTGGAATACATCCAACATAAAATTTTATAAGATATGGCTAGGCCAAATGACGTATCCAATCCAACTGTTGTCCATAGAATCCATGATTAATCAAATGAGTATATCCAATGATTCATATAATTTTAAAGGATGGATCATATGGTCTCATATTGGGAATACACTGATAGACAAGGATAGTGTTCCAAGGTGTATCTAAATAAAGTCAACTAGCATCCTTGAATCAGAATGGTGTCCATGAGTGCTTAAGTCATTTCCTTAGGAATCCAGAACTAATCTCGGGTATTAACATCCCTATTGATATGTCAAGGTCTATAGGTAGTTATGCACCTCTCAATAAATTAATTTGATTAATTAAGACGTATTAATAATCATTTTATTTAATATATCATAGGGTTCAAGAAATTTACATTAATTAATGTGACAAGGACAACTGATTGTATTGCCAAATCATTTTTTCATTTAATCGCTAATCATTAATCTTGGGTCAATCTTATACCTTCCACCATGAGTGTAAATGGGTGATACGACAAGAAACCAACATTAATTTCATTTAGTAAGTCCTTTTCGTTTATAAATATCATAATTTCTATCTAATTTATCATTTATTTATCAAGATTCAAGAACATATGTAAGGTGTGCCAATTGTGGATCAACAAGTTAAAATCCATTGTTAAGTTAAAAAATCAACATCCATTTAATATATGGAGGATAAACATTATATTGGTTAATATTAATAAATAAAAAAAATATCTTCAACATGTCAAAACACAAAAAACCCAATTATAGCAAATCAACCTAAACAGGGTGGTGGATGTTGTTGACGCAAACACCAACTATGAATAACATATATGGAAAGGGTACTAGAACATGATCTTAATGACTAAAACAAAGCCACCTACATTCAACAGTTGATGACTAAAGAAATCAGTAGGCCCACACAACATTTTCCAAAATAATGAAAATAAAATTATGATTATAGACCACATACCAATGGCTAGTATGACTCTAATTTTCATGTATCACCCTTTAGTTTGGCTTGGATAAGAATAGATCTGATGAACGGATCAAAGCCCTGAAATTGGGGTTTATTATCATTTATATAAATATTTCCATTGATAGGAATAATAATGATGAAATATAAAAAGTGAATTGAGAAGGAACCATCACAAATCCAATGATATGAATAGTGATCAATTCGAACTCCTGTCAGAAGATAGATATCAATTCCACAAATAGATGGGTTTTTATCTTCCAATTGAGTAAAAATAAGGCATGTATCTACTAGAAAATATAACCAAATGTGGGATTAATTAAATTATAAATTTATGTAAAAAACAATAAATTCACACAAAATTATCGTTTTCACATTTTGGCCACATGGGTGTTTCAATCCGTGTGAACATTGTTTATAAGAAGCTATAGGAAGGGGCATACCACATGGTTTGGCCGCATGGTTTAGGAAACCGTGCACCAACCATGAAAAATTACATTGTCAAAATTATAGACATCATCACACAGCTATACAACCAACATCTCATGGTTATATAATACCATGTACCTCATAATCCTCACTATCCATCCTCACATAGTTAAATCAAACTGTGATCCATTCCTCACACAGTTTAAAACAAACTATGTGAAAATCCTAAAACCTCCACCGACCGAGGTTCTGAGCTCCGAACAAGCAACATATACCCCCAATAACTTCTCTAATTCATTTGGAATCCAAATTAGGTCGATAAAAAATAAGTAGACCAAAATTTGAAGGATCCATACACGAATAAAAAACATGGTTCTTACACAAAATGGAGTTTTAATGTTAATAAATCAATATAATTGGTTCCCTTTTATATGAGAGGGGAGGGTCACTTTTCAAATTATTAAAATATTCAATTAATATAAATTAATTTTGATACGTAAATGGGTCCAAATTTATAATTTTAAAAACTATGATGATTATGAATCTGAATACACCTATAAATTAAAATTTGGACTTGTTGGGATCGCATTTTTAACCTTATAGTCTGTTTCAAACCCTTCCTCAACTATTCTCAAAATTAATGCAATATTAAATGTTTATAAACATTAAGACATAATAATGTCACTATAAAATGATATAATACCCATAAATAGATAGTTTCTTATTTAATTAACCATATACCATTAAGCATTCTAAATCTATGATTTTTGGGAATTTTATATAATTTAATGCAATTTGATTTTCATGGAATATAAATAATTATAATTTTAGAAATATTTATTTACATTGATTTAATATAACATAAAGATAACCAAATAATTATAATATAATCCATTAAAATATCCTTTAGATGATTTTTTGTCTAAAAAATTCTTTCTTCACATAAATGCATTAACATTATATGGCATTTTGCCTAATTATTACAATTTAAGAATTATAAAAGAATTTAATGGAATTATTTATTAAATAAAAATTGAATATAAATTAACATGATTAATATAAATAATTTATATTTCAAATGAATATTTATAACAGAACCAAACATCTTTTTTTTAATATGTTAAGAATATTAATGTTTTTAAAAACAAGAATGTTTCATTTTTAAAATTTATTTTAATAAGATTTTATACTGATCATAATCACATACCATTGGAAAAAATATTCCTTATAACTAAATATAAATCGGTATGGAATAATTTTTCCCATAAAAAATTCTAATTCACGTTTTATAGTTGTTTCATAGTCCTTATGTTTTTTACATTAATCACAAGATTTTCCCATAACATTGGTAACAAAAAATTTGACGGATACTATTCATATTGAAATAAATAAAAGGATCCTATTTACTAATTTTGGACCCAAATATTCTAAATATGGAATAAATGTTTTAAAGTTCAAAATACAAATGAAATAGAATTTAATTTAGAATTTAACCATAAAAACATAACGACAAATAGTTTTTCAAAAACAATATCATTATCATTTATATAATGTGTTTATACTAAATTGAAGAATAAAACTTATTTCAAAAATGAAAATTTAATTAATTTTATTCAAATTTATCTAATTATATTTTGAATGTACTTCAAAAAAGTGCATTATTATAAAAATACAATAAAATAAAATACAATTTTCAATACAAACAAATTTTTTCACTACTCATTGAAAAATAAAACATTTTTGAAAATTATCAAAAAATATTCTTAAGATAATTTTGACATGATGAATTCTGAAAAAATGTTTATTTTTCTAAATTAAAATTATATTATTTATAATTCATTATTTTAAATAAAACAATATAATACATAAATACACATTTTCATTAGAAATAAATCTTTTTTCCTTTTGACTGAAATTTTTTTTAGTATTTATATAATGAATATGAATATATAAAATCTAATTGATGAATATATTAAAATATTTTATATATAAATATCTTTGGCATTTATGTTCTTCCACATTTTTTAAATTTTATCCCCACAATTGTATTCACTTATTAAACAAGTTAGGATACCTTTCTCTCATAGCCTTTTTAGACACCCTTTTAGCTCCAACCATTTGGTTTTTCAAGAAAACCTTATATGAGTCAATTTACATAATCATAAATAATTTCTCTCTATAGTCAATAATTTGAATATGTTTTTTCTTATAATTTTTTTTATTACAACAAAACTACTCCCGGGATCAAAATATAAGATGAATATGGAACATAATTTCTCATCATGAAAACAATAAAAACCTTGTGTTCATAAGAAAAACACAAAGGTACGACAACTTCTTCGGAAAATATTCCAACTTTCTCTAGGATTTCATATAGTCTAGTGAACTATGCATATAAATTCCCCTTTTTATCATAATTCATAACACATTTCCATTGATATAATTTATGTAAAACAAGATCACCTACCTCAAAATAAATAAAATTTTTCTAGTTATCATCATAATGTTTCTACCTACATTGAGCTATCCTCATATGTTGATGAATCAAATTCTCCTTTTAAAAATATTTTCTCCACCAATTCTGGTCTTGTCAACTTCCTTTCACCTTCTTCATCCCAAAAAACTATATTCCAACATCACTTTTCAGACAATCCCACAAAAATATCCACCTGTATAGTTGAATGAAAATTATTATTATAAATGAAACAAAAGAATGAATGATAATGATCCTAACATAACTAGTAATCTAATAAAAAAGAATAAACCAGTTATTTAAAGGTAAAAATCATTCATTTTTAATATGAATTATATGCAAGATAAAAAGTTGGACTAAAATTTAATTTAGGGACAATTTATTTCTGAAGTCCTTTATAAACAATTTAAGTTAACATGAGATCACTATTAGATACAATAGAGTGAATAAATCCACATTACATGAATTTCTATTTATGATATAGTTGATAAATATTTCATAAATAATTTTTATCTTGATTGGTAAGTAAATGAACAGACTTTGTTAAATTATCAACAATAACCCATGTCTCATTATTACCATAAACTTTATTTAATAGTAAAATAAAAAATCCTTGTATAAATTATCAGATATCCTTTCTAGAAGTATAAATGGATGAGGTATCCCCTTTTTAATTGAAATTATACTTGAATTCATTGACAAGTGAAACATTTTAGGGTAAATTATGAAATATCTATTTTTTTCAATCCCTCTAATAATACCCAAAAAGGTCTTTATACATCATATTACTGTCAGAATTAATGGGAAATAATGAATTCTATGATTCACTCAATAATTATTTCCTCAAATTGGAATTATGAGTCACACATAATCACTTTCCAAATATCAAACCACCATCGTTATCAATGTTAAATATAGGCCACATAAACATCTTAACCAATTTTACCTTTTCTTATTACTCAATGTCTTCCAGTTGATCCTACTTAAATATTTCAAATAGAGATGATTATATTGACAAATGAAACAAAATAGAATAATCTTTTACATCAAAAAATTCTAGTAAAAAATTCATCAAATAATTTAACAAAGGGTTATCTTATAAATATAATGTTGTTAATGAATAATTAATTTTCAAACTCAAGGATTCCACTACTTTGTTTTATATTCCTAGATGATGGTGAATTATGTAGTCATAATTCTTTACCATTTCCAACCATCTCATTTTTTTCAAGATCAAATCTTTCTTAGTGAATATATACTTCAACCATTCAGGATCATCAAATATTTCACACTTTTCCCAGTATAAATTATTCCTCAAAATATTTAAATTAAATTCCATTGTATCTAATTTTTGATAAGGTGTAGGATAATTTAACTAACATGGATTGAGATTCTGTAAACAATAACCAATTACCTAATAATTATTATTAAGAAAAAATAATGTAAATTCAATGAAACATAAATATAGATGAAAAATTCACCATTTCTTGAGAATGGGATGGAAATGGAGCATTCACAAATATTTTTTTATGTTCTTGAAAATAGCCATCATTTGTTTCCAAAAAAATTAATATATTTTTCATGTTAACATAGTTAGTAGGATTGATCACCATAAACCTTTTTCAACAAAACACTAATAATATATTAATAACCCTTGAAAAATAAGATAATAAATAAAATTTATAGGTCATGTCTATCTATTAGCTAATATAGTTTTAGTGGTATCAACTGTTATTTCATATTTATTTACTATGTTTCCAAGGGATGAAATCTATTGTAACCAAAAATCAAATTTTCTAAATTTACCATATAACTTATCTTCATGAAGGGTTTATTGATAATTCCTTATATGTGATTAATGATACCCATAAGTACTATAATACATCATGATACCATAATTAAAAAATAAAATACCTACCCAAATATTCAACGAAGAATCTATTCATATGATACATAAATAGAACTAGGGAATTTTTTACCCCCAAGGGAATAACCTCAGAAACATTATGCATATACCTATTATGAAATTATTTTTTTAGAATGTAAATATGATTTGACATCATATGATATTACAAAGACCAGAAGTTATACTTCGATGAATAATGATCTCTCTTGAGATATTAAAACAAATCATTGATACAAGGAAGATGATACTTGTTGTTAATAACAATGTTTTTAAAATATATATAATCATAAAAAATAACAGGGAACCATATTTAGTCAAAAAATTGGAAAACCCCATGGTGATGTTCTGGGATGAATGAAATATTTATCAAAAAAATCCTACAACTAAATTTTCAATTCTACATATTCTACTTTAGCTATCCGATAATGTGATTTTGAAATTGGAATATTCCTAGAAATTAATTAAATAATAAATTAAATTTCCTAGTCATGATTAAAATTAGGAATCTCATTTGAAAAATTATCAAGGTAATTTTTTAATACTGGCACATCATTAATCTATAAAGTTCCCTTGTTCTAGATAATATATACAAGAGATCTTCTGTTTTTGTCTTTAAATTATTTTTGGTCCTCTATATATGGAATCAAGGTTTGGGTTTGTTATTTTATATAACCATAATTATATATGAATTTTTTTTACCTCTATAATCATTATTAAAATGTAATCCAAAATACCATACAGACCTAAAATACCATCAATATTTACTAGAGTTAAGATAAAAAGTTTAGAAGAGATTTTCATTACATTGAAAATTACAGGAATACTGTTATTATTTCTTTTTACCTTAATACTTACACCAATGTTTTATACCATATGTTCTGGATTCATTTCATGAGGAATAGTGTCCAATTTTCCTAAAAAATCTCAATGAATCAGGAATTTATAGACACCAAATAAAATAGGACGTTAGTATAATATTAATAAATGAGAAACAAACCTAATACCTCTCTGTCTAATGTCTCAATATATAATTAAGTAGTTTAATTTTTTTTATCACACCTTTCTTATGATAACCTAGATTATTACCATCATTCGGGTTCTTCTACAGAAACTCATGTGTATAATGAACCGTCTCATTTCATTAAAATAATTTCACTATATTTTTATCAGAATTGGACTTACCACTAACGCGATATTTTTAAATTTAATAATGTGCCATATTCTAAATCATTAATCATTGGAATCACTTACCATACATCATAATGAATTCCCCAAAGTGATTTCTACCAGAACTCTCTCAAAATGAAAAGGTAATTTTATTTCCATTAGATTTTGTAATCTATTCTTCCCCTTTTACTACCACATGGAGCTATTTTTTCACTTGTTTCTTATATACCCATGATAATAAAAAATAATATATTAGTACCTTCTTATAATGGTACACAAGATTATCATAAATTTTTAATTCATGTGAAGTTTTTTCCCATTAAAATCCTTGTTTGAGTCAGGAGTAAAATAGATTAATCTTACAATCAAGATCATTGATAAAATATGACGTGTACTATACCAATTATGTGAGTTTTGTTTCATGCATGAACACTAAATCTATATCCTTTTGATTTAATTCCATTATTTTTTTCCATTTTATGTATAAATGTCTTTGGAACATATTTCTCAAGAAAAGTATTCTAAATTTATTCCCATTCCAAGGCATGATTTTCCTCTCTTACACTAATATTCTCGACCATTGACCACAACTGGTCATATTCAACTACATAATTCATAATATAAAGACTTATTATTTGATGATTAATACATATTATGAAATTTAATATCATTTATAGGGCACTAATGCACACCTTAGATACCTCTTGGTTATAATACCCTCTATATATAAGATGGAATTTCCACAATAAATGTTATAGTATAGACATGTTCTTTTTTAGTATATATAGATGATCTCATGAATGGATACCATCACCAATTATAGACTACCTGAAGTGATCCATCATAGTAACAAAATCATCTATTCCAATTCTAATCATTTTGGGTTGCTGATTTGGATGGACATCATCCCCATAGTTCCTTTATACTTAAAGTTCCCTTTTTTCCTCTATGTAAATCCATTCTAAAATGACATATTTTAGATGAGGGAGAATTGAAATACTTAAATTATATCATTACGGCTTAACCATAATGTAAAATATTTTCTGGATAATTTATTTACAATTTCATGAATTAATAATTTATCTAAATTGTGATAGGATACCTACTACAGGGAACAATCCTTAAAAAGTAAATATTCAAGTTACATTAAACTAGAATTAACATTCATAAACTCCTAATGATATTTTAAGTTATGTAATATATAAATTTATCTCATAACTAATATTTTAAAAACCCACAAACAGATAAAGTGGACACTACTAATCAATATTAATTTTTCCAATAATATAAATCACTTAAAATGAAACATGTTTTCTTTTCATGAAAAAATAACCTTGACATTCATATTTAATTATTCCATTACCTTACCCATAAATAATATCTATTGATTTTTTTTCAAAATTTTGGATGATCCTAAAAAAATCAATAAAGGAGATAAAAAATGATAAAAACAATTAATTCATGAACAGTTAAAAATATTATTTTTAAAAATAAAATTTGGGCTCAAAATAAACAATTTCTAACACAATGAGGCACTCTGTCTAAAAAAATGTTCTTATAAAAAATTATTAATACATCTTAAAACAAATATAAAACTCATATAGTTTCATTGAAATTAGAAAAAACACATAATATCTTTTTTCACAAAGTTATGCTTTCAAAACATATGAAGTAGAATGTACATTATTTTAACTTATGAAATAATAATATTTCCATGAAAACCCACAACAATAATAGATAAATCTGGTTGGTAAATTTAAGCATCATTTTCTAATAAATAATCCTTATGTATTAACCATAATGGTTACACATGAAATAACCATCACATTTATACATGGATTATCCATCACAATATATTCACATAATCTATTAGGAGAAACCTACTCGATAAACTATATTCCTTTATCTAGTGAATATGAGATATATAACATGAATTATTTACTATAATATAGTATTTAACCAGCCATCCTTATTAATGTTTCCCAAGAACCAAAACATAATATTAAATATATAATATTTCATCATAAAAACATTCCATTCACACAATAGAAAGAATATTTGGATATTGAAAAATTGATTTTATTTAAAACCAAATTTCAATAATAAAATTACTAGAATAAATTAAAATTGGGGTTATCTTTGATGAAAATAGGAAATTTTATAAAGTAATCCAAACAAAAAATAGCAGTTACGATGGTGGGAAATGAGATTTACACCGTATACGTTATTATAGAATTTTTTTTTGTATTTTTGTTAACAAATTCAAAACATAAAGTAAAAATGTTACTTTTAAAAACCATTGAATGAACATAAAAATACATATAAAATGAGTTTTATATATCTTTTGTGTTCATATACATCTATAAATTAACATAAAAAATGGATTAGGTTTAAAAATAGGGTTTTAAGGGAAATGTTAAAAGATGATTTTTAATGAAATTTCCTTACCTTGAGTCAGACTTGTAACATTCATTCTTTTTGATCATGAATAAAAAAGTTATTTTAATTATTTAATTTATTAAGAACACTTTTTTGTTTATTATTATTTTAATATAACTTATTACAATGTTATATATAATTACTTAATCATTTTAGTTCACATAGGATGTTTTATAATATTATACACATAAGTCCAAAATGTCATTGGTTGGTTCAATAGGTTTAAATACGTCATTATTCCATCATATCCAGAATAATAATTATGAAATAATTATCATTTTTACACATAATTTATACTTTTAAAACCAATTATGAATTGTGGTTACAAAAATATGAACTACATTATAATAATGGACAGTGGGTGTCCCTTTTTATGTATGATGTGTGGAAATCATGTTAATATACAAAATATTAACATATAATATTTGTTTAAACATAGTAAAATGGATTAAAATTGCCATATATTTCAATAATGTAAGTATATGGTCAAAATATAATCATAATGTAAATTGTGTTTTAGGAGTCAATTTAAAACATATATTTTTGTTAATCCTACCTATTAACCATGATTAAACTTAAATGTTCCAAAAAAATTAAATAATTAATTATAATTAATGTAAATTAAAAGAAGTCCCTGTACCACATAGTTAAGGACCCTAGCTATAGTATCCCAAATTTAGTGTGAAACTTATTATATTGTTTCTAGATAAAAGTTATCAAATCCTAAAGAACCAAATAGTTCAGTAGTCTTAGTAATCTAGATACATACCAGATTACAAAATTATATATTAAGAATCAGATTAGAATAATTGTTTTTGATAATATCATTATTACCTCTACAATTTCATTTCATATAATTCATATTAAACTTCTAGGATTCCTAGGAATGGAATGAAAATATGGTAGATCCTATATTATCAGTAAGGGTTTTGTAAAGAGGAATAGATCATAAATAAATAACTAATATTAAATAAGGTATATTCAATATGGAAAGGTAAATATCGAAACATAGAATCAATTTTATCAATAACTTAAAAATCATAATAAGGTAAGGAATATTAAATGTGGAGAGGTAAATAACTGAACAGAAGTTCCATTTGATCAATTAATTGAGCACAAAATGAATCAATGTATTATATTCATCTAATAATATCATGGATAATATTAATTGAATTCATAATGAAGGAAATACTTTATCATTGGATTTAATTGTCTCATGCATCATGATACCTCTTCCATCAATACCTTGTGCAATTAAATTTTATCTAACAGGTAAGAATACACTAGAAAAAATTTAAATAAGGCTAGATAACTGATTCATATCATGAGACTACAAATGCATAAAGGGGTTTTCTATAACCAGGAATCTCCCATAACTGCATGGCCAAAAAATTCTTTATATATCAAATGACCGATTTAGCTCATGAACAATATGTATTATTAATGAATATTTATATTGAGTAGGGAATATGGCTTATTAATAATTCCCATTTCAATTATATATATTTACATGTAAAATATCATATGTAGAAATAATATATGATATAACTAAAAAATTTATCAAGGATAAATAATATGGATATTGATGGGAATCTTAATGTACAATGTTCATATTAATGTTAATATTTCATGGGTTTTTAATGATTTAAAAATTTATTCTGTAGAGGTAATGTCTATACATTCTCAATTCAAACTGATCAAAAACCATTTAGAAAAATAATATTGTTGGTATAATTATAATATATATCTAGTTGAGTATATGTAAAATTAATGGTTTTTATCATTGATGAATAGAAATACCCTATAAATAACATTAAAATCATTCATGAGGAAGATAACCTTGTAACATTGAAAATAACTTTTAAATAATAAATATTACAAAATATTATGAAACCCTTTTGGTATAAAAATAACATGTTAAAATTCTAATTTATGATTCAATGCAATGAGTGTTCATGATGGACGAAGTTTTTATTTATGTCACGTATGTGAAAAAAATATATTCCTTTTAATTTTTTTAAGAAAAGTAAAAAAGTACTTTAATTGCAAGATAACATTATGATTCCTTTTAAAACATTTTAAAAAATAATAATTTTCAGTAAAAATGAATTTAATCATTCATAGTTAAATATTTTTGAAATAATATTCATATAACATGTATTTCTATGAAAAAATATTTTTTATAGAAGAGAGAAATGATGTATGATTTGATTAAAAACACTTTCTTAGTAATATAAAGTTCTAAATTGAGAAAAATGGTACTATTTTGTAAAAAAACATTAAATAACCCTATGAGAAGAAAAATGAATGTTTTTTATTATAGTTAATTTCCTTTAATGGAATTTCAGGTATAAATAGTCATTATTAAAATGATATTGAAACATAAATATCATTACACATTGATAAATTCTGAATCGTAAACCCCATGAAAGGAATAAAATATAATGAAATATTAAATACCATGAATATAAAGAGATTCGTGATATTACATATCAAATTTTACGTATATACACCTCATAAAATAATTTCTTTGAATAACATGACATGTATCCCAAAGATGAAAATTTAATACAAGAAACCCTTACAACGATCATAATGTTGAAGTGAAAATTATCAATGCATAAATGACATGTATCAGATGTAAATTAATATAAAATAACTTTAAATACCAAATAATTATAATCAAAATTCCTTACCCACATAATCTATGAATATCAAAGACAACAAATAAGTAATACATCCCAATGAAGTGAAATTTAGATATTAAATTCTTTACCACTTGGTAAACATCAATTAAAATATCTTTAGATGAAATTATTCAAATTCAAACATAAAATACCATGAATTATGATATATTAGTGATATTATAATTTAAATGGGGGATATAAACACTATATAAAATATATTTTGCGCATAACATTTCAATATTTTCCAATAAAAAATCTGGGACCAAATCCCTTACCTAATAATTCCCATTTGTTGATCACTTGTAAAATACATTATTCATGGTTTAAAATAACTTACTAAAATAAAATATAATAATAATAAAATTTATAATATGAGATAATATAATTTTATAATATCATATCACTCGTTATTTAGCAATATTTCATTATCATTGTTGTTTTCGGTGTTAAATCCCTTTAATTTACCTTTAATGTTTTTTCATAAATGTTCTAGATCATGAAAATAGGATAGAGTTCCATTATATCCAAAATTAATCTTCTTCCAGATATATTTTTAAAACAATTATTTAATATTGGACATATAAAATAAATTACATCGCTTCATGGAGATGGTATTTTGTACGTATACAGAGCGACAATATCATTTCCTAATGGGTTAATGGGTAAATAAGTGGGTGATATATTTATTATTATAAATAAATTTCATTTCATATATGTCACATATATTAATTAAAATTTTCCTTTTAAACTTCTGTGTGAATGATATGTTCAAGATGAAGAACATAGCTCTATGAGGTGTTATTCAATAGTACAGACAAGCAATATTGTCATATTTTAAACAAAATATGAAGTAAATAAGGTATATATGATATAATAATTCTAGAAGAACAATTACATTTAAAATTATATATATATATATATATTCAATCTATCATAATTCCCATCCTTGAGTGGTTTTGAGGGTAAATGAGTTACATTAGTTCAAAAGGTGATAGTCCTCTATTCACATGATCAAAGATTTCATTTCTTTTTTTAGAAGATGAGACATATATAGGTTATAAAATTTACATAATAAAATATTAGTATGTGGTACATAAGTTTATTATTATATCAATATTATTGAATAATCTTTCAAGGATGTGGACGAAGATATAAAATAAAAAAATTCTTTTAAAACATAACTTATTCTTTGGAGAACCTTTATTGGATTTCTCGAAAATACATAATATGTTTTATTTATAATCAATAAAATGAATTTAGGATGATGGGATGGAATTATTTTATGTATATGTTTATTTATAATTAAAAAAATGCATTAGGAAATTTTATTAGGGGATGAGAGGGTGCATAATTTTATAAGTGGGGGAGAGGACACACATATAATTTTTCAAATGAATGAATTACACCATTGTTTTTCAAAAGGATAAAAATTGTCCCATTACGGATCCTTGGATGATATAAGGTCATCATATGGTAATAAAAATAATTTGGCTATTTTTATTCATTTTTTAACCCATATATTATTAGTTTAACCCCTAGTAATCCTGTTTTCACCGTAACCATGGTAATTAATTTATACTATTTTCAATAATCATTATAGTAATGATTTATGAATATTTTATAAGATTATATAAATCGTTATGATTAAAAATATTATATATATTTTTACCAAATTTGACTCACAAAAGTGGAATGATTTTATGTAAAATCAAACCCGTAGATGTGTCAAAAAAATATTTATCCATGAAATAAATTTTCAACTATAAGATGATCTTATAATAACTATATGAAAAATAATAATAATAAATTGAGTTTAAGTTCATATTTATAGATATATAACACATAAATTTCTGTAAAATCATTCCTCATTAAGAGTTATTTTTATTAGTTAAAATGTAGAAGCACTCTGTACATTAAAACAATTTAAAAAAAATGGTTTTAAAGAAAAACAATTAACTTATATTAAAACACTGTATAAATATTATTAAAATATATTTAATTAAATGAAATATAAATAAATAAAACATATGTTACATTTTATTTATATTAAAATAATATTGTGATTTATAAATTACATAATTTATTAAAAATAAATGATTATTTTACTAAAAATCGGTGTTTTCACCATTCACTGAGAAACATGTATTTTCTAAAAAATACCAAAATTTTACCCTTATATAATATTTAGATTATGATTTTAAAAATTATGTTAATTTTATAAAATATCATTTCCAAAAGGAGAAAAAACTAATTATATTATTTTCCTTGAAAAATAAACAAAAAAATAATTTTGATGGCTACACATTTTTTTATAAATAAAAAATCATCATTTAAAGTTATGTTCCTATTTATTAAAAAATTTAAAATAATTTTATCTTGGTTAGGATATTTTAATATATATTATAATTTAGTAAATTTTATTTATTCCCACCAATTCAATCTCTAGGTTATAGTGGTTAAATTTAAATAATTTATTTTGTGGGTCATTTGATCTCGGTGTTGGGTGATTTATAAACTATCAAACACAGTTTTTTTACTTTTAAAATATCATAGTTTAATATAAAAAACATACATAATAGAGAAAAATTATTTTAAATAAATATACCATAAATATTTGGTTTTACCTTCTCCCATATTAATACAATAATGTCCACCCAATTTGATCTTTCACTCAGAAATCATGGCATTGATATTTAAAAATTAATTTATTGAAATCCCACATCATAAAAATGGTCAAAAAATATTCACATAATATAGGGAAAGGTAAATACCAATGCCATTTAGAATAATATATAATGAGGTTCCCAATATAGAGATCATTAGTGGGTAGTGAAAACATATACATGGAAGAAAATCATAAATAATTACGGAGAGTGATAGAGATAATTGATTATAATTAAGTGAGTGATCAAGGGAATGTTAATAATCAAAAAAATACAAATCTATTATTCAGTTTGGTGACTATTTGATTCACCGAATATGGTTTTAATAAGATAATTTTTTTACTTCAAATTAATTTTTTATAGTTAAGGGATTCTTTCACATTAATGATAAGGAACATAATAAAAAATATATTTTTATATATTTTTATACCATAAAAACAATTTCATTATTTTTTTTGAATCCAAATATTCCCACATCATTTATTACTCTAATAAATGAATATCCATGTTGAATATGTTTTTATGCATGAATCATTAAAATTATCTTTTAATTCATCATATAATCCACAATAAAGAAATAACATATCACTCCTAAATTTATTAACTATATAATTGTTACAATAATATAAGATAATAACCAAAATTATTATGACTCAAAAATTAAACAAAAAAATAAATGTTTTAACATTGTTCTTTTTTAAAATAAATATTCACATACCCCAAATAAAATCAATAGTCTAAACATGGAAGAAGGATTTAGCCTAAATTAATTATTGCATATATTTTATATTACATCTGAAAAATTTTATTTTTATTTCTCCCAAAATAACCATTTATGTTAACCATAAGGGTTATATATATGTATAGACATATTAAAATGTCTCCAATGATAACATTATTTACCTAAAAGTCCTAAAAATATATATTTGATGTTATAATATATGTCTCAATGATCAAATCATTTAATTAAAAATAATAACATACTAACTACTATGTCATATAGGATACTAGTATGAACTCAATCCATGTAACCCATTGCTTGTGTTATTATTCCCAATGACCTTACCAGAGGTGTTGTGTGTTTACCCAACATATGGGTTGTCATTTTTCCAAAATATTATTTTTATAATTCTTATAATGATCCCAAATTATAATAGCACCTAATTACCTCAACAACAATGATATGATAAACGTTAATTTTTACCAGTAAATTAAATCATTTGTCCAAAAATTTAAAGTAGTTATTCCTTAAATATTTTTCCCCCTAAAACATATACTAATCCAATGGGATGTATTTCAAAAATAATCTCCCAAAATAATCTTAATCGTCATTGACTTGTATCATTTAAAAACAAAAAAGGGGAATATATGTATTCAATGAAATTATTAAATTTAGAAATACCATACCAAGAAACATTTCAGTTATCTCATATCACTATGGACTATCATAGGTTTCCATAGATTCTATTTGTTAATTTATTATAATAGTTCACAGAGTAAATATTAATTAACTAATGAATATCCTTTAAAATTTTCAAACTAGTTGTGCAATAATTGAACAATCAACATGCATCAGAATGATTTTTATGATATACTCAACAACATCTTTTCTAGTTTATTACACCTTGATGCATCAGGGCCATAATCACATCCACCTGTAGTATGAAGACAAGGATTTATTTTTAGGAAACCCACATAATATCATTCTTATAAAAACATTATGATGTTATTATATTGTTATATGTGTCCTAAACATATATTATAAGATTGTTTTCCCTAATCTATGTTTTCAAAAATCTAGTTCCAAAGGTTTCTACTAATGTTTCTCTGATACCAACTATAAATATACTTACCATAGTACCCGAGATTATCATTTTACTATATTATATTGGTGTTAGATAAAGGTGATCAAATCCCAAAGGACCTAATAGTTTAGTAGTATTAGTAAATAAGATACATGCATGATTCTCATATTACATTTGAATAAAAAAAATATTATATATTTTTTTCAATAATATCAATATTACCTATAGCATATCCTTGTATATCATTCATAGTACAATTCAAGATTCTTTAATTTTTTTTAAAAAGGATGAGCTCAAATCCCTAGTAAGAGTTACATAATTGATGAAATCATGATAAAATTGGTCATAATAAATTAGGAATAATCAGTATGGAAAGGTATATATATTTATACACATTAAATTTGATCAATGACATGAAAGTCATGATTACATATGTCATAATCAACTTAGATAAGTAAATTACTAAACACGAATTCCATTTTTCCAAAACATTGAGTACAAAATTCATCCATGGATAATATGAATGGAGTAATATCATGGATTATAATTATTGGATATGTAATAAAGTAAATTATTAATGATTTGACATTATAATATGTGGAATCATGATACCTTTACCATCAATATCTTCTTTTGATATTGTTTAACTGATGGGTTAGTATACAAAGAACCCCATTTAAATAAGGGTAGCTAACTGATTCATCTCACGAGTCTAAAAATTCATCAATGAGATCTCTATATCTATTTCCTACCAATAACATCACATCCAACAAATTCCTCAAATATAGAATGATCGATGTAAATCATGAACAATATGAATTATCAAAAAAATCATATGGATTATGGAATACATATTTATAATAATATCCACAATCAATCATATAACTTTGAAATTAAATTAACATATGCATAAATGATATATGGGTTAAAATAAATATCACATCCATCATAAATAATATGAATATTTTGGAGAAATTTAATATCCAATGACTATAATATAGTCAATGTTTTATGGTAAAGTTCTTGATTACAAAAATTAATCTAGAAAGTGATTGTCAATACGTTCCCTAGTCAAACTAATCGTAATATAACCTTATAATTAATAAAGATGGTATCAATACAGAAAATATTCATAATAGTATTTATAAAATGTATAGATGAAGTTGTTTAGGAATAGAAATACCATTAAAGATCATTTAAAATATTCTTGAGGAAAATAAAATGTTCACACAAAGAATCCCATTGAAAAACTAAAAAAATTCAAAAAAATATAATGAAAATTATTTTATTTTAAAATAATATACTAAAAATATAATTTATTATTAAATGAAATTATAGTTCATGATGAAATATGGTTATTTATATATCTAGTATGTTTAAAATAATGATTTTATTTGCATTTTTGAAAAATATGAAAAATAATTATTGTTCATAAAATGATAAGAATGATCCTTTTAATATTTTTAAAAATACACTAATTGTTTAAAATGACATTTAACAATCAAAATAATCTCTTTTTAATTTTTTTAGAAAACAATTATTTTTAATAAAAAGTATTTTTTATCGAAGATAGAAATCAAGTCACATTTTATTAGAACAATTTCATTCATTTTAAGCACCAGATAGAGTAAAATGAAAGCATTACAAGAAAACAACTGAATAATATAATGAAGTGAAAATTAAATTTTTTTATTAAAAAAATATAAAATATTTTCCTTCATGAAAAATTAATGAATAGATAATCCTGATTAATATTACATTGAAACATTAATCTCTTAACACTCTGGTTACTTTTGAATCGTAAACCCCCTGAATGGAATAACGTAAAATGAAACATTAAAAATAATTAATATAAGGATGATCATAATAAAACATATCAAGGGGTTTTTTAAACACCATATAATATAAATATAGATGTATAACATGGTTTATGTCCCAAATAAGAAAAGTTGAGATGACCAACCCTTAAAATGATCAAAACATTGAAGTCAAAATTAATCAATGAATAAATTAAGAAAATAAAATGTAAATAATAATAAAAACTATAAATATAACATAATATAATCAAAACTAATTACAAAGATAATCTAATAATATCAAATATAGATAATAATTAATATAACCCAAGGAAAAAAATTTAGTTATGAAATTATTTACCATTTGGTAATATTCAAGTCAAATGAACTTGGATGAAATAATTCAATATTGAAACCTTAAATATAGTTCAGTATGAAGGATTAATGATATATGATTTTAAATTGGTATTATATACAGCATATAAATGAAATTAGTGGAATAACATAATAATATTCCATAACGAAAGTAAATTGACACAAGACCACATACCTTACAATTCCATTTAGTTAAGTGGTCCTTAAAATCGTATATATTGGTTAGAAAAAGGTTTCTAACTTATAATATTACCATATTAATAGTTATAACATCATATATGATCCTTTTATAACATCTTATCACCTAGTCATTAACAATATTTCATTTTTTACTATGGTTTCTAGTGTTAATTTCCTTGTTTTCTCATGAATTTTTTGTCGTTAAAGTTCCGAATCAGGAAAATAAGATATAACTACATCATATTGAAAATGATATTAATTTTTTAAAATTTATTTTTTATTAGGTATTTCTTTAAAACTATTATTGAATATTAGATATAGAAAAGGATTTGCATTTCTTTATGGAGATGATTATTCGAACGTACACACGAGCGATTATATCATTTCTTAATGGGTGGTATGGTATGGAAGTATGTGATATATTAATTTCATAAATATATATAATTTCATATATATCACATATATTCATTAAATTTAACATATTTACCTTTTCTGTAAATAATATGTGAAAAGGGAATCACATCGCTTCATGAGGCGGTAGTACACCGTACACACGATCAATGTAATCAAATTTGAAACTGAATGGAATGTGAGAAGTTATAAATTATATTCTAATTACATACTTATAATTATATCTTAAATATTACTTATATAACTTAAATCCATAATTATATATATCATTGATATGTTTTTGTGGGACACATGTTTCATCAGTTCGTGAGGCAACAGTCTCCCATACACACGATAAAAAAATTTGTTTCTCATTTATTGGAAGAGGACATGGATATAAATAATAAGAATTAAACTATAAATTATAAAAATATTTGAGATAATAGTATTTTTATATAATCATTATTGAATAATATTTTATGTATGTGGATGAATAAATAATAAAACAATTCATGTTTAAGTACATTACCTCTTCATTGGACAACATCATTAAGTTTTTATCATAAGTATTACAATGATGGATTTACGAGAAAAGGATTGAAGGATTTTGCGAGGGATTTAAGGGATGTATTTGGGTAGGTATTGTCCAAACAAAATTTATTTTGATTTGTGAAGAGGTGGGGAGAGAGGGGTGGAATTTTATCTGTTTGGGAGAGGTCCACAAATCATTATTTTTGTATTTTCCCTAAACCACTTTATATTTTAGAGGGAACTTTACTATTTCAAAAACCAATTTCAAACCACCACAAACACACTTCATAAATACCAAAAAAATGTCACATTATGACAATAATGATTCACCAAATTCCAAATTGAAACAAAAGGTGTCATCCCATCACCTCAGTATGCATACCATGAGTTGATACCTCAAGATATGAACAATGATGTACCCAATCACCCATAATAATCCACAGAACTAGTGAGAACCAACTACCGGAGACCTGTAATTCCTCACTTCCAAGAGTGCTACATCTATGCTTGAAAAGAACATCACCAAATAACCAAACAAGTTTGAAACAATATCATAATCCAGTGGAAACACCTAGAAGAATCCCCAAAGGCATTGGGAACATCAAGAGGCCGAACAACTAGTGAAACAAAACATGATTTACACACTGGTAATTATAACGACCCACACTTTACATACATTGTTAATACTTCAAAATTGAAGCACACTTATTACAACATATGACAAAACCACAAAGGACCGTATAGGTATAGTGTCTTTAGAAACTGGGAAACATAAACAACTGGTTCATAAATCTTCTACAGTGTCTCCCATTTATTTCATCATATCTAGGGTCCCTTTTAGCATATTCTACTTAATATCCATCTTCCTGGCCTAGGGAAAAGAAAACATAAAAGGGTGAGCTCAAATGCTCAGCAAGGGAAAATAAAGGAAATAAAAATCATATCATATCTTTTTGAAAATTAAAACCTGCAAAAGAGATCATAATATCTTAACATGGAATAAATCATAGAAGTGAAAATGAGATCCCCATAATCATAACATAAAACTTGAATCTTTGTGGCATGCACACATAATCATGGAAAATCATTTCTTGTTAGTCATGACTCATTTCCAAGACTATCTTAGTGGACAAAGTCCCTTTCTGAACCGAGTTCACTCCTCGTTTCAGTCCTGTATCACTGAACCGAAATAACCTTCCGTTCCAGCCATGTCTATCTCATGAGATATAAAATCTTTACCCAATGCATTGGAGGGAGATATAGGTCCCACCCATCTTATAATGAATCCTTTCTTATGTGTGCCACATAATCATATAACATACATCATCGCATAACACATGTAACAAAAATGGGATTCTTGAAACATCATGACATCATAAATCAATTCATATAAGATAAAGGAATTCATAAAAATAATTCCATCACAACATGAACAAATCAATTTAATAATAGGGATAAAAACAGAACCCTTTATTATCTTAGATGGAAAATAATTTTGATAAAACACTTGAACTCCATTCTTGAGGAAAATATCCTTTCTTCTTCAAAAACATTTTTCCTTTCATAACATGTCATACGACTTGATTAAAAATAAAATTGATAACTTGTAAAGGAAGCTTCTTGGAAATAATGTTTTAAAAATCCATCCATGCCGTATAAGTTAAAAAAAACATTCTTCGTACTTTTGTCGGAAAAGTCAAAAAGTACCTCGTACGGAAAAACGATAAAAGATTCCTTTCATATTCTTTACTAAAAACTCACCTAAGGGTAAAATTGGATTTAAACTATTTAAAGTGGATGGAAACAATATTACATATTGAGGGAACATGGATGTGGATGATAAAATACACCCCAGTAAATACTTACGAATAAACAATCTCGGATAAAAATGAGATTGTGATATTTCCCTTACCTTAGGTCCGATTTGCTTTGTTCGTGTCCGAAGCTTCTGTATAATGGTTTAAATAATGTTATTGACTTATTCCAGAATCATACATATTGATATGATATCATATATGGTCATATTATTAGCTTCTTGTTAGTAATATTTCATTGTTACTTGTTACTCGGGTCTTTATAACTTTTTGTTCTTATGCGTGTTTTGTCGAATAAATTATTATTCTTATCTTTAGGTTATAGATAATTCATTTCCAGAATGGTATTAGTGTAGTATATACCATATTCATTCATTCAATTCATTTATATAATCATTATGAAATGAAGATCATGTAGAACGAGTCGCATCACATCGTGGAGACGGTATTCCGTACGTACGCACGAGTGATGATATCGTTCCTATGATCGTGGAATTGTATTGGAGTATATATATATATTATTTCAGTATCAATATTACTTAATAATAATCATATATAGTTACTCATTACACCATTATACCCATCCTTGTAAGGTGATGGTGGAAAATAGATTACACCACGGCGTGGAGACGGTATTCCGTACGTACGCACGCGCGGTGATTTCATTTTTCCGTAGGATGGATAGAAGGTGAATTAGGGTTGTTTCATATTTATAATAACATATCAGTATGTAAGTAATACTGATGTTATTACTTTATCATGAAACAACTAAAGAAGAAGAAGTTGAAGAAGAAAGAAATTGAAAAGATCGGTAATGGATATTACCTCTTCTTTGGAACGCTTCTTTGAATCCTCCACTTAAGGAACTAAGATTGGTCTTTGGAGAAGACCAGGACCTCTAGGATTATTCTAGGGAAGTGTAGAGGAGAAAATGGCAGGGGTTGGCCGAGCTTGAGTGCTCAATTTGGTGTGAGGAGGAGGGGGAGGAGGTGTCCTTTTATAAGGGAGGAGAGGGGCACCTTAGGAATATCTCAAAATATTATTTTATATTAAAGTCAAAATCGGTTTATAATGGTTCCAAAGGGTCTTATTTCGAAGATAAAGTGGGGATGGGTCGAAATCCTATCAACCAATAGGATTTAGACAAGTTTAGGGTATTATTTTAACCTTATCAATTAGATTTAACTCTAAGTTAATTATTTTAACTTTTACCGTGTCTTTTTGTTTTCCTTCACTATATGGTTAATACACTTACTATAACATGCCAAACGAACCCCAAATTGTTTATTATTAATATATATATCCTTATCTAAGTCATTTGGCCGAACCTTAGATTTTTAGGAATAAAATAACAATTAATAATATAATATTTGATTTAAAAACTATTTTGTGTCAATTTTGACACTATTTGATATATGATTTTTGTGAAAGTCATAACAGAATTATATGTTCGAACCAAGTTGCTTAAATCAACAATAATATATCATAGTAACCTAGAAAATTAGTGTAATTCATAAAAAATCTCAAATTACATTTATTTTGGTGTTTATAACATCAATTATGTCAATATTTCATTAATAAGATAATTACTTCATCATCTTTGTGTCATAAATAAATTATATTATTTGATGTCTAAAAATTACAAATAAAATACCATCATGTAGGAAATCTTTTTAGCTTTCTAATGAATATTTACAATCGAATTTATCTTATGTATAACCCCATATTAAAAATGATTTACTTATTAAACTTTGATTTTAACTATTTTAACCCTTCTTTAAATAAATTAATAATAAATGTCCTAATCTAATCCAAGTGGGCCTAAATGGTCATATTTTATTCCTAAGTTTGTTTTTGGTCGAATTACACTTGTCCAATAGAATTAGGACATGTGTTAGGGTAATAGTAATATCATATTTACCCTTAGTTACCCTATTTACTATTAACCGCGGTAAAAATAGTAAAAAGTTACTATTCACCAAAAAATTATTTTCATCTCATTGAACCACATTTTAGTCCTTGATATTAACTGTGTCTCTCGGATTTTTGAAATTCCATTCACAGAAGCGGTAAAATTAAGTTTTATGCAAAATTCAGTTTTTAACCTACCACTTAGTGGTTTCACTATTCATCAAAAATTGAAAGTTTTCAGAAAAATACCAAAATTTCACCCTAGGCTAATTTCGATATTCTGAGTCCGAAAATGAAGTCTATTTTGAAAAATAAAATTTATAAAATTTCAAAAAGTGATTATTACTATTCATAACGGCTAGTTTTAATAGCATATTGTTGTTTAGTGAAACTCGGTATTGCGTACGACGCAAGCTATCGAGGAAGGTCGCGATTGCGTGTAAAGTAAGCCAAGAAAGTGTTGTGTAGAAAAAGATTCCTTTGATGATTTATACAACATAAAAGTCTCGGGTGTTACATTCTACCCCCCTTAAAAAGAATTTCGCCCTCGAAATTCGTCACTTTGCAACAAACAAATGAGGATACTTCTCCCTCATCATATCCTCAAGCTCCCATGTAGCTTCTTCAAGTTGGTGGTTTCTCCATAAAACTTTCACCAAGCGAGTGGTCTTGTTTCGTAGGACTTTTTCGCTACGATCCAGAATCTCTATCGGCTGTTCTTCATAAGAAAGATCTTGCTCCAGCGGTACAACTTCTGAGCTGAGTACATGTGAAGGATCTGGTATGTACTTTCTCAGGAGAGATACATGGAACACATCGTGAACTTGAGAGAGATTCGGTGGAAGCGCCAATCGGTAAGCTACCTTCCCAACACGATCCAGTATTTCAAAAGGACCGATATATCTAGGGCTCAACTTCCCCTTCTTTCCAAATCTCATAACCCTCTTCCAGGGAGATATTCGTAAGAACACTTTATCACCCACTTCAAACTCTAGGTCTCTTCTTCGATTGTCGGCATAACTTTTCTGTCGACTCTGAGCTGCTCTTATGTGTTGTTGAATAGATCTGACCTTTTCCGCCATTTCATCAACGAGATCAGGTCCTAATATCTTTCTTTCCCCAACTTCATCCCAGTAAGTTGGAGTCCTGCATTTCTTTCCATAGAGAGCTTCATAAGGAGCCATCTGAATACTGGAGTGAAAGCTATTATTATAAGAAAATTCTACCAAAGGTAGGTGTTGATCCCAACCTCCTTTGAAATCCATAGAGCAAGCTCTCAACATATCTTCTAGGGTTTGAATTGTTCTCTCAGATTGACCGTCTGTCTGGGGATGATAAGCAGTGCTGAAACTCAACTCTGTATCCAGAGTATGCTGAAGACTTCGCCAGAACTTCGAGGTAAATCTCGGATCTCGATCAGATATAATAGAAAGTGGTACTCCATGCAATCTTACCACTTCCTTTACATATATCCTGGCAAGCTGATCTAGAGAGAAATCCTCTCTAATAGCAATGAAGTGTGCAGACTTTGTAAGACGATCAACTATGACCCAGATAGCATTATTGCCTTTGGATGTTTTAGGAAGTCCTGTGACAAAGTCCATAGTGATGTTTTCCCATTTCCATTCGGGTATGGGTAATGGTTGTAACATCCCCTTAGACTTCTGTCTCTCAGCTTTAACTTGTTGACAAACCAAGCATCGAGAGACATATTCAGCAACATCTCTTTTCATTCCATCCCACCAGAAGTACTCTTTCAGGTCCCTATACATCTTCATGCTTCCAGGATGAATAGAGAATGAAGAACTATGAGCCTCATCCAGCAACTCTTTCTTTAATTCGGGGATGGGAGGAACACAAACCCGATTCCTGAACTTTATTATCCCATCACAATCAAGGTTGAATTCAGGAACATTTCTCACCTTCTTTTGTAACTCGACATCTTCTTTCTGTGCCTCTTTAATCTTCACATGTATAGATGGTTGAACATTCATTTGAGAAAGATAAGATTTTTCCCCTTCCATTATAATTCCAAGATCCATCCTTTGTAAATCCATAAATATTGGATCTTTTGTGATCCTCATCATGGATAAACTAGCATGGTCTTGTCGACTTAATGCATCTGCCACCTTGTTTGCTTTCCCAGGGTGGTAATGGATTGAGCAGTCATAATCCTTAATCAGCTCCAACCATCTTCTTTGACGCACATTCAACTCCTTTTGTGTGAAAATATACTTTAAACTTTTATGATCAGTATAAATATCACACCTTTCACCATAAAGGTAATGCCTCCAAATCTTTAATGCAAAGATTACCGCAGCCAACTCCAAATCATGTGTTGGGTAATTTTGCTCATGGATTTTCAACTGTCGTGAGGCATAAGCTATCACCATATCATTTTGCATAAGAACACACCCCAATCCCTTCTTGGATGCATCACTGTAGATCACAAACCTTTATCCACTACAAGGAAGTGTGAGCACAGGTGCACTGGATAACCTTCTTTTCAACTCCTTGAAATTCTCTTCACATTCCTCTGTCCAGACAAACTTAACTCCTTTCCGAGTCAACTTGGTGAGTGGATTAGATAATCGTGAAAAATCTTTTACAAAACGTCGATAATAACCAGCCAAACCAAGAAAACTTCGGATCTCAGTTACTGTTGTTGGTCTTGACCATCTTTCGATAACCTCTGTTTTTGCTGGATCCACAGATATCCCCTCTTTTGAGATTATATGACCCAAAAATGCAACTTTTTGAAGCCAAAATTCACACTTGGTAAATTTGGCATAAAGATTCTCTTTTCTCAGGGTCTTCAATATAATTCTCAAGTGATCTTCATGCTCTTCCTTGCTCTTTGAATAGACAAGAATATCGTCTATAAAGACTACCACAAATTGATCAAGATAGTCTCTAAAGACTCTATTCATTAGATCCATGAAGATAGCAGGGGCATTAGTAAGACCAAATGGCATCACTATAAATTCATAGTGTCCATACCTTGTACGGAAAGCCGTCTTTGGTATATCCTCCCTTTTGACCCTTAATTGATGATACCCTGAACGAAGATCAATCTTGGAAAAGTATTGAGCTCCGCGTAGTTGGTCAAATAAGTCATCAATGCGTGGGAGAGGATATTTGTTCTTGATAGTGATCTTGTTAAGTTCTCTATAATCAATGCAGAGTCTCATTGATCCATCTTTCTTCTTAACAAATAGAACAGGTGCTCCCCAAGGTGACACACTAGGGCGTATGAATCCCTTATCAAGATTCTCTTGGAGTTGCTTCTTCAATTCCTACAACTCAATTGGGGCCATTCTATAAGGTGTCTTTGAAATAGGCAAAGCACCCGGTACGAGTTCTATTGAAAACTCAACTTCACGATTTGGTGGAAGACCCGGTAATTCCTCCGGAAAGACATCATCAAACTCCCGTACAATGGGCATATTCTTAATCGTGAGTTTCTCACCAACCATTTGAGATAAATAACCTTCATTTAGTGGAATCAATACCCATAAGATGGAAGAAATTTCCACTGGAAGGTTATGTTCATCCTTGCATTGATAGACGATCGTAGATTGATCTGGAATATGAAATGTGACTTCCCTTCTTTGGCAATTGATATGAGCTCCATGTAGAGAAATCCAATCCATGCCAAGAATCACATCGAATTCCACTAAAGGAAGGATCACAAGATTTACAGGAAGCACTTTCCCACAAACTTCGATCGGAGAAGAATTATAAACTTTTGATGCGATTGATGTGCCATTAGGTGTTGTCACGGCTAACTCAACATCTAATTGTTGAGGTAATACGGTGATACCCTTAGAAAAGTCTTCAGAAATAAAAGAGTGGGTGGATCCAGAATCAAATAAAACATTTGCTACTTTAGAGTGGATGGTAAGTGTACCTTTCACCACATCGTTATCGTACTCCACATCGCTGATAGAAATTGCATGTGACTTTCCTTTGTCTTTAGCCTTAAGATTTTGTTGACGTCGACCATCATCATCAACCCTTGGATTTGGGCATTGATTGGCATAATGCCCCATCTCCTTGCACTTGAAACATTGAAGTGTAGTAGGTTCATTCTGTGTATCCCTTCCTTTGTTTGCATCATTAGACATCTTCTTCCCATTATCACGGCATTCAAATGCCCGATGACCTTCCTTTCCACATTTAAAACATTTACTTGTCCCTTTAAGACAACTCCCTCCATGTTTCTTTCCACACTTTGAGTATAATGGAAAGTTCATCTTCTTTTCAGTGTGCTCTTTAGAGTTTCCTTTGAATTCCATCTTCCTCTTCTTATCAAACCCATGTGACTGATGGGTTACTCCAATCTCCATCTCGACTTTGAGAGCACATCGAACGATTTCCTCGTAGCTATTGAAGTCCCTTATGGCTAACGCCCTTCGAAGACTTGGTTTTAAGCCACTAAAGAATCGATCGATCTTACTCTCAGGTTGGATAATAATACCAGAAGCGTACCTTGCAAGTCTTGTAAAATTTGCTTCATAGGTACTAACAGATTCATCATCCCTTTGCTTCAGTTCAAGAAACTCTTTCTCCATCTTTGTTCGGAGAATACGAGGGAAGTACTTATTGAAAAATAAGTTCTTGAACTCGTCCCATTCCATAGACTCAATTTCATCCCTTTGCCTCATATTCTTAACAAGATTCCACCATTGATCAGCATCTCCTTCCAAACGGTACACTGCTAGGATGACTTTATCATGTTCAGAACATTGAAGAACTGAAAATATCTTTTCAGTAGTACTAATCCATTGTTCAGCAACTAATGGATCAGTAGACCCGCTGAAAGATGGTGGACGCTGCCTCATGAAGGATTCAACAGAATGTTGCTCCCTCCTTTGTTCGTTTGGAAATCCTGCATGATTCATAGCTTGAGAAAGTTGTGTGAGCATGGCTACAAGATTTTGCATTCCAGCTCCCATATCGTTTGGTTGCTCAGGGGGACAATCATTGCATTGCCCATCGCATTCCGCATTAACACGGTTCCTTCGGGTTCCAGCCATTGACTAAAACCAAGAAGAATAGTGTGAGAAACACTAATTATAATAGGAAACCACATAATTCAAGAATAAAATTTTCATGCTTAAGGTATTATCCTAGGTTATTCAAGGCCATTTCTAAAACACTAAGATTGTGTTCTATGCTTAGACTTATCCTTAGTGTTCTTACTAAGGCTTTCACATCCTAGTTTCCAAAGGTTGACTATACCTTTCCTCTGATACCAACTATAACGACCCACACTTTACATACATTGTTAATACTTCAAAATTAAAGCACACTTATTACAACATATGACAAAACCACAAAGGACCGTATAGGTATAGTGTCTTTAGAAACTGGGAAACATAAACAACTGGTTCATAAATCTTCTACAGTGTCTCCCATTTATTTCATCATATCTAGGGTCCCTTTTAGCATATTCTACTTATTATCCATCTTCCTGGCCTGGGGAAAAGAAAACATAAAAGGGTGAGCTCAAATGCTCAGCAAGGGAAAATAAAGGAAATAAAAATCATATCATATCTTTTTGAAAATTAAAACCTGCAAAAGAGATCATAATATCTTAACATGGAATAAATCATAGAAGTGAAAAAGAGATCCCCATAATCATAACATAAAACTTGAATCTTTGTGGCATGCACACATAATCATGGAAAATCATTTCTTGTTAGTCATGACTCATTGCCAAGACTATCTTAGTGGACAAAGTCCCTTTCTGAACCGAGTTCACTCCTCGTTTCAGTCCTGTATCACTGAACCGAAATAACCTTCCGTTCCAGCCATGTCTATCTCATGAGATATAAAATCTTTACCCAATGCATTGGAGGGAGATATAGGTCCCACCCATCTTATAATGAATCCTTTCTTATGTGTGCCACATAATCATATAACATACATCATCGCATAACACATGTAACAAAAATGGGATTCTTGAAACATCATGACATCATAAATCAATTCATATAAGATAAAGGAATTCATAAAAATAATTCCATCACAACATGAACAAATCAATTTAATAATAGGGATAAAAACAGAACCCTTTATTATCTTAGATGGAAAATAATTTTGATAAAACACTTGAACTCCATTCTTGAGGAAAATATCCTTTCTTCTTCAAAAACATTTTTCCTTTCATAACATGTCATACGACTTGATTAAAAATAAAATTGATAACTTGTAAAGGAAGCTTCTTGGAAATAATGTTTTAAAAATCCATCCATGCCGTATAAGTTAAAAAAAACATTCTTCGTACTTTTGTCGAAAAAGTCAAAAAGTACCTTGTACGGAAAAACGACAAAAGATTCCTTTCATATTCTTTACTAAAAACTCACCTAAGGGTAAAATTGGATTTAAACTATTTCAAGTGGATGGAAACAATATTACATATTGAGGGAACATGGATGTGGATGATAAAATACACCCCAGTAAATACTTACGAATAAACAATCTCGGATAAAAATGAGATTGTGATATTTCCCTTACCTTAGGTCCGATTTGCTTTGTTCGTGTCCGAAGCTCCTGTATAATGGTTTAAATAATGTTATTGACTTATTCCAGAATCATACATATTGATATGATATCATATATGGTCATATTATTAGCTTCTTGTTAGTAATATTTCATTGTTACTTGTTACTCGGGTCTTTATAACTTTTTGTTCTTATGCGTGTTTTGTCGAATAAATTCTTATTCTTATCTTTAGGTTATAGATAATTCATTTCCAGAATGGTATTAGTGTAGTATATACCATATTCATTCATTCAATTCATTTATATAATCATTATGAAATGACGATCATGTAGAACGAGTCGCATCACATCGTGGAGACGGTATTCCGTACGTATGCACGAGTGATGATATCGTTCCTATGATCGTGGAATTGTATTGGAGTATATATATATATTATTTCAGTATCAATATTACTTAATAATAATCATATATAGTTACTCATTACACCATTATACCCATCCTTGTAAGGTGATGGTGGAAAATAGATTACACCACGGCGTGGAGACGGTATTCCGTACGTACGCACGCGCGGTGATTTCATTTTTCCGTAGGATGGATAGAAGGTGAATTAGGGTTGTTTCATATTTATAATAACATATCAGTATGTAAGTAATACTGATGTTATTACTTTATCATGAAACAACTAAAGAAGAAGAAGTTGAAGAAGAAAGAAGTTGAAAAGATCGGTAATGGATATTACCTCTTCTTTGGAACGCTTCTTTGAATCCTCCACTTAAGGAACTAAGATTGGTCTTTGGAGAAGACCAGGACCTCTAGGATTATTCTAGGGAAGTGGAGAGGAGAAAATGGCAGGTGTTGGACGAGCTTGAGTGCTCAATTTGGTGTGAGGAGGAGGGGGAGGAGGTGTCCTTTTATAAGGGAGGAGAGGGGCACCTTAGGAATATCTCAAAATATTATTTTATATTAAAGTCAAAATCTGTTTATAATGGTTCCAAAGGGTCTTATTTCGAAGATAAAGTGGGGATGGGTCGCAATACTATCAACCAATAGGATTTATACAAGTTTAGGGTATTATTTTAACCTTATCAATTAGATTTAACTCTAAGTTAATTATTTTAACTTTTACCGTGTCTTTTTGTTTTCCTTCACTTTATGGTTAATACACTTACTATAACATGCCAAACGAACCCCAAATTGTTTATTATTAATATATATATCCTTATCTAAGTCATTTGGCCGAACCTTAGATTTTTAGGAATAAAATAACAATTAATAATATAATATTTGATTTAAAAACTATTTTGTGTCAATTTTGACACTATTTGATATATGATTTTTGTGAAAGTCATAACAGAATTATATGTTCGAACCAAGTTTCTTAAATCAACAATAACATATCATAGTAACCTAGAACATTAGTGGAATTCATAAAAAATCTCAAATTACATTTATTTTGGTGTTTATAACATCAATTATGTCAATATTTCATTAATAAGATAATTACTGCATCATCTTTGTGTCATAAATAAATTATATTATTTGATGTCTAAAAATTACAAATAAAATACCATCATGTATGAAATCTTTTTAGCTTTCTAATGAATATTTACAATCGAATTTACCTTATGTATAACCCCATATTAAAAATAATTTATTTATTAAACTCTGATTTTAACTATTTTAACCCTTCTTTAAATAAATTAATAATAAATGTCCTAATCTAATCCAAGTGGGCCTAAATGGTCATATTTTATTCCTAAGTTTGTTTTTGGTCGAATTACACTTGTCCAATAGAATTAGGACATGTGTTAGGATAATAGTAATATCATATTTACCCTTAGTTACCCTATTTATTATTAACCGCGGTAAAAATAGTAAAAAGTTACTATTCACCAAAAAATTATTTTCATCTCATTGAACCACATTTTAGTCCTTGATATTAACCGTGTCTCTCGGATTTTTGAAATTCCATTCACAGAAGCGGTAAAATTAAGTTTTATGCAAAATTCAGTTTTTAACCTACCACTTAGTGGTTTCACTATTCATCAAAAATTGAAAGTTTTCAGAAAAATATCAAAATTTCACCCTAGGCTAATTTCGATATTCTGAGTCCGAAAATGAAGTCTATTTTGAAAAATAAAATTTATAAAATTTCAAAAAGTGGTTATTACTATTCATAACGGCTAGTTTTAATAGCATATTGTTGTTTAGTGAAACTCGGTATTGCGTACGACGCAAGCTATCGAGGAAGGTCGCGATTGCGTGTAAAGTAAGCCAAGAAAGTGTTGTGTAGAAAAAGATTCCTTTGATGATTTATATAACATAAAAGTCTCGGGTGTTACAGTAATTCATTGAAATTGAAACTAGATTTTGTTTTTCACTAAAAAAAGGTCATCCATAAAAAAAAGAAATAGAAAAACCAAAACATTGTTGGATTAGGGAAAAAAACATCACCAAACACATAATCTAAAACAATTCTTCACAAGTCCAAACAACATTCAAGATCATACCATACCAACAAGATATATGTCCCACCAATAAATAAGGAAGTCCCAAATCTCAACAATAAATGAAATATGAAAACAAAAAAAATAGAAGAGAACCAGAATGATATATTACTATCTAGACTACGTAATAAATCCATACTATCGAGACACATCCTTGATGTTGAATACTATAAGGAACAACATCAAAATACCTCCACAAACACCAAAATACCAGACAGAAATGGGGTCTCGTATAATTCCTAAGGAATAAAGAGTATAGGTTTTGATAGGTCCAATAAGAAATCCATATATAACCAGTTCAAATAAATCCCAAATCACTAGAGAGATTTAGGGTCAAACCATGTGGGGTTTTGGAATGATGGTTTGGGAGATAAGAGCATGAAATTTAAATTCATGGAACACAATTAGATAATAAACGTCAAAGCCTCATGGTAGATTAATGGAAATTAGAACCAAAATCAAGGTGAATATAGATTCCCATATCGGAAAAAACCATATGAAATAGGATAGGAATGTGAGAAACAATGCCCTTTGCATCGATAAGATAAGTCAGTTAGAGGAGAAAAAAATGTCAAGAAGAGGAGGTGACAAGAGGATACATTGGGCTTATGACAAAACCCTAGATCTAGAAGAAAATGAAACTTCAAGGGAGTGAGTGCCCATCTAGATTTATGGAAAAAAATTGGGGAGAGGGAATACTTGAAATTTTTGGAATGAATCAATTACAACCATTTTTATCAAAATCCATAACGCTCCAAAATAGACCATTATGATATCATGTATATAAATGGTTTAAATAATACAAAAATATTAATTTCTCAAGTTTTATGAAATTTTTAAACTTTTTTTCATAGATTAAACAATGGATAAACCTGTTTTCTCATTAATTGTGAAAATTTAATTTTACATTTTTCACTATTCTTTATGGTAAAAAATAAGTTGAATTTATTAAAATAATTTTAAATATTATTATTCCAAATATATTATAAGTTTTAAAAAATAGTAATTACATATTTAAAATATCCTAATTTGAAATTAAATTCTTATTCATATAAAAAAACATTTTTTCAAGAAATTCATTTTTCAAGCATTAGATGATATTTTAATAACAATATGATACGTATCCATAATTAAATGAATTTAAATTAATAATAATAAATATATAATCTGTAAATTTAATTGAATTCATTCCTCATAATAGGTTATTTTACCTAGTTAAATTGAAGAAACATGAATCACTTTAAAACAGTTTTCAAACAAAATGTTATTGAGGATAAAAACAACCTTATTTTACAATACACTATAATTACTATTTAAATTTAATTAAATGAATTTAATATATGTAAGTTATACTTATTTTATTATTAATTCAAATAAATATAACATTGGGAATTTAAAATTATTTAATTTATTAAGAAATGGTAGTTATACCAAAATGCAGTATTTTACACTATTCATTAAATGAATGTTATTTTAGAAAAAAAATTATTTTACCATATGTTAATAGTCGTACTATAATTTAACAAAATTTAAAATTATTTAATATAATATTACAAAATTATACTATAATTAATTATTATTTTTTCTTAAAATAAGAAAGAACATTCATTTTTGAAGTAAATATAATTTTTTTGAGAAAATATCTTTACTAATGGTCGGGTTTATATTTATTAAGAATTCATCAAAAAAATTATTTGATATGATATTTATATTTATTTTATATGTATTTAATACTATTAATACATAAAAAAATAAAAAATATATTATAATAATTATATTTTGTTTATATATTTTGTGGTTCATTTATGCTCGGTGTTGTGTGTCGTATACACTACCTAACACAATATTATTCATTTAAAATATCATGATTACATATACCAAAATATAATAAAGGGGATTAAATTTTTTAAAAATAAATATACCCTAAAATAATAGTGCAGTACATTCTGTCCAAATTCAATAAACGGAATCGTCACAACCTAAATATGCACTAAGAAATAATGTGTTTGCTAATTGAAAATTATTTTTTGAAAGCCCACATCATTAAAAGGGTTAACAAAAATTCATCCTAAAATATGGAAATTTAAATATGAAGTTCATCTTGAATAACACAAAACTAGGTTCTCATGTAAGATTAAATTTATTTGATGTAAATAAATAAATAAATATATATATGGATGAAAAGTGTAAATAATTATTCATATAGATAGAGATCAATGATCAAACGAAAATAAATTATCAAGATAAATTTAGAAACTAAAAAACGTTAAATTTCTGATGAGTTCAAAGACCATTTTATTCCTTGGATATGAAGTTAATTAGATAATTCTATTTCAACATCATTTTCCTAGAGTTGTTGTATTCATTCACATCCAAGATAGGGAACATAATAAAATATACATACATGATACCTTTTTTCATAAGAAAAATTTCATCCTTTTTTATTCATGATTCAATTTTCCCATCATCTCAAACTCTATGAAATGAATATCCAATGTGATTTTTTTAATTCATAAAATAGTGAAATTAAATTTAATGGATCATATAATATAAAAAATAGGTAAAATATATTCCTCATATCTTTATTAAAACCAATAATATTATCATAAAGTAATATAATTACCATAATAAAATTTAATATATTATTATAAAAATTAATCAATAAAAAATATGTTTAACATAGATCATTCCTTAAATAAATAATCTTATATTCAAAATTAAATCAATATCCTCAACATGAAATAAGGTTTTAATAAAAAATATTGTCTCATAAAATTTTACTTACATCCACAGTAATTTAATTTAATTATTTCCAAATAATCATTTACATTAATCCTAATGGTTATAAATATATACCACAAAATAATTTTTTTTTGCCAAATATCATTATTTTCCTTAATTTCATAAAAATTCTAAAAATATTTCATCCCATACTATGTTTACAAACCATAAAATCCTTTATATAAAAAAATCATACTAACATTAATATAATGCAGGACAACGGTAGGCATTGTATTCCAATCATACTTTGGTTGTGGGTTCAAGCCCAGCAACCTGGATGGATATGATGGGGTTTCATCCAAAATACACATTTTCCTTTTTCGAAAACATTATTTATGAAATTAATATAACATTACCAAATTTTAATAATGCATAATTGAATCAATATAGAATATAGAATACACCATAAATGTTAACAATACCTTTAAAAATATCTCTATAAAATATAAAGGACTTCATTTGTAAATGATTTTTTTAATAAAACATCTATCAATTTAATGTGTTGTAATTATATAAATTTATACAATTATACACTGAATAATTTTTGAATAACATTATTTAAACCCTAAAAAGTCTTTTTTATGATTTAAAAAATATGATTAAATTTATACATATCATCTAGAAACACTTTTGGTTCATCTCATATCACTATGTAATAACATAAGTTTCCAAAGATTATATTATTTAATTTATCATAATGGTTCATTCATAAAAAGTGATTTAACCAAATTATATCTCCATTGAGATTCTAACCAAGTGTGCAGCAAAGGCACAATCACTATGAACTAAAATGATGTATCAAATATACTCAACCAACTCTATGTGAGACTATTACCCCTAAATGCGTCTAGTGTAAAACTATATCCAATTGTATTATCTATAAATTGATGTATTTCTTGTAATACCACATAAACTATAGTGAAATAAATATTTAGCATGTTTTCTTGTAGTTAGACTTATCAACAAAATTAATCAAATGGTTGTGTTCTCTAATCAGCGTTATCCAAATTCTACTTCCTGAGGTTTCTACTAAACAACCTATAATACCAACTATAATGACCTCGATCAAAGTAGCACAAATTCTGTTGTTAATTTATTATATTAGTGCTTTAAACAATGAATCTAATCCCAAAATACCAAATAGGTTATTAGTCTTGGTAAAATAGATATATATATGATTTCCATATTACATTTTAATAGGAAAATTATAAAATAATTTTTTTCAACAATATCATTACTTTATCTAGAATATCCTTGAATATAATATATGTTTCACATTTTGGATTATTGGGATTTTAAAAAAATAAAGGTGTTCTCATATTATTAGTAAGTGTTACATAAAGATGATGTTACCATGAAAAAATAAAAAATAAATAATATGGAATAATAAATATGGAAATCTATAAAAATGATAACACATTCCTTTTAGTCAATAACATGATTATCATGATTAGATAAGGCATAATCTATATAGAAATGTAAACAACTAAATAAAAATGATATTTATTCGTTAACCTAAGGACGAAATGAATCTATGGATAATATTAATTTCATTATCTAATGAATAATAATAACATAATTAATAATTAAATAAATTAATAATCATTAGACTTCATGATCTCTGGTGTTATAAAATAATTATTGTGGAGACTTATGGAAATACAGTATAACGGATTGGTAGGTTTTCCAAATAATCTCAAATAAATAGGGAAATTTAACTAATATATCTCATCATACTAGAAATGAATTGAGGGGCTATCTATAACCTTACCCACCCATATCATCTGGTCCAATTCTTCTTCATATATGGAATGATTTATTTAATTCATGAACTACAATCCTTATCAATGGGTTTTTATAAAGAGTTACGAATATTGATTACCAATAATTTACTCTCTCAATTATATAAATTTCAAATTAAAATAAAATATCTATAAATGATATAAAATATAAGTAAAAATAATATCGATGATAAATAATTTAGATATTTAGGGTAAAATTAATATACAATGATCAAAAGAATGTGAATATTTTAAAATAAAGATAATGATTATAATAATTAATCAAGAGAGATAATGTTAATACTGTCCCTAATAAAATTGATCATAAACTATCCAAAGAAATAATAAGTATAGCATCATTTAAAAATATTTACAGTGGATTATATATAAAATTAAGGTTTGTTTTCATTGATCAATAAAAATAGATTAAAAATTCATTAAAAAAATTCTTGAGTAAAATAACCTTCTCACTTTTAAAATAACTTTTCAAAAATATATTTTCTTAAATATTAGGAAAACCATTTTTAAAAATATCCAATTTATATTTTAGATAATTATTCAATGAAATGAGTGGACACAATAGCATATGGTTATGTTCATATTGAATATATTAAAAATAAATATTACTTTTATATATTTAAAGAAATTTCAAAAGGTGTATTTTTCGAAAAATTATCTGAAGATTCAACATAAATCATATCTAAAAAATTATATTAGTTGTAAAAATTTAATTAATCATTCATTGTAGAAAACATTGGAAAATATTTTTAGAAAATGTGTATTTTGAATAAAAATGATTTTCAATAGATGGGAGAAATGAATTTGAATTATATTAAAACAAATTGATAATTTTATATTAGAAAGCCTTTAAAATTGTACTATTAATATAAAAAATCAGGAATAAATGGATTATACTAAAATTAAATATCTTTTTAGATAATATACAAATAATTTCTTTAAATTGAAATTTAGTTATAATGAATCCAGGTTAAAATGAGGTTGAAACACAATTCTCTTACCACATTGGCATCATTTAAATCCTAAACCCCATGTAAAAAATATCATCAAATTAAACATTAAATAAAAGTACTATAATGTGATTAAGGATATAAAATATCAATGGGTAATTATAAACACTTGATTAAATAATATAGTTTAATTACAAGGCATGTATCTCAAAGAAGACATTTTGAGACATATAACCCAAACAATGATCATGATGTTGTAGTGAAAATTAGTCAATAAAGAAATTATGTGTATCAAATTAATATTTTAATAGATAAATATTAATTAAAAAATAATAGAATAAAAATTCATTGCACACATAATATAATAATATCAATCTCAATGAATAATTAATATAACCTAATAAAAAGAAACTGTGTTATGAAATTCTTTATCAATTAGAAATTTTATGTCAAATACCCTTGGATGAAAGATTTATAATTGAAACAAAAAATACAATGAGTTATGTAGGATTTGTTAAATAATATATTAATGTGATATTATATACACTATATAATATAAACCTGGTTTAAAAACAATACAATATGAGAAAATACAATGAAATTTAGATAAAATCCCTTTTCACACAGTCCGCTTTAGCTGAGAACTAATTAACATCATCTATAGTGGTATAAAACAAGTTAATAACTTAAAAATAACCATAATAATATTTAAAATATAATATATGACCATTTTATAATAACCATTCACCCATTCATTGACAATCATTCAATATCATGTTTCTTTTTGTATCAATCTCTTTATTTTCTCATGAATGTTTTCTCATGAGAGATATAGATCATGAACATCAGATGTTGTTAAATAATCTCAAGAAATTTGTTCATATTATAAATATTATTTTTTATATGATATACATCTTTATAACCATTCTTGAATATTGGATATATAAAACAAATAATATTGTTGTGTAGAGAAAGTATGTCGTACCTATATATGAGTGACAATACCATTTCATAATTGGTGGATGGGTAAGGAAGTGGGCGATATATTAATTTTATATAATAAATTTAATTTCATATATATCACATATATTCATTAAATTTATCTTTTTAAAATTCCATGTAAATATTTTGTGATTAAAATCACATAGCTTCGCGAGGTGGTAGTCTGCCGTACACACAAGCGATGATATCATATTTTAAATGGAATTAAAATAAATAATTTATATCTGATATTATAATTTCAAGTTTCTAATTACATCTTAAATATTAAATATATACATTAAATATATCATTATTTCAAACCATGAGAGTTTTTTTGTGGAAATTGGGTGACATTGGTTTCTGATGTGTTAGTCTTCCGTACACAGGATCAACAATTTCAATTCTAATTTCATGGAATAGGAGACAATTATAGATTGTTTTATTTACATAATAAAAAATCAGCACATTTTAGAAAATTATGTTATTATATAAGCATTTTTAGTAATATTTGGAATATTTTTAAAATTAAATAGAGTAGAAACGTACCATTAAGAATGACACCACTTCTGTAGATATCAACTTTATGTTTCTTCGTAATCTTAACTACATCAGCTATCTAATCAAAATAATTTCTATAGGATTTTGGAAGGGATGTAAGGAAGATATTTTGGTTTGTTTTATTTGAAAATAAATTGTTTTTCATGTGTGATGTTGGTAGTGTAGGGGTGTCTATTTATAAGTGGGGGAGATGACAAAGTTTGAATTTTTGAAATGAGTGAATTACACACACGTTTTTCACAAGAATTAAAGTTAATAAATGACCCATTAGTAAACCTTGTATTATAAATGGTCGACATATTTCAATGTAATAATAATCATAAAATTCATTTGTCTTTTTTTGACCCTCATATTCTTAGTTTAACCTCTCGGTAATAAAATTTTCACCTTAACTACGATAATAAATTTTGGCTTTTTCACTATTCATTATGGTAAAATATTATGTTTATATTATTAGATAATATAAATTATTATTAATAAAAATATTAAATATTTTTTTCCAAATAAAACTCATATAATTTGAAAATTATAATTCTAAATTAAATTGTTATACTTATCGAAAAACTATTTTTTCTAGAAATGAATTTATCAAGTATAAGATTATATTACAATAACTATACCACTAGTAATGAAATTTTATTGAATTTAAATTAATATTTATATATATATATTCTATAAATTCAATTTTATCATTCCTAATTATTCTTTATTTTAATTTTTCAAAAGACAGAATTATTATGCACTTTAGTAATGCTTTTAGAAAAAATTGCCTTAAAGCCTAAAAATAAACTTATATTAAAATAAAACATAAATAATATTCAATTTATTTAATTTAATTAAATCTAAAAAATAATACTTATGTTATATTGACATCAAATTAAAATAATAACATAACTTTTAAATAAATTATTTTACTAAATCAAAATTAAGGTATTACCAAAAATCGTTATTATCTCACAATTAATTGTAAAATCATTATTTTCTAAAAAATACAAAAATTTAAACGAAAGATAATATTTATATTATTATTTTAAAATTATTATATTTTTATAAAATAAAATTTCTAAAAGTATCCAAAATTAATTAAAATATTTTATCAATAAAAAAATAAAAACTCATTTTTCAAGGAAACATATTTTATATAGTATAAAATATCATTAATAAAAGATGATTTATTATTTATGATGAATTTATAAGAAAATTTATATCTGGTAGGACTATTATAAAATATTGATGAATAAGTTAATCATTTGTATACCCTCCATTTCAAAATCTATTTTATAGTGGCCATATCACAATAATATAGTTTTTGGTCACATAATCTTGATGGTGTGTATCGTATATGATATCGAAAATAATGTTATTATTCTAAAATAGCATAGTTTTCAGTACCACAATCTATCATAGATTGTAAAAATATTATAATTAAATATACTACCAAATCATGATATATTACAAATATATGAACAATTTGTGATATTATTGACAATTTTTCAGCCACTTGAGTCGTGAGATTTTTTTTAGGATTTTTATAATTAGTTAAAAATAAAATACAGAAATTAAATAAAATATAAGAAATTTTTTGATATTATTCACAAAATATGACTTGAAACTTGTCTATAATAAAAGGAAATAAAATATAAACTCTTTTACCAATACTTATAAATTATAACCATCTATTAAATTTTTATTACCCCATAATTATTCTAAAACATATTACTATAAATGTTTTTAAAATAAATTTCATGTTTTTTCTACCACATTCACAAGTACTGTGTTAGCATTGTATAAGTGTTCAGGGTAATTATACCATAATTAAAATAAAAAAGTAAATAATTTAGTAAAACTAATTTATTCGTCTTAAAGAAAAAAATTATTACCATTCATGTATTCTTTTTTATCCCCATGATAAAATATTGGCGATATTAAAAGAAACTGAGTTACATTTTGTAATTGTTCTTCAAATAAATTAATATAATGTTCATAATCAATGGAATGTGGTAATAAATTTCAAAATTTTCAACGATATTTTCTTTATGGTCGAAATAATACAATCCAATGAGTTAAATGAAAGTATTTTGGATTTTTTGTCCTTATACCATTATTTTAACCTCATTTTACCTCATTTTACCCATTAACAATGTGACTACTTTTACAAATGTTACAATTTATTAGGAAAAATAATGAAATTTAATAATAGTACCATTTATACATACTTATTTCATATTATTAAAAAAAATTATTAAATTTAGTTCCATCAGGTGACCAAGATTAATTTTAGAACATACTGATAAAACATGATGATTTGTTTTGTAAAAATACATATTTTAAGCACAAGATGGGCTTATGATTACTCCTTTTCTATTATCCAAAAATATATAAATTTAAATTTATTTCCATTAATATATAATCTACAAATTTCACTAAAATAATTCAATGATATAATTTATTATAATTATAATAATTGAAATACTTCATGTACTTAAAAGTGGTTTTTGGAAACATAACTTGATTTTAAAAATAAATTATTTTATCTAAATCTATAGAAAATTGATAAAAAATGTATAATTTTCCCTATATGTTCTAAAAAATTAAAAATAATAGTATTTCCATATCATATAAAAATTACTTTCTCTTGGAAAATGTTAAAAATTCATTCTAGGTTTATTTTGAAATTGATAATAAAAAATAAATATTCACCCAATCAAATAAGTAACTTTGAAATATGAAATATTAAATTATGAATTTTACTATAGATTCCATAGAATTAAAATTTCCCTTAATATAATTTATGATTTGTTGGTATGCATATATATATGAAAATATAGGGTTACCTACATTGAATTATGGGTTGTGCTGAGATAATCACATAGAGCACGTATTAATTTTATCTGAACATGAACATGTTTCCCTCTCCACCTATATCTGAATAATATTAGAAATTTTTTGATGAAGGGCATTTATTTTTTGAATTTTTACGAAAATATAGTGTGCATAAGGGTTGGGCTGGACATTATACTCTTAGTAAAATATATTCTATACATAACCACATTAGTTCTTATTTTTTTCTTTATATATGGTGGAAGGGACACAAAATAAGGTAAACATATTGGGATTCATAATTTTGATGACTATAAATAATTTGGTTTCATTGGATTGATCCTTTGACTATTTTAAGTCATTTCTATGAATTTATATCAGAGTCAGCATTGTGTTTTTGTGTCCCAAGACACAAGAGTTAATATATTAAAAAATAATTATATATTAAAGAATAACCCTGCATGTTTTTGGAATAATTATTTCCCATTGATCAAGACCTCATATGGGAAATTTTATGTTGAAGTTGTTTGTAAAATGACATGTTTACCTTGTGAATGACATAAAGATGGTCAGCATTGGATGTTTTGTTGAAGATGACCATTTGCGGGTTTGTTATGTAGATTAATTGATTTCTTAAATAAACATTATTAAATAAAAAAAATAGATCCCTTTATATGTATTCTATTTTTCTAAATTTCATTGTTTATATATATAATCTTAGTAAAGTACATGAGCAAGGAATGATTACATGAGCATGGGCGAAAGGTCATTGGAAAACCTTGGTTACCAAGTCATGTAGTGTATTCCATTTACATTCCATGTAGATCCACATGGATGGAAAATATATATCTAGAGGAAAACATTCCTAGGTGTCCAGGTTAGGTCACACACTGTGTGACCTTATATAAACATCATTCACTTTTCTTTGAAAATTTTACATAATGTATATTTTTCTTTGGGGATTGTATTTGGTCGCAATAGTACCCAATATTTAGTAGTTTTCTATGTGGTATGTGATGGTGGAATTCATTTCAACATCTGAGATATGATGTAATGTGGCATGAGAGATACACTTATTTAAGATATTTATGCCTGATGGTAGTGTTTAGGCATAACTATTAGTGTATTACAGGGGTTGGTAGTCCCCTTTCACTCTAGTGGGTGGGAACGTATATCCTTATTAAAGATAGATATGAAACTCCCCCGCATTATAGTGGGTGTGGGTCCCCTATACTGTGAGTGCCAATCCTATGATAGTACTCCCCAACCTCTCTAGGAGGCAGGTCCCCCATAGTCAATATATAGGTTGAGATGTTACTCCTCTACGTTAATGATGGTGTGGATCCTCTATCTATATATTGGAATCCCAATTATTGTGATCATCCAATGTGGATTTCATCAAATAGTGTAGATATACCTAGAATGTTCTTTGAAGTGGCGAGGTATGAGTCCTCCATACATAATATTCAGAGTTTAAATGAGGTTCTTGGTTATAAGGTAGTGTTCCCACAGCTGATACGTGAAGTGGCGAGGAGTGGGTTGTACACTTAGTATATTATAATGTTAAAATGAAAATTTGACATCAATAATAGAATCCTTATAGATATTGGAAAAATCAGAATTCATTGTTGTCTATGGGGATGAATATTCCATTCTGTTATCTATCTTCTGGGTTTCTTTTGAGCTTATCTGTGTTGGGTTTTCTTTACCCTTTTTCTAATCAATTTATTTGACTATTTTAATTTTTATTAAACCTTTATTTTTTGGGCAATCCTACGTTTTATGTTTATATAAACACAAGAATGGTATTTTCCCACACATGTTGTGTATTTTACAGATGTCATAAAGATTGATGATTCCCTTAGTGGACCATGTTTCAATGGGGAAATGTAATTCTTCATGCTAGCCATGTTTGGTGGTTAGTCCTGAAATTTTTTAGTTGTTAACCGTTAATTTTTTTCCTTTCATGGTATTTTTCTTGTTGGAACCTCATTTGATCGCATGGTATGTATTTTTCCTTATTATATATTTTAAATTAAATTACAGAACATTCATATATTTCCTTGAGTTTTTGGAATGAATGTCTTAAAATAAAGGTGTTCCTGTCTTCTATTATATTTATTCTCAAATATATTGAGCATGTTATGTTGTGTAAAAATACGTAGTCTAAGGCCTCATATTTCAATGATATGATGACATAGAGATTGTCTCCACACCCAGAATATTGGAGGAGGTCTTGGGGTTTCACCCGTGGATTACAGTAACCAAATAGGGGTCCCAATTTTTTGGGTCTTCACATATTTGTATTAGTGGTTACTATGTCATAGGGACCTTGTATTGAGTATGACATGTTGTGATTTTTTGTTTTTGAATATATGATATCTGTGTTTCTATGTCTCGTGTTTTTATCATTGGCTGGGGAACCTTGTTTTGTTTTTGTGGATGTTTTATTCATTCACATAGACTCCGACTATAATCCATTTTACATGGAATAATAAGGTACTACTAATAGGGAAACCACCTGTACATTTATAGTACAATATTGGGTAATTGGAATCCCTGTCCTTCTTGAGTCATCCCACAAGATAAAGACTTTGAATAAGGTACATCATCATAATTTTCATGATGTTTCTGTGAATACAACCATCTCGGATTATGGGATAGTGTCATATTGAATGATAGTTGAGAAATGGGGCCACAGTTTAGAGAATAATTCAAGAGGTTATCCCTTTAGGAAAAAAATAATATTGTTGTTGAACCTGATGAGTAGTGTCTAGACCCACCATCAATGGTCTATGTGGATAATCATATGAATGTTATGTGTTTTATTTATACAAAAGTATGTGATGATAATGTATATAGTATTTGTGTGTTTTGTGAATTATTCCAATAGAGACCACATAGGATTCATGTTGATCCATACTCTCTTCCAATCGAGGAATGTATCGAGGAAATGGTTTTGGTTTTCTATCTTGTGGAAACCTCAAATGATTATATGGTTACACACATAACCAACATTATTCAAGTTAAATGAGGTTGATGGAAAGTAATTTTTAAAAATATCCATGATTTGGTGATACAACCTGGGAATTGAGAAGATAGACTCTTTATATATTATTACATTCCAGAAACCCTGTGGGTAAGTGAGGTTTAGTAAGAGGTACTGGATTTTGTTTTCTACATGTAGTAGGGCCCCTTTGTGGTGATGGTGGTCCTAAAAAATAGACTTATATTGGAAATGTAAATCATAGATCCATATTTGTGTGATGGGTGTTGTGGCTTTGAGAATATAAGGAAGTGGTATGCTTACCCCTACCAATAACATTCTCATATGATGAGATTTAATATCATGTGGGTGAGTCAGTATCACCCAAAATATATTGTGTAAAGGTTTGGTGGATGAGTTCCTTTTAATATAATGTTAGATATTGTTTTATTGGTTTTTAAGTGTCGTATATGAACCATATGCATCAGAACCCCTGGAAAATGTGGAATGATAACTTTAGATTGTGGGGGATTTTGACTTGGTGGTATCAAAGTGATATATGGGTTGACATATGAATTATGTAATTTACCTACCTTTTATTAGATATAGCAATATGTCAATCCTTCCTTTCCATATCCCTTGTTTGAGGCTTGGACATTCTATTAGATCCTTGGGGAAAATCATTGCATCTAGAGGCTTCTACTGAGGTAATGTTGAAAATAGAACTTCAGTGTTGGTGGTTTGGATTTAATCATGGAGGAGAGATCTTATTAGGGGATCATTCCACTATGTCAGTGATACCTTATGATTTATCAGTCATCTCTCTATGGGTGGGAAAAGTTGTTTATTCTTGTGAAATTATATTTAGATTTCACATGGTGGAAGTGGTGCTAGTGTAGTTGGGCTTTTCAAATTGACCCAAGTAGATTAGAAGGGTGAAAATTATCATTAGTAAATTGATTTGGATCCATATCTTATTCAGAGTTTGCGATATTCATAGTTAGGAGATGTTGATTTTGAATTTGTTCATGACCTGATATCATTAGGAGATTTACGAGATATAATTTAGAAAGGAGGTAAGAACATCATCATTTTATAGGGGTAGACAATTGTTTCAATCACGTTATGTTAGGAGGTTTCTAGGGAGTTTCATACGATCTTCATGGGTGTACATCAGAGGTAGAAAATATGTAAAATTACCTTCATAAGTTGTTTTTGATATCAGGCTAAGAGCTATTGTGTTAGTTTTAATCTAGAGAAAAAAGGATCACTTACCCGTTGTGAGAACACCAATAATAGCAGGTATGACACTACAATAAACCTAGAAACATTCAAGGAATCATAATATAGACCGTTTAGGTAACCCTTGTATATGACATTGATTTGGGAGACAACTCTTTTTTTGAATGAGTTGGTGAAAGAAATAAAAAATAATGTTCTTGTAATCCATGATTGTATGAGGATACCATAGAATAATAGAAATCATACGCAGGAAAAAATCATAGTACATTGGAGTTTGATCAAGTTGACCATGTAATATAAGGAGTGTCCACATTTTATGTATTTATGATAATTTTATCGGGAAGAAAGGTATCCTTGAGGTTTATTAGGAAATTATATATTATGTGGAGGGTTAGAGAGGATGTTTACCACTTGGAATCACCCCCAAAGATAGACTGATTTCATGAAATCCTTCATGTGTCACAACTATGATGATATGTGAATTCCCAATCACACATCATATATTGGGGTGAGACATGTATTGAGGGTATATCCACTACATTATATTTTCCAAAGATAATTTAGGATCATCAAGTGAAGATCTAGCATCGGTGGATAATTACTATATTTTAAGTTCCTTTTTAGTATGGGAGCATTAAGATGAGCTATTGGGAGAATTAGATCTAGATGTGGGCTTTGTTTCTAATCCTTTTGGTGTTTATAGTGCTTTTTTGTGTAAAAATCCTTAAAGTGTTGGAGAATTTAAAAACATCAGTATCATTTTTTTGATCCTTTGAATATTTCTATACACATCTCATGATTTTCATGGAACTTGGTACTATTGTTGGGTGTCATGAGACACCAAAATTTCTATATTTTAAATATTAATATATATTAATGAACACACACATATATTTTCAGAAGAAATTGTTTTCCTATTCATTTGGACTTTATATTTAAAATTTGAAGTCATGGTTATTTTGAAAATTCACGGTTTACTCTAGGCGTGATATAAATTTGGTTAGTGTATGATGTTTAGTCGAATATTTCCAATGGTGTATATGTCAATTTATTTATTTAATTAATTAATTTAAATAATTTAAATAAATTACCAATTCCCAAAACTCTTTCAATAATTATATTTTTTTGGTAAATATTTAGAGAGATCAATATAAACGAAGGATATTAGTGAGGAAGAGGAGAGATCCATTGGAATTGATGGATTGGGAACATGGATCGATGATAAACTACTGAGTAGAAGTGTCAAAAATGTGATGAAGGTATCAAAATCATAAACATAATTACTAGAAGAAAATTTATTTAGCAATGATCAATCTTCTCTCCAGTTTTGGAATTTTATTTACTTGAATTCTATAATTTGATTATTTTGTATGCATGTATTTTTCTTTTCCTCTTTGTTTTTTATGATTTCTCATAATTTTCATGGGACAAGATTTTATTAATATCATTGAATTTGTTTATTTATTTTTCCACCTATTTTCCTCCCATGGATCCCAAAATATATAGTTTTTGTTTAATATTTCATTATCTAATGATGATAATAACATGATACTGTTCTTTTCCAAACACACTTTTTCATGATCTTCATCGTTCTACCATGGGGTTAGTGAATCTACATTTTTAGGATGGATTCAACTGCGATCAAATCTCCATATTCATGGAAGATGTATGAATGACTTCGAATTGGTTTTCTATAGATGGATTGAGGGATCATGTTTAATATAAGTGAAATATTTGATATTTTTAACCATTTATGGTGGATGATAGTGTGAATGATTACCAATCGGTTAATCATACCTCTAATTTATGGCCACCAGAGGCTGAAAATCCACAATTAGAGACCTCTCCCCTTGGATTCACCCACATTGGTTGAGTCAATGGGTGGAAGAATATGTAGTTTTTATAGTATCCATAAATATATTGAGGGACATAATATCTTTTTATGAAAAAACCCACCAAAACACCATGTACACCAATGGAACACATGTAATGTAGTCTCCTACTATGGTGGAATGAGTTTCTCATAGAGTTATATATCACACAAATTATGGCCATCCCTAATTCCATGTGATCCATAGATGGATACCAAGACCATACCTTATGACACATTGTAAAGACCATTGATAGTTACATGGGAGTGACTATATTAAATGTCCAAAGACACATTCAGTGTGCCTATGCATGACATGAGATCCCGAGAATTGCCAGAGTGCACATATATATCTAGTGTAAAAGGAATGAATGGAGTATATAGGCATGAGATGATAGACATAGACACACCTAGGCATCCACGAAACTTCATTCACTCCATGCATATACCATGTAGATCCACATGGCTTTCCATGATGTGTCTATAGGTATACATGCACAGAAGACCGTGTGAGTTCATACACAGTGTGACCCTATGTACATGTCATGTAGATCTCAAAATAATTTATTCCTAGGGTATATATTTCTTCAAGACTCCAATATGGTCTTATGAGTATCCAATATAGGGTAGGTTTCTATGCGGGACATAATGGTGTCATTCATTTCAGCATCATAAAAATGATTTGAGGTGACCTAAGTGTATACTTATTTTAGGGATTCTTTCCCAATGGAATTGTTTCAGTGTGATCATCAGATTATTATAGAGGTTTTGAATCCAATGTCTCTTTAGCTGGTAGGTCCCCCATACCCTTATTATACATAGACATGGAACTCTCCCATTTTATAGAGGGAGCGTGTCTTAATCCCCTAAGTGGTACACCGTAGTTCAGTTCTCACCTATCACTTCAGGTGGTGAGTCCACCATTCCAAATCACATGTATAAATATATGTACACAATATTATTAATGGAATGGGTTATTAAACAATAGAGTGGAATCTCTATCATTCATTTATGGTAGTGTGTCAGTCCTGCATTTGACTTGTGATCCATCCACTATTCTATACAGTGGTGAGGTGTGGTTCCTCCAAACTACATATAGAGAGGTTACTTGATGATATGGGTTAGGATACTATGCTCAATTAGCTATGAAATTAATTATAGAGGATAGATCCCACAATTATATATCATATAAGGTTTCTTGAGATATTTTATATCCATGATGTGAACTTTGGGGCTGTAGGTAGAAACTTCATTATTAACATGTTATTGTGATGGATATCCCATTTCTATCTCACTAGGGTTTATTTTAATAATATCTAATGTTGAATTTTCTTTACTCTCTTTATTATGGATTTAGATGACTGTTATTATTTATATTACCCCTTCTTGGTTTTTAGTGATTCTTAATGGCTATGTATATAATAACCCTTATATTAATTTATAAAGAACATATTTCTGTCTTCTGTAGACATAAGGAAGATCCAAAGTGATGTCAATGGTCCTTCTATAATTTGACAATAGCGGTTCTTAGGGCAGGTTGTCTTCAATGGTCAGTCAAAGATTTTCTGAGATGATATCTTTCCAATCTTTTTCCTGTCCCAGTTGTTGTAATGTTTTGATATTGTTTTTGGTTGCTTTTTTATTTATCCCCGTTAAATTTTTTTTATCACATTTTAGCACACTGATTTATTTATTAGAGGTTGTTTCATTAATGGTTTACACTCCAGATGTTTTGGTATTCTATTATATATATGCATTGATTCATCGAGATTGAAGTGTTGTGTATAGGAATATAGGCTAAATCCCCCCCCCATTTTAGTGATATTCATATATAGAGATAGTTTTCAACCCATAAAATATTAAATTAAGACTAGGGTGTTTCCATTAATGTACTAAATTCCATGGATGGGTCTCAGTGTTTTGATTCCTGAAAATGAGAACATTGTTGTTGACCAGTTTAATGGGATACAAAAACAAGGCCTAAAGAAACCTGCATATTATTGGGGTTCTCTATTTTCCAAAATACAAGGAAGTGAGAAGAACTATAAAAATATAATTCATTGGATTGAGATTTATCCTATATAGATAAGATATTTTCTATAGAAATATGTTTACTCAACATCATTTATTTAGGAGTAGGGTACACTCTAAGAAAATAGCATAGTTCCTACCCCTTGGCAGCAATTGGGGACATGAATTAGATGCCAATCAATTAAAAGATAACATCTTATCATACTATAATTATTGTAAACATAGGTAGTATGTATAATTATACAAATATTCCAACACAATTGACCAAATTAATATCATGGTGATGGAATTAGTTACTCATATTATACACTATCAATATCAATGACAAACAGTTTTTAGTGATTCTATAATAATGCACATTAGATTCCAACTATAACACCCCAACCCCAAAAACCAAGAGTTGGTTCATTACATTACTATATTTGCATGATGGAAAGATATAAAATCACGAATGACTGATTAGTTTAGCATTTTTTGAAGACCATATTACATACATGATACAAAAAGTACATTTGGAAATATATAAAATACAACATGATACATAATAAACAATAATAAACTACCTCATTGAAAGATTATTGAAGGTTCTCTGCATCATAACCTTGGGTAAGGAAACATAATAAGTGTGATCTCAAATGATCAGTAAGGGTAACATATATTTGAATCATTAATTAGTAATAAGTGAATCGTAATGAATTAGAGATTACTAATATGGCATGATGAATAAATGAAAACACTTTCTATCAATAAGATGAGAATAAAAAAAACTATATCCATATATTTAGTCATAGTAAAAACATCATGGATAAAAATAATTGAAAAATCAATAAATAGAATGATTATTATTTGGATGTCATGTATCTAGAAAATGATCCATTATATCGTCGAGGCAGTTTTTGTTTGTGGGTAGAAACATGTTTGATCTTTGGAAACAAACTCGAAGGGTTTACCGCCAACTGATTTGTCTCATGAGACCTATCAATGCATCAGAGAGGTATATCAGGCCCCACTCATCACTACTAGACCAAATAATTCATTATAAATAGATTTAATATTATAATAATATTCCTTTTGATATCCATATTGAAAATATGATAAAGATTCATCAATATTTCCCAAGTTAAAATAGAATTCAAAATAAACATTGTTTGAGAAATTGTATATGGATTAATGTAATAATAATATCCAGGATACAAGAAAATGGAGACTTACAAGAATAAAAATTTCAAATAAAAATGATCTCAAATGGTAATTTTATATACCACATAAGAAATATTAGGTGCACCATACCAATTCAATCTCAATGAAATAGAAATTGTGACAAAGTCCCTTACCACGTTGTAATCAATCGAGTCCTATAATAAAAAATTAATAATAAACATATGTATCCAATAATACCATGAATATGATTAGAATCATGATATTATATATCAAATGGATGTACACATACACCACGTGAAATAAATAAGTGGAAGACAATGGAGTTCTCACGGAATTAAAAGTGATATGAGAAACCCCTTCCCGTATGCCCGAATGTAATCTTCAATCGATCTAAATGACGCAAATAATCAAATTTAAATTCATTAATTAATACTTCCATTACTCTTATACAATTAATTGATTTATTTTAACCTTATTCGGTTTTTATTGATTTTTTATGGGCTTAAGAGGTCCAATATCATTATTTTAGAAGCATTTTATTCCTTAGTTTTCATGATTGGTTTACTTGTATTCATGAATGGAAGTTCATTTTGAAATGTTGTTAAACAAACAGAATTTATAATATGTATTATTAGTGAAAATAAAGTGAAAAAATTATATTATATTGATTTTGGTTATATTCCATTAGTATTACTCGTTAGATTAAAGATTATGATAAACTCTTGGGTTAACTTGGTGGTTTTGTGCACAATGAACTTGTTTTGTTTTATTATCATATATGATGAGTGTGTAATGATTCCAGAACATTGAATATGATAAAATAAATATATTATGATTAGGTTCATCACTTAAAATGGTTTCATTACCATTCTTGAATATAGTAATAGAAATTGAAAACTCGTCGACCTTGAATGTTATAAATTTACACATTTTGGATGGAGTTTTCATTTTTAGTATAAGAGGAGGGGGAAAAGAGAGATTATGATGAAATATTTCATTAGAAAAATAAAATTCTATTTCATGTAAGGTATTTGAATTATCATATTACTTGGATGATGGTAGGTGAGGAGATAGCCACATAAGAATGGAACTTGTAAAAGAAGTTGAAAGAAAAAGGAAGAGAGGTTAACCCCTTGAGTACTCCACCTTCAGAATCTCCTTACGACCTTTGTTTGTGGCCTTTTGGTGAGACCATCAGGTCTTTGATGTGTTCTTAGGGCTTGGGAAGTGTATTTTGAAGAACCTAGGTGTATCTAAAACCATTATTGGTGTGAGAGGAAGAAGTGAGGGGGGGGGGGGTGAGGGGTGGTTTATATAGTATAAGGTTGGATGGTTTTCTGAATACATTAATCATTAGTTTATTATTTTTCCTTAAGATAAGAAATATTTATGATTCCATGAAAAAAAATGTAATAAGTGCATGTGAGTTTGAACCATGTGTGCTAACCTCAACAGGACATCATCTATGAATCAATAAATCATGTATTTAGCATTTATCATAATTTATTGTATTTTACTATTCACCAAAACTTCATGTATTTTAGATATATCCCAAAACATCAACCTACCCATTTTCCAATGTGTTGATCAAAAAAAGAACTCAATTTCTCAAAAATACTTTTTAAAATATGAGAAATTTAATTTTTAATTTAAATCATCATTTAATCTAAAAACACAAACACATAAAATATTCATCTTTATTTTTAAGGTGCCTAAATTTTGATTACACTTTCATGGGTATCATTATCATTTATAAGATCTATATTACTATACATAAGTGTAAGTTAGTATTCATAAGGTTAAGTTACTATTAATATGGGCAGGTTACTAATCAAAAAAATAATATTGATTCTATTAGATTCCAAATATCACACTAATCACAACCGTGTATGTACATTTTTTAAAATTCAAAATAGAGAAGTGGAAAATTTATATTTACTGGATTCGTTATAAATATACTTTATAAATAACAATGTTTTATTTTAAAGAGACTCAGTGCTTCATACTAAAAAGGATATCTAATGAATTGAAAATATTTAAGAGAAATATACCATAAAATGTTTGGGGTGTTATATTCATCCCACATTTAGAAATTTTTTCCCCAAAATATTTCATCTATAAGGACCTTTAAAAATATTTGGTAGTTATTATTTATAACATCCTCTGGTTCCGACATTTCTTCCTCCATGTTATAGATTCTCCAAATAACCGTTACTAGTTGAGTAACCTAATTTCCCAATATTTTCTATCTTGTGTCAATAATCTTGATAGTCTCTTCTGAGTAAGGAAAATTTGGTTCTAGATCTATTTCATTATAGGTGAGTAAATTTATTGGGCTTCGCTTGTGTTTCTTTAAAAATGACATGTTGAACACAATATGAACTTTAGAGAGATTTGGTAGCAATGCTAAACAGTAATCTACAACAACAATTATTTCTATAATTTTGAACGGTCTGATGTACCTAGGGATCAGTTTCCATTTCTTTTCAACCATAAGACACCCTTCCACAGTGATACATTTACAAAGACATGATCTCCTACCTGTAATTCCAAATCCTTCATCTAGTTTTCCTCATAATGCTTTTTTCTACATTGAGATACTTTATTATAGGACTTAATTTTCTTTACTTTTGCAGTTGTCTCTTCAATATGTTTTGGGCCTATAGGTTTCCTCTCACCCACAGCAGCCCAACAAGTTGTATTTCAAAGCCTCTTACAATATAATGCTTCATATGGCACCATTTGAATGCTATAATCGAAACTATTATTATAGGAAAATTCCACCAAAGTCATGTATTGATCCCAGATACTTTGAAAGTAAAGAGAGCATGAACTCAACATGACTTCCCGTGTTTGAAAAGTCTATTCTGACTGACCATTAGTTTGTGGGTGATAAGTAATACTCATATGAAGATCAGTATCAAAATCCTTCTGGATAATTTTCTAGAATATTTATGAAAATCTGGGATCTCAATCAGAAACAATTGATAGAGGTGCAGTATGAAGTTTTACAACTTCATTAATATAGTGTCTTAATAGGATCTCAGTTGGTAAATCCTCCCATATATTAAGGAAATGTGCAGATTTTTTAAGACAATCAACAACTACCAATACTGCATCATTCCTTCTAGGTGTCCCTGGTATTACTATGATAAATTCCGCTATAATTTCATCCCACATCCAAATAAAAATTGGTAGAGGTTTCATGACCCCTCTAGTATGTTTTCTCATAAACTTCACTTTTTGGGAAACTAGACACTTTGACCCATAGTAATTTTTATCTCACTTTATGTTATCCCACTAAAAATATTCCTTCGGATCTCTTAAATCTGGTTTCAACTAGGGTGTATGGATAAATATGAGCTATTTAAATTATATAATAGTTATCTTTTTAGTCTAGGTACAAATTGAATGCATAAGCTCCTTCCAAATTTTAGAACTCCATCCTCATATGTGAAGTCTTCCAATATTCCTTCTTTAACAACTTTAATTTTCTTTTTTGAATTCACATCTTCATATTAAGAGCTTTGTATCTTCTCTAGTAAATATGTTTTAGCAATAATATGAAAAAGGAAAGATATATCCCCTTCCTTCATAATTACAATATCCAACATTGGCAGATCTGTGAACATAGGATCTCTCTCAATCCTCACGTGGGTTAGAAGTCCACGATCTTTCCTACTTAATGCATCTTACACCTTATTTTCCTTTTCTAGGTGTTACTGTATAGAACAATCATAATCATTGACTAATTTGAGACATCTTCTTTACCTCATGTCAACTTCTCTATGTGTAAAAATGTATTTAAAACTCTTTGTATTCATATATATCTCACGTATTTCACCGTAGAAAAAAGTATAAATATTTTTAGAGAAAGACTACGAATAATAGCTCATGATCTTGAGTTGGATAATTTTTCTCACGTGTATTCAACTATCTTGACGCATAATCAATAACATTATCATTTTGCATAAGTATTCATCCTATTCTATTCTTTTATGCGTCTCTATATATCACAAATCTATCATTTCCAGAGGGAAGAGTCAAAATTAGAGCCTTAACCAATTTTTTTTTCAATTATTCAATCAATTCTATATATTATTTCATCTAAAAAAACATAATCCCTTTATATGTGATCCTATTTAGTAGGTTATCTTGTTGGGTGACATTCTAAATGAAATGCTGACAGTAACATGGTAGGCCAATAAAAAAATGTACCTTGATTATGTTCATCGTTATGGGAGATTCTTGGATTGTTATTTTCTTCACAGTATCAACCGATATTCCATCCATAGAGATAATATGTCCAAAAAAAAGAAACTGATTGAATCAAAGATTCACACTTTGTACACATGCCATATGATTAATTTCTTCTAAGAGTTTTCATAATGATCAGCAATTGTGTCTCATGGTCTTAGTAGCTTTTGGAGTAAATTGGGATATCATCGATAAATTCAATAGAAAATTCATCAATAAATTCCTTGAAAACCATATTAATTAGATCCATGAAAACCAAGGGTGCATTAATTATTCCAAAAGGCATTACTGTAAATCAATAATGCCCATACCTAGTTCAAAATGTTGTCTTAGGAATATCATCCTTCCTCTGATGCAGCTGATGATCTCTAGATCAATGTTCAATCATTGAAAAATATTGGGCTCCGTGATGTTGATCAAATAAATGATTAATGCAAGGAATATGATACTTGTTCTTTATCTTAAAAGCATTGATCATTATGTAGTCAATGAATATCCTCATAGATCCGTCTTTCTTCTTAACAAATATATTTGGGGGTCCCCATGGAGAAACACAAGGGCTGATAACTCCTTTATCACTCAATTCCACTTGTGGTTTCTTGAGTTCTACTAATTCAAATGTGTCCATTCTATAAGGATTCTTTGATATCAGTCTTACACCAGTAATTAAATCAATAAAGAACTCAACTTCACACTCTGGAGGATTTCCATGTAAATCCTCTATAAATATATCAATGTATTCTTACACAATAGGTACGTCTTCAATCTGAACATTTCTTTCCTCGTCCATAAATATTGTGTTCTCTTTCTCTCCAAGAATTTCATTCAGTAAATATACTAGGTGTGGATCTAGATATAAATCAGATTGTGAGGTTTATGCTATAATGTTATGGGATTCTACCCCATTATCAAAAATCATAACTTCCCTCTTCTGGTAATAGATCTTCTCATCATAACATGAAATCCAAATCCTACCAAGGATTATATCAAATTCAATCAGGGGTATGATGATATGTTTAGAATATAAATCACATATATTTTTCATGAGGGGGACTGATCGATACAACTTTGTTATAATGATACATTCCCATGGAGTTTCGACTGACAACCCCTTTATTAAATCATATTGGACATGTATTATTTTCTTGTAAAATTGTGAAGATATAAAGGAATGAGATGATCCATAATTAAATAAATCATTGGATAAGTTTGAGTAAAAAATTAAAGTACATGCCACCACCTCATTAGTAATTTTAACCTCTATGGTTGTAATCGAATAAGATTTCCCTTTCTCTTATGGAATTTTCTGAGGAAATTTTCCTTACCTCTTTAGAAAAACATTTTCATAGTGTCTCATCTCTCAAAAAATGTTTCATTAAACATCGTTGAATTTTTTTCTTCCACTTTTATTCATTAGACTGATGAGCCTTTTATCCACACTTAAAGAAAACTCCCATGCATTTCAAGAGTTTCCCAGGATGATTCTTTCCACAGTTCTCTCATAATGGTAATTTCTTCATTACCTTCTTATTTTTTGGGGATTGACTTTTTTATTTGGTTATTAGAGTTCCTCTTCTTATATTGGTTTCCATTTAACAAATTAGATATAGAAAATTCATTCTCTTTTTTGTTTGAATATAATATGATTTCATCATATAATGAAAATGATTGAGAAGTCAGTGCCCTTCAAAAACATGTAATCAGACCTTTATAGAAATGGTCACATTTTCTTCTGAATTACATATGTAATCTATATAATACTTGGATAATATTGTGAAGGTAGCCTCATACTCCACAACACTCTTCTCCTCTTTTTTAGTCTAAGGAATTTCCTCGTTTTTTCATTTCATTTCTCATGATGGAAATATTTATCGAGGAAAATTTCTTTAAAAATCCTCCATTCCGTATATTAAATTTATTTTTCCACCATGGTATTCTTGATCGTGGACCACCACTAATCAACATCACCCATGTGACAATATACTACAAAACTAACTTTTCATTTTCAATGCATCTTATTGAAAAGAATAACTTTTCAAGGGAGTTGATCCACTACTCTACTACAAATGGGTTAGTAGTCCTAATTAATGATGGGACCTTCTATCACCTAAAAGGATCCAATCAAGGTTTATCCTGGTTATTCATCATAGCTTGAGTAAGGTTTTAGAATATGGTCATGATATGATCTGCTCCAACAATGACTGTGTTGACCTGCTCAGTGGGGAAATCCCTACATTGTCTGCGGGTATTGATTCCCCTTATTCCATTAGGCACCATTACTAAATAATGGAATACACTAAATTAGGACCTAATTAATAATTTCTTACTAGTAAACACCTATGATAATCAGAAAATTTATACAAAACTAATATCATAATCATAAAAAAAATTCTATTTACATTTAAATCGTTCATAATGGTTTGTAAATAAAATGTGAATTATCTGAATCATTTCCCCCGAGAGTGTCAAATGAGGTGCGTATTAAGTCTTGTTGTCCTATACCAGGATACCCCGAGTCAATCCCAAAACTCCTTCTTGGTGTTGTTACTCTTATGTACATCATTTCTAGAAGCACATACACTTGTAGTATCCAGAGATAGGTTTATTTCCTTGAAGACGTACGTAATCCATACATTACCAAAATTATTGGATGTTCTTCTATGATTATCCTAAAAGTCTAATATAGGGTTATGTCCTCTGTACTATATTTCCTAAATCTAGTTCCCAAGATTTCAATTAAACTTCCTCTAATACCAACAATAATGCCCCGACCCCAGAAAGCAAGAGTCAGTGCATTACTTTTCTACATTGGAAAGATTACAAGAAATAAAATCCTAAAGGACTCATTAGTTTAAATGTTTTTTAAGACCAGATTACATACATGGTACCCAAAGTATATTTTGAATGATATAAAATAAAACATGATATATATTAAAATGAAATTAACATACTCCTTGAAATCTTATTCAAGGTTCTCTACATCATAACCTGGGGAATGGAATCATAATAAGGGTGAAATTAAATGCTCTCTAATGGTTACATATTGTGGAATCATGAATTAGTAATAATTTAATCATAATCATTTAGAGATGACTAATATGCCATGATGAATAAATGAAAACATATATCATCAATACGATGAGAATAAAAAAATGCATCTATATATTTTTTCATAGTAAAAACCTTATTAATAGTAATAAATAAATAATTAATAAAAGGAATTTTTATTATTTGGACATCTCATATCTGGCACATGAACCATTTTACCATCACGATGTTTTATGTCTTTCGGTAGTAACATGTCTGATTTTTAAAAAAAACTCAAAGGGTTTTCAACAAACTAATTTGTCTCATGAGACCTATCAATTCATAAGGGGGATATAGTAGGCCCCACCCATCACTACACATCCAAATAATTATTTATACATATATTTAATACAATATTAATTTTCCATTTTGATATATGTATTAAATGGAGGATATATATTCATCAATATATTCCCAATTATAATAGAATTCAAAATAAACATTGTATTTGAAATGGTATACGACTTAAAGAAATAATCATATCCCGGATAAAATAAAATGTATATTCACCAAAATTATAATTTCAAATGAAAAATGATCTCAAATGTGCAGTAGATACACCACATAAGAAATATTTGGTGCACAATACCATGCACATCTCAATGAAATGGAAATGAAGACAATGTCCCTTACCACGTTGTAATCAATCGATTCATATGAAAAAAAATTAATAATCAACATATGTATAAAATAACGACATGAATATTGAGAGAATCATGATATTATATATCAAATTTAAGTACACATACAATAAATGCAATAAAAAATTTTCAAACAATGGAAATATCAAAGAATTAAAAGTGAGATGAGAATCCTCTTACTATATGCCCGAATGTGTTCTTAGATTGATCTTAATGACATAAATAATCAAATTTATCTTCATTAATTAATATTTCCAGAACATTTTACACATTGAATTGATTTATGATAAACTTATTAGGTTCCTTCGTGGCCTTTTTGGTAGGTTTAGGAGGTTTAATTATATTTTTTGGAATGCATTTTCTTCCTTTTTTTATGATCATTTTATTTGTTTTCATGAATGGAATTTCATTTAAAATGGTGTTAAACATATAGAATTGTTAATATATATTATTAGACAAATTATAGATAGATAAATGATCTTATAATTATTAATGTTATATACCATGAAGAAGACTCATTAGATAAATGTTAATGAGAAACATTTGGATTAACTTTCCAGTTCAGTACACAATGAACATGTTTTGTATTATAATTTTATTTTATGAGGGTTTAAGGATTCCAAAACATTGAATAAGTTAAAATAAATATATTAAGATCTTGTTAAACCATTAAAACGCTTCAGGACCATAATTTTAGATTGTAATTGAAATTGAAAATTTTCATCCTTGAATGTGATAAATTAAAAGATATGAGATACTGTTTTCATTTCTAGTGTATGTGGTGGGGGAAAAGAGATACTATGATGAATTATTACATTACCATAATAAAATTAAATTAAATTTATGGTAATGGAATTATCATATAATTATGATAAGGGGAGGTGAGAAGAGTGCAATAAAAGATTGAAACTTGTAAAAGAAGTTAAAAGAAAAAGGAAGAGAGGTTCACCTCTTGAGTACTCATCCATAAGAATCTACTTAAGGGCATTGTTTTTTTCATTTGGTGAGACCAGAAGTTTTGGGATGTGGTGGGGGGGATGGTAATTTTATATTTAAGAAATTATGCAAGGCTTCAAGCTTTAATGGGGTGAGAGTAAGAGGGGTGAGGGGTGGTTTATATAGTGGAGTGGGAGATATTTCCTAATATTTTAATAATTTTTAGTATTTTTCCATAAAAGAAGAAATAGTGATGATTCCAAGTCCAAAAATTGTAATAAGTTCATTTGCGTTTGAATGAAGTGTGCTTACCTCAGTCAGACATCATCCTTAAATCAATAAATAATTTATTTAGCGTTTATCATAATTTATCGTATTTTATTGTTCACAAAATTCATGTATTTTAGAAAAATCCAAAAAATTAACCCTTACCTTTTTTGTTGTTTAGATTACAAAAATGAACATATTTTTCAAAAATAATCTTTTAAATATGAGAAATTTAATTTTTAATGAAAATCATCACATAATCAAAAAATAAAAACACATAAATGTTCATCTTCAATTTTAAGGAGCCTAAATTTTATTTACACTTTAATGGGTATGGTTACCATCCATAAGATTCATATTACTATTCATATGGGTATGATACTATTTATAAGGGCAAGTTACTATTCATAAGGGTAGGTTACTATTCACTAAAAATTATGTTGATTCTGTCAGACTCCAAATATCAACTTGATCGCAACCGTGTAGATCCATTTTTAAAAATTCAAAACATAGAAGTGAAAAATTTAACTTTAATAGATAGGTTATGACTATCTTCTATAAATAACCAAGTGTTGATTCATATAGACTCAGTGCTTCATGCAATAAATTATATCTAATGAATTTAAATTATTTAAGAGAAACATACCATAAAATGTTCGGGGTGTTATACCAATATAATCTTATATAGGTAATAAAATTTTGTTCTCTTATTCAATGTGTTTTTTCATAACTAGTTGTTCCCAAAATGAAATATCCATCATTTCCAAATAAAATATAAGAGGATTTCATTGATGGGTGGCATAAAAAATTATCCATTGAGGGGGCACTTTTGGGGATCATTAAATTATTTTTATTTTCCCTTGTCCCACATGTTGTAAATCATGTTTTTCATTAATTTAGTGAAGGATATGAATCTGACATTGAGATTAGAAGTAAAATTAATATTATAGGTATCGTTTCATGATGTTGAAGGTATATTAAGAATTATGTTAGTATTTTATGGATGAATTTTCTACCATGATGATGCACCACAAAAGAAAAGGAATTTTCCAATGGTCAACCAAAGTAAAACCTTCAAGGGGATTCATTTTGATTTTTTTAGGATGGAGCCTAGTAAATTTTAATTCAATATGGGAGAAATGATCAGTGTGCTATCAATATTTAATGACTAGTTCATCAATGAAATAATCCTCATCCTTTCATAAGAAGGAATTGAATATGTTAAGTATCCATTGTAGATATGTAGTCCTAATGTTATTTGTGAAAATGGAATCAATTGATCGAAATATTCCAATTGGGGTTCCGCAAAGGCCAATGTTTTCTCATCATCAAGTGTCATTAAAATATAGTTAATACCAGATTAATCACCTAAAAAATAGATGGATTCAATTATATTTATCATTTTAATCACTAACTCTATGACTAGAACAAGGAATTTATATTTTGGTTAATTTTTATTATGTAACTTTTTGTCTATTGATACAAAAATCAGACCATTCATATAATTTAATGGGATGATGTATTCTAACGTGGTTAGAAAATAAAATTTGTGGATGATTTAATATTTTATAAATTTATCAATCTCGTCATATACATTATCATCAATAGATGAAATAATTCTGATGGATGAGTATATATATCTAAATTGATTATGTGGAAGGCCTAAGTGATCAATGGGTAACTTGCGATTCAATCTAGAAATATTAGTTTGTTCAATGAAAATTCATCCAAATTCATTGGAATAAATAGACATACTCTTCCCGCTTCATGAGGACCATTTTTTCACCAATCAGCATAGGTCATGAGTCCAGCCCTATATCGAGATTCACCTACTTGAGCTCCTAGATGGTGATAGAGACACCTTCTTCAAATGATGGTGGGGAATTTATGAGATAAAATTCTTTATGTTCCTCCCCTGTATTAACGTTGTTCAATATTAATAGTGAAGTAGACTATTAGTTCAATAATATGTTGTGGGGATATATATATGTTCATTAAATAATGAGGCGCTATCCCTAGATCTTGGTGGGGCTAATGTAGGGGCATCACCTACTGGGGAATTGAGGATGTAAATTTTTATATATTTATTAAAATATATACTAGATTAGGTTCCAAAACCAAAACATTCATAAGATTATATAATGTAATATTCAATAACTATATGATATGTGGAGGTATATTTTGATTCTAATGATGATTCACATATCTCATCATGTCCTTTTGGAAATATCCATCTAACTAACACAACTATCAATATACATATAAGAGAGTAAGTTGATTATGCATTGAGGTTCCCTGGAATGAGAATCCCATGACTGGTGCTAAGAAAACATAATATAAATCTATATTTGTTACCAAGTGAGGTTCCTTGGGATAAATATTTCAATATAAATATATTAGCAATTTTGATATTACTTTTTAGAAATTTTACACAATCTAATGAACATAAGTGATCGTGTATTTGAGGATTAAATATATAAAATTCTTATAGTGAACATTTATCTAAATAGAACCACAATATAATTTACGATATACTTTCTATAACTTATACACATTAATACAACCTAGGGAATGGAATAATAAGAAAGGAATGACCTAAAATTAACAATAGGGGTATATATAAGAGATAATAGTTGATGAAAATAACTGTGTAGAAGATTAAATTTTAGGTTTGAGTGTATAGTTAAGTATGATGTACATAAAATTAGAAAATTATACCCAAATAAACATGTATTAGTAATAACAAATCAATGATTATGTATCTAATCATAACATATGAAATGATTCGTCATATTATCGAACATAAAATAACCTTGATCGCTGAGAACATACCATAGTCATATTAATATGAAAAAAGAGCGTGGAATAAATATACGCTTAAAAATTATATTTTTAGGGATAAAAAAAGATATTAATTATATTTTAGGCTTGTTCTATCCACCCTTGTATCTTTTTGGCCTTGGGTTTACCTCCCACATATACATGGGATTAGAATTACAACCCTTGTACCATTCGGTGTTATGGTCATACAACTCTTATAAAATTTTGGATTGATATTACAAATAATATACCCTTATTGGGTTAGGATTACAACTTGTGTAATTTTCTTAGGCTTGGTATAATCATCTTCTCTTAAATTGGGATTGGTATATTCCTACCATGTACCTATTTGAGCTCATAAAAAGTAATATTTTCCAATGCATCGATGGTTTATATATGACCCATAGTATTTATAATACTAATAATAATAATTTATTTATATGTGTTCCATTATAACATGAAAACATCTATAATTCAATCATTAAATAATTATCACGTGGAAAAGAGATGGGTATAAAGAATTCATTCATAGAAATCACCTTAATAAATTTAGAGAAAGAATATGGATGGTGGATTAAAAATATACTTATGGTAACAAAAGCTGTGTAAAGGATAATGTCATAGATTAAAAATTAAATTTTAAAATAATTATAAACATCATTTGAAAAATAAGGGGAAATATTAATTTAGATTTGAAAATCCAATAAAATGTTTCCATTAAAATTAAATTATTTTATCTTGATAATACATTTAACAATTATCCTTAAAATCAAAAATCAATTTTTCAGATTGAATATTTTATAACAGTTATGTGATTTAAAAAACAATGAAAAATTATTTCATTAAAACAGATGCCTCTAAAATACATTCGAAAATTTAAAATACATTTCTAAAATCACAGTATTACTTTTTAAAATTTTAATAATATTTCATTTTTCTTTCAAAATATTTCATGATTAAAAATAATATTTTAGAATGAATTTTAAAATGTAGAAAGAACCTATATAAATAAGATTTATCATATGTTGAGAGGAACTGAGAAAGATTATTTTTAAACCGTTTTACAATACTCATAAAAGATAACACTACATGCCACATTAAAATTTCATTTATCAAAATATGATGCAACACAATTGATAAAAATTTATATTTAAAATGGAACATCAATAATGGATCCCTAAAAAAATATAATATTTTATTATAAATTTTTAGGGGTAGGTAAAACGTATGATCTTTATAGTAATTTTTCAAATATTTTAATGTTACTTATTTAAGAATAGATAACTTAAAAAGGGTTAAAAACTAAATTTAAAAAATAATAAAAGTGAAATATTATATTCAATTTAGATAACTCATAATTATATTTCCTAGTTTAATGTATATAATTAGTGGGATGGTAGAATATGGACATAGAGGTGAATTATCTTATTAGTAGTGGATTTGAATTATTCTAAACATCAAAAAAATTTATGGAGAAATTAGTATACCATTTTGATTCCCTAAAAAAATTGTAAAATTATTATAATATCATTATATTTCATAATAAAACCATATTCTAATAAACATTTTCCAAAAAGAGTCATTGTGAATCTGGAAATAAATTTGGGCCATGAAAACCACTACCTTAATTACCCACATCCACCAATGTTCTTGAATCTTATGTCTAAAAATAACTATTTTAATAAAATATTCTACAACATTATTCAGATATATATTCCTTTAAAAAACACGTACAATTATTCTCTATATGTATTCTGGTTAGTTATTATGTATTTTTAATATTTTTTGTGAGTAAACATGATAATTTTGAACTAGTTTGGTAATTGAAATGTTTACAACCCTTATTCTTCAACGAAATAATTCAATGATCTTGGAAGTTATTATAAATGATTATTTATAATTTTTTATAACATTATAATATCATTTAATTCGATTTTCGGTTATGATCTTTAATGATGAAATCATTTATGAGAACATTTTAGTTATTTTTAACCAATGAACATTGATATCTTAATTAATATGTTTAATATAAATGTGAACTTTCCATAAAATAAAATAAAATAATTATTTAAATTTTTATAATGTATATTTTTAGTAATTAAGACCTCATAACCATCCATGATATTATTTTATAGCATTGTTTGAGTAGGTGTTTAGAATGAATAAAATAAGAAAATGTTTTAATTAATAAATATACATGATTATTATGTAATTTGCTTATAATATCATTATTATATAAGTTTAATGGTATTATTGATATGTTTTTATTGTGAGTAATCATCATATAAGTTAAAATTTTAATGAATAAAATAATATATGAAAAATAAAAAATGTAACATCTTGGAGGTGGTAGTGCGCACATGAAAATGGTTAAGGTTTTCATTTCTCAATGAATGTGAGGTGATAAAGATGAATAATAAATTGTATTTAATGAAAAGAATAACATTATTTATAAAGTTCTTATTCATCACTCAAATCGTTTAATCCTTCCAAAATTTTTTGTAACAAAAAATGGAAGACTTTTCATTGTGGAGTAAGTACTACAAACACATGCACGATCGATGTTCTTCTATTTGTCAGTGTGGATTGTAAAAAATAAATAATGGTTATCAAAACTAATATAATATTATTTAATAAAAATAATAATTATAAACTAAATATATTTTAATGGATCTAGTGGGTGTCAACAAATGTGATTTTTGAAGAATTAATATTGAAAATGGAGACACTTACATAGAGGTAATTAATGTTTTAATATAAACATCGTACATTTTTACTGGGATTGGCAATTATTAAGGGAATAGGGGTTAAAGATAACAGGTGAGGATTATAAGGGATTTAAAATGGTATATATTTTGAAATGAATTATAAGGTTTAGTTGTGTAATGACATGGTGAAAGTGGGCCCCTTTTATAGGTAATAAAAAAAGAAGATTTTGTAAATACCGATTATTTCAATAAAGGAAATGAAAAATTCATTCATAAATTTCTCAAAATGTGAGAAATAAATTATTTTATCGTGGAATTGGATATATAATTCCCCCAAAAAGAGTTTCCACATTTTTGTAAGCATGTTTGAGTTTTTTAATAGTATATTTTTATATATAGAATTTTTTATACAAGGGTAGATAGTTTTTTTTCAAAATAACTTATGTTATAAAAAATATATATATTATCCCCTTGTAAATTTTTTTGATGTTGTTGGCCAAAATTTAAACTCAATTTAGTCCAACAATATTCCTAAATATGAAAAAATTTTCTTTTAAATTGAAACATATAATATATTGAATAATATTATTTATAGAGAACGATGTTTTATCCATCAAATATTATTAGCCATATATAACATTGATTAAAAATTAATTGTGAAGTATAATTATTTTTGTGAATGTAATATTAGAGTAATTACATAAAATAGCTCAATTACTTTTTTTATATAAAAATTACTCAATATTATTAAAATAGTTCATTGAAAATAACCATTCCACTAATATCATGGCCCTTATAATTAATTATATTAATAATATATTATATTTAAATATTCAATTGGCCTCATTACATAATATAAAAATTTTAATATGAAATATGAAAATGAATTTTTTTAAATTTATTTTTTACTGGTGATGCAAACTAGTTTTTATAAAACTCGAATAAAAACATTTTTATAGTAAATATTTCATTTGTTTACAAAATATTAAACACAAGTTTTATAAATAAATATATTATTTTTAAATTAAACTAAAATATGGTCCTGTAATCATGTTTAATTTCAATGGTTTTAAATTCCATTACTGTAGAAAATATAACTTCCATAGTTATCGTAAAATGTGGTCATAGGTCTCCCTAGGTAAACATATAAACATTTTTTTCTAATAACGATGACTTTTAGTTGACGTATGAACTAAAAAATTCATCCTAAAAATGGTGGGAAATGATTATTTCCATATGTTTTCGAAACCATCAAAAAGTGACTTCTTACAACCTAGATTTTGTTTAACCTTGTAAATAGAGGTGTGTTATGGCCGTGGTTTTAGAAGACCACGGATATAAGCCTTCTTTGAAAAACCTATGAACATTGTTTTATAAAATATTACAATAGATTTCCCCTACAAAACTAGTTTTAGAAATCATTTTCAATAGTACTATGTGCAAATACCTATTACCATTGTTTTTTAAAATCATTGACATAACTTACTTAATTTAATTTTTTTCTTTAAAATTATCAAAAATAAAAATATATAACTACCTACACATTTATCTGTATATATATCAATAATTATATTTGAGTGTAGTATAGTGTATAGTTTTGGGATGATTCTATAAGATGTACAACGATCAAAACAAGGTGGTTTTATTTATTTTTCTAATGTCTATGTCCACAGTTTAACAAAGCATGGTGATAGGTGTCGTTTCCATATACTGTCAAACCTATGGAAACAATCCCCATATACTATGGATATAGACCACCCAAGGCCATAATTTGAAACCATGACCATAGTTTGGAACATATTTCAGTAGAAATAATGCGACGATTAATGTAAATCATGGCCTTAGTCTATGACCATTCTTTTTAGTCCTATTACAATAGTTTTAAACCATTTAAATTACAATATTTTCTTTTTGAGGATCATTTATGTTAATTTATAAATATATAATTTTAATGTTTAGATGGTTTCAAAAACATATTTTTCATTCATTTATAATGTAATATTAGTGATAGTTTTATCAAAATCATTCCTTTCACTATTCACAAAATTCAATTATTTCATATTTTTTAAAAAACTCACTTAACATGATTTTAACATGATGTATATAAAATTAAAATCGTTTTACATTATAATAATTCTAAAAAAATTATTTATATTTAAAATGAAAAAATGTATAAATAGAATATGATTTTATTGGAAAACACCTTTAAAAGATTAATTAGTATTATTCTTCATTCTTAATAATTTCTAATTTATTTGAATATTTTTATATACTTGTGGTTTTATTAATTATTATATTTAATTATAATATATATTTTATATGTAATATATCATTTTTTTAATACCCCATGTTCTTATGGACATATTTTCTTGAATAAATTTAATTTTCATTTATATATTACTTTGAAATAATTAAAATATTTCCCTCACACGGTACCGACTTGGCATATGAGTTGGAATATGTCACATGAAACATCGACTTGACATATATTACAAGAAAAACTGAGTTTCTACATAACATTGTATTATTATAATTATTTAAAACTGATTATTATAACTTAGCCATTAAAAATTGTAATATAAATAGTAAAAACTACTTTTAAAATATTTTTATTAATGTTTTAATATAAATAAAACATATTGATAATAATGGATAATATTTTTAGTAAATCCTTATATTAAAAAAAATTATATATTCTCAAATGAACTTCTTTTATTGTTATTATGTTATAAGCAATAAGAACTTTTATACACAATTTAAAATGGAATTTTTAAAAATAATTTTTTAATTAATAATTTTATAATTTATATTAGAGTGAATTATTCGGATTTTTTTGAGTAACATCATTTTTTGATGAACTATGAAAAATACACAATTTTAATTCAAAAATTATATTCCATATAATATATTTATATGTATAAATTATATTTTAAATTTATTTCAAAATTTAATTAGACGATTGTTTTATCCATAAATCCAATAGTGATCCTAAAAATCAATTTCACTTTAGAATTTGGTAAAAACATAGGAAAATGTTGAATGTTTTTTCTCAAATAACTTTTACTGTGGTCCCGTTAGCATGATTAAATTTAAATTAATTTCAGCAAAATCTAGGTTCGGAATTTTGAAAAATGGATATAATATTTTTAATTATATTAATATATATTCCTTAATAATGTCAAAATATTTTTTTACCAAATTTATTATTGAATGCAGTTAAAAATAATTATAGTGATTAATGTAAAATTAAACATCACATGGGAATAAACCTTAACCTTAATGGCCCAAATGACCTAGCCACATTTCCAAAACCCATGTAATCTACATATTTATTCCATAAAATATCAATATCTGTGTTTTTATTTTCATTTATGACTTTTTTTATGTAAAACCTGTGTACACATTAATTGTCTTAAAAAATTCCAAGTGTGTCCTTTCTCGTCCCTATAAAAGGCCCACATCCCTACCTATTCCCCAAAAAACTGAAACAAATTATGGTAGGCCGAGATCGTTGAAATAAACTTCTTATAAACCCTACCTTCCTTCTTTAAATTTCCATTTGGTCAAAAATCCGTTCAAGAAATCCATTTCATGCAGACCAAAATGATTTACCCGATTAAGAGGTAACACCCCTAGCTCTATTCGTTTATTTTCTATATATACTCCCTATACTCCCATTAATAATTTATTATAGAAAAATAATAATATCCTCAATATACTAGGATGTTTAATTCTAATGTTTTTTCCTTCAATTACACACACTTTATATAATGGGTATCAAATATATTGTTTACATGTAAGACGAACTACCACATCACAAAATGATGATTGATAATTCTTACTTTACCACCTCTCATGATGGAAATTATGATGGAAACTCTTTTAATAAAAGTTATAGATTATATTTATTTTGTATTAGAGAAACTTTAATCCTTTTAAAACACATATATTTATACTTTCCATTTGTTGTAAATACAATAATTTCGTTTGAGGAAGTGTAGACTATCGCCCCCTCAAAGTGATGTGATTCATTCACACACTACATGGAATGTATTATGGATGGTTTTTTTGAACATATATGAAATATAGGACATAATTTAGATAATGGAATAATTATATAAATATATACATATATTACATTTTTCTTTCGATTAATGCAAAAATAAAACTAAAACTGATTTCATGGAAAAGTTTGACTTACCATATTCATTAATAGTGTATTCCATTTTATAATAATATATTATATGGAATATTATAATACACATATAATTAATATACATGATATTTATATCATGTTTTACATTCTAGATATCATGATATAAGTATAAGGAAAAAATATATAACCAATTAACACACATGAAAAGATCAATGCAGATATTAACCAAAGTAAAACCCTAAAATAGAATTGTTATCAAATTGGTAATATAAGTTCATAATCAAGAAATATATGTTGATATACATCAGAATATGGTTATATATAATAATGTTATTTTCATGACCCCCTTTCAACCAAGTGTACCGCTCGTGGGCCGGCAATGTGAGATGGGAGATAATGACCCCAAATTCCTGCCTCCAGTGGGCCCTTGTATGGAGACTAGCACCGAGGTTATAGTAAACACACAGATAGGAGGAAATACCCTCTAAGAGAACACATGAAAAAGATATATATAAGAAAAAAACAAACCAAATCCAACATAGACAACAATATAACTGAAATACGATGTACACATATGTAATGTCATGAAACACTACAACAACTGGAAGGGGAAAACTACATGTACCCAAAAGAAAGTGAAAACCGTAGAGTCCACGAAGCCCAAACAACTCCTATAACCCCAAGCTAATAGAAAACAGAATGATCTCTAACCAGCTCCAAGTGACCTGAAAAATAGTTTATATATACATAGGGTGAGTATAATAGTATACTCAGTAGGATCATCCCCGGAGCCTCTCGTGGAAATGTAATGAAAGCATACTAAAGCATAGTGATCAACAAGTGAAACTAACTAATCACCTAAACATGTATACTAAGTTTCCAGGCTCACCATGGCTACTTTCACCAAGTAACTCATAAAAGGTTATATAATATAATAAATAATATCAATGGTACTCCGCTACTACTTCCCTATGGGTTTGCCACATTTCCCCAATGTCGCACGTCCTAAGCATTTCTCTCCAAAAAGGTTTTCCCGCAGATACCTGGGTGAAGCCCGAAAACATGCACCTCCTATAACAAAACCACCACATATACGTATGCAAAGTAACCTGGTAGTTTCTGGGATCCACCACAGCTCGCAGAACGTGTATCATACGTCGTGTATTAAACCTCAAGCCATTATAGCCCATACACTAAGTCAGGAGCCCCAAGTCAATACAGACCATACACATTACACTGATAATAGTCCATAAGAAACTATATCCATAATATATTTGTGTGAATAACCACAACCCATTACATCCCTCTACACACATATATGAGAGAAAATTAACTGGTGTTCCTTCCATTAAAATTAATTACCAAGATAAGAGATAAGGGACAAAGGGGGTAGTCAGCCATCCATCCTCCCACTATAATGTTGGGGAAAACACATCCCCAAGGCTAAGAATACTCAGGGTGTCAGTTGCCCTAAATGACGGGGTTGAGCAGCGTATTGAAACAAAAAAAGTATAGAATATACTATATCTCTCAACCACACTATGGGAATAACCTAGTATTAGACTCAACTGCATCTAATGTATCTCGGACTCCCGGCTGCCACTTATTTGACTAGGTATCCTATAAGAACACAACCATTTAAAGTGATTTATTATATTACCTCATTCCCTATTTATCAGTTTCACTTTACGCTAATTAATTCTTTAATCAATAATTAACCATTAAAAAAATTCAACATTATATTTCATTAGCATCACAACCAAAGTTGATTGTTCCTTTAAATTGAAACATCATAATTGCATCCCAACTAGCTCAAACACTATGGGTTAACATCATTTATTCAGACATTTATTAATAACATTATTACATTAACATATTCCTAGGAATTCTAGACAAACATTATAATTTATTAAACACAAGGGGAATCAACACGGTTAGTTGATAAACTACTCATCGAGTCTTTGCCACCTATAGTAAGAGAATAGACCCATCCTACCTTAGGAATCTAAACACGAAATCACATGGCATACCCCATGCTTATTTCCCTGTTTTTGGAAGGAGGGTAATAAAAATCAGCTGCCCTAAGCAGTGGGAAATGTAAAGTAGATAAACAACCAACAAGAATCACCAAGCATCCAAACATTCACATCCAACCTGTTTCATCATCCATGGTGTCCTTCCCAACACCAACATGCATAAACCAATGCATCTATCCACTCTAGGTGTCAACTACTACTACAACCAATAGGTCTCCATGCCCCCAAATTTCAAAACAACCATCCAGGAACACATCACAACACCATCAGTAGGAAAAAACATCATATAAATTGGTCTCTTGGCCCTTAAACACGTAAGAGGGTAACTCACAACCCTACATGGAATTCTCTTTTATCCAACAACCAGTTCATTAATAGATCATGGATTAAGTTATTTATTATTTGTAGGTCCCAACATTGTAAATCCTAAACATTAATCTATCAAAAATAATTAAACATTCTTACTGAACAAATCTGATTAACATAAAATTACAACAAGAAGAACTAGATTCATTTACATTCCGCTTTATCCTTAGGAAAAAAATTATCAATTAATTTCGGCTTTACGTTCTTTACCAATTTCCATCAAGGAAGAAATTCTAAATAAAGAAACCATAGATATCACACTATCTAGAAAAACAAGAGGCAATAACATATGATAAATATTAGTTTATTTATCCTGTTCAATAATTTATTATGTCAATTCCATTATAACCCAGTGGGATAAAACATGGTAACTATACAGTTTCATGTAAAATAAAATAGAAGCTATGAATACCCTACCTCAAATGGTTCTTGATGTTATTTATATGAGAACGAGCCACACAATTGGTTACGACCTCTTCCCCCCATGACAACTTATATCGAATATTGATTGATACTGCTTGGTTGCATTAAAAAAAATATAGAAACCCATCCAAGTAGGAAAGTTTGATTGCGCAAATATTACGGGATGGAATGAAAGGTTCGACTGTATCACAATTGAGAAAAAGGATGAAGAACAAGGGAGGATATTATCTCATCCCTTTAGAAGATTTAACAGAGTAGAATTTTAAGATATGTTGTATTTTCCAATAAAAGAAGATCGCATTTAACCATGTGGTTTGACCGAGTAACAGAATCCTGAGCCTTAGGGAAAATTAATATAGGAGTTATAGCCATTGAATCGGCCTTAAAGTCATTAAAACAAGGCTTTAAAAGAATTTTACATCACTGGAAACATCAAAGGGGAGAAATTGTAGGAAGCTGTAAACACTGTTCATGAACAAGAAATTTGGCACAGGCTACCGTTGGAACCTCACCATTCTAGAAACATTGTTCATGGACTCAAAAATTGAAAAATGGAAAAGGAAACCGTTGGAACCTCACTGTTCTGGAAACACTATTCATGAACTCATAATTTGGATATTGAATGAGGCTACCGTTGGAACCTCAATGTTCTGGAAACACTGTTCATGAAATTGAAATTTGGCATAGGAAAGAGGCTACTGTTGGAACCTCACCATTATGGAAACACTATTAATGAATTTGAAATTTGTCAAAGGAAAGAGGCTACCATTGGAACCTCATCATTATTGAAACACTGTTCATGAAGTCAAATAATGGAAAATGAAAGAGGCTGCCATTAGAACCATACAATTCTGGAAACACTGTTCATGAACTCAAAATTTGGAAAACAAAAGAGGCTACAGTTAGAACCTCACTATTTTGGAAAAACTATTCATGAACATGAAATTCAGAAAATGAAGGAGGATACCATTGGAACCTCACCATTCTGGAAACACTATTCGTAAACTCAAAATTTGGAAAAGGATAGAGGCTACCGTTGGAACTACACTATTCTGGAAACAATGTTCATGAACTCAAAATTTGGAAAAGGAAAGAGGCTACAGTTGGAAGATCACCACTGGAACCTCACCGATAGAACTGTTCAAATCAACCTCACCGATGGAACTGTTCATATCGACCTCACTGATGGAACTTTTCACATCAACCTGAACGATGGAACTGTTCACATCGACCTCACTGAGGGAACTATTCATCTAGAACTCACCGATAGACTGTTTACATTGACCTCACTGATGGAACTGTTCACATCGACCTCATTGATGGAAATGTTCACATCGACCTCACAGTTGCATTGTTCATAGAACTGGAAATAGTGTTCAAAGAACTAGAAATTAGGAAATGTTTTGCGGATATGTCACATTGTCCTCCCGGAACACCTCAAACACTAGATTCTCACAAATTAATGGACTATAGTGGTCTTGGTAATTACATCATATACCTATCAAAACATTCTCATCCTCAAGAATTCAAAACCAAAATAAATGGAAATAGAAAATAATTAGGAACAACCTCCCATCGAGAAATCTCTCAAAAGAGAGAAAGCCATGAGAAGAAATAAAAGAAAGACATCTCATAAACACTAATGGTCTATAATCACAGAGTGGAATTCGTTACATGAAAAGAATTATACATCAAAAAACTCTGGGTACTGAGCACATATCTGTGACTCACATTCCGAGGTACTATCCTCCATGCCATCGTGTCGCCGCAAGACTCGAACCAAGGGGATAGATTTCCAAAGAAACACCTTCTCTTTGCGGTCTTGGATCTGCACAGGTCTCTCCTCAAATTTCACATTATCATTAACATCGACCTATCCCCAATCGATTATGTGAGAGTCATCATGAATATAACGATGGAGCTCTAATACATGGAAAACATCATGTATTTGACTCATCTATGTGGGAAGTGCTCATCGATACGCCACAACTCCAACACGAGCTAGCACATCGAAAGGCCCAACAAATTGGGGGGAAATATTTCTCCCCTGACCAAACCTTTGCTTCCCCCGATGGGGAGTCACCTTCAGAAACACATGATCCCCAACATCAAACACTAAGGGTCTCCCCCTTTGATCGACATATGGTTTTTTATGATCCTACTGTATCTTCATCCTCTCACGAATCACCGAAACCATCTCTATTGTATTATGCACTAGTTCTTGTCCAAAATTTGTTGACTCTCTGACCCCATTCCAGAAAAACGGAGAACGGAATGGTTGGACATACAAGGCTTCAAATGGAACCATACTGATGTTGGCATGAAAACTATTATTGTAAGTGAACTCCACTAAGGGTAAGTTCCTCATCCACAAACCTCCAAAATCCAAGACACAAGAGCGTAACATGTCGTCAAGATTCTGGATGGTCCGCTCTATATGACCATCCTTCTGAGCATGAAAATAAATGATAAGTCATGTCTAAGAACAAAAATCATGCTTGAAACCTCTCCATACCCTAGAGGTAAAATGATTATCTCAATCAGAAATGGTTTTCCTTGGGACTCCAGTGTTCACATCACTTTCTAAACTTGACTTACATTGTTTCCATACCAACCCATTAAACCTGGCATGTGCCTAACACCAAACGCCATCCTATCCCTCAACTAGACCTCTAATACCACTCTGTCACAACCCCCTCCCCACAAAGTGTACACCTTATGGGCCGGAAATGTGAGAAGGGAGATAAGGACCCCAGAGTCCATCCTCCAGTAGGCCCTGGGATGGAGACTAGCATCGGGGGTATAGTAAAAAAAACATGGGAGGCAATGCCCTCTAAGAGAACACATGGGAAAGAGAGATATAAGATAGAAACCACCAACTCCAACATAGACAATAGTATAAATGAAATACCATGTACACCTATGTAATGTCATTAAAAACTACAACAACTGAAAGGGGAAAACCGCATGTACACAACAGAAAGGGAAAACAATAGAGACCATGAAGCCCAAACATCTCCTACCACCCCATTCTAGTAGGAACAAGCGTGATCTCTAACCAGCTCCAAGTGACCTGAAAAATAGCTTATATATACATAGCGTGAGTATAACAGTATACTAAGTAGGATCCTCCTCAAATCCTCTTGTGTAAAATTAATGAAAAAATACTAAAGCATAATGAACAACAAGTGAAACTAAATCATCACCTAAACAGGTATACTATGATTCCAGACTCACCATGGATACTCTCACCAAGTAATGCATACAAGATTATATAATATAATAAAACATATCAAGGGTACTCCACTACTATTTCCCCATAGGTTTACCATTTTCCCCCAATGAAGCACGTCCTATGAATTTCACTCCAAAAAGTATTTCTCATAGAAACCTAGGCAAAGCACCACACATGAAACTACTATAACAAAACCACCACGTCCACGTATTCAAAGTAACATGGTAGTTTATGGGATCCACCGCAGCTCACATAACGTGTATCATACGTGGGGTATCAAACCTCAAGCCATTATAGCTCATACACCGAGTAAGGACCCCCAAGCCATCACAACCCATACAAATTACACCTATTGTAGTCCATAAGAAAATATACCCATAATATACGTGTGTGAATAAAAACAAGCCATTACATCCCTCTACACACATATATGGGGAAATCTAACTGTTGTTCCTTCCAACACAAGTAACTACCAAGATAAGAGAGCGGGTCGAAAGGGGGTAGTCAGTCATCCATCCTCCCACCATAATGTTGGGGAAAACACACCCCCCCCCCAGGGCTCAGAATGCCCAGGGTTTCAGTTTCCAGAACTGAAGGGGTAGAGTAGCATATAGAAACACAAAAATTACAGAATATACTCTATCCCTCAACCACACTTTGGGAATAACCTTATATTAGACTCAACTGCATCAAACATCTCTCGGACTCCCGGCTTCCACTTCTATGACTAGGTATCCTATAAGCACATAACCATTTAAAGAGATTTATTACGTTACGTCATTCCATATTTTTCAGTTTCACATTATGTTAATTAATTCTTTAAACATTAATTAACCATTAACAAATTTACACATTATATTTCATTAACATCACACCCAAAGTTCACTGATGATTTAAATTGAAACATCATCATTTCATCCCAACAAGATCTAACCCCATCGGTTAAAATAATATATCTGAACATTTATTAACAAAATTATTACATTACCATATTCCCTGGCATTCTAGAAAAACATTATAAGCTACTAAATAGAAATGGTCTCAACACGGTGAGTTGATGAACTACCCATCGAGTTTATTACACCTATAGTAAGAGTATAGACACATCCTCCCTCATGAAACTAAATACGAAATCCACGTGGCATACCCCACACATATTTTACCATTTATGGAAGGAGGGTAAGAAAAACTAGATGCCTTGAGCAGTGGGGAATGTAAATATGATAAACAACCAAAAAGAATCTGTAAGGATCCAAAAATTCACATCGAACCCATTTTATCATCCCATGTGTCCTTCCCAAAACCTACATGCATAAACAAATGAATCTCACCACTTTAGGCATCAACTAATGTAATAAAAAATAGACCACCATGCCCCCATGTATCACAACAGCCATCCAGGCTCACATCACAACACTAGATGTAGGGAAAAAACATCATATCAATTGGGATCTTGGCCCTTAAACAAGCGATAGGGTAACTCACAACCATAGAAGGAATTATATTTTATCAAACAAATTGTTCTATAATCTATCATAGATTAATCTATTTATTATTCATAGGTTTCATCTTTAGAAAAACCAAAACACTAATCTATCAAAAATAATTAAACATTCTTACTGCACTAATTTGATTAACATAAAATTACAATAAGAAGAACCGGATTCATTTTCATTCCTCTTTATCTTTAGCCAAAAAATTATCAATTAATTTGGGCTTTATGTTCATTAACAATTTCCATCAAGAATGAAATACTAAAAAAGAAAGCATAGATATCACACTATCTAGAAAAAAAAGAGGCAATAACATACGACTGATATTAATTTATTTATCAGGTTTAATTTTTTATTATGTCAATTCCATTGTGATCTAGTTGGATAAAACATGATAACTATACAGTTTCACCTAAAAGAAAAGCGAAGCTATGAATCCCTTAACTCAAATGGTTATTGACATTCTTTACATGAGAACGCTCCACACAACGGGTTACGATCTTCTCCCCATGTGAGAACTTATATCGATGATTGATCGATACTCCTTGGTAGTATAAAGAACATGGGAAAACCCATACAAGGAGGAAATTTTGATTACACAACTCCTACGGGATAGAATGAATGGTTAGAGCGTCTCAAAGTTGAGAACAAGGACGAATAACTAAGTATGAAGTTATATCATCCCTTTAGTAGATTTAACGGAGCAACGGTTTAAGATACACTGGATTTTCCATTGAAAGAGGATCGCATTAAACCATGCGGTTTAACCATGTAAAAGCATCCCGAGCCTTATGAAAAATTAATATATGAGTTGTGGCCTTTGAATTGACCTTAGAGTAATTAAAACACAGCTTCAAATTCAATTTATGGTAATGGGAACGTCAAAGTGGAAAACTGTAGGAAGCTGGGAACACTATTCATGAACTCATAATTTAGTAAAGGAAAGAGGATACCATTGGAAACTCACCATTCTCGAATGACTGTTCATGAAACTGAATTTTGGAAAAGGAAAGAGGCAACCATTGGAACCTCTCCATTCTAGAAATGCTATTCATGAACTCAAAATATGGAAATGGAAACAGGTTACTATTGGAATCTCACAATTCTGGAAACACTATTCATGAACTCAAAATTCTTCAAAGGAAAGGGGCTATCGTGGGAACCTCAACGTTCTGGAAACATTGTTCATGAACCTGAAATTTGGAAAAGGAAAAAGGCTACCATTGGAACCATATCATCCTGAAAACACTGTTAATGAACTCAAAATTTGGCCAAGAAATGTGTCTACCATTGGATGCTCAGCATTCTGGTAACACTGTTCATGAACTCAAAATTTGGAAATGAAAAGAGGCTACCGTTGGAACCTCACCATTTTGGAGACACTATTCATGAACCTGAAATTTGGAAATAGAAAAAGGATACTGTTGGAACCTCAATGTTCTGGAAACACTGTTCATGAACTCAAAATTTAGAAAAGGAAAGAGATTACCGGTGTAACATAACCATTCTAGAAACATTGTTCATGAACTTGAAATTTGGCAATGGAAATAGGCTACCATTGGAACCTCACCATTCTGAAAACACAGTGCATGAACTCAAAATTTGGTGAAGGAAAGAGGATACCATTGGAACCACACCATTGAAACCTAATAGTTGGAACCTCACTGATGGAACTCTTCACATCAACCTCACTGATGGAACTTTACCCATTGACCTCACTGATGGAACTATTCACATCGACCTCACTAATGGAACTGTTCACCTCGACCTCACCAATGTAACTGTTCACATCAACCTCGTTGATGGAACTGTTCACATAGACCTCACCGATGGAACTGTTCACATCGACCGCACTGATGGAACTGTTCACCTCGATCTCACCGATGGAACTATTCACATTGACCTCACCAATGGAACTGTTCACATTGACCTCATCGATGGAACTATTCACATCAACCACACCATTCCACTATTCACAGAACTAGAAACTCTATTCACAGAACTGGATATTTGGAAAAGTATTGGGGACATATCACCTCAACATCCTAGAACACCATAGACACTAGATTCCAGCAGTGTAATAGACCAGGGAGGTTCAGTCCATTACACTTATATTTATTATAGAGGATGTTTGAACATGTATGACGAGAGTTATGACACAATGTTAGGGGATTTAAAGTTTCATTTTTTATTCTAATGGGAATTATGCATTACTCACCACTCATCATTTTTGGGGGGTGATTATAATACCCATGAATATATTATATGATTTTTATCCTTAAATTTATGGTTATTTACATATCCATTTGATGAACTCTCATTTATGGGGTTTTGTTTTCATGATTTACCAAATCCGGAAATTATTTTTGTCTCAATATTCATTATTTGAGTCAAATACAATGAAATTCAAGAACCATGTTATAAAAAATGTTTTTCAAGATGATATTTGAACTTCATTTTTATGGAAACAAATATTTTACTTTTTTTATATTTTTCAATCTTCCATTCAATGTCTTAAAATAAATTTCATGGAAAATTGGTTTCAAAATGTTTTCAAGTTGTCATTATATATTTTCAAAGAAATTGTTTTCCAAAATATTTTCTAATACTTCTCTATAATTTTTCAAGGTTATTTTCAAGAATATGATTTTTAAGGGGTTTTTTTTTCAATGAACATTTTTTCAAAGAATAAATTATATTTTCCTTAATAAATTTTAATAAATGATATTTGAAAATTATTTTCCATATAAGATGAAATCTGTTGATATTACTGATGCCCTACATTTAAATTATTCAAAGGTTCCATTGATATTTTTTTACTGACAAGTTTATTTTTTTATGTTAAGTAATCACATTCCACTTACATGGGTTTTATGGTTTTTAAACCCAATTTTTTTAAAAGATAATCTTTGATGAAATGATTATGAAACCTATATTTTTTACATAGGATAAAATATAATTACTTGTTTATGAAACCCATTTCAATTCATGGGATTAGGATCAGATATTAATAAAATCCATCTATTTTCATGGGTCATGATAAGAGGAATGTTTTATTATCATGTGGCACGTGTATGTATAATTTTATAATGAGATTTTTGGGACATATATCTTCCTCCAATGAATTGTAAATATATTTATATCTCATGAGATAATGATACAAATCAAGTGGAAATTATTGATCTAATATGTTAAGATGGGGAAACAAAATCTCTTAAAAGGAAATATATGTGATTGGAAATGGTGTTGTGTCCCTCCTAGAAGGTGTAGTCACCATGAAGATAGAAGATGGGGAAACCTGATCCAATATAAAAATATGGGTTAACTTGATCCACTATGGGATGAAAGGGAAACATATTCCCTAACAATTAGTGGATTGTGATTGGGGATGGTGGTGTGTCCCACCTAGTAGGTGTGGTTCCCATGAAGTTCCTTCATAACTTATATAAATTATTATAGACTTATAGGGAATGATATCATATGTCTATGTATGCACCAATTCCATGTCCAGTTATAATTATATGCTTTCATGGGTTATGTTATGATTCATATCTTATGTACTAAATATATTAATTCCATAATTGGCCTTCATGATCTTTGATATGTTGGTTATGATATTCTAATGTTATCATCATGCTCTCCTATGCTCATGTTTATGCTTATATATCACCCTTTTTTACCCTTACTACATATCCTAGATCACCTCTTTTTTATGTTTCCTTTCCATGGTTATGATGATATGTATTATTTTTTAGGTTTCTATGAAGGGTTGAATTCATGAAGATCCTATTGGGATATAATATATCTCATTTATGTACACAAGTTTATGTTTTCATGTCCATAAATTCACTAGACTAATACTATATTCGAGTATATGTGTGTTTAATGTTCTATGTATTCAATAAAAGTGTTTTAATGGTAATGTATGAAAATATAGGGACACTAAAATTAGTATTAGAGAAAATTTTTAGTCATCCTTTTGATTCTAGGATGAGAAAAACATAGTGAGACCCATAAGGGCATGTATAGGGATAATTATAAGGATAAGGAATAGTATAGTAAAATATAAATGATGTTTGGTAATGGATAGAGTAAGTGGTTTCCTAAAAATATATCACTCTATGGAAACTACAAGTGGATGTGGTTCTGGAATAGATGTACCCAGGATTAAAAACCTCAAAAAGATGTTTAGGGCCTTGCATGGGGTAATCTATTACATGAAAATGGGACTTGCTACGCACCTAGTTTGACACACATGGGGGATATGCTTTAGGAAATCATGAAAACTTCACGAACCATCATGGAAGATTTAAATAGAATTCTGCAATTAATATCCTATAATACACTTATGGTGTTATCTATTAAGGAAGTTTCCCTAATTTAGACATCATATATGTGATTTTTCTTAATTATGTGGTTCACCAATAGGTAACTTTTTATTATTCAATGCATTTTGGATTTAGTAAATGGTTGGAACCGAAAGAAACCTTGTTAATAGTGATTGTGAAAGATAATGAAATGATTGTTCTCTTATGAATATGAATGAAATGGGTGTTGAAATTCAAATCCATGTTGTTATGATCATGAATATTTCTTAAACTAGGAATCATTATGAGATTCTGAATGAGAAAAAGAGGGAACAAAATTTGGTTGATTCCTTCATGATGAAACATTTACATTCTATCAACGAGTCTTCTCATCCACTTGTTGCTTAACATTGGATTAGTAACACTGAAAATTTATTCTCTATTCTATAGAGTTTAGAACACGAGAAAGTTATTCTAGCTATTTATTAGTTGCAATGTGAAGCAGACCAATGGTGGACTGTAATCACGTATATGAGTAATCAAGAAGAAATTGAACCCATAGTTTGGAATGAGTTCAAGAAGTTTTTATTCAATATGTACTTTCCTCATGTTCTTCATGTGAATATAGAAAAGGACCTCCTTCATTTGAATCAAAAGGAAGATGTATATGTTGTTACCTATGAGGCTTATTTCATATGACTAATGAGGTACACTTTAGGAATTATCATCCAACTGGAATGTAAATTTTATAGGTTCATTGATAGCCTAAATCGACGTATCAAAGTTGAATTGGAGATAAGAGGCTTTAGTAGCTATGAAGAGATTGTGTGTTGTGCAATCAAAGTTGAAATGGAGGTTGGAGTTACATATCAATCGTAGGGTTTTAACTAAAAAGAAAGATAGAGTTCAAAAGAAAATCTAAAAACCTTGAAGAGAACATGTTGAGCCTTCCATTATGCATTATGTGTGGAAAGAACCATGAAGGTATTTTTATTTTGGGTACAAATAATTGTTTTTTTGTGGAAGTAAAGACCATCCAGAAATTGATTACTGTACTTATGGAAAGAGGTTGTCTAATGATACATTTAGAGTAAAATCTTCATATAATGAACCTTCCACACTATAGTGCTTCAAGTATAAATAGAGTGGAAGTTATGCTAAATATTTCTCAATCCTAAGTTATAATTATGATTATAGACTCCATCAACCATTTAAACAAAGGGATAAGGGGAAATCTCATGCGATAACTGATTCTGACAAGGCGTTCAATAATGACTTAGTGAAAGGTACACATACCATCCCATATAGAACTGCTAATGATTTATTTGATTTTTTATCGACACACTCTTTCATGTCTAAATAATTTAATGGTTTTCATATTCAACCTAAACAATTATATGTGATATTAGTTTTGAAAACCATTAATGGTAATACGGTTACATCCCATGTGTGTGATTCTTATATGGTTGATGTTTGAGCAAATTTTCTCACTATAAAAATTTCCATTCTTTCTTTTGTTGAATTTGATGTTATCTTAGGCATGGGTTGGATTTCATTTGATAAATCCCATATCAATTCTTGGGGAAGGGAGGTTATATTTGATATTTCAAACCCTCATATGATCATCGATAAATGTTCCAATAAATATGAATTTATTATGGATATTGCATCCAATATATAGGTCTTAGTTTCCATTTAGAAGGTTTGTTTATCCCAAATGGTTGGGGAGAAAATAGACATCGATGATATGCCTATTGTTTGGGAATTTCTGTATTTCATTTTGGAAGAGTTTTCTATCCTTCCACCGAAACAATAAGTTTAGTTCTCAATAAAACTCAAATCTGGTTCCATACCAATTTCAAAGACTCCATATAAGAATTTCCCAAATTGAGGTGTAGGAATTTAAGTATAATCTCTAAGAAAACCATGATAAGGGATTAATTTGGCCTTGTATATCACCTTATGGTGAAACTATTATTTTCATGAAAAATTAAGATGGTTAAATGATACTCTGGATTGATTATCGATAGTAGAACAAGATCATTATCAAGAAAAAGTATCAACTTCCTTGTATTGATGACATGTTTGATCCACTATATAGAGCTTAATACATTTCCATGATCGACCTTTGTTCTAGATATCATCAACTGAGGGTTATGTAGGAGGATATACCAAATATGGAATTCCATATATGGTATGGACAATATGATAATATAGTAATGCCTTTTGGACTAACTAATTGCCATACTATCTTCATGGATTTGATGAATATAGTTTGTATAGATTACCCTGACCATTTTTTTGTAGTCTTTATATATGATATTACTATCTACCCAAAGAGTTAGGATGATCATGATGATCACTTGATAATTGTAATAAATAACCTATGTAAGGAGAAAATATTTGAAAAATTTACATAGTGTGCATTTTGAAAGAAAAATATTTAATTTTTTGGGTTATATAATCTCAATAGATAGAATATTAGTAGATTCATAAAAGATAGAGGCTATTGAATGCTGCACAAGTACCACGGCAGTGATTGAAATCCTTAGTTTTCTTAGTCTAACTAGATATTGTTGACGGATTTTGGATACTTTCTCTCGACTATATATTCCTCTAAAAAAATTAACAAGGAAGGTTACCATGTTCTTCTAGTCAGATGAATATGAGTAAAATTTCAAGGAAATGAAAAGAAGTTAAGTTAGTGGAAAAGGGTTTATATTATATAGTGATGAATCAATAAAGGGATTGGTATGTTTTCTTATGAATGATAAAATGGCAATGGCTTATGCCTCACAATAGTTGAAGATTCATGAGAAATATTATCGAAGTCATTATTTGGATTTAGCAGTGGTAATTGTTTCATTAATAATATAGTGGAATTGTTTTTATTGGGAAAATTGTGATATATATATTGATCATAAAATACTAAAAAATAAATTCACATAGAATGAGATGAACATGCACTGGAGAAGGTGGTTATATTTGGTAAAGGAGTATAACTGATAAATACATTGTAACCATGGGAAATTGAAAAAGGTTTCTGATTCTTTGATTTGAAAGAATCATTCTAGATTATCCATGTTAATGATTTCAAAAGATACAATATTTCTATATATTCAAAGGATGGAGTAGAAAATATTTATGGAAGGGGAAAATATAATCTTTATAAAATGAATGTTCCACCCTATATGTTTGTTAATATGAAGGTGGAACATAAGGAAGACATAGAGATGAAAAAGAAATTTTCAAATGTTCTTTAGTTTAAACTTGATCATGATAAACTGATATGGTTTTGGAATCGCCCATGCATTCCTTCCATACCAAATTTAATGAAGAATATAATAGAGGATGATCTTAGTTATTAATTCTTTATTCATCCTGGGGGTACAATGATGTATAAGGATATTAAATAAAACTTTCGGTGGGTGGGAATGAAAAGAGATAACTCAGATCTTGTATCTTGGTTCTTGATATACCCACAAGTTAAGGCTAAAAGACAAAATTCAATGGGTATATTGAATTTATTACCCATACCAGAATGGAAATCAGACAACATCACATTGGATTTTATTGTTGGACTACCCAAAAACATTAAAGGTTTTAATTATCTATGGGTGGTAGTCTATCGTCTGAAAATTTTAGCACACTTAATCACTATTAGAGAAGACTTCTCTCTGGGTTAGATTTCTAGTATATATATTAAGTGGTATGTTTGCATGGAATACAAATTTTTTTTATCAGACCAGGATCCAAGGATTACCTCTATGTTTTAGAAAATTCATCAGTAAGAACATGGTACATAATTAAGTATCAAAATTTCATATCCTTCTCAGATAGTCAGTAATTATGAATGAATAATTCATAACCTAGTGGATATGTTGAGATATGATTCTATAGATTTCAAAGGTGGTTGGGATCAATAAATAGCTCTAGTTGTGTTTTTTAAAATAATATATTTCACTACCGATTTTATATAGATCCTTATGAAACCATATATATGAGGAAATGTAGAGCTATAATATGCTAGGATGAGGTTGGAGAAGGAAATCTATTTGGACCTGAGATCACTGATGAAATGGTGGTGAAGGTTATAAATATTTAAAATAATATCAAGGTAACTCAAATTTGGTATAAAATTTATGATGATAATCAGAATTATGATATGTAATTTGATATTAGTGAAAAACATTATATAATACTCTCCCTGTAATGTGTCTATGAGGTTTTGAAAGAAATGGAAACTATTACCTAGGTATATCGGTCCCTTTGAGATTCTTAACAGTATCAAGATGGTGGCCTATTTCTTATAAGTTCCTCCAAATCTCTCTGAAGTCCATGATGTGTTCCATGTATCTCTCTTAAGGAAGCACATACCTAGCCCTCATATTTACTAAACTCCTAGGTCATACCACTCGAGTAGGATCTTTCATGCAAAGAATAACCAGTTGAAATTATGGATTGCTCTGAGAAAGGACTATGAAACAAGACCAGTGATATGGTCATAGTTTTGTGGATAAATCTCCAATTATAGAAATCTATGTGGAAACATAAAGGATATTATGAAGCATAATTATCCTCATTTTTTTACCATAATGTTTAATTTTGAGGGGGAAATTCATTTTAAAGGGGTAGAATGTTACATCCTGAGTTTTTATGGTCCTTTTTTTCTCGAATAAATTAAAATTTCATTGATATCATGATTTCACAATGTAAAACATTAATTTCACATAACAATGACTTGGTGTAGGAATTTGAATATATTTCCCACAACAATGACTTGGGGTACATTACCCACACTAATGAGTTTCTACGAGATATTTTTTTTATAATTATCTAAATGAGATAATTATAACCTAGATGTTAAACATAATAATATTAATAGTAATAACTAATTTTAAAATATATTTTATATTGGTTTAATATAAATAAAATAAATTGATAATGATTGAAATAATTTTTGTTAAAGTGGTTATATATTTAAATATACTATTTTCTAAAATGAACTTCTTTTCATGTCATGTGAATAACAATAAAATTAATTTTATAAAAATTTAGAAAATTAATTTTGTAAAATAAACTTTATATTCGAATATATAATGTCAAATTTATCTTAGGTTTAATTTTTTTCATTTTTCCGAGAAACATCATTTTTTGTGTAATAGATAAAAGTACTAAATATTATTACAAAACTTCATTTTCATCTAATTTATCTACCAAGAAAAATTATATTTTAAATTTATTTCAATGTTTAATTAGATCATATATTTATTAGTTAATCCAATGTAGGTCATTATAAACAATTTAAAATTTAAATTGGGTATAAAAACATAGCAAAATTTTGGATGTTTTTACTCTTGAAACCCATCGTGTCTTCCCAGTAGTGTATTTAAATTTAAATTAATTTTTGGAACTTCTGTGTTTCGAATTTGAAAAAATTGATTCCATAATTTCAATTATCATAATTTATAATGTATAAATAATTCACCATAGTTTTTTACCAAAAATATTTGTGAAATCATTTAAAATTAATTATACTAATTAAGGTAAAATTATGATTTATAAAGAAAACAACCACAATCCTAAAGGTTGATATTACCTAGACACTTTTCAAACACCCATTGGATGGCCATATGTCGACACTAAACCTAAAATTATGCTTTTCGGCTGGTTTTTATGGATTTTGTAGGAAAACATATTACTATAACTAACTTGTTTTCAATAATTCGAAGTAAGTCATTTCCCTTCCATTTAAAAAGCCACCACCTATCCCTCAGATACTCAAATATCAAAGAACACAGTTTTAGAAACTATTTTCCCAATACACTACCTAGAAACCCTCCAATAATCTTTAAATCCTCCCATTGGTCATAATTTCTTCAAAATAATCCCATTAGTGGAAACCAAAATGATTTAACCGATTAAGAGGTAACACCCTCCCCAAGATCCTTTCTTTTATTTTCATTCTCCACCCCAATCAAATCCACATATTCCATTTTTTTCTAAAAAATAGTATCATAAATATTCTATGATTTTTTTATAATGGTTAGACCAAAACTTACACACGCTTCAATCTAATGGGTAAGGAACATACAATTTATGTGTATGGTGAACTACCTCCTCACAAAATGATAAGTGTTCATTTTTTTCATTTACCACCCTTCATGGTGAACCTTATAATCAAATATATATTTATATATTATAATTTTTTTTATTTAAAAAAATTAATCCTCTTACAACACATTTCTATATACTTTCTATTTGGTGTAAATATGATAATTTCATTTGAGGAAGTGTGGACTACCGCCCCTCAAAGCGAAGTGAGTCATTCACAGACAACATGGAATGTATTAGGAATGGTGTTATTGAAAATATATGATATATATGATAAAATTATTTTACTATATAAATTATTTCTATACATATATGTCATTTTATTTCTTTCATTCAATACGATAATAAAACATAAATGGCGTTCATGCGTACTTACATCTTACTATTTTTTTGAACGGTGTATTCCAATTTATCCTTAAATATTATATGGATTATATTATTGAAAATATACTAAATATAATGTATATTTATATCATGTTTTAAATTATATAAATAATTATATAATTATACGTACCAAAGATAATAAAAATTAATATGCTTTCAAATAATAAAGAAGATATTACCCGAAGTGAAACCTTAACATATTATTGTTAACAAGAGGGTAATATAAATTTTTAATGAACCCATTTATGGTATTATATATAAAAATATGGTTATGTATAATAACATTATTTTTATAATACATGATCTTTGATTTAGTATGATTAGAGTCAATAGAAAATGTAAGTGTATTTCTATTTTCACTTTTAATCATATATGATTTACACATTATTCACCACTCATATCTTTTATGTAGTCATTATAATTCCCAAGAATTGATTTTTTTATTGTTGAATTAATTTTCTGTGTATTTACATATCTATTTGATGATCTCTCTTTCATGGGGTTTATATTTCAAGAGTAACCAAATCAAAACAGTTTTTTTGACTCAATTTTCCTTCTTTGAGACACATGTCATGTACATCAAGAACCTTGCTTTACAAAATGATTTCAAATAAGATATTGTAAGATTATTTTAAATTAAAAAAGGATTTTAAAATTTTAAAATGGGTTTATACCTTCCTTTAAAAGTATTCAAATTATTTTAAAGGAAAATGGTTTTCAAATTTTTTTATAGGTCATAAAATATTTATTAAAATAAAATAGTTACCAAAATGTTTTCAAAGCTATATTTATATGTTTTATAATTTTTGTACACAAAAATGATTTTCAATGGGTTTTCTAATTTAAATAACCATTTTCAATGGAGAAAGGATGTTTTCCGCATGTTATTTTAAAAAAATATTTCAACCTGATTTTCTATCCAATATGAAATCTGTTGGTGTTACTCATTCCCTTATGGGAAATAATTCAAATATTCCAATCAAATTTTTTCTCTAAATGTTTTTTGTTTTATAATTTTAATGAAACTGATTCCACTTCTATGTGTTTTATTCTTGTGAAATCCATTTCTTTTTGTTGGATATTATTTGATTAATTGATTATGAAACTTATATTTTTACATAGATTATGATATAACTACATGTTTATGGAACCCATTTCATTTCATGGGATTATAAAAGGATGTTCATAAAACCCAAAACATGTTATCAGTCAAAATATGATGAGAGTATTATTATCTTGTAGAACATGTTTTAGTGTTTTCATTATGATATGGTTCGGACCTATATCACCCTCTAATGCATTGGTTAAAGATTTATATCTCATGAGATAATGATGTGAATAAAGTCATTAGGATTGATCCAAAATGGGAAGATGGGGAAATATAATCCCTTTCAAGTAAAGGACATAAACTAGGATGGTGGTGTATCTATCCCAATAAGTGTAGTGACCATGAGGATAGAAGATGGGGAAACCTGATCCTCTATGGGATGATGGGGAAACTTGATCCACTATGGAAAGATGTGTAAACATGATCCCTTATAATGAATGAATTGTGACTAGTGATGGTGGTATGTCCCATCCATTAGGCATGGTTCCCATGAAGTTCCTTGATAAGTTATATCAATAAGTCTGTACATAGAGTACATGATATCACATGTCTATGTATGATAAAAAATCCATTTCTTATTCTTATGACATGATTTCATAGATTATGTTCTTTATTACATAAGGATTCTTGTCTTATGAACTACCAAGATTTACACCATTATTCATGTTCATGATCTCTGATATTCATGGTATGATCTTCTAATGATGTGACCACGTTCTCATACTCTTGTGTTATTGTTTATAGATACATGTTTTCCTTGTTTACCATTACTAAGAATCTGAGCTCCCCCTTTTTATGTTTCCTTCCCCATATTATGAAGATTTGTTTTTTGTTTCATGTGTCTATGAAAGGTGTTATTAAATAAGAACGTAGTGGGAGATAATATAGCTCACTTATGTACCTATTTTTATGTTTCCATGTTTCCTAAGGCACTAGACTAATATGGTATTTGGGAATATTATTATTTAATGTTTTACGTATTCTGAGAAATTGAATTTTTTTAATGTATGAAAAGTAAGTGTTTTTATAATTTTAATTTTTTATTTCATGTTAAAAAATCTATAAACATAATGTTTACTTAACATAAAATTTTATATAAAAATTTTGGGTTGTTACATTCTCCCATCATAAATAAATTATATCTTCTAAATTTTAATTATCACATACCAATAGAAAAGTAAAAGGAAATATAAATCATAGTGATGAAATAAGATAGAATTTATAGACTGATATCAACCCTATAAACCTAAGGAAAAAATATCGTTCCTCGGAATAGGCTTATCCCTAATATTGATTTTCTCTCTAACCATTTGATATAAGAGCCTATATTTATTCAGTTTTAAGGCCCATGTTATATAAATAATTTCTATAGAGGGTTTATAATATTTCTTAAATTGATATATTATCACATGTTGGTATGAAATTCAATTCTTATTCTAAGAAGTCATTTTTCTTCCAAGTATATAGAACCAATTCATTTGAAAATTCACATTATATTTAATAAAGGGGAGGATTTTTATTTTTTCACATGGAAAACTCCCATAAACCTCAATTAGGAATAAAATATTTATAAAATTGGAAGTTTCATTCAATTTAAAACCATTAGGGTTGTGGTTTAATTATCTTAGAAACTACATTTATATTATAGAGTTCCTATGTTGCAACTCCAAACCAGGTATCATGAAGTCGATGCCTTACTTTTTTAAATTGGTATGATTATAAGGAATGAAATCCCGAACGACAAAAACTATTAGTAGATCTGATGAACCAGATTACATACATGATACCAATTTTATATTGTGCATAGAAATTTAAATAAATTACATAATAGAATATAATAAATGTCATCCCTGAAACCCATTCAAAGAATTCATCTTTATATCATGGGGGAAAGGAATCAAAATAAGGGTAAACTCAAATGCTCAATAAGGATGAAGTATAGAAGAATATATCATAGTTTAATAAAGATTAATCATCATGGAAAAGAAATGACTGAACCATGTTAATTATAGAATAATGTGGTAGGAATAAAAGATGGAAAATAAAACATTATAAATAATAACCAGAGCTAGAAAATTGTAAATTTATATTCAAGCCAATCAAATAATTACATTGTACAACAACAATGATGGGTTGAATAATTATGAATTTTTTAACTATCATGATCTATCCTCAAGATAGTTTCTCTCATGATATATCATCCTGAAAATTTATATCTATGGGTAGAAACCCATTAGATTTGTGTCAGGATCAATCCTCATAAAAATATAAAATTATATGGAAATAATTTTGAAGGGGTTTTGACCAACTGAACTTGTCTCATTAGACAACTGATGCATCAAGAGGATTTCACTAACTAGTCCCCAACACAGGTAGTACATGTATAAAAAATTCATAATTTATTGAATAAATAATTTAAATCATAATCAATGTGCCTTATCAAATATTTGTATTGAGTAATGTATAAATATTTATAAATATTTTCCCAATAAATCATATATCTATCAAAATAAACAACATATGTAAAAATGGTATAAAATTTAATAAATTGTAATTTCCATCAAATAAGAATATGGATATTAAAATTAAATATAATATCAAAGGAAAATTCGTTATAATAAAGTAGTTGTTTCATGATAATTTTAATAATCTCAAAAAGAGATGAGATTTAATGATAACTTTCACTACTTGGTAATTTTAAAGTCAAATTCCCATAGATGATTTAATTCGAATTAAAACCTAAAATAAAAGGAATTGGGAATTAAATTAATAATATAAAATTTCTTACAGAATTATATACACCAAAACGAATAAAGGATTGGTGAATATGGCATAAGTCTCAATGAAATAAAATTGAGACTAGAAATCCCCTTACAACTCTTGTAACATCTAAATGTGAAACCCAAAATTTAATAATCACCTATTTTTTTTAAAATTCAACTGATATAAAATAATAAATTATAAAATATATCAAAATAGGTAGTATATACATCACAAAAAATAAATATGTTGTGAATATGACATTTATCTCACTGATGTAAAAAAGGGAGATGAATATCCATTACACTATAATTCTGTTTTGTTAAACATTCCTTAAACTAATGTATAAAGGTTAAAATAATCATTAAAATTTATTATATAAACAAAATAATGAGTATAATATCATATATGATCCATTTATGACAAATTATCACCACTTTGTTGTTAATATTTCCTTATTTTAATTATTCTGTGTGTTAATTACCCAATTTTTTTAGTATATTTTCACAAGTTATTTTTTATACTATTACATAGATCATTATATTATCATCTAAATAATTTAAAACAAGATTTTAGTATCATATATGTCAATTATATATTTATTTATAGTAATCCATAAAATATTTATATATAAAATAAAATACACCGTTCATGGAGATTGTAGGTTAAATGTATGCATGAACATTGACTCCATTTTCATATATTTTTTAAATAATAAAGAGTAAATGATTTAAATATTAATCTTATAATTATGGTATCATATTTATTTCATATATTTCAAATACTTATATTAATCCACCCTAAATACATTTCACATAAAGTGTTAACGAATCACATCACTTTGAGGAGGCAATATTCGAAAACATAAATGTATTAGATATATATTAATTAACGAATAATAAATACATTATAAATATCATAAATATCATATATAATCTATAATTCCATCATTATTACAATACCTGAAAGATGGTAATGGAATAATGAATGAAATCAGTTCATGAGGCAGTAGTCCAACGTACAAGCGAACAATGATTTTGTATCCCAATTGATGGATGTTTGTGATATTATAGGTCGTAATATTAACATAAAACCATATAATTATATTTACGATAATTAGTGTTTTATATAATAATTATATAATAATAATTTATGGGGTGGATAAATAAACAAAACACAAGTTCTCATTGAAGAGTCGCACATCTTTTTCATGGAACTCCATTAGTTTATACCAAAATACATTCTTCTGTGGATTTATGAAATAATTGAGGTTTCTAAGATGATGTGAGAGATATAGGTATATTATGTTTTCATATTTTTTAAAATAAAAAAGTATTTATATGTTTTATGAAGTGAGGGGTTTAGTTCTCTTTTATAGGTTAAGATGAGGGGCATTCTAGTAAATACAAAAAGTTCATCACTATTAGGAGGTCACCTTACATTACGTGCCTAAAATAATAAAACGTATTCAATAAAATTTGGGATTTGGTAGAAATACATATATAAAATGGGTTTTGGAAATTTTTAGAGGTTATTTTTCCCATAAAATTAATCCTTAGCCACTATGTAAACTCATTTTTACCTAAATCGATGTAATTAATTTTAATTTTTCAGAAATATTTTTTTGTCAAAAACTATGTTTACCTCACTAGATATTTTAAATTATTCTTATTTAAAAATTTATTTCGTTTTTAAAAATTCCCATGATATAATTGGTAAAAGTTACTTTAAAATTAATCTCACAAAAGGATAGGAAAGTATGTTTTTAAAGTGAAAATGTTCAAAAGATAACTAAATGTATATATATATATTCAATATAATAATTATTACAATTACAAAATTTTTATGAATAAATATATATTAATTCTAAGGATACTTTAAATATAATTGTAAATATAATTTAATACTATAAATTATTTATAAAAAAAGCAAGTTTTCCATTAAAATTCAGTCTTTTTCACAATTCATCAAAAAATGAACCATTATAAAAAAATACAAAACACTCACCCTAAACTAATTTTAATATTATTATTTCAAAATTAAAATTTATTTTCTCATATAAAATTAATATATATTCCAAAATTATGTTTTAAAATAGGACCTCCATTTAACGGCAAAAAGACTGCCAATAGAAAAATACACCTTTTTGGGAAAAATTGAATTTGTTCTAACCTTACATATATCTATCATATTTGATAAACATGAAAAATATTTTGTTTAATATAATATATATTTATATATTTTTTATAAATATTATACACTAATTTTAATTAACTTAAATTATAAAGGCAAAACTCCTTTGTGATCAATGAAAATAGTTTTTTAGAAAAATAATTCGTTTTTATTCAATTTTTTGTTATATTAATTTTTAATTAATTTGAAACCATTTTATTCAACCATATATTTTCATAATTGTGTTAATCGTATATAATCTACAATTTAATGTATATATTATATATTATTATATTAAAAAAATTATTTTATTATCATATTGTTGTTCGTTAAAATAGGACTTGTGTAAAACTCATGCCGCTAAAGAATTTAATTATTGTGTGTAATGAGATATAAATTCAGTGTCCCATATAGATAATTATAAACATTTTTTCCTTATAACTAAATTTTCCATGTAGATAAATATTAACATTTTTGTTGATATAAATCTTATTTAGATCAAAGTTAAATTTATTCTAAAAATAAAATAATGTAATATCATGGGGTGTTTCATTATCCCCACCTTAAATAAATTGCGTCCTCATAATTTAAAAATGCTCTCGATAATCTATGGTTTGATATTTGAAAATTAATATGTTGAATTCCATACATTTTAAAAGAGTAAATAAAAAATCTTCTTAAAAATATAGAATGTGAAATACAAAGTTTACATGGAATAATATATAACTAGGTTTTTACATAGGTTAACATGAAGGGAATTTGAAGATATGTGATTATAGATAATAAATAAATAATTATAAGGATTTATTTAGGTAATTCATCATAAACAATTGATTTATAAAATTGAATTTTTGGGTCATCAAAACCATAAATATTTGATAATTTGGAAGACCATCGGTTCAAAAGTATAGGGTATTCATATATAATTTTTTAAAATTATTTTCCTAGTTTTGATTGAATATCTTACATACAATGTATTTATGTAAATATACATACTTAATATATTTCTATAAACACAATTTCAACCTTTGGTTATGCTTTGATCAAATTTAAAATTTATCCCTTAACTCCAAAAAATTAACATCTAAAAATGCATTATTTCATAAATCACTAAAATTCACTTTTAACAGATCGAACGATCCATAATTTTTTATTAATATCAATCTCTAAGTATTTTCCAAATATAAAAAGTTTATCAGATTAATATATAAATGAAAAAAATATTCATTCATCGTTAATATTTATTCATCAATTTTTTTTAACTAAAAACAATGACATATTAATAAGAAAACTTTGTAGGCCAATGGTTATCATTAAGCCTTTATTATCATTTGGTTGTGGGTTGAAGCCCTATAGAATTTCCAAATATGATAGGTTTTCACCAAGAATATAGGTTTTCCATGTCATAAACTATATTCATATAATGTTCCAAAAAATATGATGGAAATCCTTAAAATAATATTTATCATTAAATATACTTTTCACAAATGTTTTGAAAAAAACTTTTTTGATAAGTCTAATTATATTATTTGTATATAAACCTCATTTTTTATCCATACCATTAATATTTTAACTATAAAATGTAAATTCAATATTCCTAAAATAACATTTCAACTAAAATATGTACTAAACTAATGAGTTATGTTGACATAAATTTATTCACAAATATACTTAATCATGGTTGAATCCAATTACAAAAAACCTAATAAGATATTTTTTGAAAATAGAACTTATGATCAACAGTAATCTTAAAATGATATCATGGTATCCATAACTCTATTTTTATGAGTAAATATATTCTTCTATGATAATGTTAAATGACTATCTTATAGTTATGTTCCATAATATATGTTTTCCTAAATATATTTTCCAAGGTGTATACAAAAAAATCCTTTGATAAATAACTATAGTAACCTAGACCCGAGTATCCTGGAGTCAGTTCCTTACATTATTAAATTGCTATAATGACATGGAATCAAATTTTAAAGCACCAAAATATTTAGTAGTTTTGGAGAATTATATTACATATATGATAGAAATTTTACATTGGGGAAGGAATGTTAAGTACAATATATAATAGAAGATAATAAATTGAATCCTTGAAAATCCTTCCATGAATCCATCTTAATATCCTAGGAGAAAGTAAAAGAAGAAGTATGAGATCAAATAATCAGAAATGGATAATTATAATAGAATATGTCATAAATCAATAAAGAGTAATAATCACTGCAAGTTAAATGATTGATGCACATTCCAATTATTTACTATTTTGATCATAATTTTGTAGGACTAAAATATGATCAATAATTTTATGAAAATAATATCATGAGCTTGAAAATTGACCATGGTATTTTAAATAATCAAATAATCACATGGTATAACAATAATTATAGAATGTATAATTTTGGATGTTTGAACTATCATGATCTATCATCAAGGTAGTTCATCTAAATAAATATCATATATATATATACTTGTTCGAGTATAAACATATTTAATTGGCATCAGGATCAATTCTCTCGAAAATTTTATGCAGTTTGGAAACACATGTGAAGGGTTCATCGCTAACTGAATTCATTCCATGATACTACAAATGAATTAAGGGGCCCTCATTAACTAGTCCCCATACCATGTAATATAATGTCCAAAAAATACCTAAAATTTTAAATTATTAATTTAAACCATAATCAATGTGCCTTAATCAAATATCCATATTGAGTAAAGGATAATGATTTATCTATATTTCCCCAATAAATCATATAACATTCTTATTAAACATTATATGAGTTTATTATATATGGGTTATGTAATGGCCCAAATTCCATTAATGAAAATACCTCTTGATCTAATTAAATGTCTCTTTATGTTTATATAAAATGTCAACTTCTTTTGTTTTATGATAAGAATTTTGACCGTTTCTAATATAGCCGTTGAACAGTGATCACATGATTAGTATTAATATAGGACTTTAACAAATCCAAATTACTCAGAAAAAGGAAGCGATGACCTCATCTAGTAGAATTTCCCCATAAGAAGCCCATTTTTCAGAGCTCGGAAAAGAGGTGGCTTCTTTGGGCTTCGCTCTTGACCAAGCCCATGCTGAGTTACATCATGTCAATCTTGAATGTGACCGTCTACGGGAAAAGTGGAAGTTGATTTAAATTACCACTCGAGTGATGTTATCCGAGCCACACCAAGAGTCTGTCACCATCGCACACCTTACCCTTAGGTCTTATGCGGCTGTTTTAAGGAGTTATGTAACAAATAATTAGTACTATGTTCATGTACATTATTTTATTATGTAATAATGAATATAACTTCTAGTCATTTTTGATACATTGTATATTGTTTTTAAAGTACAAATAGAATTTTTAGTTATTATTTAATTAAGGAATATATTTTATTAAATTAACGTATTTTTGAATTAAAAAATATGTTAATAAAATAATAATAATATTATTAAATTATTTTTTATGAAATATAAATGATCATTTAATTTTATGAATGCAAATATAATTTTTATTAAGGTTGGAAATCCATTTCTGTCAAAACCCATGAATTTTCTATAAATAATGGTTTATATTTTAAAAGAGAAAATTAACATATTTATAAAATTATTTAGATAAAATAAATGTCATTTCTGGAATCAGGACGTCGAAATTATCCAACGGTGAATTTTTCATAATTTTCTGAGACAGTCAAATTTTTGGGTAAAAATTAAATACCGTTTAAATATATAATGTGTTTTATGACATCATAATGACCCAATAGTGATGAAATAAAAGACTATAGCATTTATGTTCTGCCAATATGTGTTTTACCATTAAAATAATGTGATTTTGGGTTTGGTTGAATTACTTTTCAAAGCATTAATGAACCCCTCAAGACTTATTCAACACCTTGCCTTTTTAAATTAATTTCTATGGGAGTGTGACTCACCTCTTCATAAGAAACCCTAATATTTTAAGAATTTCGGACATTGGACTTATAAAATATTTTCTTCTTCTTCCCTTTTCCAAAAACCATGGGAAAAAACCATGGGATGGTTTGTGGTTTGTATTAATTTAATGTAAGGGGACCCAAACCTAAATAATAAAAAAATTCCCTCACCTTTCTTATATAAACCCACCCAAGCTCCCACTTCCTCCTCACTCAAATCCTTTGGAGTTCGTCCAACCTCTGCCCAAATCTCTCTAGAATCTTCCCAAGGTGCCCCAATCTCCCAAGAAGCCTCTCACAAGCCTCTCTCTAGCCTTTGGAAGCACACTTCCAAGAAAGGGTTTTTTTCTTCCTTTCTCATTTTTGTCAATTTTCTTTAAGTTGCATTTCCCTTTTAATTTAAATTATGAATGTTGGGGTATGGTAAAGCACCTCCCCCATACTTCCCTATTATTTTTTGAATGATGGGAGACCCCTTTCTCTCTCATTAAATGCCTCCCATGTACACCCGCTACTATGCCGAAATTCCGAAAGGAACGTCTCTCTCCTCATTTACATTCGAGCAATACATTTTTATCATGAATCTAAATTCCATTATAATTGTTGGGACATGTATCTATATGACCTTCTTACTGTCCATCACATTTAAATATGCTGAGGAACCCCTTTCTCCCTCATTTAATGCCTCCCATGCACACCCGTTACTATGCTGAAATTCCGAAAGAAACTTCTCTCTCTTATTTTAAATTCAAGCAATAATTTTGTATCATGAATCTAAATTTCATTAAAATTGTTGGGAAATGTATCTATATTAACTCCTTACTTTCCATTAAATTTAAATATGATGAGGAACCCCTTTCTCAATCATCAACCATTTTTATGAATTCTTATGTCATGCCGTTACGCTGCAGAAATCGCACCGATTTTCTAAGACAATGCCATTGTGTAGTGGATACCATGCCCATTTCTCCATCAAGGGTATCAACCTTTATACACCATTACTTATTGATTCAAAAGTTTCATGTATGAATTCCACATTCCTTTATCGTGGAATAAATGATTATGTTTTATGAATCCATGTTTTATGATCCATGTGGCACACTTATGCATGAAATGAAATGATTAAGAAGGGTGTGCCCTTATAGCACTCCAATGCATTGGGTAAAGTATAGTATCATGATACATCATGTGAAATAAGTGTTGACTCATGCTAATTCAAGTAAAATAAGGGTTTACTCATGCTTTATGTGCAATGAGGATTTACTCATGCTCCATGTGCAATGAGACTTGGCTCATGCTAATTCCATGTTAAGTGTTGTTGCCACATTTCCATGTTGTGATTATGATGCGTTATCATGCCTTTATGTTAATGTTTCTTTATTATCTATTTATATGCATATTTTCTAACATGTATTGTACTCCTCATTTTATTCCATGTTTACTCCCTTACTGGACTTTATAGCTCACCCTTTTCTTATGCATGTCCTCAGATTATCCCATGCAATGCTAAGTAGGAGGGAATGTACTGGTCATGTAAAGGAAGTTTTCAATAAAGATGTTGTATTTCATGTTTTAAGTTTTTATGTAATGAACCTAATCCCCAAAGACACTAAACCTCTCGATCTTCTTTGTTGTAACAAGTGATGTTTTATGTAATAAAACATGTTTAAGTTTGTAATAAAAGCAGCTTTTTCATAGTTGGCATCATATGATAGGTTTAGTTATTTTTATGATTAGGAAACCCTAGTAAATCCTTAGATACAAGACTAAGTATAATAAAATCATCTTTAGGTTTTGCTAAGTACTAAGTAAGTGTTTTATCAAACAATTACATCCCTGTCTGGATAGGAGCAGGTAGAGGCGGCTCTGGCACAGATGTATCCTAGGGGTAAAAACTGAAAACACCGCTTTGAGCTAGACTCGAACGGGAACTGGTGCATGAAAACGGGCCTTGCTTCACTCTTGGTTATGACACTCCTGGGGGATATGTATTGATAAATTCAAAAGCATAGTATGAACCCTTATTAAGGGAATTAAAAAATTCCGGTACAAATATATATTAGAAAGTAGATCATGAAAAGCCTAGATTGAAGTCTATAGACTCATGAGTTAAGAAAATAAAAGTTTATTTATAAGTCATAAACTTTTTTCTTTGGATTACCCTTTATGTGTTACCCCTAACTTTCCTTTTATTCTAGCCAACGGCCGGTAATAGGAGGACTCGGGCTAACAACTGTTGTGATGATTAGTTTGATGACAGTACTAATGAGATGCCCAATCCAATGAGAGAGGGAATCGAAAACTTTGTGATTCTTTGCTATTAGATAACTCAAGTTTTTAATAGAAACATGGGTCAGGAGGAACGTTCAACCCCCCCAAAGAAAGAACAAGTTGTTATCGAGAGCTTCGTGAGACAAAAGGCCTCCTACATTTAGTGGATCATCTGATCCCACGATCGCTGAACAATAGATCAACTCCATTGAAAAGATATTCTCCGTGCTTTAATGTTATGAACAAGAGAAGGTTCTCCTGGCTGCTTATCATATGGAGGGTGAAGCTGATCAATGGTGGACGTTGATCAAAAATGCAAAGCCTAAGGAGGAGATCGGGGGGTTGAAATGGAATGATTTACGGAAGATGTTTTTTGATAAATATTTTCCACGCACCCTCCGGCTTAAGATGGAAAGGGACTTCCTTTCCCTCATGAAAAAAGACGAAGAATATTTTGGAGCGTACGAGGCAAACTTCACAAGGCTTGCATGTTACACATTCGTCTTTGTCATTACCCCCGAATGAAACGTTTACCGCTTCTTTGGTGGGATGAAGCCTAGCCTACAGAAAGCATTAGCGATCCGTGACTTCGACAGTTATGATGAAATTTTCCGATGTGCCCTCAAGGTCGAAATGGAGATCGGGGAATCAAAGGGGTATCATGGGGATAAGAAGCATAAGGTGGAATTCAATGCTGGCGGTCCGATGGATAAATCCAATGGTGATATGAAGATCCATCTCCCCACTTGCTAAAAGTGAGGAAAGAAACACCCTGGAAATTGCCTTAAGGGGACGAGGAAATGCTTCAGGTGTGGAAGAGAAGGGAAACTAGCTGTTAATTGTCGGAAAGAAAGACCCGCAGCTGCGATAGAGGAGAGTAATTCTCAATTCGAACCTTAACGCATTGTTCAATGCTACAAATGCAAAGAACCAGGTCATTTTGCAAATCAGTGCCCTAATCCAAGGGTTTTCGGAGGCGACCAACAACCTCCAAGGAAGCAAGGAAGAGATTTTGCCATCACTTCTACCGAAGTGAACCCCGACAACGAAGTGGTGATAGGTACACTAGTTATTCAATCAAGAATAGCGAACGTACTTTTTGATTCAGGTTCTATGCATTTTTTTATATCTCTAAAGTTTAATAGAACAATCCCAGCACCACCACAAATCATGGAAGTGAAGATGTCAGTGAGTACATAAAATGGGGAAATCATTGCATACTATGAATATAAGTCCTCCCATATTATAATCAATGGATTTAATTTCCCGGTGAACCTCGTCATACTACCTCTAGAGGAATTTGATGCAATTATTGGCATGGATTGGCTTTCCTTATATATAGCCAACATAAATTGTCAGGAGAGGGAAATCACACTCCATATAGAGAATCAACCCCCGATTCTTTACAAGTGTATGGATGAAGATGAATCTCCTTTAGATCTATCATCTCAAGCGTGGATATTACTGCCATATGATCATGCGCATCTGGATCAGATGATTGAGTCCAAGGAAGAAACCATCCTTGAAAAAATGCCTATTGTGTGGGAATTCGCTGAAGTGTTTCCCGAGGAACTGTCTAGTATTCCTCCTAGAAGAGATGTTGAGTTCTCAATTGAACTTATACTTGGGGCATTACCAATATCCAATACTCCATATAAAATGGCTGTTGTTGAGTTCGAAGAGCTTAAGAAACAACTACAGGAGAATCTGGATAAAGGGTTTATACGCCCAAGTGCTTCACCATGGTGTGCACCAGTCCTCTTCGTCAAGAAGAAGGATGGGTCAGTGCGGCTTTGCATCGATTATCGTGAACTTAACAAAATCAAGATAAAGAACAAGTATCCTCTCCCACAAATTGATGACTTGTTCGATCAGCTGCGTGGAGCACAATACTTCTCCAAGGTGGACTTGTGGTCGGGATATTATCATGTAAGGGTGAAGAAGGAAGATATCCCCAAGACTGCTTTTCGTACAAGATATGGGCACTATGAATTCATAGTAATGCCTTTCGGACTCACCAATTCTCCAGAAATATTCATGGACTTGATGAATATAGTATTTATTGATTTCCTTGACAAATTTGTGGTAGTCTTTATAGAATATATTCTAATATACTCCAAACCAAGGAGGATCATGAAGAGAATTTAAAACTATACTAGAGACTTTTTGCAGGGAGAAGAACTATGAAAAGTACAGAAAGTGTGAGTTTTGGTTGAAGGAGGTCTCATTCTTGGGCCATATCATCACAAGCAATGGGATATCTGTGGACCCCTCCAAAACAGATGCAATTGAAGGATGTCCGAGGCCACCATCGGTAACGGATATCCATATCTTCTTGGGGTTTTCTGGATATTATCAAAGATTTGTGAGGAATTTCTCATGATTTTCCAACCCTCTTATGAAGCTAACTCAGATGGGAGTAGTGTTTTATTGGAGTGATTAATGCGAAGAAAGCTTCGAGGAGTTGAAAAGGAGGCTTATCACTGCGCCCATGCTATCTTTACCCACAAGTGGGGATCTTTTTGTGGTATTTAGTGATGCTTCGAAGAAGGGCTTAGGCTATGTGCTGATGAAAAATGATAAAGTGATATCCTATGCCTCAAGGCAGTTGAAAATCCATGAAAGAAACTATCCAATGCATGATCTGGAGTTGGCGGCTGTGATCTTTGCCTTGAAAATCTGGCGGCATTATCTTTATGGAGAGAAATGTGAGATATATACTAACAACAAGAGTCTTAAATATATATTCACACAGAAAGAGCTTAATATGCGCCAGAGAAGATGGATACAGCTCATAAAGGATTATGACTGTTCAATACATTACCACCCTAGGAAAGCGAACAAGGTGGCAGATGCCCTAATTAGAAAGGACCCAACGATTCTGTCAATGATGAGAATTGAGAAGGATCCAATCTTCTTAGACTCGATGAAGATGGACATGGAAATCATAGAGAAGGGAACATCATCAATCCTTTCACAAATGGTTGCTCAACTGTCTCTTTTGGAATGGTTAAAGGATTCTCAAAAGGATGATGTGGGAATTCAAGAAAAAGTGGCAGCTATCAAAAAGGGGAAATCCTCGGAGTTTAATGTGAATGAAGAAGGAATTGGGCAGTTTGGGAAAAGACTATGTGTTCCATAAAATCCAGAGCTGAAGAAGGAACTTTTGGATGATGCACATAGTTCAAATTTCCCTATTCACCCAGGGAGCACAAAGATGTATCGAGATATCCGAGAAAACTTTTGGTGGGATAATATGAATAAGAAGATCGCTGAATATACATCAAAGTGCCTAGTGTGTTAGCAAGTGATGGCAGAGAGGTAGAAGTATAAGGGGATTATGCAAACATTTCCCATACGAGAATGGAAATGGGAGAACATCACCATGGACTTTGTCACCAGACTTCCAAGGAAATCAAAAGGCAACAATACAATATGGGTTGTTGTGGATCGTCTAACAAAGACTGCGCACTTCATTGCTATTCGGGAGGATATCTATTTGGATCACCTGGCACAAATATATATAATGGAAGTGGTAAGGTTTCGTGGAGTTCCACTATCTATTGTGTCTAACCGAGATCCAAGATTCACATCCAAGTTTTGGAAGAGTCTTCAACATACTCTGAATACTGAACTAAACTTCAGTACGACCTATCATCCTCAAACTGATGGGCAATCAGAGCGGACTGTCCAAACACTTGAGGACATGTTGAGAGCATGCTCAATGGACTTTAAAGGAGGATGGGATCAATATCTTCTTTCGCTTGAGTTCTCTTATAACAATAGTTTCCACTCAAGAATCCAAATGGCACCCTATGAAGCCCTTTATGGGAAAAGTTGCAGAACACCGGAATGTTGGGATGAGGTCGGTGAATGCAAGCTGCTTGGACCAGAAATGATCGAGGAAATAGTGGAGAAGATAAAAACCATTCAGAAGCATATCAAGGATGCCCAGAGTGGATAGAAGAGTTATGTAGATAATAGTCGATGAGATCTTGAGTTTAAAGTTGGAGACAAGGTTTTTCTATGCATATCTCCGTGGAAGAAGGTCATGGGATTTGGAAAGAAAGGGAAGCTAAGTCCAAGCTACATCGGACCCTTCGAGATTCTTGATCGTGTCGGGGATGTGGCCCATCAACTAGCTTTTCCACCTAATATGGCTAAAGTACATGATGTCTTTCATGTATCCCTCTTAAGGAAGTACATACCAGACCCTTCACATGTACTCTCTTCTGAGGTGGTATAATTGGAAGATGATCTTTCATATGAGGAGCAACCAATGAAGATCTTAGATCATAGAGAAAAAGTTCTTCGAAATAATACAATGCCCCTCATCAAGGTGTTGTGGAGAAACCACAAGTTTGAAGAAGTGACTTGGGAATCAGAGGAAATGATGAAGCTGAGTTACCCACATCTGTTTTAGTGTGGGAAAAGAAAAATTTCGACCGAAAAATTTCTTAAGGGGGGAATATTGTAACGACCCAAAGTTTCATTAATGGAAATCCCACTTGATCTAATTAAACGTCTCTTTATGTTTATATAAAATGTCAACTTCTTTGGTTTTATGATAAATTTTTTGACCATTTCTAATATAGTCGTTGAACAGTGATCACATGATTAGTATAAATATATGACTTTTACAAATCCAATTTACCCAGACAAAGGAAGCGATGGCCTCATCAAGTAGAATTACCCCATACGAATCCCGTTTTTCGGAGCTCGGAAAAGAGGTGGCATCTTTGGGATTCGCTCTTGACCAAGACCAAGCTGAGCTACATCATGTCAAGCTCGAATGTGACCGTCTACAGGGAAAAGTGGAAGTTGATTGAAATTACCACTCGAGCGATGTTATCCGAGCCACCCCAAGAGTCTGTCACCATCAAAAACCTTACCCTTAGGTCTTATGCGACTGTTTTAAGGGGTTATGTAACAAATAAGTAGTACTATGTTCATGTACATTATTTTTGTATATAATAATTAATATAACTTCTAGTAATTTTTTATACATTGTAAATAGTTTTTAATGTACAAATGGTGTTTTTATTTATTATTTAATTAAGAAATCTATTTTGTTAAATTAAGTGATTTCTAAATTAAATAATATAATAATAAAATAATAATATTATTATTAAATTAATTTTTATTAAATATAAATGATCTTATAATTTTATGAATGCAATTATAAATTTTATTAATGTTTGAAATCTGTTTCTGTCAAAACCCGTGAATTTTCGATAAATGACGGTTTTTATTTTAAAAGTAAAAATTAACATATTTATAAAATTATTTAGATAAAATAAATGTCATTTCTGGAATCAGGACTTCTAAATTATCCAACAGTGAATGTTTCATAATTTTCTGAGACAGTCAAATATTTGGGTAAAAATTAAATACTGTTTAAATATATAATGTGTTTTATGACATCATAATGACCCAATAGTGATTTAATACAATACTATAAGCTCTATGTTCGGCCAATATATGTTTTTCCATTAAAATAATGTGATTTTGGGACTTTTTGACTTATTTTTCAAATCATTAATGGACCCCTCAAGACTTATTCAACACCTTTCCTTTTTAAATTAATTTCCATTGGAGTGTGACTCACCTCCACATAAGCAACCCTAATATTTTAAGATTCTCCGACTTTGGCCTTATAAAATATTTTTTTCCTATTCCCTTTTCCAAAAACCATGGGCAAGAACCATGGGATAGTTTGTGGTTTGGATTCATTTAATGTAAGGGGACCCAAACATAAATAATAAAGAATTCCCTCACCTTTCCTATATAATCCCACCCATGCTCCCACTTCCTACTCACTCAAAGCCTTTTTAGTTCGTCCAAACTCTGTCCAACTCTCTCTAAAATCCCCCCAACGTGCCCAAAGCTCCCAAGAATCCTCTCACAAGCCTCTCTCTAGCCTTTGGAAGCACACTTCCAAGAAATGGTTTTTTCGTCCTTTCTCATTTTTGTGAATTTTCTTTCAGTTGTATTGCCCTTTTAATTTTAGATATGAATGTTGGGGTATGGTTTTGAACCTCCCCCATACTGCCCTATTATTGTTTGAATGATGTTATACCCCTTTCTCTCTCATTAAATGCCTCCCATTTACACCCGTTACTATGCTGAAATTCCGAAAGGAACTTCTCTCTGATCATTTACATTCGAGCAATACTATTGTATCATGAATCTAAATTCCATTATAATTGTTGGGAGATGTATCTACATGACCTCCTTACTTTCTATTACATGTAAATATTATGAGGAACCCCTTTCTCTCTCATTAAATGCCACCCATGTACACCCGTTACTATGCCGAAATTCCGAAATTAACTTCTCACTCTTCTTTTACATTCAAGCAATAATTTTTATCATGAATCTAAATTCCATTAAAATTGTTGGGAAATGTATCTATATGACCTACATACTGAACATTACATTTAAATATGATGAGGAACCCCTTTCTATCTCATCAACCATTTTTATGAATTCTTATGTCACGCCATTACGCTGCCGAAATCACACCGATTTTCTAAGCCAATGCCATTGTGTAGTGGATACCATGCCCATTTCTCCATCAAGGGTCTCCACATTTATGCACCTTTTCATATTGATTAAAATGTTTCATGTATGAATTCCACATTACTTTATCGTGGAATAAATGATTATGTTTTATGAATCCCTATTTTATGATCCATGTGGCACACTTATGCATGAAATGAAATGTTTAGGAAGGGTGTGCCCTTATAGCGATCCAATGCATTGGGTAAAGTATAGTATCATGATAAGTCATGTGAAATGAGTTTTGAATCATGCTAATTCAAGTTCAACTATGTTTTACTCATGCTTTATGTGCAGTGAGGATTTACTCATGCTCCATGTGCAATGAGCCCTGGCTCATGCTAATTCTATGATAAGTGTTGTTTCCACATTTCCATGTTATGATTATCATGAGTTATCATGACTTTATGTTCATGTTTATTTTTTGCTCTATTGATATGCCTATTGTCTAACATGTATTATATTCCTAATGTTATTCCATGTTTACTCCCTTACTGGGCTTTATGGCTCACCCTTTTCTTATGCATGTCCTCAGGTTATCCCATGCAATTCAAAGTCCGAGGGAATGTAGTGGTAATGTAAAGGAAGTTTTCAATAAAGATCTTGTAATTCATGTTTTAAGTTTTTATGTAATTATCCTAAGCCCCAAATACACTAAACCTCTCGATCTTATTTGTTGTAACAAGTGATGTCTTATGTAATAAAACATGTTTCAGTTTGTAATAAAAGTAGGGTTGTCAGAGGTTAATAAATAATCTAATAAATCATACATTAATATTAAAATTAAATATAAATATAATTTCTAATGAAAATTGAATATATGGAAGATATTTTTTGATGATAATTTTGACAATCACAAAAGGAATTGAGATTTTACGAAACAATTTACCCCATGGTAATTTTCAAGTAAAAATCCTTTATATGAGATAATTAAAATTGGAACATAAAATAAAATGAAATTTTTATGAAATTCATAATGATAAATTTCATATAGAATTATATAAACCACACAAAATAATTTAGTGGTGATTATGACATAAGTCTCATAGAAATAAATGTGAGACTGGAAATCACATTACAACAATGGTAACAACTTAATCAGAAACCTGAAAAGTAAAAAATCCGAAAATTAATCATTTAAATAAAATTAATATAAAATAATTCATTATATAATATATAAATATAAGTTTTATTTACACCACAAAAAATAAGTATGTGATGAATATGGAATTTTTCTCACAAATGTAAAAAGTAAGAGGAAAATATCTTCGCTTGCGCTTCCATTTGGTTGAATGTTTTTTAATATCATGGAAAATAGTTTCAAGAATGTCAATAAATATTTAAAAAATCATTATATTGTGTAAAATATAATATATTATACTTTTTGTACATCTTATCAACCTTTTGTTAATAATAATTAATTATTTTCATTGTTTTGGGTGTTAATTGCCTTGTATTTTTAGTATTTTTTGACATGTTATTTTTTATTCAAACTAATTTTATAATTATTTAATAAAATATAAAATGTAATCCATGATTTATTAATTATATATTTTAATAATATATGTATTTATATTAATTTTTAAAATTTTGAGATAGAAAAATGAAATAAACTATTTATGGAGACAGTAGATCTTAGGTACGCATTAACATTGCTTCCAATTTCTTATAATATTAAAATAATGAAATGTAAATATTTATATATATATATTATAATTTTAATTTCATACTAATTTCATATATTTTACATATTTTTATTAAACCATAACTTAATATATTCCATTTAAAGCGTGAACTACTCAAATCGCATTGAGGATATTGTAGCCCATGTGTCCCCAAACGATGTTACTATAGTCTCAATAAATGAAAATCATGAAGTTATGTGTTATATGAGAATAATATAATAATAATTAAATTATAAAAATAATATAAATTTATATATATAAACTGTAAATCCATCATTATTCCCATCCAATTATAGGCGGTAATGGATTGACAAATGACATCGGTTCACAACGCAGTAGTCTTCCATACACATGAATGATGATGTGTATCCCATTTTATGTATGTTTGTGAGAGTTTATATCATACCCTTACAAAAAATATATCAGAATATTAAATATATTGATGTTATTATCTAATAAATATCTAAGAATAATTGAAGGGGTGGATAATGAAATAAAACAACAGTTCTTATTGAAGAACATTATATATTTATTCATGTAACTCCGTTTGGTTTATACCAAAATACATCCTTAGTCAGTCTTATGAAAAAATTTAGGATTATAGAATGAGTTTAGGTATTTTTGGACTTTATTTTTTCTGGGATTTTATCAAAATAATGGCATTATAGGTGTGAAAAAGTGATGGGGTTAAGTACCTTTTTATAGTGGATGTGGAGTGATATTAATTTAAATACCAAATGGTAAACACTATTGGGAGGTTTTCCTTAAATAATGTTCCTATAATAAGGGAAAAAATTCAATTAATGTATATATATTGTCTAAATATGTCTATATAGTGGGTTCTAGAGTAGTTCATAGATTATTTGGCCCCTTAAAATTAATGTTTAACTACTAAGTAAACTCATTTTCACCTTAATCATTGTAATTTACTTTAATTTCTTTCAGTAATACTTTTTGTAAAGAAATAATTTTACCATACTAGAAATTATAAATTATTATTATTACATCTATGGAATATATTTTTCCGATTTCCATTCACATAAGTTGATGAAATTAATTGAAAAATAATCCATCAGACAAGATGGGAAAGTTGGCTTTTAAAATGAAAATTCTCACAAGTTCACTATGTTTATGTATCTAAATTCAATATAATAAAGATTCCAATTACATAAATACTATTAATATAATTATTATTGATTTAATCATACATTAAAAACAATTAAAAATATAATCCACCACTTTAAATTAATTAGACGATTGTCAGTTTTCATTTAAAATTTTGTATTTTTTTCTATTCATCAAAAAATTAATATTCAAATATAAATACTAAATGTTTGGTGAAATATTTTTTTGAAATTATGATATAAAAAATTAAGTTTATTGTTTCATATAAAATTTATAAATTTTCCAAAATTCACTTTTATATTAGTTGCACCCTTAAATGGTGACAAAATTGCCTTTAAAAAATACCTCATTTGTTAGTAAAATAGGATTTGGTTATATATTATATATATAATCTATTGGATGAATGTAAAAAATATTTTTTCAAATATATAGTATATATATTTTATGAAATTAATTTACTAATACTATTTCATTTAATTTATTAATAAAAAACACATTTGGGAGTATAAAAATTTTATAAACACATTTCCATTATATTCAATTGGTTTTAATAATCATATATAAAAAATCATAACAAATTAATGAAATATATATTCTAATAAGTTAGTTAATACTATTAATAAAAATTAATTTATCATATATTATATATGTTATTATATTAAATAATTATATTTTAATAATATTCTAATGTTTATTAAAACGTGATATTTCTTGTAACAAGAGCTATCTAAGAAAGTCATTGTTGTGTGTTACAAAAGATAACATCCATGTTCCTTGTTGAGGAAGTAAAAATTTATGTCCCATGTAATACAATATAAAGTCAATTTTGTGTGTAATGTCAAAATTAACTTGGTGTTTCATATAATCGAATCTAGGAAAAATATTATATTTATTATAAAAGATAATATTCTAAAGTGTTTTGTTCTTACATCCTAGAATCGAATTCAAACAAGAAATAAAAAATCTTTTGTATGTGATAAGTGTACCTTAAATATAATTATTTACTTTTTTATCACAACCTACACCATTCATGGTTCATCTATAGGCTTTTTCTTATTCTTTTTTCTTATGTGGATGCTAATAGTGATTATCACCATCAACCATATGCTTGGGGAATTTTTTTCATAATGAATACATTCCTTAAAATTAGAGGATTTGAATTAGGTTTTTGAATTATTATGGGATTTACCTCTATACATTTCATTGTTTAGTCTTTTCGTGTGGATTGTCAATGTATGTTCTCAATTCCCTTCTCTTCAACACTTTACGCACTTTTTTCCTAGAGAAAGCCATGTAATTATTTTTCTCATATTTAGAGTAAGTAGAAAGATGAGTTGTTATTCCTCTATGGTTTTTAAATCTTGAAAATACATGGGATAAGTTTTTTATTTTCCGAAAAAACATGATAATAATTATATTGTTATGTTTCAATTTCCACCTTATGGTTGCATGTTAGAGTATATTGAATGATAGTGTAAATTTCCTATTAAAAATAAAACAGAAAATGAAATTGATAACACTAAAATTAAAGTAATTATTTTTTATTCTATAAATGATATGTTAAAAAAACTATAGTATTCTATATTGTAAAAGTAATGTATAGAAGAAATTAATATTATATGAAAACAAGTTTAGTAGAGAAATAAATTCTGAAATGTAAATAGACAATAATGACTTTGATTATGGATTACAAAAATATTATATGTGGTTCCCCTACATATCCTCCACTAAAGAAGACTTAAGAGAGTTATATTTATCCCTTCAGTTTTATTTTATATCCATGAAATAAAAAAATAATTTCTATAAATTTTAATAGAAAACAGGAGTTGAATAGTTCCTTGATTTGGAATACAGAATGAAATGAACCAATTAAGATGTGTAATGAAAGAGATTGTATCCCTTTCATAAGAACCATTAAAAGGATATCTCAACTATCATTAAAATATAATAAAATTAATGATGTTAAAATATTGGTATGATATAATAGAACTAGATCCATGGGGTTATAAATTTAAAGTACAAAGGCTCAATAAAATATGAATATAGAGATTATAATGAAATAACTATAAAAGAATATTGTTTGAACATTGTTATTTTAAATAAATTTTTTTCTTATTAATAGTTAGTAGATGTTCCCAATTACCACTAATGATTATCCACTTTATATTCATTGGAAATGAATGAGAAACAATGGAACATTTATTCTTTTTAATGATATTTGAGGAATCAATGAATATTGAAGATTGGGAAGTGTTGCATTGGATTTATGAATTTTTTGGGATAATTATACATGCCTCCCAAGATCAATATTTATAGACATAAAGGGTGATGATTTGTTCCAAGGTTTATCATGTTGATTAATGAGTTGAAAATAGCTATTTTTTAAATAGTAAATACTGCTTGGAATGTTCTATAATGGAACCACCAGCTAGCCACTTGATTCCATCGTCTTGTCATCGTGTAATGAAACATACCTAAATTTCTTGAACTATATTGGCTAGTTGGTACAACTCCAGTATTTATATAGTGTTATGAAACATTTTATGATTTATTTTATATATTCTAATATCATTTTATTTCACTCATATCAGTTGGATGATTCTATAGTGTTGTGTTAGAATAAAAACAATTCCTTTATACTCACCTGGAGCACAACATAGGCTGGTATTCTTCCTATCACATTAACTAAATAAAAATAGTAAAAACACATGAAACAATTTAGAAAATCATAGGTGTGATTAAGATCATGAAAGACATTGAGATTCAATAATCCCATATTTTTTATTACCTCAAACACTTGATATAAAAAATCAATCGAAGGAATATTAAAAAATAGAAGGAAAGGAGTTACCAAATTTAATGAAACCAATTCTACTTATTTAAATAAAATTTATAGCACATTGAGATACAATGATTCAATATTTCCATTGATGTATGAATATTTGAATCAAATTTCCCTCTCTTGATGAAACAATAATTCAATGAGTAGATAATCGTTCATATTTTTCATCTTTTCTAAAAACTAATCCCTCTTTTTATAATAAAAAATAAATATATAATTATATATCGTTTGATAAATTATATAATAAAAAATGAAAAAATTTATAGAAATTTATTGAAATTATTTTCTGAAAACCTTTATATTTAATATGAATAAAGTTATTCAACTCCACCTTAAGAAATTTATGTCTTATTAATTTAAGGTATTTTTTAAACTATCATGATATAAAAGATAAATATAGATATAAAAATTTCTCTCTAAAAGGCATGAAAATATTAGAATTTAATTTCATGCAAAAAATAATACAATAAATGAAAAACAATGATTTATAATAAATAATTTTTAAGATAAAATTCTTAGAAACATGTACGAATACATTCAAATTATTATAATGTATTTTAAATGAATTAAAAGATTATTCCATGAGATAGAATTTTTAAAAATATATTTATGGTTTGAATAATTTCCTAATACAACATGGAAGAAAAAATATAAAAAAACAATTCTTAGATATGGGATTAAAAAATCATTAAAACAACACCCCCTGTATAAAGAAACATATAATATAAAATAATATAATTCCTTAGTTTTAAAACAATTAAAACTCCATGGATTTCCCTTTTCAAAACAAACTAATTTAGATTAATATCATCCATTTTTATCCTTTATTGTATATCCACCAAATAAACTAAAAATTATGCTCAATATTGTATCCCTATATCATAGTAATCAAGAGTGAATTTTAGTACCCTGGTTTTTTGTATAGTAATGTTGTCACTAAATAAATTTCCTATTGAAATAAATGATGGTCCAAAAATACTGATTGTATATATTTAGAGACCTAAAAATTGTTATATTTTTATATACTATTATAATAAATATGAGAAATTTTAGAATTTTCATATCATTCATTCCTTTAATGTGACTCATATATCATACAACCAAAATTTCTATAATATTTTAAAAAAAGATTTTGAGAAATCCCTTTTAATTTTTTTTATATTTAAAAAATATAGTAACAATTTTAAAACCAAAACCATTATTATTTATTTCAATACACTAATAACCAAGGGCCATGTTGTAATTTTTTTCCTTTGGTGAACTTTTAAGGAGATATTTTAAGATGCTTAATTTTATATTTTAGACCCTCAACATCCATTTGATCATCTAATTAAAAAAAATATTTTCCTTAAGAATTTATATATTTTTATTTAAAAATCTGAATTTCCTCATTAAGAAATTTTTAATTTTTGTTTCTAGGATAATTAAATTTTGAAATTATTTTATAAAAATATTATAAATTTTATTTTGTTGATAATACGAGAAAGAAGAATTTGATGAATGTTTGAAAGAGGAGGAATGATATGGAAAGTGTTAAGTAAGATAACTAACAACATAATATTTTTTGAGATGTTCCATAAGTTATTTAAGACATATATCAGTTGAGGAAATTGATTCCATTGGGTCATAACTAGAACTTCTTGTAAAAAATGATGAAATTTATTACCTATAATATTTTCTTTTATGATATTTTATAGATTGAGAATTGTTTTCTAATATTCCCCTTTTGGTGTAATTCATATCAAGTCATAATCATAGAATTAATTTGATCATTCCTTTTTCCATATAAAGATTTTTTCTTCATCATTAAAATTATTCACCATTTTGAAAAGTTGGTTAATTTGACCATCATAAACTATTTCAATTCTAGGATTTTCATCATCATTTATTTTATTAAAATCTAGGCTCTTCTTAGTTTACCCAGTTTCCATTTCTTCTATTACCACTTTTAATTTCATGTAAATTTCAAATATCTTGAATGATCTGATAATATGTTTTTCACATATTCTTCATGACCTTGGCTACTTGGATTTATAAACCATTGGGATCCCATGAACATCTAAAACCTCAATGAATTTTATTCATGAGTTTTTTCCTAATATAAATAAACTCTAAGACACTTTAAACCATTTTAATGTTAGTAAACTGTGTAAACATGATGGTAATGAATTCATTAGGATACATATAAAAAATTTTAAATCCTATAAAAACTATTAAATCCTTGTATCATTAACTTTATTAGTTCCTTCATGTATGACCACATTGTAAATTGGGAATTTCGTAGGTAGTTTTTCATATATAAATTCGATAAAATTCATTTCAGCGAAGTCTAATAAGAAGAGAAATAATGTATTTTAAATTCATATCCAATGAATTAATATCTTAAGAAGTCCATTTATCTTCCATTTCATTAGTAGGAATGTATTCATCCATAAACATTTTTCGGAAATGATAAAGAATGCTTCTAAAAATAGTTTACATTCAATTTTTTAAATAAGGTTAATTCATGCCATTAAAAATAAGATCATGCTAATAAGATGACATCAGAAATAGTTTTAAAATTTAAATTGATTTGAGATTATAAAATAAAAATAAATTATTTTAAAAAAAGGATTTTTTGAAATAAATACAAAAATCTCCTTTTATACCAATTGTTAGTCATGTTATATAGAATATGGTTGGGTGAATTTAAATTTAAAAATTAAAATGATAAATAAAAAGGAATTTAAAATGAATTTTATTTGATTAAATGATATCAATAATACGGTAAAACCATTCAAGAATTTGACAGTATCAAATTGAAGCATAAAAATATCAAAATAACGTGAAAATAGTAATAGGAGAAAATTAAAAAAAATAAATGGTAAAGGAAAACATTGATAAATATATTCAGTTATAGGACACAAGGTTCCTATGTGTCTCCTCAAATAAATAATGATTTAAAGATTTATATTAATCCACTTTGATTTTTCATGAATCGAATTACCAAAATTAGAAATAAACATTATTTTATGGGAAATGAGGATCCAATAGTGTCATACATTTTAATAGGTAATTAAATAACCAAAGATCCCATAGTATTCATATAAATCCAAAATCTAAAATACCCATTTCTTGTGACTAAAAAAATAAATAAAAAAATTAAACGATAGAAGAATAAAATATATGGATTTTCTTTAGGCATTCCCATTACAATGTTATCTCAACCCTCACTACATTAAAAGAATATGAAAAAAGTTGTTAGAAAGAGAAGATACAATGAATAGAGAGATAAGTGGTTAAAATGAATGTAAAAAAGGCACAAGTTAAGATTAATAAATAAATAATATAGAAAGTAATATCAAATAATATTATTGTAGCATCATTACTATCGATGAATTCCAAGCCATAAAATGGTGCTTGTTGATGTTATCAATATCTATGGGTTATTGAGGACTTGAAGTTATAGGGAAAAAGTTGTGAAAAATAGGAACAATGATTCTCTTTTATTATCGTAATAAATCCTTGATTATCTATGATTGTAATGAATCTCATTGTGTTTTTTATTTATGGGATGATTTTTTATAAAAAATAGGCCTTAAAAATTACATAATCTAGTTATCTCAACTGGAATACACTTATTAGATTTCAAAATATAATTTTTTCTTACAGTTTTAATGAATTAAGAAATAAATCATAAATGAAGACCCATTATAATACAAATTTGATTATTATAAAACAATATTCATTTTTTATAAAACAAATATTTTTAATATAAAATGAATTCTTCTCATGAAAAAATCATTACAACATTTTCCATGGATTATTTTCTCGTATCCATCCTTAAAACAATGTGATAAAACAGTCTAAAACATGAGAGGAGCTGAAAACCACAATAAGGGACATAAAACGAAGGAAAGAAATCGTTAGTCCATGAAAACATATAAACTTTTGTAAAAAGTTTCACAAAGACATTCTTCTCACCCATAAATAATCGTATACTCACATTGTGAAAATATGAGATTTCCATAAAAAATATATAACATAAATAAAAATTTAGCTAACTAAGGTAATTGCATACTTACTATTGTTACCCTTATGACTAACATATGATTTTTAACCATCATTCCTACCTTAAAATGTGACCCACATGGCTACCTTACAATGTTACCCCATGGCTACCTTATGGTGGAACCATCATAGTTACAATTTGAGTAACTATACAGTGGACCTACAATATAAACATACCCAATGCATTGGAGGGAGATATAGGTCCCACCCTTCATCCTAAAAAATTCCCAACAACTAGAAAATAATTATAAAACATTAATAATTTATCATAAAAACAATTCTTTTTAAATTTGTAAGAATTGAAATTTAAAACAATATAAAAAAAGTCATTTACCATTGCTTTGTATTAACTCAGACATGTTAAAAACTCTTTTATAATTGTTAATGTGTGTTATTATTTTATTATATAACTATACAATGTTTATAATACATATATAATCATATCATAACAATATTCCACCCATCTATTTATATTTTTTTTTCTATCATGTCATGTGGATTCTTTTCATAGTGTTCATTGATGGTTCATTATGGATTCTATTGTAGAAAGGATGAAAAACTACAGAAGTGGAATTAAATGGTATTAATATGTTACGATTATTTTAAATGAAATAATATTTCTTTTTTATATGAGGATGATTCATTAGATAAATCATTAATAAAAATGATTAATTTTTTTTTGGTTTTTTAACAACCATCATGAACATATATCATTTTATTTTATTTCACATTTATATTTTGGTTGAAAAACATTATGTAAAAAATAAAATATTTTATTTTATCTGTTATAAAAATAATATTTGATTTATCACCAACCTTGATGTCGGTAATTGAAAAATAATGTGTATCATCCATAATGGTCATAAATTGACACACCGAAAACGATGTTCTCATTTTTAGAATAAAAGGAAGAGGAGAATAATTTTGATTAAAATTTCTTCCATAAATATCATAAAATTTTATTATATATTGGATACTAGAGTTTTCATGTCACATCAATAAGGGTAGGTGAAGATATAATAAGAAAATAAAAGAAATTTAAAGGAAAATTAATGAAAATGAAAGAGGGTTTTACTTCATGAATTATTATCTTTGAGAACCTATTTATGGCATGTGGTTTTGGCCTTTGGTGAGTCCACAAGGTCATGGAAATGTGAGATATTAATGGTAATGGAATTTTATATGAATTGAACAATCTACAAGGATTTTTTGTGTAAGGAGAATAGGTGGTGAGGGGTGGTATTTATAGTGGATGAGAGGAGTATTTTATTTGATTATTTTATTTATTATTTTAGTATTTTGTTTCAAGACGTGAACATTTAGATCGTTGTAAATAAAAATATTAATGTAATTATGAATATTTCGATATTATTGGATCATATCTGTTATTAACCATATCTAACACAATAGTTTATGTATTTCTCAAATATTGTAAATTACCATATTTCCATATTTAAAAAATATTCATCTACTTTCAAAAAATCCTGAAAATTTACCATAACCATTTTTTAACATACATTATTAAAAAATAACCTTTATTTGATGAAAATAATTTTCTACATATGAGGGATTAATTTTTAATTAAAATCATAATTAATTCAAAAAATACTAATTTTAAATCTATAATTAATTTTACAGCACATTAAAAAATTCAATAAGGGTTCCTAACATTATCTTATATTCATAAGAAAATAAAATATTAATTTATTAATATATTTTAAGAAAATAATTTTTATTTTAAAATTGTAAATTTATTATAAAATTATAATTATTCTTTTTTGGTTCAAAAATACTGCAACACAAAATTTATCACTTTCAAAACATTTTTTACTTATTCCACGATATAAATATATCATATTTTCACTGTTTAGTTAAATTAATTTTATTTATAAAGTCATTGGTGAGGTTACAATTATATGATTATAGATTTCTTAATTTTTATAAATTCCATATATTTCATTATAAATTCAAATTGAATTTAACTATTTAATTCCAAAATAAAAATAATATTTTGTATTTACCTAGGTTGTTACGTTCACCCAACCTTTAATAAATGTCATCCTCATAATTTTTTTTCACTTATTAAATAATTGATAATATCATCCCTCATATCATTTTCATTTTCCCATGTTTTTTCTTTTACCATGTGGTTTCTCCCAAAAAACCATAACCTGGTGAATTACCTTATTCATCAATATTTACTCTCTATGATCAAGAAATATAAAAATGATTCTCTTTATACTATAGGTTCTCTTCTAGTCGAAGTACTTATGGGATCAAAATTTGAGATGAATCTGTAACATAAATTCTTAAAATTGAAACATGAAAAATATTGTTTGCCTGAGATAAAATCATAGGAAAAACTATTTGGTATTCTATTACTCCCACATTCTATGAGATTTAAATAGGTCCAATAAACAGTGGAATTATCCTTTCGTTCTTACAAAATCACATAACACTTTTCCAAGGAGAGATTTTAAGGAAAACCTGATCACCTACCTTGAATGATATGTCTTTCCTCCTATTATCTTCCTTAACTTTTCTACATACTCTGAGTTTTCCTCATGTGTTGTGATATTATCTTCACATTATTATCCACCACCTCTACTAAATCTGGTCCCATTATCTACCTTTCCCCCAATTCATCCCAAAATGAAAATATTTTACACCACATTCCATATAATGTCTAATAAGGTGTCATCTATATACTTGAATATAAAATGTTATTATGGGAATACTCAACTAAAGAAATATGTTGATCCAAACATCCATGTTATTCCACTAAACAATCTCAAAGAATATCTTTTAATGTTTGAATAGTTTTCTCTGACTATCTATCATATTTAGGATTAAAAGTAGCTCTGAAATTTAATTTAGTTCCCAATGAATTCTCGAGACCATTCCAAAAGTTAAAAGTGATCACAAGATCATCTTCAGATACAATGGAGATATTAAATCCATGTAACCTAATAATCTCTTATGGGTATATTGAATAAATATGGTCTAGTGAAAGAGTGTCTCAAATAGGAAGGTGCTGTAAATATTTAGCCATATAGTCAATAGTATCCCAAATCACATTAATACCTTGATAATTATTTGGTAGTCCCACCAATAATTCTATGGATATATTGTCCCATTTCCACTAGGGAACAATAAAAGTCTGAGACACCCCATTTGATAGTTTTCTCTCAACTATAACCTATTGAAAATTTAAAATTTCATGCAATAATTAGTAATTTATATTTTCATTCCATACCACCAGTAATAATCTTGAATGTCTCTATAACTCATGGTCTTCATTTTATGCATTCTTAATTCATTATGTGAGAGAGTACTACACTAACTCATTGTTGGCATCGAAATTCATGAAACTTGAGACATAAACAAAGTCATGGCTGGTTCAATGTAAATAAAAACTCAAAATTTCATTAAAATCCATAAAAACTATTCCAATTGTCCTAGTTCATGAAGAATTTTGTAGGGTCATCCTGCCTCTATGAATGCGAGTGTCCGCGACAAACCCTCTATAAGCTTGAAAAATCCTAATGACTTTGTGGTGTCACATTATATCTATGTCATACTCCACGACGACCACCTCAACGATCCCCTGTGCGACTTGAAAATGTTCTACCTCTCTACAAAATCAGCATTTCTCCATGGCTATATATGTGTTCATCACATTAATGGACCCTCTATGAGTAAAACTGATTCTGACGCTGACCCTTTGGCTTCGCGACGTCACCTGCTCTTCTCATCACTTGAATTTTCCCTATAGAATGTTATGTGAACCTTTCCAGCCTTCATTACCTATAAATACAAGGCCCACCCCCACCCCTCACTTAAAACAATATTTACTCCACCCTATCGCCTTCCAAGATTCCATTTCTCAAGAGCATTGCGAAGTCAAAAAATGGATCACCAAAGGAACTTTGCCTCAATGAGTTGTGCATAATTTTGCTCTCTAGTTCCCCCACCTTTGGTTGTAATTCCCTCTGCGATGTCCGATGCTTTTTTCAATGGAGGGATCCCCTTCGGGGTGCTCTAGGATTTATGAAGCATTAAAACTTCACAAATTACTCTCCAAATAATGATTTATTTTCTAAAGTGAAGCTATTCCCCATTGAAAACTTCCCTTCACTAAGAGTCAGTCCTTTATAATGACCCTTTCATTTATGAAGATCATCCTCTTCGTGAATCCCCAGAGCTTCATAAAGGCCATCCTCTTGGTAAAGCACCCAAGATCCATGAATCCCCTCTTGGAAAGATATCCTTCATTGTAATCCTCTCTCTCATTTGTCCCTCTAGGCATGTACATAGTGATTTCAAGGTTCCCAGAGTGTTACATCATGTTGTGTTTCCCTGTCATGTACTTATTCATATAGACATGCTAACATCGGTTGATTCATCTCATATACACTCTAACATGGACCCCTCCCCACCAATGGATCACTCTAAAACCCCGTTAATAAATGGCCTGGCTTGTGCCTTTCCTTCCCAATGTGTGGTTTGGTGCAATTTATGTAAGTCCTAGGGGTGAGGAGTGAGTCCCCGTCCTTTTAGATGTAGGATTAATAAATTTCCAAGAAACCTCATATCCTCAACAAAAGACAATAAACTATGATCATAGCATGAGTGAAAAGCCTCAGATGACCGTGAAGATGATGGAGACCAGTTCCATCTCACTCCTCCACTCCCACTGTTCTTTTTTAGCATGTGCGCCCCAAGAAACCCTTGTTTAAGCCATAACAATCCATGATATGGTCCTCCATGTATGGTGGTCATATCCTTCTCATACGTATACACCCGTAATAGAGTGTCCCTCTCAGAGTAAGACCTTGTTTCCTCTTTAGGCCACAAACCTCGTGTAACTCTCACAATATCCCTCATAGGAGAACCTTTTATCAGGTGATCTTTAGGTCTATTATTGCCTCTTTTTTCGCGTAATGATCATGAGACATGTGGTCTAGGAGTTTGAATCGACCATGAAATACTTTTTTGGTCCACCAATCACATGTAATACCTACACCCTACATTACCAAACTATATGGACTTTGATCCTTACCCTATCCAGGAAAGGTATGTAGGAAGACTCCCCAAGGTTCAAGCCCATCACCCATTAGTCTCGACCACTTCGCGTCTGTTTACCCTCATCCTTCATGATGTAAAATTGTATTCCCCTTTCATCATGCATGACGTTAAACTGTATAATTTCGAATGGCATGGGCTCTGATCCCTTCCTCCTAGTCAGGGTATGTAAGAAGCCTCCTTGAGGGTCAACCCCAAAAACTTATAAACTACAGTGTACCCTTTTTTGGGACCCACATCCTTGGTCCACCCCTTGGTGGTGTCAGACTAGTTCCTAGGTCATATCAGTATGTAAGTACCACACTCAATCCATACTCCCCCAACCAAGAGTTTCCCTCTAACAATTGGTTGTCAAATACACGTAATCCCTATAATGTATTTGGGTTGTTGTTTATTTTCTACACCCCAATTCTGTTCCCCATTCCTAAACTACATTGACATTGATCATTGACCCTTTTGAGAAAGGTACATAGGAAGCCGCTTGGAGGTTCAATCCCATCACCCACGCGTCATCCATGTCTCTCCCTTGAGCCTTTGTGTATCAGGAAGTTTATGCTTTAACCCGTTGGTTCCATTTCCTTCAGGTCCCCATCCACAAATCCATTCTCTCAAGTCACCTCTTCAGGTGACTCATCACCCCATTCTAGAACTACATAGACTTTTAGTTTTTACTACTGGGATACATAAGAGACATCCCTGATGTTAAAACCCAATTTTTTCACCTTCATACAGGTTCTTGGTTACATCCCCATTCATTCCACCCTTCTATGAATTATCCATATCCATCCATATTACACCAGAACCACAAAATCCATGTGAAATCATTCCATCCATACTGGTGAATGACCATGTGTAATCCCCATTCATATCACTACATAGGGTAGCACCCAGGAAGTTAACCATGATTAATCCCCAGCATATCTCTAGGTCATTTTCCTTTGTGTACACCCTGATTTCTTGCCTCATCCATTTAAAATACATGGGTCTTGATCCCTAACTTCTAAATAGGGTATGTAGGAAGCCTCTTTGAGGTTAAATCCCATCCAATGGTAATCCATGGTTTCCCCTTTATTGGGACCCACAATCATTTGATCCTCCATTTTTGGTTCCCAAATCATCCTTCACAGTGTGAAACCTTCCCCTTTCCGGTACACACCATCCTGGGCCAATCATAATTGGGCATTATGACCCATCCATCTAGTAAACATTAAATGTTCTCCCTATAAGGGATGTACCAATTTAAACAACTCCCATTAGTGTTATGATCAGTTTGATCTATCTTTTCTATACGTTAAACTCACGGCATACCCCATTTTAAACATGGAAAGCCGAGGAAATCCTCAGAGACATGCCTCTAGCATACAATTCCCTGAATTCTGTGTGGGATGCCTCTGCCATCTACACCATTAAAAATCCCTATAATAAAGGAAAATCCAGGTGTACCAGTGTTCCATCATCTAAACATGCCAACAATTCTAAACATGACTACTCCATTTACTAAAGGATTCTTCTCTGACCTGACCAATTTGGAATGTTCAGACTAAAGTAGCGTAAGGAACCAGAATTAAAAATGACATAACACTAGGGATAGTTTCATGAACATTGTCTTAATATTTAAGGGATACCTGGACTAGGTGAAGAATTATGAGGAGGAATCCATGGATAGAGACACCAACAAACTATCATCACTTTTTGATAAAGGAGAAAACATCTCTGAAGAAGTGATGAATGCCACTCGCCTTTAGAAAATGGGAATGTAGGGAAACTATCATCGCATCCTCACAAACTATGCACACCATAGAGAAAGCATCAGCAATAGAAATAGTGAACCCAATGTAAAATTATTATCCTCGATATTGGGATTATTAGCATTAAGGGAATCAACAGATGAGCGTGTCCCCAGATCCAGCTATCCGGTGATAGGTCCCACCAAGAAAATACTGGGCATGGTATGAAACTTTATAGGATTTGGAGTAGTTAATAGTTATGTATCCTAGACTCTAATATTGTCAGTGTGGATCTTCTTATCTATCTATAGAAGACAGAATGGAACTAAGGCATTGGGAATTTATTTCCTACTGTATATACAGAAGGCAGAATCATCCAACTTTTTAGGACTTAAGCTACAGTTAAAGGAAACCAATCACCTCCCACCATTACATGTAGGGGAAGGGTCTGGGGAAATACAGATGTGGTAAACATGCATGGCTCCACCTCTACCATGACATCATCCACTACAACAACTAACAGGAACCCAAACCCATATCACCTTATGAAATTGTCCAAATGAGGGTATTTGACATTGTTATCGATCGATAAAAATAAGTATATGTCATTCTGAAAAGGGATAAGGCCCATTTAGATATGGAGGCCTTAGTTCGACACCATTTACACCACCCCCAAGGTCTTTATTGGGAGCCAATACTCTTCAATCCAATCATAAATCATTTTGGGATCCTCTCTCCAGAATAGTCTTATGACTCACTCCCTTACACTGACAAGGTAAGGGGTTTCCTAGTCCTCATGACTGTGACTTATGTCATGGATCTACTAAGGAGGGAACCCTCCTGGCCACAAAAATACCGCCAACTAGTTCCAAAGATTGAGGAGAAGGTGATTCATAGCCCTGCATAGCCATCCCTCGCTCTACTAACTCAACATAAACACCAAGAGAAATCTTAGGAGGATGCCCGCAAAGGGAAATCATCTTCTTCAACGTCAAGGACTGGAGCTACCACTGACGTGTTCTATCACATCCATGTTAATATAAAACAAGGTCACCTCTATGCTCGATTAGGATTGATGCCTCAACCAACCTATCGGATGGCAGAGATGACTCTCTAGATCACCAGTTCAAGTAGCATCCATCACGGTCTAGCCCACAATGATGAGATTTAGTACGAAGGTTCTCCCTATACCATCATTTACCTATGTAGATGTCCACCCCACTTCCACATTTTTCATAGAGCTCCTCCCCATGCCTCTATTACCAGTTACAATAGAGGTCCTCCTCATATTCACGATCCTAGGTATACAATTTTCCCCATATTTCAGGTCATCAATGTGAAGATCCTCCACATATCATCACCAACTCAAGCAGGGGACTTCCCCATAGAGACACTCAACCGAGTGAAGGTCCTGCCCACCCTATCACCCCACAATATAGATGTCCTCCCTATATTCCATTCGACATTTTTTTCAGGTGCTCTCTACACCCCGGCTCATCCAAGCTGAGGTACTCCCCACTCCAATACCAACCCACAAAGAATTATTTCTTGTGTTGAAGATCTACCCTACCCTGAATAACCATCTTTTTATAGGAATGTGGATCGTAACCACAAAAGGAAAATCCATGAGGAACCTCGGATCATGGTCACACCCGTCCACTTTTCAGACTCTGAAGAGGAGTGTGGCCCGATGATGGACCCACCCCCCTGATCCTTTATGTGAGGGTCTGGGGAAAGAACTCGACGTATCAGTTTTTTTCTTTTAGAAAGGTAGATGCAGTAGATCCTTGAATCCCTTCATAGATACATATAGGAGTATGAGTATCTGGATCATTCCTAGGGTCTTCCTATTAAATCCTCTCTGTCATCGCCAGTATCATTCTCTACTTAGACAAGAGAGAAGAGAGAATTATTATAGAGACCATTTGATGAATAGAAATAGCCAGATTCACTGCCCATGACTGCCATTGGAACAATAATCATTGCTTTGTACCCCATCCTAGAGGGATGTTGTGATACAACTTGTGCATTCCTTAGAAGACAACCCAATATGCAGTGTATTGTCGGTTTTTGCACCATAATCCACATCGACTACTCTACCACTTCCATGGTCCCCATCAGTGTCACTAATGGTCACTCAACCGCCCCCAATAAATGAATGGGCAAACAAAGGGCCAAATCCTTATTCTGAGATGAGAAATTTTTGGGGCATTCTCTCATCAGACTATCTCCATGAGATGTTCTGGAAAATTACAACTACATGTTTTAATATTCCGGATTCCCTCTTCGAGGATGTGGTCTTTTACTTCTTTTAAACCATAGGGATGATTCACATCCATCTCCTTCATTGATAGTTTTCTTACCCAAAAAGCTGGGAACACTTCAATGACATTAGCCAGCAGTGCCTCCTAGTTGAGTTGGTCGCACTCCCTATTTCTCAGCACCCTGCATCACCTAGTTATCATTGGACTCTCAAACAATGATGCATTTAGAGATTTATTGTTCTCCATATATTTATTTAGGAGGCTTCCCCACATGTCTAGATCCATGGTTTTGGGATGTATGCATCCCTCCATTTCATTCATATCCTGCACCAACCTAGTTCAGCTGGTGACATCTAATATATTCCTTCAGGTATCTCAACTATAATCATGGCCAATCCAAAGTTATTCCCATAAGGGGGAATTGACATAGGTTTTGGGGAAATGGATATCTCACTAGGGTATCACAACACTTAGTAGACCCTGCAGGTGTATACACTCTCTAATAAAGATAGTCTCTTGGCCTTCCAGACCCTTTCGAGTCATTAACTCTCGGTAGAGATCATAGTAAGTGTAGAGCACACGTTAGGACAATCAAGACCTATGACCCATCTAATTCAGTTCAGAATATAGAAGTGGATCCTGAAAATTCCATGCTACGTCAACCACTCATAGAATAGAGAATTATTATCAATGAGATCCTCGTTGAGAGCATCGTAGAATGGTGACTAGATTACAGTGATCCCTGGTTTGATCCCAAACATCCTCCGCTAGGGCAGGAGGTATAGCTACAACTCCACCAAGTGAATTTCCAATACGTGGTCTTGATAACCAAGCCCATATAGATAGGTTATAAGCCAGTGTTTATAGTAAAATAACCCCATATAAATCACTTAATCCACAAAATATTTCTGATTATCATCTTCAAGACACAACTCAGGTTCCACTGGCTACTCTGCAGGTTCCAACGGTTGTTCCACAATTTCCTCCAACGGACCCTCGGGTCATTCCATGGGTTGCTCCACGTGCCGCTTAGCCAGTTTACCATATTAAAAAACCTTTAAAGGATCTATTAGTTAGGAATCATTTCTAAGATAGGAATCCTATTCATGATGATATAATGGATGAAAAGAAGGAGACTTTTAAAAGAAGGTGTTTGGGCCCCCTTTTTTTTGACCCACTGCTCAGGCATCCCTCTAGGAGTAAACACATGTTTCCTCTTTGTTCCATTAACCACGCATAATCTCCACACCATACCTCATAGACACAAATTTTACCAAACAGTTGTAAAGTCAATCCCTCCCTAATGTTTCTCACACTGATCATGACTAACGTGGTCATAGAGTAAGAATCAACCATGAGAACCTCTTTAGGTCACCAGTTATGCGTAATCCCCATTCCCCTCATCACCGAACTATGTGGACATTGATATTTTCCCTTTTCAAGAAATGTACATAAGAAGAGTCCACAAGGTTCAGGTCCATCAGCCATCTGTCATGACCACTTCACATCGGTTCACCCACGTTCCACATGATGTTAAACCATATGCCCAATTCAGCCTTCATGACATTACACTATATGATTTCGAACTACTTGGGTTTTTATCCATACCTCCTATAAATTTTACATAGGAAACCTCCCTGAGGTTCACACCCAAACACCAGTAAACATATGTGTCCCCTTTATTGGGACCCACGTCCTTTTCCCCCTCTTGGTGGTGTTAGACTAGTTGTTGGTCCGTATCATTATATGAGTCCCACAATAAATACATAATCCTCCAACTAAAAGTGTCCCTCTTTCCTTGGGATTATAACCATGCGTAAGCCCCAACATGTCTTCAAGTTGTTATCCTTTTTGTACACCCCAACTCTCTACCCCATTAATAACTAAATGGTTTTTATCTTTGCCTATTTTGAGAAAGGTATACAGGAAGCCTATCTTGGGTTCCATCCCATCACCCAATCCTCATCCTCGGATCTCCATCAAGCCTTTGTGTCTTGTAGAGATCATTCCATAACCTATTTGTTCCAATTATTTCGGGTCACCATCCACGAATCCATTCTCATAAGTCGCGTCTCTAGTTGAATCATCACCCCATTCCACAACTTCATTGACATTGATTCCCTACCATTGGTCTTTGTGGTAAACATCCATGAGGTTTAATCCCAATATAGTCACCTTCATATAGGGTCTCAGTTCCATCCCCATTCATTCCACCCATTAACACTTCATCTATATCCATCCTAATTTCACCCAACCCACAACACCACGGTGAAGTCATTCTATACATATGGGTGGCTAACCATGTGTATGCCCCGTTCATATCACTAATCTGGGTAGAACTCAGGTAGATAACCATGCATAAGCCCTAGAATATCTCATGGTCATTTTCCATTGTTTACATCCCGATTTCATGCATCACCCTTTCAAACTATGTGGGTTTTTAACCCTTCCTTCTAAATAAGGAATGTAGGAAGCCTCTTCAGTGTTCAATAAAACACATTGGTAAACCTTGTGTCCCTTTCTTTGGGACACACCATCCTCTGATTCACCCTTTTTGGGGCCAAAATCAGCCATTACTGTGTTAAACCTTCTCCTCTGTAAGACACACCATCCTAGGTCAATCCTATTTGGGGTCCTGACCCATCTATATGGTAAACATTATAGGTTCTCCCTACTAGGTATGTGCCCAGCTGATTCACTACCATCAGTGTTTCAATTAGTATGATCTGTCTCTACTGGAAGATGAACTTGTAGCACACTTTGTAACACCCCTAGCTTCCATGGTAGACTTCTCTTTGAATAATAACATAGTGTGTGTTGTACCCAACTTCGAGTTCTAACACACCACAACCATTCAAACTAGCTGTTATGGGTAGTAATACCCACTTTTTGAAATTTTATAAATTTTTTCTTTCAAAATGGACCTTTTTTTCGATTCTGAATATAGAAATTAGCTTATGGTGAATTTTTGGTATTTTTCTGAAAACCTTCAAATATTGATGAATAGTGAAAAACACTGAGTAATATTTTAAAACTGAATTTTTATTTAAATAATTATTTATTTTAATTGAATTTATTCTTAGTTAAAAATTGATACATAATACATATATATGTTCAATGTAATTCGTTGGAGTAAGTTTATAATAATTTTAAATATATAAAAAGTTTATTGAACTTTTTACCATCTTTTACCGACCTCCTAGGAGCATTTGCAAATTGACATAAAACATAATTTTACTACTTCTGTGAGTTGAATTTCAAAAATCCAAGAGACATTGTTGATATTAGTAAGTAAAATTTGGTTCAATAAGATGAAAATAATTTTGGGTGAATAAGAACTTTTTACTTTAATTTGCCATGGTTAGAAGTAAATAGGGTAATTAAGGGTATAAATGATATTATTATTACCCAAAAACATGTCCTAATTCTATTAGATAAGTTTAATTTGACCAAAACCAACCTTAGGAATAAAATATGTTCCTTTAGGTCTAATTGGATTGGATGATCCATTTATTATTATTTTATTTAAAGACAACTTAAAAGTGTTAAAATCAATGTTTAATAACTAAAACATTTTTAATATAGGGTTACACATAAGATAAATTCGACTATAAATATTCCATAGAAAGATAAAATGATATCCTACATAATTGTAGTTTATTTATATTTTTTAGACATTAAATATTTTAGTTTTTTAATGAATCAATGATGATGTAGTAATTATCGTATTAATGAAATAATAAAATAATTGATATTATAAATATCCACATAAATTTAATTTGAGACTTTTTATGAATTACACTAATTTTCTAGGTTAATATGACATGTTAGGGTTGGATAGATGAATTTTTTTTATGTAATAATCCTGTTATGAATTTAGAAAAAACTAAATACCAAATAGTGTCTAAATTGTCATATAAGAGTTTTTAAAAAAATTATTATATTATTAATTGATATTCTGTTTATAAAATTATAAGTTTCGGCCAAAAGACTTCTATAATGATAAATGTATCTTTAATGAAAAACTTGGGGTTCACATGGAATTTTTTAGTACGTTTAGTAACCATATAATATAAAAATACAAAGAGAAACTGTAAATGTAAAACTATTTAACAAAGAGTCAAATATAAAATATACAGTTAATATAGTGACCCAAACCTATCTAAAACTGATTTTTTTAGTGGTTTTGCGACCCATCCACACCATATCCTTTAAATATTTCATTTTGGAGCCATTAGAAAGCGAAACTGATTTAAGTATAAAATAATATTTCTAGTTTTTCCTAATGTGGCCCTCACCCCTGTTATAAAAGGGCACTTTCCCTTCTCTCCAATTCACAACATTGAAGCCTTTTTGATCGGACAACCCCTGACCAAATACCCTCTAAACTGTACTTCGTTCAATTTAGAGGCCTTTATTTAGTTAAAAATCCAACATAATAAGTCCATTTGTTCAAATCAAAAGGAAGAACCCGAAGAAGAGATAAATATTTCATCACCTCTTTCATGTTCCTTTCTTCTTCCACATCCTCTTTATTTGTGGTTTCCATTTTAAAATAATAAATCCATAATCTTATATATATATGTTTATGGTATTATAAATATGTTACAACTATATTAATTATTCTATCCATCTTTTTAATGACATGTCACCAAACGTGCGTACGTACAGCTTACCGTCTCCACGTCGTAGTGTTGCTGTTATTCAATACATTATTATATTGATAGGTATACTAATGATGTGTAATTGATTTAAATAATAAATATAAAATGAAAATGATTCATTATATATGATATTACATCCATTTATATATCATTTTTAATATCAAAAGAATTATATTTTCGCTCGTGCATATGTACATATTACCATCTCCACGAAGGTGATGAGATTCATTCCCTATCGTATACATTCAAAAATAATTTTCATTAGATGAGTAAAAATATTGTTTAATGACTTAATATCATTCTGAATATGAATAATATACATCCTATCCTTAACAAACATTACTTACGTAACAAATCATATAAAGGAAAAAGAATTAGTTAACCCCCGAAACGACGATAATACCATGATATTATTAACAAAGAAATGTTAAAAGATTATATATGATATCATATTAATGTATATAATTATTTTATAACTTAATAACAATTATTTATCCATTATGAAAGAGGTTAACCGACCCTCGACTATGGAAAATTACAAGGTGAAGGTTAATTTCACAATCTCTTAATCCGAGGTTGTTTTTATGCATGCATCTACCGGGACCTCTTTATCATACACATCCATTTTCCTTACAAATGTATTTAAAAACATTTTTACTTTTTACTAGGAAAAGGGGTAAAGTAGTTTATACCCTTATTTCAAATTATAAGTATTTAAAGGAATCTTTCCATAATTTTCCAAACATGGTACTTTATGACCTTTTAAAAAAAAATTATGGTAAGAATGTTTTTTTAACTTATACGACGGGTGCGGCTATTTTCCACCATTATAACATCGTCGAAGCTTCCATTACAATCATATAAGAGTATTTTCAAAATAAATGTTTTCTTTATAATTTCTTGAATCTTAAATTATTTAAAAATATAAAGAGATGTTTCTCTAAAAAAGGTTTCGATTTCATCTATGTCAACATCCTTTGATGGATTTTAAACTTATTTGTTGTTGACTTATTATGACACAAAACATCCATATTGTATTGAAGGTTTTGTGATATTTTTGACTATGGATGTGTTATTTTTACACCATTAATGGTTTATGGATAAATTATTGACATTTTGTATGATAGTTTTAATATGAGTGTTTATGTTATGTTCAATCCTTTTCATATGAGGAATGCATTGGATATAGTAAGTAATGGCTGGAGCTGGCTGTAGCTCCTTGATGCATCAGTAGGTTTCATGAGACAAACTAGTGTCTTGTCACAAGGCCTCGACAAAATATTATTTGTAATATTGGATCAAGGGATTGACTATGTGGTTATGAATTATGGAATTATGCATTCCGTTATTATGAAAGAGGATGTTGATATTTCATGTGATTATTCGACTAGTAGAATATCCATGTAAATAAGTAAATGGCATTATATGATTTTATCATTTCCATATTCTGATGAAGTTAATGTTTAAAAGGATTTTGTTTTAGTGTTATACAATGACTTAAATATTTATACTTATTTTTGAAAGTTGCTTCTATATTGTTATCCTTACAGAGCATTTGAGCTCACCCTTTTCTATGTTTTATTTTTCCCAGGATGCGAAGAAGAATATTATGATTGATCTGTTGGGATAGTCTATGGGATCTCAGTGTTGTCTATGGAAAAAATGTTGTTGTAGTTTTCCATTTTACAATTTAATGTAAACCTTATGAATGTATCTAGTACTTCCAAGGATACTAAACTAATCGTTCTTTCTATACATGATCTTTTGTGAACATGCCAATGTTATGTAATAATGCATCGACTCTCGGTAACTATACTCGGGGCATTACACACCATGTGTTAAACATATGAAATAGAGGAAAACCTCGAGACATGACTCTAGCATACATTTCTCCACATTAGATGTGGTTTACCTTGGGATTCTGTACACTAGAGAATCCCACTGATAAAAAAAAACTAGGTGTACTAGTGTTCTATCATCGAGACACGCCAATGATGCACTATGTGATTACTCCCCTGACCGAAGGTCACTGCCCTGGCTTAGCCCCTTTGGAATTTCCAGACAGAAGTAGCGTAATTAACCAGAGTCCACAAAGACATGGCACTAGGGAGAGTTTCACGAAAAATGTCTTAATCATTATGGGATACCCAAAATAGGTGAAGAATTCTAAGGAGGAATCCAAGGAAGGAGATCTAGACATTACATCATCCACTTTTGATCAAGGAGAAATAATCTCTTAAATTGTTATGAAGGTTTCCCACCTTCGAAAAGAAGGAATGTGGTCAATCAATCAAGGAATCCTCACTGACGTTCATACCATAATGAAAGTGTAAGAAAAATACCTGAAACAACACAAATGAATTTCTTCCACCAACTACTTGCAATACAAATTTACCAAATCATAAACTAAGGGTTCATGTTCCAAATATGTCATGGTTAATGTAGATTAATTTTTTAAAATCAAGGCATCTATGACATTGTTTACTTTTCTATGATGGTAATTGATCATGAAATAATAATCCTTTTTCAGTTCCATCCATATTACCTCCCTCATGTATAATTTCTTTTGAGTAAATATATACATAAATCTTTTTCGGTCAGTATATATTTCACATTTATCTCCATATAAATGATGCCTCTAAAATTGTCAACTGAAAACCATAACTTCTAATTCCAAATCATGGGTGGGATAATATAACTCTTGAGGTTTCAGTTTCCTTGAGGCATATGAAATTACGTGATCATTCTACATGAGAAACAAACCATGTCCCATTAATGAACCATCATTGTAGATGAAAACATCACCATTTCTGGAATGCTGGGCTTAAAATGGAGCATTCGCCAATATTGTTTTCATTTCTTGAAAACCAATATATATGACTTGTATCCAAATAAACATAACCAATTTCATGGATAACCATGTTAGTAGGCTATATAACCTTACCTGGTTTTTACAAAATCATCGATAATAACCTTTTAATCCAATAAAACTACAAATATCAGTAACATGTGTAGGTCCTGTCCATTCATCAACTACTTTTTTTTAGGATCAACTCATATGAAATCGTTTTTTATATTGTTCCAATTAAAAGAAATATAATGTAACAAGAAATCATATTTTCTAAATTCCCTATATTACTTAGTTCCTTTATGTGTTTTTACAAAAAATCCTTATATGTTTTTCATGACCCTCGTAAAATTTTGAATAAAATATAATATCATTCATAAAAACAATAGTAAAATTATCCAAATATTTATAGAAGATAATATTTATAAGATTCTTAATTAAAAAAGTGGAAATTGATTCAAACCAATGAAATAAAAACAAACCCATAATTCACATATCCAGTACAAAATACTATTTTCAGAATTTCGTCTTCCGTCACATTTAACTGATGGTGCCCAGATCTCAATCCAATCTTGGTAAAATATTAATCATCTTGGATCGAATCAAAAAATTCCTAGATATGAGGAAATTAATACTTATTCTTAATAATAATTTTATTAAAAAATATATAATCAATGAATATTATCATGGAACCATATTTATTTTTAATGAACAAAAGAGGATCACCCCATGGTGATGTGATAGGATGAATGAATCCTTTTTCAAGAAACTCCTGTTACAAATTTTTTATTTATAGAAGATCAAATTTAGATAATGGGGTTTAGAAATTGGATTAGCATCGAGAATTATGTCAATAGTAAATTCAACTTCCTGATTTGGTATGACAGATGAAAACTCATCAGAAAAAAAATCCATTTATACATTTACATCTATAACATCATTAATCTGAATAGTTCCCATGTTTTCATAATTATATGGTAGATAACATTAATTTCCATCTATTAATAGTTTCATAGCTTTTAGATATGTTATCAATCGTATGGGTTGATTCTTTTATTAAAACTAAAATTCATTCCAAAAAAATATACTTCCTATCAATAATCAAACTTAACATGGTAAAAAGATATCCAATTCCTACCCAGAATAACATCAAACTCTACATTGGGTAAAAAAACCTAGTATTGAAGGTAAATTCATTCAACATACAATAATAAGAAGATTCTTTTAGTGTCCTTTTTCCTAAATATTTCCCCCTAGTATTTCTACTATTATTTCAAATTTCATTTATTGAGGTGAAAATTCTAATTTACTAGATAATAATTTTGAAATAAATGAATTTGTAGTCCTCATATCAAAAAAAAATTATGAAAATATGAGTAAATTTTTTTTATCTAATACCACTTCATTGGATGGCCCAACATTAGATGATGTAGTTGTAAATATTTTCACTACACCTTTCTTCTTATAGTTTGGCTACTTCCAATTATTCATATCTTTCTTTGGGAAGGTATTTACCTTATAACTCATTTAACCAAATTTGAAACACTTTATATTTTTTTATTAGAATTAAAAATACCCACACTAAGATCTATTTCATTGAAATCTTAGGCTATATGTCTAAATAGAACACATCATAAACACTTCATGGATTTGTTAATGAATTACACTTGATTTTTTTACCACACTCCAAACAAAATGGAAGATGGAATTTTTTACATTCAGATTTCCTTGATTGACAGTAACCCATTTATTTCCGTATATAACTGTTTTTATGATTGTTGTCAAAGTACACATGATCATCCAAAAACTCTTTTTCTACCCTCTTATCACATAAACAAGTGTCTCATAACAATTGAATTCATGGGAGGCCAAAGGCCTTTGGTATCTTGGAATCAATCAAGAGTAAAAAATGATTTATTTTACAATCAAGATCCCAAATAATATTTAGATTATACATTTCAAATTAGGTTAAGTATTATCTATACATAGAGAAATGATATTCTGCCTATTTTCTCAATTCAAGGATTATATTTTTCATCTTATGTAAAATAGAAATAGGAAAAAAAATCAAGGAAATTATTCTAAAATTCATCCCATTCTAAAAATTATTCTCCTCGTTATCTATGATATTATTTACCATTGAACACTACCGGTTGGCTTAACCATTAAAATAGTAAATAAAAATACTAACCATTTGATTGTCTAAAGACCCCATGATGTTAAATATCTTTTAAAGGGATTTAATCCGCCCTTAAAATACCATTGGATTAGAATATCCAACAAATAAAAGTGGGTGATTCCTCATAAAATGTTCCCATATCATCATGCTCTGTTGTAGTAGATTTTGTAGTTATCTTTTATGGGTATCTTTGTAATTTATAGTTCACTTCAACTGATCCATCACTATCACAAACTTCTTGGTTCAAATTATCACAATTCTGAGTTGCAGATTTAGAATACCACCATCCTCTCAATTCTTTCCTAAGTCAACATCCTAGTTTCATCAATTGAAACCATTCTAAATAGTCATATCAAAGACGAAGTAGCTTAGTAGTCATTAAATGCTATATCAATTCAATATAAATATATGATAAAAATAATTTTTATTATTCTATTGACATCATATTAACAACTATTGTTATTTAAACCATGCTGAAATACATAATATGAGGACAAGGCCATAAACATTACAAAATCTAGTTAATTGAAAAATAATAAAGTTATTACATTTCAAAATATATTTTTATCTTAATGATTTATATAATTTGATGGAAAATAATACATAAACATCCAGATGTATAAAAAGTGGATACTACTAAACCGTTTCCATTTTTATCATAACACAAATTTTTTTAATATAATATTCATTTTTGTGATGAAAAATATTCACGACATTCCCCTAGGAATATTTTCTATTATCCATACATAAAACCGTTTGAAAAAAATTTAAAAAGATGGTATGAGAAAGAAATTATCTTTAAGGGACAAAAAAATAATTAAATAAAGTTTTATTCCTTGGATACTTATAAATATCTGAAAACATTTTCACAAAGACATACTTATCACCCATAAATCATCATATTCATATATTGTGAAAATATAAGATTTCTATAAGACAAAAATAAAAATTTCTATAACATGGAGCATTAAGTAGTAATGATGGTAATCATTATTCCTACCATATGATTTTTAACCCTCATGTATAACTTATAGTGTAACCATCATGACTACATTACAATGTAACCCTCATATCCACCATATGGTTTATCCATTGTAGTTACACATCTAGTAACCATACAGTGAACCTACATAATAAACATACCCAATGAATTCAAGGGAGATATACGTCACACCATATAACATAGAAAATTAATTATAACCATAAAATAACAACAAAGCATTAATACTTTCCTCATAAAAATAATACCTTTTAATTTTGTATGAATAAGAATTTTAAAAGATGATTTTTAATGAAAATTCCATTACCTCTGGTTCAGTTATATAAATCATATTAAAACATCCAATATAATGGTATAAAGAGTGTTATTAATTTATAAAAGTCATATAATCATGTTTATACTTAATTATATGACCATATTATATAAAATATCCACCCATTTAGTAGTATTATTTTGTTATTTTCATCATTTTATGTGTGTTCTTTTCATGGTTTCCATTGGTTCATCCTTGTGGATTTTCTTATAGAATGGAATAAAAACTAAAAAATTGAAAATTAATGGTATTAATATGTTCCTAAAATTTTAAATGATACCATAAATATTTTTTTTGATTGGAGTATGAATCATTAGATAAAACATTATTGAATATTATTTAATTTACATAGGTGGATTTTAGGACCATAAAACTTATATCATCTTATTTAATATCATTTTTATATATAGCTTCCTAAACATTATATATATTATTATATTTATAATAAAATCTTATTTAACCATAATAATGTTTTAATAAACAACCTTTAAGGTGGTAAGGGAAAATGAATGTGTATCATCCACGATAGTGGTAAATCGACACATCATAGATGATGTTTTTATTTTTAGAATAAAAGGGGGAGTGGAAAGATTTTGATGATGAAATTTCACATAAACATGATATAATTATAATATATATAAGATAATTTAGTTTTCATTCCACATGGATAAGTAGAGATGAAATGATAATAAAAAAATAACATCAATTACAAGAAACATAAAATAAAATAAAAGTGGATTTTATCTCTTTAATCCTTCCCCTTGAAAAACCCATAAAGGCTCATGTTTTCTACATTCTTCTGAGAAAATAAGGATTTGGACGTGTGGAAGATTCTTGGGAATGGTATTGGGTAGAAATTAAACAAGTTACACGTTTTTGAAGTGTGAGTAGAAGAGTTGGTGATGCCTGGTATTTATTGTGGAGGAGAGGAGTGTTTTTCAGTTATTTTATTCATTACATTATGATTTCGGCTACGTACTATTAATACTTTTATAATTAGATATAAATATGTTATACTATTGATGTATATTTTGTGATTATGGTAATAGATCAACCATACATCATATATTACTCTATAATTTATGTATTTGTAAAATATCGTAAATTAAAGAATTTTATTATTCACCAAAAAATCAACTATTGTAGAAAAATCTCAAAAATTCACCTTAACAATTTATAGAAATGTATAATTAAAAAATGAACTCCAGTTTATTAAAATAAATTTTTTCATATGATAAATTTATTTTTTAATTAAAATCCTAATCTTTTCCAAAATTACATAATTTAATAATATGACTGATTTTAAAACACTTTGGAAAACTAATTAATGTCTCATAAAATTATCTAATAATCCTAATAAAGTAAAATATTAATTTATTAATCTATTTTAATAAAATAATTTTTATTTTAAATCATTTTATTAATTATAAAATTATAATTAAGCATTTATGTTTCATAAAAATACTAACACTTAATTTATCTCTTTCAAAAAATTTATTTACGTATTCCATGATATAGATATATAAAATTTTCAATTTTTATATACATGAATTGTATTTATACATTGATTTTTGAGGTCACTACTTAGGCATCCCTCTAGGAGTAAACACAAGTTTCCTCTTTGTTCTGTTAACCATGCATAATCTCCACACCATACCTCACAGACACAACTTTTACCAAACGATTGTAATGTCTATCCCTCCCTATTGTTTCTCACACTGATCATGACCGACGTGGTCATAGAGTAAGCATCATCCATGAGAACCTCTTTAGGTCACCAGTCATGCGTAATCCCCATTCCCCTCATCACCGAACTATGTGGACATTGATCTTTTCCCTTTTCATGAAATGTACATAAGAAGGGTCGATGATGTTCAGATCCATCAGCCATCTGTCCTGAACACTTCACATCAGTTAACCCACGTTCCACATGATGTTAAAATATATGCCCACTTCATCATTCATGATATTACACTATATTATTTCGAACTACATGGGCTTTTATCCGTACCTCCTAGAAATGTTACATAGGAAACCTCCCTGAGGTTCACACCAAAACACCAGTAAACATATGTGTCCCCTTTATTGGGACCCACGTCCTTTTCCCCCTCTTGGTGGTGTTAGACTAGTTGTTGGTCCGTATCATTATATAAGTCCCACAATAAATACATACTCCTCTAACTAAAAGTGTCCCTCTTTCCTTGGGATTCTAACCATGCGTAAGCCCCAACATGTCTTCAGGTTGTTATCCTTTTTGTACACCCCAACTCTCTACCCCATTAATAACTAAATGGACTTTATCTTTGCCTATTTTGAGAAAGGTATACAGGAAGCCTATCTTGGGTTCCATACCATCACCCAATCCTCATCCTAGGATCTCCATCAAGCCTTTGTGTCTTGTAGAGATCATTCCATAACCTATTTGTTCCAATTCATTCGGGTCACCATCCACGAATCCATTCTCACAAGTCGCATCTCCAGTTGACTCATCACCCCATTCCACAACTTCATTGACATTGATTCCCTACCATTGGGCTTTGTGGTAAACATCCATGAGGTTTAATCCCAATATAGTCACCTTCATATAGGGTCTCAGTTCCATCCCCATTCATTACACCCATTAACACTTCATCTATATCCATCCTAATTTCACCCAACCCACAACACCACGGTGAAGTCATTCTACACATATGGGTGGCTAACCATGTGTATGCCCCGTTCATATCACTAATCTGGGTAGAACTAAGGTAGATAACCATGCAGAAGCCCTAGAATATCTCATGGTCATTTTCCTTTGTTTACATCCCGATTTCATGCATCACCCTTTCGAACTATGTGGGTTTTTAACCCTTCCTTCTCAATAAGGAATGTAGGAAGCCTCTTCCGCGTTCAATAAAACCCATTGGTAAACATTGTGTCCCTTTCTTTGGGACACACCATCCTCTGATTCACCCTTTTTGGTGCCAAAATCAGCCATTACTGTGTTAAACCTTCTCCTCTGTAAGACACACCATCCTGGGTCCATCCTATTTGGGGTCCTGGACCATCTATATGGTAAACATTATAGGTTCTCCCTACTAGGTATGTGCCCAGCTGATTCACTACCATCAGTGTTTCAATTAGTATGATCTGTCTCTACTAGACGATGAACTTGTAGCACACTTTGTAACACCCCTAGCTTCCATGGTAGACTTCTCTTTGATTAATACCATAGTGTGTGTTGTACCCAACTTCGAGTTCTAACACACCACAACCATTCAAACTAGCTGTTATGGGTAGTAATACCCACTTTTTGAAATTTTATAAATTTTTTCTTTCAAAATGGACCTTTTTTTCGATTCTGAATATAGAAATTAGCTTATGGTGAATTTTTGGTATTTTTCTGAAAACCTTCAAATATTGATGAATAGTGAAAAACACTGAGTAATATTTTAAAACTGAATTTTTATTTAAATAATTATTTAATTTAATTGAATTTATTCTTAGGTAAAAATTGATACATAATACATATATATGTTCAATGTAATTCATTGGAGTATGTTTATAATAATTTTAAATATATAAAAAGTTTATTGAACTTTTTAACATCTTTTACCGACCTCCTAGGAGCATTTGCAAATTTACATAAAACATAATTTTACTGCTTCTGTGAGTTGAATTTCAAAAATCCAAGAGACATTGTTGATATTAGTAAGTAAAATTTAGTTCAATAAGATGAAAATAATTTTGGGTGAATAAGAAATTTTTACTTTAATTTTCCATGGTTAGAAGTAAATAGGGTAATTAAGGGTATAAATGATATTATTATTACCCAAAAACATGTCCTAATTCTATTAGATAAGTTTAATTTGACCAAAAACAACCTTAGGAATAAAATATGGTCCTTTAGGTCTAACTGGATTGGATTACCCATTTATTATTATTTTATTTAAAGATGACTTAAAAGTGTTAAAATCAATGTTTAATAACTAAAACATTTTTAATATTGGGTTACACATAAGATAAATTCGACTATAAATATTCCATAGAAAGATAAAATGATATCCTACATAATTATTGTTTATTTATATTTTTTAGACATTAAATATTTTAGTTTTTTAATGAATCAATGATGATGTAGTAATTATCGTATTAATGAAATAATAAAATAATTGATATTATAAATATCCACATAAATTTAATTTGAGACTTTTTATGAATTACACTAATTTTCTAGGTTAATATGACATGTTATGGTTGGATAGATGAATTTTTTTCGATGTAATAATTCTGTTATAAATTTAGAAAAAACTAAATACCAAATAGTGTCTAAATTGTCATAAAAGAGTTTTTAAAAAAATTATTATATTATTAATTGATATTCTGTTTCTAAAATTATATGTTTCGGCCAAAAGACTTCTATAATGATAATTGTATCTTTAATGAAAAACTTGGGGTTCACATGGAATTTTTTAGTAGGTTTAGTAACCATATAATATAAAAATACAAAGAGAAACTGTAAATGTAAAACTATTTAACAAAGAGTTAAATATAAAATATACAGTTAATATAGTGACCCAAACCTATCCAAAACTGATTTTTTTAGTGGTTTTGAGACCCATCCACACCATATCCTTTAAATATTTCATTTTGGATCCATTAGAAAGTGAAACTGATTTAATTATAAAATAATATTTCTAGTTTTTCGTAAGGTGGCCCTCACCCCTGTTATAAAAGGGCACTTTCCCTTCTCTCCATTTCACAACATTGAAGCCTTTTTAATCGGACAACCCCTGACCAAATACCCCTTAAACTGTACTCCGTTCAATTTAGAGGCCTTTATTTAGTTAAAAATCCAACAGAATAAGTCCATTTGTTCAAATCAAAAGGAATAACCCGAAGAAGATATAAATATTTCATCACCTCTTTCATGTTCTTTTATTCTTCCACATCCTCTTTATTTGTGGTTTCCATTTTAAAATAATAAATCCAGAATCTTATATATATATGTTTATGGTATTATAAATATGTTACAACTATATTAATTATTCTATCCATCTTTTTAATGACATGTCACCAAACGTGCGTACGTACAGCTTACCGTCTCCACGTCGTAGTGTTGCTGTTATTCAATACATTATTATATTGATAGGTATACTAATGATGTGTAATTGATTTAAATAATAAATATAAAATTAAAATGATTCATTATATATGATATTCCATCAATTTATATATCATTTTTAATATCAAAAGAATGATATTGTCGCTCGTGCGTATGTACAGATTACCATCTCCACGAACGTGATGAGATTCATTCCCTATCTTATACATTCAAAAATAATTTTCATTAGATGAGTAAAAATATTGTTTAATGACTTAATGTCATTCTGAATATGAATAATATACATCCTATCCTTAACAAAAATTACTTACGTAACAAATCATATAAATGAAAAAGAATTAGTTAACCCCCGAAACGACGATAATACCATGATATTATTAACAAAGCAATGTTAAAAGATTATATATGATATCATATTAATGCATATAATTCTTTTATAACATAATAACAATTATTTATCCATTATACAGGAGGTTAACCAACCCTCGACTATGGAAAATTACAAGGTGAAGGTTAATTTCACAATCTCTTAATCCGAAGTTGTTTTTATGCAAGCATCTACCGAGACCTCTTTATCATACACATCCATGTTCCTTAAAAATGTATTTAAAAACATTTTTACTTTTTACTAGGAAATGGGGTAAAGTAATTTATACCCTTATTTCAAATTATATGTATTTAAAGGAATCTTTCCATAATTTTCCAAACATGGTACTTTATGACCTTTTCAAAAACAATTATGGTAAGAATGTTTTTTTAACTTATACGGCGGGTGTGGCTATTTTCCACCATTATAACATCGTCGAAGCTTCCATTACAATCATAAAAGAGTATTTTCAAAATAAATTTTTTCTTTATAATTACTTGAATCTTAAATTATTTAAAAATATAAATAGACGTTTCTCTAAAAAAGGTTTCGATTTCATCTATGTCAACATCCTTTTATGGATTATAAACTTATTTGTTGTTGATTTATTATGACACAAAACATCCATATTGTATTGAAGGTTTTGTGATATTTTTGACTATGGATGTGTTATTTTTACACCATTAATGGTTTATGGATAAATTATTTATATTTTGTATGATAATTTTAATATGAGTGTTTATGTTATGTTCAATCCTTTTCATATGAGGAATGCATTGGATATAGTAAGTAATGGCTGGAGCTGGCTGTAGCTCCATGATGCATCAGTAGGTTTCATGAGACAATCTAGTGTCTTGTCACAAGGCCTCAACAAAATATTATTTGTAATATTGGATCAAGGGATTGACTATGTGGTTATGAATTATGGAATTATGCATTCCGTCATTATGAAAGAGGATGTTGATATTTCATGTGATTATTCGACTAGTAGAATATCCATGTAAATAAGTAAATGGCATTATATGATTTTATCATTTCCATATTCTGATGAAGTTAAAGTTTAAAAGGATTTTGTTTTAGTCTTATAAAATGCCTTAAATATTTATACTTATATTTGAAAGTTGCTTCTATATTGTTATCCTTACAGAGCATTTGAGCTCACCCCTCTCTATGTTTTATTTTTCCCAGGATGCGAAGAAGAATATTATGATTGATCTGTTGGGATAGTCTATGGGATCTCAGTGTTGTCTATGGAAAAAATGTTGTTGTAGTTTTCCATTTTACAATTTAATGTAATCCTTATGAATGTATCTAGTACTTCCAAGGATACTAAAGTAATCGTTCTTTCGATACATGATCTTTTGTGAACATGCCAATGTTATGTAATAATGCACCGACTCTCGGTATCTAGACTTGGGGCATTACACACCATGTGTTAAACATATGAAATAGAGGAAAACCTCGAGACATGACTCTAGCATACATTTCTCCACATTAGATGTGGTTTACCTTGGGATTCTGTACACTAGAGAATCCCACTGATAAAAAAATCTAGGTGTACTAGGGTTCTATCATCGAGACACTCCAATGATGCACTATGTGATTACTCCCCTGACCAAAGGTCACTGCCCTGGCTTAGCCCCTTTGGAATTTCCAGACAGAAGTAGCGTAATTAACCAGAGTCCACAAAGACATGGCACTAGGGAGAGTTTCACGAAAAATGTCTTAATCTTTATGGGATACCCAAAATAGGTGAAGAATTCTAAGGAGGAATCCAAGGAAGGAGATCTAGACATTACATCATCCACTTTTGATCAAGGAGAAATAATCTCTTAAGATGTTATGAAGGTTTCCCACCATCGAAAAGAAGGAATGTGGTCAATAAATCAAGGAATCCTCACTGACGTTCATACCATAATGAAAGTGTAAGAAAAATACCTGAAACAACACAAATGAATTTCTTCCACCAACTACTTGCAATACAAATTTACCAAATCATAAACTAAGGGTTCATGTTCCAAATATGTCATGGTTAATGTAGATTAATTTTTTAAAATCAAGGCATCTACGACATTGTTTACTTTTCTATGATGGTAATTGATCATGAAATAATAATCCTTTTTCAGTTCCATCCATATTACCTCCCTCATGTATAATTTCTTTTGAGTAAATATATACATAAATCTTTTTCGGTCAGTATATATTTCACATTTACCTCCATATAAATGATGCCACTAAAATTTTCAACTGAAACCCATAACTTCTAATTCCAAATCATGGGTGGGATAATATAACTCGTGAGGTTTCAGTTTCCCTGAGGCATATGAAATTACCTGATCATTCTACATGAGAAACAAACCATGTCCCATTAATGAACTATCATTATAGATGAAAACATCACCATTTATGGAATGCTGGGCTTAAAATGGAGCATTTGCCAATATTGTTTTCATTTCTTGAAAACCAATATATATGACTTGTATCCAAATAAACATAACCAATTTCATGGATAACCATGTTAGTAGGCTATATAACCTTACCTAGTTTTTACAAAATCATCGATAATAACCTTTTAATCCAATAAAACTACAAATATCAGTAACATGTGTAGGTCCTGTCCATTCATCAACTACTTTTTTTGTAGGATCAACTCATATGAATTCTTTTTTTATATTGTTCCAATTAAAAGAAATATAATGTAACTAGAAATCTTATTTTCTAAATTCCCTATATTACTTAGTTCCTTTATGTGTTTTTACAAAAAATCCTTATATGTTTTTCATGATCCTCGTAACATTTTGAATAAAACATAATATCATTCATAAAAACAATAGTAAAATTATCCAAATATTTATAGAAGATAATATTTATAATATTATTAATTAAAAAAGTGGAAATTCATTCAAACCAATGAAATAAAAACAAACCCATAATTCACATATCCAGTACAAAATACTATTTTCAGAATGTCGTCTTCCATCACATTTAACTGATGGTGCCCAGATCTCAATCCAATCTTGGTAAAATATTAATCATCTTGGATCGAATCAAACAATTCCTATATATGAGGAAATTAATTCTTATTCTTAATAATAATTTCATTAAAAAATATATAATCAATGAATATTATCATGGAATCATATTTATTTTTAATGAACAAAAGAGGATCACCCCATAGTGATGTGATAGGATGAATGAATCCTTTTTCAAGAAACTCCTGTTACTAATTTTTTATTTATAGAAGATCAACTTTACATAATGGGGTTTAGAAATTGAATTAGCATCCAGAACTATGTCAATAGTAAATTCAACTTCCTAATTTGGTATGACAGATGAAAACTCATCAGAAAAAAAAATCCATTTATACATTTACATCTAGAACATCATTAATCTGAATAGTTCCCATGTTTTCATAATTATATGGTAGATAACATTAATTTACATCTATTAATAGTTTCATAGCTTTTAGATATGTTATCAATCATATGGGTTGATTCTTTTATTAAAACTAAAAATCATTCCAAAAAAATATACTTCCTATCTATAATCAAACTTAACATGGTAAAAAGATATCCAATTCCTACCCAGAATAACATCAAACTCTATATAGGGTAAAAAAACCTAGTATTGAAGGTAAATTCATTCAACATACAATAATAAGAAGATTATTTTAGTGTCCTTTTTCCTAAATATTTCCCCTAGTATTTCTACTATTATTTCAAATTTCATTTATTGAGGTGAACATTCTAATTTACTAGATAATAATTTTGAAATAAATGAGTGTGTAGTCCTTATATCAAAACAAACATTATGAAAATATGAGTAAAATATTTTTTATCTAATACCACTTCATTGGATGGCCCAACATTAGCTGATGTAGTTGTAAATATTTTCACTACACCTTTCTTCTTATAGTTTGGCTACTTCCAATTATTCATATCTTTCTTTAGGAAGGTATTTACCTTATAACTCATTTAACCAAATTTGAAACACTTTATATTTTTTTATTAGAATTAAAAATACCCACACTAAGATCTATTTCATTGAAATCTTAGGCCATATGTCTAAACAAAACACATCAGAAACACTTCATGGATTTGTTAATGAATTACACTTGATTTTTTTACCACACTCCAAACAAAATGGAAGATGGAATTTTTTACATTCAGATTTCCTTGATTGACAGTAACCCATTTATTTCCATATATAACTGTTTTTATGATTGTTGTCAAAGTACACATGATCATCCAAAAACTCTTTTTCTACCCTCTTATCCCATAAAAAAGTGTCTCATAACAATTCAATTCATGGGAGGTCAAAGGCCTTTGGTATCTTGGAATCAATCAAGAGTAAAAAATGATTTATTTTACAATCAAGATACCAAATAATATTTAGATTATACATTTCAAATTAGGTTCAGTATTATCTATATATAGAGACATGATATTCTGCCTATTTTCTCAATTCAAGGATTATATTTTTCATCTTATGTAAAATAGAAATAGGAAAAAAAATTCAAGGAAATTATTCTTAAATTCATCCCATTCTAAAAATTACTCTCCTCGTTATCTATGATATTATTTACCATTGAACACTACCGGTTGGCTTCACCATCAAAATAGTAAATAAAAATACTAACCATTTGATTATCTAAACACCCCATGATGTTAAATATCTTTTAAAGGGATTTAATCCACCCTTAAGATACCATTGGATTAGAATATCCAATAAATAATAGTGGGTGATTCCTCATAAAATGTTCACATATCAACATGCTCTGTTGTAGTAGATTTTGTAGTTATCTTTTATGGGTATCTTTGTAATTTATAGTTCACTTCAACTGATCCATCACTATCACAAACTTCTTGGTTCAAATTATCACAATTCTGAGTTGCAGATTTAGAATACCACCATCCTCTCAATTCTTTCCTAAGTCAACATCCTAGTTTCATCAATTGAAACCATTCTAAATAGTCATATCAAAGACGAAGTAGCTTAGTAGTCATTAAATGCTATATCAATTCAATATAAATATATGATAAAAATAATTTTTATTATTCTATTGACATCATATTAACAACTATTGTTATTTAAACCATGCTGAAATACATAATATGAGGACAAGGCCATAAACATTACAAAATCTAGTTAATTGAAAAATAATAAAGTTATTACATTTCAAAATATATTTTTATCTTAATGATTTATATAATTTGATGGAAAATAATACATAAACATCCAGATGTATAAAAAGTGGATACTACTAAACCGTTTCCATTTTTATCATAACACAAATTTTTTTAATATAATATTCATTTTTGTGATGAAAAATATTCACAACATTCCGCTAGGATTATTTTCTATTATCCATACATAAAACCGTTTGAAAAAAATTTAAAAAGATGGTATGAGAAAGAAATTATCTTTAAGGGACAAAAAAATAATTAAATAAAGTTTTATTCCTTGGATACTTATAAATATCTGAAAACATTTTCACAAAGACATACTTATCACCCATAAATCATCATATTCATATATTGTGAAAATATAAGATTTCTATAAGACAAAAATAAAAATTTCTATAACATGGAGCATTAAGTAGTAATGATGGTAATCATTATTCCTACCATATGATTTTTAACCCTCATGTATAACTTATAGTGTAACCATCATGACTACATTACAATGTAACCCTCATATCCACCATATGGTTTATCCATTGTAGTTACACATCTAGTAACCATACAGTGAACCTACATAATAAACATACCCAATGAATTCAAGGGAGATATACGTCACACCATATAACATAGAAAATTAATTATAACCATAAAATAACAACAAAGCATTAATACTTTCCTCATAAAAATAATACCTTTTAATTTTGTATGAATAAGAATTTTAAAAGATGATTTTTAATGAAAATTCCATTACCTCTGGTTCAGTTATATAAATCATATTAAAACATCCAATATAATGGTATAAAGAGTGTTATTAATTTATAAAAGTCATATAATCATGTTTATACTTAATTATATGACGATATTATATAAAATATCCACCCATTTAGTAGTATTATTTTGTTATTTTCATCATTTTATGTGTGTTCTTTTCATGGTTTCCATTGGTTCATCCTTGTGGATTTTCTTATAGAATGGAATAAAAACTAAAAAATTGAAAATTAATGGTATTAATATGTTCCTAAAATTTTAAATGATACCATAAATATTTTTTTTTGATTTGAGTATGAATCATTAGATAAAACATTATTGAATATTATTTAATTTACATAGGTGGATTTTAGGACCATAAAACTTATATCATCTTATTTAATATCATTTTTATATATAGCTTCCTAAACATTATATATATTATTATATTTATAATAAAATCTTATTTAACCATAATAATGTTTTAATAAACAACCTTTAAGGTGGTAAGGGAAAATGAATGTGTATCATCCACGATAGTGGTAAATCGACACATCATAGATGATGTTTTTATTTTTAGAATAAAAGGGGGAGTGGAAAGATTTTGATGATGAAATTTCACATAAACATGATATAATTATAATATATATAAGATAATTTAGTTTTCATTCCACATGGATAAGTAGAGATGAAATGATAATAAAAAAATAACATCAATTACAAGAAACATAAAATAAAATAAAAGTGGATTTTATCTCTTTAATCCTTCCCCTTGAAAAACCCATAAAGGCTCATGTTTTCTACATTCTTCTGAGAAAATAAGGATTTGGACGTGTGGAAGATTCTTGGGAATGGTATTGGGTAGAAATTAAACAAGTTACACGTTTTTGAAGTGTGAGTAGAAGAGTTGGTGATGCCTGGTATTTATTGTGGAGGAGAGGAGTGTTTTTCAGTTATTTTATTCATTACATTATGATTTCGGCTACGTACTATTAATACTTTTATAATTAGATATAAATATGTTATAATATTGATGTATATTTTGTGATTATGGTAATAGATCAACCATACATCATATATTACTCTATAATTTATGTATTTGTAAAATATCGTAAATTAAAGAATTTTATTATTCACCAAAAAATCAACTATTGTAGAAAAATCTCAAAAATTCACCTTAACAATTTATAGAAATGTATAATTAAAAAATGAACTCCAGTTTATTAAAATAAATTTTTTCATATGATAAATTTATTTTTTAATTAAAATCCTAATCTTTTCCAAAATTACATAATTTAATAATATGACTGATTTTAAAACACTTTGGAAAACTAATTAATGTCTCATAAAATTATCTAATAATCCTAATAAAGTAAAATATTAATTTATTAATCTATTTTAATAAAATAATTTTTATTTTAAATAATTTTATTAATTATAAAATTATAATTAAGCATTTATGTTTCATAAAAATACTAACACTTAATTTATCTCTTTCAAAAAATTTATTTACGTATTCCATGATATAGATATATAAAATTTTCAATTTTTATATACATGAATTGTATTTATACATTGATTTTTGAGGTCACTACTCAGGCATCCCTCTAGGAGTAAACACAAGTTTCCTCTTTGTTCTGTTAACCATGCATAATCTCCACACCATACCTCACAGACACAACTTTTACCAAACGATTGTAATGTCTATCCCTCCCTATTGTTTCTCACACTGATCATGACCGACGTGGTCATAGAGTAAGCATCATCCATGAGAACCTCTTTAGGTCACCAGTCATGCGTAATCCCCATTCCCCTCATCACCGAACTATGTGGACATTGATCTTTTCCCTTTTCATGAAATGTACACAAGAAGGGTCGATGATGTTCAGATCCATCAGCCATCTGTCTTGAACACTTCACATCAGTTAACCCACGTTCCACATGATGTTAAAATATATGCCCACTTCATCATTCATGATATTACACTATATTATTTCGAACTACATGGGCTTTTATCCGTACCTCCTAGAAATGTTACATAGGAAACCTCCCTGAGGTTCACACCAAAACACCAGTAAACATATGTGTCCCCTTTATTGGGACCCACGTCCTTTTCCCCCTCTTGGTGGTGTTAGACTAGTTGTTGGTCCGTATCATTATATAAGTCCCACAATAAATACATACTCCTCTAACTAAAAGTGTCCCTCTTTCCTTGGGATTCTAACCATGCGTAAGCCCCAACATGTCTTCAGGTTGTTATCCTTTTTGTACACCCCAACTCTCTACCCCATTAATAACTAAATGGACTTTATCTTTGCCTATTTTGAGAAAGGTATACAGGAAGCCTATCTTGGGTTCCATACCATCACCCAATCCTCATCCTAGGATCTCCATCAAGCCTTTGTGTCTTGTAGAGATCATTCCATAACCTATTTGTTCCAATTCATTCGGGTCACCATCCACGAATCCATTCTCACAAGTCGCATCTCCAGTTGACTCATCACCCCATTCCACAACTTCATTGACATTGATTCCCTACCATTGGGCTTTGTGGTAAACATCCATGAGGTTTAATCCCAATATAGTCACCTTCATATAGGGTCTCAGTTCCATCCCCATTCATTACACCCATTAACACTTCATCTATATCCATCCTAATTTCACCCAACCCACAACACCACGGTGAAGTCATTCTACACATATGGGTGGCTAACCATGTGTATGCCCCGTTCATATCACTAATCTGGGTAGAACTAAGGTAGATAACCATGCAGAAGCCCTAGAATATCTCATGGTCATTTTCCTTTGTTTACATCCCGATTTCATGCATCACCCTTTCGAACTATGTGGGTTTTTAACCCTTCCTTCTCAATAAGGAATGTAGGAAGCCTCTTCCGCGTTCAATAAAACCCATTGGTAAACATTGTGTCCCTTTCTTTGGGACACACCATCCTCTGATTCACCCTTTTTGGTGCCAAAATCAGCCATTACTGTGTTAAACCTTCTCCTCTGTAAGACACACCATCCTGGGTCCATCCTATTTGGGGTCCTGGCCCATCTATATGGTAAACATTATAGGTTCTCCCTACTAGGTATGTGCCCAGCTGATTCACTACCATCAGTGTTTCAATTAGTATGATCTGTCTCTACTAGACGATGAACTTGTAGCACACTTTGTAACACCCCTAGCTTCCATGGTAGACTTCTCTTTGATTAATACCATAGTGTGTGTTGTACCCAACTTCGAGTTCTAACACACCACAACCATTCAAACTAGCTGTTATGGGTAGTAATACCCACTTTTTGAAATTTTATAAATTTTTTCTTTCAAAATGGACCTTTTTTTCGATTCTGAATATAGAAATTAGCTTATGGTGAATTTTTGGTATTTTTCTGAAAACCTTCAAATATTGATGAATAGTGAAAAACACTGAGTAATATTTTAAAACTGAATTTTTATTTAAATAATTATTTATTTTAATTGAATTTATTCTTAGGTAAAAATTGATACATAATACATATATATGTTCAATGTAATTTATTGGAGTATGTTTATAATAATTTTAAATATATAAAAAGTTTATTGAACTTTTTAACATCTTTTACCGACCTCCTAGGAGCATTTGCAAATTTACATAAAACATAATTTTACTGCTTCTGTGAGTTGAATTTCAAAAATCCAAGAGACATTGTTGATATTAGTAAGTAAAATTTAGTTCAATAAGATGAAAATAATTTTGGGTGAATAAGAAATTTTTACTTTAATTTTCCATGGTTAGAAGTAAATAGGGTAATTAAGGGTATAAATGATATTATTATTACCCAAAAACATGTCCTAATTCTATTAGATAAGTTTAATTTGACCAAAAACAACCTTAGGAATAAAATATGGTCCTTTAGGTCTAACTGGATTGGATTACCCATTTATTATTATTTTATTTAAAGATGACTTAAAAGTGTTAAAATCAATGTTTAATAACTAAAACATTTTTAATATTGGGTTACACATAAGATAAATTCGACTATAAATATTCCATAGAAAGATAAAATGATATCCTACATAATTATTGTTTATTTATATTTTTTAGACATTAAATATTTTAGTTTTTTAATGAATCAATGATGATGTAGTAATTATCGTATTAATGAAATAATAAAATAATTGATATTATAAATATCCACATAAATTTAATTTGAGACTTTTTATGAATTACACTAATTTTCTAGGTTAATATGACATGTTATGGTTGGATAGATGAATTTTTTTCGATGTAATAATTCTGTTATAAATTTAGAAAAAACTAAATACCAAATAGTGTCTAAATTGTCATAAAAGAGTTTTTAAAAAAATTATTATATTATTAATTGATATTCTGTTTCTAAAATTATATGTTTCGGCCAAAAGACTTCTATAATGATAATTGTATCTTTAATGAAAAACTTGGGGTTCACATGGAATTTTTTAGTAGGTTTAGTAACCATATAATATAAAAATACAAAGAGAAACTGTAAATGTAAAACTATTTAACAAAGAGTTAAATATAAAATATACAGTTAATATAGTGACCCAAACCTATCCAAAACTGATTTTTTTAGTGGTTTTGAGACCCATCCACACCATATCCTTTAAATATTTCATTTTGGATCCATTAGAAAGTGAAACTGATTTAATTATAAAATAATATTTCTAGTTTTTCGTAAGGTGGCCCTCACCCCTGTTATAAAAGGGCACTTTCCCTTCTCTCCATTTCACAACATTGAAGCCTTTTTAATCGGACAACCCCTGACCAAATACCCCTTAAACTGTACTCCGTTCAATTTAGAGGCCTTTATTTAGTTAAAAATCCAACAGAATAAGTCCATTTGTTCAAATCAAAAGGAATAACCCGAAGAAGATATAAATATTTCATCACCTCTTTCATGTTCCTTTATTCTTCCACATCCTCTTTATTTGTGGTTTCCATTTTAAAATAATAAATCCAGAATCTTATATATATATGTTTATGGTATTATAAATATGTTACAACTATATTAATTATTCTATCCATCTTTTTAATGACATGTCACCAAACGTGCGTACGTACAGCTTACCGTCTCCACGTCGTAGTGTTGCTGTTATTCAATACATTATTATATTGATAGGTATACTAATGATGTGTAATTGATTTAAATAATAAATATAAAATTAAAATGATTCATTATATATGATATTCCATCAATTTATATATCATTTTTAATATCAAAAGAATGATATTGTCGCTCGTGCGTATGTACAGATTACCATCTCCACGAACGTGATGAGATTCATTCCCTATCTTATACATTCAAAAATAATTTTCATTAGATGAGTAAAAATATTGTTTAATGACTTAATGTCATTCTGAATATGAATAATATACATCCTATCCTTAACAAAAATTACTTACGTAACAAATCATATAAATGAAAAAGAATTAGTTAACCCCCGAAACGACGATAATACCATGATATTATTAACAAAGCAATGTTAAAAGATTATATATGATATCATATTAATGCATATAATTCTTTTATAACTTAATAACAATTATTTATCCATTATACAGGAGGTTAACCAACCCTCGACTATGGAAAATTACAAGGTGAAGGTTAATTTCACAATCTCTTAATCCGAAGTTGTTTTTATGCAAGCATCTACCGAGACCTCTTTATCATACACATCCATGTTCCTTAAAAATGTATTTAAAAACATTTTTACTTTTTACTAGGAAATGGGGTAAAGTAATTTATACCCTTATTTCAAATTATATGTATTTAAAGGAATCTTTCCATAATTTTCCAAACATGGTACTTTATGACCTTTTCAAAAACAATTATGGTAAGAATGTTTTTTTAACTTATACAGCGGGTGTGGCTATTTTCCACCATTATAACATCGTCGAAGCTTCCATTACAATCATAAAAGAGTATTTTCAAAATAAATTTTTTCTTTATAATTACTTGAATCTTAAATTATTTAAAAATATAAATAGACGTTTCTCTAAAAAAGGTTTCGATTTCATCTATGTCAACATCCTTTTATGGATTATAAACTTATTTGTTGTTGATTTATTATGACACAAAACATCCATATTGTATTGAAGGTTTTGTGATATTTTTGACTATGGATGTGTTATTTTTACACCATTAATGGTTTATGGATAAATTATTTATATTTTGTATGATAATTTTAATATGAGTGTTTATGTTATGTTCAATCCTTTTCATATGAGGAATGCATTGGATATAGTAAGTAATGGCTGGAGCTGGCTGTAGCTCCATGATGCATCAGTAGGTTTCATGAGACAATCTAGTGTCTTGTCACAAGGCCTCAACAAAATATTATTTGTAATATTGGATCAAGGGATTGACTATGTGGTTATGAATTATGGAATTATGCATTCCGTCATTATGAAAGAGGATGTTGATATTTCATGTGATTATTCGACTAGTAGAATATCCATGTAAATAAGTAAATGGCATTATATGATTTTATCATTTCCATATTCTGATGAAGTTAAAGTTTAAAAGGCTTTTGTTTTAGTCTTATAAAATGCCTTAAATATTTATACTTATATTTGAAAGTTGCTTCTATATTGTTATCCTTACAGAGCATTTGAGCTCACCCCTCTCTATGTTTTATTTTTCCCAGGATGCGAAGAATAATATTATGATTGATCTGTTGGGATAGTCTATGGGATCTCAGTGTTGTCTATGGAAAAAATGTTGTTGTAGTTTTCCATTTTACAATTTAATGTAATCCTTATGAATGTATCTAGTACTTCCAAGGATACTAAAGTAATCGTTCTTTCGATACATGATCTTTTGTGAACATGCCAATGTTATGTAATAATGCACCGACTCTCGGTATCTAGACTTGGGGCATTACACACCATGTGTTAAACATATGAAATAGAGGAAAACCTCGAGACATGACTCTAGCATACATTTCTCCACATTAGATGTGGTTTACCTTGGGATTCTGTACACTAGAGAATCCCACTGATAAAAAAATCTAGGTGTACTAGGGTTCTATCATCGAGACACTCCAATGATGCACTATGTGATTACTCCCCGGACCAAAGGTCACTGCCCTGGCTTAGCCCCTTTGGAATTTCCAGACAGAAGTAGCGTAATTAACCATAGTCCACAAAGACATGGCACTAGGGAGAGTTTCACGAAAAATGTCTTAATCTTTATCGGATACCCAAAATAGGTGAAGAATTCTAAGGAGGAATCCAAGGAAGGAGATCTAGACATTACATCATCCACTTTTGATCAAGGAGAAATAATCTCTTAAGATGTTATGAAGGTTTCCCACCATCGAAAAGAAGGAATGTGGTCAATAAATCAAGGAATCCTCACTGACGTTCATACCATAATGAAAGTGTAAGAAAAATACCTGAAACAACACAAATGAATTTCTTCCACCAACTACTTGCAATACAAATTTACCAAATCATAAACTAAGGGTTCATGTTCCAAATATGTCATGGTTAATGTAGATTAATTTTTTAAAATCAAGGCATCTACGACATTGTTTACTTTTCTATGATGGTAATTGATCATGAAATAATAATCCTTTTTCAGTTCCATCCATATTACCTCCCTCATGTATAATTTCTTTTGAGTAAATATATACATAAATCTTTTTCGGTCAGTATATATTTCACATTTACCTCCATATAAATGATGCCACTAAAATTTTCAACTGAAACCCATAACTTCTAATTCCAAATCATGGGTGGGATAATATAACTCGTGAGGTTTCAGTTTCCCTGAGGCATATGAAATTACCTGATCATTCTACATGAGAAACAAACCATGTCCCATTAATGAACTATCATTATAGATGAAAACATCACCATTTATGGAATGCTGGGCTTAAAATGGAGCATTTGCCAATATTGTTTTCATTTCTTGAAAACCAATATATATGACTTGTATCCAAATAAACATAACCAATTTCATGGATAACCATGTTAGTAGGCTATATAACCTTACCTAGTTTTTACAAAATCATCGATAATAACCTTTTAATCCAATAAAACTACAAATATCAGTAACATGTGTAGGTCCTGTCCATTCATCAACTACTTTTTTTGTAGGATCAACTCATATGAAATCCTTTTTTATATTGTTCCAATTAAAAGAAATATAATGTAACTAGAAATCTTATTTTCTAAATTCCCTATATTACTTAGTTCCTTTATGTGTTTTTACAAAAAATCCTTATATGTTTTTCATGATCCTCGTAACATTTTGAATAAAACATAATATCATTCATAAAAACAATAGTAAAATTATCCAAATATTTATAGAAGATAATATTTATAATATTATTAATTAAAAAAGTGGAAATTCATTCAAACCAATGAAATAAAAACAAACCCATAATTCACATATCCAGTACAAAATACTATTTTCAGAATGTCGTCTTCCATCACATTTAACTGATGGTGCCCAGATCTCAATCCAATCTTGGTAAAATATTAATCATCTTGGATCGAATCAAACAATTCCTATATATGAGGAAATTAATTCTTATTCTTAATAATAATTTCATTAAAAAATATATAATCAATGAATATTATCATGGAATCATATTTATTTTTAATGAACAAAAGAGGATCACCCCATGGTGATGTGATAGGATGAATGAATCCTTTTTCAAGAAACTCCTGTTACTAATTTTTTATTTATAGAAGATCAACTTTACATAATGGGGTTTAGAAATTGAATTAGCATCCAGAACTATGTCAATAGTAAATTCAACTTCCTAATTTTGTATGACAGATGAAAACTCATCAGAAAAAAAAATCCATTTATACATTTACATCTAGAACATCATTAATCTGAATAGTTCCCATGTTTTCATAATTATATGGTAGATAACATTAATTTACATCTATTAATAGTTTCATAGCTTTTAGATATGTTATCAATCATATGGGTTGATTCTTTTATTAAAACTAAAAATCATTCCAAAAAAATATACTTCCTATGTATAATCAAACTTAACATGGTAAAAAGATATCCAATTCCTACCCAGAATAACATCAAACTCTATATAGGGTAAAAAAACCTAGTATTGAAGGTAAATTCATTCAACATACAATAATAAGAAGATTATTTTAGTGTCCTTTTTCCTAAATATTTCCCCTAGTATTTCTACTATTATTTCAAATTTCATTTATTGAGGTGAACATTCTAATTTACTAGATAATAATTTTGAAATAAATGAGTGTGTAGTCCTTATATCAAAACAAACATTATGAAAATATGAGTAAAATATTTTTTATCTAATACCACTTCATTGGATGGCCCAACATTAGCTGATGTAGTTGTAAATATTTTCACTACACCTTTCTTCTTATAGTTTGGCTACTTCCAATTATTCATATCTTTCTTTAGGAAGGTATTTACCTTATAACTCATTTAACCAAATTTGAAACACTTTATATTTTTTTATTAGAATTAAAAATACCCACACTAAGATCTATTTCATTGAAATCTTAGGCCATATGTCTAAACAAAACACATCAGAAACACTTCATGGATTTGTTAATGAATTACACTTGATTTTTTTACCACACTCCAAACAAAATGGAAGATGGAATTTTTTACATTCAGATTTCCTTGATTGACAGTAACCCATTTATTTCCATATATAACTGTTTTTATGATTGTTGTCAAAGTACACATGATCATCCAAAAACTCTTTTTCTACCCTCTTATCCCATAAAAAAGTGTCTCATAACAATTCAATTCATGGGAGGCCAAAGGCCTTTGGTATCTTGGAATCAATCAAGAGTAAAAAATGATTTATTTTACAATCAAGATACCAAATAATATTTAGATTATACATTTCAAATTAGGTTCAGTATTATCTATATATAGAGACATGATATTCTGCCTATTTTCTCAATTCAAGGATTATATTTTTCATCTTATGTAAAATAGAAATAGGAAAAAAAATTCAAGGAAATTATTCTTAAATTCATCCCATTCTAAAAATTATTCTCCTCGTTATCTATGATATTATTTACCATTGAACACTACCGGTTGGCTTCACCATCAAAATAGTAAATAAAAATACTAACCATTTGATTATCTAAACACCCCATGATGTTAAATATCTTTTAAAGGGATTTAATCCACCCTTAAGATACCATTGGATTAGAATATCCAATAAATAATAGTGGGTGATTCCTCATAAAATGTTCACATATCAACATGCTCTGTTGTAGTAGATTTTGTAGTTATCTTTTATGGGTATCTTTGTAATTTATAGTTCACTTCAACTGATCCATCACTATCACAAACATCTTGGTTCAAATTATCACAATTCTGAGTTGCAGATTTAGAATACCACCATCCTCTCAATTCTTTCCTAGGTCAACATCCTAGTTTCATCAATTGAAACCATTCTAAATAGTCATATCAAAGATTAAGTAGCTTAGTAGTCATTAAATGCTATATCAATTCAATATAAATATATGATAAAAATAATTTTTTTTATTCTATTGACATCATATTAACAAATATTGTTATCTAAACCATGCTCAAATTCCTAATATGAGGACAAGGCCATAAACATTACAAAATCTAGTTAATTGAAAAATAATAAAGTTATTACATTTCAAAATATATTTTTATCTTAATGATTTATATAATTTGATGGAAAATAAGACATAAAAATCCAGATGTATAAAAAGTGGATACTACTAAACCGTGTCCATTTTTATCATAACACCAAATTTTTTAATATAATATTCATTTTTGTGATGAAAAATATTCACAACATTCCGCTAGGATTATTTTCTATTATCCATACATAAATCCGTTTGAAAAAAATTTAAAAAGATGGTATGAGAAAGAAATTATCTTTAAGGGACAAAAAAATAATTAAATAAGGTTTTATTCCTTGGATACTTATAAATATCTGAAAACATTTTCACAAAGACATACTTATCACCCATAAATCATCATATTCATATATTGTGAAAATATAAGATTTCTATAAGACAAAAATAAAAATTTCTAAACATGGAGCATTAAGTAGTAATGATTGTAATCATTATTCCTACCATATGATTTTTAACCCTCATGTATAACTTATAGTGTAACCATCATGACTACATTACAATGTAACCCTCATATCCACCATATGGTTTATCCATTGTAGTTACACATCTAGTAACCATACAGTGCACCTACATAATAAACATACCCAATGAATTCAAGGGAGATATAAGTCACACCATATAACATAGAAAATTATTTATAACCATAAAATAACAACAAAGCATTAATACTTTCCTCATAAAAATAATACCTTTTAATTTTGTATGAATAAGAATTTTAAAAGATGATTTTTAATGAAAATTCCATTACCTCTGGTTCACTTATATAAATCATATTACAACATCCAATATAATGGTATAAATATTGTTATTAATTTATAAAAGTCATATAATCATGTTTATACTTAATTATATGACCATATTATATAAAATATCCACCCATTTAGTAGTATTATTTTGTTATTTTCATCATTTTATGTGTGTTCTTTTCATGGTTTCCATTGGTGCTTCCTTATGGATTTTCTTATAGAATGGAATAAAAACTAAAAAATTGAAAATTAATGGTATTAATATGTTCCTAAAATTTTAAATGATACCATAAATATTTTTTTTTGATTGGAGTATGAATCATTAGATAAAACATTATTGAATATTATTTAATTTACATAGGTGGATTTTAGGACCATAAAACTTATATCATCTTATTTAATATCATTTTTATATATAGCTTCCTAAAAATTATATATATTATAATATTTATAATAAAATCTTATTTAACCATAATAATGTTTTAATAAACAAACTTTAAGGTGGTAATGTAAAATGAATGTGTATCGTCCACGATCGTGGTAAATCGACACATCATATATGATGTTTTTATTTTTAGAATAAAAGGGGGAGTGGAAAGATTTTGATGATGAAATTTCACATACACATGATAGAATTATAATATATATAAGATAATTTAGTTTTCATTCCACATGGATAAGTAGAGATGAAATGATAATAAGAAAATAACATCAATTACAAGAAACATAAAATAAAATAAAAGTGGATTTTTCCTCTTTAATCCTTCACCTTGAAAAACCCATAAAGGCTCATGTTTTCTACATTCTTCTGAGAAAATAAGGATTTGGACGTGTGGAAGAGTCTTGGGAATGGTATTGGGTAGAAATTAAACAAGTTACACGTTTTTGAAGTGTGAGTAGAAGAGTTGGTGATGCCTGGTATTTATTGTGGAGGAGAGGAGTGTTTTTCAGTTATTTTATTCATTACATTATGATTTCGGCTACGTACTATTAATACTTTTATAATTAGATATAAATATGTTATACTATTGATGTATAGTTTGTGATTATGGTAATAGATCAACCATACATCATATATTACTCTATAATTTATGTATTTGTAAAATATCGTAAATTAAAGAATTTTATTATTCACCAAAAAATCAACTATTGTAGAAAAATCTCAAAAATTCACCTTAACAATTTATAGAAATGTATAATTAAAAAATGAACTCCAGTTTATTAAAATAATTTTTTTAATATGATAAATTTATTTTTTAATTAAAATCCTAATCTTTTCCAAAATTACATAATTTAATAATATGACTGATTTTAAAACACTTTGGAAAACTAATTAATGTCTCATAAAATTATCTAATAATCCTAATAAAGTAAAATATTAATTTATTAATCTCTTTTAATAAAATAATTTTCATTTTAAATCATATTATTAATTATAAAATTATAATTAAGAATTTATGTTTCATAAAAATACTAACACTTAATTTATCTCTTTCAAAAAATTTATTTACGTATTCCATGATATAAATATATAAAATTTTCAATTTTTATATACATGAATTATATTTATACATTGATTTTTGAGGTCACTACTCAGGCATCCCTCTAGGAGTAAACACAAGTTTCCTCGTTGTTCTGTTAACCACGCATAATCTCCACACCATACCTCACAGACACAACTTTTACCAAACAATTGTAATGTCTATCCATCCCTATTGTTTCTCACACTGATCATGACCGACGTGGTCATAGAGTAAGCATCAACCATGAGAACCTATTTAGGTCACCAGTCATGCGTAATCCCCATGCCCCTCATCACCGAACTATGTGGACATTGATCTTTTCCCTTTTCATGAAATGTACATAAGAAGGGTCGATGATGTTCAGATCCATCAGCCATCTGTCCTGAACACTTCACATCAGTTCACACACGTTCCACACGATGTTAAAATATATTCCCACTTCATCCTTCATGATATTACACTATATGATTTCGAACTACTTGGGATTTTATCCGTACCTCCTAGAAATGTTACATAGGAAACCTCCTTGAGGTTCACACCCAAACACCAATAAACATATGTGTCCCCTTTATTGGGACCCACATCCTTTTCCCCCTCTTGGTGGTGTTAGACTAGTTGTTTGTCCATATCATTATATAAGTCCCACAATAAATACATACTCCTCTAAAAGTGTCCCTCTTTCCTTGGGATTCTAACCATGCGTAAGCCCCATCATGTCTTCAGGTTGTTGTCTTTTTTGTACACCCCAACTCTCTACCCCATTAATAACTAAATGTACTTTTATCTTTGCCTATTTTGAGAAAGGTATACAGGAAGCCTATCATGGGCTCCATCCCATCACCCACTCCTCATCCTGGGATCTCCATCGAGCCTTTGTGTCTTGTGGAGATCATTCCATAACCTATTTGTTCCAATTCATTCGGGTCACCATCCACGAATCCATTCTCACAAGTCGCATCTTTAGTTGACTCATCACCCCATTCCACAAATTCATGGACATTGATTTCCTACCATCGGGATTTGTGGTGAACATCCTTGAGGTTTAATCCCAATACATTCACCTTCATATAGGGTCTCAGTTCCATCCCCATTCATTCCACCCTTTAACACTTCATCCATATCCATATTAATTTCACCCAACCCCCAACACCACGGTGAAGTCATTCTATACATATGGGTGGCTAACCATGTGTATGCCCCATTCATATCACTAATCTGGGTAGAACTCAGGTAGCTAACCATGCTTAAGCCATAGAATATCTCATGGTCATTTTGCTTTGTTTACATCCCGATTTCATGCATCACCCTTTCGAACTATGTGGGGGGGTTTATCCCTTCCTTCTAAATAAGGAATGTAGGAAGCCTCTTCGACGTTCAATCAAAACCATTGGTAAAACTTGTGTCCCTTTCTTTGGGACCCACCATCCTCTGATTCACCCTTTTTGGTGCCAAAATCATCCATTACTGTGTTAAACCTTCTCCTCTGTAAGACACACCATCCTGAGTCCATCCTATTTGGGGTCCTAACCCATCTATATGGTAAACATTATAGGTTCTCACTACTAGGTATGTGCCCAACTGATTCACTACCATCAGTGTTTGAATTAGTCTGATCTGTCTCTACTAGAGGATGAACTTGTTGCACACTCTGTAACACCCCTAGCCTCCACGGTACACTTCTCTTTGAATAATACCATAGTGTGTGTTGTACCCATCTTTGAGTTCTAACACACCACAACCATTCAAACTAGCTGTTATGGGTAGTAATACCCACTTTTTGAAATTTTATATATTTTGTCTTTCAAAATGGACCTTTTTTTGGATTTGGAATATCTAAATTATTTTATGGTGAATTTTTGGTATTTTTCTGAAAACCTTCAAATATTGATGAATAGTGAAAAACACTGAGTAATAGTTTAAAACCGAAATTTTATTTAATTTTTTTTATTTGAATATATTTTTAGGTCAAAATTGATACATAATACAAATATATGTTCAATGTAATTCATTGGAGTAAGTTTATAATAATTTTAAATATATAAAAAGTTTATTGAACTTTTTACCGTCTTTTACCGACCTCTTAGAAGCATTTGCAAATTTACATAAAACATAATTTTAATACTTCTGTGAGTTGAATTTCAAAAATCGAAGAGACATTTTTGATATTTTTAAGTAAAATTTGGTTCAATAAGATGAAGATAATTTTGGGGAATAAGAACTTTTTTACTTTAATTTACCATGGTTAGAAGTAAATAGGGTAATTAAGGGTATAAATGATATTATTATTACCATAAAACATGTCCTAATTATATATTAGATAAGTGTAATTCGACCAAAAACAACCTTAGGAATACAATATGGTCTTTTAGGTCTAACTGAATTGGATTAGTCATTTATTATTATTTTATTGAAAGACGACTTAAAAGAGTTAAAATCAAAGTTTAATAACTAAAACATTTTTAATATAGGGTGACAAATAAGATAAATTCTACTATAAGTATTCCATAGAAAGATAAAATGATATACTACATAATTCTAGTTTATTTATATTTTTTGGACATTAAAGATTTTAGTTTATTAATGAAACAATGATGATGTAGTAATTATCGTATTAATGAAATAATAAAATAATTGATAAAATAAATATCCACATAAATTTAATTTGAGACTTTTTTATGAATTACACTAATTTTATAGGTTAATATGACATGTTAGGGTTGGATATATGAATTGTTTTCGAAGTAATAATGCTGTTACGAGTTTAGAAAAAAAGTAAATACCAAATAGTGTCTAAATTTTCATATAAGAGTTTTTAAAACAAAGATTATATATTTAATTGATATTCTATTCCTAAAATTATATGTTTCGGCCAAAAGACTTCTGTAATTATATTTGTATCTTTAATGAAAAACTTGGGGTTCACATGGAATTTTTTAGTACATTTAGTAACCATATAATATAAAAATACAAAGAGAAACTATAAATGTAAAACAATTTAACAAAGAGTTAAATATAAAATATACAGTTAATATAATGACCCAAACCTATCTAAAACTGATTTTTTTAGTGGTTTGCGACCCATCCACACAAAATATTTTAAATATTTCATTTTGGATCCATTAGAAAGAGAAAATGATTTAATTATAAAATAATATTTCTGGTTTTTCTTAAGGTGGCCCTCACCCCTCTTATAAAAGAGCACTTTCCCTTCTCTCCAATTCACACCTTTGAAACCTTTTCGATCGGACAACCCCTGACCAAATACCCTCTAAACCTTTCTCCGTTCATTTTAGAGGCCTTTCTTTAGTTAAAAATCGAACCTAATAAGTCCTTTTCTACAAATCAAAAGGAAGAACCTGAAAAAGAGGTAAATATTTAATCACCTCTTTCAAGTTCCTTTCTTCTTCCACATCCTCTTAATTTGTGGTTTCCATTCTAAAATAATAAATCTAGTATCTTATATATATTTTTATGGTATAATAAATATGGTACAACTATATTAATTATTCTATCCATCTTTTTAATGACATTTCACAATACATGCGTACGTACAGCTTACCGTCTCCACGTCGTAGTGTAGCTGTTATTCAATACATTATTATATTGATAGGTATAATAATGATGTGTATTTCATTTAGATAATAAATATAAAATTAAAATGATTCATTATATATGATATTTCATCCATTTATATATCATCTTAATATCAAAAGAATGATATTGTCGCTCGTGCGTATGTACATATTACCATCTCTACGAACGTGATGACATTCATTCCCCATCGTCAACATTCGAAAATAATTTTCATTAGATGACTAAAAATATTGTTTAAATACATAATATCATTCTGAATATGAATAATATACATTTTATCCTTAAAAAACATTACTTACATAACAAATCATATTAAGGAAAAAGAATTAGTTAACCCCTGAAACGACGATAATACAATGATATTATTAACAAAGCAATGTTAAAAGATTATATATGATATCATATTAATGTATATAATTCCTTTATAACATTGTAACAATTACTTATCCATTATACAGGAGTTCCACCTACCCTCGACTATAGAAAAGTACAAGGTGAAGGTTAATTTCACAATCTCTGTATCCGAGGTTGTTTTTATGCAAGCTTCTACCGTGACCTCTTTATCATCCACATCCATGTTCCTTAAAAATGTATTTAATTTTTTTTTTACTTTTTACTAGGAAATTGGGTAAAGTCATATATAGCCTTATTTCAACTTATATGTTTTGAAATGATTCTTTCCATCATTTTCCAGACATGGTACTTTATGACCTTTTCAAAAAAATTATTGTAAGAATGTTTTTTTAACTAATACGGTGGGTTCTGATTTTTTCCGCCATTATAACATCGTTGAAGCTTCCATTACAAGCATATAAGAATAATTTAAAAATAAATTTTTTCTTTATAATTACTTTAATCTTAAATTATTTAAAAATATAATGAGATGTTTCTCTAAAAAAAAGGTTTTGATTTCATCTATGTCAACATCCTTTGATGGATTTTAAGCTTATTTGTTATTGATTTATTATGAAACAAAACAACCATATTATATTTAAGGTTTTGTGATATTTTTTACTATGGATGTGTTATTTTTACACCATTAATGGTTTATGGATAAATTATTTACATTTCGTATGATAGTTTTAATATGAGTGTTTATGTTATGTTAAATTCTTTTTATATGAGGAAAGAATTTGATTTAGTAAGTAATGGGTGGAGCTGGCCGTAGCTCCTTGATGCATCAGTAGGTTTCATGAGAAAAACTAGTGTCTTTTCACAAGTCCTCAACAAAATATTATTTGTAATATTGGAACAAGGGATGGACTCTGTGGTTATGATGTATGGATTTATGCATTCCATCATTATGAAAGTTGATGTTGATATTGCCTGTGATTATTCGACTAGTAGAATATCCATGTAAATAACTAAATGGCATTAGATGATTTTATCGTTTCCATATTATGATGATGTTAACGTTTAAAAGGAGTTTGTTTTAGTCTTATACAATTCCTTAAATGTTTATACTTATTTTTCAAAGTTGCTGCTATATTGTCATCCTTACAGAGCATTTGAGATCACCACTTTCTATGTTTTATTTTTCCCAGGATGCGAAGAAATATATTATGATTGAACTATTGGGATAGTCTCTGGGATCTCAGTGTTGTATATGGAAAAATTGTTGTTGTAGTTTTCCATTTTACGATTTAATATAAACCTTATGAATGTATCTAGTACTTCCAATGCTAATAAACTAATCGTTCTTTCGAGACATAATCTTTTGTGATCATGCCAATGTTATGTAATAATCAAATGACTCTCGGTAACTAGAGTCGGGGCATTACACACCCTGTGTTAAACATATTAAATAGAGGAAAACCTCGAGACATGACTTTAGCATACAATTCTCCACATTCGATGTGGTTTACCTTGGGATTCTGTACACTAGATAATCCCACTGATAAAAAAATCTAGGTGTACTAGTGTTCTATCATCGAGACATGCCAACGATGCACAATGTGATTACTCCCCTGACCGAAGATCACTGTCCTGGCTTAGCCCATTTGGAATTTCTGGACAGAAGTCGCGTAATTAACCAGAGTCCACAAAGACATGGAACTAGGGAGAATTTCACGAACAATGTCTTAATCTTTATGGGATACCCAAAATAGGTGAAGAATTATAAGGAGGAATCCAAGGAAGGAGATCCAGACATTACATCATCCAGTTTCGATCAAGGAGAAATCATCTCTTAAGATGAAATGAAGGTCTCCAACCTTCTGAAAGCAGGAATGTGGTTAATCAATCAAGGAATCCTCACTGACGATGCATACCAAAATGAAAGTGTAAGAAACATACCTAAATCAACACAAATTAATTTCTTCCACCAACTACTTGCAATACAAATTTACCAAATCATAAACTAAGGGTTCATGTTCCAAATATTTCAAGGTTAATGTAGATTAATTTTTTAAAATCAAGGAATCTATGACATTGTTTACTTTTCTATGATGGTAATTGATCATGAAATAATAATCCTTTTTCAGTTCCATCCATATTACCTCCCTCATGTTTAATTCCTTTTGAGTAAATATATACATAAATATTTTTCGGTCAGTATATATTTCACATTTATCTCCATATAAATGATGCCTCTAAATTTTTCAACTGGAAACCATAACTTCTAATTCCAAATCATGGGTGGGATAATATAACTCATGAGGTTTCAGTTTCCCTGAGTCATATGAAATTACCTGATCATTCTAAATGAGAAACAAACCATTTCCCATTAATGAACCATCATGGTAGATGAAAACATCACCATTTCTAGAATGCAGGGCTAAAACTGGAGCATTCTCCAATATTGTTTTCATTTCATGAAAACAAACACATATGACTTCTTTCCAAATAAACATAACCAATTTCATGGATAACCATGTTAATAGGCTATATAACCTTACCTGATTTTTACAAAATCATCGATAATAACCTTTTAATCCAATAAAACTGAAAATATCAGTAACATGTGTAGGTCCTGTCCATTCATCAACTACTTTTTTTGCAGGATCAACTCTTAAGAAATCCTTTTTTATATTGTTCCAATTAAAAGAAATATAATGTAACTAGATATCTCATTTTCTAAATTCCCTATATTACTAAGTTCATTTATGTGTTTCTACAAAAATCCTTAGATGTTTTTCATGATCCTCATAACATTTTTAATAAAACATAATATCATTCGTAAAAACAATAGTAAAATTATCCAAATATTTATAGAAGATAATATTTATAAGATTCCTAATTACCAAATTGGAAATTTATTCAAACCAATGAAATAAAAACAAACCCATAATTCACATATCCAGTACAAAACACTATTTTTAGAATGTTGTCTTCTGTCACATTTAACTGATGGTACCCAGATCTCAAATCAATCTTGGTAAAATATTAATCATCTTGGATCGAATCAAACAAGTCCTAGATATGATGAAATGAATACTTATTCTTAATAATAATTTTATTAAAAAAATATATAATCAATTAATAGTATCATCAAACCATATTTATTTTCAATGAACAAAAGAGGATCACCCCATGGTGATGTGATAGGATGAATGAATCCATTTTCAAGAAACTCTTATAACTACTTTCTAATTTATAGAAGATCAACTTTAGATAATGGGGTTTAGAAATTGGATTAGCATCCAGAACTATATCAATAGTAAATTCAACTTCCTGATTTGGTATGACAGATGAAAAATCAACAGAAAAAAATCTAGTTATTCATTTACCACTAGAACATCATTAATCTAAATAGTTCCCATGTTTTTAAAATTATGTGTTAAATAACATTCATTTCCATCTTTTAACAGTTTCATAGCTTTTAGATATGTTATCAATGCTATGGGTTGATTCTTTTATTAAAACTAAAAATCATTCCAAAACAATATACTTCATATCTATAATCAAACTTAACATAGTAAAAAGATATCCAATTCCTACCCATAATAACTTCAAACACTACATTGGGTAAAAAAACCAAGTATTGAAGGTAAATTCATTCAACATACAATAATAAGAAGATTCTTTTATTGTCCTTTTTCCTAAATATTTCCCCTATTATTTCTACTATTATTTAAAATTTCATTTATTGAGGTGAAGATTCTAATTTAATAGATAATAATTTTGAAATAAATTAATGTGTAGTCCTCGTATCGAAACAAACATTATGAAAATATGAGTAAAAAAAATTTATCTAATACCACTTCATTGGATAGCCCAACATTAGCTGATGTAGTTGAAAATATTTTCACTACACATTTCTTATTAGAGTTTGGCTACTTCCCATTATTCATATCTTTCTTTGGGAAGGTATTTTCCTTATAACTCATTTAACCAAATTTAGAACACTTTATATTTTTTTATTAGAATTAAAAATACCCACACTGAGATCTATTTCATTGAAATCTTGGGCCATATGTCTAAACAGAACACATCAGAAACACTTCTTGGATTTGTTAATGAATTCCACTTGATTGTTTTACCACACTCCAAACAAAATGGAAGATGAATTTTTTTACATTCAGATTTCCTTTATTGATAGTAACCCATTTCTTTCCATATATAAATGTTTTTATGATTGTTGTGAAAGTACGCATGATCATCCAAAAACTCTTTTTCTACCCTCTTATCACATAAAAAAGTGTCTCATAACAATTTAATTCATGGGAGGCCAAAGGCCTTTGGTATCTTGAAATCAATCAAGAGTAAAAAATGATTTATTTTACTATCAAGATCCCAAATAATATTTATATTATACATTTCCAATTGGGTTAAGTTATATCTATACATGGAGACATGATATTCCACCTATTTTCTCAATTCAAGGATTTTATTTTTCATCTTATGTAAAATAGAAATAGGAAAAAAAATTCAAGGATATTATTCTTAAATTCGTCCCATTCTAAAAAATTATTCTCCTCGTTATCTCTGATATTATTTACCATTGAACACTACCGGTTTGCTTCACTATAAAAATAGTAAAGAAAAATACAATCCATTTGATTATCTAAACATCCCATGACGTTAAATATCATTTAAAGGGATTTAATCCACCCTTAAGATAGCATTGGTTTAGAAGATCCACTAAATAAAAGTGGGTGATTCCTCATAAAATGTTCCAATATCATCATGTTCTGTTGTAGTATATTTTTTAGTTCTCTTTTATGGATATCGTTGTAATTTATAGTTCACTTCAACTGTTCTATCACTATCACAAACTTCTTGGTTCAAAATATCACTATTCTGAGTTGCAGATTTAGAAAACCACCATCCTCTCAATTCTTTCCTACATCAACATCCTAGTTTCTTCAATTGAAAACCATTCTAAATAGTCACATCAAAGATGAAGTAGATTAGTAGTCATTAAATGCTATATCAATTCATTATAAATATATGATAAAAATAATTTTTATTATTCTATTGACATCATATTAACACCTATTATTATCTAAACCATACTAAAATACCTAATATGAGGACAAGGCCAAAAACATTACAAAATATAGTTAATTGAAAAATCATAAAGTTATTACATTTCAAAATATATTTTTATCATAATGATTTATATAATTTGATGGAAAATAATGCATAAAAATCCAAATGTATAAAAAGTGGATACTACTAAACCGTGTCCATTGTTTTCATAACACAAATTTTTTTAATATAATATTCATTTTTGTGATGAAAAATATTCACAACATTCCTCTAGGATTCTTTTCTATTATCCATACATAAAACCGTGTGAAAAAAATTTAAAAACATGGTATGAGAACAAAATTCTCGTTAAGGGACAAAAAAACAATGAAATAAAGTTTTATTCCTTGAATACTTATAAATATGTGAAAAAAATTTCACAAAGACATACTTATCACCCATATATCATCACATTCATATATTGTGAAAATATAAGATTTCTATAAAACAAAAATAAAAATTTCTGTAACATGGAGCATTAAGTATTAGTGATTGTAATCATTATTCCTACTATATGATTTGTAACCCTCATGGATGACTTATAGTGTAACCATAATGCATACATTACAATGTAACCCTCATATCCACCATATGGTTTATCCATTATACTTACACATCGAGTAACCATACAGTGAACCTACATAATAAACATACCCAATTAATTCATGGGAGATATAAGTCACACCATATAACATAAAAAATTATTTAGAACCATAAAATAACAACAAAGCATTAATACTTTCCTCATAAAAATGATACCTTTTAATTTTGTATGAATAAGAATTTTAAAAGATGATTTTTAATAAAAATTACTTTACCTCTGGTTCACTTATATAAATCATATTAAAACATCCAATATAATGGTATAAAGAGTGTTATTAATTTATAAAAGTTATATAATCATGTTTATACTTCATTATATGACCATATTATATAAAATATCCACCCATTTAGTAGTATTATTCTGTTATTTTCATCATTTTATGTGTGTTCTTTTCATGGTTTCCATTGGTGCTTCCTTATGGATTTTCTTATAGAATGGAATAAAAACAAAAAAATTGAAAATTAATGGTATTAATATGTTCCTAAAATTTTAAATGATACCGTAAATATTTTTTTCTGATTGGAGTATGAATCATTAGATAAAACATTATTGAATATTATTTAATTTACATTGGTGGATTTTAGGACCATAAGAAACTTATATCATCTTATTTAATATCATTTTTATATATAGCTTCCTAAACATTATATATATTATAATATTTATAATAAAATCTTATTTAAACATAATAATGGTTTAATAAACAGCCTTTAAGGTGGTAATGAAAAATGAATGTGTGTCGTCCACGATGGTGGTAAATTGACACATCAAAGATGATGTTTTTATTTTTAGAATAAAAGGAGGAGTGGAAAGATTTTGATGATGAAATTTCACATAAACATGATAAAATTATAATATATATAAGATAATTTAGTTTTCATTCCACATGAATATGTAGATATGAAATGATAATAAGAAAATAACATCAATTACAAGAAACATAAAATAAAATAAAAGTGGATTTTACCTCTTTAAACCTTCTCCTTGAGAAACCCATAAAGGCTCATGTTTTCTACATTATTCTGAGAAAATAAGGATTTGGACATGTGGAAGAATCTTGGGAATGGTATTGGGTAGAAATTAAACAAGCTACATGTTTTTGAAGTGTGAGGAGAAGAGTTGGTGAGGCCTGGTATTTATTGTGAAGTAGAGGAGAGTGTTTCGGTTATTTTATGCATTACATTATGATTTCGGCTACGTACTATTAATACATGTATAATTATATATAAATATGTTATACTATTGAAGGACAGTTTGTGATTATGGTAATAGATCAACCATACATCATATATTCCTCAATAATTTATGTATTTGTAAAATATCGTAAATTAAAGAATTTTATAATTCACCAAAAAATAAACCATTGTAGAAAAATCTCAAAAATTCACCTTAACATTTTATAGAAATGTATAATTAAAAAATTAACTCCAGTTTATTAAAATAATTTTTTTAATATGATAAATTTATTTTTTTAATTAAAATCTGAATCTTTTCTAAAATTACATAATTTAATAATATGACTGATTTTAAAACACTTTTGAAAACTAATTAATGTCTCATAAAATTATCTAATAATCATAATAAAGTAAAATATTAATTTATTAATCTATTTTAATAAAATAATTTTCATTTTAAATCATTTTAATAAATATAAAATTATAATTAAGCATTTATGTTTCATAAAAATACTAACACTTAATTCATCACTTTCAAAAAATTTATTTACGTATTCCATGATATAAATATATAAAATTTTAATTTTTTAGATACATGAATTATATTTATACATTGATTTTTGAGGTCACTATTCAATTATTATAGAGTCCATAATTTTTATATGTACTACTTCTTTCACTATACATTCATAATAAATTTAACTATTAAATTATAGAATGACAAAAAAATTATTTTATAAGTACCTGGGTTGTTAAAATTTTATATGACACCACTGATCTATATTTATATATATCTACGGTGTTAAGGTGGTCCATGGTTGAGATAAATCATTAATAACCCAAGTGTATTCTTTTAAAACAACAATAAATTCACCTTTGCATATTATGTAAGGATACAACTAGATATCCACCTTATTCCATAGGCTAGAATTTGTGAAAGGTAGTGGCAAAATAATTCCAGAAACTCCACCAATAATCAATCCCATATATGATGAAACTCAACCTCATTTTCAGCAGTGTACTCCGGGCTAAGGAGTGTTTTTCTGATTTATGATCTAGTATGTTCACTTCTAGTGGATTGTCATTGATTCACTATTGTGTTGGACAAGGAAATTGTAATTTATGACCACTTTGTGGTCCTATTTAGGTGTGTTTTCTTATTATCACTATAACATATAAAAACACCTAAATATTATTAAATAACGTCATAAAAACATAATAGTGTTTTTTATCATGACAACAACTCTGAGATTCAATAAATTTCACATCACGAAATCCGTTTATAGCCTCTAAAACACCATATAAAAAATGATTTATAAAAAATTGAATTGATAAAAAAAATGGATGACCATTCTATCATGGACAATGATCAAATAGTTTGTATACATTGAATGCATTCTAAATTTTCATTCATAGGTAAAAATGGATTCATCTTCTTTTTATTTCAACTAGTGTAGTACTCTCTCTATTTTAGTGTATAAATTTTAGTGAAACTATTTAGAGAATAACAAATCAATAAAATAATCCCATTTCATGAATTTGATTTATTTATTTAGCTTTGTGTTATTGATTGAGTTAAATTATTGATCAGAATCACCCTCCAAAAGATATACAGCTAAATGATCATCTTCATGCTATGATATCTAGGGATAAAAATTTTCATTTCAATAGTATAAATCAATTTCTAAAGAATTAGTGGATTATGAGACCCATTTATGGTCAGTATCACTTGGTGCATGAATGAAATAACATCATGTTTCTCTTTCCTTGGTGTTTTTGGGAGCCCCATAGGTTATTTATGATGTTCATAACTAAGGATAGAGTTATCATTAATTTTTTCACTCAATTTTTCATCCCAAAAGCTTTTTTGATGAAAATATATATATTTTCCATGACACTAATAATAGACTTAGATCATTTGGGTTCATTCCAATACATTAAATAAAGGAAATATAGGAATTATAAACAATAAATTAATATAAATGAATCTATAATCATATAAGAAATAACTCAAAAATTACATATATATACTAACATATGAATATTTATATTTCAATGTAATTTATCCATGTTAATTTACTATTTGGTTCATTATCCTAATCATATTAAAATACCGCATAATTTATTTTAAAGATAAAGGGAATTTCCAAATAATTTCCCCTATGAGTGTCAACCGTGTTCATTTTTTAGACTAATTATTATATATTATGTGATGATTGAGTTGTTAATATACTAGCCTTATTTAGGGTGATTACCCCAAGGGGTATCTATTCCATAGATTCATACACTTTATTGTATCAATATAAGGATGCAATTAAAATGAAACCATACAATATCTACATTACCAAAAATTCCAGATGTCTTTCTATAATTATAGTTATCCTTATGATATTCAATAATGTTCACATACCCTAATAATCCAAGATAACTAAAATAATCCCTAAATATAACTAAATTATACTCTAATATGAACTAAGACTCCATAGACCCACACACCTATGTATAGTACTAAAAAAGATAATTTTCATTTGAATATGATACTATGTTAGATGTAACAAGATCAAAATACATATTTTTCAATAATTTAAACTTTGCATATTTGAAATATTAACAGAATATCAAGAACTAAAGGATTCATTTCTTTGAGAATTAGATTTGTAAAAATATTATTATGTACATTTTTCTATAATTATACCACATTAGTATCCCCTAGAGGCTTCTAAAAAGTTATAATCATCCTTATAACCAATGTAATGGAAAAACAAGAAAGGGGTGAGCTCAAATGACAATTAAGGGTAAAAATTAGATAACAGTAGTTGATCATAAATGAGAATAAGATAGGAATTTTGGAATGAGTTAATAGTCAAGGTTCATGGATATATCATTAGAAAACTATACCAAAATAAATATGGATCTTTAATATTAAATTATATAATAAGGATCTCAATATATTATAAGATATGAGTCATAACAGTGTGGAACATCAAAAACCATTTAATCGTAACAACATTAAATTTTCATAGGAATATGATATAATAGTGTGGAATAAATTTGATCATAAAAACTATTTTTGGAGTCCATATACCAGCAATTTAATTACATGGTAGGCTTGTGATAATAACCCATGTATCTTTTTCTACAATGTTTTACCACCCGTACACCACTGGTCATGGGAATAAAACCCATATACCTTTCATGGGTTTTTTTGTACCACCATTGTACCCCTAGGAATGATAGTTCCACCCATATACCATTCATGGGACTTGGATTAACTCATATGAAACCTTCTTTGTCTTTGGATAATCCTCTAGTGTACACTTGGTATTATGATAATCCTATCATGTACCCTTTTAATCTATTAATATATAAAATGTACTAATGAATGGTGGTATATATATGAACCCAACCATCAAAATAATAATCAACCATAAATGTGTTATCAATTATAGCATTAAAATAGTCATACGTAAAACATCACTAAATTAACTTCTAGAAAAAATGTAGGTTTCATGAAGATATTTATATTACATTTCATAATACACATAGATAGAAAAGATTAATTTTGGATTAAAAATCCCTTATAGAAAAATATGTTTTAAGAGTTATTTGAAATTTTAAAATTCCTTTAATTGATCATTAGATAGATCATTTGTAAAATAATATGAAATATCCCATTTTAGAAAATCATAAAAATACATTAATTTTTTTTATAAAAAATAAATATTTTAGCTTGATATAACATTTAAATTATATAATTAAGCCACAAAAGGTTTTTCAGAAAAAAAAATTATAAAATAAGGATTATTTCAAAAACACTAAATATTTATTTCCTGAAAAAGAAATGCCTTTAAAAACAATGTTAAAATCAATAATTACTTTTTAAATATAACATTTAATTTAAAAATTCTAATTATATTAAATATTTGTTTTGAAATCATAAATTTTTTTAAATTATTTTTTAAAAAAAATAATGGAATAGATTATATGTGAAGAATATATTTCATTTGATTAAAGAAATTGTTAAAGATATTATTGAAACATTTTTACCATACTCATAAAATACCATGTTACAGCTACGACACTGTAGCAACGACAATAGTGCACTGTAACAATGATGGCAGTACTGTAGCGTACTCCAGTAGTGGCGGAACTATAGAAATGGAAGTAGTGTAGAAGCAGTAGGTGACTGCAGCAGTAGGTCACTATAGCGGCGTCGGGTACTGTGTGCTACTGTAGTAGGCAGGTATTGTATCAGTATTATTCACAGAATGGGCCTTGGGCCAAATATTTGGGACTACATGACATGTAATGGGATAAATGCCAACTCGGCCTTTAGGCTATGTTATGGGTCTCTCACTATCAAGTTAAAGAGATCTATTCTTTTCTTTAATAATAAAAGATGCTTCGGGCACAACCATTAAAAAAATAAAATAAAATATATGATCATGATTGGAAGAAAATTTGAATATTTTAATAAACATCTGTTGAAAACTGACATCATAAAAATGGTTAATAAATAATAATTTTTAGATGAGTAGAAGGTAAAGATTAACATATCATTATATAACACATAATTATGATTTTTTAATGGAGAACATTGTGAGTATGGGAAAATATTGACATGGAACAGAAAACTCTTATTTGGAGTGGATTTCAATTATTCTTATCATCATTAAATTTGATAAAGAAAAAAAAATATTAGTGTAATTAATAGAAAAAAAGGATTGAAGGTATTATAATATCCCAGTATATCATAAGAAAAAATATTTTGTATTATCCATAGTTAATAAAGAATCATTATGACTGAAAAAAAGTTGAGTCAAGAAAACTGATACTTTAATTTCGGACATCTATTAAGGTGGTTAAGTCTCTATTATAACACAATATCAATCATAATCACATATTTCAGAACATTATAAATACCCATAACTAATTATAAACATAATTAATAAATATTATAATTTTTATATTAGGAAGATATTATCTGTTTTTATTATCATGTGTCAGTAATCTTCATCATTTTGAACTAGTTTTGTAAGTATAGTGTAATTCTTGATTATTATCCCGAATTTCATCATTAAAAAATAATGAAATGTAATATAATATATTCTTTAGAATTATTTTTAATATGATTAATTAAATTTTATTTTATTTTTATTATGATCCATAAAAAAACTCAAGGATGAGATTATTTTGGTGAATTTTAAAAAATAGATATGGGTATATTAATTAATTAGTATATTATTATTTTATCCATTAAATAGGTAAAATTAAGCTATATATTTACTTTTTTATAACATTTATTTTCAATAATTATGTTCTTATAGATATACATGATAAAAATAAAATAATAAATGAAAAAAATAAATATAGTTCGTCATAGAGGTGGTAGTCTTCATATAAACATAGTTAACTTTTTCATTTCTCAACGAATGAGAGGGTTGGAATTTAGAAAAGAAATTTTCTCTTAAGAATAAAAATTAAATCATATATAATATATTAATTAATAAAACTCATCATTAAAACCATCCATTATTGGTTATGATAAAAGAAAAAATATGTCAATTCTTAGAGGCGGTAGTCTACACATACACGCAATAAAGATTCTTTTTTATATGTGTGTGGGAATAAATAAGACATGGTTGATACATTTATAAGATAATATTTAATAATATTAATAATACCAAATTAGTTATATTAGGATTTATTTGTTGGTGGTAAAAGACAAAAATATTGAAGAAAGACCAAGGAGAATAAAGACACTTATGTTGAAGAAATTATTCTTTTCTTGGAAACATCATTGAATTCCAAGGGTATTTTGAATTATTAAGGATATCATGGAACAATATACTGGGATAACATTATAGGGTATATTAAATGGATGTTTTTTTAAGAATAAAAAATAATGGATTCTTATTTTATGAAGTGGTGGTAATGATTCTATTTAATAGGAGTGGAAAATAGGACATTTCCGAACATTGATTATCTGTCAATAATTACATGACACTATTAAAAGATAAAGGGGTATAAATGCGGGAAATAATGAAATTTGGATTTATCATGGATCAATAAATACTCTACCATGTGATATTAAAAATGTTTCAATTACTTTTTATGTTTCTTACTCTTATATTTTAACTTTTATTATTTTCCACCTTTTCAAACAGAAATTATTTATACCAAAATTACTTGCCTTTTCATAAAATAATAAATTTAATTACTTAACAAAATTTGGGTATTATTAACCTAAAAACATCCTCAATTTAATCATATAAAATTTGTAAATATGAACATATTAAATTTTAAATTAAAACTTATAATATGTTGAAAATAATGTTTTATAGAAAAATGAATTGGTAAACATTAAGGATTATTAATCATATATAACATTAATTTCAAATTAAATGATAAAAAATATATTTTTATAAATTTTAAAAAATTAAATCATATTCAGTATAATATGGTAATCATTATATTTTTTTAAATAAAAATTAATAGCATTAATAAAATAGTTTTTGGAAAGTAACCCTTCCGCAACTTTCAGGCCTTAACATTAGTATTATTAATAATAATTTTAGATCAAAAAATAAAATTTAACTAATTAAATAGTAATGAGATGTCTATATATAATATTAAATTATTTTTTAGATTTAATTTCCATTACTTACGAAATTTTCTTTAATATAAGTAAATTAAAATAGTTTTTTGAAAAAAATATTACTTATGTTTCCATAGTATTAAACATGGGTTCTATAAAGTCAACATTTTATTTTTCAATGAATTTTCTTAAATTAATAATATATAAATTGTATAGAAAATTTCCTCCAAAAACCATTATAACATTGTTATAAAAATGTTATCAATGTGACTATTATAAAATAATCAGTATTCTTTCACTATTCACCAAAAAATAAATTAATTTATAATATTATGCAAATTTATGCATATGATAATTTAGAAATGATGAATTAAGAAATGAATTAGATTTTAATAAATTAAAATTATAAAATTTATAAATATATCTACTAATGAAAAGAAATACATTATGTAATTATTCATTTGTTGATAATTCGATTTAGACAATTTTGTTTTCTTAATAATGCTTCATATGAATTTATAATTGATTAAAATGTTTTTATTTAAGTTCGGTTTTAATATTAATTAATTTTCGTAATACAATTTATCTAATATAACTTATATAATTTTAATTTTGTGTTCCACATGATACAAGCTATCCTCATAATGTTTATTTAATGAAATACTATATTGTAAAATATTAGGGTATCACATCTAAAGCATTAGAATATACAAGATTTTATATTTTTACCCCAATATGTTTTATGGTTATTGTCTAATCCCCACTGAGAAATTTCCAAGGGATTTATAGTTTAACACTCGAAATATTGGTACTGGCGATTTGGATGCACACACCTACAATCATATTCATTACTTCCCACTTATATAAACATGCTTCTATATAATGGGATTTAGATAACTCAAATTTGGTGTTATTTCCACAAAATAACCTAACCAACTCATTATAAGGGTATTTCTAACATTGTTAATATAACAATGGCCTTATCTTGTTAATGTGCATACACATTCTTCCCAATTGAACATTAAATTATGTGTCTTGATATACCACCATGAATTAAAAGTTAGATACAAGATCTGTGAATTGAGTTTTGATATTCCTCTTTCCAAATAGTTTCTTCACAATTTTATAATACAAATGAATGTTTTATTTAGTAGGAGAAAAGACATTACCACCATAACCTATGGGATTAAGAGACCTAAGTGGGATAAGATTAAACTCTATAAAATTTTCAAACAAGGCTCATCGAATATCAACATTTTAAAAATTTACTAAAACATTCATAGTTCTGATGTTCCCCAAAACAATGATCTATTGATCATACTCTAATAGAAATATAAATATGTTTAATTTTACATTGATGTTTTTGTACAATATAATTATGTTTTATAAATATCATCATCAAATTGTTTAGGGATCCACATGGGCTCAATAGGTTTTTATTTGAGTACTTTTGGTAGGTTATGTGTGTCCAACATTTAATGGTTAGCTGATATGAAGACCAAATCTTTCTTGAATTAAAATTTATACACTATGAGGTGGTATTTCCAAATGCAGGATAAATTTTTGTTATTAGACATCACTACTGGAATTTTGCTGTTTTTTGATAGGTTATTTGTGATGGGATCCCATCGCAAAATCCCTTTTGTGATGGGGTCCCATCTCAAATAGCCCTTTGTAGAAAACAGTGTTGAAAATTGATGTCTGATTGAATACATTTTTTATACAAAAATCTTTCACGATGGCCCCATTAAAAACTGTATTTGTGACGAGACACTAGCATGTCGTAAATTGACTATATGTTATAAACCTGTTGTGGCAGGCCCGTCACAATAATGTTATTTCAAGGTTAAATCATCCCATCACAAAACCTTTTAAAAAATATATATATAATCTATTTGCGATGGGCTCCCCATCGCAAAAGGCCCCGTCACAAAAGGTCACGTCGCAAAAGGCCCCATAAAAAATTATTTATAAAATAAAAAAATATTAATATTATTAAAATAATAATAAAAATATTAAAATTCTAAATATTTTCGAATACATAATAAAATAAAAAATAATAAATTTATGATTAATGAAAAAATAGTCTTAATATATATAAAATATAAAAAAGTAAAAAATATTAAAAATCTCATTATTCAGAAATTATTTTTATAAATCATAAAATATTATTCTTATTATTATTATTAGCAAAATAAACAATCATTAAAAAAAATAATACTAATAACTAATAATAAATTATTTAAATATTAAAAAAAAAATATGCAATATTCGCACCAATATAAAGGAAAAAAACTATAAATTGTTCATATTAAAACAAATGTTCAATTAAAATGTTTTTAAAAGGAAAAAACATAATGGGGGGATAGTCTTTTGGAGGAGCTAGAGGAGTTGGAGGAGATGGTGGAGGAAGCACGATCCCTAAACTACGAGTCAGATGGTGCATGTACTCCATCTGATTGTGCTATTGCTGCTGGCAAAGATGCATTTCCTCCTAGTGTTGCTGCTGCTGCTTCTGCCATCGACACATATCCTCCTCATACTGGTGCTGCTACTCCTGCCATCGACGTTTTTCCTCCTCGTGCTGCTGTTGCTGCTGAGGCATCTCTTCCTACTACTTCTACAAACCCTCTATGAGCTCAGTTTAAGCTCACAACTTCTCTTGATACTGTGAGCCAGAAGATGGTGTCTCTCCGTGAACTCTACTCGATCTGGACAATGACATCTTTGTTGTTCCATAAAATGTCACAAGAGTCAAATGAGAGATGAATCCAACTACTTAGCCCTTCTCAAAGGCATAATGGGTCGCCTGCATCCATGCCGCCTCATCGAAATGGGGGCACTATAATGATCATCCATCTCAGCCTAACTCTCAACTCGTGTATGAGAGGTCACGACCTCATTTGACTCCTTAAATTTCAATTTGAAATTAAAATAGTTAATATATTATATGCAGTTAATTTTAAAAATAGTAAAAGAAATAATATTGACCATAATCTGACGATGGCGATCACATCTAGTCTCTCCAGTGACTGGATCACTATACATCCTCCAATAAAGGTCATACTCTGTAATATCGAGATGCTCAACTGCATATATTAATATAAAATAAACTGTTTATATGTAATTTTATCTAAAATATTTTTAAAAAATCTTACCAGATGCTCTCTATGTGTACTGAATGTACGGCTATCAGCTCCATATGTCCCCTTTAGACTCCCCCAGTTGTGCCTTCCCAATGAAGATCTCCTCTGAAATCCACCACTCAGCCAGTGTGATCATAATCCATTCCAAATGTGTGATGAAATATACTCTAACCAGTGGGCTCCACATGACTCATCAAATTCAGTCGCTCTAGTTTTCTTAATGGTTTTCCTTCTCAAATTGTGCAAAAAATAGAAGGAAACGCTCATAAATAGACACCTCCCATGCTTCGTGGATAGCACCACACATGATATCTTCGATGGGATACCATAAACCCTAAAAATAATTTATAATATCAAGTTATTATTGAAATAAATTTCTAAATAAATATTATTTATTTACATACCATACAATGATTGACCATTCTACGCTCCACATCAATGAGAATCTATTCTCATGTGATCCATGGATGAGAAAAATAATTGTGTAAGATATCACTCCCATGTCCAATAGATACATGTGAAAAACTGTAAAAAAAGAACTAATAGTCAAACAATTAGTATATAAATAAATTAATGAAAGATAAAAAATACACAGGTTATCATAACCCTTCTTGCATGGATCGAAACTAAGATGTGTACATCGCTAGGAGATATGGCCAGGAATCATAAGTCACGCAATATTTCCCCCCTCTGCGTACCCTTAGAACCGCAAGTAGCCTGAGGGTCATATGATATCAAATCATCTTCATCCAATGGTATCTCAGCCTCCTCCAACTCACAAAATAGATCTATGACCATCTGAAGTACAAAATGATTTTTGTTAATAGATAGTTGAAAATAACAATTACTTATAGATATATATTATTTATGATTATAATTAGAATATAACCATGTCAATGTTCACCTTCATTATTATCATCATATCTGACGATGTCAATGACTTCATATTCATCATTGGCATCACCAATATCCATATGAGTTTCAGTTTCATCATCACTTATCATTTGAAATTCATTTGTAACATCAGTAACATTATCTTCAATATCGAACATTAATTATTGGGTTTCATCATCGATATTCATGTCTCTTTGTGAAAAGGATTGATTTTGAGTATTCTCATGAAAAAGTTCAATTCCTTGTACTTCATTGGAAGCACATTTAGTCTGACTAAACTCATTTTTCCGTTATCTCATTTTTATTATGCTCCACCAATCATTTAGGTGACCCCCAACCTTGTCAAATGTGTCAAATGTTCTCAGAGCACATTTTTTACAAGTACACTTATTTGTGCCTTTTGAAACAAATTCTAGTTTTTATGATGAAAATGATAAGAAAGATTCAACACCCTCAATATATACATGATTTAAACTAAAACTGTTTGTATTTCTACATTGATTTATCCAAGAATGGTCATCTAATAATAACTGTTGTAGACTTCCTTATTCAATATTTTTCTACAAAATTTAAAATCATTACTATTTTTGAATAACTTGAAATTAGAAAAACACTATCCAAAAAAAGAAGATAAATAATTACAACTACTTTTTAATAATTACCATTAATTTTGGGTGACACAATTTCCAGTGGATTGGCGACTACTCTTCTGTCTTACGTCTCATTTACTTGTAACATTCTCACACTAAAATCACAAGAAAGAATCTTTTTAGAGGTATGCATAATCATTCGCGTGCATATTAGAATGTAGAAGCATACCTCCAAGAAGATTATTTTTTATGATTTCAGTGTGACAAATATACAAGTAAATGAACCGTCAGACAAAAGAGACCCCTTTTCATCGATGAACCTTCATCATGCAGATGTCACCACCATAAAACATTACAAAAAATGTGTCCCTATGAATGAATATTCAGACTCATGCATATGAGATTGGATATGCATACGTAGATGCATACTTTTTATAATGTTTTGAGACGGTGAGAGTTGAAAAGAGAAGAGTCGTCGAGAAAAAGGAGTGTCGTTAATCCACAGAAAATTGTGAAATGTTATTATAGATTATTATAATTGATTTTATTTCTAATTATTGATAATTATTTGTAATTATTGCTATTTATTAATAATTATTGTTATTTACCTCTATTTATTGTTATTTATTGGTATTTATTGTTATTTATTTCTATTTATTGCTATTTATTGTTTATTATTTCCTATTATTTATAATTGTTTCTATTTTTTCTATTTACTGCTAATTATTTCTAATTATTGCAAACTATTGATAATTATTGATATTTTGGATAATTATAACTAATTATTGCTAATTATTTCTAATTATTGCACTACCAAAAAACTGGGCAAGGCCAGCGCCACCCCTTTATCAGCGCTAGCGAAAAGCGCTGATAAAGGGGGGGGGGGCTTTATCAGCGCTCAAAAGAGCATTGATAAAGGGTGCCTTTATCAGCGCTTTTTGTTAGCGCTGATAAATCCCCCCCTTATTAATGCTTGTTTAGTATCGCTGATAAAGGAGGGGCCTTTGTCAGCGCTTTTTTTTAAAAGCGCTGATAAAGGGTCGACATCAAAAAAAATTACAAAAAATATATTAATATATTAATATAGTTATATATTTATATTTATATAAATATAATATATAATTTTTAAATATATTTTAGATAAGTATCAATGTACATTTACACTTATTATACTTAATATATAATATATTTTGTAAAAATGGCTTATAATAAAATTTTAAAAAATACTTTTAATTAGTAATTTTCTAATTATTATGGAGTAATATTCATTTAATAACAATTTGAAGATTAAGAAATTATAAAAATTAAAAAAAAATCCAAAATATGTTAAAAACGCAACTCGAACTTCAAACAGCCATAACTTTTGATTCGGGTATCCGTTTGAGTTCTAACACATATCAAATCAAAGCATGCGATGATCTCTGCATCGTTGTGGCCCAAGGGGTCCCTGGTCAAGCGTTTTTCAAGGCCAAAAAAGGCCCAGAAGGCCTCCAAAACTGAGTTTTTAGTTGCGGTACCCAGATTTGTTAACATTTTGTGGATTTTCTGCCTCATTTAAGGGGGTATAAATATAACTAAATATATATATAACTAAATAGATATATCATGATTAAGAGAAAATATCAATATAGGGTAGTGGCAAAGGATTTAGGCGCGCAGGGAGAGGTCTCGAGATCAAATCTGGGTGGAGGCAGGGGTGCGCGCGCAAGGGTGATTTAAAGAGATAGCGCTCATAAATGGTGTAGGCGATGCGAGAAGGCGTTGGAGGTGCAGGAAAGTGCTAATAAAGAGGGGATCAAGCGCTGTAAAAATCCCCCCCCAAGATTGGCAGTATTTTTTTTAATTTTTTTAATTTTTTTATTTTTATCAGCGCTAAACAAAAGCGCTGATAAAAGTGGTCTTTATCAGCGCTTTTTGGAGTACTGATAAAGGTGACCCCCCCATTATCTTTGCCGGAATTAATAGCGCTTTTTCTAGCGCTGTTAATGGCCATTTTTAGAACTGATAAAAGCCATATTTGTAGTATTGTTGCTAATTATGGCTGATTATTGCTAATTGTTGCTCTTTATTGCTATTTGTGGCTATTTATTTCTATTTATACGTATTTATTTATATTTATTCGTATTTATTTCTAGTTATAACTATTTTTTCTATTTATTCATATTTATTTCTATTTATTCATATTAATTACTAATTATTTGTTTTTATTTCTATTTATCACTATTTATTACAATTTATTTTTTACTTATTAAAATTTATTTTTATTTTTTCTATTTTTTCCATTTATTACATTTTATTAAAATTTATTACAATTTATTTATAATTATTACTAATTATTAATTTTTATTAGTATTTATTACTATTTATTACAATTTATTGCTAATTATTACTATTTATTACTATTTATTTTTATTTATTACTATTTAGTCGTATTTATTCCTATTTATTTTATATCTATAAATATTTATTCGTATTTATTCGTATTTATTAATATTTATTCATATTTATTACTATTTATTATTATTTATTACTATTTATTATTATTTATATATTTATATATATTTCTATTTATTACTATTTATTACTATTTATTAATAATTGTAACTAATTATTACTAATTATTACTAATTATTAATAATTATTACCAATATTACTAATTATTTCTATTTTTACTATTTATTACTATTTATTACTAATTATTACTATTAATTACTATTTATTAGTATTTATTATTATTTATTAGAGTTTATTATTACTTATTAGTATTTATTACTAATTATTAATATTTATTACTAATTATTACAAATTATTACTAATTATTTTTAATTGTTACTATTTACTGCTATTTATTAGTATTTATTAGTAATTATTACTATTTAATAGTATTTATTACTATTTATTAGTATTTATGACTATTTATTTGTATTTGTTAGTATTTATTAGTATTTTTAATATTTATTAGTTTTAATATCTATTTATTAGTATTTATTACTATTTAATAATATTCATTAGTATTTATTACAATTTAGTACTACTTATTTGTATTTATTACTAATTATTTGTAATTATTACTAATTATTACTATTTATTACTATTTATTACTATTTAATACTATTTTTTTTCTAATTATTACTAATTATTACTAATTATTTCTAATTATTTCTAATTATTTCTAATTATTTCTAATTATTACTAATTATTACTAATTATTACTAATTATTACTAATTATTACTATTTTTTACTAATTATTACTAATTATTACTATTTAGTACTATTTATTACTATTTATTACTATTTATTAGTGTTTATTAGTATTTACTACTCTTTATTAGTATTTATTTCTATTTATTACTCTTTATTAGTATTTATTTCTATTTATTAGTATTTATTTCTATATATTACAATTTTTTTGTATTTATTTCTATTTATTTTTATTTATTAGTATTTATTACCATTTATGACTATTTATAACTATTTATTGGTATTCATTACTGTTTATTAGTAATTATTACAAATTATTACTCTTTATTACTGTTTATTATTAATTATAACAAATTATTTTTATTTATTACTAATTATTACTATGTATTACTATTTATTTGTATTTATTACAATTTATTAGTATTTATTAATTTTCATTAGTATTTATTACTATTAATTATTATTTATTTCTAATTATTAGTAGTTATTACTAATTATTAGTATTTATTGCTATTTATTAGAATTTATTATTATTTATTACTATTTATTAGTATTTGTTAGAATTTATTTTTATTAATTAATATAAATTAGAATTTATTACTAATTATTACTAATTAATACTATTTATTTCTAATTGTTAATATTTATTACTATTTTTTCTAATAATTACTATTTATTTTTAATTATTACTAATTAGTGTCAATTACTATTAATTACTACAAAATACTTCTAATTACTAATTACAGCTAATTATTTATATACATCACTAATTATCGTTAATAATTATTAATTATTACTAATTACTAAGAATTACTACTAATAATTTAATTTTATTATTACAAATAAATACGGATGACAAAAAAATTTAAATAAAACTTAATTACAACTAATCAAAAACAATTAAAATTAATATAATGAAATAAAATAAATATTAAATTAAATAAAACATAAATACATATAAAATTGATCTCTTATAATTTTAGGCGGCTTTACAACTTCTTTGTAAAAAAAGCTTACTCTCAAAAATTATCACTCTAAAATTAGAGTTTATAAAAGGAGACAAAGATGGAATTCCGACAGAGAGAAGAAAAAAATGGAGGAGGTATATATAGGTTAGATTAGTTGCAAAGGGTCTTGCCGCAAATAACTTCGACCGCATTAATTACGGTCACCGGTTAAAAGGTTATTTGCGATAGGGCTCGTCAAAAAAAGTGACATGCCGTCACACTTTTTGCGACGGGACAACATCCCGCTGCAAAAATATCTTTACCACCTCCTATCATTTGCGATGGGCAGTGTCAAGCCGTCACAAATACCCTTTCACACTGTTTGGCACGCAAACCGTGCCAATCCGTGTGAAACTTTTTGGGACAAGATGCCTATTCCCGTCGCAAATAACCCGTAGAAAATAATGGTTTTTCCTATAGCGCATAGATGATGAAGATACTAGAGTCAGTGGTTCCTAATCCTAAATGGAATATGAGGGATTATTCATTACTAGAGAGATGGGTTATATGGGCCTTCCCACATGCATGGGTTGATCGGGTGGTTATACACCTTCCAATTGACCATGTAAGGGATTGAAAAATTGAATGACTCCTGAATTATTAAAGGAAATATTTATTTTCCAACTGGTCTCTATAAATTAATTTTCTTTATGTTTCAGAGAAATATATGCATTAATAGGATATGTGGCCCTAGATATTGATATTTTCCATGTTTCTATATTCCCGGATTCCCTCTTCCTTTATGTCCTCTTCCCACTACTACTCAATTATCATCAGGTAACTCAGCTTTATATGTATCCACAACATCGAAAAATGTTTCTCCCAAATTACTCACAATGATAGATAGGAACTGTGATTCCTCATTTAATATACATTTTGTTTTTTTGGGTGATGCATGTGACACCATTGTATGGGTTGGTGATAATCCCAAGCATGATGTTTTGTATCACCCTGAAATTTTAAATTTTCTTTTCCTTTTAAATATAATTTGTTGGATAGCTTGTTCACATCCCTCACAAGGCTGAAACATAACACGAAACATTATACAACTCTTAAAATATAATTGTTATCTGGTTGGGAATTATATAGGAAACTAAATTACTAAATATATATTAACTAAAATTAATGTTCATTATTAATACTATGGAATTGATAAAACTCAAATAGGGTAGATAAATAACTATTAATCTTTATTTATACAGCAAAATGTAACTTTTTTAAAAATAGAACTTTTACATAATTTATTATAAGAAAATAATTAATTTATTAATAAATGTTTTGTTCATTAAAATAATATTTTAACATCAGTTTTATTGGTAATTAATGGAAAATAAAAATAAGAATAGTTTATGTTTTTGAAAAGATATATGCATATGAAAATAGTATAAATCATAGTTTTACATTCTTATTAAAATTTAAATTTCAAAAATTATACAATTTGAAAAAAACGTATTTTTTAATTAATAATTTCAATATTTTCATAACATGATGCTTTAGTATTTATTTTCAAATATTTATTTTTTGGTGAATAATGAAAAATAATATTTTTACCAATGTTTCATTTTTAGAATATTTCTATAAGATAACATTGGAATAGAATGTTTGTAATTTTTTATGATTTATTTTGGTAAATTTTTTTAAAATATTATCTTGAAATTAGAAAACCGATGATTGACATTTTAAATACTTGACTAACATTGTCGAATAAAAAATATATTTTTTCTTTTCATTTAATTAAATACCATTTTTGTAATGTTTTTCTCTTTCATTGAATGAAACATAACATTAATTTTTTGTAGAAAATTTATATTATAAAAAATCAAAGATTTTTCTAATTTTATTAAATGCATAAATTTTATTCTTAAAAATACAGTTTCTCTAAAAAAATTTCTTTTTACACATTATATTTGTTAATGTTAAAAATTATTTTCATTACACATAGTTATTTTATATGATAAAATGAATTTCATATTTGAAATAATTATGTCAAAATAATATAATAAGTGACTTTTTATTTTTATACATATAAAATATTTAATTATGTAAAAACAAGTTACTCGGTAATGACAAAAACATATATAAGTAAAAAAACTAGAACAAATAAAATCCATTTTTTAATATATGTGGAAATCCTTTTTTGAGTATTTTTCAATCTAATTAAACCCCAAACTCTAATATTTATAATCTTTTGACTAGTTGACTCCGAAATAGAGATATTTCATTTTTGAAAAATTATAGGTGTTCACAAAACTCCAATTTTCTTAACTTATAAATGGGAAAACTACCACCTCTTCATGAAAAATCCAATTAATTTATGTTTATTCCTGAATATATACCATTTTTCTCATCCAATAATATCATCACATGTTCATAATACATTTGCCTCAATTAGTTATCTTAATCCATTCTGTTCCAAGGATACTTCCAAGAGAAAGTTCAAGGCCCCAATGTTAGTATTACTTCATCTTTATATTTTTGTTATATAATTTTCTTCCAAACATAAACTATCCATAGATATATAATTATCTCAATGTCATTAGTATGCATAGTTTTTTTATTAATTTAATACCCCTTATTTATTCCTTCCCAAAAACATAAAAAATCAATATAATGATAATTATGCATTGTGTGGACGACCCCATCCATGAAATAATATATTTAATTTTTCATTGTAATATTAATGTTTTATTAAAATCATCTAATATGGTATGAAAAATTATAAAATTTATAATATATCATTATAATTTTATAAAAATATATTTTTCCATTTTTTATTATTCTTCTTAATGATTACATAGTATTTATTTAATTCTTATTTTATATGGATTGACGATTCATATTTATAAACTTATTATAAAATAATTCCTATATGAAAAATTATATTTAATTTTATTTTTAGTGATGTTTCAATCCCATTCTACTTGGGGGTTTTATTAAAATGTAACCCAACCCATATGAGTTTTGTTTAAAGATCTTATTTTCAAATCTAGATTATTTCAAATTGATAATCCATTCAGGGAATTTATATTTTTCTAAAAACGGTCAACAATTTTTTTTTTTGGGTTCAAAATTTCCCTTAAAAATTTTATGTCACCATGACACATAATTTACCAAAGTGGTCATTATATGTGATGCAGAACCCAACATGTATTTTTTGATGGGAATCATTCTATTACATATTTTTATTCATTGGGTTCCCTACACGATGTCCTTATTTGTACCTTAATTAATGATGAAGGAATTTAATTAAGTAATACCATCTAACATTCATATATAAATATATTAGGATATGTACTTTTTTATTTTAGAATTATCTGTCACTACCATTTTATGTCCACGTCATTAAATGTTTATAAAATTAATTTTTTATCAAATGCCTTTCATTTATAAATAATCATTTGTACTCCATTTTATTGAGGGGTGTTCTTTGAGATTTAACACATTGATTGATTTGGAAATTTGTTGATTTAAATCTATATCAAATTCTATATATAGTTTTATTTTTATGGATGATTGCAAAGATTGATATTCCATTTATAGATTAGGGAATCATTGGAAATATGTATTTTAGTTATTCAGATACTAATTCTTAAATACTTCATTGGAAATATAAATTTTGACCGTACACCTTCTTTCTTCGTATATGCTATGGTCATGTTATCCGTTCTATTTAAATGGGAGAATGTACTCATGTCCCATATTTTTATATTTAAATATATATTTTTTGATTTTATATTTATTATGGATGTTATTATTATTAATATATATATTATATAGTTAATTTATTCTTCCTAAATAAGTGACAGGTGATGCATGATATTATATATTCCCTCAATGAATTGGTAGGTCTCATGAAACATAAGGTTTTGGAAATTTTTTATGCCAACTCAATGAAATCACAATGGCTTGTTTGAGACCTTGATGAGAAGAATGATATCGTAGCTAGGTCCTTTAAGGTAATAATGATTTATTGGATAAAATATTAATAGTAATATTTTTCTAACACTATGTATTCCATAACCATGAATTGATTTGTTATTTTCCTTTTTTGTTTATTTATATAATTAAATAGGGATTTCTTTCATGTTCTTTTGATTATTTATATAGAATGTTTTTATTATCAAGGTTTTCCTTCCATATTATCCATTCCATGTTCATGTCTTTATATCTTCTAATACATGTTTCCATTATGGATAATTTTATCTCACACTTCTTATGTTTCCATTTCACAAGCTTTTGAAAGGATTTATTATGATTTACTTTTCTAAATCATAATCGTTTTTGGAGACCTTGTGGATGATTTTGAGTTTCATTTTGGATTAAATAGTTTAATATTTACTTATAAAAAAGTCCATTAGTTGTGACTAAAATGTTCATTATTAGTTGTTTATTTTTCTTATACCTATAAAACTCTAAACCTAAAAATTAACTTGAAATATAGATGTTATATGATTTATGAATGACAAGATAATTAATGTTGTGTATTATATCTATAATATTAAGTATGTTGTTATTACTACTAGATCCCAATCTGTTGGTTTTGGGGATTTACATTTATTATCAAAAAATGGTTTTTATATGTTTTGAGATTAGGATTATATTTTTTGATGATAAATAAAGATTTATAACGCTCATTAAGAGATGATAGGATAAGGTTGATCATCTATCCAAAAGTATAGATATAACATTAGGATTATTATGTTGAATATTTATTTCATTTGTGGATTAGTGTGAGAGAAAAATAGTGAGAACCCTTTGTTAAGTCTATGTGATAAATCAAAATATAGGATTACGTCGTGTGATTTTGGAAAAAAAAGTATTATGTGGATTTCCTAGAAAATAAAACCTTATATGTTTATGGAAAAATGTATCTGTCTATGGAAAATATGCACCTAGGGGTAATTACATTAGAAATTCGTAGTTGAAAATCAACTCAATCCTCACCCAAGTGCATGATGACTGGACCTAAGACTACACACATATAACAACACACCCATGGGATATAATTTGGATAAACTAATTCAATTTATGATCAATAGTGAAGGTCCCATTATGTTAAGTAAATGAGGTTGGGTGTATGAGGGAACCCAACCTAACGATTCCAAGATTTATTTTGGTAATAATGAATTAATTTTATTTTTTCAAATATTAATACATTTTGAGGATTAATTTTTTAGATATATTAATAAATCTCATGGTGTTAATAGTTTATTAGTCATGATTAATTCTCTTTTAATTTAGTAATTTTTCTATCCCAACGGAACTATGTTAATAATGGATTGCATGGAAAATAAAAAGATTCCCCTAATGGGAAACCTAATAATATAAGAGATGGAGTGCTAAATATTTATATTATTCCAAACCAGATATCGTAAATTATGGTTAAAAACATAAAACTAATTTAATATCCTAAAATTTAATAGAAAGTGAGTATGAAGACTTATGGAAGTATGGGCGATGATGGTGATGAAAGAATGGGGATTCCATTTCCTATGTGTCAAGACTATAGAAGGGAGTACTCAGGGATTTATCTTAAAGTAAATGGATGATTTTATATCTATATAAAATGGGGGAAAATATAATCTATCTTCCAAGGAAATGTGATGATCTCAACAAACATAGTGAATTGAAAAAGAGTTTATCCCAAATTGTAACTATCAATTTATTGTCTCATATGGTAAAAAATATGATAGTATCTAAGTAAATTCCATAATTGAATGTATAAAATGATTATTGGTACGAAAAACTTATAATAAAGAGGTAATTATTATCAAAACCATATATATATAATTTATTTTTATGATTATGTATAGTGATGAACACTGATCATCCACCTATGAATTGTGAGCATTGTATTTATGTGTTGTTAAACCAAATCATTTTTAACTTGAATATTGTCTAGGAACATCAACTAATCACCTTGATGACTAGATTATTAATAAATAAATTTAATGAAAACATTGTTCTGAACCTAATATACAATTATTCTCTTGCTTTCTATAAAATTGATTTATCATTCTATTAGGAAACTTTTATTGGCATGATTTTGGAAGATGATTTGGAATATAAACCCACCATTTTGGTGTTGCCAGATTATATTATAAACTAGTCCCCCATGTTCCAAATTTCTGTGAACATTCTCAAATACCCTTAATAATGATTTTATAATTTTCATATTTCAATAACATAATCAAATTCAAACTTATGTTACAATATATCAATCCCTTATATTTTCAAATTACTAATTTATTAAAAATTCTACATTAAAATAAACATTTAGTGTGTTAAGTATTCCGTTTCCCGTGAAAATTTTAGTCTGAAGGTTCTAATCCTTGCATATTGGTTGTGGTTTCATCATCTAAATAGTATTATTTTTTTTGTATAAATCATATTATTCATTGTATACAAATTTATGCCTGGATATATATGGTCATTAAGAAAATGAAATTACATCACATCATGAAGATAGTAGTACATACGCACGCATGAGTGTTGTTTTTATTTTCCAAGGAATAAAAAGAAAGAAATATAAATGATAATGTATACTTAAAGATTCATAATATTATATTAAAAATCATATATATTTTTAAATCTATCATTACGACCATACAAATAAGTCCTCATTGAAATGGGATTCATCACACATTACGGAGGTGGTAGTTCATTCATATGAACAAGAAACATTATCATTTGAAAATGGATGGGATGTTATAAAGGTTTATGATATTATATATATTGAAAATTATAATTATTTCATAAAAACTATATATCCAATAAATCCATAATTATAAATATCCTTGAGATCTAGTGATAAAAAATAAAATACATCACTTCATGGAGACTGTAGTCTCCATGTAGTCTTGAATGATGGTTTCATTTACCATTTGAGGGAAATTAGATAAAAAATAGTTGTACCACTAACATAACAAAATTTAATTATTTTACATATAAAATATTCATTATTTTTATATTTTTATATATGATATAGATGAAGTTTAGGAATAAATAAACATGAAAGAGATTGATTATTATGATTATATATTCCACAAAAATCTAGATTTAGATTAGACCTTAATCCTTACTAGGTTGTAATATTATTGGTTTTGAGAGCTATAATAAATTGGTAGGAATGTTTTCATGGTTGTTTTTGAATATCATTGTTGATTTAACATGCTTAATTGATATAAATAAGTGGGAAAATGAGGTTCCCTTTTTATATGTGGTGAGGGCCGCATTCTAGTAAATACAAGAATCATTAATATATAATGTATTTCTTACTCAATTAAAGTGGCTAAAAATTGTCATTTTAAAAAAATATTATGGTTATGATAAAATTTGAAAAGTGTATTTTTAAAGAAAATTTATTTTAATGCAAAAAATGATTTTATTCTCATTACATGACTAATAAGTAAAAATTAAATGAATTTTAATGAATTTAATTGGATATATTATATATATAAACATCCTTAAAATTATTCATCAATAGTGATTTATAAACGGTGCCCTTCAGGTACACCCCTCCACCACAATATTTTCCTCTTTAGATCACTTCCATATGTTTTTGTTCTTTAGCCATGATCACTTCCCAACTAAGAGGTTAACTCAACATAAATATCTAAAAAGGCATTATGAATTGGAGGGGAATAGATATATATTATATTAAATTCCATGCACCTCTCTATGCCATATATGGGACTTAGGGTGTACATATCACTGTGTAGCCATGACAACCCATTTTATAGTACTAGGCTAATGGGGAGACCCCATTAGCTACACAACAACATCCATCAAATGGTTAGTGGGTTTGTTATTACCTTTTCCTCAATCTATATGTTATTTTATGCATTTCAAGTGGGACTAATAATCAACCCCATAGAATATTTAAAAAATATTTGAATCTTTCCATGTCTTTGATACCAATTGTGGGGTCCCTTTAGAGCAAACCCTACACCACACTATTGTCTTCCTTGGATCACTACATAATGGGTTTGTTCTTCATCAAGGTTCACTACCCACCAGGGGGTATCACTATCCATTCAAATCTAAAAACGCCTTATTTTGGTGAGAGGAATATGTGAGACTTATATTCCATTCTTGTCACCCCTAAATGGTCATTTTGGGACTCAGGGTGCAAGTACCCTGATGTGGCCACCATTAAAAATTTCATAGTACTAGGTTAATGGTATAGACTCACTAGCTATGCCATATGACCCTACAAATGATCATTAGGGTTGTTAATCCCATTTCCCAAATCTATAAGGGTTTTTCGTCATTTCTAGTGGGACTAACAATCTATTTTTAACCATAAAACGTTCTAATATTTTTGTTTTTTTAGTTTGAAGATTAATCCCAATGGAATCAATTGGTTCTACTGGATTTTGATGTCAATTCATAAATCATATTCAAATAAAATCAGATGATTCTATGTTATGTGTTCGTAGTAATTATATATTAAACAAATCCTCAATATTAAAATAATATTATTTCATATAATATTATTCTTGTATTTACTTAAACACTTCTAAATACATTTCATAATAATATTCAACCCAATTATTCTATATATGAATAACAATGATGTTATTTATTTTTTTATCAGTGATCGATAAAACATGGACTACTCTCGACCACCATGGTGGGACCCACCATTTCATATTTACCTATTTACCATAATCGGGAATATTTTTGAATGTGCTATTATGTGTAACCCTCTTATCCCTAATATAAATAGTAATGAATACAATTTAAATACCAACAGAAGAGTCTAGATACTCAGCATGTACTCTAAAGAGACAAAAAATAGTCATATCAATGACAACTATCATATGAACACACACTATGTAATGTAATACATTTTTCTTTAGATGTCCCATACTGGAGGACGCACAAATCTGTCACAATCCTTTCTTGATTTATTATTTTTTTATCTAACTGGATAGATTCACCTCATGAATACCATGTATATGAATTTTTCAAGTTACTACAATTCCGATCAACCAGGATGAAGATATTACATCCTCAACTCAGAAGCGAAAAATTATATATTGAACATTCAACTAATATCAAACCACCAATGACACAATAAACACAAGCTACCTTGGAATGACTTCATTTTCATGGGTTTTTCCTTACATCAAAGAAATTGATCAAATGAAATGCATTTATAATGATCTCAACTAATGAGACAAAAACAAAAGTATGTAGATTGGAACATCCAATGATACCCAAAACATGTTGTGTTCTTATTTATGGGTATGTCCTCACAATCCATCCTACTAGAGATCATCAAGTGAAAACTTCATGTGAAGAATTATGAGTGCATATGATCCTCTAAAACCAAATATTCATACATATACTGTGTCCAATTAGTATGATGTATCTAGACCACATTGCATATATTTATGATTAATTTCACTATATCTTGAGGTTCTCATTATAGCCTGGGAACTGCTATGACCTTTTGATCAGAAAAATAATATATATACATTTCTATTGAAATAGTGGAAGAAGAAATATCTTCTCTATAATTTTATGTATAAACCATGCATAACTCATTGTACACATGATATGATAATCATAAGTACTGATAATGATTGGTTTAGAAGACCCACTTTTACAACATAATATCCCTATATATTAACCACATTCAATTTTTAAGGCCATATTACGACTGATAAGGACCCTTTATGTGTCGATAAATACCTTTTGAGGAGAACATAATGGTATATTATTTAATGTAGAGGTTTCTTTTTTTCAAATCTGAGTCACACAATGTGTGGTTTAGGAACACACATTGTTCGTTCTTTTTATTCAGGGTAGATGACATTCATAAAATTACATGTTGTGTACTAGTACTCTACCATGTAGAATAGAATATGGATTGATAGCTCAAGTGATATATGAGCTTATGTAGAGTACCTAGCCATACCTTGTGTGGGTTGCAAGCTGTGAAGAAGTACACGGCCTGAAAAAAAAATACATATGTAGGCTATGTGAGGTACAAAAGAAGGTACCCCATATAGGGTACACACCGTGTACATAACGTACATTCCATGTACATTTTATTTACATTCCATGTCTAGATAAATTATATTCCCATTGGTAGAGTTGAGGGTACACACCATATATGAGGGTGTACATTCCATAAACTCCACCCTTGATACCCTTTTGAGTGTTTATCATATCATCACTCCCTGTACCCATATTTAGAAACACAAGTAGTACAATTTGGGTATATTTTAGAATATATCATGATGGTTGAACCCTTGGGTGATTTTAGGACTCTTAAATTATGTTTTGGGTTGAAGGAGATATAATGGATTGGTGCTTCCTCTGATAATTGGATTTAGTTATCTCTTGAGAGTGGGAATGATTGATTGGATGTTCGGACCAACCTAGAGAGAGGCCCTCTATTATTGGCAGGCCATGATCTATCTACCTACTCTAATTTTCAATTAATTTTTAATTTTAATCATGAGGATTTTATATATGTTTACCTAGAAGATCACATGTAAGATGAATCGTTCATATTATTATTACTATGGGTCCCTTATGGGATGCCTATAATTAATTTTTTTCCTAGGGATACCCATGTAGGATCCCTCTGCTAATTTACTCTTATCAAATTTCTTATGTGGGATACCTTATCCAATGTATACCATTCTGAGTATCTCTTATAGGATACCTTGTCTTATATTTGACCTAGATGATCTGATTTATGATGCATCTGTTTAATTACTCCTATCGAGGATCCATTATTGGATGCCTTTGGTATAATTATATTTGTGAGGATCCCAAGAGGTATCCCATGGATTATGTATAGAAGTTGAGGATCCCGATTAGTATTACTATTTAGTATTTTGACCTAAGGGGCCTAGTGGATGCTGGATTTTTTGACTAACCCTAAGCTAGTATATCGAGTTAGGGTAGAGATGGTAGAAGGATTCACCTTAGAAAGAGGCAGTGGAAGCAGTGGTTGGTTTATGCTTTTTTCTATCCTCACATTATTTAATGCATTCGCTTTTTTATTACTTGTGTAATGATGATCAATAGTGGTTATTCCTAGTTTGTGGAATATGATCCTGACATGATGAACTATATGATAGGGATTCCCAAAGGTACCTCATAGGATACAGAATATGAGACTTTTATTTTTTTGATGTTATTTATTTCATATTTCAAGATGTACCTTCTTTGTATTGGGATTCTAAGATTCAATTGAGTATAATTACTCTATCCTGATTGATAGGGATGATTTCAGTCTCCCCAATTGAGTACTAGACTTTAGTGTTGGACATGGCTTTATGAATCAATGATGAACCTGAAGATTATTTTGATATCCCATGTGATGGGGATGATTATTATCTCCGTGGTCGATTTTATGATCATAGTATTTCACATAGAACCCCTAATTTTTTATTTTACATTTACATGATGGATGATCACACTCTTCTCGAGCGATGCCTATGATTCTCCCTACGGTTGGGTGGATGTAACATTACTGTACTCACTAGAAATGACCTCGAGTGGCCTATTGGTCCATTTATTTGAATGGATATTGAGATTTACATAGATCAGAAGATCACTCTTTACAAATAGATTATGGTTCACCCCCTTTGGGATTAAATGAGTCGCAATGTCATGAACACCTATGGGATAATACCTATGAATCATACATTGGATATGATCTACATTACTTTAGTGGTATGGAATCCTTCTCAACGATGATATATATGATGTTTGGTTAATACCTGGAATCCTTTATTATAGTGATTGAAGGAATCTATGAGTGATATCAAGGAAATGTATCCCCATGTGGTGATGTCACTATCTCAGATACATTTTTATCACTGGATGAGGTAGGTATTTTCAAACGGGAATATAGACATATGGATTGACATGATTATACATGGGTTGAGTGGTATGATATCAAGAACAATTCCCTTTTCAGATGATGTCTAGATGATTGGGATTACAATTCCATGGATCAAATCTAGTTGATTTATGTTATTTTTCTCTTTACTCATGTATATCAATATTTATGAATATATATATACACATTTAATTATATTTATTAGAATATATACACAGACACACACACACAGAGATATATATATATACTTGATGTGATAATTTCTAGTTGGTCGGTGTCACAGAATAAGGAATTCACTATGGTTTCACATTATTTATTTTATTTGTCACTTGCTGTTTTGTCTCAGTTTGGATGAACATATTACATGAGAATGAACTTGTGAAATCATATTAAAGGTTCAATGTGCGGGGTGGCCTAATTGAATTTTTCTCACAATTGTACATGCACCTCGATTTGTGTACAGTTATTTTTAATTTTTTTAGGTTGAGCACAGAATGCATGATGGATAGGAATGAGACCTAGGGTTTCATGATCAAAAGGATCCGTTGTGTGGATTCTTTTTATCATGATTGAGAATCATGGTAGTGTATTAGAGACTGGGTATCTTTTCTAGATCAGAGATCGTCAGTGAGACAATTTATTTTATTTCAGTTTCTTTTAGGTACTGTAGCATGTATCGTCAAACTAGTGGGTCGCTAGTATTATATGTTTGACATAGTTTATCATATTTTATATAATTTCATTTATTATTTCAACATTTCATACTTCAGATTATGATATAGTTATATACTCTTAATATTCACTAATTTGTATTATTCTTAGTTATTCCCACTATTGTTCACTATGATATGAGGGCATAGTCTCTCCATGGAAAAACTGTATTCCATTTCTATTATTCATCATCGTTTGGAGTATATAGAGGCACCCTTGATGCCCTGTAGTGAACATGATTAGTTAAGTGGTTATATGAATCTGGCCAGGATGTTACAAATTGATATTAGTGGAGTTGCTTTCCTATTGTGTTTTTATTTGGTATATTGTAGTGATGAGTATCTGAAATGTTTTAGAGCCTATGATGAATGTCAGACTGGTGTGTCGAGAATAATTTTTTGGAAATAAAGTCCATGGTTCTTGGGTTATGGGATTTATATTTTTATCTATGATGTTATGATTGTATATGAGATTTTCTTTGATTGACACAAATATTTTGTGAGTATTAAGAAATATTTTGTATTTATTTCTCTTGGACCACTTTCAATATTCCAGTGATGGATTTTTACTCTTGGATGAAAATTAAAAGAGTTTTACCATTCATCATATATGGCATATATGGTCCACATCGTACTGTGCTGTTAGTGTGTGATTATTACTAATGACTGAGGAAAATTGTTTTGAGTGTCAAATAAAACTAAATGGGTTTTCCCCAATAATTTAATTGTTGAATTATACCAAATTGGGATGAATTATATATATATCTATATATATATATATTTATTTCTATTTTATTTATGGTTATGTGGATTTACAGTGAAATTTTTGGTAGTGAGGTAGATGACTTAGTCATCATGTACAATAAGTGATGTGTACCTAATAGGTCATTAGTGCATTCGATGACCATGTGTTAAAGCCCTAATATGGTGTTTGTTACTTATGTTTAGTTATAAAATGTGTCAACAATGACCTATGTGGTATTTACATGGAAATCATTTATTGAAATTCTAATTAACCGATCCATGATAATGAATATTACACGGATCATTGAGGTGATGTTCTGCAAATATTGTTATCCCTTATAGGTAAATGTTGGAATCTAATACTTCTATGTCAAGTGATATATTTGGATCTCTTTTTACGATGATTATAGAAAACTAAATGTTTATAATTTACTCGACCTCAAGGAGGGTATTACAGTATATGGATATCTGATGAGTGTTTGTTCATTATCTTTTCTTTGTTCCTTTCATTATACTCAAGGGGAATCCCCTTATGAGGATGCTCAAAGAAGATCATTCTCTAGGTAGGCCAATGATTGGAAATTTTGATAGTCTTAGGTAACCGTGATATTTACCTTCCATATACCTAGTGTCCCTTAAATGAAACATGATAATTATGGATAGCTAGGATACCTATAGACACTTAGTTTTGAATCATAAAATTGTAGTTCAATGTTTCATTTTGATCGAGGGAAATTTTAGATAGATCTTAGCCCATGTTTATGAATTCTTTTGAAGAAGTGATATAGGTTATATATCTTAATGTGACTGATTTAGGTGAGGTTCTCAATTATTGGGACATAGACATGATGATGACTTTGGTTTCAATGAAATATCATAGGGTTTTAAGGTTTTGAGAATAGCTTTAATGGAAAATATTGTTATAGTTCCAATAACTATCAACCAATAGTTTTGTGGTTGATACATATATTTCATAAAAATTACATCAAGGGATGAGAGATTGTGAAAATAAATCATCTCACAAGATAGTTTCTTTATATTTAATAGGCATTCTAAAATAGATTCCTGTTTAATGAGAATGAATTTCCATATAACACATTCATCATGGACTTGTTGATTAGAAAACCATAGGAGTGTGATTAAACTGATTATTATTGGTTGGTTTGTGTTTTTACACCCATTATGTATGATTTTTTGCTACACATTTGATGCATATGGTACCAATTAAATTTAAATTTATTTAGTGGTCATGTGAGAACTGAGGAAGGATGGTTAAAAAATATTATATGGGCCTTGTTTCCTTTAAGTTGTGTCTTAAATATGGGATGTATCATTGTGTTATAGGAGACATTGAGATTAAATATGTCTTCATGAGGCATTTTTCTTATAGTTGGACTTGGGAAAACAATATCAAGAGATGTGTTGTAAGGAGTTTGATAAGCCATGTTCATTCCGTTTAGAAGTGATCATTACTCGAAGGAGGATGACATTCAAATCAATGGAATATTATTATAATACTAGTTATAAATTATCATGTACTATGTCATGGAATCATTCAATGTATGTTGAGAGAGTGTCATCTATTTCCTGAGCCTCATTTATTTTAAATATCATTCTTAGTTTGATGAAGGCACCTGATGAGGTTGAACTGAAGGATCAGTAAAAGGTAATCTTTATGTTAGTGTTTGAACCATTGGTATTTTTGGAGTGTTGACTATTTAAACACATGATCTATATATATATTTCAAATTCACAGAATATTATCTAATATGTTACAAAAATAAATGCATGTGTACTGTAATACCTAAGGGTATTTTGGGATTGTATACACAATCTTTTAATTTGGTAAAAGTTCATAAACATCTCCCATAAATATATTCCCCTTAGTAATTTTCAGAAACACACCCTACCAAATTTTTTTTTTCATATCCATGGGAGAGGAAAAATAATTAAGTGTTGGATTATACTATCAGTAAAGGAAAAGTAGTGAGATATGTAAGAATAACATGAGTTGAAGGGTATGGGAATATGCACACAACATTTGAAAACCATACCATTCATATAAAAGATAATATATTTAGTCCTGGAATAAGAATTGGAATTTCCTAAGATATGAAGCAAAAATAAATCAAATAACATGATTTATGTGAGAATAACAGTGGAATACAATAGATAATTGTGTCATACACAAAAGCATATAAAATCATTTCCATAGTAGTCAAGTATCGCTCCCAGGGCAGTCATAGTGGAAGAGGTTCTCTCCAAAAACCATAATAGTAGACATGGTTCTCACCTAAGACCATTTTAGAGGAAAAATTACCTTAAGTAGGTTATCTCAGTATTACATTCCTTTTTATCTCATCATATATACATCATTTCCAAATACATTGGAAGGAGTTAAAATTCATACTAGTTAAATAATGAAAATCATCTCTATGCGTTACACAAGATCATAAAAAATTCATTATATCATAACCCATTAAATGAAATGGTGTTCATATACATTTCCTCATTACATTAATTCTAGAAAAGAGACAGGTTTCATAATCATTTCATCATTTCATCATTGTATATCCCCTGAAAATATGTCGGATTCATAAGAATCTTATCATTGTATAAATTATGGATGATAAATGAGTTTCATAAACATATTTTTATCCTAAACAAAAATATATAAGGAAAAATATAATAATAATGGTCTCTTTGGATCAAATCCATAGAAAATCAGATGTAATAAAAAATTATTTCATATTATATAGAAAATTATTTTCAATGATCACTTTAAATGTTTCATTAAGAAAATAAGTCTTCTTTTGAAATTATATTATAAAACTAAAAATTTATAAAATATTTTGGAAAAAAATGTATTTTTAAATAAAAAAAACATTAAATGGAATCATTATAATATCATTTAAAATATTTTCTAAGAGAAATGTACTTTCTTCTTTGAAAAAACTTTATAAAACATAAAACATTTGAAAATGTTTCTTTCTTTGAATGTAACACTGATAATATATAATGAAATATTTAGAAATAATATAAAATATATCTTGAGAAAAATCTAATTTCATAATTTAAAGAAACATTATACAACATTAATCATTCTGAAAATCCATTTGCTTTAAAAATATCCATGAAAATTTATAAATCAAGATTTAAAAATCATTTTAAACATTTCTTGAGGAAAATATCTTTTCCAATTTGAAGAAAAAACTTTTTAGAATTAATTTGTTTTTAAAATATTTAAATTTTAAAATGACCATGAAAAGATATAACAAAATATTAAAATAATATATTTTTCATAATGGTGGGAAATTATGATCTTGTTTTACACATTAGATAAATATTCCCTTCACATTTTTAATAATATACAAACAAACATTGTTTGAAAAAAGACATCATGAATCGTTTTAATTTTATTTTAAAAAATTATAAAAAGGGTTAATATGTATTTAATCATTCATTTTAATAATTTATAAAAACATTTTTGTGAGCCTTTTTAGGAAACATGTTTTTATAATAAAAAGGGTTTATGATCAAATAAAGAAATAAAGGTAATTTTTATTTAAAATGTTATTTTGAACTCTTAAGTACTTGAAGAGAAGAAAATAAAGTTAAAAAAAGTATTCATATGAAATTATCATATGGTAATAAAATTAATATATTTCATGAGATATAGATTATAATATTTCATCATTGAAATCATAATCATAAACAAATCTCGATAAATGATGAGATTGTAACATAAGACTCTAACTACTTTGGTAATTTTGAATCTTAATCCCCATCATATAATAATGTCAAATAAATAATATAATATCATTGAAATAATTATATTTATGATATAACATGATAAAGGGGTAGTATATTCACCTAATAAGATAATATAGGTGACATAACGTATGTCCTAAAAATGTGGTTTTAAAAAGAAAAAATCAATCATCGCCTTATAAAATTTTGAAATGTAAAACCTATGGAAGAGATATCATAAAATTGATATGTAAATCCGAAAAATGTAATTAAAATCATAATAAAAATAAATTAATGGTATGTATATACCCCACATAATAAAAACACTTGGTGAATAAGGCATCTATCAAATAGAAAATTGAAAATGAGGTGAAAATATTATACAGATTTAGTAATCTTTGAAATCATATGCCTAACTAAATAATAACATAAATTATAACTATTAATATCATTGAAATATGCATATTAATGATATAAAATTTTAAAGGGTTGGTATATTCATCAAACAAAAGAAACTATTGGTGAATTTTCATATATTTTATAGAAATCCAAGAGATACTAGAAATCCCTTACCATAAGATTAGACTTCATTTGTATACGTTTGAACCTCCTATAAAATAAATATAATTTTACTCAAAATATATTATAGAACCACACATAAATACATATATATATATCATACCATAAAATATTTTCTTATGAACTCTTATTAACTATTTTTTAACAATTTCTTTTTAAACTAACTTTTCGCGCAATAAATATATTTTTCCATGTATGTTTTGATTAATTATTCTTGTTCCTATAACCCCTATCATGGTTCCATAATAACTAGAGTATTAAAAATATTAAAAATATAATATACATTAATTATAGATGTTTTTTTAATAAATAATATTTAGAGATAGAAAATTAAATACAACATTCATTGAGATGGTATGTCATATATAAAAATGAACGTTGTTTCCATTTTCATGACTGATTGAAATAATGACAAAATTAAATAATATATTTTCATTAAAAATAATTATGAATTTAGTTATATCATTTATATTAAATAACCATATCTTTAATACCTTCTATGTAATTTAGAATTGAAAACTAATCATACCGATTTGTGAGGAGGTAGTCCGCCATGCAAATGAGCGACGTTATAGTATCCCCCATGAAATGAAATGTAAGAAGGTGTATTTGATATCACAATTGCTTAAGTATATTAATTTAAAAAATATTATTTATATATTTTAAATTCATCACTATATATATCCTTTAAATGTGGTGGTGGGAAACAAACAACATCAGTTCGTGAGGGAGTAGTCCGTCATATAAAAGATCAACTGATTCATTTTCCATTTCATAGAAGTAGATATGGATATAGGATATTAATGTAATATAATAACATATCAGTATATAGTTCATAAAATTATTATCATATTTTAAGTAATAATACATAATTTAATGATAAACATGATAAATAAAAAGGGGGGATCTTAGTGAAGATAATTCGCATTTCATAGAAGCACTGATATTGGATATAATATTAAGGACCCTAGTGTTGGACTTCTGGGAGTACCAAAAGACATTGAACATGGATAATGATTTTGGGTTGGTATTTTTTTTGGTTTTTCCAAACTATGCGGCTATATAATTGATACTATGTGAATGGTGGCGGTGGACTTTTATATGTAAGGGAAAGGAACCCACTGGGAAACTACTTAGACATTTCCCAAAGGGATCCAAAATTATAAAGTCATTCAACGGAAATATAATTCAAAATTACCCTAGATTATAAAATGAGAAGTATAATAGTTATATATGGATAGAAAATAGTATTTTACTAGTTTTGGTTCATTTTTAAACCTTATCTTTTTAGTTTAAACCATAGGTAAACCAATTTTTACCTTAATCGAAATAATTATTTTTAAATTATTTCACTAATCATTATGGTAGAAAATTATGTTGAAATTATTATATGATAAAAATTACTCCAAATAAAAATAAAGAATAAAATTTTATATCTTCCATTCACATAAGTCAAAAATTTTAATTTTAAATTAACCATGAAGACAGAATGAGAAAGTGATTTTCGAAGAGAAATTATTCAATTGATTTTACAGCTTTTATATCGAAATTCATTATGAAATTAATAAAAATGACTTCTATTGAATTAATATAGATAGGGGTGTAATTATACTTTTAAAACCATTTTAAAATAAAATAACCTCATAAATTCCATAAATTAAAAGGATTTTTTCATTAAAAACAAATATTATTCACTATTCATCCGAAAAATAATCATTACATAAAAATACCAAAATTCAGAATAAGATAATTTTGGCTTGTTCATTTTAAAAAATATTTTTATATGAAATTAATTTTCTATAATTTCTAAAAAATAATTTCATTAATTTTCATAAAAAAAACAACATATAAACTTTTATTTATAAAATAGTATTTCCAAATCATATAATGTATTTGCTGAAAATTAAGTACTTTCTTTATCAATATGATTACTTTATATGAAAAATTATATTAAATATTTATAATGTTTTTATTCCCATTTATCAGTACAATTTTAATGTCTATCTAATAACTAAAATTTTTAAATAATAAAATTAATAGATTCTCATCATTCGTTAAAAATTAATGTTGTGTGAAACACAAGCTAATCTCAGTGTTGTGTGTAATGAAAAATATCAAAAAGATTAATTTTTTTTGAAAAATATATTTAAAAAATATCTATTTGTTACATTCTAACACCATTATAAATAATTTCACCCTCAAAAGTTTTCACATTGGATCCAACTAATGGGGATACTTTCTCTTCATTACATCATTAGGTTCCCACATAGCTTTCCCAAACTAGTGGTTTTTTCAAAAAAAAAACATTTATTAGTTTGGTGATCTTTTTTTGTATATCATTCTCTATATGATCAATAATCTCTACCAACTGTTCTCCTTAAGAAGAATCATTATCCATTGGTATGACATATTAGTTTTTTAAATGTAAAGGGTCAGGAATGTACTTCCTTAGGAAAGATAGGTTGAACAAATCATTAACTTGTGAGATATTTATTGGTAGCTTCAAATGAAAATACACTATCCCAATAAGATTAAAAATTTCCAATGGACCAGTATACCTAGGGTTTAACTCTCCATTATATCATATGAAAAATATCACCCTTCGGTTGCGATTCAATCAATTTCCAGTAAATATATTGCAGCAAGAAATGAAGGTGATTTTTTATGCCTAATTCACTAACATAACATAAGATCCATAATAGAATGATAATTCATTTCTTCAATATCTAATTAAAATAAAAAAATGATTATAATTGGTTATCCAATATTCATAAATAATCATATGGTGATTTAACACATAAATCTCTAAAAACTCATTCATATATCAACACAAAACATTACTTAAATTTTTAACCTCATAACCCTCCAAAAATTAAAAATATATAAATAAGACCACTAAAACTCTGAAGATCAACATAGCATTAATCCCCCAAATAACTTAAGGTATCACTTAATTTTGAAATCTCAAATATCTGAATACCATGGTCATATATTGTTCTGAAATTTTTTAATAATTATAATTACTATAAAAACTATATTGAAACATACATATTTCCTCATTACATGAATAAATTGGAAGATTATTTAATATATTGTATAAATCCAATAATGATGTGATCTTGATCAATGATAATATAAACCACATAGTCCAAAAATTAGTAATCAGTTCAATGGACCTAGATGTTATCCAATATACATTATTCATATCTATCACCTCTTTATCCCAACATAATTGTCTCAAAATCAAGAAAAAATTATGGGTTACACTTGTAACACCCTAAGCTTCCATGGTACGATTCCTTTTGGATAATACAGTAGCATGTGTTGTACGCAACTTCGAGTTCTATCACACACCATAACCAATCAAACTAGCTATTATGAATTGTAATACCCACTTTTTCAAATTTATACATTTTATCTATAAAAATGGACTTCATTTTTGGATTCAGAATATTGAAATTATCATAGGGTAAATTTTTGGTACCTTTCTGATAACATTCATATTTTGATGAATAGTGAAAATTACTAAATTTGAAATAAAAAAAATTTTAATCGAAATAATTAATAGTGAAAAATTATGAATTTGAGTGGTTTTAAAGTATATTTTTAAAATATGTTTACCATTTAATACAATTTTGGTCATTGGATGAAATTTCACATTTAAATCGGACATAAACAAGTGTCAATCTTTTGACAATTAATATTCCTTAAAAACACAATTTTTGTTTTGACAGTGGGAATAAATTTTAAATTAATTTTTTCCACTTTTGGGTTTTGAATTTATAAAAATAGATTCCATATTTATAATCAGGAGGTCAAATTTATGTAAATAAGTGACTTTTATTTTTAGACGTTTTGAAAAATTACATCGGTAAATGTTTTATTTACCATAGTTACAGGGAAAATCTAGTAAATAAGGGTAAAAAAATAATATTATAATAATAATAAAATACCCTAAAAAGTATCCTAACCCTATTTGGTGATACATTTCTGACCATGGGAAAATTTCTGTCGATTTTGTGACCCCATGGATCCACTTGTAAGTGATAAAAACACTTTATATTAATTAAGTTAAAGTAAATACAAAAATGACATAAGCATATATCTTTTAACAAAACAATTTTCACATAGTGTTATATATGTTATATTTTCGACTATAAATATTTATTAAAAATATATAAAGACTTACTATATAATTGTATTTTATTTATAATTTTTAGACATTGAATAATTAAATGTATTTATGACACAATAATGATGCATTATTTTCCATATTAATGAAAGAATCAAATAATTTGTATTATAAATGTTAAAATAAATAATATTTGAAAGTTTTGATGACGTCAAAAAACATATATTGGTTAATATGACATGTTATTATTTCTTAAATTAATTTGGTTCGAATTAATAATGTTGTTAATACTTTAACAAAAATAAATTATTAAATAGTGACAAAATTGACCTAAAGGAGTTTTTAAAACAACTATTATATTATTAATTGATATTCTATTCCTAAAAAACTAAGACTCAGCCAATGGACATATATACATATGTTTGTATTATTAATTGGAAACTTGGGGGGTCTCTTTGATTTTTATAGTAAGTATATTGACTATATAATATAAAAATACAAAGAGACATGGTAAATGTCAAACTATTTAACTAAGAGTTAAATCAAAATGATAAAGTTAATATAGTGACACAAACCTATATAAAACATATTTGTTGAGTGGTTTCCAACATATCCACACATTAACCCTTAAATAATCCACTTTTGAGCAATTATAAACCTAATATTAATTTATTATAAAATAATATTTCAAGCTTTTTTTAAGGTGCCCCTCACCCCTCTTATAAAAGGGAACTCCCCCTTCTCTCTAATTCACACCTTCATAGCATTTTTGATCGGCCAACCCCTGCCCAAATATCCTCCCAGCATCCCACACATCAACCTAGAGGCCTTCTTTTGATCAGAAATCCATCTTATTGAGCTCTTTTGATCAAATCAAAACCGAGAACATGAAGAAGAGGTAATGTTTTCACCACCCTCTTTCAAGTTACATTATTCATCAACATCTTCTTTATTTGTTGTTTATATTATAAAATAATAACTCCAGTATTTACTATATACTGTGATGTAATTATAAATATGTTACAACCATATTTAGTATTATATCCATCCTTTGAATTACATGTCACCATACGTGCGTACGTACGGCTTACCGTCTCCACGTCGTGGTGTAATTGTTATTCAATACATTATTTGTTGGATTGGTATGATAATGATGTGTAATTGATGTAAATAATAAATATGACATGATAATGATTCTGTGTATATGATATTTCATCCAATTATATATTATTATAATATCAAAAGAATGATATTTCTCCTCCTGCATATGTACGGACTACCGTCTCCGCGAACACGATTAGATTCATTTTCCATCATATCAATTCAAGAATACATTTTATATGATGATTAAAAATAATATTTAAGGACTTGATATCATTATAGATATGAATAAGTTACAACCAATCCAGAACAAACAAGACTTATGTAACAAAAGATATAAAATAAATTGAGTAAGGTAACACCCAAAACGACGATAATACTAAGATATTATTAACAAAGAAATGTTAAAAGATCATATGCGATATCATATTAATGTATTTAATTCTTGTATAATTTAATAACAATTATTTCACCATTATACATGAGGTTAACCTACCCTTAACCAAGGAAAAGTACAAGGTAAAGGTTTATTTCACAATCTCTTCATTATCCGAGGTTGTTTATACATAATTATTTACTGGGACCTCTTTATCATTCACATCCATGTTTCATAAAAATGTATTTCAAAACATTCTTAATATTTTACAGAATATGGGTTAAAATCATTTATACCATTGTTTTACTTGTTATAAGAATTTTATAAAGGAATCTTTCCATCATTTTCAAAACATGGTCCTTGTTATCCTTTTCGACAGAATTAAGGTAAGAATGTCTTTTTTTAACTTATACGGCGGGTGAGGCTATTTTCCAACATTATGAAATCATCGAAGCATCCCTTACAAGCTTATAAGAATATTTTCAAAGTAAATGTTTTATTTTACAATTATGTGACTTTTAAATGATTTCAAAAAAGGGATATTTCTCCCAAATTGTTTTGATTTCACCTATGTCAATATACTTTGATGGATTTTAAGCTTACTCGAAGTTTATTTATTATGATACAAAACTTCCATATTGTATTGAAGGTTTTGTGATATTATTGACTATGGTTTTGTTATATTTATACCATTCATGGTTTATGGAGAAAGTATTGACATTTCGTATGCTATTTTTAATAAGAAATTTTCTGTTATGTATAATCCTATTCATATGAGGAATGCATTAGAATTAATAAGTGATGGGTGGAGCCCGCTATAGCTCCCCGATGCATCGGTAGGTCTCATGAGACAAACTAGTGTCTTGGCACATGGCCTTGATAAAATATTATTTGTAGTATTGGCACAAGGCCTTGACTATGTGGTTATGATAGTCTGGCATTATGCATTCCATCATTATGAAAGTGGTTATTGATATTGCATGTAATTATTTGACTAGTAGAATATCCATGTGAATAAGTAAATGGAATTATTTCATTTTATTTCTACCATATTATGCTGATGTTCATGTTTAAAAGGCTTTTGTTTTAGTTATATATTGCTTTAAATGTTTATGCTTATTTATGAAAGTTTCTGCTATATTGTTATAATTACTGGGAATCTAAGCTCACCCCTTTCTATGTTTTATCTTTCCCAGGATGTGAAGAAGTATTTTATGAATGACCTGTAGGGATATTATGAGGGGATATGAGTGTGGAATATGGAGAGTATTTTGTTGTAGTTTTCATTTTATGATGTAATGTAAACATTATGAATGTATCTAGTGTTTCCAAGGCTACTAAACTAATCGGTTTTTCGAGACTTGATATTTTGTTATCATACCAATGTTATATAATAATGCACCGACAATGGGTAACTGGGGTCGGGGCGTTACAGTTGATATCAGAGATTGTTTAGTACAATCCTTGGAAGATAGATTTAGATAAACTCTGATTAGTGCACATATCCCTAAGATAGACTTTGAGGATTAGTATAGAAGAAATTTCTAGAATTTTGGTATTATAGAGATTTTGTGAGTTTTCCGAGCAATACATACTTGTCTGGATACGAGCAGGTAGAGGCAGCTCTGGCATAGTTGTACATAGGGGTAAAATCCGAAAACACCGCTTTGAGCTAGACTTGAACGGGAACTGGTGCATGACAACGTGCCTTGCTGCACTCTTGGTTACGACACTCATGGGGGATATGCTTAGGATAGTTCTCATTTTCATTACAAACCACTATAAAGGGTTTATGAGTATATACTTTCTCAAAGAAATTTTTTTATGATTATGTATTATATCCATAAATAGTTAAATTTATGTTAAGTGTTTTACAAGTATGTAATTATGAATTTTGATTCATAAACTGATCTAGTTTATGCCATTGTTAAGAAATGGTGCCTAGTAGAATGAATGGAAACCGTATCAATGAACACACTCCATGTAGGGATTGACATCCTGCTCAATATAATTATCGTGGAGCTGGTGATTCAACTGGTGCTGATCAGCTAATCACTATAATGGGACAACTCACTCAGGTTATAAATAATAACCTTACCCATATGGACCACACTGTTCCGCAGCGTGGAGGATCAATTTTATATCGCTTCATGATGCAATAACCACCAACATTCAATGGGGGTACAAATCCACTAGTAGCGGAGCAATGGATAAATTCCTTAGAGAAAATATTCCACGCCTTGGGGAGTAGTGAAAGGGAAAAAGTTATCATGGATGTTTACCACCACACTGGAGATGCTGATCAATGGTGGTAATTGATTCAGAACACGAAGGAAGATGATGAAGTATCAAATATGGAATGGAGGGACTTTAAACATATTTTCTTAGAAAAATACTTTCTTCATGACCATCGAGCGGATATGGAAAGACAATTTCTGAGACTGAGGCAAAAGGAGGACACAAATGTTGCAAAGTATGAGTCTCACTTTACAAGGATATCAAGGCATAATGCAGATTATAAATGTAACCCAAGAAGTAATATTGATCGTTTCTTTGATGGGTGAAAACTGTTTCTTCATTGAGCGTTAGTCTCACAATCCTTCATGTCATACATAGATATTGTCTCGTGTGCTGTTAAGACAGAAAAAGAATTTTCTAAGTCTTATGACTTAAAAGCAAAGAAAGAGAAGAAGAGGTCTGATGATCACGTTGGAAATGGAAATAAGGGGAAGAAGGGAAAGGTCGAATATCCATACTGCAGTAAATGCGGGAAGAAACACCTCAGTACTTGATTAAAAGGAATGGGATCTATAAAAAGTGTGGTGAAAAGGCCACTAAGCTCGTGATTTCAAGGGGATGAAAGAAGACACCGATGTTCAATTCTACAATTCCAGGGGGGATGGGACATTATGAAAATGAATGTCCAAAGAGTTAGGGAAACTTACCTCAAAAAAGGTCAAGGGATCAAGGCCATGCTTATATTATCATTACTGCTAAGGTAGAAGCTTCGAAAGATGTGGTGGCACGTAATTTAATGGTTTCATCAAGTTTAGAAAATGAATCATTTTATTCTAGATCATCACATTGCTTCATATCTTCCCAGTTTGCTAAGAAAATTAGATATTTCCAATTTGATTTAACAAGAGATTTGTCATTTAAAACTCCTAAGGAAAGTATCATCAGAACAAAGTTTTTTGAATCTGTTCCCATTAGAGCATATAAATGATATTTATCTGCTGATCACATTGTCATATCTATGATTGAGTTTGATATAATCCTTGGTATAGATTGGATTTCAGACCATGATGCTAATATTTAATGTAAGAATAAGGAGGTTAAGATTTTTGATGATGATGATAAGGAACACCTTTTCTTCAGAGCAGAATCGTAACCACATAATTCTTATCTAGATCCACCTCAGTAGCACAACTAAATTCTATTATTGGGGAGGAAGATAATGAAATGACTATGGGTGAGGAAGGGAATGTTCAAATAGAGGATGTACTAATTGTGAATGAATATGTTGATGTGTTTCCAAAATATTTACCTGGACATCCTCTAGAAATAGAAATTTAGTTTTCCATTGATTTAATTTAGGGTTGAAAGCCTATATCGAAGACCCCTTATAGATTGGCCACTATGGAATTTTTTGAACTAAAGAAACAACTAGAGGAATTGGGTAATAAGAGATTTATTCTCTCTAGTGTTTCTCCATGGGGAGCCCCTATTCTTTTTGTTAAGAAGAAATATGGATCTATGAGGTTATGTATCGACTACAGGGAAATTAATGCTATAACAATAAAGAACAAGCATCCCCTACCTCACATTGATGATTTATTTGACCAACTGCATGGAGATCCATACTTTTCAAAGATCGACCTTCAATTTGGATATCATCATTTGTGTGTGAAGAAGTAATACATTCCGAAGACACCATTTCGAACCAGGTATAAGCATTATGAGTGTACAGTAATTCCTTTTGGGGTGACTAATGCACCCTCTATTTTCATAGATCTAATGAACCGAGTTTTCAAGGAATATGTTGATGAATTTTTAGTGGTATTTATTGATGATATCATGGTATACTCCACATTCTAAGAAGATCATGAAAATCACTTGCACATTACATTGAATACTCTGAGAAGACATGAATTATATAGGAAGTTTAGCAAGTATGAATTCTATAATCAAAAGATTTTTTTTCATGGCCATATTGTCTCTAAGGATGGAATTTCAATTGATCCTTCTTTGAAAAGAGCAATCCAAGAATGGATAGCACCGATGAGTATAACTGAGGTACGCATTTTTATTGGTTTAGCAGGTTATTATCGACGTTTCGTCTAGAATTTTTCCCGGTTGGCTAACCCATTAACAAAGCTCACACGTAAAGGGGTTAAATTTGTTTGGACAAAAGAGTGTGAAAAATGTTTTGAAGAACTGAAGAGAATATTATCCATTGCTCCTATATTGACTCTACCATCAAGGAATGATGAGTTCGTTATTTATAGTGATGAATCGAAGAAAGGACTTGGTTGTGTCCTTATGCAGAATGATAGAGTTATTTCTTATGCATCATGAAAGTTGAAAATTAATGAGAAAAACTATCCTACTAATGATCTTGAGTTAGCTTCTGTAATATTTTCCTTGATGATATGGATACATTATCTCTATGGTGAAAAATGTGAGATATATACTGATCACAACAGTTTGAAGTATAGTTTCTCACAAAAAGAACTCAACATAAGGCAAAGGTGATGGCTTAAACTATTCAAGGATTATGATTGCACGATAAACTACCACACAAGGATAGAAAATAAGGTGGTAGATGCTTTGAGTTGAAAGGATGAGGGATTTTTGAACAAAATCAGAGTGGAAAGGTATCCAATTTTCATTAATCTAGTAATATTGGATATGGGAATAACCATGGATGGTGAAACATCGATAAATATTCAAATGGTTTCCAAACCATATCTACTAGAAAGGATATAGAGTTCTCAGACTGATGATGAAGATTTTAAAATGAAAATTAAATCCGTGAATGATGGGAAATTGAGTGTCTTTGTGTATGAAAATGGAATTTTGAAGTTTGGGAGGAGACTTTGTGTTTCTGATATACCTGATCTAAAAAGGGAATTTTTGGATGATTCTCATAGTTCCAATTTCTCTATAGACCCTGGGAGCATCAAAATGTATAGAGATTTAAAGGAACATTTTTGGTGGGACATCATGGAGAGGGAGATTATTGATTTTGTGTCATGATGTATGGTTTGTCAATAAGTGAAAGCTAGAAGGCAACATCCTGGTGGAGTATTGCAACCTCTTCCCATACCTGAGTGGAAATGGGATAATATCACAATGGACTTTGTCATGGGACTACAAAAGACTCCTAGAAGGAATGATGCAATATGGTTCATTGTTGATCATCTTACCAAGTTAGCACATTTTATTGCTATAAGGGAATATTTACCAGTTGAACATCTAGAAATACTATATATTATTGAATTTGTGAGACTTCATGGAGTTTCCCTATCGATTGTTTCTGATCGTGATCCCCATTTTAATTCAAGGTTCTGGAAGAGTCTTTAGAAGGCCATGGATACTAAACATCTTTTGAGCTCTGCCTACCACCCTCAAACTGATGGACAATCAGAACGGACTATTCAAACCTTAGAAGACATGTTTAGATCATGCTAAGTTGACTTTTAGGGTATGTGGGATCAATATTTACCTCTTGTAGAATTTTCCTTTAACAATAGCTTCCATTCGAGTATTAAGATGGCACCATATAAATCATTATATGGAAAGAGATGTTGCACACCAACCTGTTGGGATGATGTTGGTGAAAGAAGAACCATAGTCCCAGAACTGGTGGAGGAAATAATGGAAAATATGAAGGTAATCCAGAACTACATCTGAGCAGCTCAAAGTAGTCAGAAGGGCTATGCTGACAAACGAAGGAAAGATTTTGAATTTCAGGCATGAGATCATGTTTTCTTTAAGGTATCCCCATAGAAGGGTGTTATACATTTGGTAAGAAAGGAAAATTGAGTCCCAGGTACACCTGACCATTCGAAATTCTAAAACGAATTGGGGTTGTAGCTTACCGTTTCTCAATGCCGCTAAGTCTTTCCAAAGTTCACGATGTGTTCCATGTTTCACTATTGAGAAAATACGTGCCTGACCCAACGCATTTACTATCCTATGAGGAATTAAACTGGAACACGATCTTTCTTATTGAAAACATCCTTTCAAGATTCTTGATACGAGAGAACAAGTGCTGAGAAACTGGACGACTTGTCTGGTGAATGTTCTATGGAGAAACCATAAGATGGAAGAGCAAATATGGGAACCAGAGGAATTGATGATGAAGAAACACCTGATTATTTTCATTCAGTATTATTCTAGAAATTTCAAGGATGAAATTATTGAAGGAGGGGAGAATTTAACACCCCAAGTTTCCACGGTATGCTTCTCTTTGAATAATATAGAAGTGTGTGTTGTACGCATCTTCGAGTTCTAACACACAGCACAACCAATCAAACTTGCTGTTATGAATAGTAATACTTCAAATTTTATACATTTTATCTTTCAAAATAGACTTCATTTTTGGATTCGGAATATCAAAATTATCTTAGAGTGAATTTTTTGTACCTTTCTGATAAATTTCTTATTTTGATGAATAGTGAAAATTATTAAATTTTAATTAAAAATAAATTTTTTAATCAAAATAATTAATAGTGATAAATTATGAATTTCAGTGGATTTTAAGTATATATAGAATATATTTTTACCATTAAATACAATGTTGGTCATTGGACATAATTTCACATTTAATCCGGACATAAACAAGTTTCAATATTTTGATAGTTATTATTTTTTAAAAACACACTTTTTTTACAGCGGGAATTAATTATAAATTAATTTTTGCAACTTATGTGTTTTGAATTTTTAAAAATGGATTCCATATTTATAATAATTATGTCTAAATTGTGTAAATATGTATCTTTTATTTTTATATATTTTGAATAATTACCTCGGTAAATATTTTATTTACCATGGTTAAAGGGTAAATCCGGTAAATAAGTGTAAAACATAATATTATATTAACAATAAATTACCCTAAGACGTTTCCTAACCCTATTTTGTGATACATTTACGACCATGGGAATCTTTGGGTCGATTTTGGGACCCCTTGGATCCACTTGTAAGTGATAATGACACATTATATTAATTAAGTTAATGTAAATATCAAAATGACAAAATCATATATCTTTTAGAAATAAAATTTTTAAATTGGGTTATATATGTTTTATTTTCTTCTATAAATATTAATTATAAAGATAAAAATATTTCCTACATAATGGGAGTTTGTTTATAATTTTTATACATTGAATAGCTAAATTTATTTATGACACAATATTGATACAGTATTTTCCTTATTAATGAAAGAATCAAATAATTGGTATTATAAATGTTAAAATAAATATAATTTGAAAGTTTTGATGAAATAAAAAAAAATTATTGTTCAATATGAAATTTTAGGATTGCTTAAATGAATTTGGTTCGAATTAATAATTTTATTAAGATATTAAAAAAATTTATTATTCAATAGTGACAAAATTGACAAAAAGGAGTTTTTAAAACAACTACTATATTATTAATTGATATTCTATTCCTAAAAATCTAAGGTTCTGCCAAAGGACTTATGTACAGATAGTTTTATTATTATTGTACCACTTGGGGGTCTCTTGGATGTTTATAGTATTTTTATTGACTATATAATATAAAAATACAGAGACATGGTAAATGTCAAACTATTTAACTAAGAGTTAAATCAAAATGATAAAGTTAATATAGTGACCCAAACCTATCTAAAACCTATAGGTTGAGTGGTTTTTAACCAATTCCCTCCTCGAACTTTATATGATCCACTTTTTAGACATTATAAACCGAATATGAATTTATTATAAAATTGTATTTCTAGCTTTTCCAAAGGTGCCCCTCACCCCTATTATAAAAGGGAACTCCCCATTTTCTCTAATTAACACCTTAAAACCCTTTTGGATCGGACAATATCTGCCCAAATATCCTCCCAACTTCCTTCACTTAAACCTAGAGGCCTTATTTTGATCATAAAGCCATCCTATGTATCCCTTTTTATCAAATCAAATGGAAGAACCCAAAAAGAGGTAATGTTTTCACCACCCACTTTCAAGTTTCATTTTCCATCAACATCTTCTTTCATTGTTATTTCCATTATAAAATAATAACTCCAGTATCTTCTATATAATTTTATGTTATTATAAATATGGTAAAACCATATTCATTATTATATCCATCCTTTGAATGGCATGTCACCATACGTGCGTACATATGGCTTACCGTCTCCATGTCGTGGTGTAATTGTTATTCAATAAATTATTATTATAATGGGTATGATAACGATGTGTAATTGATGTAAATAATAAATATAAGATGATAATTATACTTTATATATGATATAACATCCAATTATATCTTATTTTAATTTCAAAATAATGATATTGTCGCTCGTGCATACGTACGGACTACCGTGTCCATGAACGCAATGAGATTCATTCCCCATCATTTCAATTCATGACTAAATTTCATTTTATTATTAAAAATAATATTTAAGGACTTTATATCATTCTATATATGAATAAGATACAACCTATCCATAACAAACAAGACTTTTGTAACAAAACATATAAAATAAAATGAATAAGTTAACACCCGGAACGACGATTATACTAAGATATTATTATCAAAGTAATGTTAAAAGATCATATATGATATCATATTAATTTATATGATTCTTGTATAATTTAATAACAATTATTTCACTATTATACATGAGGTTAACCTACCCTCAACCAATGAAAAGTACAAGGTAAGGGGTATTTCACAATCTCTTCATTATTCGAGATTGTTTATACATAATTATCTATTGGGAGCTTATTATCATCCATATCCATGTTTCTTAAAAATTTATTTCAAAACATTATTACTATTTTACATAATATGGCTTGAATTCATTTATATCATTTTTTGACTTTTTATAAGAAGTTTATAAAGGAATATTTCCATTGTTTTCCAAACAAGGACATTTTTAACCTTTTCGACAGAATTAAGGTATGAATGTCTTTTTTTAACTTATACCGCAGGTGTATATACTTTCCACCCTTATAAAATCTTCAAAGAATTACTTACAAGATTATAAGTATATTTTCAATGTAAACATTTTATTTTATAATTATGTGACTTTTAAATGATTTCAAGAAAGAGATATTTCTCTCAAATAGTTTTTATTTCATCTATGTCAATATCCTTTGATGGATTTTAAGCTTACTCGAAGTTGATTTAATATGATACAAAACATCCATATTGTATTGAAGGTTTAGTGATATGATTGATTGTGGATGTGATATTTTTATACCATTCTTGGTTTATGGAGAATGTATTGATATTTCGTATGCAAGTTTTAATACGAATGTTTATGTTATGTTTAAGCCTATTCATGTGATGAATGAATTGGACTTAATAACTGATGGGTGGAGCCCAATATTGGTCCTAGATGCATCGGTAGGTCTCATAAGACAAACTAGTGTCGTGGCACAAGGCCTTGACAATATCATATTTTTAGTCTTGGCACAAGGCCTTGACTATATGGTTTTGATAGTCTGGAATTATGCATTCCATCATTATGAATGTTTTTATTGATATTGCATGTGATTATTCAACAAGTATAATATCCATTTAAATAAGTAAATGGAATTATTTCATTTTATTTCTTCCATATTATTCTGATGTTCAATTCTAAAAGGCTTTTTTAGTTATACATTGCCTTAAATTTTTATTCTTATTTATGAAAGTTTCCGCTATATTGTTATCCTTACTGGGCATATGAGCTCAACCCTTTCTATGTTTTATTTTTCCCAGGATGTAAAGAAGTATTTTATGAATTAACTACAGGGATATTATGAGGGGATATGTGTGTGGACTATGGATACTATGTTGTTGTAGTTTTCCTTTTATGATGTAATGTAAACTTTCTGAATGTATCTAGTGCTTCCAAGGCTACTAAACTAATCGGTCTTTTGAGACTTGATCTTTTGTGTTAATTCCAATGTTATGTACTAATGCACCGACTCGGGGTAACTGGGGTAAGGTCATTACAATACTACCCTAATCATGTGTTTTCTGAAAAATATTATATTTCCAATAAATAAATTTTCTGGGTCATCAGCACAATTCAAAATATTCTTTAAATCTATAATTAAAAACATCTATATATCAATAATTATATATTTTTTTATTTATATAACATGACTATTTAATTACAACATAGAAACAAACAGCATTATTAAACCATTAACAAGGATTCATCAACTTATTCCTTAATTCATATTTCTAATAATATGATATATGAATCATGGAATAAATTTTAACTAAAAAAATGTAATCATTCTTCTCAGATTTGAAATAAATAATTCTCTTAGAATATCCCATACCTTTCATATATTGTTTGTGCTCTCTTCATAATCAGTATTATAACCATTAATCATACCATATTTTTTATTCTCTTTACTTGATATCTCTATAGAACATTAATTTTAAAAATACCCTTACATTAGATAATTAAACCCATTAATCCATTTATAATACTATAGGGAGACCAATATTCCCTTCTGATGCATTAATTAGACACTACCTTTTTCCACAAATACTAATTAATGTATGCACATAATCTTCAAAGAAACATCTACTTTTCAATTTGATACATTCTATGGTGGGATTCATCAAATATTCTTGGCATAGATAAAACATAATATTCTATCCTTTATAGTACTTACCACCAGAACTCTAAAAAACAATCTCTTTCCAATTTTTTGTGAGTATGATAGTAGTTTATGTAGATTTTTTTAATCATATATATTGATACCTGATTAGGAATAATCAAAATATACTTCAATCCATTTATAATACCATTAAGTTTCTCATTGAAGCATTTTATATCACATTCAATGTTCATCTAGTTACTTCTAGTTTTCACCAATGAATAAAACCAAAAATCATTGTCTGTGTACGAATATTTATGATTAGGACCACCAGTGCCTGAAAATCACTTATAAGAGGTCTAAATCAAGACACCTCTATTTTAATCTATGACTCATTAGACTTAGTGTAGGTTATTCATGGTCAGTATTTAAATTCATCTCTATTTTTCATAATGAATTTTTGAATTTTAGGAATATTTCCACTTAGAGTGTCAAATTTGGTGTGAATAATGTCTGGTTGTATTGTAATTGGTGAAAATTGATTCAATATCATATAAAAATTTTATATTTATTACCCTTTTGTACCTCTATTCCAGATCCACATCCACTTTTAGTATCTATACATGGATTCAACATCATAAAAACCACCCACTCAATCCATTACAATTAATCTTGGAAACGTTTCTATAATTAGACTCATCCATAGACTAATAATTAGTAATATCATTATAGTTTTCAAAAAAATATTTACATCCTAGGTTTTAATGGTAATATAAACCTTTCTTATGCTACCATCTATGTTGACCTAGCCTTTTCACAGATAGATATTTCATAATTTTATATGAATATTCATATATTATGAAAAAACAAACCTAATTATGGTAATAGTTTAATTTCTTTGTAGATTAGGTACATAATATTACAGTTTTTTAAATATCTTCAACATACCCCTTAATGATATTCCCATTATGCACTCTTCACAAAAATATCATACGTAAAACATTTATTCATAATTTATATACAGAAATATGAGAATGGGTGAGATTGTATTTTTAGTAAGTGTAAACAAGGGTTATATGTAATCATAACATGAGCATAAGGGTATGAAAATAATAGGATAACATTTGAAAACCTTATCCTGGATATCAAATATCATAATATTGAGACATGGAATAAGGATTGGTTGTCCATAAGATATGTTTCATAAGGAAAGAAAATAAAATGATCCATGGGAGTATAACAGTTTCATAAAACATATAATTTTGGAATAAACATAATCATAGAGATTCATTTTCCATATTATTCATCACACATTTCCAATGCTATCATAGTCAAATGATATTACTCCCCAAACAATTATAGTAGTCAACATTCACTCCTAAGATCATCATAGTAGTAAAAATCCCTTAATGAACTAGTTTCACACCCGATTCCTATCCTACCTATCTCATGAGATACAAATCATTAACCAATGCATTAGACGGGTATATAGTTCCAACGAGTCAAATAATGAAAATCATATGTATGTTTTCCAAAATATCATGAAATATTAATCATTTCATAACCCATGAAATGAAATGGGTATCATAAAATTTTCAATATAACATAACTTATGTGAATTAAATATGATACATAATAATTTAATCATTTCATCATATTATATGATATGAAAAGAATCCAGTTTCACAATTATTTTATCATGGTATAACCCATGGAAAATTTATGAGTTTGTTAATCACCTTTTCATGAATAATATAAACAATACAAAGAAATAAAAAATAATGTTACCCTTCGATAATATCTATAGTAAAGAATAATTAACGACAAAGGATGTAATACTATGTGAAATATAGTATTGAAAATATCACATAGACCATTTCTTGTAGAAAATATCATTTCTTAAGTAATTATTTTTTCAAAAAAAGTTATAAAAAACTATTGGAAATCCATTTCATTGATAATAACTATCAATAATTATAAAATAATATTTAAAAATAATCTAAAAGATTTCTTTAGGAAAATACCCTTTCCACTTTGAAAAAATCTTTTGAAAACATAATATATTTTTAAAATCATCATTTTTAAAGTAACCTTGAAAAAATATGATAAAATATTGAAATATAATTTAAAATTGTTAGTGAGGGAAATATTATTTCATATCTGAAAACACTATTGAATGCAGAAAACTTTTTTAAAATCATTTTATTTGAAAATAATCTTGAAAACATAAAATGGAAGATTTAATCGACATTAAAATAATTTCTTGAAGAAACTATCCTTTTCAATTTCCAAAAAATATAAAGTAATGAAACATTTAGAAATATTTTCCTTTTAAAATAACCTTGAAAAAATATAAACTAATATTTAAATAAAATAATTTTCATTAATATAGGAAATTTTATTCATGTCATACATGTTAAAAAAATATTACTTTCACAGTTTTGATCAAATCCAAATGGTCATTGTTTAGAAAATGACATGAAAATTAAATTATTAATTTTTTAAAAAATAATTGAAACGTGGTTAAAAATATATTTAAAATACTTTAAATAATGTTAAAAAATTAAGAATAGTTTTTTAAAACATGGATTTAGATGAAAAAGTGTTTTCGATTAAAGTGTAAAATAAATACAATTTTTCTTAAAACATATTCTGATATCTTAAGTACATAAAGAGAGGAAAATGAAGTAAAACATCAATTATCATTAAATACCCCTAGGAGAATAAAATTAGGGATTTTATTTAGAGATATATAATAATATTTCTTCATTGGAAGTATAATCATAATCAATCCTGAAAACAAAATTTGATTATAACACTATAATTTTATCACTTTGGTCACATTGGACAATAATCCACATTAAATTATAACATTAAATTATACTTTTAATATCATTACAAAATTTAATTCAGGATATAACATGCTAAAGTTTTAGTATAGACACCCCATAGAATAAAATTGTTCCAAAACAACTTATGTCCCAAAAAAATAAGTTTGAGGAAAAAATCCCTAAGTGCCTAGAGAATATTTTGAACCATATACACCATTAAAGATACATCCAATAATATACATTTAAATAAAAAAAAATTAAGGTTAATAATAATAAAATAAATTCATTTTTATTATATTCACCATTTATAATGAACATGTGGTGAATATGATACGTGTCTTAGAGAAAAATAAAAGTGAGATGAAAATCTATTACTACTTTAGTAATCTTTTGAATCATAAGTCCCAATAAATAATAACATAAAATTAAACACTAAATATAATTAAAATAAGTATATTAATTATATAACATGTGAAATGGATATTTTATAAACAACACAACATAAACGAGTAGTGAATTTTCATATGGATCCAAGAAATAAATGAGTCTACATAAAATCCCTTATTGTAAGTCTTGACATCCTTCATACGCATTAAACCATCATATATAATAAATATAATTTTATTATATATATATTAATGAACCAAAATTATTTATATAATTCCATATATGATTTAATTGTGATCATATATTATCTATTTATTAACAAGTCCATTTTAATGTCATGTTTCGGGCAATAAGTACTTTGTTTTCATATAGGTTTTGATTTGTTATTCTTAGTCACCATAATTTGAACATGGTTCAATAAAATGCATAATATTAACTATTATATTAATATAATATATATCTATTATACATTATATAATAATAATCCACAAGATTTGGCGATAGAAAATGAAATACACTATTCTTGGAGACAGTATGCCATTTATAATCATGAACAATGTGTCAATTTTCAGAACAGATTGAACAAAATAAAAAGGTAAATAATATATTACCATTATAGATTAAATTTTATTTCATATATATAATTTCAATTCATCAAATATATCATTTATACCTTCCAGGTTAAGTGTAAGAGAAAACTAATCACCTCTCTTCACGAGGTTGTAGTCTGCCATACACATTAGCGACGATACCATATCCCCATGGAATGGAAAGTAGGAAGTTATATTTTATATCATAATTATAGAAGTATATTAAATTAATTTATATCATATACAGATGTAAAATACATCACTATATCCATACTAAGATGGTGGTAAAGGAAAATAAACTACATTGGTTCATAAAGCAGGAGTTCTCTGTATACACGATCGATCGTCTCATTTTCCTTTTGATGGAATTGAAAATGGATATAAGTTTTTAAATTCATATAATAAAAATAGAATATATAGGTTATATTTGTATTATTATGTTTTAATTTATAATAAATAATTTAAGGTGGAAAAGGAATAATGAAAAATAAGGATCTTAGTGAAGACAATTACCTTCACTTAGAAGAACCTCCTTTGGATAAATAATTAAAAATCTTAGTGATCTAATTTAAAGAGAAACAATATCTCTATAACATGGATAAGAATGGTGGGGATGGATTTTGGTAGTTTTTTAGAAATATATAAATATATAAATTTGAATAATTAAATTGTGGTGGTAGCCTTTTATAATTAGTTTAAATGAATCCACTTCTAAACAACTTGGAAATTTCAGAAAAGATTCCAAAATTATAAATTAATTCTCAAAAAAATACCAAATGAACCTAGATTAAAAATATGTAAGTATATGAGGGATATATGACAATAAAATTAAATTTAGAAATGTTTTTTTTGAAAACCCTTATATGTTTAATTTAACCCATGGTGAACCCATTTTTACATTAACTACGGATATTAATTTTTACTATTTTCACAATTCATGATTTTAAAAAATTAATTTTACCTTATTAGATAATAAAAATTATGATGAATCTAATATTTTAATATATTTTTCCAATTTTAATTCACAAAATTGGAAAATTTTAATTTAAAATTAATCTCATAGACCCAAAGAGAAATCATGTTGTTGAAGAGAAAATGTTGAAAGGTTAAAAATGTTTTTATATCAAAATTCAACATAAAAATGAATAAAATGACCTAAATTGAATTAATTGATATATTATTCAACGGGTTTTACTTTTAGAACTATTTTAAAAAAAATTATAATTATAAATTCCTATACAAAAATTCTATTTGTCAATAAATACTATAATTTTTCAGTATTTATCAAAAAATATATCTTTTCAGAAAAATCTAAAAAATTTATCCAAAAATATTTTTGATATTAATATTTCAAATGTGATTTTAGTTCTATCAAATTATTTTTCAAATATTGTAAAAAATTGTTATTTTGAAACATATAATTATTTTAGTGAAAATTAAGACCTTTTTATCAATATGTTGTCTTTAAATAAAACCACTATAATTAATACTTAAAATGTGTTTATTCATGTTCATACCAAGAAGTTTAATAGATAGGTAATAATGATACTATACAAATAATAATGTTAATATTTTTCCCTGGTTCATTAAAACTCATTTTTTAACGTAATGGAAGATAAACTAATTGTTATGTGCAACGTAAAATTAAAGAAATATTGAATTAATTTAAAAAAACATATATAAAAAATTACAGTGTTACAGTGACATTTTTTGTGAGATTATATTCATAATTTTATTTGTAATTTTTTTTGGGAAGTGGGAATGATTTATTTTTCGATGCTTTCATGTTGGTGATCTTATATGAGCAATTTTAGACACTTTATTGAATGTTTCCAGTGATGGGTGTATTGTGGTCCTTTGATCTTATAGATTAGTTGTAGAGTGAAAATAATTATTCTAATATGGTGGGATGTATTTGATCTTTCATGGTTGAATGACTATCCTGATGGGAGAGTTGTGAATGCACTGAGACTGGTCATCGTATGGTAAATATATAATAGTTTTCATGATGATTAGGATAATATAATGGATTTGTTTGAGCACAAAATATTATTAGGAAGAGAAGGGTTATGATTTGGATATTTAAAGGACTTGTTCTTCTACCAATTTAAATTTTATAATAAATTTGAATTTTTTCTTTCAAATTATCACGAGGTTTAAAATGGGCATTCCATGTAGAGGATAATATCAACCCTAATTTTCATTAAAAATTATTTCATGATTTATTATATAAGAGTACACCTAACAAAATAAAATATTAACAGGTTTTGTGTCTTTGGGAATTAGATACATTATATACCTACTTAAAATAAAGGATGCATAATCCTTATTGAAAACTTTGTTAACATGTTCATATTACTCCATTATTCTTAAAAAATCATGGGATAACATGGGTGAATAAAATAGAAATGGGTGAAATATAAATCCTTATAAAGAAATAATCATGGAATAATTTGAATAATGTTTTAATTTTTTGACAATAATATATTTAATGGGACATAAAAATGGTGAGATTCATAAACATAAACATTGATACATGATATCCCATGATACCATAAAGGAATCATGGTAATGTGGAAAAACATTATATATGAAATTATAAGCATATGTAAACATTAAACACAAAAAATTAATAAATTAATGTTCCTAGGATAACCACTTTTGAACCATACATAGAATCTCATTAGACTAAAACATTACAAAATGCATTGGAGGGATATCTAGGTGCACCCATCACAACCAGATAATGTTCATGCATAGGTGTGACACCTAGATAACCTAAATAAGTACATATTTCATCACATATAATATAATTTTAATGGAGCTCTGATTAAATACATGTAAATTAGAAATAAAATAATTATAAATCCATAATGGTGAATAACTTTGATAGGAAATGGGTATGAGTATTCACTATATTATTTTTCATGATGGAAAATCACAGTGAAATTTTGGCAGGATAATGGGGGAACATAAGTGTTCATGAGTGGGATTAATGAGAGTAAAATGGATCTCGAATAAATTATAAATCATATTTTAATTATGTTATATACTGAAAAATATATCCCAACATTATATATTGAAGATAAATGGAATAAAATAATGAAGATTCATGAATAATGAGGTGAAGGTGAGGATCCCTTACAAAATTTTGGTAAAGCATCAAAATAGGTAAATGATTAAATGAGAAAGAATAAATGATATATTTTTGAGGATATAAATTGGAACTTATAGGTGTATTAATAATTTTATAATAACATATCCTATGGAGATTCAAAAATATAATGTCAATGAAGGTTCTTGAATGGAAAATAAGATAGGGTAGTACCTTACATTGAGAGGGTGATTCCAAAATCTTCGGAGAAGATTCTTGAGATCTTGGGAAAACCTTGGGAGGGATGAAGAGAGTGTAGGTTAGAGTAAGGATGTAATAAATGGTTCTTTAGTAAACTTTATGGGGATATTGGGTGGGTTTATGTAGGAAAAAATGGTAGAGTTCATAATTATTTCCCAAACCAAGGTTTTGGACTCTATATATTAATGTAATCAAAACCACAGACCAAAACCCAATTTTTCCTCATGTTTCTTTCTAAATAGAATTGGATTCCATTATATTATATGTCTAAGGGTCGAAATTGATATCCTATTACCCTTGGTTATGGGGAAATGAGTCTTGTTCATAAACAAATCATTTTAAAACATTAAAATATAATATAGGTATTGAAGGTTTCATAAAGGATTTATAAAAATAATCAAATAAAAAAAGATTATAATAAAGGGAAAAATATTTGGCCTTTTTTACCTTTATATTATTTATTATATCACTTTTGGGTCATTACGTTGTCATAATACAAATAACATATTTATATCTTATTTAATTTTTTCCACAAGATTCAACTGTCTCAGAAAATTATGAAAAAATCAAAATTAGATAATTTCAACCCTATGATTACAAAATTAATATTTATTTTATTCAAATTATTTTCTAAATATATGAATTTTCATTTTTAAATTAGAATCAACATTTACTGATAAATGTTGGGTTTTTGATAATAATAATATTTGAGCTCCTATAAAAATTAAATTTGACTTCATAAATATTATATGATCAATTAAATTTAATAAAAAATATTTTATAATTATATTTGATAAAAATATTATTTATTTCAAAAATCCATTAATTAATCAAAATAAATTTCCTAATTTAAATTGAATATTACAGAATTATACAATTTGTGTTTATTGAATCAAAATCAAAATCATTTATAATGTAACGATAACAAGTAGAAAATTCATTCATTATTCTAAAAAATATAAATATTAATATTGTTAGGGTCTTCATACATAGATCTTTATTACAACATAAAATATCCTAAGGGTACGGTTTACAAGTGTGATATTTTCATGGGGTGGTTCGGCATATATGGGTTAGACCATGTTCTCGGCGAACTATAAGTTCTTCCTCAAATAGTTTCACTCATATTTTAGGTATTGGATATCATCTTGGGCTTCATTAATTTCAAATCCCAGTGATTCTAAATCCATAATAAGCTTTGATATATGTGAATCATAGGGTGTGATCTTACTGGTTGAGGACACCACATACTTTGTCTGTGTCAATTGGACATTTGAAAACCCTATATTTTTAATAATCATATGATCATTATTTAATAGCTATATTATCAATGGTTATGCTGATTAACCATATTTTAAATTATATTGGATATCATAAAAGACCAAGGATCAATTCCAGATAGGGGTGAATTTTCAGGGGGGGTACTACAACAGTAATTTAGTAGGGCACTATAGTAGTATAGTATCAGCAGTGGTACTGTAGCAGCAGAGGAACTATAGCTGGTTCTATAGTAGTGGTTGTACTTTAGTAGGTACTCTAGCGTCACAGGAACAATAGCAGTATTGTTCACCGAGGGGTCCTTTGGTCCAAAAAATGGGCTTTCAGGCCTTGTTTTCAGGCTACTTGTCCTGGGCCTTTGGGATATGTAATGCTTCTTTCTCTAGCTAGTTAAAAGTGGTATTTTCTTTAATAAAAAATCGAGGCTTCAGCCCCAACCTTTAAAAAAATAATACATTCTATTAAATAATAAATTTAATTTTGTTTATAAAAGTTTGGGTTGTTAAAATATTACCCCCTTTAGAAATTTCACCCTAAAATTTTTATTTCATACATAAAAATAGATTAGGGAAATTTTTTTTAATCAATAGTTCACCGAACATTTATTTTATCCATAACACTTTGACCTATTTAATTTTTTTTATTTTGAATACCTTTTTCTCTCTGATCTATGATCTTTACCAGATGCTCTTTATATAGAAGATCATTCTCAAAATATTCCACCTCTGGATTCAATAACTATGAGGTTTCTGGTATCCACATAATCAAGATAAAAAATAGGAACACAACATATACTTGAGACATGTTAGTTGTGAGTGTTATTCGATAAGCCACTACTCTGATGTGATCAAGGGTGTCAAAGGGAGAAATGTATCTTGGATCAATCATTCCATTATTCCCAAATATAATTAATTTCATCCAACTATATATAGAAGGAATAAATTATCTCCATCCTCAAAATAAAATTCTCAATGACTATTTTATTCATATATTTTCTGCCGACTCCGAGAAGCCTTGATATGCTACTGAATGGTTTTGACATTTTACTTAATTACGTCAACCATTTAGGACACAAAAATTTTTGTACACCAACTTCAATCTTGAATTCATGTATTCTACACCTCTTCTCATAAAGGGATTCATAGATACCCATTATTATACTTTAGTGGAAAATAATATTTTATGAATAAATGACTATAGGAAGATGTTGATCCATCCACCTTTAAATTACATTGATAATTCTCAATATGTTATCATTTTTTTGGATAGTGTACTCATATTGACCATTAGTTTGAGACAGATAAGTCATGTTGTTGTTTAACTCATTATTTAGAGAATATTTATGAATTTTACTGTACATGAAGGTTAATATTATAAATAGATCAGATAAAATAAATAGTGGTGTTCTATATAGCCTTACCACTTCTATAATATATATCCTTGAATGTTGAGTGAGTGGGAAGTCCTCTTAGATTGAAATTAGGGGATAATAATTTGTAATATTCTATAAAAAATCCCATGTATAATTATTTCATGTCATTGTCATTGGAACAAAAGTGAAATATTCTTTGCTAGTGTATTCTCTTTTTCATGTTTCTATGGTAAATGGTTGCATCATCAACATAAATTTTTTCCTTTCAGTATACTCTTTCCAATACACAAGATGACTTGATGTATATTTTACAATGTCTTCCTTCATATTTTCCATCCAGTAGTACTCTTGGAAATCTCGATAAATATTTTTCCTCCTAGTATGGATGGAGAAGGTTGAGCTATGAGCATAATCCAATAGATCATTATTTAAATCAGGATTCTATAGTTCACATAGTTGTGACCAAAATCTTATAATGAATTCTTCATTAATTTAAAACTATGAGGAATTCCCCTTTATTTTATCTTCCACCTTCTTCTGAATATCCACATCACCTCTTTAAGAATCATTTATCTTCTTTATAAGGGAAGGATGCAAAATAATATTTGAAAAGGAATGATTTTTTTTTCCTTTATGATTCCAATACATATCATTTTCAAGTCAAATAAGATCATATCCTTCTCAATTATCATCAATGTTAATACTTCTAGATCCTTTCTACTTATGAATCTACTACTTTATTGGATGTTTCAAGATGGTAGTGGATTGAGAAATCATAGTCCTTAATCATATGGAATGGTATTCATTGTTTTATATTGATCACTTTCAATATGATTATATACTTGAGGCTCTAATGATAAATATTTATTTCACACTTCTCCCCAAAGAGGTAATGAACCAATATTTTCAATTGCGAAGATCACTATATCCAACTATAGATCATGTTTTGGGTAGTTCTAGTCATGAACATTCACTTTTTCTAAGGAATATGGTATAAATTTATCTATATTCATTAACAAGAAACCCATTACCTTCTTCTAATAATCATTTCATATAATGTGAAGTTAGCCACTTGTGGGTTGCATAAGAATAGGTGTAGTTATAAGCCTCTTTTTTCAATCCTTGATGCTCTCTTCCCTTTCATTATTCCAAAAAACAGTAACTCTATTATTAGTAATCGTGGTTAGGGGTCTTGGTAGTCATGAGTAATTTCTCAAAAATCAATGATAATACCAATATAACCAAAATAAAATATTTATTTCTATCAATGAGTTTTCCATAGTTCATACTTAAATTGGTTCTGTCTTTGAAGGGTCCATATATATACCATATCTTTCGATAATATTCCCCATGAATTATACTTACTTCAACAAGAAACCACATTTATTGTTCTTTTCATAAATCACACCACTTCTTAATTCCTTCATCATAGTGATTAAATTATCTTTAATCTCATCCATACTTTTGAAGTATATTAAAATATTGTGTATTAATACTACCAAATTTTTTTTGTTCTAATCTCTAAAGGATTTATTCATCATGTCCATAAATATTTCTGGAGTATTACTGGGTCTTAATGGAAATACTATGAAATCAATGTTCCAATACCTTGTATGGAAAAAAGTCATGAGGATATCTTTTCTCTTCACCCATACATGATAATACCCCATCCAAAAATCAACCTTGTATATATATTGAGATCCACGTAGGTGATCAAACTATCCATAATTATATGGTAGATTATACTTTTTATATATTGTGAACTTTTTTATCTCACAATAATCATGTAAAATTTGAACTTATCCATCATTATTCATAACTAAGAGGAATGATTAACACCATAGTGAATAACATGTTCGTATGAATCCTTTATCAAAATTTTCCTGTAGTTGTTTCTTCAGATCCATTAGTTCCAACATAGCCATTATATATGGAGCCTTAGATATTAGAAAATCTCTATGTATAAGATCTATTGAAAATTCAATCACTCAGTTATGTGGGAGAGTAGGAAATTCAATGGGAATCACTTTAGCATATTCCCTCACTAGGTCATTTCATCAAGGATGATCTTTTCCTTATAATAAATCATTTGAGCTAGATACTATATTGGATCAAAAGAAGATTCATCCCCCTCTTAGTACTTTTATATAATCTGGGGATGATTGATGATATTGAGAGTTATTTTCTTCTCATCTAATTTTATTTTGGATTTATATAGGGAAAGCCAAACCATACTAATAATTAAATAAAATTCCTCTAAAGTGAGTATCATAAGAATCATTGGGAAGTTCATCCCAAAACATTTTATAGGGGAGGAGTTATATATATGAGACGTAATAATTTCTCCATTTTATATTCCCACCAATAGCTCTACATACATGATTTTGGGGTTGTTTTAATAGTTTTACAAAACTTATGTGATCTGAAGTAATGAGCAGACCCAAAATCAATAAATATGTAACAACCATATCATTCAGCACTTTGTTTTCTAGATCCACTGATGTGGTTGTAATGGAATATGATCACCCTTGTTTCTTAAGAGGTTGTTGGAACTGATTTTCTCTAAAAAATATTTAATTAGGGAATGAGTTTGAATAGTATCATTTTTCCTTTTATTAAAAACATTGCACAATAGGTTTGGTGTAGTATGGATCATTCCTCTCTTGGATTGCACTATTGGGTTTCTACCATTAGCAATTTCTAGCTAGGTTCCCTTCCTTTCCACACTTAAATCATTCCCCATACAAATTATGACATTTCAAATATTCTTATTCCCACTCATTTGAAAAGTGATATGTTGAAATTTCAGTCATCCATTAGATTTCCCCATTACACCAGTAGAATTAAACTACATTTTCCACTTATTATCCATGCGATACCCCTGAGATTATTCAAACTCTATTACAACTTTGAGGACGCATTAGATATTTTTCTCATAGCTATTAAATTCTATGATCACCATGTTTGTTCCTAGTATTCGTTTAATCCCATGAAAGAAGAGGTAAACATTACATTAGACGGTAATGAAAAAACAAGAGGCATATCATATATGTATTGTGAAGTTATCCTTGAACAACAAAATAGATTCATCATCTGTTTCATAAGGGAAAGAAAATATAATTCTATTTAAGGTCAAATTGTATAAGGAAAATGTTTATCAGAAAACATTTTTTGGAACTCCTTCCACCCCATCGCTTGATCTCTTACTTGGCCTTCATATTCTTGATCAATTTTTAGAAATGACCAGTTTCCACCTCCATGTGATAAACAACTAGTTTATAATTCTCTTACATGGAACATTGAAGGATGAAGGATATCTTTTCAATGGTGTTGATCCATGATTTTACGATTTTAGGTTTAGATGATCCATTGAAATCCGGAGTCCCTTTTCATATAAATATCATAATATCATTTTGTTCTTTCTTAGGGGAATTTGAGAGTTCCTCTTTATTTGGGATACTATTCAGAACCTGATTCAATTGAGAGAGTATATTCACAATGCATTATATTATTTCTCTAATAGGGTTGGGCATATCATTTGGGCAGTCATCACATTTCTCTTCACATTGGTTGTTAAATCAGTTCATCCAATTTCGAGCCATAATCTAAAATAAAGTGATAATTAAGGATGAGCACTTTTATAATATTATTAAAATAATCATCAATCCAAAAACATTAAATGTATTATTTATAAATGGAATTTATTTCCTTAACATATGAATTTCTAGTATTCCATCTATGTTATCGATGATTTATTTCCTAACATAAAATATTATTGGAGTTTTATTCCCTTATTAATGGTTGGTAATGAGTTGGTAAATTTATGAAAGCATATAACATGGGACTGTCAAACTAGGTGTGTAGCAAGGATTTTTTTCTCTAGTTCCCAATCAAGTCTAGTTAAATACATTTTTTCCAATGTAACCCATTTATACATTTATACACAATCCTCCTCCACATATAGTATCTAAATAGAGATTTGTTTTCATAGAATTAAATAAATCAATACTTTATAGTAATTTAGGGATGTATTATTATGCTGAGTCTTATCCCAAAGGATTTCGCTGTTGTTCTCTAATCCTAATCCCAAAAATATATAAACTTTACATTGACACAAACTATAAAAACTATTATATTTATAACATATTTATTCATGATATATTATATAAGACTACGTATAATACAATCACGAAGGCCATAAATTTTATTTTATTTGGGAATTAAGTTCATTACATGTCAACATAAAATATGGTATACATTGTCATTATGGAAAACCCCCTTAACATTCATATATTATTCCATCATTCCAAAAACTACATGGGATAACCAAGGGAAATTTTTAATAAAGGGGTGTGATATAAAGAAAAATAGGGGAATAAATATGGAACAACATGAAGAATGTAATACATGTATGACAAGATGAAATTAAATGGGTTATAAAAAGGGTGATAATCATAATCATGAACAATAATACATGATATAGAATGATAAAAGAAAGGAAATATTGGAATGTTGCATCAACATTAAACAATAAATAATAAGAATAATTCATGGTTAACCACTATGAAAACATAACACAGTTTTCATAGGATAACCCCCCATGAACCATACATGGAATCTCATAAGACTAAAACTTTTCCCAATTTATTGGAGTACTATTTGTGCACACCTATCAAAATCTAATCTTTATCATGCCTAAGTGTCCCACATAGATTATATAAAGAAGAATATATTTCATCACAATTAATCAAAAGATATTGGATTGTGGATTATAAACTTTTATATATCAAATAATATATGTATATGTTCATAAATGTGAACACTCTGGATAGGGAATGAGTACAATTATTCACTACGTAATTGTTTTTCATCAAATGTTTCAGTGAAATTTTAGCAGCATAGTGGGGGTATATAAGTGATCATCGGAGGGATTAATGAGAGTGAAATGGGTCACTAAACATTTATAAATGATATGAAAAGTAATGGGATATGGAATAAAATATCCCAACATTATGAAAATAAGATAAAAGGAATAAAATAATGAATATTCTTGAATAAATTGGAGAAGAAAAATATCCCTTACTAAATTTCGGCATAATATCCACAATGTTAAATTTTATAATTGGAGGAGATAATGTTATATCATTATTAGGAATAATTTTTAAATTAAAATGGCCTTTATAATTTCAGATAAACTTAACTAATTGATATTAAAAAATGTTTTACACAGAGAAGGTGCTTGAATGGAAAAAAGATTGGGAAATCCCTTTCCTCTATAGGGTGATTACCAAAGTGTGGGAGGAGCTTCCTAGGATATTGTAAGAACCTTGGGAGGACTCAATAGATGGGAAAAATATCTAGTGATAATCTAGATATTTTTTTAATTAAAATAAATAGGGATTGGGTGGGTTTATATAATAAAATAGAGTGGAGTTCTTTATTATTTCCCAAACCTTGGTTTTGGACTCCATATAATAAAGTAATCAAAACTAAAAACCTTACAATAGTTTTTTCCATATTTTATTTAAAACAAGAGTTCTTTTCAATATTTTATAAGTACAAGAGTCGAAATTATTAAAATAATACCCTTGGTAACGTGGAACTGAGTCATGTTCTTAAAGAAATGACATTAAAACAATAAAATATAATATATGTTTTGGACAAATCATAATGGATATAAACCTTTAATAGAATTTACTAAAAATAACATTAATATAATGCAGAAGAATATATTTGGTCATGGATACCTTTTATATTTTTTTTACAACACTTTTTGGTCTTTATGATTTCATAATACTCACCATATATTTTTATTGTATTTCATTATTACATGAAAATTAGAGTGTCTTAAAATATTATTAAAAAATAAACATTTTATAATTTCAAAATTATGATTCAAGAATAAATTTTTATTTTTTAAAAAATAATTTTTAAATATATGAATTTCTAATTTTAAAATATTATTAGTATTTATTGAGAAATTTTGGGTTTTTAACAATCACAATTTTCAAACCCTTATAAAATTTACATTTGAATTCATTAAATTTATTTGACCATATAAATTTATTAAAAATTATTTAATAGTTATTTTTTATTAAAATAATTTTTATTTATAAAATTGATTAATTCATTAAAATAAATGTCTTAATTACAATTGAATATTACCAAAAGATACAATTTTTTATTATATCAAAATAAAAATCATTTATAATGTAATAACAATAAGTTTAAAAAATATTTCTTATATACAATATACATATTCATATTATTTATGTCTTGATAAATAACCCTTTATTACACCGAAAAATTCCCTAAGCTTAAGCTGTGCGATGGTGATATTTTCATGGGGTGGTTTTGTGTACAAATTTTGGTTGGTGATTTTAATATGCTTTAACATCTCTAATAAATGGTTATTATCATGCTTTATTTGTTAGATATTATCTTAGGATTGGTCAAGGGAAAATAAAAGTGATGATATCCTTATTAGAGTCTCGATAAATGGGATTTATAGGGTATGATTCTACTATATGAGGCCATCACATCCTTTGTTTGTGTCAATTGGATATTTCAAACCCGTACTTTTATAATAATCATATGATCGTTGTTCAATGGATATATAATCACCAATAATTATTTTTAATGATATTTTGAATATGATGGGATATAATACAATAGAATAAGCGCATGTTTTTTCTATAACCATTGTACATGATAATACATTTAATTAAATAAAAAAGGTATTTTATTTAAAAAATTTGATTAATTATAATGAAAATATATTATAATTTTTCTAACCACTCTATGGGTGCCAGAATATGGTGTTAACCCATGAAAAATATTTTAGTAGAATTCATAATTTTAATGTAATAATTATTATTTAATATATTTAATTAAATATTAATTAATTCTCACATGTTCATTCTGCTATATTTTTCAACGGAGAATTGGATTGAGATTATTACTCCAATTTTTAATACATAATTGGCGTATTTCCCTAACCATGGTATAAAATCATGTTTGGTGTAACTACTGGGGATAATCCCCTTTTTATTTTTCTTTTTTTCATCTATTTTCTTCATATATTTCTCTATTCTCTATTCATACCCTATCTTCTCACAAATTCCACCTATGGTATTCCTTCATGGAAACCGAGAAGGGAAATGGATATATATATATAGAGAGAGAGAGAGAGACATATGGAGTGATGATAAGAAATGATGTTTTGGAGGTTGGTAGGATCCGGATCATCCTATGGAAGTGGTAGATCATGTAAGTGAGTAAATATTCAGTGGTTTCTTCCCAGTGGTAGGTAATGTTTATGTTTATTCCATATATAGTAATAGATTTTCCTATATCTATTTTTAATGCTTTATTATTGTATGGACTCGACCCCAGTTTCCCAGATCTGGTGACTTATTTGATTACATTGGCATACATACACGGAATTCAAATTCTGAAATACCAAGTAGTTTAGTATTATTGGAAACAAGATACATACATAAGTTCAACTTTATATATGGAAAGGAAAAACGACACTAAATTATTTCACTTATTACATGATGCATCCCAGATTATTCTTGTATGTCATTCATAATTTACCTTTTCAAGTCCTAAGAAAAATTAAACATAATAAAGAGGTGAGCTCAAATGCTCAGTAAGAGTAATCAATACATCAGAAGATAGCATAAACATAATACATGGTGAATAATTGAAAACACATGCCTTTAATAATGAACTTGAACACATTATGGACGAAATATGAGTTGAGTAAATAATACGATAATAAAACATAATCATGGGTATTCTACTAGTTGAATATCCACATGAACTTCAAATAATAGCATCATAATGAGGGAAGTTCATATTCCAGACATCATAACTATACCATCCAGGCCTCATGCTAGGACCATAAATTATCATTTTGTCAAGGCCTCGTGCCATGACCATAGTTTGTCTCATGATACCTACGGATGCATCAAGGACATATAGCGGGCCCCACCCATCACATAATAAGTTCAATTGATTCCTCATATGAGTGGGGATAAACATAAACAACATATATATTCATAATGAAACTATCATATGATAGGTACCTAATTTTCCCCAATCATTAAACATAAAACTCTATTAATTCAAAGTAATATGGTGAATGGTTGTAGGATAGATCATCCACAATAAATTTAGATATAAAATATTCAATAAAACATGGTATATGAAATCATAAATGATAAATCCCGACAATACATAATAATCAACAGGAGTGTTGAATCAGACGAGAATACTCTTATAAAATCTTTAAGTTATTCATGAGATAAATACACTATTGTTTTGAAAAGAAGAGTTCATTTGGAAACATATTTTTATAAAATAAGAAGTGAAATAAGATGTTATTTTCATAATCAAATTAGTGATTTTTTAATGATAGTGGTTTCCAAAAACAGAATATATAGTGCCTTTAAAAATAGATAAGAATTTGAGAACTTCACTTGAATCGGGCTTGTATTTTAGAAACAATTTTGAAAGTTCCTTTTAAAACGTGTAACTATCCATAAAATAAGGTGTTTTCTAGTTGGTAATAATATATATAATTCTCAAACATAATTTATGATGAGTACATGACAATAAATAATAATTTCATTGAGGTATTTAGACAATGAGGATAACCCGAATGAAAATGGGAGTTCGGGAGGAAAAACCATTACCTTAACTCTTAACGTGTTCCTCTCTCGAACTTACGCTCCTGGAATATGAAACTATACTTATTAATAAAATATTTAATAACATATTATAAATGTATTTATTTTATCATAATTCTGGTTAGTTCATTTATGTCCTTATTGTATATTTATTTTATTGAATTTCATCGTTCCAGAGTGTTCATTTTCTTTATTTTCATATTTGGTTCACTTGTTTTTAAGTGTGTGGGATCGATGTAAATCTCCGTAATTTAAATTATATATTATTCATGAATATAAATTGTTGTTATTTTTCATTTATATAACTTGGTTACATGGAAAAGGATGAATTATTATATAGAACCTTAATGATAAAAGTTTCGTTTAATTTGTGGGTTTTGATTACATTGAACCCATTTTTCACTATAACTTAATACCATTTGTAAAAATGGATTATAGAATAATAAATAGGTTATATAATATACATAATAATCATTTTCAACCATAAAAATAATGGTTTCAAGACCATAATTGATAATGATAATAGAAATAGAAAATTTATCGTCCTTGAATGTGGAAAATTAACACTTTTCAGATGGTGTTCTTCCTACTAGTATGAAAGAGGATAAAATGTGCCGATGATGATACATTATTCCTCTATCATGAAAAAATTACAATACATATAAGGTACTAGAGACATCTCCAACTTTGTAAAAGTATTGGTAATAGAAAATTAAAACAAATGAACTTGGAAAGAAAGACAAGGAATTGAATAGTGGAAATTACCTCTTGAACCAAACTTTCTTGAGAGCCTCCTTAAGGGAGAGGTTTTTGTCTTTTTATGAGACCAAAGCTTTCTAGAAGTGGGATAGGAGGTTGGGAGGGTATTTGGACAGAATTTGGAGAATTCACAAGGCTTTATATGAGGGAAAGTAAGAGGGAGTGAGATGGGGGTTTTTATAGTAGAGGAGAGAGGGGATTTCTTAATATAAAATTCATTAATTTATTATATCTCCATAAGACAAGGAATAGTGAGTCTTCCTAGACCAAGAATAGTAATTTAATCATGTGATATCAAACCAATTGGGATTACATCATCAGATCATCATGCATGACTCTATAATTAGCTTATTATGTAATTTATGACATTTCACTATTCATAAAAAATGCATGTATTTCAGAAAAATCCCAAAAAATTTACCCCAAAATTTTTTCGACATGTTCAATCCAAAAATGAATTCCATTTTTCAGAAATAATTTTCTAAATATGTATAATTTAACATTTAATTAAAATCATAATTTATTCTAAAACCAGCAGTTTTATAACATTTATATGCTTATTCCAAAGTGTAGGTATTTCATACGTCCAAGTGAATATTATTTATATAAAATAATAGTTAAGGTTTCAATCCATTACGGTATATCACTATTCATAAGGGTATGTTCATATTCATAAGAGTAGGTTACTATTAACCAAAAATTATGTTTTTCTTACTGGACTCCAAATAACATACTGATCGCAATTGTGTATGTCAGATTTTTATAATTCACAGCACAGAAGTGACAATCTTATTTTTTAAGGGTCACATAGCACTTAAAAGTTAATTATGTTGTGATTTCAAGTGATTATGACATATTTATAAGAATATAATATCCAAAAAATATTTGGTTGTTACATTCTCCCCTCCTTACAAAAATTTCACCCTCCAAATTTCATTTTAAAATTTTGGGCAAGAACATGTGGGGGTACTTTTACTTCATTGATTCCTCTAGTTCCCATGTTTCCTCTTCGTACTTATGGTTTCACCATAGTACCTTGAACATATGAGTATTCTTGTTGGGTTGAGCTTTGTCTCTACGATGCAAGATTTTCACTGGCTCCTCCTCATAGGAATGATTGTCCTCCAAATGTACCCCCTCTGAAGAGAGTACATATGGAGGATCTAGTATGTACTTCTTTAAGAGGGATACATGAATGAATCATTTACCTTCGACAAGGTAGATGGATGTTCCAGTCGATAGGCCATATCTCTGACTCGATCAAGGATCTCGAAAGGGCCAATATACCTAGGACTTATCTTTCCTTTCTTCCCAAACCGCAAGACCTTCTTCAATGGAGATATGCATAGAAATACCAGGTCTGCAACTTTGAACTCAAGGCCTCATCGACAGTTATCCGCATAACTATTCTGTCGACTATGGGATGCCATGATATGATGCTGAATGGTTTTCACCTTCTCCCCCATTTCTTCAACCAATTTAGGTCCTAGAAACTTTCTCTCACCGACTTCATCCCAACACACCAGTGTTCTATACCTTTTCCCATAATGGGGTTCATATGGTGCCATACATATGCTCGAGTGGAACTATTGTTGTAGGATAATCCAACCAGTGGATGATGTTGGTCCCATCCTCCTTTGAATTCCATAGAACATGCTCTCATCATGTCTTCCAGTGTCTGAATTGTCCTCTCATATTAGCCATCATTTTGAGGATAAAAGACCGTAGTTAAGTTCAGTTCAGTGCTTAAAGCATGTTGGATAATTTCCTAGAACTTCGAGGTTAATCTAGTATCACAGTCACATAAAATAGAGAGTGGAAATCCTTGTAGTCTTACCACTTGTTAGATGTAAATTCGTGAAAGTTGATCCAATGAGAAGTCCTCTCAAATCACGATAAAGTGAGATGTCTTTGTAAGAAGATCCAGAATGACCCATATAGAATTATTTCACCTAGATGTCCTTGGAAGTCCAGTGAAAATGTCCATGGTAATGTACTACCACTTCCATGATGGTATGGTCAGTGGTTGCATCATCCCCTTAGACATTTTTCTCTCATCCTTCACTTGCTAACATACTAGGCACTTTGATGTATATTCAACAATCTCCCTTTTCATATTGTCCCACAAAAAGTATTATTAGAGATCTCAGTACATCTTTGTGCTACCAAGATATATAGAGAAATTGGAGTTATGATCATCATCCAATAGTTATCTCTTTAGCTCAGGAATAGAAGGATGACAAAGCCTCTTTCTGAATTTCAAAATTCCATCTTAATATGTGAAGTCAGTCAATTTCCCCTCATTTGAAGATTTAATTTTATTTTCAAATTTCTCATCATCATCCTGAGAACTTTTTATCCACTCTAGTAATGAAGGATTGGAAACTATATGAAAAAGTAGTGATGTGTTACCTTCCTTGATAATTCTTATATCAATCTTTACTAGATCTATGAACATAGGATCCCTTCCAACTCTCATCTTGGTCAGGATTCCAGGGTCCTTTCTACTCAAAGTGTCTTCCACCTTATTTTCCATCCTCGGGTGGTAGTTTATTGTGCAATCATAATCTTTGAGTAGCTCAATCCATCGCCATTATCTCATGTTGAGATTTTTCTGTGAGAATATATACTTCAAACTCTTATGACCTGTATATATTTCACATTTTTCTCCAGAGAGGTATTGTCTACCTATTTTCAAAGAGAATATTACCACTAATAACTCAATATCATGATTTGGATAGTTTTTTTCGTTAATTTTTAGCTTCCTAGATGCATAGGAAATCACTCGATCATTCTACATAAGGACACAACCAAGTCATTTCTGTGATGCATCGCTATAGATCACAGACCCATCATTCCCCGATGGTAGGGTTGGGATTGGAGCATTCACTAACCTCCTCTTCAATTCATCAAAACCTTTTTCCCATTCATTTTTTCATATGAAATTAACTCTTTTTTGTGTGAGATTGGTCATTGGGTTGGCCAAACGGGTGTAGTTCTGAATGAAACACTGATAATAACCTGCTAAACCAATAAAACTACGTACCTCAGTTACGTTTGATGTTGTAGGCCATTATTGTAAAACCTTTGTTTTCATATGATCTACATATATTCCATCCTTATAGACAATTTGGCCTTGAAAGGAAACTGATTGAAACCAAAATTCACACTTGCTAAACTTACCATATAATTCATTTCTTCTCAGAGTCTTCAGAATAGTGCTCAAGGGAGTTTTTATGTTCTTTATATCTTTTAGAGTACACCAGCATATAATCAATAAACACCACTACCAAGTCATCAAGATATTCGTCGAAAAAACTGATAATGAGATCCATGAAAATAGATGGCACATTAGTTAGTCCAAAAGGCATTACTGTAAACTCATAATGCCCGTACCTAGTTCGAAATGCTATATTTGAAATGTCTTCTTTCTTCAAAAGAAACTGATGATATCCAGATCTTAGATCAATCTTTGAAAAATATTGGGCTCGATTACGTTGATCGAATAAATCATAAATTCATGGTAGATAATATTTATTATTTATTCTAACGTCATTGATTTCCCTATAATCAATGCGTAAACTCATAGACCCATCATTCTTCTTAACAAAAATAATAGGGTCTCCCCATGAGGAAACGCTAGGCAAAATAAATCTTATATCACTCAATTCCTCTAGTTCTTTCTTTATCTCCACTAACTCCACAATGGAATTTCTATAAGGGTTCTTTGATATGGGAATTGAACCAGAAATTAATTCAATGGAAAACTCAACTTCCCGCTCTAGATGATGTCTAGGTAAATACTCTGGAAAGACAACAATATATTCTTGTACAATAGGTACATGTTCTATTCGAACTTTATTTTCTTCACCCATAGTTATATCATTCTCTTCCTCCCTGATAATTTAATTTAGTTGATCTACTGGGGGTGGATCTAGATAAGAATCAGGTGGAGGTGTTTCTCCTCTAAAGATAAGGTACTCCTTATCATCATCGAAAATTGTAACCTCCTTCTTATTACAATAAATTTTTGCATCATAGTCTAAAAGATAATCCATAATGAGGATTATATCATTTTAAATCATGGGTATGACAATGAGATCATAAGATAAAGAACATTTATATGCCCCAATGGGAACTGATTCAGAAAAATTTGTTTTAGTGATACTTCCCTTTTGAGTTTTGACTGACAACTCCCTTGTAAAATGAAATTAAAAATTTCTAATTTTCATAGAAAACTGGGAAGATATAAAACAATTAGATGATCCAGAATCAAATAAGGCATTGATGTTTGATTAAATGATCCAAGTACCTTCCACTACATCACATGGAACTTCAACCTCTGTAGTTGTTATTGCATAAGCTCGGCCCTTCTCCCGTGACATTTTCTATGGTATTTTACCTTGATGTTTTTGATAATCATTTGCATAGTGACCCATCTCCCGACAATTATAGCATTGAACATTATTAGCCTTCTTCTTTCCCTCACAATCACCAGCAAGATTTATTTTCTATAGACACATAAAGAACACTCCTTTTCTTTTTATACAGGAAACAAGGTGTTTCTTTTCACAATTATCACAGGGTTGAAATTCATCTCTTCCCTTCTTCCCTATTTCCATGTTTCCATTCCCAGAGTTTTCATCATCCCTCTTCTTCTCCTGCTTTCCCTTAAAGTCATAAGACATAGAGAATTATTTTTCTATATTGATAGCACATGAAAATATATCCCCATATGATGAATAAAATTTGGATACCAGTGCCCATCAGAGGAATGGCTTTAGGCCATCCATGAATTGATTAATTTTGATCCTTGGATTTCGTATATAGTCCAGAGCATGTCTTGCGAGCCTTGTAATGTTGGATTTATACTTGGAAACATTTTCATCCTCCTTCGGCCTTAGATTCACAAACTGTCTCTCCATATTTTCTCGCTGTTCATGAGGAAAATATTTTTCTAAGAAGATTTCCATAAAATCCTTCCATTCCAACTCTTCTATTTCTTCCTCCTCCTTTGTGTGTTGGATTAATGACCACCACTAATCTGCATCTCCCGATAGCCGATAAATTTCTATGTTGACCTTCTCTCTTTCATTACATACCAAAGAAAGAAATATCTTCTTGAAGGAACTTATCCACTTCTCAGCTACAAATGGGTTTGTAGTCCCATTTAATGACGGAGGTTGTTGTCTCATAAAGTGTTCTAGCATAGCTCCTCCACATAGTGGATCCGGATGCTCCATACGGGTAAGGTTATTATTCATAACCTGTGTAAGTTGTCCTATTATATTTATGAGTCGCTCAGCACCAGTCACAGCACCATAGCCAATATCACTATCTTTCATTGCAGGAAAATCCCTACAGGGTACACGTGCCTTAGTGAGATTTCCATTCCATACACTAGAAATCATTTCTAGATTATGGAATACACTATATTATGTTATGAATCATAATGAGTAATCATTAATTAACAAAATACTTTTCACAAAATGAAATCCTAAGCATGGATAATCCTATAACCAAAAAAATCGTTTCTTTGAGGAAACTTTTACATTTAAATCCTTCATAATGGCTTGTAATAAAAAACTGAATTATCCTAAGAATATCTTATGGGAGTGTCATAACCAAGAGTGCAACAATTCCCATTATCGTGCACCAATTCCTGTTCGAGTCTAGCTCAAATTGGTGTTTTCGGGTTTTACCCTTAGATGCATCTGTGCCAGAGCCGCATCTGCCTGATCGTATCCAGAAAATGATTTATTGCTTGAAATATCTACATAATCTATTCTTTACCGAAATTCCAGGATATTCATGTATGTTTTTCCTCAAAACTATCTTAGGGACACTTCCCTAGTCCACATTTTCTATATCCAGTTTCCATGTTTTCTACTAAACATCCTCTGATAGCAACAGTAAAGACCCGACCCCTGTTTCCCAGAGCCGGTGCCTTATTTGATTACATTTTCATACATACAAGGAATAAAAATTCTGATGGTCCAATTAGTTTAGTATTATTGGAAAAAAGATACATGCATAAGTTCCACATTACATATGGAAAGTAAATATGACACTAAAGTATTCCAATAGCTACATCATGTATCATAGATTATTCTTGCATGTCATTCATAATTTACTTCTTAATGTCCTGAGAAAAATGAAACATAACAAAGGGGGATCTCAAACGCTCAGTAAGAGTAAGTAGTACAGCAGAAGATATAAAAAACATAAGACATGGAGAATAATTGAAAACACATGCCTTTAATAATGAACTTGAACACATTATGGCCGAAATATGAGTGGAGTAAATAATGCCATAATAAAACATAATCATCAATATTATACTAGTTGAATAACCACATGAACATCAAATAATAGAATCATAATGAGGAAAGTACATATGCTAGACATCATAACCATACCATCTAGGCATCATGCTAGGACCATAAATAATCATTTTTTCAAGGCCTCATTCCAAGACCATAGTTTCACTAATTATACCAACCAATGCTTAGAGGGGATATAGTGGGCCCCACCCATCACATAATAAGTCCAATTCATTCCTCATATGAGTATGGATAAACATAAACAACATATATATTCATAATGAAAATATCATATGAAATGTAACTAACTTTCCCCAATAATTAAACATAAAACTCTAACCATTTCAAGTAATACGTTGAATGGTTTTAGGATAGATCATCCACAATAAATATAGTCCTAAAACATTCAATAAAAAATGGTATATGAAATAATAATTGACTAATCCCATAAATATATAAAAATCAAAAAGATTGTTAAATCAGACGAGAAGACTCTTATAAAATCATTAAGCAATTCCAGAGATAAATACACTATTGTCTTAATAATAAGAGTTCTATTGAGAAAATATTTTTATTTAACCATAATTGAAATAGTATTTTATTTTCATAATCAAATTATTGATTTTATAAAGATAATTTTTTCAAAAAAACAGATTATACAGTGCCCTCGAAAATAGATATGAATTTGAGAACTTCCCATGAACCAAGCTTGATTTCAGAAACACTTTTGAAAGTTCCTTTCGAAAAAAGTAACTATCCATAGAATGAGGAAGGTTTATGGTTTATAATAGTATATATAATACCCACACATAATTTATAAGGACTAAAATACAATAAATAAGAATTTCATTGAGGTATTTAGACAATGAAAGTAACCCGAATGAAAATGGGAGTTTGGGTGGAAAAACCCTTACCTTAACACCAAAACTGTTCTTCTCTTGAAAATAAGATCTAGGAATATGAAATTATACTCATTAATAAAATATTTAATAACCTATTAGAAATGTATTTAGTTTATCATAATTCTGGTCAGTTCATTTATGTACTTATTGATATGTTATTGTGTTGAATTCTGTCGTTCTGTAGTGTTCGTTTTCTTTATTTCCATATTTGGTTCACTTGTTTTTATGTATGTGGAATCAATGTAAATCTCCAGAACTAAAATTATATATTATTTATGATCATATATAAGCATTATTGGTCATTTATATAACTTTTTTATATTGGAATAGGATTAATTATTATATAGAACCTTAATGATAATTGTTTAGGTTAATTTGTGGGTTATGATTACAATGAATTCATTTTTCATTATTACATAATACCATTTGTAAAAAAAGATTAAAACATATTAAATTTGTTATATTACATACATAATAATCTGGTTCAACCATAAAAATACTAGTTTCATGACTATAACTCATACTGATAATAGAAATCGAAAGCCCATCGTCCTTGAATTTCGATAATTGACACTTCTCAGATGGTGTTCTTGCTACAAGTATGAAAGAGGGTAAAAGGGGGATATGATGATAAATTATTCGAATATAATTATAAAATTACTGTACATATAAGGTACTAGAGTTATCACCAAATTTGTAAAAGGATATGTATTATAAAAAGAAATCAAATGAACTTGAAAGGAAAGACAACGAATTAAAATGCCGAAATTACCTCTTGAACCAAATTTCCTTGAGAACCTCCTTAAGGGAGAGGTTTGGGTATTTTTATGAGACCAAATCATGATTGACATCGGAGAGAAGGTTGTGAGGGTAGTTAGATAGAATTTGCATATGGAACAAGGATTGAGAGGAGTGAAAGGAAGAGGGAGTGAGGGGGGGGGGGGGGGGGGGTTTATAGTGGAGGAGAGAGGGGATTTCATAATATAGAAATTCATTAATTTATTATATCTCCTTAAGACAAGGAATAGTGAGTCTTACTAGACAAAGAATAGCAAATTTATCATCTGATACCGAACCAATTGGGCTTACATTAGTAGATCATCATGAATGACTCTATAATTAGCTTAGTTAGCTTATTTTGTAAATTATGATATTTCACAATCCATAAAAAAATCCATGTAATTCAGAAAAATACCAAAACATTACCCCGACCATTTTTCAACATGTAGAATCCAAAAATGAAGTAAATTTTTCATAAATAATTTTCTAAATATGATTACTTTAATATTTAATCGAAATTATAATTTATTATAAAAACAATAGTTTTAAAACATTTATTTTCTTATTCCAAAGGATAGGTATATCGTACTTCCACTTGAATATTATTTATATACATTCATATGTAAGGTTACAATTAATAAGGGTATATCAATATTCATAAGGGTATGCTACTATTCACAAGGTTAGGTTACTATTCACCATAAATAATGATTTTCGTATTGGACTCTAAATAACTTACTGATCGCAACTGTGTAAGTCGGATTTTTAAAATTCACATCATAGAACTGAAAAACTTATGTTTTAAGGGTCACATAGCACTTAGTAGTTAATTATTTTGTTATTTCATGAGATCATGAAATATTTTTAAGAATGGAATTTCCAAAAAAAATATTGGGTCGTTAGAATTATGACTGCTAGGGACCCATAGTGGGTCGATCTTTAACTTTTGAGGAGAAAATGAGGGATTCATGAAAATTTTTGGGGTTTTCCATTCATAAATCTCAATCACAGTGCATGTAGTTTAGGAATACATACCATGTTTTCCTACAATTTAGTGAAGGTGAATTTTTTATAATTACAAACAGTTTATTGGGTATAAATTTCATGTACTAGTATTCATCTATGTGGCCGAGTGCATGTCCATATAGACCGTGTGGGGGAACATTCCAACGTAGAGTACACGACCCAAACTTGTGTGGGTCTCACATCATGTAGAAGTACATGACTAAGAAAAATACTTGGTTAGCTCATGTTAGGTTCATGGGAAGGTACCTCATGTAGGGTACTCATCGTTTAAATTACATACACACCATTTACATGGGATTTAAATTTTATATCTAGCTGAAGTACATCCCTATGTGGAGTTTCAATGGTAAACATTGTGTATATGGGTATTCATATTTCTTATATCTCCCTTTCTACCATTTTTAGTCCTTTACATATCATCAGACCCAAATACCTGAATTGGAAACTTGTGTAGTCCATTTAGAGTGACTTTTCAGGTAGATCATGATGGTGTAACCCTTTGGGTGATTCTAGAATTCTTAACATGTGTTTTAAAAAAAATTATAAATATTGGAAAGTTTTTTCATCCAAAAATTGGATTCTGTTATTTCCAAAGAGTGAGATATATTGGTTCAATTCATGGTCCAACCAAGAGGGACTCCCTTAATCTAAAGTGGGCCATGATCCATCTCTCTAGTATGATGTTCATGGTATTTTGTTTTATTTCCTTAATGTCTTCCTATCCTTTGAACTAGAGAATCACATTTAAGATAACCATATCTTATTATTATTACCAAGGGTCCCTATTGAGAATACATTTCCTATATGATTAACTAAAGAACGCTTATAAAAGCTTTATACCTATTTAATCTTCTCATGTATGTTATGTAACATGCCTCTTCTAATGTATATTGTTCCAAGGATCTTATGTAAGAAGACTATACTTATGGAAAACGTAAAGGGTCCCATTTATGATTACTCTATTTACTTACTCCTTTCTAGGATCCCATGTATGATTTTTCTGGAAACATAATCTATCTAGGGATCCCAAGAGGGATTCCTTTGCATATGTATACACCTATGGGAAACCATGTAGGATACATATATACTGTTTTTAAATCAGGAATGATTGGGTGACGAATGTTTTTTTAATATATCAAATAGTACATTTGGACTGGATAGATATGGTAGTTGGATTCACCTTAAACCCATTATCGAAATTTTGAGAATGAGAGTTAGTTGAAGTAGTAGTATGTTTACAATTTTTCCCAACCTCGCTATTTTTTATTTAGTAACTTGTTTATTGATGATACAATGAAGATCATCAGAGGTGGCTCTCAGTTTTTTATAATAAACATGATGTGATGTAAAATATGATAGGGATTCCCTATGGTATATCCAAGGATCTAGATTTTGAGCCTTTTATTTATATGAAGTGATTTTTTATCGATTCCCAAATGATTCTACTATGATCCAAGCTATGTATTTCACTAAAGGATGATTATGCTCTCTTGAGTGATGGGTATATTATAATTTCCTTAATCTATTACTAAATTGTGGTGTTGGATGTGGTGCTCTGCATCATTAATGCACTCAATGATGATTACTCTATCCTAAGTTATGGAAAATATTATTCTCTCCCTGATCAATTACTTCACCACAATATTGGACATGGTACTCCTCCCTATTTATTTTACATATACTCAATGGATGATTATTGTCTCCTTGAAAAATGATAGAGATTCTCACTAGGGTTTGGTGGGCACACCATTATGGAAATCACCTGAGCACACTAGGAGTAATCTTTTGAGAAGTCTATTTTAATGGATACTAATCATGTACTTGAATATGAAGATCATTCCTTACTGATCACCTAATGGTTAACCCCTTATGTATTATCTTAGTTACAATTCTGTGACCACATATAGATCAGTACCATGGTCAAAGACATTAGAATAGATATATATGGCTTGTGTGGAATTCGATTAACCATTTATAGGATGTATGGTTATTAACTAGAGTCCATAATTATAGTGATTGGAGGATAGTATGAGTGCACCTTGGGATATGACATGTATCCCCCTTTAGTGAAATATCATTGTTAGATACATTTTTAGAACTGGTTGAATCAAGTATTGTCTATTGAAATTATAAACCCCAATATCAACTTAATTATACCCCAACATTACTATTATGACATCTATCTCAATTCCATTTTCATTGGATTTCCAGAAGCTCATGAATACAGACCCAAGGATGACATTCTGTTGATTTATGTTATTTTTCACCTTACTCATGTATGAATATAAATGTATATTTATTGAAATATTTATATATATACATATAAATATATATGTATACATGATGGATCAATTAATAGTTTATCAGGGTCATAGACCCTAGGATTGAAAGTGTATTAACATTATTTATATTTTTTATAATTGTAAGAACCTATGTTTTTATGAACTTCATTTTTTAGAAGAAATTTAAACATTTGCATCAATATGCATGGGAGGGATGAAATGGACCTTTTCCCTATGAAAATGATCTCAGATAATTTTTTTACCACATTTTTGGTCTCATAATAGGGTGTTTACCCTTGGACAAGAGTTCGGTGGAAATCTAAGCTGTTCGAATATTGGTGAAATAGTTAATAATTAATATTTTTTAAATAAAATATTAATTTAATAACACATTTTTATTTGGAGATAACTCTTTAATAGAGTTTTATATTGATATTTTTTCTCTTTAATTGAGTCTGTAATGGTGAGTTTATCCTAGGTGCGGTATAAACTCGATTTGGGTGTTTGGGCCGGCTCATGCCCCATTTCCTTTTTCTTTTATTTTCTTCATTTCATTTCCATCACCTTCTTTCCACCTCTTCCTTGTGAATGAATCCTATGTGTATCATCATTGTCCATGAACTAAGAGGGAAAATGGACATGGATATAGAGTTATATAAATAAGATAAGAGATGTACCATTGGGAAGCTCTTGAAGAGTTGGTGTGACATGCGATGACCGTGAACAATATAATCAAGAAAATATTTGTTAGTTTTCACCTGAAGGTAGGACCGTTTACATTTTTTATGTATATCCCATTTGAATTGGTTGTTTCATGTTTTTATACCCTTATATTTTCTTCTTGTTTCCTCTTCCGGCCCGATCTGTTTTTTGGGGGTGAAAAGAGGAGTTTTAAGTGATCTGAGGGTTTTCCAATCGAGAAACCGAGGTTACACAACATGTGCTCTAGGGGAGAATTTGATGTGTTCTTATCATTGGGAACGATGATGTTTTCTTATGTACACATCATGTACTATGGGTACACGTCGTGTGGTGGTACCAGGCCATGTGTCCAGCTATGTGAAAAAATAACATAGAAAGGTTAATTTTTAGATTGTACACTCTATGTACATTAAAGTACAAAACACTATACTTTTACACATGAAAACCTCATGTTTTCCTGCTGATGTATAAGTACACAGAAATATGGTGGGATAAGATTACATTTTTTGTGCTTCAAATTACACACTATATACTTTTTACAGCTTAGTTTTTTGGGTATTTTGTGCCTTCAAATTTAGAATTGTGTGTTCAAGTAGTCTGTTCTTAGTGTTTTTCTATGTAGATGGAAATGGTGAAACCCGTGGAGAATTTTGATGAATCATAAGGGGTGTATTGGGGTATATATCTAAACATACAGCTTCTTCCACCATTTATCAAATTCAATCATCATTAGAGAGTGATACTTGACATGGATGATAGGTTCGTCGTTCAGAACAATGTATTTGAAATCTCGTTCTGAGATGAGTGGTGAGTTATCTCCCTTGACCTTTGATTTTGTGGACATTCCCCTTGTGAGATGCTCACTTTTGGCCTATGAAGCTGTGAGACCATATGATTCCAAGGATCCCTTAATGGATTCCTTTGATTATGTGGTAATCTAGGGAGTACCTTGTAGGATCCATATACTCATATAACATTTCAAGGATCCCGGTTATAGGATGCCTTTATTGCTTTGACCTAACCAGATTTGTACGTCATATTTGGATAGGGATGGTGTTCAGGTGTAACCTAGAACTCATTTCGAACTGTTAACCCCATGAGGTTGTGGTTGTACTGTGGTATCGACATTTATTTTACCCTCACTCCTTTTTCTATTCACTTATTTATTACTGATGTTCTGATGCTAACCAGAGGTGCTTCCTAGTTGGTGTTTGTCGAGTCGAACGTGAGGCATCTTTCTTTCTTTTGGGATACCGAGTTGTTTTTCCTATGATCTGCGCTACTTATTGGGATGACCAGAATTGGTTACCTTGTATTCGGCTTCTAATCCAAGTTATTTATGATATTTTACTGGTACCCATTGGTATTACAGTGTACTTGGATATTGAGCATAGATGTATATATATACATTGTGATATATATTTTTTGGGATGTCCAGACGTTCTTCCTGGTATGTAATTATTGATCCTTACATGTTGACATTTATTCCTTGACTGATACATGGATTCCCATGGTTGGAATTCCTTGGATGGACTCGTGGGATGGATGATATTTGATAATGATGATTACTCTCTCCTCGATGTGGCCTTGTCCTGAGTTTGGGAAGGCATGGCCATCGGGATTGAGTGAAGCTAATCACCGGTTTGGATTGGCCCAGATTTTCTTGAGTGGTTTCGAATATTGGATTGGGCATCATGGAAATTAGTTTGAGGAATTCTAACTATATGTTTGGGTATGGCCTGAGATAATTGGATGGAATGGCCAATGGTTTTGAGTGACATGGTCGTAGGGGCACAACATGCTAGAGTTGGTGTGTCTAGGGTTCTTTATTTGGTGATTACTGCTCACCCATGATGGCCAATGATCTGATTGAGTAGTGTGCAAACGGTTTGACTCAGTGATGAGGTGGTTTTGACCAATCATGTGGGTAGTGTCCCGACATTGTTGTAGTTTAGGTATTTGAAGTTTTGGGGTGATTTTCATAGGAATCCACATGGGAGGTGGGGATCCTTCAGTTGATAGCAAGGAGGCTATTAGGTAGGGGGCTAAGGATGTTCGTGATTAAGGATGTGGGATGTGAATTTTATTTCATTACAAGCATCGTTGTTCCTCTGGTTGTCATTCCATGGGGTGATGTGAGACTTCAAGTAGGTGTCCAGGGGACCACGATACCTTTGTCTGGAGAAGCCATTGGGACATTCGTACTTGAGACACAAGGTGTCAGGAGGCATGTGGTGTCAGTTTATGTGATTGTACTGGGACCTAAGGGATCACCTAGGCTTTGTGACTACATAAGTACCTTCGACCTTGAGTCAAGAAATCACTTCGCTTTTTAGATTATAGAATTGGATGATGCTGGTATAGGGTGAAGGGATTATGGAACCAAATTACGACTTTATGATACACCTCTTGAGTGGAATGATGTCCAACTCAATGCCCATGCACATGATGTCCAGGTGATTGGGATTATGGACCCAAGGATTGACTGTAGATTGGTCTTCATGTTTTTTGCTTCACATACTCATGTGTATTTATATTTATGTATATATATATATATAGGTATGAGACTATACATGTATACGTATATAGATATGAACCTCAATGGAGGAACATGCCAGGTTGATAGGGATTATGGATCCTAGGTATGACTATGGGTTCACGTTGGTTTTAAATTCCTTTTGGTTGTTTTTCAGCTAGGAAGAGCATGTTTCTTTTTCATACACTTATAGAAAAAAAATTATAGGTTGCTTGTTGAGGTGGCCTACTAATATACTTTCTCACCCCTACATGTACACTTCGGTGTATGTGTATACCTTATGTATACTTTTCAATTTTATCATTAGTTTCATGGGGGATAGGGTTGAGGCCCAGTGTTGCTTGTTCGAGCAGAGATACTTGACTGGTTCTTCTCATTGGGATGGTGTAGTTCAATAGTGTCTAGGGATTGGGTACGTGAGTTGGATTAGAGTTATTAGTAGATCCCTATTGTTTTACATTCAGTTTTTTTTTGTATTATTGTATCTCTATGGTCATCCCAGTGGGTTTTCAGTGTTTTTTTGTATTGAATGGTTGCTTGGGATTTTTACAACATTTTACTATTACATATTGTTATATTTCTATTGTTTATTTCATCCTCACTTTGATTACATTCTGTTGTTTATGATACCTAGTTATTTATACTGTTTTATGAATATGATATGAGGGATTGTCTCCCCACTATTACCTCATTGGCCCTCACTTCATTTCATTAGCCTCTGGCATACAGGGAGGCACGCTTAAGGACTTGTGGCGAACCATCTGGGATCACCGGTTTAGTGGCATCCGAGTTAGGATGTTACAAAGTGGTGTCAGAGTGATTTTATTTTCCTTGTCTTTACTACTTGGGATATGGAAGACAAGATTATTAGGAATGTGTTGGAAACTATGATGGATATCTAAATGGTTTGCTGAGAACACTTCTTTCAGTAGGAATCTTGAGTTATAGGGTTTGGGATTGTTGTTCTGATGTGTGATGTTATAGTTTTATTTAATTTCAGCATTGATCAACACACATGTGTCATGGATGTTAAGATTTACTATGGTACTATGACTCTTTTCCATTTTCAAGATTCCAAAGATGGATTTTGACTCATGGATGACAGAGGAAACTGGCATCTCATGCATCATTTTTGTCTTGTAGAATTCACATCATATATGCATAATAGTGTGTGATTTTACATATGATATAGGCCTAATAAGTTGGGACTTCTTATATGCATCATTACATCTTATGGAAGTTAATGTGGATCTACGTTGAGGTGTTTGTTGTGAGGATGATGACTATGTACTCGTGCGCGGAAGGTGTAGTGACCTAGTAGGTCGATATGGCATGTGATGAACTTTTGTTGTGACACTTGTATGGTATAGTTTCCCTGGTCTTTTGTAATTTATTCGGATCACTATGTAATATGCCGATGGATACTAGGGATTTTCTCCTAAAATTTACCTCCAAGGGGTATTGTTGTGTATGGACACCCGATGTGTTTCGGTTCAATTCCTATTCTATTTTGGTTGTGACCTATAAGGACCAATTCCTTATGAGGATTCTCGGAGAGGATCAGGGCCTTTGTAGGCCATGTTTTCAATTTAGACCCCTATTTTCTTATAAACATAGGTGTTTTCCTTGGGCCTTTGGGATCAGAGGTTTCTTTGTAGATGATGATAATGTTATTCCTATGGTGGGATTACCAGATCAGTTTTAGTTAAATGTATTACATGTAGGAGACAATTTTTGATACTATAAGGCTTGTCATTGGATAGTCCAAATAACTTGGTTGTGAAGATGCTCTTTTTGAGAGAATAGTTTCTTGTTCTTTTACTAGTATTCTCTATGATGAGAAGGTTTATGATGGGTAGTTTGTAAGAACCCATGTTTTTAAAAAATGCATTTTTAGCAGAAATTTGAACATTTTATTTTAGTTTCCCTATAGGGGTAAAATGGTTCTTTTCCCCAGGCATATGATCCCAGATAATTTTTCATACCACTCTATTACTCCCGAACTAAGGTGTTTACCCTAGCAACGGAGTTTGGTAGAAATCTGAGCCATTATTATTTTTGAAAAATAATTAATATTTAATATTTACTAAATTAAATATTAATTTAATCACACAGGTTCGTTAGGAGATTAATTTTGAATGAATTTTCATATTAATATTTCATCACCACTATTGAGTTCGGAATGAGGATTTTAGCATAGGCGAGGCAGACACTCGAGTTGTGCGTCCTGGCCAGCTCGGGCTCCTTTTTGTTTTTCTTTCATTTTGTTCATTTATTTTCCTTCATTTTATTACCTTCTCCTTCTTTCACATTCCTATTGTGTGCCTCCAAATTTTCTATGAACAATCAAATGGGAGAGGGATATATATTGAGATAGGTAATGGAAGAGAGGTATTGTTGTGAAGCTCTCGATCCACTGATGTGACTTGTGAAAACAGGAGACGGTGTAATCGAGCAAAGCTTCAGCAGTTTCTTCCCAAAGGAAGGACCATTTACATTTTCTCTATATATTCTCATTTAATTGGTTGTTCATGTTTTTATATCCATATATATCATGATTATGGCATCTTGAGTCCCGATCAGTTGTTTTGGGGGCGAAAACGGGGGTTTCTGGTGATCTGAGGGTTTTCTCGTAGGGAATCCCAAGTTACACATCATGTTTTTTAGGGGATCACGCCATGTGTTCTTCCAGTTCATGGAATATTATGTTTTCTTAAGTACATTTATTGTACTCTAAGTACACACCATGTGGTTTTACATGGTCACATGTCCGACCGTGTGAAAAAGATCACGAAATTTTAGTTTTTTGACAATACATGTTGTGTACTTTAAAGTACACATCGTGTACTTTTACAAAGGTAGACCCCATATTGTTCTATCCATTTTAAGTACACATCTAGGGGGAGGGATAAGATTACACTCCATATACTCCAAAGTAAATCCCATATAATTTTTCAAACATAGAGGTTTTGCGTATTTTTTCCCTGGAAGTCATAATTGCGCTTGTGAGTAGTCCATTTTCTGAGTTTTTCAGTGTAGATCATGGTGGTGGAACCCATAGAGTGTTTTGATGAATCTTAAGAGGCGTTTTGGTGTTTCTATCTAAAAAAAGATCATTTTAACTCTTTTTATCTAATTCAGTCATCACTTGAGAGTGAGACATGGTGTGGATGATAGGTTGGGTGTTCGGACCAACATAGTTGAAATATTGTTATGAGATGAGCTATAAGATATATCTCATTTTCATTGATTTTGAGGACATTACCCTTGTGATATGTTCCCTTATGGTCTATGGGTCCGTGAGACTAGCTACTTCCAAGGATCCCTTGAGGGATACATTTACTTATATATTGATCTAGGGAGTCCTTTTTTATATCCCTATACTCATATAATGTTTTTAGGATACCCATTGTAGTATGACTCATTTTCTTGACTGAACCTGAGTTGTATGTCGGGTTTGGGTAGAGATGGTGTTCGGGTGTCACCTCAAACCCATTCCAAACTGGTAATCCCCTGAGGTTGTGGCTGTAGTGCAGGGTTGAGCATTCGGGCCACCCTCACTCCTTGTTGTCTTCACATATTTTTTGTTTATGTAGTGATCTTCCCTATAGGTTCTTCTTGGTTGTTGGCTATCAAGGATGATGCGAGGCATCTTTATTTATTGGGGGATACCCAGACGTTATACCTAGGATCCATGTTGTTTATTGGGATGACCATATGTGCTTACTTGGTATCCAGCTTCTGACCCATGTTATTTTCGATATTTTACTGGTACCCAAAGGTATTACCTAAGACATGGTTGTAGATCCTATATGTGTGTATATATATATATATATTATATATTTTTGGATTTCCATTGGTGGTTATGGGTATCCGGGTATTGATCCTTCCATATTTTCTTTTATGAATTGAGTGATACATAGATTCCCACGGTAGGAATTCTTTGGATGCAATCATGGGATGGATGATATTTGATGAGGATGATTGCTCTCTCTTCAATGTAGGATTGGCCCGAGTTTGGGATGATATAGACATCATGATTGAGTGATACTAATCACTGGTTGGGCTTGGCCTGGATTTTATTGAGTGGTTTTGACTACAAGATTGGGTGATGTGGATGTTGGTTTGAGGCAGTGTAACTGTTATGTTGGATGAGGCCAAAGATTCATGGATTGCATGACCATCAGTTTTGAGTGACAAGGTCGTATGGGAATGAGGTTCCATAGATAGTGTGGCTTGGGTTATTTATTTGGTGACTACTACTCACTCGTGATGGCCAAAGATCCAATTGAGTTGTGTGCACACAGGTTGACTCTATGATGATGTGGTTTTGACCTCTTGTGTGGATAGAGGCCCCTGATAGTTGTGGTTTAGGTATTTTAGGTTTTGGAGTGTTTTTCATAGGAGGAAACATGAGATGTGGGGAGCCTTCAGTTAACAGTTATGAGGTTATCAGGTTTGGGACTGAGGCTCTCCATGATTATGGCCATGTGAGAAGATTTTTATTTGAGGATAAACATCACTTTTCCTCCAGTTTTCGTGCCATTGGATGATGTGATCTTTTAAGAAGGGTTCTGTGGGAGCTGGATTATTTTTATTTGGGTATTCCATTGGTACATCAGTACTTGAGACACAAGGTGTCAGGAGGCATGAGGGGCCATGCTGTGTGATTGAGGTGGAGCCTGAGGGTTTACCTGGGCTTTGTGACTACATGAGTACCTTGGGCCATGGGTCAAGGAATCTGTTTGATTATGAGATTTAATCATTGGCTAAAGAAGTTATATTTCAATGGGATTACAGACCCATAGATTGACTTAATGAGACAAGGCTTGAGTGGCACGTTGTTAATCTCAATTCCCCTGCACATGATGCCCATGAGATCGAGATTACAGACCAAAGGATCAACTGTAGATTGGTTTTTGTGTTATTTATTTGAAATACTCATGAATATTCATATTTTTGTATATATGTATAGGTATGTGATAATACATGTATATGTATTTAGATATGGACATCCAGGGTGGAACTTTCCTATTTTATGGGTATTATAGACCCTGGGTATTACAACGGGCTCACGTTGGGTTTTCATTCCTTTTGGATGTGTTTCAGCTTGGCTAAACATATTGCTTTTTCATACACTTATAATATCATAGTTATAAGTTTCTTTTAAGGCTTTCCTAATAAGATTATTTCTCACCCCTTCACATGAACCTAATTGTATGTGAAGACCTTATGTCTAATTTTTAGGTTTAGAATGAGTTGGTTGTGGATATGGATGAGGACCAGTGTTTCTTGTTCGAGTGGAGCTTCTCAAGTGGTTCTTTTGATCAGACTAGTGCAGTTGGAATGAGTCTATATATTGGGTATGTGGGTTGGCTTGAAGTAAGGAGTATTGCACTGTACTTTTACTTTAATATATTTTTAATTATTATATATGTAGGGTGACCAGTGTTGTTTTGAATTGTCTAGTTGTTTAGGATTTTGACAGCATTTTACTATTATATCTTGTTTCATTTCAGTTTTTTACTACTTCTGTACTATGATTAATTTCCATTGTGTGTGATACTTAGTTATTTATGATGTTTTCATTATATGATATGAGGGCATAGTCTACCCACTATCACCTCATATTCCCTCACTACTTGTCGGAAACCTTTGGCGTATGGGGTGGTGTTCTTGAGGCCTTGTGGAGAACTGTCACAGAGAACCAATTTAGTGGAATCCTGGTCAGGATGTTAAAATAATTTATAGTTCTTCCGTGACTATGCTGAAAATATTTCCTGAGCATGTACCTATGCCAAAATATGAGATTTTCACCATTGGGGTGGCCTAAAAAGATTATTTTTCACCCCTATACATGCACCTTTGTGTTCATGAAGTCCTTATGTCTATATTTTAGGATGAGAACAGATTTCCTAATTGATTGGGATAAGGACCAGTGTTGCATGGTATATAGGATTTGTTTATGTGGATTCACTTGATTGGGTGGGAGTAGGTCAACAGTGTCTTCGATAGTCGGTATGTGGTCTGGCATGTAGTTATTATGAGATCCCTATACTTTTATCTCGGTTACATTTATGTACCCCTTCATGTATGGTCAAACCTGTGGGTGATAAGTATTATATGGATGACATGGTTGTTCGATTTTTTATAGATTTTTATATAATATTACAGAATGATTGTACTTTAGTTTATTTATTTCTTCTATACTATTACCGTTCATTTCATTTTATGATTCTTAGTTATTTCAACTTTTTTTACTCTGATAGAAAAGAACCGTCTCTCCACAGACATAGCTTAGACCCTCAATTCTAGTTAATGGTCTCTGGAATATGGAGATATTCTAATATGGGCATGTATTGAACTATCCTAGAGTAATGATTAGTGGCATCCGAGTGAGGAAATTACACCAGCTTCCTAATTGAAAATCAATGAAGTTGATTCTTTTACTTTTTTTTGATAGAAATTGTTTTAAATAGTTTCAAAAAACATTCTAAATTTTGGTTTGGTTTAATTTAGATCCTATATCTTTATTTTTTTGTACCATAACATATTTTTAAATTGTTCTTTCAGTTCTGTAATAATATCCTATGATTGCATTACATGTTTACTATTTATTATTTTAATGTTATAATTTATAATAACCACATTTTTTAAAAATAAATGTACACATGAAATGTCATGAAATTGAAATGGGGAAATATTATTTCATCTAAAAATATGTTTTATTTATTTATGTAGTGCCTCAGTTACTATCAACTTTTCAATGTTCTTCATATTTAAATTAACAACCAAGATATTGAAAATCTAAAGTCGTGGTGAAATAATGATATCATTTCCTAGTTTAATAGGAAGTTTAAACCCTGGAACATGTAGCCACTCGATGTAGCTAGTGAGTTTGACTATATGATGCCTATTTTCTCCACCTTCTCTATTTTTTATCTAAAAATGTCCTTTTGATATCCCAAATGATCTTATCTAGCTATTTCAGGATACAATCCTTCGAGATATTGGGGTATGTTATAAACATCCATGTATTAATGTGACTTTATGAGTTCATTATACATGAATGAAGCAATAAAAACTAAACATCAACTAAGTCACTCAAATATTTATCATAGATAGTATATTTCTTATCAATCAGATCAAAAGAAAGAATATTTGGAATTAAATATTCTTTTATGTAATATTTTATGTACATGGAACTACACTACCCGTATGTGTATGAATATTTCATTCAAGAAAATGATACTATGGAGATGTTCATTCTCTAAAATTGACCAGAGGGATAACATGGATAATGTTATTTCCTTTATAAAACAATTATAAATGAGCATATTATTACTACTAAACATTATTATAGTTAATATGAGACAAAATAAAAATTTATTTTTAATAATTCTCCCACTATTTTTTCAATTCCAAATATCCATCACTCTTTATACTCAGAATGTCTAGTTACTCAATCATTCATCTGGAAATGATCCATATACCCCTTCCCAAAATGTAATTGTGTTCTCTATAAATTAATCAATAGTATTTGGGAAGGAATTTCTTTTCAAACTGCATGTTTGGATCCCATTGATATATTGTGTGGACTCCCCAAATCCTCAAACCCATACATGAATTTCCTCAAAACATGCCTCTTAGATACATAATGTCTATAGTGGTCCACAACCCTTGATGTAAATTGATTATTTCAATAAAAACATTTAGAAGAAATCCAAACTAATCGTTTGTTTCCTAACATGGGTTGGTCAACTAATTTGTGATATGATTTTCATTCTAGATCAGATAATGGATTCCTTAATCATACTATTTATTTTGTTGAGGGATGTTATTAATTATGCATAAATTTTCTTATAATATGATTAACATGCCGACATAATATAAATTAGATTTTACATTAAGGATTAACAATGTTCAGATTAAAAAATTATGCATAACATATTTTTTTTATTATATTATTTCATGTTTGTATATTTAATTATGTGATCACAGTTTTGAATCCAAAAAAATAAATAAAGAAAAAGAATGAAATAAAATAAGTAAGTAAAATAGAAATTAGTTTTATTAAAAGGATGATTTGTTAAGTATAATATAAATTAACCTATCACCCTAGGGATAAAATCCTTGGGATGGAAATGGAATGAGTTGTAGCATCACACATGTCCACCTAAGTATCTCGCATGTTAGTTTTGTGTTTTTTCTTTCATGAACGATCTCTATCTTGTAATAAATCTATTTAAATGATCATTATATTACATATGTTTTATAGAACATATTATGGTGAGGTGAACCAAAGGATTAATTAATGGGCATTATATAAAATAACTGTGGACACACAAGTCTTACATAATAAAAGAGGGAGGTTTAACTCATAATCCATCATATTTAATTTCAGAATAAATAATTTCAAAACCATGAAACAAAACTCAAGTAAATAAAACTAATACATACATATGTATTGTTAATGATCATGATTGATCATAAATATTTAATGAATGTGAATCTAAAATTACTATCTATCATTCGATTTAATAAATTTTTAATAATACTAAATATACAATAATTATTTCAATTATATATCACATTAACCATTTTATTCATTTCATCTTATTAAAATCAATCATCCCAAATTACCATTCTCTATTATATTAAATAAAATAAATATTTTTATTTTATTTATAACTCAATAAAATAAAAATTGTTTTTAATTTGGAATAACTCCAATGCTTTCCTATGAAAAGTCTTCATTATGGTATTATTTGTAAAAATTGTACTCATGAAACATATTGTGTTCATGTAATGTGCCAAAATTTCAGGTCGTGTACTACCAATTTAATTCCACATGAAAAAAATGATAATTAAATATACTATAATATTGAATATGATTTATTAACAGCCCAAAACATTATTATATTTTTATTTTTCAATAAATATAATCTCCCAGATAGCTTCTATTATATGAATCTCTGAGTCTAAATGAATCTTCATATAGTAAACCATAATTACATAAGCATTGAATATTCTTTGTAAATAGAAATGAACAAATTATTAAGTATATTTTTTTTAAAATGAATAAAAAAACATTTTCTATCTACTAATTATAAATAAAAATAAAAATCATTTGAAAGAAAAAATATATTTTCTGAAAAACTATATTTTTCTAGCAAGTGGTTATACCATTTGTTTCTCCCATATTTTAAAATTATAATTTAACAATTTTATAAAATTTATTTAAAATAATTATCTTCATTTTTTAAATTGAAATTTCAATAGAAAATTAAGACGAATGACTTTTTAAATTATCAAAAGAAATTAATTTTTCAATGAATAATGAAAATACTAAATTTTATTAAAAACAACACTTCCATCTAAATAATTAAAAAATATCAATTTTTTAAATTTTTTTTAAAAGTAATATTAGTTCAATTGTATTATAATTTATTCAATTTCATCATTTGAATCATGTTTAGGTTCAATTCTGATATATATTTTTTGTACTTTTAGAAACTTTTTATTTGGAAAACCACTCATTCATCATGACATCAGGTTTAATATTATAATATAATACAAATCATCTATGAATTTAATTTGGTAAAATGGATTTCATATTTCTAATCAGAATATTTAAAATTATATAATAATTATTACATAATGGTTTTCAAAATGAATTGTAAAAATGTAAAAATTAATTATCATTGTTAATGTTAAGACGGGTTAAATGAGGGGTTAGGAGAAACATATAATGGTTAAAATGACCTAACATTTTATCAAGATCCTATTGGATGACCATATTTATACCTTATCCTATTCTTTTTTAATGTTCCATTTTGAATCCTAATTTCTTGTGAAAAACATGGGTGCAATTGATTCTTTTCAAAAAGTCCATGGGTATCCTCTCCCCCACAAAAAATACCACCTACTCTTCTGTCCTATTAAAACTCCCAAAGAATTTTAGTTCGTCTCATATGTACCCAAATATAATTTTTAAATCATTTTTTACAATCTAGAGGACTTGTTTTGACAATAAATTCAATCTAGGAAGGAATTTGGTATAAACCTAATGTGGTTGTCTGAAGAAGAGGTAAAGTTCTTAACCATGCTTCTCTATTTTATTTCCTATAAATCCATAAAATATTCTACAAATATGATATGATAATAACAAAAATATCTATTATATATAGATATGATATTATATTAATGAAAAAACTAATATCCATTTCCACTTACATCAAATTCCATACCAAACGATCGATTGTGTGTATGACAGACTACCTCTTCATGACCTGATATAATTCGTTTTCCATACCCACCTATCATAGATGTGTTTAATAATGTATTAAATATATTTAGATTTTATTTATTAAATTACTATACTTATAGAATTATAATATCACATATACCTTATCATCGTCCAATTCATTAGAAAATAACAATGTCGCTCATGCATACATATGGTCTACCACCTCCATGTACCAATGTGATATGTTTTTAATTTTAGTTTGAAATGGATATTAATAAATATTTTTTTAATTAATAATATTTATATATATTATATAATACCTATTCTGTAATCTTGAAATATTATTTAACTTATTTATTTCGGTCTTTCCAAAAAATGGAAACCACAATCATGAATACGTACGACCTATTTTATCCATGAAAGGTATAATTCATTTTTATCAATTTATTTATAGCTTAATATGAATAAATATATAATGAATGTATTGTAATTTTACATCATGGTTAAAATTATATATGTTATGTAACTATTATCAATATATAATGACTAAAACCATTGGACTAAAACATATATGAAAAACAAAGCAGTTGTCTCCCAAAATAGTGATCTTAACAAAAAACTGTTAATAAATGGGTGATAAAAGACTATAAGTAAATCATATACATGTATGGTTCTGAAATATGTTAATGAATCTATAATTATTTTATATTTTCTATGAATACATATGATGAAAATTGTATATGAGGTAATGGTTTCTTATATATATTTTATATTCATGAGTCATATGTCATATTCACCACTTATTTCTTATTTGTGGTGTTTATAATACCCATTTGATATATTATATCATGAATATATATTTCGTTATAGTCTATGAAATTTCTTTTGAAGATATTATTTCACGTGTATTATGATTCAAAATTTACCAAATTGGTACGAGTATATATTACAATCTCATTATTTATTTGAATCGTTTATGATTAAGTTTCTAATGATGAAATGTTATGATCATACACGAAATAAAATCAGGAATTTTATTAAACTCTAGTTATTTTTTTAGAATAAAATTTTTCATTTATATTTCATCTCTTTAAGTACTCATGATTCCAAAATAATATTTATAAGGAAAACTAGCATCAGTTTTCTACTCTATTGATAACATTCTCTTCGATGTCCATGTTTTCTAAAAATGTTTTCAAAGTATATTTTACTATTATTCTATGATTTTTAAAAGTCATATTTACACATATTATTATTTTTATGAAATGGTTTAAAATTAGTCTTCATGACATTGTTGAGACAAACTACCTTTTTACTTTTACTGAAAATGTGAAGGGAACCAATTTATTAATTTTTATGGCATAGAAATAATTTCCGGAAATCATAACCAATCAATTTTATAAATAATCCTACCTTATTATAAATTGATTATTTTTAATGAACTATATTTTCACAATATTTTTTGAAATTTTAGATTAAAAAAAGTGATTTTCAATGTATAAAGTTTACCTTCCTCATTAATATTTTGAAGATCACTATATGTAATTTCAATTCATCAATGTCAAAAAACCCTTATTCTACTTATTATCCACTAGGGAAAAGTAATAATGATACCATAAATATTATTCTTCCATATAATTTGTGATCATTTTGGCTATGGATGGAATATTTTTATACTATTCTCTATATTACACTTGATTTTTTAAGATTCTGTTTATTGATTGGGGAAATTATTAACATTTTTTATGTTTTATTAAATATGACGGTTTCTTTTGACAACGTTTTACCCCTTTAATACGATGAATTAATGGGACTAGGTATGTAATGGGAAGGTCCCATTATATCCCCTCAGTATATTTTTAGGTTTCATGAGACAAACTATTTTAGGTATTTGTAAAGGTCATTACCCATTTATATATGATTTTATGGAATAAGACCATGATGTTGTGTTTATGATTTATGAAAATATAAATTTCACCATTATAATATTATTTATTAATGTTCCATGTGATTATTAAATTAGTTATTATATCCATGTATATGTTTCATGAACATGTTATTATTTATATGAAATTATTTGATCATTATTTTCTGTAGCCATATTAAGCTTCATGCCCTTGTTATTGATTAAATGGAATGTGTTTTCAGATACATACCATTCCAAATTGATTATTTATTCTATATTCATGATAGTTTTTATTGTATGTATACCATTATAGAGCATTTAATCTCACACATTTCTTGTGTTTCCTTTCCCAATGGTATGAGGAAGTTTTTTATTATTGATATGAAGGCATAAAATTAAGGGAGTAATGGTGTTTTCAAAGAATATTCTATATTTTCTTTTATGTTTTCAAATGTGAATGAGATTCTAGTATGTCAATTGTTTTGCAAGACTAATAAACTATTATTTTATTTTAGGATGAGATATTTTGTATCTGTTTTTCATTAGAATAAATTAACCACTATCTCTTGGATTCTAGTGTTAGGGTCTTTACAGTTGGTATTGGAGAATATTGTTTATAATCATTGGGAACTGGATTTTAGAAAATATATATTATAGAACATACCATTATTGATTACTTTTAGGATAAGTCTAAGTATAGTATTACATATTAAATGATTTAGTCAGATTGAGATTATATGAGTTTCCTTGAAATACATCCATGTGTAGATATTATATGTTGGCATGGTTTTGAAATAGATGCATCTAGTTGTTAAAACCCCTAAAAATAGTTGGTTGTGTGTATTTTGGCCACCATTCTAGTGAATTTGGAGTGTTACCATACTGATCATTTGGTTATGCAGTCTCTTGTTATATTCATGGGTTAATTATAAATTTCATTACAAACCATTGTGAATAATTTGAAAATATTTTTAGGATTTGAAATATTTCCAAAAGGAACCACACTTACGATTTAAATATTATATATACATAAAATTTTCATTTTATAATAATTATTCTTTTATTTTAGTGATTATACATTATGTTTCATAATGTTATGATCTAATCTAGTATATTATTTAATTTAGAAATTGAATCTATTGGATGTAATAGGAATCGTATCAATGTATGTACCTCATGTAAGAATTTCCCTCCTATGAAAGATAATGAAGTTTGAGCTAGAGCTGTAGTTGGTGATGAACAAATTGAAAACCATTTTGGGTAAGTTGAATTAGGTTATAACTAAAAACCATTCCATGTATAGAATCATTCTAATCCATAACTGTGTGAAACAATTTTAGATCCCTTTATGTGTCAACAACCTATGTCATTAAATTGGACTACAAATCCATTTTTAGCTAAACAATGGATTAGTTACTTAGAGAATATAGTTGTTACCTTGAGAATTAATATATGGGGGATGATTGCAATAACAGTTTATGATCATTCATGGGATTCAGATCAATGGTTGTTATTGATTCAAACCACTAATGATTAGAATAAAATAATGTCATGCACCAAGTCGGGCTTCCATCCAACCCAATACCATACCCAACACAAGACAAGGGCCAAAGCGTGTTGCAGATCCCAAAGGGATTGAAACTACTATGGAGAATAAAAATAAACAAATTTGAACTATTTAGACCAATAAAAAACCAAGATCAAATAAACATAACAGAGCACACAACACAACTAACTAAAAATGAACATCAATAAATACATCAAAATAATCTAGGTTGAATAACAACTGAACAAAACTGAAAATGAAAAGAAAACCAAAACCAACTACTAGACAGACAAGATCTCTACATGACCACTTAGTCACCACAATCCACAAACTTACCTGCTTTAATGAAACAACCGAACTTCAAACCGGGACCCAAAAAATAGATCGTCTCTACTGAAACTGATTGAAACAAGTAGGGTGTAAGCATAAACAACTCTGTAGGTAATCAACAAAGAGTACATCCATTACATTTGCAAAATAATTTCACAAAACATACATTAAAATATTTAACAAAAATAAGTTTTTGATCATTTTATGCAACCAAACATAGCTTTCCATAAATTCCCTTTTTAAAACCATACACATAACCTTCCTTTTCCTAAACGGCTGCACAATACAAAACCCATTTCAAAACCAAAATCCAAATATAAATCCATAGTACATGAACAAAAAGTTTATTTCTTAAAGGTAATGGAAACAAAAATAATAATAATAGAAAACATAAAAAAATATCTATCACAGAGAAAAATTAAACAAAACATACTAATAGATAATCTAGGGAATTTACTAAAAATATCTAGAACAAATCCCTAGACATAATAAAATTGGACTCACCTATCGATATATGGTGAAAATCCATAGTCAATAACCAATTGGAAACCCCAAACTAGCTAATCTAGTGGCATGTCCCTCCTATTACTATCACGTAAAGGGGGGGGGGTACCAACCCATCTAATCATAGATGATAAAAAAAATTCAGTCAACCCTCTATATGATGCCCATTAATCAGATGATAATAATAATAATACTCGGTAAAACATGGTATAAAAACTATAACCAATAGTGTTCTCATGCAGGAGCCATTAGTGTAGATATTATCAAACAGTCTAGTAGACTCAATACTAAAAGAATTCTAACACGTGGGCCACTAGAGAGGATTCTATCCCAAGGTCTAGTGATCTCCAAACTATTCCAGGAATAAAAAAACAAATGAAACCCCATTTCTTTCAGCAGTTACAATCGGGTCATCACATCATGCTAGTTTCAGAAAAATCTCTAAAGTATCTAAAATTTCCGACCATTCAATATATATATAAATCCCATTCCATTTTCAAAAATGTCTAAAAAACCAAGATAAAAACTCAAAACATGCAAAAATAATCTAAACATACCTCCACATCATGTCACTTTGAAACCAGTTTCCCAAATTACCAAAAGATCCAACCATGCTCTCCATAATTATAGCCCCAATACATTTACAAAACCATTTTCAAATCATTTCCCAAATCCATGTTGTTACTATAAGACATTTACAAAATTTCCAAACTTTCCTTTATGAAAATTTTGCACCAAACCATATCTCAAAACCCGAAATAGGCCAACAAAATAGAAGTCATATTTTAAACCAACAATATATTCAATTTGAATCCAATGATACATTTAAAAAAAGTAGGGATTTTTAAAGAGCCACTTAAAAGTGAGAGGATTGAAGAATAAATGAGGGAGGGGAATAAGTGTTTTAAAATCAAGTTTCTATATTGAGAATGGTTGTCAAAGGCCATATTCATTCATGTTCCCATCTAAATATCACCCTGTACATATATAGATGTTCCAAAATCTAATGGAACATTCATATAAAACCATGATAACACCCATATATAATTTTTAAACAAACACAACATACTTTAAAACCGATCCCAAAAAAGCCACACATATGCATCAAACCATTTTATTAACAAAACTCCCACACACTACACCCAATTCACAACCAAATCAGGTTACCAAACTCTAATAAAGTCCATGGAAAATGCATACAACTCTAATTCACCATAAAAGATAAATGTAAATTTTTTCAAACACCTTATGTGTATATATATATATAAACATGGTTAATGAAACAATAATAAGACTACTTCAATCAATTTTTTCCGACATGAAAACACAATTACAAATAAAATAAATCAAAACCATAAAAAAATTATAAATTGGTTAAAAGCACACCAAATTAAATAGAATGTTTCATTAATGAAGTGGATGAAAAAACCTACCTCAACGATTTGATAATGAATAAAAAATTAATTAGAATGATGAAAAATGTCCAAGGAACAAACCAGACACCCTAACATAAAGGAAATCAACCCACCTTAGCAAACCTCTATCATAGTGTTTGTCTAAGAAAGATCTATGCCAAGATAACCGATGAATCAAAGAGAAGTGTAAGAGAAAAAGATTAAATTCAATTGTATGATGAAGAAATCATGATGAATCACTATCCTCTAGTGATAAATTTCCACAAAACAAACGTGGCCTAATATAATGGATAATGAACAGTGGATCCCTTAGGTCGATACACAACTGATATAGGTCCACATAGGTGGTGGAATCACATAATTTGGGTCTTTAAAATAGCTTTTCTTTTACTTTAAAAGGTCTTCACGGTTTTTCTACAAAAGTTTGTAAACATTATTCAAATAGTTTAAATGCTACAAGAAACATTTTTTAACCATTCAAATTAATATTGCACAATTTTCAAAAACCATTCTCAAAACGTCTGACTGATTTTTTTTCCAAAACCCTCAATAGACACCCCAAACACTAGGACAGTCCTCCAAATAATCTTAAAACGGTTTAACCACAATTTAGTGACATCATGGTTGTTATAAACTCACCACAACTACACTTTCTATGCATAACATACACCCGAAACATTCACAGAACCAAAAAAACTTCGAGAAATAAAAAATTAAAACCAGTAACTCAACCCAAACACCATATAAAAGAAAAAAATGAATTAAAATCATAATATAATAGAATATCTAAGGGTGGGGTGTGATAACACACCTCAACAAAAACACTTTTTTTCCCCAAGGAAGTGACAAGATACCCGAGGGACAAAACCCAAGGTTAAAATGAGGTGATATAAAAAAAATGGTTCATGGTGTGATCTATACCCCCAAATTTTACTCATTAAAATTTATAGAGGAAACCAAAACATGAAGAAAAATATTAGTGCATGAGAGGATTCTCTGCATATAAATAATTCTTCTACCAAAACCAATTTTTAAATTTTCAACAACACCACTCTAGGTAGACCAACGTGGGACGTCCTAAGAAAAATTAAATATGTCCAAAAAATTGGGAAATTGCATGAAATATATCCAAATTAAATAGTTAATAAAACCTCCATTAATTATTTCCTCCCAGTACAAAAATTTCTAAAACAAACACAATGAGAATCCAGGACTGATCCAAAAAGGTGTAACACTAGCTAATTCCAAAATGAAGAAAAATCAAAAGAAATTAAAAAGTAAAAAACCTCCAAGACTTGAAAATAGATGAAGTATCTTAAAATAGTATAAAACTACCATATAGAAGCTTTAACTATTTCCACTCAAAAACTGAATATAAAAACATGGCCAACTACTCCACTACATCCACGATTCCAGACTATATGGAAAGATTCAATCTAAAGCCTATAGATGAATCCATTTTTCCCCGAAGCATCTTTTGCCCTATAGTCAAAATATAACACCCTCAGATCAAGGATTTTCCCTATGAAATGATTCATATAAAACATATCCGGATGACTAAAAAAGCCACAATGTGGACATGTATTTGAAGGATTTAGACAATAAAAAATTAAAATTGCCAAACTATCCTCAATGATAAAATACTAGTGAATGATCTGATTAGTAGGACACTAGAACAGAAAGACAAGGTTTATCCGAAGCCTGATCCTCTGGAACATGCCTCTCTCTATATGGGGATCATTCAAATGAATCTGTCACCACCAACTATACTTTGGGAACCAATTTAGCTTACAACACTTCATCCACTCACTCCTCAAAATAGACATCACTAGATGAAAGGACTCTGTCCTTAATCTATGTTCAAAGACACCAAATGAATAGATGGTCCTTTAGCTTATTCTATAATTATATATCTGAAGTGAATGAATCTAACCCTTTAAAGATGTCAATACAATCCTTCTCTATCTGTTGGCCTTGCTGAATACCAACTTCTCTACCACATTCATTTCCTTCACCCCTACAATATAAAATATTAGAAAAATGTGGTCTTAAAAACCCCCACACCATTCCAACTTGCATCAATAATTGGAAAATCACCCTCCACTGGTCCAATGTCATCCCATACAACAAATAAAAAACAACCCAAACACTTACTGCAATAGGATTTACCAATGATTAAAAGTCACCATCAACTTCCTCAAATAATTTCACCACCTCTTACGTACCTAAAAAACCATGAAAGATAGATAATAACTGAGAGAAAATAGAAACTTGGCAGGACCCACTAAAAACATTGGGGATCTTTCTAGGAAGCATATTCTAAAAAACCAAAGGAGTAGAAAAACAGAATCAACATCAACTTGAAATATAAAAAAAAACTTATCAAGCCAAAACAGTAGCCTCACAATCCCAAATATCAAAAATAAGAATTGAATCCTTTTTTGGAAAACCACCACTCCATTGTAATTTCCATAACCTATTACTTTTATTTCCACTTTACAAATTCCAAAACCCATTTTACAAATCAAAATTAGTCACCATGTTCAGCTATTTTATAAAAATCCGTGGTCATAAATAATCTTCCATTTTAAAGTCAACTATTCCTTAAACTATTTTCATTTTAAAATCCTATTCACAAAAAAACTACCTGAATACAGAACTAGTGGCCATGCATAACCCGATGACATTCTTAGTAGGACTTGCACTAAGTAATAATCAATAACTAATGGGACCTTGATCCATCAACTAAGACATCACATCAGTCAATAATCATTAATATATCACAAGATGATATTGATTCACCACTATTGTCATTCCACATCCATGTAAACAATAACAAGGACAATGACTCGACCCATATACTACCCATAGAAACTAAGGGATCAGGATGAGAAAGGGTTCATGACTTTCGTCTCATACCTACCTATCTATCCCCGACAGTCCTAATCTCCAACAACCTAACCCCCCAAACATCATGAAACTCCTTCTCAGATACCAATTTATCACGAACCAAGATTGGCATCCATCCAAACATACACCCGACATAGCCCAAGATAAGGCTCAAAGGGTGTTCCTAGTTCATACATGCTAGAAAATAGAGATGGGAATCACAAAAAATGAATGGGAATGATTTATACCAAGGAAAATCTAGGATCAAATAAACTGAATAGAGCACACATCACAAATAATAAAAATAGAACATCATTAAAGACATCAATAGAATCTAGGTACAACATAAACTAAATGAAACTACAAACAAAGGAAAAAAACCAACCAAGTGGTCATGACCTCTAAATGACCATTTGGAAACCACCATCCACAAACCAACAGGATCTAAACGGACAACAGAACCAAAAACCCTAAGATTCAATATAGATCATGTATACTGAATCTTAGAGGAACAAGTAGAGTGTGAGCATAAAATCATAGTATGTAATCACCACATATTTCATGCATTTCTTGTCCTATAATATTCAACACAAACTAGTTTAAAATAAAAACAAAAACTAGCTTTTGATCATTTTAAGAATCCAAACACATTTTTCTACTAATTCCATTTTAAAACTACACACATAGATTTTTTTCTCAAAACTGAGTTCACTCTAAAAAAACCATTTCAAAACCAAAACCCAAAAAAATCTATACTAAATGATCAAAAAGGGGGATATTCTGAAGGTAGTGGAAATAAAACATATAATCATAGACTAGTAGGGAAAACATACAACTTGTATAAAAATTAAATAGAAAATACAAATAAATAATCCTAGGAATTTCCTAAATATGTCCAGAAGATATACTTGGATGTACTAGGTTCAAACTCACATGTTTTCATATTGTGAAACTGAATAGTCAACAACCAACTAGCTTCTCCCAATTATAAAATCTAGTGGAACATTCCAACTATCCTCATAAAGTCATCGGTGTACTAACCCGTTGAATTGGGGTCGACTTGAAATCATCATTCGACCATCTAGATAATCCCTATGAATCCAATGATATTAATAGTAATGGACATCAAAACCTGGTTGAACAACCATAACAAACAATGTTATTCTACAAAATCCACTAGATGGGATCCCTTCCCAAGGCTGGCGGAGTCAATACAAATAAGTATTACAACACAAGATCCACTAGAAGGGATTAATTTCAAATATATAGTGGTGTCTAATGTAGTACAAGAATCTCTAAAACACACATGAACAACCATTTCTTTCACCAGCACCAATTGGGTCATCACATTATATGAATTTCAAAAAAAAACTTTTAAACATCGCAATGGTCCAACTGAGAATTATATATGTAAATCCTATTTAATTTTTTAAATCTATTTAAAAACAATGTTGAAAACACAAAACATGCAAACTAATTCCAAACAGTCTTTCATATGGTGTCACTTTGAAACCATTTTCCCAAAATACAAAAAGATCCAACCAGTCCATCAATAATTAAAACCTCAATTCATTTAAAAAAATTCTAAATCATTTCCCAAATCCATGTTAAAACCATACAACACTTACTAAATTTCAAAACAGGCCTTTATGCCAATTTTCAACCAAACTATATCTCAAAGTTCAAAATGGGCCATTAAAATAGAAGTCATATTTTAAACGCACATTAAATTAAATTTGAAACCAAGGATCTATTTAAAAAAACTAGAGGTTTTTGAAGAACCATTTAAAATGAAGGGGGTTGAATAATAAAAGAGGTAAAGAAAATAATTGTTTTAAAATTTTGTGATTAAGTTGATAATTCTTATCAAAGACCATTTTTATTAGTGCGACCATCCATAAGTGAACCCTATGCACATATTTATATTATCGTATCCAATAGAACATTCATATAAAACCAAGAGGAAACCCAAGAACCATTTTTTAATAAATACCACATATATTTCCACTGATCCTAATAATCCAAAATATGTGGAATAACAAAAAAGTCACCAAAATCCCATAGAAAACACCAAATTCACAACCATGTCTTGTTAAAAATGTGTATGAAAGGTAAAAAACCCTTCATACAAACCTAAATTGACCTTAAAAGATCAATTTACATTTTATTGTTCACATTGTGGGCATATATATATAAATATATATTATCAGGGTTAATGGAACCATTTTAAATCCACTTCAATAAATGATTTCCAATGTGAAAACACGATTATGAGCTAGAAAACATATTTGAATTATGTGGAACATATTTAAAAATTATTTAGAAACACAGAAACATCAAATTGAATGTTTTAGAAAAAAATGGTTAGGAACACTAACCTCCACAATGTGTGAATATAATGAAACTTCCAGACAAGAAAGAAAAAGGACCGAATAACAAACCAGACACCCTAATATCAAATAAATAAAAATATTTCATTTAACCACCATCTTAGGGTTTAGATATAATGGATCCAATCTAATAGAAACCATGAAACCATAATAGTAAGTAGAGAATAAGAGAAAAGGGAATGACTTGGTGAAGTTATCATGAATAATAGCTAACCTTTGGTGAGAAATTTCCCAAATACTATCATAGTATGAAGCATAACTAGGGTTGCATTTTGGTTGATACACAACTACGAGGGTGTCTAATTGGAGGTGGAATAACATAAATATGGTTTTAGAAATAAAATTTATTTTGGTTTTAATGGGATGCATTGTGTGAAGCCACGTGAATTCTAGAGGAATGATTTTTCAAACATTTAAATTTATGTTTCACAATTCGATAAAATGTTTCTAAAACCATGTGTCCTGAAAATCCATAACATGAGGTATGGTTGAAGAGAAAGGACACTTAATTGTGATTGGATGGGGCATGAAATAGCTACCAATGTGTATTGTTTCAATAAAGACGTGTTGGGGCACAATAGAAATGACTTCCCCAATTGTCAAGTTAAATTTCCCTAGAAAATTAAAATTTATGAAGGCCAATATTATACGATAATAGAGGTTAATTTTGATGTTACAAATGATTTTTTTGGAGGTACAATAGTTATATCCTCAGTTTAGCTAATGATTGATTTGATTCTAGAACTTCACAATCCATAATATCGTCCATGTTTACTATGAAAATTAGAAATTTCCCTAGACTAATATGAAAGGGTTTTTTAGTGAAGGCTCCTAGTGGAATTCTCATGATAATAAGGATGTTTCATCCAGTTTCAATTATCACACATAAATATGCATAATTTATTGACTTAATTATTATACATATAGTTGATTTTGATATAATTCTAGTATTGATTGGATTTCAAATTAAGATGAACTAATTTATTTCAAGGAGAAGGAAATTATGATTCGTGGTGAAGATATAGAATTCTCTATCATTATTGGGAGTATTCATCAAATGTGTCATGCCTACCTCTACCCCAGTAGCTCTTATGAATGATATTCTTAGTGGAAAAGACCAGGCACAACCTTCAAATGGGATGGGTAATATTTTTATTTATAATTTACCTACTGTACATAAATTCCTTGATGTATTTCTTGGGGAATTATCTGGTCATGTGTTATAGAATGAAGTTTAGATTGTTATTTATTTTATCATTTATTCAAGAACAATATTAATAACTCCCTATAAAATAGCACATATGGAATTATTTCAGTTGAAGAAAAAACTGGATGAATTGTGTCAAAAGCGATTTATATGCCCTAGTATTTCACCTTTGGATACCCTGTTATTTTCAATAAGAAAAAGATTGACTTATTACATAATATATTGATTATAGGGAAATGAATTATATTACTATAATTAAAGGTATCATCTACCTCACATTGGTGATTTATTTGATCACCTTTTTCAATAATAATATTTAGAATGATTGAACTTAATTCTTGGTATCATCAATTTTGAGTAATAAAGGATGATATTCCAAATACAACATTTTGTATGATGTATGGTCATTAAGTGTTTGTCATAATCCCATTTGGATTGTCTAATGAACTATCTATCTTTATGGATTTAGTAAATAGTTTATTCATGGAATATCCTGATGATTTTATTGTAGTTTTTTTAATTATTTATGTTATACTCTAAGAGATATGATGACCGTGAGAATCATTTTCATATCATTATTGAGACTCTTTGAAGAAAGTAGTTATATTGTAAATTTAGAAAGTATAAATTCTTGCTTCATAATTTTTATTTGCTTGGTCATATTATCTCTCAGTATAGAACATCAGTTGACCCAGTGATGTTAAATTAAATCCCTGAATAACCTATATTAAAGAAAAATAATTGAGATAAATAGTTTCATTGGTTTGGCATGTTATTATCAATTATTTTTTCCAAATGTTTTTTGATCAACTGCCCCATTAAAAAAACATAATCGTAATGGGGTTATGTTGTTAAAGAAAATTTAACTTGAAAAATGAATGGATAAATTGAATAGGAGATTATAGAATTATCTACTTTTTACTCTACCATTTGGAAATTATGGGATTGTAATATTTTTTGATTCATTGTAAAGGGGACATGGTTTTTTCCTTATACATAATTTAAAGTTATTTCCTATGAATCAAAGAATTTTTAGATTCTTCAACAAAACTACTCATCCCATGATCTTTAATTGGAAGCCTTAATATTTTCATTGAACATATGGAGACATTATATCTATGGTCAAAAGTGTAAGATATATACAAATAATAAGAGTTTGAAATACATAGTCTTCATAGAAAATCCATAAACTGATGTATGTTTGATGGTTCGAGATATTCAAGGAATGTGATTTGTTGTTAAACTTCCACCTAAAAATATAAAACAAGGAAATATATTAATTGACAAAGAAAGATCATGGAATCATTATCAAATAGTATTGATAGGAATCCTATGTTCATAGATTTTTTAAATATATATTAATTAATTTTTAAATAATTGGACACATTACATTTTTTCATATGATATCAAAATAATCATTTTGGAAAAGGTAATTTTTTCACAAATTGATGATGAGTATTTTCAATTGAAAATTAATGTTTTGAATGTTGGTACATTGACAAAATTAATTCGTTAAGATGAATTTTTGATGGATGGAAAGAAACTATGTATTCTATACACACTAAAATGAAAAATGGAATTTTTTGATGATGCTCATAGATTGAATTTCTCATTAAACCTAGGTAAAACCAAGATGTATTTGTTTTTTATAGAACACTTATTGCGGGAAAATATGAAGTAGTAAATTATTTATTTCATCTTAAAGTTTTCTATTTTATAACTAGTGAATACTGAGAGACAACATCCAAGTGGAGTCTTCTAAATCCTACCTATTCTAATGTGGATATGGGTTTACATTAATAAAAAATTTTCTAGTGCATTATATAAAACTTCTCAAAATAATTTGTTCATATGGGTTATTATTGAATTCCATTAAATTATGCACATTTCATTTCTATAATATAGGATTTACTAATAGATTTCCTCTCAAAAATCTATATTATATAATATTTAAGACACCATGTAACAACTATTTTGATTATGTCTTACTTTTATCCATGATTTAGATTATAATTATAGAAATGTCTTCATAGGACTCTTGATAATGAACTCTATATGACCAATACATATCACCATCAAACTGTTAGATTGTCTTAAATGACTATTAAAACATTAAGAGACGTGTTGATTTTGTTCACTATTGAGTTTCAAGGTATTTTGGATTTTTATTTACCTTTTTTGAAGTCATCATATAACAATATATTCCATTAATTTCTTCAAATGGTTCTATATGAAGAATTCTAGATAGAGATATGTTTTACTCCAACTTATTCGAATGAGGTTTCTAATAGGAATCTTGTTGTCTAGTAAATTGTGAGGGAGAAAATAATAAAGGTAAATCTGATTCAATCCAATATAAAATATGATCAAAGAAAGAAAAAGACCTATGTAGAAAATAGAGAAAAAAAAATATTTTGAATTTCATATTAGAGATCATGTTTTCATGAAGTATCTCCATTGAAGGTTTTTATAATTTGGGTAAGAAATGGAAACTAATCCCCAATCACTTCAGGCCCTTTAAAATCCTCTAATTAATTTGATTTTTGTCTTACCATTTGGAAATTCAACCAAGTCTCTCTAAAGTAAAGGATGTGTTCCATATATACTTTTTAAGGAATAAATTATTGACACAACACATGTGGTCACCATCAAATAAATAGAATTGGAACATGACATATCATAATTGGAAGATCATTTCTTTATTTTCGACCCTATTTAGAAAGTGTTGAAAAATCGGATGACTGAGTTGGTAAAGGTACATTGGAGAAATTATAATATAGAAGAGGTGATGTGGGAACCCGAAGATATTATGATGAAGTACAACCGAATTCTCTTCACAAGGTAAGATTATATAAAAATCTTGTATGAAATGATTTTTAAGAGGGATAAATGTATAATCATGAGACATTATGATATATTTAATTTTAAATAAATTTTATATCCTTGAAAACTTGTGGTACACACAACCTTTAGTCTAAATGAACCATAACATAGTATAACATTAAAACAAATCCTCTAAATTGGTGGGTATTAATTGTAATAACTAAATTTTTAATTTTTTTTAAAAAAATTTATAAATTAATTTATTTTTTATATATTTATTTGAAATGAAAATAAAACACATTTGATAGTGAAAAGTATCTTTAAAAAATCAGTATTTTTCTAAAAAATGGTTTCATCATGTATTGCTCATAAATTTTAAAATTAAGTTAGACCACTTTTTAGAATTAATTTAAAAAAAAGAAATTTATTTCGTGAATCCTCATGTAAAAATAAACATAGAATTTATTAATTTTATAATTCTCTAAAATGATCAATCTTTTGATGAATAGTAAAAAATTGATATTTTTTAGAACTTATTTTTGTTTAAAGATATCACAATTTTAAATTTTTATTTAATTTATTTTACAAATAAAAATAGTAAAAATATTTTTTTATTTTTTCAATTTATGTCATAAAAATCAATTTTATGTTAAATTTTGATATAAAAATTTTGATACCAATGAAATATTATTCTTTGGAAAAAAACACTTTTTTCATCTATGCGTTTTATATGAAAATAAATTACTCCACCACAATTAATTTAATTTGGAAAAATTGAATCCATTTTTAGAATAAGAATCATTCATATTATACAATTAGGACTAATAAATTATTTCTTAATGAATAGTAAAAAAAGAGAAAAAAATAATTACCACAATTAAGGTGAAAATAGGTTTTTTGGTGGTTAAACTAAAATGAATAGGGTTAAAATGATAAAAACCAATATCCACATAAACTTTTACAGACATATATATACATTATATCTTTGAGGGTTCATGAATTATACTTTTTGGAACCATTTGAAATGATAAAATCATGGTTATAATAAATTTTTTCAAACATTCATAGTTTGTCCTATTCCCTATTTATAAAAGTCCAACAGGTCTCATACCGTATTAACTTGGACTTATCCTTTTGGGTTAGAAAATACCTATCGAAATATCTTCCTAAAATCCATACCCACATTCCATAGGCCATTTTTTTTTATCAAAAATCATTTCTATAAAAGGCTTTATGTATAAACCTAAAGAGTGTTTCTGAAGAAGATGTAATGTTCATTACCCTGAATATTTGTTTTAGTTCATATTATAACACTTTAATATATAATCCAACTAAGAAAAAATAATTCAAATATTATATCATACATATTTTTAATTTATTATTTTAAATTAATAACATATATTCATATCCACTTCTATAAAATGAGAACTAAAACCATCATTTGTCTGTACAGAGGACTATCTCCTCAGGAACTGATGGAATTCCATTCCTATAACTACCTATCAAAGTTGGTTATAATTATTGACTGAAAATATTTATATTATATTTTTAAAATTAATATAATTAATTAATTATAATATCACGTATAATTTCTTACATTCCAATCCTTTTGAAAACAATAATGCTAATACTGTGTACATGTGGACTACCACCCCCACATAGTAATGTGATATGTTTTTTATTTTATTTTCAAATTAATATAATAATGATATATTTAATTAATATATATGATATATATGATATAATAATGTTTTTATAATGTTTAAATATTACTTACCTTTATTTGTTTCATTTTTTGAAAAAATGCAAACAACATTCATTTGTGCGTACCAACTATCATCTCCATTAACAGTGTAATTCATTTAATAAATCTAAATTTATAGGTTAATATGTATAGATATATAATTAATATATATTATATTAACATAATGGTTAATATTATGGAGATTATGGAACCCTAATCAATGTAAAATGACTGAATCCACCGTACCAAAACATACATTGAAATGGAAGCAATTGTCACTCAACAACGTTATTTTAATAAGGAACAATTAATAAATAGTAGAGAAATGTCTATAAGTAAAACATGTATGTGTATGGTTATATGATTTATATATAAAAATCTATATTTATTAAAATATAGTTTTAAAAACATACTAATGAAATCAGACCCGAGGTACGGGTTTTCTCATCTCTCTTTTACTTCCATGAGACATATTCCGTATTCATTAATTATTTATTTTGTATCATGTATATACTACTATATTTATATCTTATACCATGAACTTAATTATGTTCGTTTTATTTAAATTTTCATTATATGTTATTTCTTTCTTGGGTAGTATAATCTAAAAGCTACCAATTTTGCAATGGATTATGATGCAATATCATTGTTTATTGGGATTATTTTTTATTTATTTTTATATGATGAAATATTATGATCTAACTCTAAATAAACTCATTAAATTTTATTCCTATCTAGTTATATATTTTGAATAAATATTTTCCTTTCCATTTTCTCTTTTTAAGTACTCAACATTTAAAAATATTCTTTTTAAGGAAAAAGGACATTGATTTTCTACTCAATCACAGATCTTTCCTTTACAGGTATATGTTTTCAACAAAATCATAAAATTTTTATTTATTTACTTCAATGATTTTTAAAATTCATTTTTACCCATTTTCAAATTTATATACATCATTTAAAAATAAATCTTTTTTTCCCTATTCCAAATAAGGTAATTTGTTATTATTATAAAATATGAAAAAATAATTTTTTTAACATGTATAAGATGAGAATATCTTACCACCAATATATGGAATCAAGGTTTTAAAGCATTATTTTTAATAAAAAAAGATTATTTTTTATGAAATGTATTTTTGAAAAATTTTGTGAACTATTAATTTAAATAAAATTGGTTTTCCATGTTGTAAGATTATTTTTCTAACTAATTTTTTAATGATCTCTTTATGGAATTTATATTTATTAATATTGAAAAACCTTATTATACTAATGATCTATTGGGTTATATTGTGATGATTTCATCCTTAGTTTTCTTCTAGATGGTTTTTGGTCTATTTGTATGGGGATATACTATTTTTATACGATTATCTTTAATACTCATAATGGTTTATGATTATTTGTATTGACTTGTTTAGTTATTAAAATTTCATATACTAGTTTCTCAATACTAATGTTGAGGTTTATTGTGTTTCACCCCTTTAATATGAGGGATGTATTTTAATTTTTATGTGATTTTTGGGGACTTCTATAGCCCCAATATGCATCAGTAAGTCTCAATTTTGAAACTTTCTTGGGAATTTGGATGAGTCCATGCTCATTTTCATATGATGACTTGCCATGAGGACTTTATAGTACGTTTATGATGTCTGGAATCATTCATTACCTCATTATGTTATTATTTATTTAATTTTCTTGAGATTATTTTATTAGTTAGAATATCCATGGATTTGTTTCAAGATCAGGTGATTATTTATAAGGAATTATTTGATCATAATTTATTAATTCATTATTATTAATGATGATCAAGTTACTGATTAAATGGATTGTGTTTTTAGATATTTGGTTTACCATATTGATAATAACTTATTTATTTTATGATAGATCTCATTATAAACATAGCCTTACTAATAATTTTATCTCACCACTTTCTTATTTGTTTCACTATGATTCCCAGAATTTTTTTATGATTGATATATTAGGATAACTATTGTGGATAGTTTTGTTCTAAAATAAAATTCTATGTTTTATTTTTTTGTTTTAAATGTAAATTATATTCCTGGATTTATCTAGTTTACCAAGGCTACTAAACAGTTTATTCCTTTGAGATGCAATCACATGTATTTTGTGAAAATATGTTAAAGTAACCACAGACTCTAGGATATTGAGGTTGAGGTCATCACATATTGATTCTTTAGTATACCATAAACAAAATACAAGATTCATTATTTAAAATATTATGTGTAATGGATTATGTATTTAATATATCATAAAACCTAATAAATATAACATACTATCAACTTAATCACCCTTCAATCATGGTTCAATGAGTTTTAATTGAGATATTAATTGAATACAACATTTCATGGTATACAGGTAATAGACATAGCTCATTTAAGAAAAACACATAGCATATTCTTCAATTTGTCAGATGTCTGTAGTAAAACTCAAGGGAATCTACCAGAATTATTTCATGCATTTATGATATAACCAATTTCAATAAAGGATAAATATCTTTTACTTCATCTAAAATGTCTGAAAGTTTGTACACATCATGTATTAAATACATGTGGTGTATTAATTACAAGACACATTTTCACTCTCTGTTATCTAAATTGAAATAGCATAGACTACTTAGTATATAGACATTCTACATGGTATGTACTCTAGAAAAGGAGTGTTCCACCCTGGATGGTCTATACATTGTAACATTATTTCTTAAGGAGTGTACTATTAGGCCAGGATGGTTTATAATAAAGAAAAAACACAAGAAGGGAGGGGGGTGAATTGTGTTCTTCCAAAACTCTGAATGATTGATTAACAATGTCTTTTAAATAAGAAAACCATTTATTCTCTCTAAAATACAAACAGATAATGAGAATAAATAATGTAAATGATCAAATTTATGTATAGTGGTTTAGTGAACAATGATCTCTTAGTCCAAACCACCAATACTCTTCTCTATGTGTTGGTGATTTTCACTAACATGTCTTCTTATCCTAATACCTTAACAACTAATTTCCAAAAATTGATACCTTAAAAGCCCTTTACAGGGCCTTATAATTATTTTACAGGAAAATGAAATTCCAAAACATAGTAAACGAAGTTTTCCCTTTACCATGATTGAGTATGGGGAGTTGAATCCACTATATCAACAAATATTGATTCTATTGATAAGACAGATTAAAAATTATTGTAATAGAAGACTCTAAAATATTTAATTACCCCACAATAATAAGTAGTATCAAATAGATATTGAATGATTCTTATTATTTCATCAAATAGTGATAAAGGGTACATTAGATAGATGTATAAACATGTATTTATCCTAATTGTAATCTCTATCAAATTCCTTATCATTCTTGCAGAAGAAGGTGTAGTAACAAAATTCAGAATCAACAATAGTAAAAAAGTGAGTTGAATATAAAAATAAAAACATTGATGTCTCCAAGGTGTATCTATAAAGGAAATAAAAAAACATTTCCTTATAAATATCACCTATCCTCTTAATATTTATATACCCTAATTAAGAGAGTCTCGATATTTTTTCGTCATCTTGAACAAATCTAGGTTAAACGAACTCAAAAAATATCACACAATAAATCATGAATATTTTAATTCAAAAAAAAGAGAGTCATAACTTACAATAATAATAGAAAATATTTTCTCTTTTGAATATGATCCACTAAATTAAAAATAACAATCATTTATATGGGTAATAAAATATATTATAATAGATATTTACATCCATTAAGACCGTTGAAAAAATCTCGGAAAATATTATAAATTTAAAACACCTTCATTGAATGGAAAAATGTAGGTATTTTCACATGATAAAAATCTCCAAACATAGGGTTGAAAATGCATGGTCAAACAATAATGCAGGGTTGATGTACGATATGTTTTTTACTCAAACATAAGGTCCTATAAAAATGTTGGTGTTTTTATCAATAATTTCTCAATAGTATAAGGTACCTGATCCATATGTGTTGTTTCAAATTCTGTGTTGCTGATCCATACATTTCCCTTAGTTACGTATGGTATGAACATTGTTCCAAAATTAAATTTAAACACATCCAAAAGCCTATAACAAATATTCACAATATATCAATGACTTAATTATAAATCAAGAATAAATATTTAAGTGAATATAAATTTCTTAAAGTTCACATAAAATAAAATTTATTTGAAACATAAATGTTGGTGTTTATGAGCATAAACAAAATTTATGAAATTTTGGAATTAAAATATTCTTAAAAATCTACCACTTTTTATGGTCAAAAAACCCATGATAAAAATACGTGAAAATAATATTTAGAACAATCTAAAATAAAATTATCTATATTTTTTTATTCTATAATATTTCATTTGTAAAGGAATTTATCCCCCAATATATTTTTTAGAATTTTTCTTTAACATAAAACTTCTACACTTTTATAAGAATAAACAGTTCTCCCCTATGTTAAGGATATTAAAGATATTAAATATAAAATATTCAAACATCATCAAGATGATAAGAAATATGTAAATTATAATAAGAAATATAACTTCTCTATTATTAAATATGATTACAACATTAAAAATACCAAATTCTCCCCCTTTTGGTGACATAAAATAGATAAGAGTAAAGTGTATTTGAAATACCCTTCCCTTAAAATCATTTATTAAAAATATATAGACTAGTAAGAAAAGATTATAATAAAATAAAATATTTTAATGAATAAAATGAATATTTTCTTTAAACTAAAAATGAATAAGAGAATATAGTATATTCATTGAACATTTTTTTTCACATGTAATATTTAAAATAAAACTATTATTATTATTTTAAAGCGAATAGATGATTAAATTTTATCTATGTGGTCAGGTAAGATAACTAAAAAACAAATTTACTAACCAACTAATATAACATATTTTAACTGAAAAACATTATATTTACATTAAATAAATTGAAAATAAAAATGATTTTTTAAGGATTATATGGTTCATATGAATGTTCCAAGTATTGATCTTTTTCAATTAATGTCTTCAAAAATCTTGATTGTTCTTGTAATTTGATATGAACATCATCTGTTCTTTGATTTCCAGAAGAAAAACATTTTCCAATAAAACAACATAATTTTAAAAAAATCTATCTTATTTATATATTTAATTATGAGAAACCCTATATGACATAGCATTTCAACCATCATAGATTTAAAGTATTCTTGTGATATTGAAGTACCTTTCATAATATGGTATTTATTTTTAAATGAATAAAAACCCATTTTTTAACATAGATACTCTCCATAGTTCCTCATATGAATTTCTATAATAATTTAGTGAATCATTTATCTTTACTTTTTCATCATTCAAGATGATGGATTTGAACAAAATCCTTTCACATGACATTTGAGAAGAAGATATTTCTAGTTCTTCTTGAATTGGAACTTCCTTATTTCTTTTACAATATTTTTCAAACGGATCATCAACATATTAAACTGAATGTTCTTTCAAAAGATAAAAAGTATTATCTTTTGTCATTTTCTAAGAACTATTTTCTTTTTAACTTGGATATCATCATTTCTTCATCTTTCTATAACTAGGTTTATAGAATCATTCGAAAATAATATTGAAAATAAGAAGACAAATAAATAAAAAAAATTAATATGAATATGAAACATTAGATTATAATACAATTTTTATGAAGTTTCATATTCTTTAGTTAAAAAATAAAAAATTATCATGACTAATTTTAGTTTTTCAAAATATTTATTATATAATAATGATTTTTTGGTATTGTAAAAAAATTAAATATAAATATTTCAAATAGGTTTTAAATATGGTATGTATAAAATTTTTCATAATTAAAATAAATACTATATCATAAATAAATGTTAAGAGATATTTGACATTTTTAGAAAATCAAGTATAAAAATAGATTAATATAGCTATTCAAATAGTACAGAATAGTTTTTATCAACTTTTTAGAGATATCATTTCCCCCATTTATAAAATTCTTAATGCACTAAAATAATATATAAAATGAAATGCTTCTTAGATAATTGATTTCTGTACTGAGTTTTTTTAAAACATAATACTTGATTGTTGTTTACTCTATTCATAATGACTTGAATATATCAATAAAAAACATAATTATTTAACATGTGTATTCCTACAATACATCAAACACAAGTGTTTATAGTACCAATATTGTTTTGTTCCAGCAGTATTAGTAATTAAATTCTTATGTACCCAAAGTTGTTTTTTGATTATGAATTCTACTATATAAGTTAATAAATAATTTTAACCATTAATAATTTCTAAAAATGGATATTTTAGGTCTTATAATATAGAAATCATTTTCATAATTAATATTATGTCCATATTAAAACATTAAACTGGACACATGATTTTTCTATTCAAACGGGGAACAAAATTATGTTTATATAGTTTTGGTCTTTCACCATTACATAATATTCCACGTTCCCCTTCTAGAATTTATTTTTACCAAGGATTTGATTTAAATATTTTTCTTTCATTTTATCATCATTCTAGAAGATTGTTTTAAATTATTAGCGTTAGTCAATAACTTTTCAATCTTAGTGTCATGACCATCTAAATATTGTTTTTAAGAATTAGAATTTAAATCTATAAACCATTAAAATTGGTTTAATTTTTCTAATAGAAAACTATAATGGGAATTTTTGAATTTTTATATGATATTTTATGATTCATATTTATTATATATCACAAAAAATAATTAATTAATTCATCATAAATATTTTTCACATCTAGTTTTTGGAGAGTTAGAAGATTGTTCCTCATCAAAGTGATCGATAATAAATACCATTAGTTTTTTATTCTCAGCCTCAGAATCTATTGAACATTCATCATGGGAAGAAAAATAATTACTTCAAATATATTTTATAATTTATTTCCCATTTTTTCTTATAGTCATATTTTCATTGAACTTTTTATAAAGGAAAGTAATCATCTTTATGTCCCTTGTCCTTTCAGGCACAACATCTATTTTCTCTAGTACCATTATTTTTCTTTTATTCTTTTTACTTTGAAATTATTTAGAATGATATAGTAATTCATTATCTAAATCTATATGAATCGAATTATATTTTTCATACAAGGTAGATTTGAGAGAAGCTTCTTCCAATTTCATATGATTTTTAGCTTCACCCATAATCTCAACATCATACATCATTAAAGTTATGATCAATTCATTCATATTTTGGATTTCTACTAGTATAGATTGATTTATAGCTATAGATATTCAATTTTACTCAGAGGGTAGTGCAATGGGAACTTTTAACTCTAGATCAGATTATGAAATTATATCTCCCAATGTAGCAACATTTTGGATAATCCCTATCAACTGCCCATTCATTTCATGGATAGTTTCATCCTTATATATTCTGAACATGTCAAACATTATCTTTAAAGTAGTGAAATATAATTTTAAGATATTTATATTTCCTCCATAAGAAATTTCAATTGTTTTCCACATATCACATGAAATAATTTATTGAGATACTCAATTGAATTTACCATCCCCGAATCCATATAGAATAGAATTCATTGATTTTTAATCGAGATCATAATCTCTTTCTTGATCATTATTCCGTGGATTAAAATCTTCTTTAAGAATATCATAAGGCTGAAGAACATTAAAATAATCCGATATTCGAAGAATTTTTAAATAAATACCGATACAGGATTTCTAGATTCCATAATTATCATCATTTAAATATGAAGCACAAATCATTAACATACCTCCTATAGAATCCGCCATGAAAATAAGTATTAAACTAAATCATTTAACTTAGAATTTTCAAAGCCATAAAATATTCAATAGATCCTTTTTATATCACTTATTCTGTAATAGTACAATATAGTAACTTTGATAACAATTGTTATATATTAGAGAGATAATATAATTCTTAAGGATTTTGAAAATTGAACTATTACTAATAGATTCCAGCCCCTAATACCATATTTCAGTTTATGATGGTTTATAATGAATAAAAAGACACAAGAGGGGTGAATTGTGGTTTTAAAATGCTTTGATAGATTCAAAACTCATCTCAGTTAACAAACAAACCATTCATTCTCTCTAAAATATTAGTAAGGAAGGGAAATAAATAAAGAAAATGAACATAAGGATGTATAGTCGTATAGGGTGCACCAATCCCCTAGTCCATTCCACTAAATCTCAACTCAATGATATGTCTGGTTTTCACTAATAGGTCTTATTATCCTAATACATTAACATCTTAGTATATGAATTTGATAACATACAAGGATTTTATATGACCTTCTGGTTATTTTATAGGGTACCAAAAATATATAGCTCAGTTCAAGAAGCTGATACTTCACCATGACTGAGTCCGATCAGTAGAAACTCAATCAAATCAAATAGAGATCGATTCTATTTATAAGATAGTTAAATCATCACAATTTCAGTAATAACTAAAATATTTAATTGATCTTCAACAATACATAGTGTTTTTTGGATCTTTATCATTGCACATGTTTTCTTCAAACAATGATAGATATAACACCATAAAGATGGTTAAAAATGTATGTATACAAATTTTATCTCTGAAAAATGTGTTTTCAATATTATAGAAGAAGATTTATAAATAAAATGTTATAGAAACAACGTAAATTGAAATGATTCATTTAGAAAGATCAAAAAATAAATGTCTCTGACGTGTATCTCTGAAGGAAACGACTCCCTATATTTCCTTATATATTTCACATCTACTTGTATAATGTATATATACTAATGAAGAGATTACTAATATTTATATATAAGTTCTAACAATTATAGGTCAAACCAACTCCATAAATATTTAATAATAAATCATGAATATTTTAATTCAAAAAAAATCAAGTGAATCATAACTTCCATAAATAATATAAATTATTTACTCCATTGTATAAAAGAATTAAGAATGACTATAACAAGATTTGAATTATTCATAATATATCTGTTTTTGATGATTTCTCCATGGCGCGCGCATCCGTCTGTGGGGGGGGACGCACAGCTGTGGCCCCACATTCCCTCTTTCCAAGGGCGGGTGACATTCGCTCCTTATTCAGGGATGTATGCTCCTTGATCAAAACCAGGATGATGGGATGTCGGTTCTTCCATTAGTGGATTCCTCCTCGGAACTCGTCACCTAGTCCGGGTCTCCCTCATAGATTTAATACGTTGTTCGTGAATCTCTTCCCAGTGCCATGTTTCCCTGGACGTCGGTTAATTACAATGCTTCTGTCAGGACATTCCAAAGGGTCCGGTCAGGGCAGTAACCTTCAGTTGGGGGAGTATTCACGTTGAGGCATTAGTAGCGTGTCAGAATGCTGGGGAACTGGCGTGTCTATATTTTGTCCTTTGTCATTGGGCTTCTCGAGGGCGTGGAAGCCCGAGACATCCCACATAGAGCGAGGGGAATTATATGCCATAGGAATATATATGAGGTCTTCCTTAACTTCCTATGTTTTACACAAGGTTTGCCACAAGTTTAACGTCTAGTGGAGACGGTTACGCCAAGGGCGTGCCATCCGAGGTTTTCCTAAGGCATCTCATGTTTATAACGAGGTGGGTCACGAGTTCAATGTCCAATGAAGACGTGTCGGCCTGATAAAAACACTAGCTGGAGTGGATCAGACTGACGAATTTCCCTTGAAGGGATGCTGATATCAGGGCCAACCCATGGGCGGCTTCCGGAATGTTGTGAATAGGGGCAGAATGGCATGTTCTCGCCGGGATATGGCGGTCCAGGTGAGAATCAGGGTGGATGATAAATGGATGGATGAAGCAGAGGGGGACTGAGTGGAGGGGGACTGAGATGGTACTATCGCAAGAGTGATAGTGAGATTGGGCTTGAGCCTCGAAGAGACCTCCTACGTATCCCCGTGACAAGGAATCAAAGTCTGTGTAGTTCGGGGTGGTGCTGGAAAGCCGACGTGAAGGTGGACCTTGGTCCGATGAGCGTCTTCAGCGAACCGATGTGGAGGTGAACCCGGGTGGTCCACTGGTGGTGGTCTTGAACCTCCTAGAGGCTTCCAACGTACCATTCCTTGACATGGATCAATGTCCCCATAGTTTAGGTGGAATGTGGAATACAATTTAATGTCATGTGGGACGGGGGTGAATCGACGTGAGCGTGGTCGGAATGACTGAGTGAGGGGCGTGAACCTTATGAAGGCTTCCTACGTACCATGCCTTGACAAGGATCAATGACCTCGTAGTTCAAAGGGTGTGTCGGCTAACCGGTGCGAGTGAGGACCTTGGTCCAGATGGTTCGGGGCTTACACACTAGGCTGCCCAGGTGTTGGTTCCCTGATGTGAAGACGGTCAGAGTGACCAACAAGTGGTGGGCTTGAACCTCTAGGAGGCTTCCTACATACCATGCCTTGACATGGATTAAAGACCTCGTAGTTCAAAGGGGTCTTCGTCAGTGAACTGATGAGAAAGAAAAGAGACCACGATCCAGATGGTGTGGGGCTTACACACTAAGCTGCCCAGGTGTTAGTGAACCGACATGAAGGAGGTCGGAGTGACCAACGGGTGATCGGTGTCGGCGAACCGACGTGAATATGGGACCTTAGTCCGATGGGGGATGGGATTGATCCTCAGGGAGGCTTCCTACGTACCGTTCCATGACACGGATCGAAGTCCTCATTGTTAAGGTTTGTCCCAACAGCTTACCGTCGGACTGGAATTGCAGTTTAACATCATGTTGGACGGGGGTGGAACCTGACGTGAAGAAATGATGGGTGGTGGGCTTGAACCTCATGGAGGATTCCTATGTACCATGCCTTGACATGGATCAAAGTTCTCATTGTTCAAATAGATGTGCAATTTAACATCATTCCAGACATGGAATACAGCTTCACGTCATGCTAGACGAGGCGTTGTCATGGACAATGATAACTCTAATCCCATGTGAGTCGTGCTCGGTGTGAGAAACAAGAGGCAGCAGAGACTTGACGATCACGTCGTGAAGGGTGCATCCCTGAGAAACGAAGAGGGACTTACGCATTGGGCGGCCCATGGTGCCGGGACTTACTCCAGGATGGATGCCCGAAGTGGGACAAATATCGGCGAGAGAGGGATTTGGGACCAATGATGGAAGGTTCCTCGTTCCCTATCGTGCCCTCCACTGGCCTTGGTAGTGGGGAAGTGTCAAGGTGCATTGGTCCTACCTTCTGAAAGAGATACTTGGGGCTTATACCAGGGTGGTTTCCCTTCTCCCATGGACATACGCTACTCCGAGAAGGAGGATATCATCTCTTGTGGTGGGGGTGACCCCGTCTCTGTGGAGACAAGTGGCGTAAAAAATGTCTGAGCTGGGGGGACCCTACGTGGGAGGCATGGGGTCGGATCATAGTTTAGCGTCATGTGTTGAAGAAGATGTGCTTGGTAGTTTAATGTCCTGCAGCTCAGACGAGGTGGGTTTCCTCCACACACCTAAGACTTACATAACCGGTACCCTCTGTTCCTTGGGGGAGGGAAGGTACTGGCAAAGCCATGGTAAAGGGGGGTCGTGGAGTGAACCATCGAGGGGTCCATATTAGCGTGGCTATGAGAAAAAGCAATAGCTGTTAGCATGCCTATTCGTAGAATCATTAGGAAAAGAAACACTACGAGTGGTGTTGTTCATGGGATTTTGAAATCACATCGTGCAAACCTAGTGGGTCGCACAGGAAGAGGAATTGCCAAGAAAAGGAGTATGCTTCACGAAGTGGAGTGCCTCGACCTTAGCATGGGGTAGGGATGTGAATGAGAGGTGCTTCACGAAGTTTAATAGTATTCGTGGAGGAATTCCTCGCGAAGCAGAGGGGCCTCGCGAAGCAAGGTGCTGGGAAGCAGTGTGCTTCTCGATGTACTCTGACCTTGCCTTGGCATGTGGATCACTAGTACCGGATGGGTGTTTTACGAAGCATAAACACTCTGCGGCCACCTGGGTTCCCTTGGTAATCCCCTTCCTTCGCGAATGCCATTAGGCTTCGTGAAGGGAATCCCTCTCGGAAGAGGGGCTCAAGATGAGACAGGGCGAAGGAATCTCGCGAAGTAAGAGTACCTCGCAGATCTCTTGATTCTCGGGGGCGAAGGGTGTTTCGCGATTCGGGAGCTGAGACATCGAATGTTCGGATCGTCCGTCCCCTTTGGACTCAGGGGGAACCAAGTATTTATAGTAATGGGGCACCGCGAAGTAGAACTCACACGGCGTGAATGGGCGGCGGGTACTTCACGGCGGGCTCGCGAACGTCAGGGCGTTCGCGGAGCGTTACCGCCTCACGGTCTTCATGGAGGGCTCGAAAATGTCAGGGAATTCGTGGAGGGTTACCACCTCCTGTGTTTCGCGGCGGGCTCTCAAACGTCAAGGCGTTCGTGGAGCATTACCGCCTCATGTGATTCGTGGCGGCCGCGATGCTCGAGAGTGCTTCGCGTTGGAGCTTTGCGTGGCAGCGTGCAGGGCTTCTTTTTCGGACCTTCTTTTCGTGCAATATTTTGGCGCGAAAAAATGACCCCCCCTAAGACATGGAGTCGGGGAGGGATAAAGGGTTGAAGTCTGAGGGAAAATCACCAAAATGATCGGTGGTTTGCGATGCGGCCTCGCAAAGGGGCCCGTGATGCTGCCGGGGCCCCGCAGTCTGGGCGCGCCGCGATGCTCTATGCGGGCGGGACACGCTGTGTTTCTCTAGGGTCTCCGCCTATAAATAGGGGGCTGACCTCTCTTTTTTTCCTCTCACAAAATTTTTCCTTTTGTGCTCTTGACTTCATGAAGCACCGCGTTCTCTGCGTCTGCTCTCCACGAATCGAGCTTCGCGGCGAATCGCGAGTCTCCGACTCTGCGACCGCGCCAAGCGAACTTTTGTTTGCCAGCCTGGCCCAGACTCCATGGCTTGGTTTTGAACCTTAACTTTGCAAGGAATATTCAAGATCAAGATTCACGATCCATCCTGAAAAAAATCCTTTCCCGCATGCCGAAACCGAAATGGACCCTCAAGAGGCTGTATGGGGGTCCTTATAGACACTGCCCGGAGGGATGAGATAACCAACTGTCTGGGCCTAGGAGAGATGGTCTGAAGCCACTCAGAGCATACTTCTTTGATAGAACTTCTATCAGAGGGCCAGAATAACTATCTACAGTGTAAGAAGCTTCCCTTGTATGGGTTCGGGCTGAGGTATGACGTCTTCATCCTTGAGGCCAGTAGGGACAAACCGGATTTCTGGTTTAGGACCACGCCATACCAATGCCAGTGGTTCAGGGTGGTCGATGGTCATGCGCGGGAGGACTTCACACCCTTCAATGCCGACTTTCTCTTAAATAATGTTAACAATATTGATGGGAAGCCACTGCAACCGAAGACATCCCCTCCTCTATAAAGTACCATGCTGGAGACGGCATTGTAGGATTCGAAGAAGGGGTGGTCCGATGAGTGGGACCTGCGCCAGGGCGGCAACTTCACCAATGACTGGGCATGGGCCTTCTGGGTAGGCGCCTCATGTGAGGAGTTTGGGGTCGAGCTGAGGAGAGTGGGTTTGTATGAGGCGGCATGGGTCTCCCAATTCCACATTTACCAACTGAAACAGCTGATGCCAGAGCTGCTGAGCAGATGGTAATCTAGGACCAATACATTTCACCTGCACCATGGGGAGGGGGGCATCAGCCTGTGGGATGTCCACCAGATTTCGGGGGTTCCGATCTTGGGGGCCATGTATGATGAGTTTATCCCCGTCATGAGTGTGTGGGAGGACACGTAGCAGATGTCACGACTGGCATCGGAACTGATGGAACTGGTCCCTGGAGAGGACAAGGAAGCAGTGAGGGATGTCCACTTTAAGAAGTGTTTCGAGCGGTTCATGAACTTCCCAGAGAATCCCGTTTTTCCTCTAAGGCCTCGAACTTGTCCGAAGGAGGCTCAACGTGGTAAGGAGAACTCGTACAGGCGGGTCATGGAGGACAGCAAATGGAAGGCTTGGGGTTTCAGTGTCAGCACTGAACATTAGCCGATAGTTAGGGTGGCGGCATTCATCGTGGCCCTTATCTGCAGTTGGATCCTACCGGTATGGGATACCAGCATGGGGTTGCGGCCCAGCTCATTTATCATGGCGTCGGTGCTGGGCATGGGGAAGCTGGTCAACCTGGGGATTCCAATACTCACCAAGATGTACAGGATGTTGCAGCATGTTAGCAAGGTCAAGAAGACGCCAAGGATATGCGGGCACTTCCACCTTCCGTATTGGTGGGTTACGGCCCACATCCAGGGGATTTATGAGTATCCAAGACCTATCTCGCCACTGGGATCAAACTTCTTCCCCTCCATTCGGAAAGCGGTCAGGAGCTTCCCATTCAAACTAACCATGCCGATGGTGCTGAACCTGGTGTGGAGGGCGGAAGATTTTAACTTCCACCCGTTTCCATTGCCGACCGGGATACTCACTGACAATGGGAAGGGAACGGAAGAGCACCGGGATTACCTCTTGGCCTTTAGGGGTGGAGTTTTGGTTGCACGAGTGGATCGTGAGTCGCTCTGTGAACAGTACACCCCGCATCAGTTTGAGAGGAAATTTCGATGCCTCAGAGGCTGACCCTGCAGGTTTACTAGGAGGTGCGTCACGAGGAGGACCCGTGTGTGATGAGGCAGCTGTGGATCATGTTCACACGGGGAGACGGGAAGATGAAAATTGAATTGACTCCATCCACCGCCACTTTCGGATTGGTGAGGGATTATTCCATTAGCTGGTTGGATGCTTATCCGGGGGAGATGTTGAGGCATCCAACTATTCGGGTTGGTGACGGCAGTCCTCCTCTATCCCGAGGTCAGGGTCGGAGGGCAGCAAGGGTCTCTCGCGGTGGCGGGGCCGCCGTGGCGGTGAGTCCCGCACCGGCTGTGGGTGTGGCAGCAGCGGCATATCCAGTGATTCCGGAAGAGTAGGGCCATCCAGAGGGGCGGCCGCTGAGGGGATTTCGTAGGATATCCACTCAGCCTCCAAGGAAGTGGCTGCATCATATCGACATGGCAGAGGATCCGGTCTTCCCGGAGGCCTGGGACATTTGGGATGTCAACCGGCAATTCCTCAGCCCACCTAAGATATGGGCGCACTTGAATCGCCTTGGGATGGAGTTAGTGGGCATAGGCCCAGTCCAGGTTGGTTTCACGGTGTCTCCACCGGAGGCGGAGCGATACTTGGACGAGCTGTAGGACTACGTTCACTCCAGTGGTGTCCCACACCCAATGACAGACCGGGTGAGGGTACTGCTAGATCGGGCGGTCCCCCCATAGCTGCCAGCTGCCGATCTGAGGGAGCGTTTCCCCCTGCCGGATGAATCAGAGGACTCCTCTTGGGAGGATGAGGCTGACGGAAGGAGCCCGTTGGAGGAGGGCGAAGACGGAGACCAAGACTCAGATACTGATGATTTCACAGAAGTTATCAAGGTAGCATTCTGAAATTTATTCCTTATGGTCCATCCTCAGGCTGTCACCGATTTCTCACTTATGTCTGAACCATGCTGGAGTAACTTGTACGCATGCCTCGCTCTTTCCCCTCGGAGGGTGACGATGCAGGACCTTCAGAACCCGCCCCTACGGCTAAGTCCAGTTCTGCGTCTGGTGGGGCCAGAGCACCTGAGGTGGCTCCTCAAGAGTCTATAGACCTTCCAACAGTATATGGAGGGCCACGCCTCGGGGTCCCTTCATCATCGACTCAAGAGCAGCACCATGAGGTCGATCTCCGTAAGTTTCCTCTACTGGAGTCATTGTTGTCATATGTAGATTGTGCCAACTAATGCTTGTGTCACTCTCTGTCGTACAGTTCTTCGACTAGCATGGGCTGCTGCTGCAAAGCTGGTCAGGATGTTTGGCGGTGTCCCCCCTAGGGGCATGCTGGTGATGGTGGAGATTTTCCCCTATTTCTGACGCTTTTGTCGGGGCGCGCGCATCCGTCTGTGGAGGACACGCAAATGTTTCCCCGCATTCCCACTTTCCAAAGGCAGGCGGCATTCGTTCCTTGTTTAGGTACGTCTGCTCCTTGATCGAAACAGGATGATGTGATGTGGGTTCTTCCTTATGTGGATTCCTCCTCAGAACTCGTCACCTAGTCCGGGTCTCCCTCATAGATTTAATACGTTGTTCGGGAATCTCATTCCCGGTGCCACATCTTCATGGACGCCGGTTAATTACACTACTTCCGTCAAGACTTTCCATAGGGTCTTGACATGGTAGCGACCTTCGGCCAGAGTAGACGACAACATCAGGCCTGTCAGGGCATCTCTGGGTGCATGGACATTGGGGAACCTGTATTCTTTCTCATGAGGGGGCATCTCAAGGGTGCATAACCCGAGGAATGTATCTAAGGATTTCCTAAGCTTCCCATGTTTAACACAGGGTATGCATCATGTTTAACGTCTTGCAATGACGATTACACCAATGACATTCCGTCCGAGGTTTTCCTCAGGCATCTCATGTTTATCACGAGGTAGGCCGCGCGTTTAACATCTTGCAGAGACAAAATAAGGGTGATCAGAATGTCCAATGTGGACGGATCCGAGGTGGTGCACTCCCTAGAGTGGAAAAGGGTGATGAATTGGGGTGTACACAGAAGACAACGTCCCGGAGATATTATGGGGCTTACATGTGGAAAGAGGCCCATGCACCACTAGGAGCAGCAAGGAGGTGGATGGGATGATCCCACCGGGATGTGGCGGCCCAGGTGAGAATCAGTATGGGTGATGGATGGATGAATGAAGTGGAGGGGGAATGAAATGGGACCATCGCAGGGGAGACAATGAAGTTGGGCTTGAGCCTTGAAGAGGCTTCCTACGTATCCCCGTGGCAGGGAATCAAATCCTCATAGTTCGGGATGGTGCCGGTGAACCGACGTGAAGGTGGACCTTGGCCCGATGGATGTTGTCAGTGAACCGACGTGGAGGTGGACCCTGGTCTGATGAGGATCATTAGCGAACCGATGTGAAGGTGGACCTTGATCCGATGAGCATCGTCAGTGAACCGACGTGAAGGTGGACCTTGGTCCGATGGGCATCGTCAGTGAACTGCCGTGAAGGTGGACCTTGATCCGATGAGCAGCGTCAGCGAACCAACGTGAAGGGGGACCTTGATCCGATGAGAGATGGGCTTGAACCTCGATAAGGCTTCCTTTGTACCATGCCTTGACATTGATCAAAGACCTCATAGTTCAAAGGGTTTCATCGGTGAACCGACGTGAAAGTAGACCCAGGGGTCCACTAGTGCTGGGCTTGAACCTCGTGAAGGCTACTTACGTACCATGCCTTGACATGGATCAAAGTCCTTGTAGTTCGGATTAGTCACAATGGCTTGCCGTCGGACTGGAATACAGTTTAACATCATGCTGGACGAGAGTGAACCCTGACGTGAATGAACGATGGGCGGTGGGCTTGAACCTTGTGGAGGATTCCTACATACCATGACTTGACATGGGTCAAAGTCCCCGTAGTTCGGGATGGTGGTGGGTGTTGGAGAATCGACGTAAATGAGGGACCTTTGTCTGATGGGAGATGGGCTTGAACCTCTGGGAGGCTTCCTACGTACCATGCCTTGACATGGATCAAAGTCCTCGTAGTTCGGGGGGTGGTCACAACGGCATGTCGTCGGACTGGAATGCAGTTTAACGTCTTGTTGGACGAAGGTAGAACTCGACATGAATTGGATGATGGGTGGGCTTGAACCCCGTGGAGGATTCCTACGTACCATGCCTTGACATGGATCAAAGGCCTCGTAGTTCAAACGGGTGTGCAGTTTAATGTCATGAGGGACATGGGAATACAGTTTAACGTCATGCTGGATGAGGGCATGCAATTTAACGTCATGCTGGAGGAGGTATGGTCATGGCCAATGCCAACTCTAAGCCCACGTGAGTCATGCTCGGTATGAGAAACAAGAGACATCAAGGACCTAATGATCACGCCGCGAAGGGTGCGTCCGTGTGAAGCGAAGAGGGGATTACGTGTTAGGCGGCCCATGGTGCTAGGACTTACTCCAGGATGGAGGCCCGAATAAAAGGATGACGATGGTTTCGGGATTGAGCCTTGAAGAGGCTTCCTACGTACCATGACTTGAGATGGATCAAGGACCACGTAGTTCTTCTGATGACGGCTTACCACCGATTGGGGGATTCAATGGATTACCGCTGGATTGGGTGTGAACGGCTTACCGCAGGATAAGGATGTGAACGGCATACCACTAAATGGGGTCACAACTATGTACCGCTAGATTGGGTCACAACGGCTTACCGCTGGATTGGGTGTGAATGTCTTACCGTTAAATGGGGTCGCAACGGCTTACCACTGGACCGGGTCACAATGGCTTACCGTTGGAAAATGATGTCAACAGCTTACCGTTGCATGGGGTCGCAATGGATTACCGCTGTGTTGGGTGTGAACGGCCTACCGTTAAATAGAGTGAAAATAATGGATGGGGCTTATGATAGGAAGCTGCCCAGGTGCGGCTATGGAGAGGCAATGGTGAATGGGGCTTACGCAAGGAAGCTGCCCGGATGCTGCTATGAAGCGACAATGGTGAATGGGGCTTACGCTAGGAAGCTGCCCGAGTGTTGCTAAGGAGCGGAAACGGTGAATGGCGCTTATGCCAAGAGCTGCCCGGGTGTCACTATGGAGCGGCAATGGTGAATGGGGCTTACGCAGGGAAGCTACCCGGGTGCTGCTATGGAGCGGCAATGGTGAATGGGTCTTATGCTAGGAAGCTGCCCGAGTGTTGCTAAGGAGCGACAACGGTGAATGGGGCTTATGCCAGGAGCTTCCCGGGTGTCGCTATGGAGCGACAATGGTGAATGGGGATTACGCAGGGAAGCTGCCCGGGTGCCGCTATGGAGCGGCAATGGTGAATGGGGCTTATGCCAAGAGCTACCCGGGTGTCTCTATGGAGCGGCAATGGTGAATGGGGCTTACGCAGGGAAGCTTCCCGGGTGCTGCTATTGAGCGGCAATGGTGAATGGAGCATACGCTAGGAAGCTGCCCAGGTGTTTCTAAGGAGCGGCAATGATGAATGGGGCTTACACAGGGAAGCTGCCCGGGTGCTGCTATTGAGCGGCAATGGTGAATGGGGCTTACGCAGGGAAGCTTCCCGGGTGCCGCTATGGAGCGGCAATGGTGAATGGGGCTTATCCAAGGAGATGCCCGGGTGCCGCTATGGAGCGGCAATGGTGAATGTGGCTTATGCAAGGAGCTTCCTGGGTGCCGCTATGGAGCAGCAATGGTGAATGGGGCTTATGCCAGGAGCAGCCCATAATGTCTTCCTCATGTCTGGCTATGAGGGCATCCCAACCCATTAGTTTATTGAGGCCTTCACCTATGCACTGGTGCACAAGAGGGATAGTGCCAAGGGGCGTTGGAATCATGCCACTGTAGTCATGGCATTGAGCATCATACGCTTGGAGCATAAGGCATCTCCTGTTTGGAACAAGAGGCATCCTACGTTATGAACATAGGGCGTACTACAGTTTTGAGTCTTTTAGGTAATACTATTATCATCTCATGCTAGGAGCATAAAGAATCTCTTATTTGGAGCAATAGGCATCCTATGTTTGGAACATAGGGAGAATACTACAGTTTATAGTCTTGTAGGTAGGACTGTTGGAATCTCATGCTAGGAGCATAAGGCATCTCTTTCTGGGAGTAAGGGGCATCCTATCATTTGTTAGATAGGGTGTACTACAGTTTATAGTCATGTATATAGGACTATTAGGCATCTTACGCTTGGAGCATAAGGCATCTCTCGTATAGGGCAAGAGGCATCCTACCATTTGTAGATAGGGAGTACTACAGTTTATAGTCATGTAGATAGGACTATTAGGCATCTTACGGTTGGAGCATAAGGCATCTTTTGTATAGGGAAAGAGGAATCCTACCATTTGTTAGATAGGGAGTACTACATTTTATAGTCATGTAGATAGGACTATTGGCATCTCATTCTTGGAGCACAAGGCATATCTTATCTGGAGGAAGAGGCATCCTATGTCTGGGACATAGGGTGAACTATAGTTTGTAGTCATGTAGAGAGGACTATTAGGAAGAAGGTTCCTAGAAATGGTTGGTGTTGGGACTTATGCAAGGGCGGCCCTTTCTGGTTCAACATGGCATAGGATCCAAGTGATAGGTTTTGGAGGAGTTTCTTGAGGAATGGTTCGACTCAAGATACTCGGGGAATTGATGATGAGAATATCAACTCAGGACATGGAATGAATCCTAGAGGAATATGTCAACTGAAGGTGCTTCATGGTGTGTGGAGGAGTATCTGTAATCATGGTATTCCATAGGTGGAAGGTGGGAGTGCAGAAGTGCGCAATGGAAAATCCCGACGTCCCGGCCCGAAAAGTTGGCGGTGCGACTCCCCATTTTTCAAGGGGGTATGTGACGGTAACGAAGGGATCGGCCTGGAGGGCCGGGACCGAAGCCCGGCTGTGACCCCGAGCGGGGGTACGGGGGCGCATGCCCCTTGGTATGGACCGGTGGGCGCGAAGGTTGTATCCTCGCAAAGGATAGGTCTTCGCGAAGTAGCTTCGCAGAGCATGGCCTCGCGGAGCAATGGTCTCTCGCGGAGAAAAGGGGTCTCACGGAGCAAAGGGGACACGCGGAGCAAACGGGTCTCCTGGAGCTTGGTCTCGCGGAGCAGCATTGCGGAGCATAGGATCGTGGAGCATGGACTCACGGAGCCTCGGCTCGCGGAGCAGCAACACAAAGGAAGCTGCTCGCGGAGCATGGCCTCGCGGAGCCGCAATAAGGAGCTCCACTCGGCCGCCCAAGGGGTGAAGTGACAGTGGCCGTCCGTCTGGAGAAGGGGGGTGAGCTGGGTATTTATAGGCAAGGGGCGCCGCGAAGCTAACCTCCCGCGCCGCCTCGGGTGCTTCGCGGCGCGCTCGCGAATGTCAAATCCGCTCGCGGAGAGGTGCCGCCTCCGGAACTTCGCGGCGGGCTCGCGAATGTCAAATCCCCTCGCGGAGAGGTACCGCCTCCGGAGCATCATGGTGGGTCTTCGCGGTGCGTCGCGAACGTCAGATGGGTTTGCGGAGCCTCTCGCCTCATTCCTTCGCGGCGGCGCTCCGCAATCACGGAGGGGGCTTCGCGAATGGGCTTCACAAACTAGATTTCCAGCCCAATCTTCAAATGTCCATAACTCCTAATTCGTAGCTCCGTTCGGGCCCTGCGACCTACCAAATCGAAGCTTGCGAAATGGAATACGATCTTGGATCATGTATGGAAGCAGTTGGAAAAATTTCGGGGACACGTTTTCGGGGGTCTACATCCCCCCATCTCCTTGAGCTGCAACACAAACTATCATTGGTGGGGCCACTGGAAGGGTCGTGCATGATGTTATTGAGGTGGAGTATGATGATGAGGATCAATCGTTCGACCCAAGTCCCGTCATGCCTTCCTCTATGCTAGATGTCGTGCTGGATTCAAAACTAGATGCAGATCCAGCCGAGGACTTCTTGCGGGCGTATCTTGCGTATGAGCCTGCCAATAGCGCAGACTGGGATGAAACGTCCTCCGATGAGGAGGACAACAGCATAGTCCACCGACGATCATGGAAGCTAATCATGCGCTTCATCAAGGATACCCCCATACACTATGGCTGAAAGAAATGGACATGCTTTTCTCACGGCTGTGCGAACTGTGTGTTGGGGGAGTGGATGCCCAACATCCTCATGCGCTCATCCGAGATCTCATGCCCGAGAAAATCCGAGAGTATGATCGTGGGCTCAGTGTGGGCTGGCAGCAGAGGAAGGCGACCAACATCAAGAATCTATAGGAGGCTGAAAGCGAGGTCCAGCAGGTGTAGACCTGGGTGGATGAGAACTCAACCTCTCTTAATGAAAAATTGGAGCTGATCTCACGGTTGAAGGCCCATCTGGCAGAGGCAGAAGAGCATATGAGGTGGTCTTCTAAAAAGATAGCTGCCATTCAGGCTGGCATAGAGAGGGCCAGAGCCATGGCTGAAGAACTAATCCCTGCCACTGTTGAGGAGGATCGGGACCTGAGTCGAAGGAAGCAAGTCTTGGACACCATAAGCCAAAGGGTGGTGGAGCTACAATGTTCTTTTGACGGGGTCAACCTATCCATGGGGGGAGTCAACCCCCGGGTATTGTAACAAATTACAAACCTTTTAATGGTACATTCGCGCTTCAATTATTTCTTCTTTTGAATACTGTAGCACGCACGATTTCCACTGTTTGAATCGATTCATTACATCCCTGCAATGTTGGCAGGACGTCCAGTGACAATTCCCCAAGTTCATGGGGGTCAAGCCCGATGAAAGAAACAAGTGATAGTTGCCTCATTGTCTCGCCAGACATTGGAATGGAAACCAAGCTTCGGGAATCCGGGGTCTGGATAACCAGTCCGGATTTCCAGAAGGTGGGAGAGGCCTGACCGGAGAATGAGGTTCTTAGAAAATCCGAATTACTATTTCTTTAGCGTGCTCTTATGAACGAATAGTGCAATTCCAGGGGTGCTGAAATCGGTCTGAACAGATGGAAATGGGAAGTGCGGATCACGATGGCCAAGATTTGAAACACTGCGGGGATGGCGTGACAATAAAGGAAAATCGTTAACCGTGGCGGAGAAACGATATCCTTACTGCATTAACCGTATATGGGGACAACAAATGAGGGTCGACCGTTGACCATGTTCGAAACACGGGACCAGGTCACAAATGTTTTCGGTCAATCCATCGGGATGTTGGCCCATGACAGTTGGTGGACCCTAGTTCAAGCATCCATACTGTTAGGGGGTCCTTTCAGACACGACCAGTCTTCCGGAACGTTGGCCGAGGACGGTAGGTGAGACAATGCGGCATGAGACCAGGCCGTTAGGGGGTCCCTTCAGACATGAAAGGGGACGAGGGTGCGAATAAGGGGTACGCAAAGCGTGGAATATGGAGTGATGGTTTGTCCGAACACAATTCAACACTCAAGTAGTAAAACCACCGTGGTGGGAGTACACTATATGGGTGCATTGGTTTGGTTATGGATCCTTCCTTCATTGGGATAGGGCCTCCCTAGATAGGGGTCTGACCAAGGGGCCGGAAAGGGGAAGGATAGGATTAATGATTTCTATGGGCTGGACCCTAGTCAAAAATACTAGGGTGTCTCTACATATCCCATGAGGATGGGAGTCGAGCCATACGTAGTTCTGGAGGAGAACAGATAGGAAAATTCCTATGGGCTGAACCCTAGGAAAAATACTAGGGTGTCTCTACGTATCCCATGAGGGTGGGAAACAAGGCATACATAGTTCTATAGGAGAACATATAGGAAAGTTCCTATGGGTTGAACCCTAGGCAAAATACCAGGGTGTCTCTATGTATCCCATGAGGATGGAAATCAAGCCACACGTAGTTCTGGAGGATAAGGGACATGAAACTTTCTATGGGATGAACCCTAGGCAAAATACCAGGGTGTCTCTACGTATCCCATGAGGATGGTAATCAATCCACACTTAGTTCTGGAAGCATAGTTTAACATCATGTATGATGATGAGAAGTCTGGTCGTGTTGGTACACATCCTGCCAAGACTACTAAGCCCACTTGTGTCTTGATCAGAGTGGGAAACAAGAAGTAGTGGTGGGATGTTCCCAACACAGAAAAGGGGAGGTTAGGGTGAAGGGATTCGCAATGAATACCACCCCCATGATACTAACATTCCCATGTGGTGCACTTTGATGTGTGAAGAGATAGAGCCGAATATATTGGAATTCCACTTGAACATGAGGAAGTGGAAATGTGTGTATCGTGACACTCGAGATTTGGATCATAATGACGGCGGCGTGATGATAGAGGATAACTGTTAACCGTGATGGAAATGCAGCATTCATATCGCATTAGCCTAGAATGGGGACAATGAAATGATTGTTGACCGTTGACCATGTTTGAAACACAGGACCATGTCGCAAATGTTGTCAGAGATCCTTAGAGATGTTGGGACGAGATGATCGGAGGGCCCTTAGGTCCAACATCCATGGAGAGCCCTTAATCCTAGTATCCATGTCATCTGAGGGTCCTTTTGGATGTGGAGGAGGATGAGGATCCAAATAGCAAGCACACGAATCTTGGACATGGGACGAGGGTAATTTCCCTATGAAAATCCCACACATCGGGCTCTTTGTCAAAACACATCTGAATACGACAACGAGACGTATTTGATAGAGGGAGCAGAGTCCTCTCCATTAGGGAGATCTTAGTTTAGGGTCGTAGAATTCAGACCATGAATGGGTAAGGGGATAAGGGGACACATGGCAAGGTGGTTACAAAACCATACGTGAATGAGGACCTAATCCCTACTTACCATGTGTTCTCTGGGGAAATGCTCGAGTCGAGGGACCGAACATGAAGGTTAGGCTGGGCCTATTAGGAAGTTCCCAGACGTTCCTACATATCTCATGAGGATGAGAATCTATCCATACGTAGTTCTAAAGGGTGACATGGTAAGATACCAGTGCCAGGGAAAAAGGGATGTGTGGGCATGGCCATTACACCAAAAGAATCTTAATTTGATAAATCATGTTTGTCCATTAAGGTGAGTGGTTTTTTTTGTGAAGTGACATTCCTAGGGCAGCAGGCCCTAGTGTCGCCACAAGAATAAATCCATGATATGCGTTGAAAAATGGCATGGAACGTGACCAATACCCAACATGATGTCCTCTACAACGAGGTTATCATGATGCAGTGCCATTTTTCGTCGTGCGGCCAGGACGATAATGTCACAGTTTAGGGTCGTGTGACAGGACCATGCATGCATTTTATCGTCTTGAAGCACAGACGTAGTAGAGATGATTCTAGGCAGGGAATGTGTATGGTGTCGCGTGGAATAACCGACGTTAATGAGGACATAATCCCACCTTATACCGTACGCAGTCCCGAGAGAGGAACCTCAGGCCGAGGGGCCCACATAGTGGTGAAAGGTAACGGTGGAGAGATGAGCTCCTAGATGAACTGGACCCGAAAACGAGACGTTCGGGCGGTCCTACGTATCCCATGAGGATGGGAATCAAGATGAGCATAGTTCCAAGGAGATCGTAGTTTCTGGTCTTAGAGATCGGACCATGGATGGTGATAACTTCTCGAGTAAGCGCAGACATCAACTCGATCCCTAAGCCCACGTGAGTTAAACTCGGTGTGGGAAACAAGGGGGGGGGGAGATCCTTATCGCAATACATGGGGCGTCCATCAAAGGGGATTTGGCAGAGAGCCCCAAAGGACACCTCTAACGTTGATTTTTCCCCGTAACGTGCAGATGCGCACTGAGGAGTGGTACCAAGAGCGTCGAAACTCTACTTGGACATGATTAAATGAAGAAGGGTGTGAATCGTGTAATTGAAATCTTGAGCTTAGTTGGGTTGGCGTGGCGATGTAGGATAACTGTTAACCATGGCGGAAAAACAGTCTCCATATCGCATTAGCCTAAAGTGGGAACAACAAACCAGAATCAACCACTGACCATTTTTTCAACGCGGGATTTTATGGATTTCTTGTCCAAACCCTCGGGGGTGTTAGCCATTATCGGTAGGAGAGCCCTTGGGCATAGTATCCATGACGTTCTTGGGGGGTCCCTCCAGGTGAGGAAGATGATGGAAGCCCTGGTGAAGGGATACACAAAGCCTGAAAAGCGGGTTCAGACATGTCCAAGTAAATTCTGACATTCCGGGTAATAAACCTGAGTACCCTTAGGCACATTGGTGAACAACCGAAAAGGGTCGAAGAAAAAGCTCGAGAGGGAGAGGTACATGGCGTGGTCATTAAAATAATGATGTGAATGAAGACATAATCCCACACTACACCATATAATCCCCTCATAGAGGAAGGGTAAACCAAGGGGCCAAGGTGGGATGATGATTCCCAAGAGATGGGGTTGGACCCTAATCCTAGACATTCAGGTGATCCTACATAACCCATGAGGATGGTAATCAAACTACACATAGTTCTCTAGATGTATTTTAACGTCATGCGGGATGAGGAGGGATGTAATATTCCCCCGAACAAGGGAGGTGTACGGTACGACGAATAAACCAGCATGAATGATGAAATAATCCCACACCACACTATACACTCCCATAAGAGAGGCCCTGGGCTGGGGGCCTGAAAAGGCCAAGGGGCCTGATTGTTAGGCATTGGTCAGGAAGGCCTGACCTGGTTGCAGTTTAACGTCTTGCAGTAAGGACGAGGGACAGGGGCCCAAGGGGGCCAAGGGGCCTGAAGCTAAGCCTTGGTCAGGAAGGCCTGACCTGCTTTCAGTGTAACGTCTTGCAGTAAGGACGAGGGGCAGGGGGCTAAGGGGGATATTTTGGCTTTTGGGCTTGGCCAACAGACCAAATGTCCAGGCATTCCTACGTATCCCATTAGGATAGGAATCAAGCCATACGTAGTTCTTGAAGGCCATGCAGTTTAATGTCATGTGGTGAGGACGTGGGAGGATAGAAGAACGAGAGTGGGAACACGGCGTGACCGTAATAATCCTCGTATGAGTGGGTCTAAGGAAGCCTACTCCAAATCATGGGGGGACCCTCCGAGGAAACTATACCCAGAGGGGACAGTCAAAGAGAAGAGTTTGGGGCTGGGCTCAAGACAAGATAACTAAGCGTTCCTACGTATCCCATTAGGATGTGAATCAAGCCATACGTAGTTCTAGAAGCATAGTTTAATGTCATTCAGAATGAGAGACACATATCATCTAGGGATATGTACAATATGGAGAGTAATCGATGTGAATGAGGACGTAGTCCCACACGACTCCATACAATCCCGCAAGAGAGTGAGTCGGGGAAAACCAAGGGGCATGAGGCCGAGCCACAGTCAGGGAGACCTGACCGGCTTGCAGTTTAACATCCTATATTAAGGACAGGGATAGATCTTAGTTTATGGTCATATAGATCATACCATTTTTCAATTTATCATCTTGGAGGACAAATATGCAGTTTAAGATCGTGCAAGACCATTTTTCAGTTTATCGTCGTGCAGGACGAGGGTGCAGTTTAAGGTCATGCAGGACCATGACATGTAGTTTAGGTTTGTGCGGGACCGTGACACACAGTTTAGGGTCTTGCAAGACCGTACAGTTTAAAGGTCATGCAGGACCATACAGTTTACGTTCGTGCAGGACTATACAGTTTAAGGTCGTGGAGGACCATGCATTTTAAGGCCGTGCAGGACCATACAGTTTAAGGTCACGCAGGACCATACATTTTAAGTTCATGCAGGACCATACATTTTGAGGTTGTGCAGGACCATACAGTTTATCGTCGTGCAGGACCATTTTGACCTAGGCAAAGTACATCTTGAGGAACTTGGCGTTGGTGGGAGGAGTACTGCGCTCACCATTTGGGGTCGCCAAGGAGTATGCTCCATTGGGGTAAACCTTGTGGATGACGTAGGGTCCTTCCCATTTGGGCTCTAGCATGGGTGGTTTCCTACCGAGGATCATTGGGGCTCGAAGGGCCAGAACCAGATCGCCCTTCCGAAAAGAGAAAAGGCAAACTTTCTTGTTGAAGGCCCTTTCTATCTTATTCTGTTGCCTTTCTATATTGTGCAGGGCATGCAGCCTATTCTCGTCCAGTGCTTCCAAATTAGCTAGACGGATTTCGTCCACCTCATCTGGTGCTCATTGGTCATAGACTGTAGTGCGTAACGATGGAAGTTGGATCACAATGGGTAGGACGATCTTAGCCCCATATACTAGGGAATATGGGGTCACCTGGGTGGAATTGCGAGTCGTCGTTCGATAAGCTGAGAGGGAGTTGGGGAGCTTGTCCGGCCAACTTTTCTTGTTCTGACCAACCATTTTCTACAGAATGTTAGAGAGGGTCTTGTTGAATGCCTCTATCTTTCCATTTTCTTCTGCATGATAGCGGGAGGTATGGTTCAAACGGATATTTTACTTGACGTACAATTGTTTTAGCTCAGCCACTCAGAAGTTGGTTCCGTTATCAGTTAGGACAGTGTGAGGGACCCCAAACCGGTGGATGATATTGGAGCTCACAATGTCGACGATGGAACAAGCCTTGACCTCTTTGAGCGGAACTTCCTCTGCTCACTTGGAGAAGAAATCTGCAATAGTGATCATGAACCCACACTGCCGAGCTGTTGCTGGTGGATATGGTCCCACTACATCGATTCCCCAAACCGCCAATATCCAAGAGTACCTGGTGGAGTGAAGGGGTTACGACAGCCGATGCAGGAAGTTGGAATGAACTTGGAATGGGTGGCATCTCTTGGAAAACTCGATACAATCATGGATCATAGAGGGCCAGAAGTACCCCATCTTCCGGATTTGGTGGGACAGCTTTGGCCAAGCTTGATGGGCACCACAGGAACCGGCGTGAACCTCCTGCATAACCTGAGAAATCTCGACTCCTTGAATACAATGGAGGATAATTCCATCGAAGCTCCGCTTATAGATGATATTCTCAAGACTGGTACCACTCTATAGGGTAAATTGCAGTGCGCGGCGTCGAATTCGCTCGCGCTCGGCCCGGTCGTCTAGGAGGCAACCATTTTGGAGATACTCGAAAAAAGGTGCGCTCTAGTTGGGAGTGGATTCAACCACTGTGTCTAAAGATCCCGAGACCCCTCACGTAGAGGGTCCAGCTATGAGATGACTTACCCGCAGGTCGTCATTGTCCTCTTGGGTGATGGGGAAAATGACTCTCCAGTGTGCCACATGTATGATCAAATCAGCTTTCTCGTGTTCTGCGAGCGACGCAGCTAAGCCGGCCAAAGTGTCAGCTCGACCGTTCTGTGACTGAGGGACATGGGTGACCTCTGGCCGAGAGGAGAATTGGGCCATTAGGCGGAGGGTGCACTCCAGCAATGGTAGAAGGTCCAACTTCCTGACGACATAATCACCGTTGACCTTCTTGATTACCATCTCAGAATCTCCTTTCACATTTAGATGGGGCACGCCGATCTCAAGGGAGAACTTGAGTCCAGTGATGAGGGCCTAGTACTCTGCTTTGTTGTTTGTACAACCTTCTGACAACAGGAACGAGTATTGTAGGATGGCTTGCGTCAGGGTGATGAAGACGATACCCAAGCCCACTCTATTGAGCTTAGGATCTTTGAGCCTCCTACCGGTGGGGCTCTGGGAGGCACCGTAGAAGTGCATTTTCCAACATGAGATGGCATTATCGACTTGGAGGATCGTCTCATCAGGAAAATCCAGGTCCAGGGATTGATTCGCGGAGGTTGGATGGGCAGCTAAAAATTCTTCCAACTCCTGCCCCTTAATGGACTTCTAAGGTAAGAACCTGACATGAAACTGCTGGAGGATCACCGCCCACCGTGCTAGTAGACCAATCAACATGGGGCGGTTCAGGATGTACTTTAGTGGGTCTACCCGAGAGACCAATTGTACCTCATGGTGCTGAAGGTAACGCCACAACATCTGTACAGCAAAAATGAGCGCAAGGAAGCCCTTTTCGATAGGGGAGTATATGATCTCCGTATCGAGAAGCATGCGGCTGAGATAGTGGAGACTATTCTCCATACCCTTGTTATTAATCTAGGCGAGAAGTGCCCCGAGGGATCGTTCCAAGGAGGTCATGTAAAGGACCAGCAGCTTTCCGGAGACGGGTGGCATCAAAACTGGAGGTTGGATCAGGTACTGCATGATTTCCTTAAAGGCGGTCTGACACTCTTCATCCCATTCGTAGGAGGCACCCTTCTTCATGAGCCGGGAAAAGGGATTACACTTTCCGGCCAGGTTCTCGATGAATCGTCTTATATAGGCTATGTGGCCTTGGAGACCTTGAAGATCCCGAATATTGATTGGGAGAGGCATTTGGCTGATGGAATTGATCTTCTCTGGGTCGATATCAATGCCCCTATATCTAACACCAAACCATGAAACTTCCCAGAGGTGACCCCGAATGCACACTTTAACGGGTTCATCTTCAGGTGGCGGGAACAGAGGTTACCGAACACTTTCTCAAGGTCTTTGAGATGGTCCTGGCACTGGCACGATTTTTCCACTAGGTCATCCACGTGGAATTCCACCAGCATCTCGAGAATCACCCTGAATATGCGATGCATGTCCCTCTGATAAGTGGCACCTTCATTTTTCCGGCCGAAGGGCATAACCTGGTAACAAAAGGTACCTTGGGGAGCCCTGAAGGCAGTGGACTCCTCATCCTCGAGGGCCATCCGGATCTGGTTGTACCCGGAATAACCGTCCATGAAAGAGAGAGCTTGAAACCCAGCTGTGGAATCAACTATTTACTCGGTCACTGGGAGAGGAATTTCATCCTTTGGGCAGTGGCGATTGAGGTCACGGTAGTCGATGCAGACCATGATCTTCCCATTCTTCTTCCTGAATGGCCCAATGTTGGCAAGCCACTTGGGGTACTGGACATCCTTGACGAAGTTGGATTTGATAATATTGTCAACATCAGCCTCAACCATAGCACCGTGAGAAGGGTGCATCTTTCTAGGAGGTTTCTTAAACCCACGATGGTTTGACGGGAGGCCCATGAGGAGAACGACTACCTGGGGATCTAGTCCTAGCATCTCATTGTAACTCCAGGAAAACACATCACAGTGTTTCTTGAGAATGTCTACGTACCTCCGCTGCTCCTCTGGGGACATTGCTGCACTGATCAATGTGGGTCTCGGATCTACCTCACTACCAAGGTTCACCTATACCAGTTCATCAACTGTGGTAGAGACGTCTTTCTCAATGGTAGGGGGAGCATCCCCCAAATCTTCCTCTACACCCGTTGAGGGGTTTCCCGCAAAGGGGGCTTCTTCTAGGCTATCAAACCCTTACGGGCAGTTGGTGCCGGCTTGGGTAGTAGTGGTTATCATATCAGGAGACCCACATGCCACTGAGACCATATAAATGAAGGTAGTCGATCCTATCCCATCTGGCCTTCGGCCTAAGTGGCCACGTTTGATGACATCAAAGTAGTGGTGACGCATTTCTTCTTCTTGCGTCGTCGCTGCTTGCCCTTTTGGGAAGAGGTCGGTTGTGAAGACGATGCAGAGGTACTGGCTACTTCCCCCAAAGGCTCCGGCAGATTCAGGCATGCCCGAATGATACCATGGGCACAAGCGACGGTTTTTCGAGCCATCCAGTCGTCATATTTTTTGGACCCACGACTGGGAACCTGCAGCCACTCACCTTTACTGTCACTACCGATCTCTGACCCTACAAAGAAACCCGCTACTTGTGTTGGTGTCGGGCCCAACCTGACTATGTTATAGTCAACCTTGTCTTGAAGCCAGTATTTAAACACATTGCATTGCTTGAGGGTGTTCCCCAGAACTTGATGACAAGGATAATAGTTGGGGTGATCGGTGAGATTCGCCTCTGCCGGCCTTCTGCACTCGGGTAGTCGCACAATCCCTTGATCTAGATCACTTCGTAAGTATCCAGGGACCTGATTTTCATTGAATGAATAGATCTGGTGCCTTCTTTCTGGATAGGGGGCCATAGGGGCCTGGCCCTGACGAGGGGATGGAGGGGCCTACCAAGGAGGCGGTGCTAGATTGTCTCACCTAGGTGGTGGTGGTGTATTGCGTAGGGGAACCTGTCTATTCTGAGGTGGTCGCTGCTGGGAAGGAGCATGCGCTTGAGGTGGAGGACCTCTACGAAGTTGCGGGGCTGATGCTGCTGGCAGTAATTCCAACTGCCCAGGGGCTGTCATTTGGGCCACCGTAGTGGGTTCGGCTCTGGAAACCCTCCGGGTTGGGATCACAGGGGGCAGAAAACATGACTGACTAGCCTGTTGCAGAGCTTCCTCGAGGCGCTGAGCCTTATCTGAGAAATCATGGAACCCTCCAGTGTAGTTCTGGGTGATCAGGGAAGGAAACAACTCTGTTTTAACATTCCCTACACACATCGTCAGTAATTTCTCTCGAGTCAGTGGTATGTCGAGGGAGTATGTAAGTCCCTTCCATCCGGCAATGAAGTCTGCAACTTGCTCATCAGGCCTTTGTTTGCATTTGAAGAGGTATGTGATGCTGGTATTTCACGTGGTGGAGCTGAATTAGTACTGGAACTACCAGTGGAGATCCTCCAAACTGGTCATCGATCTGATAGAGAGCTGGCAGTACCGGACGAATGCGGGGCCCTCCAATGTTTGCACGAAACATCGGTGCTTGGCGGATTCTTGTTGGGTCGGAGTCCCCAGCATGGGGCCACACCTAGAAGAAAAATGAGCCATGTGTTGATGCGGGTCCCCTGTCACGTTGAAGGGCGAGATAGTGGGGTTCCCAAAACCTGGTGGTGCGGGCATGTCATCCACCCACATGGAATATAGCTTGCCATCTGGGGGGACTACCACCTCCCGCGTTTCCAACGCTTCGAGGAAGTCAATGAGTGCTGATATAAGGTCATCTGGGGTGGGGGTCCCTATCATGACAGGGATCCCTAATCACAAGTTTGTTACCAGGTTCTTCGACAAGGTAGATGTCTTTAGTAGCTCATGGAGAGACCGGCGGAACGGCCTGTGGGGCGGCTGGGGGAACCCGGGCTGGATTCCCCAGATTGCCCCATCGTTCAGGAGGGCTTGGCGAGACGTATCGCGCTCTCTTACTGTATGTCCCGGCTTCTGCCCTGTCTGCAGAAGTAGCATGATCAGGGATGCCCGGAGGCATCTCTCCAGGGCAGAATTATTCCTTCCCTTGCTGCCCCGGTTGGGATTACCATAGTCGGGTCACCGCTTTACAGCACGCTCAGCGAGGAGTTCGTCAACTAGCCTCTTCTGCTTAGCAAGCTACGGGCGTAATGCAGCCTTCTTGGGATCTTCGTCTGTCTTCTGTACAGAGGCAGACGGGTCGGAGTGCTTGACAGTTCCGACGTGCTCCTTACCCTTACCGAAATTTCTACTGAGTACCAGTGACTCGGTGGGTACAGGGAGAACTAGAAGGTTCCTCTACTGATGGGTAACCCTCCCTGATTGGTCCACCAGTGGTGGTATTCCCTTGGGGGGTAATTCTCCATCGAGAAATTCAAGCTCGTCTTCCTTGTCCACTACGTCAACCATGTGGACCATGACCCCTCTCGAGGGCATGTCCTCAATGTCGCATAATAAATCAGGTTGTCGTTGGATAGGGATAAAGATGAGAGCGGCATAGTGTCCCTAGCCACAGACTTGCACATGGGGGAAGCTTTCCTGTTGACTCTACTGAGTACTTTGAAACTCTGAATGCATTTCCGTTGGAGGGTGCTCTGACGGCCTGGTGACTCAGGGTGCTAGGACATAGGGAGTGCGGCTAAATCGATCAGGCGGCATTGATCGCCAATTTCTTCAACGTGCTCTCGACCCCTGGGGTACATCACCCGCTCGTAATAAAGGCGTATGTGTGTTGCCCATAGGGTTCGGCGGAAGCACCCCACTTCCTCCTGGGTAAGGGACTCTGGTGCGCAAAAGTTCGGCGCTGCCATCAGCCAGAACTTCTCCGGGAAGCGATCAGCCGTGAGGATTCTCTAGAAGATCCTGGGTTCAGACTCGAGGTATGGCCACGTATTTCCCCACTCGTCAACCGGAGGCAACTGAAGGACCGGTAGAGGTACCGAGGCAGACCGCTGGGACAATAAATTTGGCGGCGGAGAATACTGTGAACGAGCTGACTGGTCGCAGAATTCCAGGCCATCTTCTAACGAATGAGGTGACCTGACCACGATATCATGAAAAGATGGGCTAATAGCCATAGCTTCTGGCGCAGGATTTGCGGCAATCGACGATGGGTTACGTCATTGCTCTACCGCCGTTGGTCCCGAAAACAGCTCCCAGTGATCTCTGGTAGAGGTAGAGGGCGCTTCTGGTGATGACGGTGGTGATTGTGCGGTCAGGACCTGTGGAATTTCCACAATTTCTTCCTCCTGGATGTACCTATGGAGGGAGGTAGGAATTCACTGGACCTCGCACTCTGGGAGGATGAGGCTGACGTGCCTGGTTCCTCCCCAGTCCTTGACACGGAGGAGCGGGGAGAAGGCTCCATCACTGAGTCGCATTCCGCTTCAGAATCCGTGAAACGGGCATGTTTTATCTCCACCAGGGCCTTCCCAGGACTCTTCTTCTGGCGGTGATGACCTTCTCTCCTGCCCCTAGATAGCTTTTCAGGACAAGGTTGATCCTCAACATGTGGTCTCGGGGCGGCGCTGACGCCATGGAGGAGAGGGTTCCTGCTTGAGATAACCAGGGTGCGAGGGGCACCGCGGAAAATGTCGAATGGTGCATAGGGAGGACCTCCATGGACAGCACCCATGTGGGTGGACCCTCTGTTGGAACCGACAGGAGCATGGGGAGGACCACCATGGTCGGTGCGGGCAAAGGGAGGCTGACCGTCACTCCTCGAGTTGCCGAGGCGAGGAGGACCTTCACCAGTTTCAGAGAGGATGTAGGGAGGACCCCCACGTTGGAGAGGGATCGGATGGGCAGTGCCTTCACATCGATGGTCGGAGGTAGGAGGAGGGTCTCCATACCCTACATGATGGGCGCAGTAGAGATTTTCGCACCGATCGTCACTATCGCGAGGTAGGTCTTCCTTCAAGATGAGGGTAGCATGAGGCATACCTCCGTGATGAGCTTCAGAGCGGGGAAGGCCCACGCTCTATGGAATAGTGGTATGGGGAGGCCCTCCGTACAGGGTGACATCACCGCGAATAGGTTCGGGGCGATCACCGCTCAGGCCTGCAACCCAGAGGGCCAACCCGACATGCCCATGGGGCGGTTGGATCCTCGGTCTTGGTCGGGTGAAGGAGTGCCCATACTCAGTGTGTGCAAGGACTCCATGATGCACGGCGACGGTGGCTCGGGCCACAGTAGTTGTTGACGTCAATGCCGCTTGACGAGCGTCCTCAGCTCGGGCCCGATGCTGAAGCCGGGTTAGACGGGCTAGCGTAGGTGGTGCAGGGGAATAACCTACCTGCTCTTCTGGCGAAGCCTGTCAGTGGCACTGATACATCCATATGGGATCCCTTTCCTGGAGCCCTTGAATTGGGACTCTGAGCGGGCCGAGCCGGACATCACCCACCTCATCAGCGTAAGGAGAGAAGTCATCAAGGTGTTTCAGGGACAACTCTCGAAAGGATTGAACGTTGGGGTGGGGAGCAGGGGCTCCCTGCGCGGCCTTTTAGGGTTGTGTTGACGGTGACTCATGGATGCCTCCAGGTCCAGGCAGGCCATATCCTGAGTTGGGATGACCCCTTCCTCCTCGTACCTGCATACAAGGTTGTTGATCACCATTCGCTGGATAATCTATGACATGGACATGGGATGTGGGCGCCCCATATTCACGGATGTAGAGACCGTCGTGGCGGCTACGGAGCCATGCGGGGTGGCTGTGCCAGTATTTCCCCTGCCCCTACGTGGGCGACCGGGCGGTGATCGTGTCTCCATAACAGCAACCTGGATCCTATGAAATGTAGAGATCAACTCATAAGCACTATGTGGAAAAGGATTGACAACTATTGCCCTAGCGTCATTCCATTCTCCATGTCGGTAAGAGGAATCCATGACAACACGTTGCAGAACAGAATTCCCCTCATTCTACAGCCCCATCTTCTGGTGAGATTCACGCCAGGCCCGCTATTTGCTTGGAGGGACCCGACACCGGATATCTGGATCCGGTGACACCTTAATATACTGGTATCTCGAACGCTACTAATCTCCAAATTGAGGAGGAGAAATTCACACCAGGTTTACCATTTCTATTTCTGACGCTTTCGCCGGGGAGTGTGCATCCGTATTTAGGGGACGATGCGAAGTTGTGGCCCCGCATTCCCGCTTTCCAAGGGCAGGCGGCATTCGCTCCTTATTCAGAGACATCTGCTCCTTGATCGAAACCAGGATGATGGGATGTCAGTTCTTCCTTCTGTGGATTCCTCCTTGGAACTCTTCACCTAGTCTGGGTCTCCCTCAAAGATTTAATACGTTGTTCATGAAACTCTTCCCAGTTCAATGTTTCCATGGACGCAGGTTAATTACACTGCTTCTGTCCGGACATTCCAAAGGGTTCGGTCAGGGTAGTAACCTTCAGTTGGGGGAGTAGTCACGCCGAGGCATCAGTAGCGTGTCTGAATGCTGTGCAACTGGAATGTCTGTCTTTTTTACCTTGTCATAGGGCTTCTCGAGGGTGTGGAAGCCCGAGGTATCCCACATCGAGCGCGGTGAATTATATGCCATAGTCATATATCTGAGGTTTTCCTCAGCTTCTTATGTTTGACATAGGGCATGCGCAGGTTTGACATCCAGTGGAGACAGTTACGCCAAGGGTGTGCCATCCGAGGTTTTCCTCAGGCATCTCATGTTTATCACGAGGTGGGTTGCGAGTTTAACGTCCAGCAAAGATGGGTCGGCCTGATCAAAACACTAGCTAGAGTGGATCAGACTGAAGAATTTCCCTTGAAGGGATGCTAATATCAGGGCCAACCCGTGGGCGGCCTCCTGAATGTTGTGAAGAGGGGCGGAATGGCATGATCTCTCCAGGATATGGCGGTCCTGGTGAGAATCAGGGTGGATGATAGATAGATGGATGAAGCGGAGGCGGACTAAGCGGAGGGGGACAGAGATGGGACTATCACAAGGGCGAAAGTGAGATTGGACTTGATCCTCGAAGAGACCTCATACATATCCCTGTGGCAGCGAATCGATGGCTGCATAGTTCGGGGTGGTGCCGGCGAGCAGACGTGAAGGTGGACCTTGGCCCGATTAGCTTCGTCAGCGAACCGACATGGAGGTGAACCCGTGGGTCCACTGGTGGTGGGCTTGAACCTCGTAGATGCTTCCTACATACCATGCCTTGACATGGATCATGGTCCACATAGTTCAGGTGGAATGTGGAATACAGTTTAACGTCCTGCGGGACGGGGGTGAACCGACGTGAGCGAGGTCGAAATGACCGGGTGAGGGGCTTGAACGTTATGATGGCTTCCTACGTACTATGCCTTGATATCGATCAAATACCTCATAGTTGAAAGGTTTTGTCGGCTAACCGGTGTGAGTGAGGACCTTGGTCCGGATGGTGCGGGGCTTACACACTAGGCTGCCCAGGTGTTGCTTCCCTGATGTGAAGAAGGTCAGAGTGACCAACAGGTGGTGGGCTTGAACCTCTGGGAGGCTTCCTACGTACCATTCCTTGACATGGATCAAAGACTTCGTAGATCAAATGGGTCTTCGTCGACGAACCAATGAGAAAGAAAAGTGACCTTGTTCCAGATGGTGTGGGGATTACACGCTAGGCTGCCCAGGTGTTGGTGAACCGACGTGAAGGAGGTCAGAGTGACGAATGGGTGATGGGTGTCAGCGAACCGATGTGAAGAAGGGACCTTAGTATGATGGGGGATGTGATTGAACCTCAGGGAGGATTTCTACGTACTGTGCCTTGAAACGGATCGAAGTCCTCGTAGTTCAGGTTCGTCACAATGGCTTGTTGTCGGACTGGAATTGCAGTTTAACGTCATGTAGGACGAGGGTGGAACCTGACGTGAAGAAATGACAGGGGGTAGGCTTGAACCTCGTGGAGCCTTCCTACGTACCATGCCTTGACATGGATCAAAGTCCTCGTAGTTCAAATAGATGTGCAGTTTAACTTCGTGCCGGACGGGGCATACCGTTTAACGTCATGCTGGATGGGGTGTTTTCATGGCCAATGCTTACCCTAAGCCCACGTGAGTCATGCTCGGTGTGAGAAACAAGAGGCAGCAGAGACCTGACGATCACGTCGCGAAGGGTGAGTCTGTGAGAAACGAAGAGGGACTTACGCGTTGGGTGGCCCATGGTTCTAGAACTTACTCCAGGATGGAGGCCTGAAGTGCGACAAAGTGCGGCGGGAGAGGGATTTGGGAGCAAAGATGGAAGGTACCTCGTTCCCTATCGCGCCCTCCACTGACCATGGCAGTGGGGAAGTGCGGAGGTGCATGGGTGATACTGTAACATCCCAGGTAAATAAAGAATAAATAATTTTCATTTTTATTAATATTTATGAATTAAATATTAATTTTACTTTAAAGGGGCTGCTATGTTCGATAGCGTACCCGATACGCAACAAAGAGTTTCTTTGAGATCTTACGTTGCACACTAGTAATAAAATAATATTATTTTAAATGGTAGTTAACACATAGCCATTGTATTGGCGGGAATGAATGGAAATAACTAAAATATTATTATATATGTTTGTTAAATGTTTTTACGTTTGTCCAATAAAAGATAAAGGCTTAAAATACTAAAAGAATTCAATTTTAGGCATATATACTCTAATATTCACTAAAGGTCCACTTATCATCTTTTGATGGAGAACCGTCATTAATTATTGTTTTGGTAACTCTTATACATTATATTGGACCAAATAGAACTCTTCTTTAGAATCAGGACATCAAAATATACTTTTTGTAAATTTTTTGCATTTTTTCGATAAAGTTCATTTTTTAATGAATAGTGAAAATGTTGTATTTTAATTCAAAACCTCTTTTTAATATAATTTATTTATATGATTAGATTATTTTTTGAATTTGTTTTAAAGTGAAATTAGAATATATTTTTACCATTAAATTAATTAATGTAACTTATACGTTTTTAATTTTTTCAAATATACAACATTTTTGAATTCGGAATATCAAATATTTCTTAGGGTGATGTTTTGGTATTTTTCTGAAAAACTTCAATTTTTGATGAATAGTGAAACCACTAAGTGGTACTTATAAAAACTAGTTTTCCGTTTAACTGAAATTTTTCCACCACTGTGTTTTTAATTTCAAAATTCCGACAGACATGGTTTTCATTAGGAAGTAAAATTTAGTTCAATGAGAATAAATAATTTTTTGGTGAATAGTAACTTTTTAGTTTTTAATCGCGATTAGAGGTAATAAGTGTAGTTGAAGGTAAAAATAATGTTTTAATAATATGAAATGACCTAGACACATGTTCTAATCTTCTTGGATGTGTCATGGCCGACCATGAAAATCCATGGGTCAACTTTGGGACCCCATGGAGCCACATTGGTAGGAAAATGACATTAATAACTTTTTATTTAATGTTAAAATAAAAATGTCACAAACATGAGTTGTTTTACTAAAACAATTGTTAAATGGGGTTATACAAGTCATATTTATGACTATAAATATTCATTAGAAATATGAAAAGATTTCCTACCTCATGATATTTTTTTTATAATTTTTAGACACTATATATAGTAAATTATTTATGACACCATGATGATGCAGCGATTACCTCATTATTTAACGATTTAAATAAAATGAAATGATAATGTAAAATCTAAGCCCTAAACATGTCAAAAACATATTGTATGGGTGGATTTAGAACTATTAGAACCTTATCCTAGAAATATATAATTTTGGGACCTTTTAAATCTGAAATGCATTTTATAATAAAGTATCCTTTTATAACTTTCCAAGAGTGCCCCTCCCCTCATCTTATAAAAGGCCCCCACCTATACCACCTTAACCATAGCTATCAAGCCTTTGGCTCAGACAAAACCTGCCCATTTTGTCTCTCCACATCCCTCTCTGTCTCCTAGAATCCTCACATTGGGCAGAAGTCTTCCCAAGGAAGCCTTTGAGCACAAATCAGAAAGAGTTTCCCGTTTTAAAGGTAGTGTTTTCTCTTGTGTTCTTATGTTTTATTTTTCTTCTCCAACCCTCTAAACTCTTTTTATTCCATTATTTTGTAACAACACTAGTATCTTCAATATACTAGGATATTTTTATAAGATTTATTCTAGCTACACTTACACACAACTACATCTAATGGTTAAAGAACATAATGATTCTGTGGATGGCGAATTTCTGCCTCACGAAACGAAGATTGTTCAACACTCATATAACACCTTCAACGGTGGCCATAAAGATGTCACTACATTTATATACGATATATAATATGTTTATTTTTTACTTAAGCTTCTATATTTTTCATTTATGACATACCTTTATGGTTTCCATTATGGGTAAAAGAGATATCTTCATTTTAGGAAGTGCGGACTACCGCCCCCTCAAAGTGATTTGATTAGCTAATACCATATGTAGTACATATAAAGGATATATTGAATGATATTATATATGATAAAATACTGGAATTATGTTATTATTATGGATCATTATGTTTTAATTCCATTAAATATGAAATAGAAATGGAAGTAGCATTCATTCGTACATACGGCTTACCGTCTCCATGAATGGTGAATTTCATTTCTTGCCTCTAAATGTTATGTAATATTATAAATGAATGTATATACTGGATATATATATGATATATATGATATATACATCATGAGTATAACTCTGGATATAATATATACATGAACAACTTGTAATTATAAAGAGCATATTTTTGACTCAAGTACCAATGATTGTTAAAACAACCAATATTAACTTAAATAATTGCGTAGTGTTCATGACCTAGTAATAAGTGATATAAAAGGAATAATGAACTTGAAAAAGGTTTTTAAGAAAGTATATATAAAATCAAGTTTATTTTTCAGGACATTAAATAACGATCGAGTCAAGTCGGACCCGAGGTATGGGACATCGTCTCAATCTCCTTTCATTGAGGCATATTTTTGTTTTATACACAACCTTATTTTATCTGGTGTATAAACCCCTTTAACTTTTACGTTTATCCAAAAGTAATCCTTTTATATGAAGAGTTTTACTAAATCACAAAAGGGAATGTTTTTTTCATACATATGCGGTGACAACGACTTCTTCGCCGACGTGACCATTATTTGAGTTTCAGCTTCATCTACAAGCCATACCTTTTTTTAAATGAAAATTAAATACCATGTTTTAATTTTATTTTATTTTGGTATTGAAAATGGTTTTCATAATGTTTTTATATCAATGTGTTGTATTGATATCTTGTGATTGAAAAGTGGAAATGTTATGTTTCCTTTATGCATGTTTTATATGATATGATTATGTTATGGTTCTTGGGAATTATTATGAAGATGGGTGGTTCCATGATAAACTATGGGCGGGTGAGCCCGATATATCTCTCCAATGCATTGGGTAACACGAAGGGGTTAAATGTTAAGGTTTCTCCGAAGAGATTTAGGGAATATATTGTGTTTGGTATTCCAAACGTAACCAAGAGGGTTACTCCCGACATAAGAATGCTATGAATGCCTTATATTACCTTTATATCTTATGATTTCTATGTTTTATTCGTGATTTGATGCAGTATGTTAAAGTGATTATGTTTTATGAGTAATGTATGATTTCATTGATTCTTATGTATACATGTACTCATGTTTCCTTTCCATATTTTTATTTCCCTTAATGAGATTTTTATGCTCATCCCATGTTTTTGAAATGTTTTTAACAGGTCACGGGAAAGGTACATGATACGATGATAGTGTCAGGGATGTGTCAAGAAAGAATCCATGTTTTTTTTAATATGTTTCCGTTGATGGGAAAAAATGAATACTATCTTTTATTGTAACCACTTTGTTTAAATGTGGGATGTAATTCATGTTTTATGATCTAATTCTCTAAAACTCTACACCTGAAAATATCCTCAATGTGTAATCTTGTAATAACTCACGATTAAGTAAGGATTAAGGCTGGGGCCTTATAGTTGGTATCAGAGGTTGGTTTAGATAACTTTAGGAGTTAGAATTCTATTAAATGATTATCTAAAAATATTTTTTAATAGTCAAATCGAAATGATATAGCATTTAAAGATTACCATGATTCTTCGTCTAAGATATATCTGTGTTAAGAATGATTTTTCATAAAAGAAATAGAGAAACTTTTCTGGGAAGGCATACAGAGAAGAATGACATTCCGAATCAGCAACCAGAGATGGTCAGAATCAGAATTGAGCAGTTTACTGTAGTGATGACTCATTTGAATCAGGTGATAAATGGTGGTTGTGTTTATTGATGATATTTTGGTGTTTTCTAAAAGTAAATAAGAGCATGAAAGACATTTAAGGGTTATTTTCAAATCTTAAAAGAAAAGAAATTGTTTGGTAAATTTAGCAATTGTGAGTTTTGGTTGCAAAAAATATCATTCCTTGGTCATATTGTTTATAAAGATGGGATAATTGTTGATCCTGCAAAAACAAAGGTTGTTGAAGAATTTCCAAGAGACAAAAATGTAACTAAGATTCGTAGATTCCTTGTTTTGGAAGGCTATTACTAATGGTTTGTTAGAAATGTTTCACGGTTATCTTGTCCAATGACTAAGATAACTCGGAAGGGTGTTAAGTTTATCTGGACAAAAGAATGTGATGATTGTTTTCAGGAACTGAAAAGAAGATTGGTGAATGCTCCAGTTTTGGCACTACCTTTCAGGAATGGGGAGTTTGGTATCTACAGTGATGATACATTGAAAGGTCTTGGTTGCATCTTAATGAAGAATGATCAGGAAATTGCTTATGCATCACGGCAGTTGAAAACTCATGAGGTAAATTACCCTACACATGATTTGGAATTAGCTGATGTTGTTTTCGCTTTAAAAATTTGGAGTCATCATTTGTATAGAGTAAAGTGTGAAATATATACCAATCACAAAAGTTTAAAGTATATATTCACTCAGAAAGAATTAAACATGAGACAGAGGAGATGTCTATAATTAATCATGGATTATGATTTTACAATTCATTACCATCCGCGAAAAGAAAATAAAGTGGTCGATGCTTTGAGTCGAAAAAGTAATACTTCATCAACAATGTTGCGTTTGGAACCTGATCCTTTGGTTAAGGATTTGAAGAACATTGGCATAGAAGTTGTTGGTGAAGGATGTTATTCTGTTTTTTTTCAGGTATCAATGAAATCTTCTCTATCATACAGAATCAAGAAAGCACAGAATCAAGACAGTGAGTTGTAGGAAAAGGTAGAGCTGGTTCAGAAGGGTAAGTTTCCTGAATTCAACATTGATAATGACTGTGTTTTGAGATTTTGGAAGATATTGTGTGTGCCTTGTGATTCAAAGTTGAAGAGAGAGTTGTTATGTGCAGATCATAGTTCTCCGTTTTCAGTTCATCTTGGAAGTACTAAGATGTATAGAGAGATTTGGGAGTATTACTCATGGGACAGAATGAAAATAGATATTGTTGATTTTACAGTGAAGTGTTTGACTTGTCAATAGGTAAAAGTAGTACGACAGTTACCGAAAGGGATGCCTCAACCTTTACCAGTGCCAGAGTGGAAATGGGAGAATATATCCATGGACTTCATTGTGGGATTGTCGAAGACAACTCGAGGTAATAATGAAATCTGGGTTATTGTTGATCTCTTGACTAAATCTACTCATTTCCTTTCCATACGAGATAATTTTTCCCAAGATCAACTTTCCCATTTGTATCTTAAAGAGATAGTCAAGTTATATGGAGTTCCTCACTCCATTATATCTGACCGTGATCCGGGGTTCACTTCTAACTTTTGGAAAGGCATTCAGAAGTCGTTGGGTACTGAATTAAATTTTAGTATAGCTTTTCATCCTCAATCAGATGGGCAGTCAGAACGATCAATGTAGACTTTGGAGGATATGCTATGTGCTTGTTCGATGGGTTATCAGAGAAGTTGGGACCAACATATTTTTTGGTTGAGTTTTCTTATAATAACAGTTTTCATTCTAGTATACAGATGGCACCATTTGGGGCATTTTATGGGAAGTGGTGTCGAACTCCAGCTTTCTGGGATGAAGTGGGTGAAAGGAAGCTGATGGGACCAGAATTGGTAGATGAGATGGCAGGACAAGTTCAGTTGATTCAGAAACACATGAGAATATCTCAGAGCAAGCAGAAGAGTTATGCAGATAGCCAGAGGAAGGATCTATCTTTCTAGGTAGGTGATCATGTCTTTCTCAATGTTTTGCCATGGAAAAGTGTGATGCGATTTGGTAAGAAAGGAAAGCTGAGTCCAAGGTTCATTGGACCATATGAAATTCTGGTGAAAGTTGGATCAGTTGCATACCGAGTGGATTTACCTCCATGTTTATCTAAGGTACACAATGTTTTTCATGTTTCTATGTTGAGAATGTATATGCCAGATCCATCTCATGTTTTGAGCCCAGAGGTAGTTCAGTTGGAAGAGAATCTATCTTTTGAAGAAAAACCAGTCCAGATTCTTGACCATAGGGAGAAAGTGTTACAGAATAATGTGATTCATCAGGTAATAGTTTTGTGGAATAAACAACATTATTGAAGAGGCATCATGGGAATCTGAAAATCCAATGAGGGCTAAATAGCCCCACTTCTTCGATAAGTAAATAAAATTGCGAGGACACAATTTCCAAAAGGGGGGAAGGATCTAACATCCTAGGTAAATATAGAATAAAGACATTTAATTTTTATTACTCTTTATGAATTAAATAATAATTTTACTTTAAAGGGGTTTCTATGTTCGATAGCATACCCGATATGCAACAATGAGTTTCTTTGAAATCTTACGTTGCACACTAGTAATAAAATAATATTATTTTAAATGGTAGTTAACACGTAGTCGTTGTATTGGTGGGAATGAATGGAAATAACTAAAATATGATTATATATGTTTGTTAAATGTTTTTACATTTATCCAATAAAAGATAAAGGATTAAAATACGAAAAGAATTCAATTTTAGGCATATATACTCTAATATTCACTAAAGTCCACTTATCACCTTTTGATGGAGAACCGTCATTAAATATAGTGTTGGTCACTCTTATAAATTCTATTGGACAAAATAAAATTTTTCTTTAGAATCGGGACATCAAAATCTACTTTGTGTAAATTTTTGGCATTTTTCTGATAAAGTTCATTTTTTAATGAATAGTGAAAATGTTGTATTTTAATTCAAAACCTCTTTTTAATATAATTTATTTATATGATTAGATTATATTTTGAATTGGTTTTAAAGTTAAATTAGAATATATGTTTACCATTTAATCCAATGGTGGTCATTGGAATCAGTTTCACTTTGAAATTGGACTTATACTAGTGTCAATCTTTTGATACTTATTGTTTCATAAAAACATGCTATTTTCTCTGACAGTGGGAATTTAATTATTTAATTAATTATTGTAACTTATATGTTTTTAATTTTTTAAAATATACATCATTTTTGAATTCGTAATATCAAATATTTCTTAGGGTGATGTTTTGGTATTGTTCTGAAAAACTTCAATTTTTGATGAATAGTTAAACCATTAAGTGGTACTTATAAAAACTAGTTTTCCACTTAAATAAAATTTTACCACCTATTTGTTTTGAATTTCAAATTTCCTACATACATGGTTGTCATTAGGAAGTAAAATTTAGTTCAATGCGATTAAAATAATTTTTTTTGGTGAATAGTAACTTTTAAGTTTTTAATCGCGATTAGAGGTAATTAGTGTAGTTTAAGGTAAAAATAATGCTTTAATAATATGAAATGACCAAGACACATGTCATACCATTATTTTATGTGTCATGGATGACAATGAAAATCCATGGGTCAACTTGGGGATCGCATGGATCCACTTTGGTAGGAAAATGACAGTACTAACTTTTTATTTAATGTTAAAATAAAAATGTCACAAACATGAGTTGTTTTACTAAAACAATTGTTAAATGGGTTTATACAAGTCATATTTTTTACTATAAATATTAATTAGAAATATAAAAAGATTTCCTACTTCATGATATTTTTTTTATAAATTTTAGACACTAAATAAAGTAAAGTATTTATGACACCATGATGATGCAGCGATAACCTCATTATTTAACGATTTAAATAAAATGAAAAGATAATGTAAAATCTAAGAACTACTCATGTAAGAAACCTATTGGATGGGTGTATTAATAACTCTTATAACCTTATCCTAGAAATATATAATTTTGGGACCTTTTAATTCCAAAACGCATTTTATAATAAAGTAACCTTTTATAACTTTCCAAGAGTGCCCCTCCACTCCTCTTATAAAAGGCCCACACCTCTACCACCTTAACCACACCTCTCAAGCCTTTGGCTTGGACAAAACCTACCCATTTTGTCTCTACACATACCTCTATAACTTCTTGAATCCTCACTTTGGGCAGAAGTCTTCCCAAGGAAGCCTTTGAGCTCAAATCAAAAAGAGTTGCCCGTTTTAAAGGTATTGTTTTCTCTTGTGTTCTTATGTTTTATTTTTCTTCTCAAACCCTCTAAACTCTTTTTATTCCCTTATTTTGTAACAAAAAAAGTATCTTCAATATACTAGTATTTTGTTATAAGATGGATTCTATCTACACTTACACACACCTACATCTAATGGATAAAGAACATATTGTTTCTGTCGATGGCGAATTTCTGCCTCACGAAACGATGATTGTTCAACACTCATATAACACCTTCAAATGTAGAAATTAATATGTCACTGCATTTATATATGATATATGATATTTTTATGTTTTACTTAAGCTTATTTATTTTTCATTTATGACATACCTTTATGGTTTCCATTATGGGTAAACACGATATCTTCATTTTTTGGAAGTTCAGACTACCGCCCCCTCAAAGTGATTTGATTCGATAATGCCATATGTGGTACGCATAAAGGATAGATTGAATGATATTATATATGATAAAATACTGGAAATATAATACTATTATGGATCATTATGTTTTAATTCCATTAAATATGAAATAGAAATGGAAGTAGCGTTCATGCGTACGTACGGCTTACCGTCTCCATGAACGGTGCATTTCATTTCTTACCCCTAAATGTTATGTAATATTATAAATGAATGTATATACTTGATATGTAGGATTTATATGAAATATACATCATGAGTATAACTCTGGATATAATGGATACATGAACAACTTGTAATTATAAAGAGCATATTTTTGACTCAAGTACCAATGATCGTTAAAACAAACAATATTAACTTAAATAATTTCATAGTGTTCATGACATGGTAATAAGTGATATAAAAGGAATAATGATCTTGGAAATGGTTCTTATGAGAGTATAAATTAACTCAAGTTTATTATTTAGGAAATTAAAGAACAATGAAGTCAAGTCAGACCCGAGGTATGGGACATCGTCTCAATCTCCTTTCATTGAGGCATATTTTTGTTTTATACAGAACCTTCTTTTTATGGTTTATGAACCCCTTTAACAATAAAATTTATCAAAAAGAAATCTTTTTATACGAAGTGTTTTACTAAACGACAAAAGGGAATGTTTTTGTCGTACGTATGCGGTGACAACGACTTCTCCGCCGATGTGACCATTATTTGAGTTTCGGCTTCCTATACAATCCATACCTTTTTTTAAATGAAAAATAAATACCATGTTTTACTTTTATTTTATTTTGGTATTGAAAATGGTTTTCATAATGTTTGTATATCAATGTGTTGTATTGATATCTTGTGATTGAAAAGTGGAAATGTTATGTTTCCTTTATGCATGTTTTAAGTGATACGATTATGTTATGGTTCTTGGGCATTATTATGAAGATGGGTGGTTCCATGATAAACTAAGGGCAGGTGATCCCGATATAGCTCTCCAATGCATTGGGTAACGTGAAGGGGTTAGACATTAAGGATTCTCCAAAGAGATTTAGGGAATATACTGTAATGGGTATTCCAAACGTAACCAAGAGGGTTACTCCCTACATAAGAATGTTATGAATGCCTCAAGTTACCTTTATGTCTTATGATTTCTATTTTTATTCATGATTTGATGAGGTATGTTAATGTGCTTATGTTTTATGAGTAAAGTATGATTTCATTGATTCTTATGTATACATGTACTCATGTTTACTTTCCATATTTTTATTTCCCTTACTGAGCTTTTTATGCTCATCCAATGTTTTGGAAATGTTTTTCACAGGTCAAGGAAAAGGTACATGATACGATGATAGTGTCAAGGAAGTGTCAAGAAAGAATCCATGTTTTATTTTAAATATGTTTCCGTTTATGGGAAAAAATTAATAATATCTTTTATTGTAACCACTTTGTTTAAATGTGGGATGTAATGCATGTTTTAGGATCTAATTGTCTAAAACTCTAAACCTGAAAAGATCCTCAATGATTAATCTTTTAATAACTCAACATTAAGTAAGGTTTAAGGATGGGGCCTTATAGATACCTTCTGCAAGAGAGGCTTGGGGCTTTTACCAGGGTGGTTTCCCTTCTCCCATGGACATACGCTACTCCGAGAAGGAGGATATCAACCCTTGTGGAGGAGGTGACCCCGTCTCTGGGGAGATGAGTGGCATAATAAATGTATGAGCTGGGGGGACCCTACGTGAATGGAATGGGGTCGGATCACAGTTTAAAATCATGTGTTGAGGATGAGGTGATTGGCAGTTTAACTTCCTACAGCTCGGACGAGGTGGGTTTACTCCACACCCCTACGACTTACATAATAGGTACCCTCTATTCCTTGGGGAGGGAAGGTAAATGCAAGGCCATTGTAAAGGGGGGTCATGGAGTGAACCATCAAGGGGTCCACTTTTGTGTTGCTATGCGAATAATAAATAGCCGTTAGCATGCCTATGCGGAGAAGCATTAGGCGAAGCAATGCTATGAGTGGTGTTGTCCACAGGATTTTGAAATCACATCGTGCAAACCTGGAGGGTCGCATGGGAAGAGAAATTGCCAAGAAAAGGATTATGCTTCACGAAGTGGAGTGCCTCAGCCTTAGAATGGGGTAGGGATGTGACTGAAAGGTGCTTCGAGAAGTGGAATAGTATTCATAGAGCACTGCCTCGTGAAGCAGAGGGGCCTCGCGAAGCAAGGTGCTGGGAAGCAGTGTGCTTCACGATGTACAGCGTCCCCGCCTTGGCATGTGGATCACTAGTACCAGATGGGTGTTTTGAAAAGCAGAAACACTCTGCGGCTGCCCGGGTTCCCTTGGTAATCCCCTTCCTTCGTGAATTACCTTAGAATTCGCGAAGGGCATCCCTCTCGGAAGAGGGGCTCAAGACGAGACATGGCGAATGCATCTCGCGAAGTAGGAGTACCTCGCAGAGCTCATGATTCCCGGGGGTGAAGGGTGCTTCATGATTCGGGAGCTGAGAAGAGGAAAGGTCGGATCGTATATCCCCATTTGGCTCAAGGGGTACTTAGTATTTATAGGCAAGGGGCTCCGCGAAGTAGAACTCACGCGGTGCGAAGGGGAGGCGGTGACTTCTCGGCGGGATCACGAAAGTCAGGGCGTTCGTGGAGTGTTACCGCCTCACAGTCTTCGCGGCGGGCTCGTGAATATCAGGGTGTTCGAGGAGGGTTACTGCCTCCTGTGCTTCGCGGCGGGCTCGCGAACATCATGGAATTTGTAGAGCATTACCGCCTCCTATGCTTCGTGGCGTCCGCGAAAGTCGGGGCTGCTTCGCGTCGGAGCTTCGCGAGGCAGCGTGCGGGGCTTCTTTTCCGGCCCTTCTTTTCGTGCAATATTTTGGCACCAACAATATCTTTGAAAAGTTATTAAATTTTTTACATGACCATTTCATAAATTTTGGATAATTTCAAATATTTTAAAATACATACTAGAATTGTCAAACGTAGGGTTCTTTTACATGAATAAAAACTCCAAACGTAGTGTTGAAAACATACAGCTGATCACAAAAGTTGGTTTTATATACCAAATATTTGTTTCTTCAAATGTAGGGTTCCACATAAACAATGGGGTATTATCATTACATACCCAAAAACGTGGGTTCATGATCTAAACGTGATAATCCGAACATAGGGTTGTTGATCTATATTCTATGGTCACTAAAGAATGGTACAGATAGTGTTTTCAGAATATGTTTATACATGTCCCAAATACATCAAATAATATTCTCATCAGATCAATGACTTTAATATAATTATTTAATAAATATTTCAACCCAAAATTAATTTCCTAAAATTCACTTAAAAAAATTTCATTAGTAACTTTCATGTGTACATTTTTGAGAATCCAAACAACAAATAAATAAATAAAAATTGTTGACTCAACATATTGTCAATTTTTAAAAATTACACAGTGACCAAGAAACTAGGAAATCATAATTGTGTAATGAATAAGAATGAATGGTTAATAACAATGTACTACACTCTGTGTTATCTTGTATTACCCAACAAGAATTATTATCACCTATGAATGTGATCTTCAAACATTATATTCATTAATTATTAAACAATCATGAAAATATGAGCACAAAAAAACTGAAAAGAAGAATCAATTTCAAGAATAGACCAATAAAAACTAAATACATGAATTTAATTTTAATTTTTAAATGCATAATGATCAATAATTAAATAAATAATTATATATTTGATCATGACCACTATGATACAACATGATTGTTCCATGCATAATGGATGCATTTATCAAGGATGACCTCGAATTAATAATAGTCATATTTGAGGGATCATTCACATATTTTATAGGATATGAGAGTCATTACCATTGAAAATTTTCTAATTGATTATTCATATGTATATTCATTAGAAGCAATTCTAGATCATTCCATGTTAAAAATATTATAAATTAAAATATATCAAAATAAATATTTCCCCATTCTTCAGATCATTCATCATAGTTTATGTATATCATCTAAAACCTTTTTGGTAATATATCGTTGTTGTTATGGGATCCAAGTGTAGATTCCATGTAGTAAGGATATACATGTTCTCTAATGTTCCCTAAACAACGTCAATTATGAAATAAGTACTAGCATGGTTGATTGATCATATTATGTTTTTCGTATTTATTTCTACATGATTCAATTTTCTAAAAGAAGTTATATTGATATTCTCAATCTATAGAGGATTATAGAAGGAATAGAAGTATTTTGGATAGTATTCTATTATGTGCGACTCTCTATTTACCTCTCTTAGACTGTATTAGTTTTACGTATATAGATAGAGGATTGGGGTTTTAAATTTGATTAATTATAATATTTTCCTTAACAAAATTATAAACCAATGTCTAACCCCAATCCATTAATTAAAATTATAATATATTATTTCATTTTATACCATTATTTAACCAATAAAATAATAAATATTATTTTACTCTCTTGGAAATTAATGTTTATTAATTGAAAAAATATCGGTCCTCTCACCACTTTATAATTTATCAAATACCCCAATAAATAATTAAATAAAAAGTATTCAAAAAATACATATTTAATTACATATTTACTCCAAATATATATATTATATTCAGATTCTGGAGAATACATGTTTTCTAAACATTAAATAAATAAATAAATATTATATATTTATGCAATTTAACAGTTACCATAAAAATAAAAATATATTGAATTTCTGAGATCATTTATTCCATGTAAAATTAATCCACTTTATCAAGAATTACATTTATTCTAATAATTAAATTAAAATATAATTTCATAAATATCACTGTAAACACATAGTATGTGACCCTATAGGCATTGTCCTCATTGGAATTAGGATGGATAACATAAAGTCTATGATTATTTTCTAGTAACGGGTGAAGGAACTAAATAAAATGATGTTTATGTCACATCATTTAAAACCATTTTTGAGTGGTCACAATGTAATATAGTCCCAATTTTATAATATCTCATAAAATAGGTTACACACCCATGTCATCAACATATATTAATGATATTTTTTATCTCTAAAATTAACACATCTCTTCACCATGGATATGGAATTTAATGTGTCAGTTCTATTTCAATCCAAGGGATGTTATATCAAACTCTATCAATATAGAAGTAAAAAAATCCTTTCTCAACATATTTACTAATAACTAGTCATTTGTGACACATTGAACATAACCTACTTCTCATGGATATATGGAGTATTACTTTCGGATTGTAAATATATGTCTGTGAGTCATGAAATGAATTAATAATAATATTAATATCTAAGTACAATTACACATACTCGAACATAGTAATATAAGATGACACAGAAACATGATAAATTCTTCTTGGATGATCTGTTCTCATAATCTCCGATCATGTAGATTACAAAGTGGAAACTTTATGAGATGAAGTATCATCTACATAAGATCCCTCACACATAACAATAAAAATAAAATATTCCCCATCATAAAATGTTATCTAAATATAGAATATTGTTTTAGAATATTATTATTACATTTCAAGGTTATCAGAAAAGAAAGGAAACATTATTCCCTTATTAATGTCACTGATACTCTATGATATAATTATATTAAAATTATATTGAATAATTGATAGTATGTAATAATATTTTTAATTAGTATCCACATATATGATTTTAAAATTGTTCCAATATAAAATAATTTTGTTATAGAATACCAACTCTAACAATGGACCATAATTATTTTTATTAAAAAGAATATGCTCACCCTATAGTAATGCCCTTGGGGGTATGAATATCTTTTTATATACCCCAAAGAGATTATTTTTAAAGTCATCAAACAAAATAAATTCCATTCAACATTTAATATTTTACATGTGGGTATCATTGTTTATAAGTAATCTTGAAACTAAACATCCTGATTTAGGTTAAATCATGATAGTTTTTAGTAAATACGTTTACATATTCCTAAAAAATAGACTCATATTTAATTTTTATTTTTCAGATATTTTTTTGAGACAAGTACCCCTCATTATTAGGTTTTTATGAACCATATAATAGAAATAATGTCAATTAAATTTTCACATTTATCCTCAATTTGATATATAATTATATAATTATTATGAATATGAAATGTCATATCTCTTCATCACAAATCGATATGGACTCTATCTAAAGAGATCCAAACTATGGAAAAAAATTCAATTTCAACTAGAGGTAGAATTATAAGGTTTTCAGGAGGCATATTCTAAAAATATTCTAGCTGAGAGGATCTATATACATAATATGTGATCCTTATGCCATTTGGAGTTTTCATTGATAATTCAACATCTAATCATTGATCTAGTGATGTGATACCCTAAGATAATTATTTAGATATAGAGGAGTTGGTAGAAACTTAATAAAATAATAAATTTGTTGTCATATATTGTATTTTACTTTTAACATTATCCACATAATTATTTTAATATCCCAATATTTTGAAATTAATATCTAAGTTCAATAACATATAGAATACACAAAACTCAGTGTAAATGAACCATGAAATTATATTATTTAAATATGAATATTATAACCTAGTACTTAAATTGATAGCGATGAATAGTATTCAAATATTTTTGAAATATATATAAAAAATGTTTCGGTTAAAGATTAATCAATAATCACCCATTTTTTAGTTATTTTATTCTTTAAAAATATGTTTTCTAAAGAATGATTTTTATTTATTTTTCTAAGTGAATATTAGGAATAGTTTTTTTAATCTGTTGAATTTTTTTAAATAAATAAATATAATTTTTTAAATCATAATATCAAAATCAGTTTTGGGTGAAATTTCGTTTTTTTAATATATAGATTTTTTAGTATAAAGTGAAAAAATATGATTTTTAATGAAAACATTATTTCATAATAATTTTTTTGAAGATTAAAATTATAATTTTTACTAGTTTAAAATAATTTCATTAAGGGTCTTGAAATTAATTTAATAATTTAATTTATCATAAAAATGATGTGCTCTGTAGTTTTTGAATATCCACCAGGGGTATGTCCCATGGACATCTGAGCACGTGTATTCTTGTTGTTGGAATCTCCAAGTTGTGCCTCCCTGAATCGCTATAACAGAGGTGGGGTAACTACCATCAACAAGATATAATTTGATCCATCTCCATCCATATAGGTTATTTGTAATGCAACTAACTGCTCTGATTCCTCACTCAACAACTATAAGATGGATCTCCTACTGAGAGCGTCTACGACCACGTTCCCCTTTATAGGAGTATAAGAAATCGCAAAGTCATAGTCCTAGAGGAATCCTATCCATCGTCTATGTCTCACGTTCAGATCCTTCTAAGATAATATATACTTGAGACTCTTGTGGTTAGAGTAGATAGTCAACCACTCACCCATCAGGTAGTGTCACCAAATATTTAATGTGAATACTACCATTTCCAACAAAATATCATGGGTCTTATATTTATACTCATGCCGCCTCAACTAACATGTACAATAGGTAATCACTACACACCCCTACATCAATAAATAACAAATCATAGTCCCTGATACATCACAAAACACCACATAATCAACACCGTCCTCCAGTATTCTTAAGATGGGATCGCTCGTCTAACTCTGCCTCAGCTCCTGAATGTACTACTGGCCCTTCTCTATCCACATGAAAGACTTCCCCTTCCATGACAAGGCTATCAAGAAAGCTTCTACCATGAAAAAATTGTGTACAATCTTATGATAGTACCCAACCAATCCCAAGAAACTCTGCACCTTTGTAACACTCTTGGGTGGCTCCCAAGAAGGCACCACTTCAATATTAAGAAGATCGACAACAACTATAGACTCTAAAATGACATGTCCAAGAAAGTGGACCTCCCGAATCTAGAACATGAACATTGAGAGTTTCCCATAAATCTGGGGATGACATAGTGTGTCCATGACCATCCTCAAGTGTATTGTATGTTCCTCCTCATAATCCGAATACACCAGGTTGTCATCAATGAAGACTGTGATGAATAGGTCTATTCAAGGCGGGGTGTTCTTATTGGTGGGTCCTATGAACACTAATAGGTTATTTTTAAGGAAAAATAAAATTAGTAGGTTCTCATAGTAGTTGTATCGACATCTAAAGGTTGTCTGTAACACCCAAATATTTTATGAAAAATATTCTTTTTAATTTCATTAATGCCTTGTGTTGTACGCTACACAAAAATGATCTTTCACAACATGCATCCCTGACTTGGCTTGCATTACACACAAGCGCGACCTTCCACGATAGCGTGTGTTGTACGCAATACCGAGTTTCACTAAACAACGATATGGTATTAAAATATTATTAAATCTAGCCGTTATGAATAGTAATAACCACTTTTTGAAATTTTGTAAATTTTGTTTTTCAAAATGGACATCATTTTTGGATTCAGAATATCGAAATTAGCTTAGGGTGAAATTTTGGTACTTTTCGGATAACTTTCATATTCCGATGAATAGTGAAAATTACTAAATTTTAATTAAAAACAACTTTTTTAATCGAAATAATTAATAGTGATAAGTTATTAATTTTAGTGGTTTTAGAGTATATTTATAATATATTTTTACAATTTAATACAATGTTGGTCACTTGATGTAATTTCACATTTAAACCAGACATAAACAAGTGTCAATCTTTTGATAGTTATTATCTATTAAAAACACGCTATTTGTGTTGACGACGGGAAGTAATTTTTAAATTAATTAATGCAAATGATATGTTTTGAATTTGGTAAAATAGACAACATTTTTGAGTTCATAATATCAAATATAGCTTAGGCCTAATTTTTGGTATTTTTCTGGAAACTTTCTTTTTTTGATGAATAGTGAAACCACTAAGTGGTAGTTAAAAAAATGAATTTTTAATAAAACATAATTTTACGTCTTCTGTGAGTGGAATTTCAATAATCTGAGAGACACGGTTGATGTCAGTACGTAAAATGTGGTTCAATGAGATGAAAATAATTTTTTACTTTTTTTTACCACAGTTAAAAGTAAATAGGATAATTAAGGGTAAAAATGATATTATTATTACCCTAACACATGTCCTAATTCTATTTTATAAGAGTAATTCGACCAAAAGAATCCTTAGGAATAAAATATGATCATTTAGGCCCACTTGGATTAGATTAGGACATTTATTATTATTTAATTCAAAGAAGAGTTAAAAGAGTTAAAATCAACGTTTATTTACTAAAACATATTTTATATATGGTTATAAATAAGATGAATTCGATTGTAAATATTCATTAGAAAGATAATAAGATTTCCTAAATAATTATATTTTATTTATAATTTTTAGACATTATAGAAATTAATTTATTTATGACACAATGATGATGCAGTAATTACTATAATATTGAAAAATTAGAATAAATGATATTATAAATACCGAAATAAATATAATTTCAGACTTTTTAGGAGTTAAACTAATTTTCTAGGTTAATATGGAATATTAGGATTGATTTAATTAACTTTTTTCAAAGTAATAATTCTGTTATGAGTTTCAAAAAAATCAACTATTGAATAGTGTCAAAATAGACATAAAATAATTTTTAAAACAAATATTATATTATTGATTGTTATTTTATTCCTAAAAATCTAAGGTTTGGAAAAGATACTTATATCATGATAGGTGTATCATTAATGGACCACTTGGGGGTCTCTTGTATGTATATGGTAAGTTTATTAACTATGTAATATAAAATTACAAAGTTACATGGTAAATGTCAATCTAATTAACTAAGAGTTAAAACTAAAAGATGAGGTTAGTATAATGACCTAAACTTGCCTAAATTCTATTGGATGAGAGGACATCGACCCATCCCCACCTTAGCTTAGAAATAAATCAATTTGGAGTTATTTAAAATCGAATTTGGCTTTATAATAAAATAATATTTTTATTTATTCCAAAGGTGCCCCTCTCCTCCCTTATAAAAGGGCACCTCCTCCCCCTCTTCCTCACACCACTTTGAGCCTAATGCTCGGACAAACCCTTCCCATTTCACTTCCCCACTTCCCTAGAAACATCCTAGAGGTCCTGGTCTTCTTCAAAGACCAATTTTAGTGCCCTAAGAAGAGGACTCAAAGAGCCGCTTCAAAGAAGAGGTAATGTCAGTTACCGATTCTTTCAACTTTATTTCTTATTCCACTTCTTCTTATTAGGTTGCTTCATTATGAAGTAATAACATCAGTATCACTAATATACTGATATTTTATTATAAGTATTAAACAAACTTATTTCACCATCTATCCATCCTACATAAAACGAAATCACCGCACGTGCGTACGTACGAGATACCGTCTCCACGCCGTGGTGTAATCTATTTTCCACCACCACCATACTTGGATGGGTATAATGGTGTAAATAATTACTATATATGATTATATTAAAGTGATACTGATTCTGAAATAGTATACATACACTCCAATACATTCCCACGATCATGAGAATGATATCATCGCTCGTGCGTACGTACGGACTACCGTCTCCACGACGCGATGAGATTCATTCTCCACGTTAACCATTCATTAATGATTATAAAGTATATATAATAAGTAATCATGAAATATATGACATAATAATTATACTTTATTTATGTGTATATATATGTATTTAATCTACTTGATTCCATTCAACTCAATAAAAAAACGAAAACAGCGTTCATGCGTACGTACGGCCTACCGTCTCTATGAACGGTGTATTTCTTTCCATTTACTGATTTATTATATATATGTATATTCTGAATATATTTTATATATAAATCATGTTTTATATCATGGAATTAAGTAATCATGATATAAGTAATCATATGAATAATTACAAGTCAAAACACGGACGACAAATGAAACAATTTAACCCAAAACGCACTTTAACATGGAATTTACAAAAGAACGGGTAAAATAAAGTAATAAGTGAACCATATTTGATATCACAACAATGGTTATGATTCTGGAATAAGTAAATGACATTATTTAAGTAATTATACAGGGTGTTCAGACACTTACAAAGAAAATCAGACCTAAGGTAAGGGATAATTTTGCAAATCTCATTTTTATCCGAGATTGCATATTCGTAAGTATTTACTGGGGTTATTTATATCATCCATGTCCATGTTTTATAAAAGTGTTTTCATGTATGTTTAATGTCCTTTTTACCCATTTTTTACTTTTACTACATGGTATGTAAGGAATCTTTCTTTTGTTTACGTTACGAGGTACTTTTTGACTTTTCCGGCAAGAGTACGAAAAGAATGTTTTTTTAACTTATACGGCATGAACGAATTTTTACAGTTTTATAAAGCCTTATTTTAATGAAGATTCCTCCAAAATATTTCCTAAATATTTTCAAGAAAATCCTTTTCTTTTAAAATTGTATGACATTTTGTGAAAAGAAAAATGATTTTAAAGAAGAAATGATATTTTCCTCAAGAATTCATTTCAAGTGTTTTGTCAAAACTATTTTCCATCTAAGATGACATTATTTCATATGTGTATGTTTCATGTATCATGTCTCTTTGATTTACATGGTTTCAATTTTCTTATTATGAAATGATATCCATTTCGTTTATATGGATTATGTGATGATGGGATGATGTTTATGAAACCCATTTTATTTGTTGGGTTATTATGAATGATGTATGTTTATTTTGTGTCACAAGTAAGAATGATTTCATTATGAGATGGGTGGGACCTATATCTCCCTCCAATGCATTGGGTAAAGATTTATATCTCATGATATAGATATGGCTGGAAGGGCAGGTTAAACCGGTTCAGTAAAACAGGACTGAAACGAGGAATAAACTCGATTCAGAAAGGGACTTTTTCCACTATGATGGTCTTGGTAGCAATGCGTTGGCTACTATAGAAATCATCACATGTGCTTAATGGATGCCAAAATTACATGTTTTATTCCCATGCTATTTTTTCATTCTTAATGTTTCTTTATGATCTATGCCTTACGTACTTCCATGTTTTATGTCATTTCTCAATCTTTTGATGTTTAAACATTATTTTCATGTTTTTAAGTTCAAATGTATATGGTATGTTTTATTTTATCCATGCTTACCCTTACTGAGAATTTGAGCTCACCCTTTTTATGTTTACTTTTCTCCCAGGATCAAAAAAATGTTTTTAGGTTAGGAAACAAAAAGTTGTATATCTTTATGGGAGATGTTGAAGATCTTTCACCACGATTAGAAGATTACGTTCCAAGTTTCCAAAGAGACTAAACTATTACGGTCCTTGTGTGTCTATTTTGGTTATGTATTAAGTATTCCGCAAAAGTAATGTAATGTCCATGTACGTCAAGCTTCGAGTCTCTATATTTGGTATCAGATGAAACGTTTAGTCAACCTTTGGAAACTAGGATGTGAAAACATTAGTGAGATCCCTAGAGATATTTCTAAGGTATGTCTAGGGATGTCCCTAAGGATAAGTATACATATAGGATATAGTCCTAGAACTACGGTAACGATCTTATAATTTAACCAAAGATGTTAGATATTCAGGTTGCTTCCCCATTACTATGTTATTTTTCCTAGCATGATTTTTGCCTCTCACACTATTCTCTTTGGGTTTTAGAAAATGGCTGGAAACAAGATGATTCACGATAATGAAGAATATGATGGACAATGGAATGATATTCTTCATCAGAAACCAAATGAAATGGGATTTGGAAGTCCAAACATCATTATTATGCCGGATCAGCAATCTCATAATATGATCAATAAAGTAAAATTTGGTATGTTTCCTGACTCAGCTAATAAGAGAAAGATTGAGTTTCATGATGATCATAGAGGAAATAAAGTTCAATTTCCCCTATGTAAATCATGTGGGAAGAGGCATCAAGGAGAATGTTTCAAAGGAACTGGAAGATGCTTTGGGTGTGGAAAAGAAGGACATAAAGCCAATAAGTGCAAAGTAAAAGGTTCATTTAACACCATGGATGAGGATAATGGTATTTCTACGACATCAATAATGTTTAAATGTTTTAAATGTGGAATGTACGGGCATTATGGAAACCGATGAGCTAAGGGAAATTCTCATGAAGAGAATCTGTATGGCCGAATGGGTAGTATATATGTTGATGATGATGAAGAGACTACAAATGATATGTAAGATGAAATAATTGTTGATGCTCGGTCAATGGTTTAAGAAGGTAGTGGAATGATTACATGTTTATCAAGTGTAATGTTGTATAAGTAATCTCATGGTACTATGGAATAAAGAGACATCTAAGGATTGTTACACTGTTGTCTTTCCTTGAATGTTTAAAGTGTATGATTAATGATACCAGTATCCATTAAAGGTTATTCAGATATTTTTGGAATATAGATGATATTCGCATAATAAAGGGATAAGGAAAAAATGAAATGTTTGATAGTATTCATGAGCTCATGATTGATATAAGGACTAAGTGATATCATGGTTTGAGTATATAGAATTTTTAGGATTTTGGTATGTGGAAAGTGTTAACTTCTAACTGCATTAATGTTTTCACTAAGGTTTAATGGGTATTAATTTTTCAAGAGAATACATGATTAAGGCCTTCGAATGTTTGGAATGTGACCAAAAAGATATATCTTATGATATATGGGAATCAACGATGGTATTAAATCTCCGGTAATCGTTTTCACTATATTATGAGAGTGGACTGCAGTATTATGGATAAGCCTAAAGATTGGAATGGATTATGTTGGACATAAGTTAGTATTGATTAAGGATAGAATTGTTTTTGATATTATTGATGGGATGTTATAGTAATGTAGTTTTAGAAAAAGGACTACCTCCAGGACGGGCGACAACCCATCGCGTCGGACAAGGCTGTGGGAATCAAACCCACAACCGAAGTGCGACTGGCCTTTATCGCCTACCACTGGCCTACAGGAAGTCCCTGTTTAGTAGAAACTAGTTTTATTATATTAACCAGTATAATATAAGAAGTATAAGTCCATTTTAGGAACCATATATGATTAATCTCACTACAGATGGACTTACGTATTTTTTTGATAACTTTTCTAACCTTTTGTTTGAGACAGATGGAATGACCCCTCATTCTATCACATGATCTACTAACACATCACGAATGAAAAATTCAACTTCATTTCATTAATAGATGAAGTGGAAATTGTCCAAAGATTGACTAACAGTGAGACTATACCAAAATCACAAAAGTATTTCATCTAATTCCAATTTCATCAACTTTAGGGAAATGATCTTGAAAACAAAAAATGTAGTCCTAGTGCTCTTATATCTGATGAATCAAATGGTACCTTAGATCATCACAAATTTATGGCTTTGTGATTGATGTCTTTTTCATAGCCATGTTCTCTACCACTCTCCATCAGAACTTGATGGTTAGATTTTTCTTCCATATCCATATTTTCACCTATGTTCTCCTACGTGGAAACCCAGTGATTAGTTAATTTGGGAAACCGTTACATTTCATACATTAGTTTTTAAATCAAGGTTTTGTTATTCCTTTTTAAGATGTGGGTTTCTATTAAAGAAACTTTCAAGTAGTAAACCATTTATAACCCCGATGAATTTCGAGGGAGAAATTCATTTTAAGGGGGGAGGAATGTAACACCCCAAGATTTTACGAAAAATATTCTTTTTAATTTTATTAATGTCTTCTGTTGTACGCTACACAAAAAGGATCTTGCACAACACTCATCCTTGACTTTTCTTACATTACACACAAGCGCAACCTTCCACGATAGCGTGTGTTGTACGCAATACCGAGTTTCACTAAACAACGATATGCTATTAAAATATTATTAAAACTTGCAGTTATGAATAGTAATAACCACTTTTTGAAATTTTCTAATTTTTTTTTTCAAAATGGACTTCATTTTTGGATTCAGAATAACAAAATTAGCTTAAGGTGAAATTTTGGTACTTTTCGGATAACTTTCATATTCTGATGAATAGTGAAAATTACTAAATTTTAATTAAAAACAACTTATTTAATCGAAATAATTAATAGTGTTAAATTATTAATTATTGTGGTTTTAGATTATATTTAGAATATATTTTTACAATTTAATACAATTTTGGTCATTGGATGTAATTTCACATTTAAACCAGACAGAAACAAGTGTCAATCTTTTGATAGTTATTATCTCTTAAGAACACGCTATTTGTGTTGACGACGGTAATTAATTTTTAAATTAATTAATGCCACTGATATGTTTTCAATTTGGTAAAATATACATCATTTTTGAGTTCATAATATCAAATATATCTTAGGCCTAATTTTTGGTATTTTTCTAGAATCTTTCATTTTTTGATGAATAGTGAAACCACTATGTGGTAGTTAAAAAAAATGAATTTGTCATAAAACATAATTTTACTGCTTTTGTGAGTGTAATTTCAGTAATCCGAGAGACACGTTTGATGTCAGTAAGTAAAATGTGGTTCAATGAGATGAAAATAATTTTTGGTGAATAGTAACTGTTTACTTTTTTTACCACGGTTAAAAGTAAATAGCATAATTAAGGGTAAAAATGATATTATTATTACCCTAACACATGTCCTAATTCTATTGGATAAGAGTAATTCGACCAAAAACAACCTTAGTAATAAAATATGACCATTTAGGCCCACTTGGATTAGATTAGGACACTTATTATTATTTAATTCAATGAAGAGTTAAAAGAGTTAAAATCAAAGTTTATTTACTAAAACATATTTAATATAGGGTTATACATAATATAAATTCGGTTGTAAATATTCATTATAAAATAATAAGATTTCCTACATAATGATATTTTATTTATAATTTTTAGGCATTAAATAAATTAATTTATTTATGACACAATGATGATGCAGTAATTACCATAATAGTTAAAAATTAGAATAATTGATATTATAAATACCCAAATAAATATAATTTCAGACTTTTTATGAATTAAACTAATTTTCTAGGTTAATATGGAATGTTAGGATTGATTTAATGAACTTTGGTCGAAGTAATCATTCTGTTATAAGTTTCACAAAAATCAACTATTGAATAGTGTCAAAATTGACATAAAATAATTCTTAAAACAAATATTATATTATTGATTGTTATTTTATTCCTAAAAATCTATGGTTCGGCCAAGATACTTATATCATGATAGTTGTATCATTAATGGACCACTTGGGGGTCCCTTGGATGTATATGGTAAGTTTATTAACTATGTAATATAAAAATACAAAGTCACATGGTAAATGTCAATCTAAATAACTAAGAGTTAAAACTAAAAGATAAGGTTAGTATAATGAATTAAACTTGTCTAAATTATATTTGATGAGAGTATTTCGACCCATCCCCACCTTATCTTCTAAATAAATCAATTTGGAGTTATTTAAAACAGAATTTGGCATTATAATAAAATAATATTTTTAGTTATTCCAAAGGTGCCCCTCTCCTCCCTTGTAAAAGGGCACCTCCTCCCCCTCTTCCTCACACAACTTTCAGCCTTCAGGCTCTGCCGAACCCTGCCCATTTCACATACCCACTTCCCTAAAAACATCCTAGAGGTCCTGGTCTTCTTCAAATATCAATTTTAGTGCCCTAAGAGGAGGACTCAAAGAGCCGCTTCAAAGAAGAGGTAATGTCCGTTACCGATTCTTTCAACATTATTTCTTCTTCCACTTCTTCTTCTTAGGTTGTTTCATTATGAAGTAATAACATCCGTATCACTCATATACTGATATGTTATTATAAGTATGAAACAACCCTATTTCACCATCTATCCATCCTATGGAAAACAAAATCACCGGGCGTGCATACGTACGGAATACCGTCTCCACGCCGTGGTGTAATCTATTTTCCATCACCACCATATTTGGATGGGTATAATGGTGTAAATAATAACTATATATGATTATTTTAAAGTGATATTGATTCTGAAACAGTATACATATGCTCCAATACAGTCCCATGATCATGAGAACGATATCATCGCTCGTCCGTACGTACGGACTACCGTCTCCACGATGCGATGAGATTCATTCTCCACGTTAACCATTCATGAATGATTATAAAGTATATATAATAAGTAATCATTAAATATATGACATAATAATGATACTGGATTTATGTGTATATATATTCATGTCATCTACTTAATTCCATTCAACTCAATAAGGAAAAGAAAACAGCGTTCATGCGTACGTACGACCTACCGTCTCCATGAACGGTGTATTTCTTTCCATTTACTGATTTATTATATATATGTATATTCTGAATATATATTATATATAAATCATGTTTTGTATTCTGGAATTAATTAATCATGATCTATGTAATCATATGAATAATTACAAGTCAAAACACGGACGACAAATGAAACAATTTTACCCAAAACACACTTTAACATGGTATTTACAAAAGAACGGGTAAAATAATGTCATAAGTGAACCATATATGATATCATAACAATGAGTATGATTCTGGAATAAGTAAATGACATTATTAAAATCATTATATATGGGGTTCGGACACTTACAAAGCAAATCAGACTTAAGGTAAGGGATAATTTTGCAAATCTCATTTTTATCCGAGATTGCATATTCGTAAAAATTTACTGGGGTTATTTCTATCATACATGTCCATGTTTTATAAAAGTATTTTCATGTATTTTTAATGTCCTTTTTACCCATTTTTTACTTTTACTACATGGCATGTAATGAATCATTCTTTTTTTTACGTTACGAGGTACGTTTTGACATTTCTGACAAAAGTACGAAAAGAATGTTTTTTTAACTTATATGGCACGAATGGATTTTTACGGTTTTATAAAGCCTTATTTTCATGAAGATTACTCCAAAATATTTCATGAATATTTTCAACAAAATCCTTTTCTTTTAAAATTGTATGACATTTTGTGAAAAGAAAAATTATTTTAAAGAAGAAAGGATATTTTCCTCAATAATTCATTTAAAGTGTTTTGTCAAAACTGTTTTCCATCTAAGATGACATTATTTCATATGTGTATGTTTCATGTATCATGTCTCTATGATTTATATGGTTTCAATTTTCTTATTTTGAAATGATATCCATTTCGTTTATATGGATTATGTGATGATGGGATGATGTTTATGAAACCCATTTTATTTGTTGGGTCATTATGAAAGATGTATGTTTATTTTGTGGAACAAGTAAGAATGATTTCATTATGAGATGGGTGGGACCTATATCTCACTCCAATGCATTAGGTAAATATTTATATCTCATGTGATAGATATGGCTGGAATGGCAGGTTAAACCGGTTCAGTAAAACAGGACTGAAATGAGGAATGAACTCGATTCATAAATGGACTTTGTCCACTAAGATGGTCTTGGCAGAAATGCCTTGGCTACTATGAAAATCATTACATGTGATTAATGGATGACAAAATGACATGTTTTATTCCCATGCTATTTTGTCATTATTAATGTTTCTTTATGATCTATGCCTTATGTACATCCATGTTTTATGTCATTTCTCAAGTTTTTGATGTTTAAACATTATGTTCATGTTTTTAAGTTCAAATGTATATGGTGTGTTTTATTTTATCCATGCTTACCCTTACTGAGCATTTGAGCTCACCCTTTTTATGTTTACTTTTCCCCCAGGATCAAAAGAATGTTTTTAGGTAAGGAAACAAAAAGTGGAAGATCTTTATGGGAGATGTTGAAGATCTTTCACCGCGATTAGAAGATTACGTTCCAAGTTTCCAAAGACACTAAACTATTACGGTCCTTGTGTGTCTATTTTGGTTATGTATTAAGTATTCCACAAAAGTAATGTAATTTCCATGTACTTCAAGCTTAGGGTCTCTACATTGTCTTCGGTATATCCTCATCCCATACATGAAGCTGGTGATTGACATATATGAGGTCTATCTTAAAGAGCCACCTTTATCCATTCACCTGATCGAAGAGGTCATTAATCCTCAGAATTGGATACCTGTTCTTCATAGTCACCTAATTCAGGCACTGAATGTCTACACATAATCTCAAGATCTCATATGCATTCATATAATACAAAATTGTGTCCACCCAAGGTGAAACAATGGGTCTCATGAAGCCCTTCCTCTACAAGTCTTCAAGTTGTACGCTTAACTCACAATGCTCCGTGCGATCCATCCAATATTAAGGTGTAGATATTTGTGATATAATTTGGTAAAAATTAATGCATTATTCCACCTCTATATGAGGCGTTAATCTTGGAACATCTTCTTGAAAGACATCCTCATACTCATCCAACCCTTAAGGAAACTGAGGACTTGTCTCATGTACTTCAATGAGGGACATTCTAGCCAACTGTTGTGTGATCGGCCGCACCCTCTTATGTGTGAGTATATCCTACTTTTTTTGGGTTTCCATTTCACTGAAAAAGAAAAACCTGGTCCCATATCCATGGAAACACCACACTATGTTCCTAAAATAGTCAATATGGGCATGGACTAAGGGTAACCATCCCCTACTAAGGATGAAGTCATAAGGCCGTGGCATTGCCACCGAGATATCCCAACCCAAAATCTCGACCCAAGAGAAAAGTAACACTATCAGGACCACTATTAGATCTTCGAATCTCCTCCTGTAGGAGTCTCTAAGCATTGGGATCGAGTCAACGGTTCTACTAGAATCATTGTGTCTCAAACAAGGATCGTGGTGAGAAAAGAGTGATGGTTACCTGTGTATATTAAAACAAGATATATGGTTGAGATAACACAAATAGTAACTCTAATAATCTCTAGATATTTGTGTTCGTAAGCCTCCATCGCTTGAATTTGGCCTCATCTCTTTCCACTAGCTCCCTGAGCCAATGTTAGACCACCTTGGGTTGTTGGTGGTAGTCCCTAGAACCTGAGCCCACCTCCAACTACCCATCTAGCTCCACATCAATATCTGCTAACTGGTGGACCACCATGTACCAACCCTGGCCTCTATGTTGGAAATCCCTCAACTATATACTAATTATTAGTACGATGGGTCAGACAATCTCTAGTCACAAGTCCTGACCGCTGCATGAGTAATATATCATATCCATTTACTGACTCTCTCTACCTTGGGATCCTTGCACCGCTGACCCATTTACATGGGTCATACCCTAATCTATCTGATCCACTATGATCCCTGCATCAACTAGGTAATAACTCTTACCAAATATTCAGCTACATGACGCCCAATGGTAGCTCCTACTGCCAGTGCCTTCTCCTCTAGAATGCTCTGTACTAGCAGAGCTCGGTCTAGTACCCAAACTTTTTCAGAATGATAAAGGATATAATTGATGCCCTGGTCTCATAATTTAGTCCCTGATTAAATGCCTCATCCCTAATGAACAAGTTCCATACCATATTTGTGGTGTAACAAGAATGATCTATAAATATCACCGAGTACTCTACTATTTTCTGGATGCCTTGCTATAGACACAATATCTCTTGTATATGAACAAAGCATAATATAATTGTAATGAAATCCTCCCTGAAGAGACATTAGATGTCTCACCAATTGAGGTTTGTCTCCTAATGTGTCTGGACCACTAAGCTCCACTATCTCCCTTTTGGGCCATGTAAAAGACCCACAACTTAGACTGCCATCTAGAAGAGACGCATCTGCACTAGGTGAAAGACACACGTTATCACCTACAGCCAGTCCTCTGCTTCCTGGGGTATTGGATCAAACATGAAACTTGGTGGTTTCTACCTATGGAACCCGTGAAATGCACTCAGCCTACAAGCATCCAGAACTAGTATTTCTAGTAGTAAATATTCCTCTTCTGGTGGTGGTATCACTGGTACACCACCCGGGGGTGCAATCTCTGGTACTGGTCCCTATTCTAATACATTATTGCTAGGAAAATCATCTTCGTGATCACACATCAGAATATTGGTTGGCTGTCTATATGAAGGTAGCCTGAAATTGATCAAGACTAAGCATAGTTAGTAGAGTATACCCAGTGGGCTAACACTAACTCAAATTGGACATGAGAACACACTAAAAATCTTATATGATTCATGTAACATTTATTCCCTACAACTAGTGTTTTCTTGTACCGATTCAAAAAGTATAATTAAGAGTCATGGTGTATGGATACCTTGGATACCAAACCAACATTGGAGTCCATGGTTTGAAATCAGATCATGAAACACTTAACACTATTTCCCCAAATAAAACTCATAGACTCTTGGTTCTTTAGGTATAACTGACCTTCTATGATACCACTATGTCAAGACCCATCTCCCAGGTCCCATGCCATGACAACACCAAGCCCTCCTCCAATAGGCCAGGTACTTGAAAGTAGCATCGAGTGGGTGTATCCCAAAAAGGATGGAATTTTCTTAAGCACATGTACACATGCACATGTCTCCAAGAAAAAGTGATGAACTTAAAACACTAGGTAAACATGCATGCATTCATCTAAGATACCAACCAGAGAGTGACAGTTCAAAAATGGAATGTAAACAGGACTAGAATACAAGTCCAACCAAAACAAAAATTACAAGCTCTTGAAATTCATCTGCATAAAATCCTACCTAAACGGTAGTTATAGAAATAGCTATTTGAAGCAGCATAAGCACACCTCATCTATAGGTCATCTCTCTAAGCACCCCTGGCCCCGTTCCACTAAGGACTCTGTTAATGTGTCAGTCATCTACAAAAGACATGACTCATACAGGTATAACCTGTGTAGGGGTGATTAAAACCATACTCAGTATGCACCTCGAAACAATAAGGTAAAATACGAGAAGTACACCATAAAGAAACCACATGAGGTAAAACCAATAGGGTTAGTTTAGACTAGTATAATTATAAAGCACGAAGAGTAGGATTTCATGTTTTAGTTCATAGATCTCTCAATCTCTATAAAACTAGAATAATTGGAAGAACATGGAGTACTGATGGTGCATAGGGAGTTTATGGGGAATGTAACATCGATAACATACAGAGCATCGATGGTGCATGACGTGTCGATGGTGCACATAGATTCTAGGGTTCTTAGAGTGGTGATGGTGCCCGGGGAGTTAATTGCACATAAAGAATCGACGGAGCACAAAGAATTTATGAAATAAAGATCATCGATGCCGCACATAGAATCAATGATGAATGGAGTGTAGATGGGTCATGCAGCCCCCAAGTCACATAGTAACCAAGACCACGGATTCCAGCCATCCTCATGATTCCACCCATAGTATTCTTGTTCTGAGAGAACCTACTTCTCAAGCCATTAGTTCGTTAAAAAACAACCAAAAAAACTAACTTAGAGATTATCAAAAGGATTGTCTCATCAAGAGGGTCCCAAATCCACAAACGTCTTGTAAAACAGATGCACGGTTGGAATGATCTGGCCAATTTAGTAAAAAGGGTTTGGTCAAGCTAGGGTTTGACACAACCCCATCCGACCAACTTGACTGAACCTAGTTCGGCTAACCTGGCCCGAACCAGCATGAATAGATGGGCATAGACTATTGTTCAGCTTGTCTGTGACTCTCTAGGATACCATAGTGTCCTAATTCTCTATCATGGCCCACGTCATGTGAACCAGCCTTACTCCAGCAGATGCGGCCCGCCCTGGTCATGCCCCTCTGATTGACGTGCTTTCTTGACCGCGTGGCCAACCGACTCCCTCAGTCAGTGCAGTTCTGGCCCAAGTTTCATGTGGTCAGACTAGATTCCACAACTCGTACTATTGGCTAGCTACGACTGTGGGATCCCACTGACATGACCTCTGAGCCATAGTCATCGTGGCCTCCTTCCACTTCCTCTAGTCGCCGCATGCGGCCTCTTCCACCATGATCCCTCCTCTGATGTGGTCCCACCTTTACCGCATCCACCTACTTGCCCTAACCACCCTTATGGTAGCCCGACCAGCCATACTGGGACATGATTCCTCTATCGTCGGTCTCCCCCACTGATGAACTTTCCCTTACACGCTCCTCCTATACTGGTTAGAGCCACCGACTTGCTATGACATGGGATCATATATTTGTCTCAAATTGTAATTTGTGCTAAACATTGGGGAAAATAGGGAAATCAAATGAACACCAAAATTAATGGATCATGTCCTTTTTCTTTTCTTCATTGATCTGTTTATATTATATATTTTAACAAAGACTAATTAAACAATAAACACCAAGATCTATCATCCCTTAAATCCCTACAAAGTTATCCATCCCACAGAAATAATGGAATTTTATAGCAAAATGTTCGTGGATTAGTCCACGTTCTTCACTAAATCTATGAAGTGAAAATAAATACCAAATAGATAGACACACTACCTCGAGGTTGGATCAGTCCTTGATTAATAAAGGGGTTCCGTTTCACCTTCTGTCAATGATCTGATGTCATTCATCATCAGGAGGGATCTTTCTTCTCCTTATCATCGAAGGATTCTAGTTTTATGGTGATAACCATCAATTCCTATAACATGGATTATTAATAATGGAAACCACTTCTTCCTCAACACATAATGTTTAATAAAATATTTCTATTAGATATTTTTATGATATCTACAATGAAAATCTATTTATCACCCTCGACCCACGAAAATCAATGTTATGCCCCGCCTAAGCTAAATTTGTTGTTATGGACACAATGATTCCCTTGGATTTCTGATACGGGAACCCTTGTAGGTGTTATTTTCCTTTATAGAATAAACCTCCCATGAAATTTATTAAAAAAATTAATACTTTTCAACAAATCGTTCTGAGCATTCCAGAACTTAGATTCTCATGTCGTCTCACCGTCTGGTCTGATAATTTTTTCAATTATTTTCTAAAACTAAATTTAGGAAAATCCAAATCATTACAGATAATATCATGAAATGTTTTTAATAATATAAAAAATGATTTCATAAACATAAGTATTAGGTTACCTAGAATACCACTATATTAAAGTGGAAAATGTCTAATAGTTTATTAGATTTAGTCCCCAATACCGTACATATCATCTCATGAGAAATAATAATTTTCCCAATGCACTAAAGTATCAAATAATTAGAGTAAAAACCATCACATAAATGACAATTTCATATATGTGTGCCACATGAGGAAAATTAACCACACGTAAATGAAAAGCACGATCAACCCCATGAGAAAGAAATGAGATTCAAAATTCTGATTCAAGGAATAATAAGAGGATAAATCATAAATATTACCAAGAGTAGAATGAATTAAATTTTGATATTCATAATTTAATATTCAACACAACTATTAATCATTTAGTTACCTTAAATATATTTATGAGAATTATCTATGGGAATAAAGAATAAAAATTCACAACTTGGGTGAAGGATTACGGAATAAGTAAAGCTTATTTTAATGTAAAAACGATATTATTATTTTCCATAAGACTATTAGTGAACAAATAGAATTATCTATAAAATAATTATGGAGTCAATAAGCTCATAATGGTTTATGATTTTTTTGGGGTAATTTTAAACATGATACATTAAATAGGAAAGTTGTCGTAAAGTGTGTTTACTTAACCCTTATAATTTCAAATGGAACTAAAAAATTTATAAAACTATTTAATATATATTTTACTAGTTACATATGTGAAGGATATATACATAAATAAAAATAAGAGGTAAATGAGTATAATATAGTGTAGGATGGGTGTAAAAAAGTGAACTTCTAACCATCAATTTATGGAGGATGTACTGTAGATACACAACATCGGGTCCAAGATTCATTCTTGGAATTTTCTTAAATTTCTAGATAATTAGATTTATTAAAATTATTTATATTAACCAAATTGAACAAAATTTAAAATTCCATGTCCATTTTACTATCAGATTTTATTTATTTATAATATAGTTTGCTTGCCAATATCGGCTACATGAGGTAGTTTAGTCGTGTTTTTAGTAACTCCTTGTGTATATTTACCATATAATAAAGAGTTTTAAAATAGTTTTATAATATATATAATATTATTATTATTATTTATAAAGATTATATATTGAAAATATATTTATATCCATCCATTATGGGTGGTGATGAAAAAATAAAATCATTTCTTGTGGAAGTGGTGGTCCGCACGTACACATGATTAATGTATCAATTTATAAATTAATGACAGGTAATGGAGGTAAATTAAAATAAATTTTTTTATAATCATAGTTATATTCTAAATATCATATTTATTCATGCATAAAACACTTTTTATCAGCTACGAATTGTGGTGATGAATAATGGATGATGTCACTTTGTGGATGCGGTAAATGAAACAATACACTAATTTCTTTTCATTTTTCATAGAAGATATAGAGAAATAAATATCCTTTATTACAAAAATATAATAAAATATAATTATAGTGATGATAATTATATAATTTTATTGTAATTCATTTCATTAATTTGTAGTAGGTTGATTAATAGGAAAGGATTACAAAGAATGTAACACTTACATTAGAAACATGATCTTCTTCTTATAGATTTCATTATAAGTCAAGATATTAAGATAACATATAGAGACCATAGTCTTACGAAAGAAAAAAATAAAATATAATAGAATAATTTTGTACTTAGTTTAAGGGAAAATTATAATGGCATGTGTAACCACAAATGGGTGGAAGAGGTATTGTGTTTTGAGTGAAGAAAAGGAAACTTTTACGAGTAACCTATAAAAATCCATGATATCTATACATTATTAATTGTCCAATGAATCCAAAATATAATAATAATGGAATTTAGAGATTTACTGGGTTGTGATATCCTCATACAAGATCTTTCACATATTTTATAAACATGTTTCACCACTTTTATTATAGGTTGTTACATTTTGACATTTTTATTATTACCTCAGTTATATGTTTTTTTAACTATGTAGTTTATATTATATTTAATCATATAAGGTAACACATATTAAAAAATTTATTTATGTAGAAAAAATTGAATCTACATTGAATCTAATTAATGTTATTACAATAATAAAATCATATTTTAATTAAAAATATATAAAATATAAATAATTGTTTTTATTGATATGTCATTTTTAACAATTATGCATTATAAAACGTATTTATTATCCATTAACCATTGAATGACACTTAATATAAGTATGTATAGGATTATATATAATTTTAGATTCATATTTTTTATAATATTTATTTTTTTAATTAAGTAAATTTTTTAAGATATTAATAAAAAAAAATATTTTTTTTAAAAATGTATTTATATTATCATGGTTACTAACTTTTATCTTATAAATATAATATTTATGGATTCAAATAAAAATAAGAATGTAAAATAATATGGACACTATGATCTCAAATAGGAAATTAATTGTTTTAAATTTAATTTCTAAAAGTGATAATGTCTAATTTTTAATATCACTCTATAAAACTGTTTCTAGTGTGAAATGTTACTTGAGTTAAAAAAATGTTAAATATGTGTTTCATGAATTCCAAATACATTTTTTTTGGAAAATAATATATATTTAATTTTTAAATATATTTTATCTATATAATAAGGTTTTATTAATATTTTAATTGATTCTTGTACTAAAATTGGAATAATTTTTAACAAAATCATTATTTTTATTATTCACTAATAAATCAATTATTTTATAAAAATCTAAAAAATTCAAAATAGAATACTATTGATATAATAAATTAAAAAAATTATTAATTTATAAGATTATAATTATAAAATTTATATATTTATCTCTTTATAAAAAATATATATATTATAAATAAAACTACTTTTATTGGAAAATAGTGTTTTTAAACATTATCTGTTATTAATATTTTTTTATACATATTTCTAATTTATGCCATAGTAATATATTAGTTCACATATAATAATATGTTAATGTTTAAATTTATTTTTTTAGGAAAAATATAAATAAAAATCAAATGGTTATTTGAAAATAAATATCACTTTTACACTAAATAAGTTATAACAAACATCATGAAATAAATTTTTATATTATAAAAAATAAAATTTTTCTACTCCATTGATAAATAAATATTTATTTTTGTTTTATATATACGATATATAATATTTAAATAATAATAATAACAATTATTCATAAAGTGTTAATATATGTATTTATAATATTTTAATATCATATTTGTATTTCATAGTATGTAATATTATTTTAAATTTACAACTAACCAATACATGATACTATATTATATATTTGATATACAACTAAAAAATATATTTTCAATTACCATTTTTATAGTGACCATATTTTCTGTGACTATATTTCATTCCTCAATATAATCATACTAAATTTATTCAATTCACACTAGAAATTTCAATATTATTAATTTTAGATCTGAAAACATACATTCTCATTTCAGGATATACTTTCTCCATGTAACTTATGTTGTAATAATGTTTATTCATTAATGATCCAGTGGTATATGGGCGTTTCTAGTTAAAAATATTATATTCCATTCTATATATTATCCCCATTTTAATATTTTTAGTATTAATATATGTAGTCAATTATGAATTTTGTTAATAATTTGAATGTGACACATGGTTTCATCTGAATTCTTTATAATATTCTTTTATAATTGTTCAATTTTCATTATATTTCATAATTTAATGTGTGTCCCAAAATATAATCATGTATTAATTATTTTTAAATAATTTAAATATAATATATAAAAAAATAATGGATCCTAAATTATGGGGTGTTACAGATGGATTCACCTTCCATCTTCTAAAACACTATATGTTCCCCTCTCAATATTGAGTAAATAGTTTTGGGATCATACTTATTTAAATAAAATTATTAAAATATTCCCATTTTATCGTTTCAATATCATCATATTTCCTCTTATTATTAGTATTATTCATCCACTTGATCATCCTTAACTTCAAATTGATTGATATACTAAAACAATTTCTTGCATCGAGCACCAGAAAACATAAAATATCTATTTATTTACTATTTTCTATTGCACATAAAATTATGTATCAATCGACCCACTAAGGTAGGATTTTCCTTATAAATTAATCAATGGTTTTTTACTCCTTACATTGGTTGTTTAGATTATCCATGTGATTCATAGATCGATTGTGTTGTGTAATCCAAAAAATAATATTTCTCATTCTAGATTCAATTCCATTCTACTAATCATGATGAAAATCATATCATTTTCTTTCACATTCATTGTTAACATGATTCATCCTAGGTAGATCCATTAAATAAAACCGAAAAATGATTTTTTGATCATCAATCACTATTAATCAAAGTGTGTAACAATACGATCATAAAAATAATTCTAAATATATCATAAATTTTGACTCATCCTTATCAAACTATGAGACATTATGTTATTTTTATATCTATTTTAGTTAATCATAGGTTTTATTAGGTTTTATACTTATATTACTCAAAACCAAAACTCAAAAAATAAAAAAAAAACCATACTAGGATTCCAACCTAGGTAAACAAAGAATCATATTCAAAAATATTACAACTTTTTAGATGAATATTAAATAAATCATAAAACAATACACATCTTTGAACCAAAAATGATTCATGTTTGGTGAATAGATGCATAATAAACATATTTTTTAATGTTAATTAATATCTCTAAGAAATACCTTTCCACATGGTACCATTCTTAGAAATAATATACTAAAACATTTTACATAACCTTTAAAAATGAAACATAAGGATGGGTGAGCTAGGATTGAAGGTATGGGTAAATAGGGGATATATAATTCTACGATCTTAGGTGAATATAAGATAATTATAAGGGTATGATAATATAATCCTGGAATATAAGAGTCATATGAATAATAATAAATATTAAATCAAAATTCATTTCATAAATCATTGATAAAATGTATGGCATGAGTCATTGTTTTGTATAATCATAAATAACCATTTATAAGTAATGATAGAACATAATAAGAATAAGGAAAATGTTTTTTTAACTAAGAAAAGAAAAGAATATCATTTTTTTAGTCATGTATCCCTACTAGTTCCATATTAGTGTATGTAGTACTACAATGGATTAGCTTTATTATGCATTCCAATCACATTCGTATTCAAGTCCCACTGCTCAAAATTTCATATTGGGAATAGTCCCTTATTAGACTGGGTTGAATCCACATTCTAGTTAATATTATCTCACGGGAAATAAATATTTACACATTTCAATGAATGGATATATAATTCATACACCAACTCTCACATAATGAAAACCATCCTTATGCTTTTCATAAGATCCTAAAATCATTCATCATATTTTCATACCATATTTAACCAATGAAAAATAAATTGGTTTAATGAAATAATCCACAAAACGTAAAAATCATATGACATCCACAGAAATAAATTTTTTGGTATAATAATATCTCAACTCTAATGAATCATTATAATCCATAAATGATATTTACATATGTGAAAATTACTTTTATTAAAGATGTATAAATATGACTTGAATAACATGAGGAAACATAATTTTATTTTAGTAATATTTTTTAAATTAAAATATTATTGAAAAATGTAAATATATTTCTAATTGAAAAATATTAAAATTGTAATGAAATTATTTGATTGAATAATGGTCATGATGGTGGGCGAATTCCATAGAGCTGTAATTCCTAAAAACATTTCCATTCACACTTATGTAAAAATTAAAAACTGAGTCATACAATGAAAATTGAAGGGATTTGTTTTATTAATTTAATAATAATGTTAGGTGTAGTGAAAATTATCATCTAAAAACATTTATTTATTTATGAAAACATAAATTAAATGATATAAGTAACATAAATATATATGATGAACGTCATTAACCAAAACAATGAATAATGTTGACATTTCAAAAAAAAAAAATATCACGTGTAGTACATTTCAAGGAGTGTAAGTTGAATGAAAAATATGAACACCATATGATTTAAAAAATTAGAATGGAATATATGTGTTTTTAAATAAATTTTTAATATTATTTCCCTTAATGAAATTTTAATATTGAAAATTCTAAAATAAATGTTATTTTTATAGAAACCATTACCTAAAGTTCCACACTTATTAATACACGCTAAAAAATTATGTATAATAAATTTATATTATTCATACTTCTATACCATAAGTATAATAATAATTATCACATAATATATCATTCCCAAGTAATTTATAATTACCCATTATTAAAAAACACATCATTTAAATCATCATTCTCGTTGTTACTTCTTATGTTTACCATGCATTGTTTTTGTTCAATTATTCATTTTCATGGAACACAAACATATTTTCAACATATTTAGAATATTTATCATTTCATAAATATCATATTTATCATTAAATATAATTTTATAACCATCCCTACAAGGTAATAGTAAATAATAAATTACATCACTTCATTGGTATGGTAGTCTCTATATTTGCACGGCAAAAGATTTAATATTCCAATAAATGGAATGAATAAAAGGTAAACAATCATATATCAATAAATAATCACAATAATATCATAATAAAAATTTAAAATCATTAAATATATCCATAAAATATTCCATTTATAGAATAAATAAAAAATGATTCATATGACTCAATGGTGGTGGTAGTCCACATGTTTGAATAAGTGACTTTGTCATTTTCCAATAGATGCGAGGGTAAGAAGTTAGAAACAATTTAAATCATAAAGAATAAAAATTATTACATGAAAATAATATATATCCATTAAATTCATCATTATCAACATTCTTGAGATGTGGAGATGAAAAATATAATACATGTCTTTATATAAATGGTAGTGCATACGTACGCAAGGGATATGTTTTCATTTTCCATTATATTGGAACAAGATAGAAAATTGTTTTTCCATAAAATTAAAATAATTAAAATATATTAAATATTATAACATAATTATTTTAATATGGTTATAGATTATTTTTATGATTCTTAATAAGAATAAAACATTAAGAAGATTTGTTAATACAATTACCTCTTCCTCAGGTATCATCCTTTAACTTACAACATAAACATTATTGGTTTAGTATTTGGGGATACCTGTATCTCAAGAATGAAAAAGGAAAGTTGGTAATTTATTATCTAGGATCATGGTAGTGATAAATTGATGAGTTAGTGTGTATAAATGACAAGAGGATCTTCAATTTTTATCAGTATGGAGGGAGGCATTCCTGTAAACACTTGAAATATTGACACAAAATATATATCTTAAAAATTATAGTTGAATAAATTAACATAGTTTTGATGAAAATAATGGTATTATCTAAATACAATAAATATATCCAATTTATACTTTTTTTAGTTTTATTTTAAATATTATTTCTTCGGATACCCCCGACTTAACCCATTTACCCCTCGTTGTGGTAATGGTTTTTTTACTAACTGAACTATTCATTATAGATAAAAATTATTTTTAAAATATTATAAAATATTAATTTTGATGATTAAAAAAATTTAATCTAAATAAAATGATTAAATTTCTTAATATAGAATAATTTTATTCTAATATTCATGAAAAAGTCGCGATAAAATCATTTTTAGAGAGAATGTTTTTAATAATGAAATTTTGATTTAATTATCATTTCATTCATAGTAAAATCCATTAGATGGTTTTTAATTTATATAATTTAATATATTATCTATAAAATTCATTACAAATAATTCATTAATAGTTATTAATTTAATTTATTTAGATAATTTTTATTTCATACAATAAAAATAGTTTTCTAAAAAATATCTCATTGAACATCAAATTATTTTATCTTAATTTATAACTTATTAATAATTATTTTATAAATAATTGTTCTTTTGGTCATATAAATTATCAAAATATTTCATTATTAATAATTATTCAACATTTATTTTTAATTTTGTTAAAAATACGTAATATGTATAAAATACAATTGATGAAAAATTATGTACAATATGAATTTATTCTTTTAACTAAAATTGCAGTACTTATTTCCAAATAATTAATAATTGTATTATAATTTAAAAAAACTTTATTTAAGTATTTTTTAATTTGTATAATCCTACATATACACACACATGTAATGTCTATATTATAATGGTATCTTTTAATAATACAATACATCACAGTTCATTTAATATTAGTGTTGTGTGTAATAATTTTTTTCAAACACATCAAATTTATAAGAGAAATATATATTTTAAAATTTTAGAATGTTATATAAATATACATTGTTATAGAAGATGTTTCAAATTGGGGTGTGAAAATGACATACTTATGGTAAAGTAGAAGTGGGTTTCATTTTGATCTTTTTACATAAATATATTTTCGATATGTATTGTTTACATCTATAAATTACTTGGTGAGAGAGCCACAATGAAGATGAGAAATTGAAATAAATATTTAAGTGATGATTTAATATCATTACTTATTGGCTGGGATTTAGTATTCTTATTTCACATTTTTCACAAGAGGTTTGGGGGAGGATATATTTTAATGTAATTTTTATTATCCCCCATATATATATAAACATTGTTTCATTATAGTGGGATTTAGAAACTAATCGAGATAAGACTTAATACCTCATGGAGTTTTTTGGGAGCTGCTGGAAGTCTTTGTTTCCGTATAGGATATTTTGGGTGATATTTTTATTTTTTATGTTTTTTATGAATTTACATTCATGTTGTGGGTTTTCACATTTACTTATTTTATTGAAATGATTGGAGGTATTATCTTATCACTCATATGAAATTTTTATTGATAAAAATTACTACTATTATATAGACCATATAACATTGGTTCTAGTTTTAAATTTATAGAAGATCAGATGAGATCATCGGTTTATATTATCTCCCTCTCTTCAAGATCATCCCAGGTGGGGATCCTGTAGTAGGAGGCATCATGACCAGGGAAATCCTATCACACCAAAGATCTAAAAATATATTGTTTACTATATGTGTGGTTTTTATTTTCATTTTGAGAATATTAGTTGTCACATAAAAAATTTCATTATTTTCATTTCAATTATCTCTAGTATTTTTTAAATATTGTTTGATTTTGGGACTATAAAATTTCAATCAATTATATTTCAATGAAGGTTTCAATATTTAATGAGGTAATTTTTAGGTAATTATAGTTATTTAATTATTTTATATAGTCAAATATTTTATCAATATTTTGATTTTTTATATGATTTTACTATAACATTAATTGATATATAGATTGATATAATTATGGGGTACTAATTTTCCATACATTTAGTACATTACAAAAATAATAAAAATGAAGCGAGGAGTTCCTCACAATCAAAAAAATGATTATATGTGGTAAAAAAGATGGATAACTAAGTAAAATAGAAACAAAAGAGGATAAAATTCCTTTTTTACGTGTTGTATCATGTGATGAGTTACACTTTGACCATCCATTTATTAATTATTACATGTAGAACCAATCTAATTTTTCATTTTGGGTATAGATTTTTTTGTCAAAATAGGTAATTGAATTTTTCTCTTCTTCACATTCAATTTTAATGTCACATCATGTTTTTATTAATTAAAAAAACAGTAGTTTTATTTTAGATATTTGTAAAAAACTATTTTCTACTTGATTTTTATCAGTTATTATCGTTTAATTATTTCAATAATTGATCTAACTGATTTTTATTTTCTCTTTTTGTTCCATATTATGTATGATGATAAAGGATTAATTTGATGTGAGATGGATTTAGATTTTTCTAATCACTAGTATAATATTTCACCATCATATATGAATCTATTATTCCATGATTTATGAATAAGATTATAAAATTTTGTTTTAGTAATATTATTTAATTGTAATTCAATCTATAAGTATGATAATATATACTTTTCTACTAGTCTATACAATTTACTTAAATATACCCTTGATTTACTATGGAGAATAACAGAAAAATATTGATTAGAATATATTGATTTTTTAATTAATAATTTAATTTTTTTTACTATAAGAGAAACCATGAATATATAGTTAACTAAATAATTTTTTAATACTAAAATTATAAAATTTATATATGAACAATATTTTAATTATTTTTTATTCTTAATTTTCCAAATATTAAAAAAAATATTCTTTAATACTATATTACATACTTGATACAATTTCTAATGTTTTATGACTATTAGATGGTTCAAAATGGACTATCTTAAGTAATTAATTTTTTCATCATCGAAATTATGAAATTTTAGTTTCAATCTCTCATTTGTTATTGAATATCATTATAGAATTATATATTCCATATAATCATATATATATATATGTGTGTGTGTGAAATTTTACTATTTATAATTTAGTTGTTAACTATTTTGAATCATTTGAGTAGATATACATTCTATAGCATTAATCATTCATTATATTTACAAATATCATTTTTTTTAAAAAACATATTTTTATTGAAATTGATTGTTTTTTATTTTATTTAATTAATATAAAAAAATAAAATGACTATTATTTTAAACAGTTTTGGAATAATGAACCTGATTTTAGAATTTGGTGATTATTAAGAATATGGTTAATGTTTAACAGTGGATGATTAGAAGAATATTTCTCCACTCAGCGTGGTGATAAGTTTTTTTATTGATTTCATTAAACTCTCATTGATATTATTTTTATGTTAATTGGTTGTATTAATTTACTAAATTATAGATAAATGGATACATTGGTTGAATTTAGGATTTAATGGTCTATTCCTATAATAAATGAAAATTTTATTCTAGTCTCCCTTAATGATATTAGTCATATTCCTAGTTTAGTTTTGGTTATTTTGGGGGAACAAAATTTATTGTTTATATAATATTTTATGGAAAATTACAGAAATTATATTCAATTTATTTTTATTTTTTGGATTAACATTACATTATCCATGAGGTTTTTTGGTTTTATACATTTTATTTTAATTATATTATAGAATTATTCTAAGGGGTGATTTTTCTAACTCATCCTCTTTGCTAATTTCATGAGATTCATTATTTTTAGTTCTTTAATATGATACACATCTCATATAAGTTTTAATAGATTTATACATTTTATTATTCCTTAAATTCAATACATGGAGTATTTCATTATATTATGTTCTTGGAAATACTCAAACACATGATGATGTTGAGAAACATCACTTTAATAATTAAAAAACAACCTCTATACCTTTTTAGGGATTTTTTTTGTATACATCATCTTTGATAAGAGAATATAGTTTTCTATCATTACCTATAATGAATCTGTTTTCGAGTCTACTATTACTATGTTTATATTATCGTTTATATATTATATGTTCTATGATTTCAATTATTAATTAATCAATTCTTTTGTTTAAGATTTTTTAATAAAAATATACCACTATAAATTTCAATGTTTCATGTAGGTTATTTTATTAAATATATATTGAATGTGCATATATGTTATTAAATTATCTTTCGGTCTACATCTTTTTTATTGATACCTACAAGGAGGTAATTATTTTATGTCATGTATTTTGGGAATGTCATAAGATCCCCATTTTTCCTGGTTAGATATTGGGATGATTATTAGGGATTTGTTATTGGAGTTTTGATCTTTCTTTTCCTAATTTCAATTGAGTGTAGTTTTAAAATTTGTATTATTGATGTATCCTATTATATATTTCATATTATGGTCATTGTAATGAGAATACATAGTGTAATGTTCTTTTGGAAAGGTTCATCCCCACATATAGAAATCTATTGGTGATTTAATAGATCGATGATGTGTCTTGAGAGAAAGGGAATATGGTAATTTTATAGGTATATAGTGTTATAAGAATGATTTTATATTTTTTTAGTAATTATAATCTAGTTTATCTTCAACAAAATCCATTTCTGGAAATTACCAAACATTATAATTTAGTTCTATATTATATAACTAATGAATAAGGTGTCTTTGTTTTCCAGTATTCCTCTATAGATTTCTGCAGCAAAACTATAAGAATTATATGCCACCTTATATTCCAAAGACTACTGAAATTTAATGATATCATAAGTAATACTATTATGAGGATGGGGTTATTCCCTTAACATGAATCAATAATAATTCCATGATATATCAATAATATACTATGTCCTATCCATGTTATATATTTACCACCATATAAATAATTAAGATTAGTGAACATAGTGGTTATCCCTGAGTATAGTATTCAAAATGTACTAATCAATCCACATGTAAATTCTTACAAACAAATAGTATTTTCTGTAAACAATCAATGAAAATAAATAACTAAACAATAAATTACTAGATTTTATATAAATATGAAACATAATATATATGAAAAATGGATCAAATATTCTTGTAGCATAATGATTCCTCTTTTTAAAGAACATATCTAACTATAAACCTTCACTACTATCCAAATTAAATACCTTCAAAAAAATTTATAAAATTTTCTCCCATGTATTAAAAATCCATAACAGTACATGGATATATAATAATCCCTAGAATTTTCTTTTACTCCCCTAAGTGAATATAATAAATGTTTATAGTAAATTAATTTATATAGGTGACAAAGAACTCCCATTGAAAATGAATGATTACACAGTAATTTAAACATATTGAACATTATTTTATTATAATTAATTTCCAATAAAATAAAAAATCTTTAATCTCACATACCAGAAAGAAACCACACAATCATCCCAAAAAATAACCATATTCAAATTCATGAAATGGAATAACAACTAAATTATCTATATCATATTTATAATATTTAAATAAAAATGAATGACCATTCCAGGGTCCTATGATGAAAATATTTTTATATAATAGTCTTAGGAAAAATATTTAAATAGGGAAATAATGTGTTAAAAAGCACCAAGAAAAAAATTCATCATATAGTATACTATGGCTATACTAAGTTAATATTTATCTTCATCGATATAAATATCATGATATAATAATAGAATAACCATTGGTATTGAAAAATAATTAATTAATGAGATATTTCTCCCCACCCCTTGAAAGTAAAAAATTACATGGATATTCCATTTATTGGTCCTATAAAGAGAAAAAAACTCATATAATCACTATGATGAAAGATTATATTCCACTAACATTAAAATACCCTTCATTATAGGTAGATCATTACCTATATCCAATATATGATAGTCAAATCTAGTTATATCCTCATCTAAGTGGTGTTACAATACAATAGTCTCCATTGTAACAACATGAATCCTGAAATAAAATTAAATTGAATTGGTTTAAATAGGAACTTAAAAAAAGATATCATGGTATATAATCATAATAATCTAGCCCATATATATGAAAGAAATATATGTTTTTCAATCCATAAAAGGTTTAATGGTATAAATTTGAAAAATATATTGAATTAAAAAATATAAATATTGAAAAAGAATACATGGAGAAACCCACTTATAAAATACCTTAATAACACCAAAAAATATTTAACACATTTTCAATGAAAATGATGATTTGTATGGTCTACAAAACCCATCATTTAATATAATTTACATATGAGTGAAGTAAAATAAGTTATAAAAAACATAGATAAAGTAAAAAATTTATGTAAAAATAGAAGGTAACAAGTTTTATTATTTTCTAGTTAAGTAGAAAACCATTCAACATGTTTTGACTCACACTTTTTAAAAATACCGACTAGTTTATATAATTTTTTTTTGACTATCCATGTTCTAATAGAAATTTTTTTAAAAACAAGATGTTTCCCTAAATAAAAAAATTCCCACAGGTCACTAGATAAGGTTGATGAAAATAAAAAATTTATAAACCCTATCGAAAACCTCAAAATTAGTAAATAGGGGTCGATACATAGGGAAGGAATTCCTGAAATTGTGTGTGACAAAGTTGAAAAACATAACTCTAAAAATTGTAATGAGTATATGTAGTATGGTGTTTATGATTTGAGAAATAAAAGAAATCAAATTATTCACAATTAGAAATAACAGAAAGAGTGAAAAATAATAGAGCATAAATAAACTATACAGAAGTGAAGTAGTTGAATGTGATTGTTTGGATTTTATTTTAATTTATTTCATTAGAATTATTTTTCTTTCTTCATCATTGAAAAATTATTTCTAGATCAGGTCAAAAATAGATGAAATATTCACTCAAATGGAAAACTAGTGGGTGAATATATCCTAAATCCTACCAACTATAGTGTCTAGTGTTATACGCAATGATGGTACTAGTTTTACATGATGTTTGACTTCTTAGTGAATCTTGATATGCTATATTAAATTATTCATCTAGTTCTCAGATATAATCTCATATGATTAACTAGAAAAAAATATGTTTCCAGGAATAGTTTAAAATTTATTTTCTTTGTTTTAAAAATTTTCATATATATGAAAAATGTAAATGAATCTATATTCTAAAAATAAATTTTATATGGATAAAATTATATTAATAACAAGAAAACTATAATTCCCCTGATATAGTTTTAGAGAATATTTTTTCTAGGTTTATTGAAATATTTCAATAAATCAAATAAATACATTCTAGTAGAGGAATAGAAATAAACATGGTGAGTAAAAAGTCCTCATTATGTGATTCCACACCTCAGAAGCATAAATGTTGGGGTTTCCTTCTCCTTAAATGGTTTTCCAATTAATTCTTATATACAAATTTTTTTATCTTCCATCGTTCCATCTTTCACTATTCCTATCCTCTTTTTTAGATTATAATTTACTATATAAAAAAGTGCATGAATAAAAAATAAAATCCTTGTAAATCATCATAGAACAAAAAATTCTCCATTTACGTCATTTCAAAGCTTCAATCATGAAGATCTAGCCTAATGGTAACACTAGTCTATATCCCATAATCAACAGTGTTTATCCTATAAATTTCTTTCCAGAAGCGACCGTGATATCATTAATAGATGATCTCCATTGGTATTTTTGAGTGAGAACAATCTAATCATACATATTATCCAATGATTATTTTCTCCATTGTAATTTCATGATTCAGGAAGACATTGAGAAAAAGAAAAAAAATAGAATTCGAGAAAATTTTTATGATCATGAAATTTCCCATAATCATTTGTTTCTGTGTTTTAGGGAAATTATGAAATTGATTGTTTTTATATTGTTTTACATTATCAAATACTTTAAAATTTCTCAGATCATTGTTCCCCATATACCCTAATTCATTTTACACAACTCTTCAGTGTGTCCCATATTTTTTCTATGAGCCATGGAAATGTAGAATTTTTTTGACTCTGTGTAAATTTGGTTACATAGGGATTCAGTTGTGTGCTGATTTATCTCCATTAAATTATTCTTTAAACCATTATGAAACACCCACAACTCTACATTGGTATATATTAAATTTCTATCTTCATTCACATATCAACATCATAAATGGCAGTATGGAATCCATTGTAACTAGTTGAACCATTCCCATTTTCCACAGAAATAAAAAATTAGATTCAATCACTTCTTATATGAATTATTTAATCACAACAACTATTTGGGTTCGACTATAATTTTTTTTGGAAATAAAAAAGTGGTGTATCTACCTCTCATGATCAGGGATTTAGTTAAATCCTTTCTCAATAAGTTTCGTCAAATTAATAAATTCAACCAAATTGAATCAATTTTCCACAACATGGATTATTAAATTATTTAAGATTGTCGTTTTGACTTTGAGTCACAACAAGGCTCAAATTCTAGTTCAATAGAATACCATCGACAACTCAAATTATAGAGTATTGATTTATTTATCATATCTGATAGGATTTTTCTTTATAAAACTTATCATGAGAATTATTATGAGCATGTAGCATATGAATTCTACCTGATCAATGGCCAAATCTATGGGATTATCATAAGTTCATTTTATTATAAAATGAAATTACATAAATATGTATAAAAATAAATATTGATAGAACACCAATTTCATACATTACCCATAACTCATAACTATTGGGGCTTCAAAAACCATTATTGGGGTCACCCTTATCAGGAAGCCTCATCATTGGTTTTTAGGGTGGATGCTAGCACATATATAGTTTTGTATAATCTTTTTCAAACCCATGTTTATCAATGATAGGTTCAATTTATTTTATCATCTAGAAGAATCACATCCCCCAATACCCATGGAATAGATTCAGTGTATCTTCAATCAATTAAATGGTGTTTCTCTCAGCTAGGTTCAACCTTAAAACAGCCAAACAGGGATTCAAGATCTCCAATATTGTGCATTTAGATCTTAAATTAATGGGTTCGAAGTTCTTTATCTGATAGATGTTTTGTGGAATCGAAAGTGGATCAATCCAATTTGGTCCACCCAATTCATCACCATGGAGCATAAAAATTATGTGATCATCTCACTGTCGACGTCTTGGATGGTATTACTTTTGTCTATGAAGAATAACATTATTAGAAATTTGATATTTCTTTATCCTGAATGAGAATCAGCTTTATCATAATTTTGGAATAATATATCACAATTTTGATATAAAAACCCATATTATATGATCATAGGGTGGTATATTTGAATAGTTTAGTGCTTGAAACTTAAAATTTTTAATGAATCATCCACTATAATTATTGTTAAATCCTAAACCCATCATCCTTAGTCTGGTGAGTTTAGTGGTGGATATATTGGTTTGTGGATATTTAGTCACAACCCCAAAATTTGTAATATTTTTTCAATATTCATCTACATTTATAAGTGATCATCCAAGATTCTCATTCAAATAATATTTTACTTTGAGTTTCTTTAATCACCATGGGCTTGTCCTTGATATGTTCATTCTCAAATCCAAAATTGATGAAAAATAGGGAAATATTGAACATCAAGAATTTTGACAGGGTTTATATGAATTTTATTAGGAATATACTTCTGCACATGTGATTTGAATTTGAGATGTGGAAAATTGAGTTGGACTTTCATTTGAAGAAATATCTTCATAGTAACACTAGCTGTTATCAATTTCTTTTCCATGAAATTAATGGGATTTCATGGTCGATCAAAATAATAATAATTTTTTCTTTATATGTGGGGGAATTTGGGTTCAATTATTCTCCATGTTTATGTTTTACCTTATAACAATTTCCTAATTTTAATAAAAACCATCACCTACACCTTTAAAATCACTTCGTTTGGACACTCCCAAAAAGGCATCGTCAGCCCAACCCGTTGCTAAATTTTTGGGCATGATAACTCCATGTCTTCAACCCTTCTATATAGTTTGTATTCAATTGATTGTGGGGTGTAAAATATTCATAAGGGGTCCTAAAATATTACATAATATTCCAAATTAAATACTAATTAATTAAAAATGATTTTATATAAGATTAATCAGGAAAAGTTTCAATTATAGAACATTATTCCAAAAAATAATAAAATTAAAAGAATTATATTATATAAAAACTAACTCTAATAATTGGGAATCATTATAAAATCATTAAAAAATATATAAAACAAAATAAATAATATTCTTAAAAATATATAGAATAAATAAAATTGAATAACATTAAATAATTTTCATGACAGAAACACCTCAAATCATCGATAATAAAATAATCAAAGAATATACACTCAATAATTCAATGAATATTGTTCCTACAATATGAGCATTCAAAGTGTTGAATAATTTAATTGTATCACACCATCAATCACTCATTATTAAAAAAAATCTATGAATTCTAATTAGAGTCTCAATGTATCAATCAATTACAAATTCTCTATAAAAATAATAATTTATAATTTAAAATTTATTTTAAAAAAATAGATATGGAAAATTTGGAACAAAATATTTCCACTTCACAACACTCCTCAAGAAACCAAATATATCCTCAGTAAACAAAAATTGTAAGAATAATTATAGTTGTTTCAACAGAAACCTTTTCACCAAGTCTTCTAACATCAATAAACATTCCATGTTAAAACAAAATAACCAATATGTGAATTAATTTTTGAAACAATCAAATTGTTTCTAAAAAAGGTCAACACCTAGATATATTGTCTTCCAACCCATTTCACAATTCATTCCATAAACTAAAATTAACTAACTACACCTCAAAAAATAAATTAATTCAAAAAATATGTGACATATAACTAAATATTATAAACCTAATGATCCATAAATCACAATGAAATACCCTATAACCAATAAATAAGATGAACCCCAAAAAACTCACATGAAAAATATATTAATTTTATATCCACAAAATAAATATAAAATTAATCAAATTCATAAATGTACTATGATTTTATAAAAATTAATCACATGAGCCAAAGGAACATAAACAAAGTAAAATCCAAAAAATTATTAGTAAATAAATATATAATTTCACAAGAAAAATTACAATATTATATTTCCCTTAAAAAATAATCCTAAATTCACCTAAAACTACAATTTTCTCCGAACAACATCTTAGGATTATAATTGAGTTAGGATTGGGTTTTCATATACTACCTATTGTTAATAATTCAATGGAACTTGATTTTTTTTTTAAAAAACTCAAATAGATTTTAAAAAAATTGAAAATTCATCTCTCTATGTAACACGCAATGTTTCTAAAAAAATCCCAATTGATTGAAAAGAACTAATTTAATCATTTCATAAAAACCAATGATTTCCTTTAAAACAAATAATATTTTATTAATATACATTATTTGTCTTCATAATTTTTAAATTATGAAACTCACATATACACTTATTCATTATAATAATTCATTAAAAACATTATCTATAATTAAGAAATAATAAAATAAGATAAATTATTACACTACCTCATAAAGTGGAAAATTTGTGTTCGAAAAATGTGGTCTCCATTAAAAAGAATTTATCAAAAATTAAATAATTTATTGATGGATTTGAAAAAATAAAATGTTAATAATATTTTATTTAATCATAAAAAAATTTATGATATAGTAACTACTAATTGGGGTATGTTAAAACATTAATTAAATTTATATATTATTGAAAATTATGAAATTAATTTTAATCATTGATGATATATAAGAAACCTATCTTAAGCATTTTCTCAAACCAAAAATGATATCTATAAAGTGATACTCTCATATCTAGATGAATCACCTTGGAAAAACATAACTAACCTACTCAATATATATGAAAAATATATTAAAAATACTATCTTTTTATTGTTTCAAAAAATTCAGTGTACAACAAAGAATGTGGAAAACCATCATCATACAACACAAAAATCATTAGTTAATTCATGAATCCTTAAATTTTTTAAATTTTTTAATAAATTTAATGATAAATTACATTTTAAAAAATTGTTCGGATGATATAAGAAAATATATTTATCTTAATGGATTGACTGAATGGATATAATATTTGACCTATTTTGGTAATTCTTTTAACAGGATATATGGGTGAAAAAATGTAAGTCCATACATTAACAATCATATCCTAACAGAAGTATAAATCTCCATCATATAAGTCTATATTAGAATATTTATAAAAAAACTTATACCTTTAGTTCCTAAAAGGATCCATTTTTTTATGATTTAACCTATAAACTTATTTAAACCCACTTTATTTTATAATCTAGAAATAATTATACCAAGATGAGTTTATTTCATATTACTAATGAGATAATTAATTTTGTTATAGATTCCTAAAAAATGAGATGCAAATTCTTTCCCATGACTTTGGTTCTAAATTGTTATATATTTAGTAAAACAATTACTATTTAAATCATTTCAACTATTAGGGTTATCCCGTATTATCCTTCACATTATCATGAAGATCACCTATTAGAATTCCCCAATCAAAACAATCTAGAAATAATAAACCCAAAATCACTAAGAGAGGGTTCTAGACTATCAAATGGAGACTTGTTACTTTAATTTAAAGAAACTCAAGACATAGTCATAATCATTTTATTAGAACACTGAAAAAAAAGTATATTGATTCTGTTCCAATATTTATATTGAGAATCTTTTTAATTATTATAGAATTTGGAGGACCCCCACGATCTATTTTCTTTGTTTTCTACTTGTTTCAAAAAACGTTATCCACCATTATAATATGGGAAATAAGATCTCACTACTTATAAATGACAAAATAAATAAAATATTAACGAAATTAAAGATAGTATGACCATATGGAATTCCCAATATAGTCCCATAATAATATATATAAAATGAATACATGAGATTTATTATTTTTGAAAATAATACTGATACTACTGTATTAGTATGTATAGAGATTATATAGAACTACTCATTTTCTTACATTTATTTTCTGAATTATCCTCTAGTATATTAACCACTATAAAAATATTTGGAAAAAATTAATTTTCCAAGCTCCAATGAATAGTCCCCACATGGTTCTATGAGTCTATAATAGAGTGAGATTAACATTTTTTGATTTCTAGGATGATATAATTGGAGCCTACATCAACCCATAACTTCCACCAGGGTTGAAATATAGTAATTTTTATTTCCTTATTAGAGCACTCTGTATTGATATCAAAAGAGGTTTTCAGCCATACTTTTTCATTGACACATCCATTTATATTATTATTAAATTCACTAACAGCAATTCCATAATATACAAGTAAATGAAATTATGTTGCATCACCATTTGTATTAATTTTTATCCTACAAGTAGTTTGATATTTCCTAAAAAATATAAATTAAAACAGGAAATATTTGGATATTTCCTTTGACCTTAAATATATCCATGATATATAGATGATATAGATAATTTATTATTGAATTATTTTTCTATGAATTGGTATCTTTGATATAGGAAATCATAATAGTAATAAACTATTAAAGATCAATGATTTTATTATTAAATTTTTAAATAGTAATATTACACCATTCTATATGATTTAATATATTTAAATCCACATTTAATAGATTTTTCAATAGAATATCTAGATAATTTATATTCCAATGTTTAATAATCTATTTCATAGATACTTATTCTATGAGAATAATTTCAAATGTATTGATTGTGAGTGACCAGGTCGATCTAGAAAAAATTATATCAAAAAAATTATATAATAAATACTATATTCATATTTATAATAATATGAAAAAATAGATTTATTGGATTATATAGTTCCTTTAAAATTCAAAAATATATGAAATTGATGGAATGTGACCATCCCCATGAGACCATACATTGATTAAGAAAACTATTACTTTTGAAACCCATCTTACCAATTAGAAATAGATTTTTATCTAATAATATAACATAATGGTATTATTTGATTCACAATAAACAATATATGGTTCGTTCATAGACAAATGTTTCTTTTAATAGGTGTAATATTTTACTCATAGGTCATATTCCTATAAAATGGTGACGTATGATCATAAAAATTTAAAATTTTTATCATTCTTTATGACATAAGTGTCTAAAATTCCATTATAAAAAATGTATAATCATTTAATTACGTATAATTTATCAAATAAATTGATAAATTTGAATGTTTATAATCAATAATTATATGGTGGTTTATAAAAATTGGGTATTATTATACAAGAGAACGGTAAAATGTTGAGTAAAGGTAAATGAAATCAAATGATTTTAATGTCCTCATGAATCTCAGCTTCAAAAAAGGATAATCATACACATTTATTTCTTGTAGATAAATTATTCTTATAGAGAATTTGATTTTAATCGAAACATCGTGAGAGGGGAAATGGTAAAATTATGATATTTCAAAATTAAAAATCCTATTTCACCCATACACTACCCATATGAATCTTTTTCTCAGGTGAAATGGAACAAGTTCAACCAAATAAAACCCTAATGATACACTCATTAATTCATCAAACACAACTGTAGAAATATAAGGAACACATAGAAAAAATATGTCCCTAGGTTTACCCAAAGAGGGTTACATCTTTGTATAAAAAATAATATAATGTTCCTATGTACTAAAATACACATAGATAATTTTTTATTGAAAAAAATTATTATGTTCTAATCACTCCATGAAAACGTTAATTATCATTACAAGGATTAAGGGATGATGTAATATATCCTAAAGGTCACTCCCTATTCAAATCCTATCATAATTAATCATAGTATGTTCTTATATTTCTATAGATATAATAGCTAGTTCATAGTATATTTAAAAATATTATTTTTCTATAGTTGTAAAATGAACTGATCTGCCTTTTAATTTTACCTTCAGAGCAGTTGGGTCATTGATCTATAATACACTAAAATCTTATTTCATGAGTTATAAATTCAATTTAATATTTACTATTATTCCTAAATCATCCAAATGAAAACATAAAATATACACTCTATATGGAAATAACACTATAAAAAATTTATAATTTGGTGTACTCCATCATCAAAAACATGATATAATCAATGGAACTATGTCTCCATATTATGCTCTATAATGGACATGATAATAAAATTTTCTCTATAAAAACTCATTAATAATAAAATATGTGTACCTCCATAAACACAATTTCTCATTAACTATCCCACATTTCCACAAGATTCAATGTCTTGTGATTATTTTACATATTCATCTTTATGATCCAAATATCCAATAAAATTCCCCCTTCCATTGAAACTACCTAATATATTTTAATTGTGTGCATTTAATGTGAATACCTTTCATTAATAACTTATAATATTATATATTTCACCAAAATTCTTGATTTTTTAGTTATTATACTCATTTTGAGTGGTCAAAATATGATATTTCAAGTTGATTTGATCCACCAATACTTAGTTCACATCTTTTTTATATAAATTTAAAGTCTCTATTTTATTTTTATTATTCCATTCTCAACCTAATATTTATACGTCCAAATATATCCTTTTTGAAATCCCACCTAAAAAAATAGAACATTCATTATGGAATAACCACCTACATGTCCATATATTTTTACTATTTAAAATAGAAAAAAACATACGTGGGGTGGTTCTTACCATAACATAATTTTTTCAAAGAGAATCACAATATGAAAGGAATTCCCACAAACTCAACATCCTTTATTATAATTAACTATAGAATCCTAAAACATAAAATTTATTTTTCTACAGTGTTGAAAATGATATAGCTTCATGTTTGAGTTAATGATATGTATAAATTATTACGCATTTAAAAATACTTATTATTAGAATCCACATTTCATTCCAAAAAACAACAATATTAAAAATACATTAGTAATAGAAAATTACCACATAAAATCCCAATTTTAGTTATAAAAAAATATCCCTCGAATCTTAAATTTAGTGTATAATAGTTTACATATTGTTTAACCAATAAATATTCTCTTAATAGTACCACCCCAGGACTCTCCTTATAAAATCCAATGCTCAAACGTTTTTATCTGAAACACATACCATTAAAATATAATAATTGTTTTCATCTTAATATTATCACACATTAACCTCTATGACCACAACAACCATCAAAACCACTAACACATTATTTTACACTTCTAATATTTATTTATCATTCAAATAGAAATTGAATCCATTGTCTTAAAAAACAACTAGATTTCAATCATTCCAAAAACAACCACACACTTCTTCATGCTCAACATTTCATAATTCACCAAGACATGGTAACTCCAAAACACTTATTTTGAGAACAAACTTTACAAATATCCATCAATAAAACATGAAATAACTCCATGAATTCTCAAAATCCTTTCAAATTCACACACACATATATATTGAATAATCATTATTATACTCAGTGATGTTAGATTCGTCATCATGATTCACGTCATGGTCTCCAAATCAATACATTACCTTCTTAAAGTCATGTATATCTCTATAAATTATGTTATATAAAATATTTTATTCCATATACATAAACCCTCTCTAGATTCACTCATGCATCATCTCACATAACAAAACCCTATATATAAAAAACCAATATCCCCCACATATGGTATCCAAGTATAAATATAAATGATAACATTTATCCCTCTAATTATCTATTTATACAAATAAATGTTGACCACCATTAGTTTTAAACATATCTAACACACATAATATGATTAGAAATATACACGAATTTGAAATTTCTTTTTAATCCAATAATAAATCCAAATCCGTGAATTTTTACGTTGTGAGAGATAACACTCCACCTTTATCAGTGAATCCATAAAATTGTATATGGATTTATAATGCATGTTCCTCTTCTACATTGATAATAAAATTCAAAGGGTCTCTTAAATAGGTTTTCTACATTCTCTTTCCCTTTCTCCAAAAAATGTATAAGGGTAAAATAATATACTCTCCCACCCCCATTCCAAACACATTTCATTCGCTGGACATAAAGAGTGTAAACACCACGTTTTTACATATGATCTAAATATCTAATTATTTATAGTTGAACAATAATTTATCTAATATACTTATTTATAAGGTTTAAACAATCCCTTTTTCATAAAATTCCCTCACATCATTCAGACTTTTTTAACTATTTTTTATGAACCATTTTCAAGGTGAAACTCATGATCATGTTATCTATTTTCTTTAAACATGGTTTGGTGTTTTTCACAACAACAATAAATCTATTTAATATTTATGTAACAACCATTTTTACTCCACAATATCTCTATATATCTAAAAAAATGTTATTAAGTAGATGAAAATAACTTTTATACCTATTTAAAAGAAATTAATATATTCTTTTAAAATGAAAAAAACTTTCACCTATAGTGGTATATTCTTATTGATTTTCAGTTAAAGAAACTACAAATTAAAAATGATTCCACAAATAATAATTTAATTATATAAAGGGAAAAATATATATTTAAATAAGTTTCTATGTTTTTAATATCAATGATTTCTCTTTCACCCATATACATGTAAAAATTTAATTAAATATGAGGATTATGTTTCTAAAAAATTCACACATATAATTAATTAATATTTGTACCTATAATTTCAATCAAAACTATACAACATTGTTATAAAAACAATTAAAATAAAAACTATTTCATCCAAAAATCATTTTGGACTAATTGATATAAAACTTTTGTGATTAACATGTGATACCATTTGATAGAATATATTTTCCTTAACATGAAACCACTTATCTTTTAATGATTAAATTAGCATTTGAGTCTTTAATGTGGACTTCCCATAAGATTCCCAACATAAGATATCAAATATAAATTGATATACATCATTTGTGTCTCTTTTTTGATAAATTTTATATCTTTAAAACAATCCCATGATATCAATGTGTTGGATGAAAAGAAAGTAAAACATGAATTATTGGAATTTCACTACTTGATTTCATTATTCATGGTCCCAAAAAAATCATAATGAATCCTAATTTAACTAAATAGACCAATAATTTTTCTTGATACTGAATCATACAATATATCATATTTGGTGCATCTTTAATTTCATATCATGACCAAAATCACTTGAATTCCATCATCGTAGAACCCGATTTCAATTTTTCTCTAATATTAATTACATTTATTATAAAATAAATGATAATGTGTACCATATACAAATTTGAAACTGGATTATTCAATATTAAAATAAAATTGTACATATATATTTTCTCAAAACAATTTTCCCTTTCAATTTCATTCATAAAATTTCAACACATTCGTCTACATTCAACTGAGAAATCCCACAAATTGAATCTCCCCTTAAAATCTTAATCACTCTATTAATAATTTATAATAATTATGCGGGTGAGGAGAGGAAAAATTCTTGGTTGTCCTCATGGGGGGTATTATGGTTGGTCTTAATTGGATAACCCTTTACATATAATTTTATTCTATGCCATTTTTTATATTTTTATTTTGGATGATACCTCTTGTAAACACATTATTTATTATATTTTAAATAGAATTATCAATATTCATGATATTGGGATCCAAATCTATTTTGATACTATTAACACTTTTACATATCTAACATAATGATGGATAATTTTTGAATCCATCATCATTCTTCCTCCTCTATAGTAATTATCTTACACAAGTGTTCACATATTACATTTTTAAGTAATTCTGGAAACAAAAACCGCATGATCCTTGCATTCCCTCTTCAATGTCCATTAGATTCACCCCATAATTATTTACCCTTAGTGAGTTTTTATCATTCTTTGAACTTCCCATTCTTCACCAATTACTGCTTACTTCATCTATTTCCATTTTTTCCATCAATGAAATATATTGTAAAAAAGACCTCATTGGCTCATTATGAACCATTCATTGTATTACATCATCACTCTCCATTATCTAGATGAATCGTTTTCTCATTGTAAAATATTATTGCCCATTTTGTACATTAATCCACCTTTACATATGAATGTGAGTTTTCTTCTTGAAATCCCCTTCCCTTTTGATTTTTTCATACCTCACTATATGAGATTGTTAATAAAAATAAATAATGCCCCTGTGAAATCCGAAATTATATAGTCATGATTAATTTAACATATTAAAGGAGGTATTATTCCTTTATTGATCAAATTGAATTATAGACTCATGTATGGGGTGTGTTCCAAATAATCCACAATAGTATAACTTCACTTTAACCTTCCATTATGGTCCTTTAATTCAATATATAATATTATTCTTATGTGTTCTCTCCAATTATAGATTTCATTTTGTGTGGAATATTCTTCTTAACACTTCTTTAGGAGGTATGTATGTCATTACATTTGAATATTCATCCTAATTAGTATGTACATTATCATTGAAACCATATAAATTATTTGTGAAACCATATTCTTAGTTCATTAAAAAATCAAATATTGATTTAATATTCTCTATATGATTCATTTTTAGGGGTCTTGAGATGGATTTAGACATATTATTAATGTAAAATTTATGAAACAGATTAAGTGAATGTTCTAGTAATATGTATCTTTTTCACATTATTTTTGAACCCATTGTTGAAATGTAATCACTAATATAAAACTCTTCTTTCATCAATATCTTATTATTGAAAACAATTTCATCTATGGAAACAAAATCCATTACAAGAATAATATCTATTTGATCTAAATTCGCATATAAGGATTGTATCACATCTTCCACACTACGCTACCATTCTCAGAGCTAATGATATAATTTCATTATAAATGGTCCAATAAATCACCACCCAAATCAATATTCATGGGGTAAACATAGTTTATAGATTTGGAAGAATATTTTATAATATTTTTTGAGTTAGTTTTATAATAGGAAATAACCATAAATACCTCATTGGTGGTGTTTATCTTTAAAGGATATACCTCATTATTGAACTCATCTTTGTTTTATTTAGGAATAGGAAAACCTTATTTTTAATTTTCACTAAAAAAATCATTAACAAAAATAAATAAATCTCTTGATGTAATTTTATCATTGTCCATGATTTTTAGGGGGTTTCAATAAAATTCAATTAATTTTTTCATGTATTCACTTTAGTAGAATAATGAGATATTTTTACATATACCTTATCACAAATCAATAATTGAAATATATTCTCTATCTTTGAATATATAATTCATCCACAATGCATATTCAGGTTAAAATATCATCACATATAATCAACAATTTCCTCAAAAATAACTAAGGAAATCCAAGAATCTCTATCTTTATTCCATAATATTTAGATCATATTAATATTTAATATTTCATCATAAAATAAATATGAATAAAAAATATAATGGTAGAATGGATTATTAATATTATAAATCATAATCTTTTGGATATGATAGAAATAACTGTAACTAGACACATCCAAATATGGGGGTAAATTAGGTGATGAGAAATTATAAATTCTCTTTCTTAGAAACCATCAATTTTAAATATCTTATTATAATGTGGTAAATTACACATTCAGTATACCAGACCCTAAATATATCTCTCATCGGATGAATAAAAAAATTTAATAAATTTAATGCACATGATATTCATGTATTTTACATCATTCTATTTCATAGAGAAACATACTAGGACGTTACACACAGTTACATGTTGGTGTTCCAAAATCAACTAAGAATACAATATTTTTGATACTAGGTTCTATCTTTATTCACTAAATTCCTAGGATAACTACCCTTACAAGGTTTAATGATAATGTAATACAACCAATGGATCACTACCAATTTATATTATTTATGAACTACATCTGATAAGGTCTTATATTATTATGCACATGATGGTCTCATTGAATTTTATAGACATATAGATAACTTTTATATCTGTATAAGGTATTGATACACCCTGAATCATTAACTCTAGCATCGATGCATCACTAATATTCAAATTAGTAAACTCCTCTTCCAAATTATGATGATGTAAAATCATGAAAAATAGTTCATATATTATCTAAAAAATTATCATATATGTTTCAATATCTAGAAGAGGATAACACCATACATTAGTTATCCTATGATATAAAATTTCTACAACAATTTATATACATTTAAATAGATATGATATTCACTTTATTAATTTTGAAAGACAAGATATGATAATCATATTCATCCACATTGATGAAAATATCACATTTATGTTCTCCCTTTTCTAGATGTTTTAATTTCAAGTCGGTTCCCCACCTATTCCCTTTTCAAAATCGGATATTCAATATTGTTCCCCCTTCTCTATAAATGGACCAAGTAGTTTTTATGATGCACTGATAAAGTGAAATGTGTCTATCAATGGCTTAGATTAATCTTCATTTTTCAATCCCCATTGATTATTATAGGTTCCCTTCTCATTTATAGAGGACAATATTTTTCATCAAAATTTCATTTGATACTTAAAGACTCACTCTACAACTCCTAGAATCAATATTTTACTCACCCTATTATTTTTTATGATTCATTCGCACCGTGATATATATGGCTCAATAAAGAAACTATTTTAGGTTCCTTCTCAATAACCAGCTCCATGATCCCTAGAAAACCCCATCCATGTCTTTTTATTTTAATAGAAATATTATTAAGAACATATATGTGATGTACAAGATCTGACTATGAAATAGTAATTGTTCATGTAAAACACCTTGTGAAACAATATTATTGGCACTTTAATTTTTCATTCAAATATATGAAATATGATATAAAAATACATTAATTTATAGAATGGAAAACATCCAACATCCCATTTCACATAACCATATGTACAAACTGCCATATCTTCCAAAACACTATTGGGCCCTTATTTTATTCTAAAAAATGTCAAAACTAAAACAAAATGAGTTATTAATGTTTTGAAACTCATTTAAAATTTAATATTTAATTGAACGAACAATGCACTCCAAAATTCAACATATAGTGTCTAAAAGGTCATTTCACCCCTCTAACTACTCAATAACATAACACATTATAACCCACCTTCCCAAATTCCATACTAAAACATTTTCCTTCTGAAATTACTTCTATTATGTTATAAAATTTTATGAAATTTCATTATCAAAAAAATAGAACCGAGATAACCATATCCTCTATTAGAATAGACACTTATTTATTTTATAGTTCCAAAATGAAATCAGTTATAACATAGATATCCTAATCGTTTCAATAAAAATCCATCCATACAATTATTATTTTAGAAATTCTAAAAGTTCTTTCATAATTATAATTTCATAATTCATCATTTCTAATACTTTCCAATGTATTAATGGCGAGATTATCATATTCCAGGCTATTTCAAGACAACTCCACATAACTGGAAGCATTCAAACTCCCTCTAAATCTGATTAAATATTTAATAAATATAACTTATCAAATTGGATTGAAATTAATAAACATGGTTAAAATCATGTTATCATATTTTCTAAACGACCTTCCAAATCCATGTATATTAATTTCCTTCATTTTTTAAAAATTATATTTTCATTGAAACTCAACCATAAACATCTTCCATCATTCATTATAATGAACAAAAATACAATATATTATAATGTTGAAAAACCATTAAAATTAAAGGTCTTCATGTATATATAGAAATATCTCTCATTATCCAACAAATAATTCTTTCCATATATTTAAATATAAATAACCAAAATTTAGACAAAATCGTAGCCCAACAAATAGTTGGGACCTTATCCACCATTAATTTTTTTCAAATTATGAGAAATCCACCATGATTATTTTTCTTGATATGATAAATAATATATATCTTTTACATTTAATCAATAATATTGTATATGGTTTTATGGTGCATATCACTCTCCCTAATTGAATATAAAATAGAATGGGTCTCCTTATCTTGTAATTAATTTTTGTCTATAATATTATCCATAAAATATATAAGGGTATTGCCTTAACTATACACCCCATTTTTCTACACAATTATTACACTAGATTTATAGAATGTTTACTCTCCCTTCTTACAAACACTCTAAGTATCATATTAATATATCAACCACTATTTATCGGATATCTTGATTAAGAATCATGTAACACTACCTTTAGAATTAAATACCTTAATAGCCTTTATAATTTTTCATAAATTTCAGTCACCTTAATACCTCAGGGCTCTAACCTATAACTATAAGCTATTTTAATGAAACAAAATTTTTTACATTGTTATTATATTTTAAACTCTATTTACCACTCATAGAAAATCCTCCATTACTCATCAATATATCTTGATAATGGATACCAAAAATTATTTTATATTGGGATTTAATTTATCCTTTAATCTTGTTTAAAAAAATTTATATCATCTTTGATTATCAAAAATCCATTCCCTTATACATCATTTTTGTTTCGATTTTCTAAGTGACAATACATCATGGAAATGAGCCTGTAAATAATCATATAATAATACTGAGAAAAATATATGGGCAAGATTATATGTAAATTTTATCCATGTTTTCTATTATATTAACATTCTTCCACAAATAATTTAAAATATGATATTTATCCTTGTTTAATAAATATCCTTTATATTTAATCAAAACATCACCTTGTGATATCATTCAAACATAAAAAATATTATCTAAAATAATCCAATAATGATCAAGGAGTGTGACTCATAACATGTTTCAGAAAAAACAATATTTTTATGAAAAATTCATAATGCCATTTAATATCCATGATCTTCCTTCCATCACATGGTGCTCTTTATTTTCAAAAAGAGGAAATTATGTATTGAATATATAATACCAACTACACATAACATTCTTTTCTCTACAAATAAGATAAAACATTTAAATATATATTGAGATATTCCTTTCAATGATATTTTATATCCTAAAAATAGTTAGATCATATCACTTTTCCAGATCACAAAAAAACCAAGAGTCTCTACAATGATACTTCTTGTACAATTTTTTATATTATGAAAACACATGGAATATAGGTTGATTTAAACTATTTAATGGAAAACATTTCTTATTTTGAATTGATATATTATGTTAATAATTTCAACCAGATAAATTTTTAATAAGACTCTATATGTTTTTAATTCCTTCACAATTTCATGAATTTATGATTTTTTTATTTAAAATTTTCAATTTTTGTTCTTACAAAGGATGTTGGGACTCTGATTAAGGATATTGAAATAACATATTATGAATTTTACAGTACATGTTGTATATTTCTCTTTTAAATGTAATCAACCGCTGTTAATGTAGTCACCCTCGTTGAATACATTCATCTAATTTTAATGATCATACTCTATAGATCATATCACCCTCTAAATCCAATATCACTACAATAATCAGTTATAAAAATTATGTTCTTGGATAGGAAGGTACTTCAGGATCATCCTCATATTGATGAATTTGGTATGTATTTATTGGTCCACCCATTAATTACAATTTTCTTACAATCCATTATATAACATATCCATTAAATGAAACCAGTTAAACAAAATTTAATCATGACAATTGTTTTTGAACTTTTCATCATCATTATCTTAGGATCTATATCTTTTGTGAGCCTCATGTAATTTTTATATGACTCATATTTTGATGCAATATCACTACACCATTAATCAAGATCAATTCACCATGGGATGACTATTCTACATGCCTTCAGGAATTACGTTATAGTATAATATGATAAACCACTTAAGAATGATCTTTTATTTTCCTCTTAAAAAGTAAATATTGTCACATCAAACATAAATATAATTTGTTATTATTTAATCAATATTTTTACCTCAATATGTTCATTAGATATAGCATCAATCTTCTATATATTTATTTTCTTTTTTATGAAGGCTTCTATGAATATTATATTGTCTGTTCTTGAGAAAACATTCATTAAATTTTATAAACATTAACCATTATCCTAGAGAATATAATTTTCAGTTTAAACTATTCTTTCTCCTTCCATACCCAACTAAAAATTGGTTGTATAGTCATAATTCTATATCTTTTTTTTCAAAACTGTAGAAATAGTGAATCCAATGGACATGGTTATCATTAAATTGTGGTTGTAGTTATTTCTATGTCATATTATATTCATGGTTTGAGAAAAAAGTTAAAATAGGGTCAAATACAACACATTTCATTTAAAAACATGTTATTAGGTGGAAATAAGAACTACTAAACATATACATGAACCACCAGAATAATATGGGAAATTAGAGGGAAGTGACTATTTCCGGGGCTTTAAAAACTCCAAGTAATAACACTGATGAAAATCACTTATTTACAAGGTTTTAGACAACCATGCTCATTTACCTCCTGAAAATCACTTATTACCATATTTTTAGATGGTTGTACAAATAATTTTCTAGAAAATCAAATATTGATAAGTTTTTTGAAAACTATGGTATTATAAATCCATGAAATCATTTATTTCTATGGTTTCACACAATTTTTTTAATACACATTTTGAAAATCACATATTTCTATCATTTTTTAAAACAATAGAAATATGATTTCTTCCAAATTAAAATATATATAATTTAAAAATAATAATAATTATAAAAATATATAAATATATATACATTAATATTTTTTTATATAAATATATATATATATACATATAGTAGAGTTTATATAAGTGGTAAAGTCTATGAAGGATTAAAGAAGAGGTTGTAGGAGTAATACTATATTGTTTGATTTATTTTTTTAAAGGATAAAGCCATGGTTTTGTAAATAATTTAAATAGGTTTCATTTAAATTTATTGTCACTGACACTCTATTTTGACACATGGATAAAAAGTGGACAAAAGAAAACACCTTAGGAAAAACAGAAGAACAAATTTGAAGATGTCAAAGGATCACAAAGTCCTCCAAATTCCATTCATCCAGGTACCCCCAAGCAGCGTTAGTGCTTAGGGTACCATCACATTATCCTACACAACCAGTATGAGCAAGAGCCTACAGGATATACCTTCACAACATACTTTTGAATCACTCTTTATGGAAAGATACCGTTTTAAAATAGTCATATATGTTCCAATAAATAGGACGTGTGGGTCATCATTTGCATGAAAAAGACTCATTAACGGCCTCATCAAGCCCTTGTTGAACTATTAACTCACCCAAGACATATGAAAACTTCCAGGTATCCCTAAAAAGATCAAGTAGATTTAATTATAGTGGGATTGTGAAACTAAAATCCTCTCCAAATTTTAAATAAAAAACACATGAGTGAACAACTCACATGCCAATGGTTAACTAACACTAGCGTGAGGTCCCCATATTTAATCAGGTTCCTACATGATCCACTTCAAGAAAACCCTATGGGGATCCTTGATTACTTGAGAAAAGAATTTCCCAAGTGTAGTTGCCTAGTTGTTCCCTTACCCAAGGTTCCAAAACCTTACCTAGGTCCACATGAGTTAAAAACTACCTACCAGAGCCTCTAATTAATACATCATATACGCCACACATGGCAGGGAATCTCCTCTTCGAGTTCCCTTATCTAATAGGGACCATGTTCCAACATCCATAAAATCCTTCATACTTACAATAACACAAAATGGGAAACTTGAGTATGTCTCCATTCTAGATTTTCATTCCTTAGTGATTCCCCACACATGTTGTACCAAATATTTAGGTCCCTCATTGTGAATATGGGTTGTCATTCCTTCGGTCATGAGGACCTTGGCCCTTTGGACGGTGTTAGGGAGTCCTTGATATTGGATTCTATCATTTGTACCCCTTCCAACCCTTGTTGTCTCTAAGACCCACATCCCCCAGTTCCAATCAGGGAGGGGGAGGATCACACTTGTTTTTCCTTTTTAAATGGAGTGAAATACTCCTCACTCACTATAGAACCAATTTTAGGGAATCCCCCAAAGAGTAATCCACTATACATTCTTATAGAAGGCTGAACCTCTACTAATATTTTCCACCTTAACTACCTGTTTAGATAACAGATGGGCACCATAACCCTCCCATCTCTCTCCTGTCATCCAGTCATCTTCCACCAGTAGAGGAGGAGAAGTGTGGGTTTTCCACATCTTCGATGTCATCCTATCTATCACATTCAATAATGTCTGATATTGAGTCAAGTGGACATAGTGGATATCTATAGACATGGATCTCACACTATTAGATGCATGTTTCAGTAAATAATAATTATTTCAATCCTGTTCTATATTTCCTTTGGAGTTCTTCCTCATCATGACTCCTCAAAGACATGTATCTAACTTCATAGAAAAGTATATCTTATGGTTTTTCAGACCTCCCATTTCTTTATATTTTCACACCAATCAGGACTCGTGTAGGATTAGAATTAGATGATGGTCATGATATCCACATTATATACAAACCCCTTAGGCTTCCTTCCTAGAAGTTATCCCCAGTCATATTATCCTATGGGAATCCTCAAGTGGAGTAAGCCCTAGATGACATCATCTTAGGGCCTCATACTTCGTACAATACCAAATCAATCAGAAACATTGGAATTATCTTATAGATTAAGCCCCAACCAAATCCCCCAAATCACCATAGGGTATCCTTTTCAGGTGTAAGCCCCAACTTAATCCTCTAAAAAGGTCTATATTCTCTTGTGAGACAAACCTATAGAGATCCCTTATATGCGAGGTTCCCTATGAATGGACTATATGGGATTTGGCACCCATCTAAATGTGATACATAGGATGCCTCCCTGATGTCCAACCCCAACAATGTAAAACAACCATATTCTCTATGGGACACATTCCTTGTACGGCTAAATTCAACTTATAAATTCATATCACCTTCATGTTCCCTGAGATTATTTTGCATACGTCCCCAACCAAAAGTTAACTAGGAACATTTCACCTATACATCCTTGTTGTATTATACAGAACTACATGGTTAGGTCCATAATAAATGACCATAAAAGATATGATGTTCCCCATGATGGAGCATCGAACTACATGGGCTCTGATATCACCCATAAGGATACATAGGAAGCCCATTCATGGTTTGATAAAAATATCAAAATAACTCTCATCGCTCTAGATGACTATAAAAAACATAGTACCCCTCTATGTGGATAGAAATCCATAAACTTAATAATAATGACCAAAGAATCTATAATCAGTTCCCAAGAATATTTCATTAATGAAGATCCTTTGATACATACAGATGATTCTATGATCTATACATTCTAATAACTGTTTGTTAAATCAAGGGTAGTCCACATCATTCATTGGAGTTAATGAAGGATTAATAAACATAACACAATTATATTAGAGTATCCCAGAGTATGAAATAGTTCCCCCCAAAAGGGTGTGATGAGCCCAAATTCCCAGCATCATGGAAAATGTGAGTTCTTTAGCATTGTTTTCCAAACTCCCTAATGAGATTTGGGCATTGGAAATTGGGTACCTCATGGATGTAGAATTATTTGGTGTTTCTGATTCAATGAAAAAACCTGTTGGAAACTATTCAAAAATAGAAGACTTGATGTGAATGATTTCAATAAAGTAAACCCCCTACAATCGACCATCTAGAGTAATGTGATTTTGAAGGGAAAAAACAAGGATAACCCAACATGAGTCCTTAACCAAGATGGTAGTTTCATTCATCTGTTATGCTCCTTTCACATTAAAAATTAATGAGGGTCAAACAAGAAAAATAATAAGGCATGTGTAAATTCAATTGAGGTACTTCTTTGAAGGGGTTTTATTGATTGTGTTTGTAGTATATCTAGGAAAAGTCTCTCTGAACTCCCATTGAAACAATAAAATCCTTCCATATTTTACCAACAAATGCAGCAACACCTCGACAAATCAGGTATTCATCTAAGAGAGGGATTCCATCTCAATCATTGCCTCTGTAATGATAGGTCTTAAAATTTATGGTTTGGGTGTACTTTCAAAATATTAAGGTCCAAAACATGTAGGTCACTTCACAAGACCTCCAGCTTACCATGCCCCACAGACCATCCTGTAAGCGATGACCTGCAATTTTTTAAGAGATGACACTGACCGCCATCTTCAACCATTTTGGGAGTCTATCCCCAGAACACAACAACTAGTCCCATACTTATTTCCGGGATATTGATCAATATGCCACATATGACCTTATCCCAAATTCAAAATTGTTCTTCTAAAGGGGACCTAAAATCTATCGCCACTAAAACACTGTGTAGTATTGATCCCTCAACAAGATGAGGGTGTCATCCTCAGCTGACCATCCCAGGTCATCCGGACCCAAGAATGCAAGACGACCCTCTGAGAGAACTAACCAGTAAATAGAGAGAACTGTCGTACATATACCCCCATTAAATAATCCCACCAACCAAATTTGTTCCAAAACTATGAGCGGGAAAATAAACTGTCACGCATTAATGCTTCCATCACATAGTCTCTTCGGGTAGCATCCAATGAAGCTCAACATTTAAATATGGAGAACAACCGTGAGAGAGAACATACACCTGCCCACATTAATTTACCTTACATGTAGTCTCATTTAGATTTATTCAAGGAAGCCTTCCATTCATATTCAATGTTACACCATTATCATGAACTTACACTTGTATGCATTCATCAAGCCTACCAACTGTTTTGATTTTCATCATCATGAGCATTCAGTCGAATTGTCCCAAAGATGAGTAAGGGTAAGACCCAAATATCTAACATCACACATGAGTAATTTTAGTATCCAATGGAAGGAAATAGAGGATCTGAAATGGCAGACACACCTACTCCAGATACAGAATGGGCATATATTCTAGTTTTGACCTCTAAACTCACCCATAATATCATAGAAATAGTAAAAGGGAAAAAACAAATCCTTTTCCAAATCTTACTAACATTAAAGGACATAATAAAAGAAATTATAGAAGTGTGGGAGGGACTATCATAGATCTCTATCCCCACAAATGGGATGGTTCATCAGTATGTCACCCCAAAGCAGACACACATATATTCTCCCATCCAAGAGGGTCATAGGGAAAACTCCCCCATATAATATGGACAACCAAATCTGGAACATAAACCCACATAGACTTAAGCTAATCATATCATCCTAATAACCACTCCAAGGAAGGATGAAATACCTTCCACTAAAAACCATTTCTCCCAGCAAGTGGCACTAATCTCTCATAAAAAGGAATCTAAGAATAAGCCACATCAAATATGATTTTAAACTAAAAAGTAGATTTATAATCCCATTGTATATAAATATCAAGTTATTAAACCCCTCAAATGCCTATTTGTGGTATCTCTGGATCTTACTCTACCATTACCAAATCATAGGGGCAATAATAGTAATTTTAGAGGCCCTCCTTAGACACTTCACCTTGAAGGAATTATAAATGACTATAATTCGATCTATCTTGATATTCCATCTCCAAATGAGAGCCACAACATCCCTCCATGTGGAAAGAAGGTCGAGGAGCAATAGGTTCTTCCCCTTGTTTTAATCCACCATGGTTGTCCACCTGATCATGGTGTTCTATATGAATATTCTTTCCACTATACTGTTTCACATCATCAAAAGGGTACTCCCCTTGGCAATATATTAATGAAGAAGCCCTCCTAACATGAGGCACTTGTGAAAATAAGATCATCCATATTCGATGCCTTTTCATTCACAGGTGAAACACTTTATAAACTAGAATGTCACCCAAGGAGTCAATCATTCTCCAAATCACCCTTCAGTCACATACCTTCCAACATAAGAGAGGAATTCCCCACCAATCTCACTACTTAATGTGGTATGAAATATTCCACGCTAATTTTGATTGGTAGATTAACCTCATAAATTTTTGAAGAAAACATACTAAAAAATAGGAATAAATTGGATATTGTTGACATACCTTTCATTTTCTATACTTTGGAAACCCCTAAATATAGAATTAAAGAGGCACTGTTGGATGATTGTTTCCATAACATCCACATATAAATATGGAAATATCTTCATTACATAAAAAATGTATTATCATCTGATGAGTATTAAAACAATATAAAGGTAATATAAGGGTTGAAATGCCAAATTTACATGGAATCTATCATGAATTTATGACATCCAAATACTGAGAAATAGAAAGGATCCCTTAAATGTTCATGCCTTAGTTAATTAGTTTGAGTCTAACAGTTGGTCATAAATACCCCAAATGGTGATCAAATTATTTGATGGGGTGCACATGAAGTGTTAAAATTCACTGCACCCCTAACTATCAAGGCACACCAAAATTTGTAGTGTGAAATGTTATAGTTTCAGGCTGGCTTAACGAAATATAATCTATTCAAAAACAAATCCATGGCCAATAAAAATTCCCTGACTAATTCTCATAGTAATAGGTTCATAAGAAAGTATCCTTTTGAGTTAATTTTTCATCAAATATCTAATAATATCAAGAAAGCCTCCCATTTGGGTGAAATCAATCATCAGATAACATAATTGCTAGAAATAACATAATGGTATTTAGAATCGAGTGAGTTTATGGCATGCCCAATGATTCAACCAGACCATGATCAAACAAAACTCTATAAAATTTAATGCTCATCCATGGTATTATCAGTCATGACAATTCGAGAGAAACCCTAGCCCATCGGGCTGGGGGATTTTTTACCCCAACTCTCGAGGTCAGAAAACCATGCCAAATAGTAGTGAATGAAGAATGGAAATATCCCCAGCCCCAAGAGAAGTGTAATTTTTCACATCAATAACCCCCTCATTAGATTAAATTAGTCTTATAATGATTAGGAAGGATTTATTAGAAGGGATCTTCCTAGTTTATTCAACTATCTAATCTAGTACCTTCACATGGGACATGATGACTGAACTATTTGAATATTCCCTTAAAATTACTATATACAACGAAGCTCCATAGAATCAGAAAAGGGGATTACAATTCCTTTTAGAGGTTGCATAAGAATACAATCTTGTGCATACACTAATCGAATATCTATAATGTATTCTGTATAAGTGAATTCTATCAACACCAACCTCTCAAATTCTATAGAACATGGGGAAAATTAAGAGGGGTTAGAAGAGGAAGTTCTAGTTCATAATTTAATCCACAACATAAAAAATTAAATATGTGTCATTAATTATATGTAGATTCTTTCCCTAAATATACACATTCCATCAGAAAATCCATAATTACCTCCTCGAATGAAGGAAATTTTTATGGGTTAAATGATACCTCTCCTTCCCCCTACAGTGGTTAATCCACTTTAACATGAAGAATTATTTTCTCAGAAAAAGGGAGAGTTGAATAAATTTATAAGACTCAGTGTATAATTAATATAAGGGAGCATTATTTCTTGTTAAGTTGTCCTAGAATATCCCTAACTCGTACTTCCAGCCAGCATACCTCAACGAAGTGGGTTTTTCATAACAATTAATGAAGATGTGGAATATACACTCAATGTGGGATACCAACTACCAATATATTTGGATCATACAATAGTATATTGGTAATTCCCCTATTGGGTGCACAATATGATCTTAGTCAAGCACATCGTTACTAGCCTTCCCTAATAGGTTACCCATGACAAATACCAGTAGTGCATCCACCAATGGTCCAACCAGTTTCTGAAACATTATAAGCTCTAGCCACCACACACTTTTAGGCTCTATCTCAACCATTCACTCATAGAATGCCTATGAAAATATTGTGTTATTAATGGATCAATTTTAATCCATGGAAAAATGACATGCACCAATACAGCCATAAAATAATCCTTATCTGGAATGTGTAGGTTTAACACTTCCCCAACCAGATTTTTGGGAACCCTATATTATTATTTATCAATGGATTAGGAGACCCATAGATTAATTTGATTCATTTAGTCTCTTAATATGATCTAATAATGGTTACTTCTGAACAATATGAGGCAATGAAACTTAGTTTCTTCGTGAAATTGCTGCAAGGACCAACCATTGTGTGGTACACAAGTCTTCATGACCAGTCAATGACAGGGTGCAGAAAATACTATTAGAAGTTTATCTTCTAGTTAAGCTCGATGCTATTGAAGACAAACTTCATTGATCTATAAAATTTTATATAGCATAAAAAATGATATAGTCTCAGATTTAATTGCTTGATAGGCAGTATTGACATACTTATTAATCCTACCACACCCTGAAGATGATTTTCATCACATCTATATCCCTAATATTCATGATGATTTTCACACACCACTTAACCCTATAGAATATATAGGAGGTTTTTGGGGCCTTGTTTCCACCATTAAAGGATAGGAGGACTCCATCAAAGAGTCCAAAGACAAGATCATAGTAATTCTATCAACTCAAGGGAAGTGATCATGGCATGTAGAGTCTTCAATAGTTGTACTCAATTAGGCCCATGTTCCAACTTCCGCTTAAATTCTCGCTTCATATCAAGAAACCACACCTCTCTAGTATTAGAAAAAATGAACTCATTATAAATATGATCAAATAGATAAGGTGAGAAATAGACTAAGATGAATAAAAATTTATTCTATTCTTTTATAAATGACCACATCTTTGACTACTTCATCTAGAAATTGGTAAACAATTTGATCACGTTTCCAGGGCCTTGGAAGAACATCAAAGGTAGTGATGATGAACTCAAAAAATATTTCCACTTTCATCAAATGTTGTGGAACCACATATATGATTGTTTTGTTTTTAAATAACTCCCACAAAAGATGGTGGACTCTATGTAAGTGACGTTAGAAAATTTACTGGCTCAGGTTGCATACATTTCTTCCACCGATCCTGAAGAAGAGAATGATTAAAAAGTAGTTTAGAGAAACGGTATTCCTATGTTAAGTGACTGGATGGTCAGTCTAATGATCGAAAAAACCACTCTATTCGCTACAAATAGTTAAAAATAATTGTTTCTCTAAACCCTTTTTTTACGTCACAACTAACATCATAGAGAGATCCTTCAAATGAAAGTCCGTCTTCTAAAATGTGACATGGTAGGAAGATAAAGATGAAAATATTGGAAGAAGCGCCAATACCAAAGATAAATGAGGATGCCATTATACTAGGGAACATTAGGACCTTTTACTTATTAGTCAAGATAAATGACATTAATATCTGAAAATCCGTTATTGACAATGATTCAATATTCAACCACATTCTAGTCTGGATACTTAGTGAAAACGTTTTTAATGAATATCACTTTCCCCCCACCAATATAATGTTATAGGGATATTACAAGAAATAGAAAAAACATTTATTTAAAATAAAAATAATGACTTAGAATGGGGATATTGTGTCTGATTCAGAATTCATGGTTTTTCGATAAGATACAAACTTCAATGTTCTATTGTGAAGACCTTGTCTACATCAACATACTACTACTAATACAAAAGTGGGCATTAACAGCGCTAAAAATGTGCTTTAATAGTGCTAAAAAAGCGATGTAAATCTCGTCGCTGATAAAGGGGGTACCACTTTATCATCGCTAAACAAGCGCTTCATTATCCCTAAAAAATGATTGTTTTATCAGTGCTCCTTTGCACTGATAAACTTATCTTTTATCAGCGCTTCTTTAGCACTGATAAAGGTGTAGTTTATCAGCACCTTTTTAGCACTGATAAAAGCACGATTTATCAGTGCTAAAAGAGCGATGATAAACTTATGTTTTAACAGTGTTTCTTTAGAGCTGATAAAGGTGGAGTTTATCAGAAATTTTTTAGTGCTGATAAAAGCACAATTTATCAGCGCTAAAAGAGCGCTGATAAATGCCCTCTCTGCTGCTCCGATAAATCTGCAGCAGCACACCCGAACACCTGAAAAAAACAGCATCTCAATAATCCAATTAAAGAAAGTGTACCCATACAAAATTGACTCATAAATCATAAGAAAATTAGACCAAGTATACCCATACAACAATTATACCTGTACACCATTAACACATAACTTATATGTTAATCATGTACTTAATGAAATCAATTTATAATTCATGGGGTTTGGGGGTAGTTCAAGGGTTTGGGGTGACTGTTTAAGGGTTTGGGGTGGCTGTCCAAGGGGGGTAGGGGTGTCTGGGGGGCTTTCCAGTTCAATAATAAGGCTCCATATGGGTGTGTTTTATCAATACATAAATCTTTGGACTTTTCTCTATCCATTATGCATCATGTTCTCAACCTCAAAGTAGTTATAAGGTTTTTACACACACTGAGGTGCACATACTTGGGGGGTGAATCTCATTAATAAACCCCCAATATCAAACCTGCAACAGGCTATTGTAAGTTCATGATCAGGAAATATGCACAACCTAGTTGAGAATGAACTGAAATAAAACAAAGAAAAAAATCATCACTGGTCCTCAAATATATGACCATGATTAAACCCAAATTAATTTTCCAAGTGCTGAACTTTTACCAAGCATTTCACAAGGATCGTGTTAACATTATATAAATATTGTTTGACCATGTCCTACCCCATCTACATCAAGACAGATTGATTCTAAAGTATTAAAGCTTGATCAACCATACCCACGTCATCCAATGTTAGGGTTTCTGTGAGTACATCATAGGAACCACACAAAACATATAATATACCACGGTCTCCTCGCTATATACATAATTATCATTGACCTCCAATATGTGAGTTTTATTGATACTCCATCATGGAAATCCACTTATGGGAGTTTTCTCATCAGGGAATACCCTCAACAGTATCTCAGAAAACCCATATGTGTTCTTCCAATTCTAAGGCATAAGACCTACAAGGATCTCATCCCTATACTATGGGAGTACCCTTATTTAGGGAATAATACTAAGAAGCATATATTATTTACCATATGGGAGTATTATAATCCAAATAATAATCCCTAGAAGCATATCAACCCACCAATATGGGTGTATTCTCATTTGAGGCATAATCTATATAATCATCTCAGCCCTCCCCTTTGGGATTATTTTCATTTAGTGAATATTCCCGATAAGAATCTCATCCCACTCCTATGGTTGTATTCTAATTTGGGGAATAATACCTATATACATCTCATCCCTCCCCTATGAGAGTTTTCTCATTTAAGAAATAAGACCCATAAGCATATCCACCCTCCCAAATGGGAGTATTTTCATCCAGATAAATGCCCATAAGTATCATAGACCCAAACACATGATCACCATAGTATACCAGGACACACATGACTTGATATATATGATTCCCCTGATAGATCACATTCCATGACCCCCCCCCCCCATTTAAAATATCAGTGAAATCCGAATGCATTTGGTCGGATTTCTGTAGGTCAGTTATTGTTTTCACATAAAATCTTGTCCATTTTAAACAAAATAGAGACCCTTTGAGTGATAGCGGCCACACCGTGCCTCGGATTGTGGTGGGGTTGACTCGTAAACGTCTTCAAGGACCCATGGATCGTACTTATAAAGATCAATTCAATCTGAATGTGTTTGGTCAGATTTCCGTAGGTCAGTTGATGTTTTCACTTAAAATCTTGTCCATTTCAAACAAAATAGAGACCCTTTGAGTGCTAGCGGCCACAACGTGCCTCAGATTGAGGCGGGGTTGACGCGTACACATCACCAAGGACCCTTGGATCATTATTCTAAAATATCAATGCAATCTAAATGCGTTTGGTCAGATTTCTGTAGGTCAGTTGTTGTTTTCACTTAAAATCTTGTCCACTTTAAATAAAATAGAGACCCTTTGAGTGCTAGCGGCCACACTGTGCCTCCGATTGAGGTATGGTTGACTCTTAAACGTCACCAATGAACATTGTATCATTCTTATAAAGGATCAATGCAATCAAAATGTGTTTGGTTGGATTTCCGTAGGTCATTTGTTGATTTCCCTTAAAAGCTTGTCCATTTTAAACAAAATACAGACCCTTTGAGTGCTAGAAGCCACACTGTGCCTCGGATTGAGGCGGGGTTGACTCGTACACATCACCAAGGACCCTCAGATCGTTCTTATAAAAGATCAATGCAATCCGAAATCATTTGGTCAGATTTTTGTTGGTCAGTTGTTTTTTTCAATTAAAATCGTGTCCACTTTAAACAAAATAGAGACCCTTTGAGTGACAGCGGACACAACGTGCCTCAGATTGAGGCGGGGTTGACTCATAGACATCACCAAGGACCCTTGGATATTTCTTATAAAAGATAAATGCAATCCGAATGTGTTTGGTTGGATTTCCTTAAGTTAGCTGTTGTTTTCACTTAAAATCTTGTCCATTTTAAACAAAATAGAGACCCTTTGAGTGCTAGCGGCCACACCGTTTCTCAGATTGAAGCAGGGTTGACTCATACAAGTCACCAAGGACCCTTGGATCATTATTATAAAATATCAATGAAATAAAAATGCATTTGGTCATATTTACGTAGGTCAGTTTTTGTTTTCACTTAAAATCTTGTCTGTTTTAAACAAAATAGAGACCCTTTGAGTGATAGAGGCCACACCATGCCTCAGATTGAGGCGGGGTTGACTCGTACATGTCACCAAGGACCCTTGGATCATTCTTATAAAATATCAATGCAATCAGAATCCGTTTGGTCGGATTTCCGTAGGACAGTTTTTGTTTTCACTTAAAATTTTGTCCATTTTAAACAAAATAGAGACCCTTTGAGTGCTAGCGGCCACACCGTGCCTCCGATTGAGGCAGGGTTGACTCATACATGTCACCAAAGACCCTTGTATCGTTCTTATAAAATATCAATGCAATCCTAATTTGATATACTAATTACTCATTATGCAAAACATAAAGATACCATTAAATACTTACATTGCCCCAAACACCCATAACACAACCCAACCCCAATCTTCATCTCAATGTACTCAATCGATCTAAACACAAAGATGGATTTTACCCAAGACTATCTAATTCAAAATGCCAATCATGTCATCAACCAACCAATTAATTTCTATGGTTCTCCCCACTATACGCTTTAGCTCCCAAACACCACCATCTGATGTTTAACACCTCCATCATCGGGAAAGAACCACTATAACCCCAACTAAAACTCCACAACATACCCAACATGTTTTCTAACATACCATGATTAGACATCCATGATAACACCAACCAATGTTATCATCCATCCTTTCCATCAAAACCACTTCTAATGGATGTCAATCCACTATCCATACACGAATCAAGGACAATTCAACTTTTCCTCAAAGATTGAACCCATTTTCAAAACATAATTAGCTTTTAAAAACATCAAATAGATGTGGATTACAACTCACCACATTTGTTCCTTTTTCCAGGAGGAATTTGAAAAATTCACCACATAGGTTGTAAAAGCAGTAGAGGATAGATCTCTTTGATCATAAAAGACATGAAACCAAGTTTATCCTTGAGGAAACTAATGAGTGATGTTTGTGAATGCTCTTTGGAACTAGGAACTGACTCGCTTGATGAAACACAAGAAATATCTTTAAATATAGTCTCACTTGTAGAATCATTTGAACCATTTCCTGTATTGGATGCTCTTAATGTCAGATTTATCATCCCATCTTGTTCATCAAATGGATTGGTCAACTTACGATCTATCATGGAGGCTGCCGCACCACCTTTACACGCAACTAATGATCAGAGGCAGCTTGATTTGAAAAAAAATCCTGAGGGCACTAGACATGAAAGATCATGCGGTGCCATAGTTTCTCAGCAACCTCAATTTACTACACATGATATAGCATTATTCCATGATGTCCAAGACATAGCGAGAGGAGAAGAGATGGTGAAAGTCTTGTACATGAACAACATCAACAATGAACATCCACCACCCTTTCACTATATACATCAAAATCATATCTTTATGAACGTCCATGTGAATTTCTATTATACTTCCATCGATGATGATGCATGTTGGTCAACTTGTTTTATAAATTGTTTATCTTCCTCCGTGCCTTGTATTTGCACCCATGAATTTTAAGGTGAGTATGCGTACACGATAGTTGACCATCTTAGAGAAGAGTTTTTGGAAGAGTATAAGAGACATGAAGAAATAATGATCATTAGAGTGTTGGAGCAAATGTGGCTGCTACAAACAATGTGGAAATCATCTTGTGCAACGCGGACTAAGTTAAATTTTTTTAGGTATTTTACTTTATAATTTTCTGGAGGGTTTCAGAGTAAATGCATTTTGGAATGATCATTACTATTCATTGTCTTTTAGGTTTTTTTGACAGCCGAGGGAAACGGGTGGGGTCTGAAGACATTGGAGATATGTTGAATGGTGACTTTATGGGAAATTACATCCTATATTATTGAAACACTTCCATAGTATCTAACATCTTACCAAATGGAGTCTTTTCCCTTCTAGCTCCTCGAACCCAGATCACCACCGGGGTTCGGGGAGCTTGAAGGGAAAAAAGGCCATTTCTCCAACATATTCACACAGAAAATCACCCTTCGACATATCCTCCAATGTCTACACACCCCACCCTTTCCCCTAAGCTGTTAAAAAAATCTAAAAGACTATGAATAGGAATGATCATTCCAAAATGCATTTACACTGAAACCCTCCAGAAAAAAATAAAGTACAATACCTGCAAGTTGTAACTTAGGCCGCGTTGCATAAGCCGATTGCCACATTATTTATAGAAACTACATTTTCTCCAACACTCTAATGATCTTCATTGCTTCATGTCTCTTATACACTTCCATAAGCTCTTCTATAAGAAGGTCAACTATTGTTTACGCATACTCACCTTCAAATTCATGGATGCAGGTACAAGGCACGGATGATGATAAACAATTTCTAAACCAAGTTGACCAACATTCATAATCCTTGATGGAAGTAAGATACAAATTCACATGTAAATTCTTAATGATATGATTTTGATGTATATAGTGAATGGGTAGTGGATGTTCATTGTTGATGTTGTTCGCCTACGAGACTTCCACCTTCTCTTCTGGAGACCCCACCCTTTCCCCTTACTTGTCAAAAAAACCTAAAAGACAATGAATAGAAATGATCAATCCAAAATGAATTTACACTGAAACCCTCCAGAAAAAAATAAAGTACAATACCTACATGTTGTAACTTAAGCAGTGTTTTACAAGCCTATTGCCACATTATTTGTAGCAACCACATTTGCTGCAACACTCTAATGATCGTCATTGCTTCATGTCTCTTATACACTTCAAAAAACTCTTCTCTAATAAGATCATCTATCGTAAACATCACCAAAGACCCTTGGATTATTCTTATAAAAGATCAATGCAATCAGAATGCATTTGGTCGGATTTCCATAGGCCAGTTGTTGTTTTCACTTAAAATCTTGTCCATTTTAAACAAAATAGAGACCCTTTGAGTGCTAGCGGCCACACCGTGCCTCATATTGAGGTGAGGTTGACTCTTATACGTCACCAAGGACCCTTGGATCGTTTTTATAAAATATCAATGCAATCGGAATGCGTTTGGTCAGATTTCCATAGGTCAGTTGTTGTTTTCACTTAAAATCAGGTCCATTTTAAACAAAATAGAGACCCTTTGAGTGATAGCGGCCACACCGTGCCTCTGATTTAGGCAGGGTTGACTCTTACACGTCACCAAGGACCCTTGGATCGTTATTATAAATGATCAATTAAATCTGAATGCGTTTGGTTAGATTTCTGTAGGTCAGTTGTTGTTTTCATTTAAAATCTTGTCCATTTTAAACAAAATAGAGCCCCTTTGAGTGCTAGCGGCCACACCATGCCTCATATTGAGGCAGGGTTGACTCATACATGTCACCAAGGACCCTTGAATCGTTTTTATAAATGATCAATTCAATCCGAATGCGTTTGGTCAGATTTCCGTAGGTCAGTTTTTGTTTTCACTTAAAATCTTGTCCATTTTTAAATAAAATAGAGACCCTTTGAGTGCTAGAGGCCACACCATTCCTCATATTGTGGCGGGTTTGACTCTTACATGTCACCAAGGACCCTTGGATCGTTTTTATAAAATATGAATGCAATCAGAATGTGTTTGGTCAGAATTCCGTAGGTCAGTTGTTGTTTTCACTTAATATCTTGTCCATTTTAAACAAAATAGAGACCCTTTGAGTGCTAGAGGCCACACCGTGCCTCGGATTGAGGCGGGGTTGACTCGTACATGTCACCAAGGACCCTTTAATTGTTCTTATAAAAGGTTAATGCAATCCGAATGCGTTTTGTTAGATTTACATAGGTTAGTTGTTGTTTTCACATAAAATCTTGTCCATTTTAAACAAATTAGAGACACTTTCAGTGCTAGCGGCCACACCATTCCTCTTATTGAGGCGGGGTTGACTCATAAATGTTACCAATGACCCTTGGATCATTATTATAAAAGATCAATTCAATCTGAATGCGTTTGGTCATATTTCCATAGGTCAGTTGTTGTTTTCACTTAAAATATTGTCCATTTTATACAAAATATAGACCCTTTGAGTGGTTCATCATTCTTGCATGTTGTTGGTGCATATCATCTGTTAAAATAGGAAAATGACTCATTGGAGAAAGGTTGTTTTATTTAATAACAATTAAAATTTTCCTATGAACATTTATATACAACAATGTTTCATCTTTTGATGCCCTTAACCCCTCTAAAAAATGACCACAAATTGTACATGTCCCCAAGTCAGATCTTTATTGTATTTGTGTACAATCTTCTATTAGGTATGCCGCCCACTAATTTCTGAACACATCTATATATTCTTGTGATTATGATGCCTTTAGTCAGTTATATTAGTACTGAAAAATTAAAAAATAAAGAATTAATAAATAACTTAAACAAACTAGAAGTTTTTTTAAAAAATACCTCTTTAGGGGTGCTAGTTTGCTGATGAAAAACGATCTCTTTCATAAATTTACAAACATAATAACCACAATCATTATCATTTGTTTGTTTTGTACACAGAAAAAAATTGATCATTAGGAGAATAAGTAACTTGTGTTGATATGTGTTTGGATATTGAAATTTTATTATATATACCATGATATTTTTCTAGATGTAGTACTTGGTCGCCTCCTTATGCTTTTCCCCTAGCCGCATTCCTTTTTTTAGACATTAATGATACACCACACTATCAATAAATGATAATATAAATTATATTACTTGATGTTTAGACCAAAAACATAAGATATAGTGTCTTACAGATTCACAAACTCTATCATGTGTGGTCGGTTTGATGGATATCCTTTCTTTGAATCTAGAAAATTAATCATAGGAGTATCCAAGTTGACCGCAATTAGAAACCAATGTTTCCTAAAAACACAAAAAGGAATAAGTAATAAAAGAAGTGAAAATATAATTGATATTCTTTAATCATAGAGTATTACCCCTGCATGGTTGGTATTAAGAAAAGTCTATCATCCGTAATCTTGCGTTCAAATGTTTTCAGCTAGTCATTCACTATTTCATTCCTTTTTTATGGCTCTATTTTTGTTAGGTGTATTGATGTGATATGAGGACTAACCAATCCAAATGTTGGCTCATGGTAAAATTTGTTCAATTGTTTTTCATAAATGCGTTTTTCAACAATATAAAATGCATTTAGTCATAATTTTCACGCTAGATCAGCTTTTGGAAAATGAATTCATGGAAAAAATCTCATATATACATTTACAACTGTGATGCCTAGCCAGCTGTTTTCAAGGATTTCATTTACATTTTCAGCAGCAACAAAATATTGACATTCCTCTCCATATATATTCTCTTCTAAAACCACTATATGACTATTACCATCTTTTAGCTTCGTATCCACATGAGTCTTCAATTCTAGTAAATGTGGAAATAGAACATGTGGTATTATTGTGCTTTCAGTAGCTCCTTCAGATCTTTTGGTCGATCTTTTAGATGGTTTTGAGCCGACGTTTGTCACCCACTTCTATTTCTCTGTCAATAACAATAATCATTGGTTTAGACCCTTTTTTCATTAATTGTTAAGGTTTAACTTGAAAAGAAAATGAAATAAATACATCTTTTTCTGCATGTTCTATTACAAGTTGTGACGACCATGAAATGAATGTCCCAATATCCTTTTCGACCATATGAATATCGTCGTCATCATGTGAAATAGGAAGTTCTGCCTTTGTCTCATGAGCTATAGTAATCGTCACTTTCAGATGATCTTTCTTAAGTGGTCTATTATACAGTGTGGAATCTAGGATATTGAACACTATAGCCCTCGCTACAAGGTGATAGGTGGGTGTTGACATATATAAATCACAATCATTATCACCCTGTAGAAGATGAGTACACAAAAATTATCAGTGTTTGTCTGATTCATATTTCATGGGAACAATTATTAGAATATTGATTACCACGGCTAAGACAGTTCTTTGAGGCGAATGACTCGACTCAAAGCTGGTGGGGAATCAGGCAGGATGTTTAAGCGGCAGTTGTTCTTGATTTGTGGCTTCCCTTTGCTTCCCACCAATAAAAGGTTCTAGAAACTCTCCCTGCCATTGCAATTGTTCTTTAAGGGTTTCTATTGTTTCGCTCATTTGTTCCAATTTTTCATTTGTATCATCCATTTTTCCTCTTCTTCTCAAAATATACTCGGGGTGCCACCCCAAACCCTGCACCTCTGACACGACCGTATTTTTCTGGCTTCTTCAAAGCCGTCGATAATAGGTCTGTATCAGATACAGGAGTAACTGATTCCTGTGATTGTCAGATATAAGAAAATAACTAATTATTTTTATTTAAGGGCAATTTTAAACAAATTTTTTATCATCGTGTCATACTTACACATATTTCCCACACATTCTTTGTGTTCTCGTGTACTAACTTCCCATCTTTGTTCACACGTGATTCCTTCCACAACACATGACGTGGGATGGAAGTGCATTTGGTTTTAGACTCATCAATCTACATATAATCATAGAAAATTAATTATGATGTTGTTTGTTGGCACCTAACAATATTATTGTAAATTTAAAATACGTACCATTTTCTTTTCTAATGAAGTGTACACCATCCTAGCTTTACAATAGGGGTATGTTGGTTTTGAAGCACGTTCCTTATTTTTAGTACATAGTTTCTGTTTCAGAAATGAAATATTTACTATTAATGTGATGAATACAGGTATCCTCATACAACATATTATCACTCATAATTTACCCTAAACTTCTCATCCCCACGATGGCCAAAAAATTCATCCCATGCTTCTTGAGATATTAGGTGAGCGTAGATAATGGGTGGGTGCGGGTTTATTTTACCGTTAGAATCTTTGAGGTGACATCTTGTTAAAACAGTTCGAAAACCATGATGAATATTTCCTGCGAGCCTTAGTACAAAATTCTTGTGTGAATCGTATACTATAAATGTACTCTGCAAGAGATTGAGGAGAGTAAGACATTGTTTCATTATTTTATTTTCTATTAAATTAAAGAAATAAATTCATAATGTTACCGTAATTTCTTCCCAGATCATAGCCTTCAGCCCAGACACAACATGGTGCCATGAATCTATGTCAATCGGCATGCGTTGTCGAGTGAAAGATCCAATGTAGCTGTTAAACATATCCTTTTTGGGATTCACATGTTGGCCTCGTGCATTCCATCCGACTTCAAATTTGATGCCTTTTCTACTCGCCTTAAGAATTTTGGCTAACACTGTCAAACTACGACACACCTGTGATTTCTGCGACGCTGGTCCTTCATTCCCGACCATTTTATCGATATCAACATCATCTATATGTTCATCTAGAATGGTATCAATAACATGTGTTGATGGTTGTTGGACCTCAACACTAAGAGAAGCAGGAACCATAGCAGGAGGAGTAGTAGGAGGAGCAGCAGTAGCAGGATCCACAGCAGGAGGAGCATTAGGAGCAACCGGAGCCGCAGCAGGAGCAACAGCAGCATCAGCATGAGCTGTAGGAGAAGCAGGAGCAACAACAGCAGCACCATGAGCTACAGGAGCAGCAGCAGCTGCATCAGCAGCTGCTTGAGAGACTTGTTCAGCTTCAAGGATAGGAGCATCAGAATGTTTAGAAGTTATTATCTGCAAAAGTTGTTGAACAGTTAATTCAGATTACATAAATTCAGTAATGATAAGATCATAACATGATATAACAAGATCTATATTACAAACAAAATATACCCTGTTTAGTGAACTCTCTTTCTTTTTTTTTCAAAGGATGAAGGGATTTGACACCTCTATCGACTATCCAAATCCCTTCATTGTGGTCTCCCTTAACATACAAAACATCACCTGTATTGAGACCGCTCCGAAATGATTGCGATGTACCACTAAAAGGATCGTCCTCAACTGAATTTTCATCGGAACCTTCATTAGTTTTGGATGATAACAGAACAATCGACCACTTTCGGTTTCCGGGATCTGGAACATAAAAAACATATACCGCTTGTGATTCCATTATAAACTATTCGTCTTTGTACCCTTCATTACTTAAATCAACTTTCACAAATCCCCATTCATCTATTTTAACACCACTATTGTTATCAACCCATTTGCATTGAAAAATCGGAAATTGGAATGTCGTATAATCCAACTCCCATATTAGATTGATAATGCCAAAGAATGACATATTTTCATAAATGGGATTTCTCTCCTTACTACCAGAAACATGAACCGCTTCAGCCACTAGGGCAACTCCACTATTTTTCATGGTACTGTCTTCATCATGTTCATCTGTATAGAATTTATAACCATTAATTACATAACAACTATAAGATAACACACACACACTTGGTCCAGCTGCTACCCATTGAAGATGTTCTGAAATTGAATTCGTATTTTCATCCAACGGCTTAAAAATATGGTCCTGAAACCATCCTATAAACTGGTGATTATGTGTATCTGATAACCATTTTTCAGAACTCAAGGGATTAAACTACCTTATATTTTCTTTTCGAGTTTTAATAATGGAGCAACCTCCCAACTGTTATGAAATACATAATGATGATCTTGCTCCCAATCTATAATAATGACTATCAGAACTTCTCTTCCAGAAATTCCCTCACCCTCAATGCGTCCAGTGTGAAGAGATTTCGAGAGACCAATGCTTTCCACATTAGATTGGTATTCAGTACAAAATTCAATGGCATCCTCAACAATATATCGCTCCACTATACAACCCTCCGACCGACATCGATTTTGGACATACCCTTTCAAAATCTTCATATACCGTTAAACATGATACATTCATCTATAGTGAAAAGGACCACAAAGTCGAATCTCTCTCACCAAGTGAATCATCTAATGAACCATCATATCAAAGAATGTGGGTGGGAAGAACATTTCTAATTCACATAATATGATAACAATTTCTTTTTCCATAGCTGGAAATTTCCCCGGGTCTAAAACGTTGCTACATATAGCTTTGAAAAAAGAATCAATGTTTGGTTAATGTATGATGAACATTCTTGGAAAAAATGCAACTTAAAGCTATAGGAATTATATCTTGCATCAAAACATGTAAATAATGTGATTTCAAACCTTTTAACTTCAAATCATTCATTGAAGCAATGTTTTTGATATTTTATGAGTACCCCTCTAGAACCTTTACATCATTGAAAAAGTTGCAAAACTGATATCTCTTCACCCTAGAAAGAGTATATGAAGCTGGAGGAAGAAACATTCTATTTTCACCCTTCAATAGAGCCAACTCTTCTCGTATTCCCATGTCAACCATGTCCATCCTTGCCTTAATTCCATATTTTGTTTTTCCAGGGGTATTTAGCAATGTTCTGATAACATTATCACATATATTTTTTTCCAAATGCATCACATCAAGAAAATTTCTTCCGTACAAACAATTCCATTATGGTAATTCTAAAAAAACTAATCTCTTTTTCCAACTGATTTTCATAAGGTTTTTCAAAAATCATTTACCAAAAATAGTGTTCAGATCTTTTACTTTCTCAAACAGCTGATCACTTTTATGTGGAGATGGTGTTGCGCATTTTTCTGAACTTCCATTGAATGATGTTGTCCAAGATTGGTACTTATGAGGACGAGGTAGAAATCTACGATGTCCTAGAAACACAGATTTCGATGAATGTTTCAACCTAATTTATTCTGTATCTTTTTCTCACACGAGACACGCTTGAGTTCCTTTAATGCTATAGCCTGAAAAATTTCCATAACCAGGGAAATCGTTTATTGTCCCATACAACATCGCTCTCAACCTGAAGTATTCACTTTTATAAGCATCATACAACATTACACATGAGTCCCACAATAACTTTAAATCCTCGATCAAAGGATCCCGTGAAACATCAATATGGTTACTTAGTTGTTTTGGTCCTGATATAAGAATAGATTACATGATGATTTTCCTCTTCATGCATAACCAGGGTGGCAAGTTATAATTTACCAACATAACAGGCCATGTACTATGAGTGCTGTTTTGAAAACCAAATGGATTCACTCTCTCTGTAGATAACGCAAGACGAAGGTTTCTCAGCTCTTTTCCAAATTCAGGATACTCATGTTCAATTTTCTTCCTTTGAGTAGAGTCGGTCGGATGACGTAATAACCCATCTTTATTTCTTTTATCTTCATTCCATGACAATTGTCTTGCAGTTTCTTCACTTATATATAGACGCCTAAAACTTGGAATGATTAGAAATTACAATACAACTTTCGTAGGATCGGATTTATCTTTCTTGTATCAAGAAGCACAACACATTGGGAATTCTGTAAGTGATTTGTTCTCTTTGAGAAACAATATATTGTCTTTCGGGTAGGCATGTATTCTTTCAGAAATCATTCCCATCGAGCGTAGCATTCGTCTAGCTTCATATGTCCGGCTTGAGAGCTCATTATCTTCCGACAGCATGTCATTCAAGAGAGAAAGTAGTTCTGTAAAACTGACATCACTCCATTTGTTCCTTACTTTCAATTTATACAACTTCAGTACAACTGACAATGTTTTATACCTAGTGCAAGCAGTATACAATGGCGTCTTTGTACAACTCTTTAACTTCTCAAACAATTTTGGGCAATCACAGAGTTCATCTTGAATTGTCTTTGTCATTTCCTCAATACGATATTCATCATCATTGACATCTTTAATCACATCCTCCTTGCGGTATTCTTCATTATCCATATTTATATTCATATCTGATGATCCATAAAATGCAGTTTTACCCCATCCAGTAGCTACATTATCTTTTTCTCCATGTTTATTCCAATATTTATAACTTCGATCTATTCCGTGACATATCAAATGTCCTTCCAACTCCTCTGGATTACGTAGTCTAAAATAACAACAACGTAAACACGGACAAAGGATTTGAGAAGGATCCCTTTCATGATCCATTGCAAACTTGATGAACTCTTTCACTCCGTTCTCGTACTCTATTGTTAAGTGATTAGCATCCATCCAATCTTTATTCATCTCCATCCTATTAGAATCTCAAATATTATTATTTATGGTTCAAGTAAACAAAACAAGAATTCCAAATAGAGTAGAAGGGAACCACATCATTATAAAAATTGAGATTAATAGAGCTTAACCATTAGTATTTATTCATCATGCCTAAATACTCACTACTGGTGGATGTGAAACCGTTCCAGAAGGTCATGCCAAGGAGAAATGGAAACCAAAAGGGGGGATTCAATCAAAATACCCAAAAAAGATGGAAAAACATGGTATTTGATAATAGATTAGTGGCTTTCATGTTTTCTAGAAGGAAACCTAATTTATTTCAATGGAAAATGTTAATTCACAACAAGATACCATCCATTCCATATATTATTTTCATTAATAGGGTTATTTTGTGCTTCATAATGATCAAAACATTTCTAACCAACTTCAAATGGATAAAATATGAATTCATGAAACACATGAATCCCAAAAAGAAGATATAGTATAGAAACAATCACTTGGAATCGGAATGAGTCTTCTCAAATGAAGAACATCATACATCTCCAACTACATCAATGCTTTCTCATATACAACGACACCACTAACTAGATAGTGGCCCTAACCAAGAACATCATACATCTCCAAATAGGAGACTAAAACCACTAACCATGAAGAACATCATAAGATGGAAATATACTAATAACACATCCCTTTACCCAAATAAGAGACTACAACCACTAAACATGAAGAACCACTAAGAGCATAATTTGAAACCTAAGGAAAGGTACACCCAAAACATAACAATGAATTCAAATGAAATACTTTCTAAACAAAACCATTGAAATCCTCAAATGTTCCTAACATCAATCCCCATCATATCTCCTAATAAAATTCTTTGATAACACTATTTCATGGCCTATACCCATTTAGACCCCTCTATTGGTTAGTAGATTATAGTCTAGTGACCCCCTAAAACCATCCTCCAACATGTCATGGGTTAGTGAATGAACCGAGGGTATTTATCACAACCAAGTGCAATGTACATATAATAATAAATAATTGATATAGTTTAACATCATGTTTTATAGATGATTTTTTGAATGATACCAAGTGAAATTTAGTATGTAAAATATGTTGGATAAGACATTTTTGGTCTAACTAATAGGGGATATAGCCTAATTAGTGTATTTTGGATTCAAAAAAATATGACTCTATGTGGTATAGGGTTTTTTCAACTAGTAAGAGTATGGACCACTAAGTGAATATGGTCCTCTATGTGTGGGAATGTTTTCATTTAAAGTATGGACTAATATGTATGGTTCCCATAGAATAAGGCCCATTTGAATTGGATATTTGGGCTCATTACACAACATGGATCACATTTTTCATGTGAGGAATCTACACCAATTTGGTTCATAAAATATATTCATAGCACGTAAGGATTTATATATTCATCAACTAATAAATCGTGTTCTTATCACACCAGGTAAGAACAGAAGATCATCTAACAAGGTAAGTGTTTAGAGATCGTATGCTCATCACATAGGGGATTGTTTGGCACATCGCCTAAGGAATATCATGCTCCTCATGTGAGGTATAATCATAGGATAATTACCTAGGAGATGAATAAGATATATTATGATCATCACTTAGGGGATTCTTAGTCATATCCCTTAATGAATATATTTATAATCTCATTAGGTATAATCAAGGGAACATTATTTGGGAGATAAAGAAGATCTCATATTCCCATAACATAGGGAATTCATATTCTCGTCACCTAAGGCAACCTAGGATTATCAACTAGAGTTGGATGTTTCCTAAAATAAGAGTGGTCATAGGTTTATATCTCGGTAAAGGAACTCACATATTTGAATTTTAGAAGAGGGAACCACCCGATACACTCATCGCGTAGGGGGTGAGCATAGTTTTAGAGCCACCAATTTATTTTTATACATGAAGTTATTCAATTCCCACCAAACCCTTTTCAATTTCATCATTAACAACTATATTCTATGTCACTGGGGAACTAAAAGGAAAACCCATATAAACTAACGATGTCATCTCCCACAATAACCAACTAATTACATCTTTTTAACAATGGAAAGGTTGATGCTTCCCCACTGCATGATTTACCACATCAAACATCTCACATCTTCCCCCAATGAAATATATCACAACCAAACTAATAAAAAACTTCTCAAACAACCCCACCAAAATTCAATGATGATTTTCAACACAAAAAGTAAGAAAGCACCATGTTCTTGAGAAATATAATAAAAATTAGTAAACACATGTGAATCATCCCCTTTACATCATTTTCCATCAATTATGTTCCATTTTCTTCAATCGTTCAATCCATAATACTAACCCATATAATAAAAGAGCATGTTAAAAAATGATATACAAATGGGAGAGGAGAAAAATATTGAAAAAGATTTGGAAAACATGCCTTAAAGGAGGTCCTCCAAACCGAAGCTTGAAAGCGTTGTGGGCGGAAGGGGTCCGGAAAACTGAAGCTCGAGGGCAGCAGAGGTGCGGCAATGCGCACTTAGCGGGCACCGTAGGTCCGACAATGAGTAGCGAGGGTGGAGGAGGTTTGAAAACGTGATCTCAGCGGGCGGCAGAGGGGAGTTGCAGAGTTCCAGTACTGCGAGAGCTTTATGTCACGATAAAACGAGGGAACTGTGTGACTGAGTTTATAAAAAAATGCACTAAGGTTTTTTCAGCGATAAAAAAGCGCTGAAAAAGACTAACTTTATCAATGCTAAAATTTTAGCGCTGATAGAGGGTAACCTTTATCAGTGGTTTTCATTAGCGCTGATATAAGGGGGCGCTTCCCTTGACCATTTTTGACGTAGTGTACCTTTACCTCATCATAAAAAAAGCCTCAAATATTATATCAGTTTTCAAATTGGGATATTTCATGGTGATAATTCCCTATTCAAATCATTTGAGTCACAATATATTGACACATGATTCTAAGATAAAGAATGGAAAAAATCCATGACTCATAATGTTACTTAGATCAATTCCCCAAATGGTCTGGAGATGATCCCAGCTAACCATTTGAAGCGTCTCAGTGGGGAGTACATGACTCCCATAAACCAAATCAAATCGGTGGGTTCAATATCAAACACTAATTCAATAACTTAGATGTTGTAAATTATTATAGCTGATCCTAAAAGAATTGGAGAATATGTCAACACTATAACTAGTAACAAATTAATGGATGGAAATTTATTAATTCCATTCCTCAAATTTTAAAAAAACCTATCAATTTATCTAGTCTTGAAAATTTTTATTTGTAAATTGGAGAAAATGAAAATAATCATTCCCAGTCCCTCATCCCTCCTTTGGAACTTCAAATGGGAATCATTCCAGAAAGCGAACCCGGAATAGTTTATTAATCATCAGTATGTATGAATTCATTATAATAACCTAACTTTTAATAACTTCCTTCATCACCTAAATCCTAGGTAAGTGCAGAAGAAGTAAATCATGGGGAATACGAAGAAGAGGAAGACCTTAGAGATTCCCCTCCATCATTTGAGGAAAGTTTATCCACTACTTTTGATGAAATCTGAGAAATAAATATAGGTATATAAGAAGGTCCATGAACCACTATGATTAGTGTGACCATGAATTCCAATGAATAGTACTTATATACTACCGTCTTGAAGTAACATCGAGTTTTTTTCTCTTGGATTTACATATAAATGCCAATAAATGACCCTGATGCGGCCATCCATCACCAGGGTTTTCTAGAATATATTCAAGGGTAAACAAGGAATCCAAATAAGCACACCCTAATCACACCTCTAAAATTGAGGATGAAATGGAAAAGGTCATCAAGGAAGACTACAACTGACATGTACAATATTTGAAATAGACGATCAACATTACAATAGTAAATAAGAAGAATAAAACATATGTCTTTGCATCAAATTCAGATATCTCAACCAGTGTGTCTGAAATATGACTTCCTAATTCCAATCATAGAAATAATGATCGATGAAACAAATGGTTATCAAGAACTCTCCTTTATGTATGGTTATCCAATGTATAACCACATTCATATTTCAAAGAAGATGAACAATCCACTGCCTTCATATCCACTCGGGGATTATTATGAAATCGGGTAATGCCCTATTTCTTGATGAATGTCAGTTCCAAAACTAACATGTTTCACATTGCATCATCAAAAAGAATTTCGGTATTGTTTTTCAACTATACATTTATGATCTAGTGGTCGTGTTCTGATAGTTTTCTGATTATCTGAATGACCTAGATACCATCTTCAATAATCTTTGACATCAAATTCTAAAGATGAACCCTTTAAAATTTTCTTTTAGGGTAACCTCAACAATGTTTTTCATATTCATCATAAACCATCACAAAATCAAAGACTAACATGATAAAAAAATCCATCCTTAGTATGTCACCTACTCAAAACCGTAATGAGTTGAGCGGAATCTGGGGACACTAGGCCAATATCCAACACATCCCAAATATCATTATAAGAAAGTGTTTTCTCTTCACAAAATTGATTAAAAATGTGTTCACATATCTTTAGACCATTGAATATCATGAATTCTTTGAAATCCACAAGAAGTACCTCTTGAACTCACTTGTGTTAATTCCACCTAGTGAGGTATTGTTGGTAAATCTATTTGTGATGGAACTGGAGAGAACATTGTGCGCCTTCCATACAAAATGGAACGATGATGGGAATAAAAACAGCCTTTATTATCTTAGTAGAACCATGCTATATGGTGAGACATGATATTTAGATATTGAGAAGAGATTCCTGAATTTAATATTCATGGTATATAAGTTGAGATCCTTCCATCACCAAAATGAGGTTTGATGAGTCTCTCATAATAACATTCTCAAATACATCCTCATCAAACTTTTTTTTAAAAGACTTTTTCCATGGTGGGTGGTTATACTTTAATAGTTAGATATAGAAATCATGACTTAGAATGATGTGAGCATGAATCCCTTGGTAGATTTATTTTCACAACAATAATCTGCTGAGCAACCATTAATGAATACTAAATTTCTAGATGATGATATATTCTCTGTTCGAGACAACCCTCAAATGTGGGAAATGATGTTTAATAGATGTTCCATGAGCCTAATATTGTATAGAATCGAACATCCTAAGACTATCAAAGTTCTGTTAGGGATTTTACTCATCTCCCTAGAAAAGGTAGTCATACTATATTCCAGGGGAGCCTTTGTTAACCACCTATCATGGTATAGGATTTATGATCAAATATGAAGCCTGGGATACGTTTTTTCTTCAATGAAACATCATTTCATAATATTCACCATGAAAGTTCATTTTTTTCTAATTTTATGAAAACTCCATCCATCATCCCCCAAATTTGATAAATACAAAAAATACTGATGGCCATTTTCCATACGAGGGATGGATGTTGTGGGGCCATACCCTCTAGCTATGACCAAGTTCATCAAATACATCTTGACTACTACTAATTAATTCTAAAAATTGGTAGAGGTGATACCCTTAAAGAATTTTGGGAGAAAATCATTGTTAGATTCACCAAAGATAAAATTACTACTATATTTTATGTCCCTCATAAAATTTTGATGGAAACGACACCAATTTATGTTCTTATAAGGTATAAAATCCATATTTTATATACAATATCAAATTCAACCATACATATCACTATCACACAGTGGATAATGGGAAAATAGAGGCCTTCAAAAATACTATGTCCAACATAATAAAGAAAATGTAGGATAAAGATAAAAACTATTAGCCTAACAAACACCATCTTGCCTCATGGGCTTACCAAACAATGACCCATACTACCATATATGAGACCCCATACTCATTGGTATACAAAATAGATGTATTCCTTCCCATTGAGGTTCAATTAAAATCACTCTATATTTGAATCTATGACCAACTATTTATAGATGAGAAATCCAAAAAATAAAGAGATGAATTGGATCGGCTTGATGAAAAAGGGTTTCACAACTTGCATTACATGGAATTCGATCAGAACTGGATAGAATATTCCTTTAAAAAAAGGGAAATCTATATTCATTCATCCATGTAGCATTTTTATTGGTCCTTAGGGATCCAATGATACTTGGAGATAATCATCCAAAGCTTCATCCAATGTGGGAGGGACCTTACTCCATACACATGGTCCACTCCAACAGAGCTTATTCCATGATGTCAATTGTTGTGTAAATCATTATGACTCCATACAATTAACGGTTCCTAAATACATATTTTGTGTAATAAAATGAAATATCATACAAATTATAGGATATTAAATTTTGAATCACCAAATAATGTCCTACAATCAATATATTAATAAACATTGTTATTCTATGTCGCATGACCTTAAAAGATGTAACATCATAATACATATCGCAAGACGTTAAACTACATGACACAGGGTCATAGTAATATGAGTTAAAACTACAAGAAACCATTATTCATCACCTCATGACATTAAACATCATGGTTAACATCCCTCTCATTCGATTTTAAGAAACCCCCCAAAGAACCATTAGTTGATACACTCTTCATAGTTCCTTAAATGTGGACCTCCATCTTGGTAACATCTCATTACTTGTTTTTATGTTCCTTGACCAATATATTTGAGTACCAATGATTTTAAACTCTTACATGTCGTTTTTAGTAATTTATCAGACATTTTTAAAGGGTTTTGTTCATTTTCATGGTTTATATATAGTTAAAAAATCATTCATATTGGGTTCCAGGATTTTTTTATTGTTTGCGCATAATCAAACAAAGTGTTCAATCAGTTGAATGGTTTTCACATGGTTTAAAGAATTTGTGAATCATGTTTCATGGTTTATGCATGGTTAGTAAGAACCATGAGTCTTGGAATATTAAACTCTGAGAACTGTAAATAAAGTTATTAAAATTGTAATTAAATTTCATAAACCCACATAATCAACCCTATAATCCTCCCACTCAAACCTAAATCAATTCTTTGGAATTCGGGAGCCCTCAAGAAGCATTGTTTCTCCCCAAAACGCATCTCTTGGTGGATCAGAATTCAAAAAGAAGATGTGATATTTTTTTCAGTGAGTTTTTTTTAAATCTTTGATCTATATTATTCTCTTGATTCCTTATTTCTAATGGTTTTTATGTCCTGGCATTTTGTTGGATCTTTATAAGTTGTTGAATGAAATTAGATATAGGATATATTTTCCCTTATATGACGATCTGTATTCTTAGATTCATTGATCACTATTAGAGTTTACATATCTTAGATTTCTTATAGTTGGATTCCTTAATTTCGATGTAATTGCATAGAATCATTTATTCAATCTTGTGGGTCTCTTCAACTCACACCCTGCTTGTAGATTTTGGTACTTGAAGCCCTTTACTATCTTCTAGTTGGTTTTCATACTCTCTCCATCCTTTGTGGGTTCATTCATGGGTGAAAAGGGTTGGTGACTTGGGACAAGGTGGGTGGTTGTAGTCCAACATGAGGCATGATTTTGTTGATATATCCCTCCTTTAGTTTTCTTACTTCCTCATTGTACATTGTTGTGTATGTATTTATTGATATATATTTGACAATTTTTTCAAATTGTACCATATTACTGTTATAATATGATAGATAAATCATTCCCAATAGTTATTTTTTGATGCCCATTTTCTTGTCGCCAGCCCGTGGAGATTAGGAACTCTCTATGGGTTAATGGAGAATCAGATCAGATATTAGTTTTGATGGTATTTCAGGATGTTTTTTCAAAATAAAAAGTGTAATTCCAAATAAATACCCACTAAACGCTCATTGGGTATATATTACCTCAAAACTAGACATGTCTAAAATCTTATGGGATTCTCCCTTTCATAAGACCCAATCATGTCATTGCCACTCAATAATGGTATTTGTGTCCCTTTTAAAAGAATTTCCCATAGAATTATCACATGCCAACCATAAGATGATAAATCATGTGGCAGAAGTCCTCATCACATGATGGATAACTAATGATCAGTCCAAACAACAATGTTTAACATGAATCTCATTTTAATTAGATAAATAGTGACATCTATATACCGAATCCTCAGTCCAGCTGCAACACAAAAAATATATATCCCATTTTCCCTGTATATAAAACATATTAAAATAGGGATCCTTTTCAAGAATGATGTTTTGCATGATTTTTATTCCAATGGTATATGTAGTGGTTCTCAGATCTCAAATCTCAGGTCCATCCATGACCATAAAGAAAAATTCCTCTCATTCCCTATGTTTGAAACAGATCTTCACTAAGAACTTTTCCAGAGCACATGGATTGATTTTCATTCTCACGAGAGACGTCATGACACCTAATTCTCATGTATTTGGCCCAAAAATCATTCTGTAAAATATCAATGCACCCTTTTCCCATGTCAAATCATGATTAATGTGTGAAAAAATCTTTCAAGAACTATATGTGGCTTGATTATTACTCTTACAAGATACGTAGTAACATCTATGTAATATACCCTTATCAAACCCATAATATCCCTTTTTCACATTAGTTAATCTTTATCCATAACACATGACATTAAAATGTATTGGGGTTATAAAACTTTGTATTTCTTGATTATCATTCCAATTATATACATTGTGACACCCGAATTTCCATCCTTGTGCCCAGGCACTACATTTAACCTTTTCATGATCGTTCATATTCATCTTTATCACATGACGTTAAACTATATGGGAGGTCAATAACTACATGTGTATTTATTATCATTCCCATGAGATATGTAGTGCCCCGAGATCTCTAATATCGAGTCTGGTCATAGTAAAAAAATTCCCCATTTCTTATATACCAGTCAGACCTACACAAAGAGCTTTACAAGAACTATATTTGGCTTGATTCTCATTCCCATGAGAAATGTAGTCACATCTGGGTTTCCATACTCGGGCACAACCACAACATAATATGTAAAATTACCCCATTCATTTATATTCGATTCATATCTACATAAAAGGATTCAATATAGAGTCTTGCACTTTTTATGAACCCATACTAAAACCCCCCTCATTCCCATCACATACGAATTCAATCAGTGTGTGGGGCCTTTATTATTAGAACTAAATGTAGATTTATTATAGACCTATTGAGATACATAATTATTCCTAGGACATAAGTCCAATCCCAACCATATTGTAAACAACAATTACCCCTCTTTTATATACATAGAATGGTCTGTGTAGTATACGTTGTTTCGGTCCCCACACTAGGGGGTCCAATAATAAATTATAGTTGTCACTCTTATAAATATAAGTCATAACTATGCATGGGATGCAATAATTTATGTCAAATATAAATATTAAATCTCCCCTTATGATCATAAAAATACATCCAAATGTTATACTCATAATCTTGAATACTTCAGAATCATCATAATCATTATTATGCTTCCGGTGATTGAATGTCTTATACCTGAGATCTCTTTTTCCTGATCATTATATAATACTATCAAGTTTCCTTTTCATAAAATAGCATAAAATATGTTTCTCCACCAAAGCATTCCACTATTTAAATATGTTTTAATACACCCTTGCAGGCTTTTAATAAAATAGCCCAAATAGAGGTTCGTCAAATAGTCGTATATGTTCCCATAAGAGAAGCCACTTCTTTCTTGTATGATTTGATGACACTATATTGGAAAACATAATTTAAAATTATTTCTTGTTCACCCCTTTTATACGTGTCCCATATCTATTATCCCAATATGAGAACCATCAGGACCATGGTCAACAAATTTCACAATTTTGTCTGAAATATGCAGGAATGATCTAGGTCTGAGAGGCCACATGATATATACATTTTCTATAATATAATATTCCTAGTCACGTGAACAAAAACTATAAGAACCATTTTTTCTACACTTGGTTTGGACTTTCATAGAGAACCTATTACATTGATTCATTGGATGTTTTGGATAAGAAATGCTCTTTTCGTATTTGGGTCCATTCCTACCAAAAACCAAACTCTGTGCCTGGGGAAACCCTTAGTCTCCACACACATGAAAATCCTTTTAGAAATAAAATTTCAAAATTCCTAAGGACTTCTTTTCTTGAATATACTATAGCATGACCCAATTGAATTTTCAAAAAAGAAGCCAAAAAATTTGGTTTTCAACCAAGTGATGCAATTATTGACTATGTTGTAAAACACCCTAGTCTACTTTTCATAAAATTCCTAAAAAAACAGGTTTCTCAATAATATATAACTTTATCTTCTGGAGATACCTACTATAACACTAGAATACCTTTTCCCTGCACCACTATTTCAATCTGGTGACCCCCAAATCACAGTTTACAACGTTCTCCTCTCATACATGAATATGGTAGAACATTTATAAATAGACTACCTAGAATGGTAGAATCATCAACATTTCTTTCAAAGCTAAAGTATTTAAATTTTATCCACTCTAATTTACATTATGTATGAATTTAAATTGTATTACATATTTTCATTTTTTTATGAATTTACAGTACATATCCTAATGTCTTCGATGTAAAACATTAAAATTTAATATCATAATATTTTGTTCATAATAAGTTAAACTATATAAAAATCCCATCATCATAAGACATTAAACTACAATGTCAATGTCTTAGTCGCACGACATTAAACATCATGATAATTTAACCCTTTTCAGAAAGGGGACTCCCACCTGACATCGATCATCTAACAAAATGTACAATCCTTCACATGATCCATGTTTGTGTAGGAGTATCTTCCCATTCATGGAAAATGAAAATATAAATATTCCATTTCATTCAAAAACACCATACTTTGGAAAAAAATCCCATCGTGGTTTTGATAAATTATAATCCTCATAATCTTTAGTCATTAGTTATAGTATTTCTGAATTTTGGAGAACCTTTTATCCTAACATTTCAGTAACATTCCCTAGTTGGATCTGCATATGTTTACCAAAACCTTTAGGCCCTATCATCCAACAGATTCCATTATTTTATTATGAGTCATTGCATACTAGTTTTATTTTCATAAAACATACCACAAAATTGGTCTTTCAACCAATGGTAACATCATCCTTTGAAGAGACCTCATATATTCAATAATATATTATTTTTGATACATGAACCACACAATCAGGTCTCATGATTCCCCAGTCAATATCTGAATAATGTTATCATCCTATAGGATATGTTTGGGTTATCATTTTAAAAACATAAAATCAAAGATATTAGGCCTAAAACACTAGTATCATATCCCTATCATGTATTAATTTAAACAACCTATAAAAAGAGACACAATACTAAATAGGTATATAAATGATAAACGGTAATATAGAAAAAATTATATTCCCATCATTCTAGGGATACACATCGTATGGTTTAGGAAAAATTGACCAGAAAAAAATAAAAAGCGAAAAAATTGTTAGAATGAAAACCCAAAAAAAGGTTGTCTAAGAAATATCCAAGTCTCCCTTGTTTGGTCTCCTCCATATTGGACATAAGGAAAAATTTGGTCGATAATATTTAATTAAACATATATTGTATGGTTGTTCATAAAACCTAATCAAATAACAAAATATGCTCTTTAGGCTACATTTATTAGAAAAACAATTTTCTCATATCCCCATACTATAACTATGGTTATGAATAACTAATGAAAAAAATTACTTGTTGTGAAAATCAGCTTCAATTTCATATTATGACTACAGAAAGAATATTTGGGTGAATATATAAATGATTATATGAAAAAATAATTTCATTTATGGAGAAAAACAAAATTGAAGGATCATCCACATGATGGAGTATCTTCTTCAATATTTATAGGGGAACATCAACATAACTCTTCATCTATTGAATTCCCTCATGAGCCCTATTATCTACCTATTGAATCCGTGTTAAAAATGGATTCCAACAATTTTTTCTATGTAAGTGCTTCTACAGTAGCATCAATTGTAGATGACCCTTTGGTCTGGCCTCCTTCAAGTGAATGGTGGAGTTTTATGATAACTCCTAAGTGACATACAATTTCTACTAAAGGCATGATAATTGAATGGTTTTATCATTAATATATTTTTTAAATTCTTCCAAATACATGGAATGTTTGTCCTCCACCTAGGATTATGTAGGCTAGAAATATTTAGTGTTGATGAGGAGCTTTTCCTTTATGAGTTCCTGAGGAATCTTGTTCTCTCATAGTCATTTGCGAATGATTTATTTCACAGCTACATGAATGATGTAGTAATAAAATTTTCCATAACCCATCATACCGAACAAGAATGAATTTCTTTGGATTCACAAAGTTATGTCTTCAAGAGACATCTCAGATTTTATTTTCTAGATAACCCAAAAATACCAAAGGCATGTGATTCGAAGAAAATTATGCAGCTTTGAATCCTACTTAGAGATGAATTCAGAGGAAGAAATCAACTCCAAGATTAGAGAACTTATTGATGCACCCTACCACACTCACTCTTCATCAATAAGAGCTTAATGTTCTAGGGATGACTATATTGGGAAAGTGTCATCACCCTCAGAACCATCCATAGAAGTCGATGGAACTGGATAGTGGGAAATACTAATAATTTTCTGCAAAAGGATAATAGAAAGAATAAATAGGTGTTGATTAAAGTAGGTCATGACACTCCCCCAGTAATGGATCCGTAGCTTGGGTGTATTTCTTCCTATAATCCCCGACCTCGGTTCTATGAACTAGAACCTATTAATGAGGGGAAATCTCATGGATCAACTAATATTTTACCAAATGAGGATTAATACAACTCTGTGTTTTAAGGTCCCCCTGAGCAGGACCCCCAACAACCGTTGGACTGGGATAGATTTCGATGTCTTTCCCATGCACCACTGTTATTCCATTCTCCATGGATGGAGCCATGCATTTCAACCAGTCATGATTAGAAAATCAGAAATAAAAATATTGGTTTTTAAAAAATAAAGACCCACAACTATTCAATTCCCTATTATGTTCCTCAAATTAGGTTTAAGTAGTAGGAATATTAATTTGTTCCAGCATTTCATCAAAGTTCATTACAAGATTGATCATGGAATCTATTAATATATTAATCCCCATGTTAATATCAAATATGAAGATTCTCATAATTTTTATCTATGGACCTGTTATATCACCTGCTTCCGATGAAATTTAACCCTAAACAGATCGCTCGATGATAGTTCCATGGTCATTATTAGCCATCATAAGGTCATCTGGTGCATGAGATGAACCAGAAATATCATAAGGGTGAAAGTACACAACTAGTATATGAAACATTAGGATTTAATATTCACATTACCATAATCCCATATCGTCTCTATAGTTACAGGGGTTGTGATATGAGCATATGATGTATCATCAACTCATGATGCTTCTTCTGTCGATGGAGCTGACTCACTAGTAGGGATCCATGATTTTTCTAGAGAACCCTCTTTAGTTCATTGAGGATCATTTGTAAGTCCATTGAGAGTGGAATGATAAGGAGATTCTAGAATCCAAGTAGTCATAAATTTTTTTATGTATAATGAATATATTAATTTTTCAATGATGAATTACCCCTACTGAAAAGTGCTTAGCCAAAGACATTATCCTCTTACATTCATTCATTTTAGATGGAGGATTTCTAGAATCAACATATTTAAATAAAGGTATTAAAGGGGGAAATATTGTCTCCCCCTCCATCTCAACAACCATTTTCAACTAGACCATATATATCTATCACTATTTGAGAAAAAATTCTTCAATAATGAATGGGGTACCATTTTAATAATATTTCAGTTAATGTACCTCATTTGATTCCCCCTAGCATGCTTCAAATCAATATGACATTCCTTCAAGAACAGTTATTAGATCAAGATAAATTAAATGACAAAAACAAGTTCATATTAAGAAAAGGTAGACTTACTTCCTCTAAATTTTTATAATCAGTCCATTCCTTAAAATACATGTGATAGATCCATTTATATGTTTAACGTCTCACCATAACCTACACCCATCTCGTGATAGGGTTCTAGGTTTCCATTTAATAAATAAGCATATATAGTTCATAGATAAAAATCCTAACCTCAATATTATTTTCCTTGATAAAAAAACTATATGGAGCTCATCCATCTCCCATCCCCTCAATCTACAACCCATTGTGAAGGAGTTCCCATATGATTCCAACATTTGAGGACATGCCCTACAAAAGCTGTATTTCTGATGGATGCATGATTTTTAAGGCTATCCTATCATGTGTAAAAATTATTTTTCAACCCAGGATTCCACATAATTTCAAAATCACACCATCATAGAGGAATCTTGAGAAAATTGAACCTGGATCTCTTCTTGGTGATGACGTTAGACCATCTAGGTTACATCTCAGTTGGTGTGGACCTTTTCATTCTGGTCGGTGGGATAAACCATGAAAGAGGTCATTTTGGTGAACTTGGGACCTTGTCATATTTTCCACCTTCGGAAGGTGATGAATCACCCATTGATGGAAATGAAACATCTTCCATATTGGAATAAACATTTTTTACCCTACTTCCAATGCTCGAAAATTTTTATATTACCTGTTCAAGGAACACCTTCAACCAACAATCCCTCATGGTATAATTCAATTCATGCATCCATATACCAATAATTGAATCCACCATTCACATCCACTGAAGGTAGGTTGATCGACTCTTGATTCAACTGCTTGTATGTAATAATCAGTACTTTTTGAGAAAAATTTGAATTTTTTTAACCAAATACGCACTAGAGGAGATATGGTTATTTACTGAATAGAACATGAATTGGAATAGAAACCACAAGGTATCATAAGATTCACATATAACATCATCATTGATAATATTCAGAATTAAATTGACTCTAAAGGCCATTATATAAGATCTCATCCCACTGTTATCCTTACCATCATAAGTGAATCTCCAGTAGATGGTTCTCTATATGGGAAGAAATTGAATTACTTGAACATGATCAACATTAAAAATTTCTCCCTAGGCATCAGAGACAATTGCAGAATACGATAAATGGAATAGACATTTGGTCAAAGATGTATCTTAATAATCTATACCACACTCAACAAATAATGTGTTCTAAAGTGGGCTACAAACCATCCCCACAATATGAAGAATGGTCATGTGATTCTGAATGGGGCCTTTTCCACATGAACATGCAACGTGATTTGATAAATATTTTCCAGGATGGGGATTTCAACCACCACGTGTTTCTTCCCATCCATCATGGCTGCCAAAATGAATTACCATGACCTTATAACACCATTGAAATCATGATAGGTAGTAGATAGACACTTACCCATATGGCTCAAAATCCCATGATATTTTGTTTCATGGGAATAATGGACTTAGCCTTTTACCCCCATTGCTCGTACTCTCTTTTCTCCAAATTCAGACATAATGTACGAAGAGTGCTCAATTTAACAATCTAAGGACACCCAATTTGACATTTTCAAGGGAAATTCCCCCTCCTTCTACAAGAATAAAATCATCCACACATTGAGATGGATATCCCCTTTTAGTAAGGGGTATTACTTAATAATATCCTGAGCTATTTTTAGTATCTCGGGAACTAAAGTAGGCTTCTTTTTAGCATCATCCCATGTAACCCTCTATGGGATAAACTGATCATACATGTCTCTACGGATTAGATCCTTGGTGAAATTTGGGACATCCCACTAGCTGATACAAAATTCCCCATGCATCATGTGTAAATAATTCATAAGAGGGATCTATAGGCTTAGAATCTCAAGGACGAACTCAGTGTTCTTATATACATAAATTTTCCCCATCCAGATGACCTCATATATTTTGATGTCTTACACCTCATTCTTGATCATCTCACATGTTTGGAACACCCATTAAACCCAAATCTACTCTATATTAACACCGCCTCCCAAGAAAAAGTCTCATTCATTCATCCAACCTTTGACTGATCTATCTCGGAATCAGGAAAGATGGATGGATTGTGAAGATTTAATTCATGTGTCTACAAATTCAAATCTAGAGCACATTTTTTGTGACTCAGAACACAATATGTGTATTATGTCTTGACATTGATATATGCAACCATTCTTGAAACTTTGCCAATTTTTAACTTTCTTTAATATTGGAACCATGGGAGTGGTGTACAATTATTCAAAGAGGGTATGATGAACACTTTGAGGTGGTATTGGCTGTAATGTGGAAGATAAATACTCTAAAGTAATTCATAGTTGTATTTCATAATATGTCCCACTATAACAGGTAGAGTAATATCATAATATTCGTAATATTCATTCCCTATAGTTTTAACTATCTCCTATAAGATATTCATTCATTATTCACCAAAAACTCTAGTATGTGAAGTAGCCATTAGTCCTGAAAATAAGTACCAAGTGTTCATTAATAAAATTTAAATTCTATGAAGATTATAGAAATATAAAAATTTAGAAAATTCATAAATTTTCTTAGGGTACTCGTGTAAGTGCCTTATACAGGATCCTTACCCAACGACCCTACACAAGTCACTCACCCAAGGGTATTCATCATGAAAACTAAAACACACCTTGTCTATGATAATGATGAATTAGTAATAAAGTCTAATTAAATTATTATGTCTAGGTACATAGCATGATAAGAACTAAGATACTAAAGTGTGAGGACCACTGATGGGATGATGTTTCCCTATTTATAGATGAAGAATCCCCCCTATTTCGCCTACATACGCACCCCACATATGCATCTAACCTACTTGTATGTCGAATATTAAATACCAAAGTGTTATATAAAATTGGTTTCTGTGAGAGGATTACTTTTGAGATTTAAACACCATTTTCACTCCTTTACATTAGGTTCATTTTATTTTCTTTTGAACGATTTTAGTCAAGAGGGGCGGGGAATTGTTGAACCTCTATTTTTAACATGGATAAAAAGGCGAAAATAGAAATACCTTGTGAAAATTTGAAGAAGGGAAATGGAGAAGATTATGGGTCAAAAATTCCTCTAATGTAATTTCATCAAAGTACCATAAGGCACTATCACTACTTAGGGTACCTACGCATTAGAATTCCTGACAGGTCTAAGTGAGAGCCTTCACAACATACCTACGGGACAGACCTATATGGAACCCCTGAGAAAAAGTTCCCCTTTTCCCAAGGTAATAAATTTTCCTATATATAGGACGTTTCGGTAATCATTTGCATGAACAAGAAACTATTAAGGCCTCCTGATTCTCTTATATACATAGTCCTTCACCCAATCCCTCAAAAAAACTCCAGGATTCCCTAAAAAAAATATGAAAATGGTGTAATTAATGTGGGATAAGGAAACTAAATTCCCCATATAACTTAAAATAAAAAACACCTGAGTGAGGCACTGACTCCCCCGTGGTTGAAGAACTATAGTGCGAGGTCCCCTTCCTTAACCCGGGACCTACACAATCCAACTTATGGAACACATGTAGAGACCATTGAATATCGGATAAAGTACATTTCCATGTGTATTTTCATAGAAATCCTATCACCCAATGTACCATCATCTAGCTGGGTCCACTAGATAAAAGAACTAAATGCATGAGCTTAATTATCCTTTCCTAGGCATCTACCCTATGTGAACATCTCATAAGACCCTCTTCTAAGCCACCCATGGTAGGTCCTCTCCTTAATTTTTTCCCTTTTCTGATAAATACTCAGTTAAAACCACAACCCAAGCCTTAGGACATTCCATACATTTAAAACACTGACAACCGCATGTCACCCATTTGGGATTTCAAAAATTCAGTCCGACATTTCTCTCACAATTCCTACCAAATTTTTAGTTCCCTTAGGCTGAATGGGGGTTTTCATTACTTCATTCATTAGGACCCTAACCCCAAGGATAGTGTGAGGGAGTTCCTAGTCTCAAATTATATGGTTAGGTCCTTTTCATACACTTGTCATCTCTAAAAATTGGAGCATTCGGTTCCATGAAGGGAGGAAGGGTATCGTGCTTTCATTTAATTTTGATATGGAATCAAATTCTCTTACCTATCTATGGAACCATTTTCAGGGAATGCCTTCTAAATTAAACCACTAACCTTCCATGCAGAAGATTTCACTCATGATACTCTTTCCCACATTGGCTGCTGGTCCTGAGAGGGGATGGGTATTAGAGCCCTCTCCTCTCCCCCTTCTTTCCCCACCCACTTCCACTAGTAGAGGAGGAGATGTGTGTGTTTCCTTGATCTTTGAATTACTATTTTCCATCACATTGAATCATGAATCATCTTCACACATGTGGAAATTAGGGATATCCATGATCATGGAGTTCATACCATCAGATGAAAGTTTCAGTAGATAATCATGATTTGAATCTTCCTCTAACCTTCATACAGAGTTCTCTTGTAACATGAGTCCTCAAGGCCATTTTTTCAAATTTAGGGAAAATATGATCATACTATTTCTTAGAACTCTATTTTACTCTTGTTTATCACAAATATAATGAATCATGTCAAAATATAAGTATATGGTGGTCATGAAATCCACAGGATCCCAAAACCTCATGCAATTTATTTTTAGGAGTAACCCCTAGTCAAATTATTATATGGGAATCCTACTCATTATTAGTCCCCATATGAATCCATACATGGGCCTTATACTTGTAATAATCCCTAATCTCTCACCTTCATGGGAATTCTCCTTAGGAGTAATCCCTAAAAAAATCAACCAAATCAACACATTGAATACTTTTTAGAAGTAATCCCCAAATTAATCTTCAAAAATGGACACATTCCCTTATGAGAAAAATATTCATAGAGCCTCCATAGGTGAGGTTCCACATGACCGAACAACATGGGATTTGATTCCTCTCCAAATTGGATACATAGGATGCCTCCTTGATTTCCAAACCCAACAGACCAAACCAACCATATTCCCTTTATACTATATTCCTAGTAGGGATTAATTCCTGATGAACATTTATATAACTTCCATGTTACCTAAGTTAGTTCGGTTTAATCCCCCCAACACACTATAACTATGTAACTTTGGCCTAGACATCATTGATTTATGACATTAAACTACACAGTTAGGTCCTTATGACATTAACATAAATGGTTTAATGTGCCCCTTTATGTGGAAGAAAACTACATGGAATCTGATTCATTTAAAAAGGATATATAAGAATCCTATTAATGTGTTCAATACCAAAATCAAAGAAACCCCCATCACCCTAGATGGTTACACACTATAGATATCCCAACTATCTGGGTAGAAAATCAGCATCTTCATAATAACGAACAAAGAATATATAATCAGTACCTAAGAGGATTCCATTCATGAACAACCTTGGAATCATAAAAATGATTATAATCCCTATACATGATAATAATTGATTTTTAATTCAATGGTAATGCACATATTACTTTGGATGTAATGAAGGATTAATGAACATATTTTAAATCTATAAGAGAGTCATGATGTAAGAAAAAATTCCCCCTAAACGGGTATGATGAGCCTAACCTTCTTTATTCTAGACCAATGTGAGTTATTATGAATCATTGGACAAACTCCCTAACAAGAACCTACAATTTTAAAGAATGTACACCATTGATATATAACTATTGCGTGTTTCTAGTTCAACGAAAAATCCCATTGGAAGTCATTCATAAATAAAGAAGCTGATGTGAAGGATTGCACAAAACTCAACCCGCTGTAATCGATTTCTAGGTGAAATGTGATTCTTAAGGGAAATATTTATATATCCTATGTCCATGGTCCAAATTAGTAGTGTCCATAGACCACCTATTTCCATGTTTTATAGCTAACCATGGTAACATGTGGCATTGACGTATGGTCTTCAATTTATGGCAGCGATCCATGTGCATCCTAGAAAAAATAATCCTAAGACTATGGTTTGAAATATTGTATATAATATTTATCCTATTTCATTTGAGGTAGGGGTCATGGTATATTTAAATTGAGTTATTAAGATATGAAGATTGTTTTTTTTTTCGATTTAGATAGTTTCAACCTATTGATATTGGATTATGTTCTTTTTGTGATACATGCCTCTTCTATGGCCTTTTAATGAATGTTTTATTATTGAAATATCATTAAAATTGTATTCTATAATTACTTTCCATATATCCATGGTTATTGTATATAAATAACTTCACTATTAATTCATACCACATGTAATAATCCCTTAGATTTGATGTTAAAAAGGTCTTCTTCCATGATCAATCACTTTAGCATCTAGACCACATCCATGGTGTGTACCATTACTCTACAAGTTTATTAGTTTATTTTAAAATTATTTAAAGTACTTTAACATAAATATTTAGTAGGAATATTCCACTTAGTCGCCAACTCTAAATTTAAAAATATGTGGGTTCATATTTTTATGGATACTTAAGGAGGGGTCTCCATTATTCTATTAAACATTTTCAATATCATTTCATGCACCTTATTCTTCTCTTCCTTATACATAATTTTTGAGAACCATTCAATCCATAAATAAAATATCTTCCATTGATGATTATATACTCGTAGAGAGTCATGTTTTGGGATGAATCATGTTAGCTTTATTCTCAATAAATTTTTCTATTTGATTAAACAATTCATCTGCAGGTCCTATGAGTATGTCCCTTTTTTTAACTATAAAACCATTCTACAAATAGGTTCCTTACATGTTAACTCTTACTTATTCAAACATTTATTTTCTAAAAGAAACTCTTCTATAAAAGTAGAATACACACCCATAATAATCTCATTTTGATCAAAATACTGATTTAAGGAATATATCTCATCTTGATCAATGTACGAAAAATCTAAGGGTTGATGACTTATTATAATTGAAATATCTTCCATTTAATAAAAATATACAACATTCCCAATGGGGGGATATTAATTTCTATAACTTCACAAATCTTACATAATATATTTATAATCAAAATTATCATAAACAACATTCAAACATATATTAATAGGTGTTTACTTCATCTCATTGACCTTATTATTCTTATAATTCATATTAACTTCATTCATCCTAAGGCAGTGTTCATCCTCATTGTTTTTAAAAAAGACATTAATTAAAAATCTTTAACTATCTCTAGAATCTATTTTTCCAACATCTATGAATCATATTTTATTTCTTAAATTTCCACTAATGAAATCCACATATCAAATATTGTTTCCTAATGATAGTATTTCTTATATTCCATGAGTAAAATAGATCTTACCAACATCAACAGGATAATTTAATAATATGTTAATCATCTATGCTTACTCGTGTCAGAATGTCATGATATATACTCTACATTCTGATTAGCACAATATTATAGAAAAATAAGTTTTTCCTTCATCCGGTAATCATATATTGAACTCTTTAAAACATGGTGTTTCATCATGAAATAAATAAGTTAAATAAATATGATTGAATATCAAGATTATTTATCTTATAAATTTGATCCATTAGGCTCTTAGATAATTTTCATGACAATATACAACATGATTTAGTGTGGTAGTGATTTGAGGTGTTGAAAAATTAATCATTCCCATTAACTTAATCCCTTACCAATAAAGATATTGTTTTTATGTGAGAATAAATACATTCAATTTCTAAAAAAATTAATATTGGTCTCATTGTATCATAAAATTGAAATATTTATTTTTGAAGAACATGTGACACATATCTTTTTTTTCATTCACCATCATTGGGATACTATCACAACCCAACCCACGAAGGCCCCACCTAGACCGGTAGTAAATTGAGTGTAAATCCCATACCTGAATAGTCATGTTTGAGATGGAGAGTCACATGACCCCATGAATTCCTCCCCATATTTAAGAGGACATGGATTAGAATAAAGGGTTCATACATTTTCAAGTGAAGTCTATACCATTGATATTATGTCCTAATAGAAATAATAATCAATATACTGTATAATATCTCATAGTAATGATTTAAAAGAATAAAATTTCAAATGGAACCCAAATAATGCATGTAAATAAATGGGATTCCAATTTCTAATGAAAACTCAGAGTAAAAATGTTGGTGGTTAAATAAATAAAACTACAGAATCTTCTAAAGTACATCATGATACCACTATAGATTCCACACTCCTTGGCTTAACAAGTAATGAACTGAGTTTTTATCCTTATATAAATAGTATGTTATATTTTTTTATCCGCATGAAACATAAAAAACCAAATCAATATAGACATTTTTATGTTATTCATATAATTATAATGTATAATTAGTTGTAAAAAAATTATGAATTGTATTTAAATGAATATATATATATATGTGAACAATAACAATTCACATTAATCACGTAAACATAATTATTACAAATAAAATAATAATAAATGTATATATATTCTTACAATTTATTTTAGATAAATGATTTTTTTTCAATAAATTTATGAAATACATAAATTTTAGAAGAATAATTATTGCAATAAAGACTGATTCTCTATAAAAAGTTGGTTTTAATGATATTTAAGGATTTTATATTGAAGTTATATTTAAAAATATTAGGATAGAGGTTAAAAAATTTAACATTTTTTTATTTATCATTGTCATATTAGCTTAAGTATATTTTTCTATTTTTTAAAAAATTTGCTATTTTATGTGAATGGTGGAAAATTGCGTTTCTAAAAACATTGTGGATATTTTATCATGAATCATAGGAATAATTTTATTTAACAAATAAATCTATTTTTTGTAGTATTATATTTTATAAACTACTTATTTTGAATTACGTAAGAATATTTGATATTTTAGAACATAAGACATATTTTCTAAAAAAACGTTTTAAATACAGTATATATTAGCAATTTAAAACATTTTTTATCAATTGAATAAAATCAATAGGATTATAAAAATAAAATCACTCTGTGAAAATTATGTTAGAGTAGAGACTTTATTTTTAGTTATAAATATTATGCTACCTATAGTAAATATTATTTACCCAGGTAAAATGAATATTTTTCAATGAATACTAGTTTTCCAAGTATTTTGTATTTTTTAAATTAAATAAAAATGTTTTGAAAAAAATATGATTTCAAAAAATATTAAAAAATTAATTAATAAATATTTATTTGGTAATCAATGTTAAATAATATAAGATATTTTAATTATTAATATGTTGTTTATCAAGAATTGTTTTTAAAAAACATTATATGTATTGATTTGAAAATTAATTTTATAATTTTAGGACATTTAATGATTTCAATTTAAAAAATTAGGATACATCATGTATTTGTTTGTAAATAAGGGTATGGTAATATTTGTAGTAATGAAATAATTTACCTAATAAATATTTCATTTAGAGTAATAAGTGTTTAAATAACTCATCAAATGTGGCTCTATTTTTCCTAAATTAACAAGACCATTAGACTTGATAGAAATTCTTTTATGTTTAAATGTATGTCCTATGTGTTTTAAAAACTATCCCTCAACTAGATTGCCAAAAATATTTTCCATTCCATTCTTACTCCAAACATAACTTGGTTTTCCTTGGAAAAGTCACTCTTCCTCACTTTTTAATGAGGGATAATTTCCTCTCTTACAATACTACACTACTATTTAAATATTTACATGAAACATCCACAAATTATCCTCTTAGTAATTTCCATAACACACCCTAATTTCCCAAGTAACCAAACGGTATTGTTTGTCCCTCAAATCTACGACCTTCGTCAAGAAGAAATCTGAATTATCAATATCAGAATCACGTCTTTCATAAAGTTTCTTTCTTATACATTACATTATAAAAAAACCATAAATATATTATAATAATATACATATAATAATTATTACTTTTATTTTTTATTATAATAATGAGACAACCATTATTATTTCTCCTCTATATACAATCAAAAACAATAATCACTATTAGTATGTGGCTGCGAATTACCATCTCCATGAAGAAATGATTTTGATTTTTTCCACCTCTAATGGATATCCCTAATGACGGCATTAGTGAATAAATATTATTTACATAATATATTTATGATTATTAAATGATCACTTACTATCCACCTATGCTCCAATCATTCATTGAGAAATAGAAATACCCATCAAGTGTTGTAAAAAAAGTAACTCCATGAAGAATAGTTTTTTAAATGAATTTATAGTTTTTCATTTTTAATCCCAACAATATTCAAATATATTTATAAATAATGAAAAATAAAAATAACATCATTACAATTATGTTAAAATAACAATAGGGATAAATAAACACCTCCTTAAGCAATCATTCCAATCAATTTATGGATTGTTCATTATTGGGTAGGTTTGACCTCCTACTTGAAAAACGAAATAAAAGTATATCATGCATGATTATGGAAAAAAAAGTATGGTATAATTTGAAATAAATATTTTAATAAAAATCTTATTGGTTCTATAATGGATAGAACAATATTTAAATAATTATTTGAGAAAACACCATCATTTTGTTGAAAATCACATACAAAAGTTCGTTGTCGATTACATATAATAGGATAAAGAGTAATGTAATCATGAAAATATATTTATAATAAATAAATCATTATTATAAAAATCCAATACTTACCTATATTTATAATATATCCTTTTTCATAATACATAATAAATTACACAAACATGCATCTAATGACCCTATTAGTTTAGGGTCTTTAGAAATTAGGAATCATAAAGAACTCATTCATAAAACATCTAAATTATCTGAATCTTTTTCCTTAATAATTGTATCCCATTTTTGACCCATATTACTTAATAAACGTCTTTATATCCTAGGGAAATGAATCACAAAAAGAGGAAATCCCAGATGCTCAGCAAGGGTAAAAGGGAGATATCAATCATATCATAATAATATTACATAAGAACATAACAATATAATATCATATCATTCCTATCAAAGATCATGATATCATGTCCTAGAACAAATCATAATAGTTCATAAAGAATAAATGAATATATTGACATGGGTCATAACATAAGACATTGAATTTCTGGAAAACAACTAAACTTAGAACTTTGTGAACAACTTTAAATTGTAACGAGTTTGATCAATAAATTAAGGACATGAAATTAATCCCTTGGATAAAAATATAGTCATTTAAACCAGGTCCATGTATAAAATTAATGAACATGAAATTACGTTCACTCATAACATATGTACCACATGATATATCCATCTTTACCCAATAACTTCTACGGAGGTATATTTCACACCCTTATCGGAATGAAATAATAAATATATTTTCCACAATAACATATATCATATATCATATTTGAACTCATAAAATAAATGAATTTCAAAAACATTTTATCATAACACATTGAAATGAACTGGGTTTCATAAATACATTCCATTATAAAAATAAACAATTATTTGAATAAAAATATTATCATTGAATCACATCACCAATAAAATCAAATTAATATATAAAATTGGATTCTTAAATTGAAAATGATTATGAGAGAACTCTTGAAAACAATGCTTGAGGAAAATATCGTTTCATCTTTGAAAACATTTACCTTACCTGATACTCCATGAAATTATAAAAGAATGAATTTTCATTTATTATAACAATATATTATTATGAGGGAATATTCATGGTAATTAGAAATTATCTAATCATTAAAATTCATTCGTTCTTTATAGATAAAACAAATGATTCTCATACACATGATGAAAAAGAAAAAGTACCTTTTTGGAAAACAAAAAAATATTAATTTAAAATAGTTTTAAAAAAAAGTATAATATGGGTAAAAATAACTTAATAATTTTTAGTAATATAGTAAAAATATTTCAAGAAATTAATTTTTAGAAACATTGTTATGAATGATAAAAATTACCTAGTAGATATTTACGTATAAACAATCCTGATTAAAAATGAAATTGTAAAATAACACTTTCAACATTAAAATAAGTATAATAATTTTCCACATGAACGAAAGAAAATTATTTGGATTTTAAAATAACATAATATTATGGTTATGAATCATAAAAACATTCATTGGATTTATATACACCACGTAGAAGAAACAAATAGTGTATGAGGCATGTGCCTCACAGAAGTAAAGGTGAGAAAAAAATCTCTTACCTTAGTTTTTGGTTACTTAGTATATATCAGAAAATAAATTATAATGGATTAAAGGGTTTTATTAACTTATTATATAACCATATTTATTTATATGATATCATATATGATGATATTATAAACAGTTTATAAATAACATTTCACTATTACTCGTCATTTGGGTATTAACTACTTCATTTTCTTATTAATGTTTTGTCAAATAAGTTTTAATTCTACTTCATATGTTATAGTAATATAATTTAAATAATTATATTAATATAATTTATATCATATTTATTCATATTATACATTTATATAATTAATTATTAAATGGATAGTAAGTTCAATTATTCACATCGCATCATGTAAATGGTATACCGTACGTACACACGAGTGACAATATCATTCCCATAATTCTGAAATTCTATGGAAATTTTTGGTATATAGTTTTTAAAATAATAAATATCATGTTATAATAATAATAATATATAGTTATTATTTCCATCATTATACCCATCAAAGTATGTGGCGGTGAAAAATAGATTACACCATGACATGGTGAACTTATGTTGTACGTACGCTCACATGGGGATTTCATTTTTCATAGGATTGATAGAAGGTGAAATACGGTTGTTCCAAAATAATAATAAAATCCTAAAATATAATTGATACTTTAGTTATTACATTATAATGGAAACTACTGATGAATACTCCGATCATATTAATTAATAATAAAATCAAATTCCATCCAAAAAACATCCAAAATTTAATATTTTAGAATATTATTTGAGATAGGGTTGTAATATCATCAAACCATAATCTTGGGACATGTTTATCTACCAATTTACACCTTATCATTTTAGTTAACTCATAATTATTCAATTTAAATATTAACTAATGTAACAAATGTTTCAATATAAAAAGATATAATTTTTTTATTTATATATCAATTAGGCCATACATGAAATATTTAGAATATTTGATACAATTTAATAATTATTTTTTATTTTTTAATAATATTTTTGGATTTCTATTTAATAAATCATTATTTTGACACTATATCAACAGTTTCAATTTTGATTCTATTCACATCAAGGATTTTTTAAAATATCAAGATGTGATTTTAATAAAGAAAAAAGTATGTAATTATATCTATAAGGGGTAGAGGGAATCTATAAAATTCTTTGGATATATTAATTATCCGAAATGACATTTATTTTATTATTATTAATAACATTAATTTTATATTTCCATTAATAAATTAATTACTACATCATTTAATTGTAATAATTTAATATCATTTTATTTTGGGTAAAAATTAAAAATAAAACACCATGATGAATATAACTATTCTACATTTCCTAGGATTATTTATAGTCAATCAAATTATCTGAAAAGTTTTTATTTAAAATTCTTATATTTATTAAAACATGAATGTGAAATCATTAACTTCCATTAAATAAAATATTATAACTGTAATAATATTTTCCTTATGGCTCCAAATGGTTAATAAGTCAAACCATGTATGATTTATATAAATATATACTCAAAAAATATTACCTTTTCATGTTTTATGGACTTTTAATCGTCATTATCTTTTTAATTAATATGATATTATTGATTTTTATTTAATTAAATAATTGCTACATCATTATTATATACGTTTCTCCGGTAATCATTTATTTATGAAATATTTAAAATAAATTAAAATCATAAATAAATAAAAAATATTCCAACATATTATTTATAATTTAATTTAGCTTCTATATAACATTATATTATAAATGATATATTTATTAAAATTTGAGTAAAACATATTTAACATGTCTTTAAATAAAATATATTAAATATCATAATATCAACAATGTGGCTTCCAAAGGATACCATTTAAAACCTATAATTATTTGGGTTGAGACACAACCATACAATGATGTTAGGATAACTTTTAGTATAATTTTATAATATTATTTTCCTGCTTAATTACCTGATTTACCTTTTGTAGTTGTAATAAAAATTACAGAAGTTAACATTCATAATGACCAAAAATAAAATAAACCTATTTACATAATTTTGAACAAATTATTCTATTTACGGTATCCATTTTTAAAAATTCAAATCATATATTTTTTTGTATTTAATTTAAAATTAATCCTGTTTTTTGAATGACAAAACATGTTTTAAAAGTTAAAACATACCAAATATTGAAATATTTTTACATCTAAACTCATTGAAAAATTAATGAAAATGACCTAAATTATTTTAAAGGATAAAAATATAATATATGTATACTATAAATCCATTAAGATAAAAAATTTAACAATGTAAATAAATTTATTGAAAATTAGTTTTCAATTAAAATTCATTAATTTTTAACTATTCATCAAAATTTGAAACATAGAAAAATACCAAAAAATCAAGAAAAGTATATTTTGATACTATGTGTTCAACTAAGAAGATTATTTTCTCAAATAAAATATAAAAAGGGCTATAAAAATAAATTTATAATGGGTGCATCATCAAATGGTTAAAAAAACTACATTTTTTAAAAAATAGTTCTTTTATCTGAAAATATTAATTTTTTCTAATATCAAGTCTAGAAATCATATAAGATAAATTTTAAAAATTATATTGAATAAATTAAATACATAATTATTTAAATAAATCTATCAATGGTGTTTTTTTATTATTTTATAAACACACTTAATTGAATTAAAATTTTTTTTAAAAAAATATTTCAATTTATTTTGAAAAAGGGATTCATTTTTAGTTGTATTAATTTATCACCAAAGAATTAATTATATATACATGTGTAAGGAATATTTTCCTAATTCAGTTAATTTTTTTATACCTTCAATTATAATGGCTAGGTTTTAAGGAAACATAATATTATTTAGTTGTTCTCTTAAATTGAATCTTGTGTGATATGAAATTTATCAAAAGAACTCGAAATTGTGTGCAACACAATCCAGACATAGTACCACAAGATAAGTTAGTATTGTGTATAGTGGATTATTATCTTAGAGTATTTTAAAACACAATACATCAAGGAAATTTAAAAAAATCCATCTCATAAAATTCATGGGGTGTTACATTCTACCCCCCTTAAAATGAATTTCACCCTTGAAATTTTTGTGTGTTATAAAATAAAAATACTTGAAATGTTATTTCATAAAAACCCACATATTACAAATGAAAATTAAAACTTATTTTTAAAATTTAATTTTAGAAACATAATGGTTAAACAAATTATCTCATCACTTGGATTCCACATAAGAGAACATAAGTTGAAAGTGAAAACATGGATATGAAAGAGAAATTTGACTACTAAGTTATAAGGGGGAGTTATAGAGAATACTATTAAGAGAAAGAAAAATATAACCAATACATAAATATATTATTATCTAAGAGACCATTTCATTCATTAGACAAGAAGCTACCAGGATAACATTTTTTTAAGAACGTTTTCCAAAAATAGATGATTTTTTATGTGAAAAAAAAATCTTACTTGATTTTTGTACAATCACACTATTGGTAATGCCTTGAACAATTTCCACATCATCTATTATTCAAATCATTGAAGTTGAATTTTTCATTTAATAAGAATTATAAAATCATTTTATCTATTAATATAATGATTGACCATTCAATCTATATTTATCACAACAAAAATGTTATCATAATTTTTCAAAATATCCCTAAGTCCACCTATGTTGAGATAATACTTTATTCTAAAAAATGTCAACAAGGTTTTACATAAACTATATATAAATTAATAACCATAAAATATTTATTGAATATAAAAATCTGAAACTTTTGAAAGAGGTGCACTAACTTCGACGATCTTTTACACGCCATATATCATAATATATATCTTGTTGTCCACATTCCAAACATGTGAATTATGTTATCATGTATTTTCTCGAAACATGGTAATAATTTAAATTAATATATTACCTTTGTGAAAAAAATGAATACTTTAAAAAATTAACTCTTTTTGATATATCATAAATAAAAAAATTATAAATGAATACATGATGTAATCATATCGGTCCTAAGGTGATTAATAATATTAAAAATCTATTTATTTCCTTATCCCAAATTTATAAACATTTTAGGTTTTATCATTCACATAATAATGTGTTTTACAAAAATATCTGAATCAATTTTCCTGGTTACCAGTACCATTAAATAATACTTTTAAAATTCTTAATGAAAAAAAATATTGTAACAATAATCAGATATTTATTTATTCCATAATAATGTAAAATTACTTATACGACATTATTATTGATAAACATGAAATAATTCCACAAAATTATTAAACCATTGACCAAGATTAATCATTTTATTCCTTACCACTTCTTTCATATCAATGTTATTCTTAGTCTCTTCCTCGTCATCATTATAAATTATACTCACAAAACCATGTAGATTCCCGTCCTGAGATTCTCCCTTAAGGAATAAATTTTCATAATTCCCATACATTCAACATTTAAAAAAATTTAAATATAATTTGTTCATTAGAAATACCATAATCATTTTCAATTGTTTTAACTAAAATCTTCCTTTTCAATTATTTTCTTTGTGTCCTTATTTTTAACATTCAAAGAATTTTCCATTTGATATAAAACATTCTCCTTGACGTCGCATACCACATGATTTTCATGTTGAAAATTGAATGTTATTTCATCTATAGTAAGAATGAAACTCCTTGTTTCTCTTATTAGGGGGGTTAAGAAACTCACCACAGTTGATACATTTGATCATATTATGAGATTTATGATTTGGAATAATAAAAATGCTTCACATTCCAATTCACATTTCATTTTGTTGATCGTGAAGAATATTATTACATTATCCATCATATTATCCATTAACATGAATCATCATATTTCCACTCATTCTGTAAAACCTAAAAAGGATATTTAGAGAAGAAATGATCATACTAAGAAAGCCAAAAAAACATGGGAAAGTACATTAGTTATCAGAAATCCTAGGTTTAATACTAGGTTATCCATGATTCCTGTGAAAATTCAAGGAATGTAACCTGTTATTTGACTTACCCATAAGGACATCCCTCTACATATATTTATAAATATATATAGGAATCTTACTAAAGTTTTCTCAACTATGTTTCCAAAGATAACTAATCCTTTACTTCGAAACCATCTCTAACAACCCAAGATTTAAATACATGGATATTATATACTTTTAAGGAATAAAAAATACATTAAACAAATTCTTTCCCAATGACTATATTATATTAGTGTCTTTGGAATCTAAAGAACATAAAAAATAACTTATAAAACATCTACATCATCTTATTTGTTTTCCTTCATAGCTAAAACACCACTTTGAGACATCTCATTAAATTCATTTCTTCATATCCAGGGGAAATGAAATAAAAAAGGGGTGGTCTCAAATGCTCAGAAAAGGTAATTAATAGAGATACAAATCATATCATAATCATATTTCATACGAACATATCAATTTAAAATCATTTCAAGTATATAAATGATCATCATATCATGTCATAGAATAAATCAAAATAGTTCATAAATATTTAATGAACATACTTTCAATGGGCATAGTGTATGAAATGTAATTTCTCGAATACACATAAGCATACAACTTTGTGAACATGTATAATAATAATATGATCACTCATTAAACTGATTATATGAAATAAGAACCTTGCATAAACATATATACATGGAAACTAGGTACACACATAAAATTTGAGAACAATAAATTACGCACATGCATAAAATATATACCTCATGAAATATCTATATTTTCCTAATTTATTGGAGGGATGTATAGGTCCCACCTATATAATAATGAAATTATAAATATATATATTCCACAAGAAAATACATTATGTATCATATTAGAACCCCAAAAAGAAATGATTTTCCTAAACATTTAATCATAACACTTGGAAAATAAATGGGTTTAAAAAATAAATTTAATTCGAAACATAAAACATTATTAGAAGAAGAATGTGAGAATTTAATCATATGTCTAATAAAACATATGTAACATCAAAAAATGTTATCTTATATGGAAAATAATTTTGAGATAACTCTTGAAATAAATTATTGAGGAAAACATCCTTTCTCCTTTGAAAACCATTTAATTAATTGAAATATTGTCAAATCCATAATGAAAGTATTTTCATTAAATAAACATTGTATGGTTTTAAGGTAATATTAAAGGTAATAGGGTGTTATGAAACCATAAAAATAAATTTATTACATTTAATTGAAAAATACATTCTTCTCATACTTTTGATGAAAAATAAAATATTACCGTGTTTCTAAGATAATAAAAAATTATTCCATTCAAACTATTGTATAAAAATTATTAAATGGTTAAAAATACAATAATAATTTGTAGGAATATAATAAAAATATTTTGGAAAATATTTTTTTAGAAGCCCGGACCTTGATGATAAATGTTCTCCAGTATATACTTACGTATACATAATCATTATTAATAATGAGATTTTAAAATAACACTTAAAACATTATTATTAGTAGAATAATATGACCCATGAAAGAATGAAAATTATATGGATATGAAAATAAAATGATATTATGGTTAAGACTCAATTTCCCTTATAAATATCTGAGAAGAGACATGTCATTGAGTATTCAATCTCACTAATAATTAGTATTAGTTATACGTAAGTATCTACTAGGGAAGTTTATAAGGGAAATTTTTAGTGGAAAAATGAGATTAAATGCACAATATATTGTGATGAAATGGGGTTGGGTGGCCTTTTATAATTGAGGTTAGGGGAACTTTTTTAATCTCCAAAAATATTTATTTATAATAAAATCAAATCCCATAAAAATGTTCAAAATGTAATATTTTATAATATGAGATGATATTGTGTTTTAATATATTAATACAATAAATTTGAGTTAGGTTTTTCTATCCATTTATACCTTAACATTTTAGTTATGTTTTAGATATTCTATTTGAAGCTTAATTAAGGTAACAAATGCTTCCATATTAATAGAGTGTAATTGTTACTAATTTTATGTTACCTAGACCCTAAATGAAAAAATTACAATATGGTGAACCATATAATAATTATTTTATATTTTTAAAAATACTTACGATGATTATATAATTTAATAAAAAAATATTTTGAAAAAATATCAATATTGTCAATTTTGATTCCATTCAATTCTTAGATTTTTCAAAATATAAAAAATAATATTTTTACCTCCAAAAAATAATTTATTATATTTATAAGGGGAAAATATCCTATAGAGCATTTACTGGATCTATTAATTATCCAAAATTATATATTCTTTTTAACATTAATTTGATAATTCCATAAATAAAATAATTACTACATAAGTTATATGTAATTATTCAATATAATTATTTCATAGGTAAAAATTTAAAATAAAAAACAATGATGATGATAAATATTTCTGATTTTAGAGGAATATTTATTGTTGAATATATATTCTGAAAAATCCTTTATTAAAACATGAATATGAAAACATTAAAATCACTTTAAATAAAATATTATAAGTTTTATAATCATATCCAAGTGTCTCCAAATGGTAAATAACATGACCATTGGATGATAATAGTCGATATATACTCGAAAAATAAGATTTGGTCACATTTTTATCCTTTTAATGGTCATTATCATTTTAATTAGAATTATTTTATTGAATTTTTATAAATTATATAATTTATACATATTCATTATGTAAGACGTTAAGGTAAATATTAATTTACTAAAAATTAAAAATAAATTATTATGATAAGAAAACACATTTTCTTCTTCCAATAAAGTATTTATATTTGAATTCAGCTTCCATACGCAGTTATATTAGAAATTATATATTTATTAAAATTTGAGTAATACGTATTTAACATTTCATTAAATAAAATATATTAAATGTACTAATCTCACTAATGTTTTTTTAAAGGATACCATCTCAACTAAAGGAAAATTTATGTTCAAAATTTATTTAATCATATTAGGACAATTTTTAGGGTAAATTTATAATATTATGTTTACCCTTAATTACCCAATTTACTTTTTTGTCGAATTAACAAAACATACTGAGGTTATTGTTCATAATGTCCAAAAATAAAATGAACCTATTTAAATAATTTATAACCATTGATTTAAATTATATAATACATTTTTTAAAAATTCAAAACATAGAATTTGCATAAATTAATTTAAAATTAATCTCATTTCAGAATGAAAAAACTGGTCTTAAAAATTAATACATGAAAAAGAATGAAATATTTTTACTTATAAATTTAATGTAAATTTATTTCCAATGGATATAATTATATAAACTAATAAAAATATAATCTATTAATATTTTCAAACCATTTATATATATAATTAAACACAATGAAAAAATTTAATGAAAAACTAGTTTTTAATTAAAATGCAATATTTGTTTAATATTCATCAAAACGTGAGACTCAATAGAAAAATACTAAAAATTTTATTGATGAAATTTTACTACTTATCATTATAATAAGATGTTTTTTTAAAATAATATATAAAATTGAGTCAAAACTATTTTTAAAATACATGCACCATTAAAGGATACACAACTACATTTTTAGAAAAATATGCCTTTTATCCCAAAATAGAAATTGTTGTTATATTATGTTTAGAAAACATATATGATGAAATTTAAACATTATATTGAATATATTTCATATATATTTTATTAAAAGAATCCATTAATTCTGATTTTAATAATTTATAAACATACTTATTTTCATTTAAATTGATTTAAAAAAACATTTTTGTTTATTCAAAAAAGGGTTTTATATTCCTTTATAATAAATTCCAAATCAAATAATTAATTATGTATACATGTGTAAAGAAAATATTTTCAATTTAGTTAATTCTATTCTTAATCTCCAATATAATAGATAGTGTATAACGTATCATTATAATATGAAATAATTCGTTGGAACTCAGTGTTACGTGAATTGAAATCTAACAGAATAACTTGAAATTGTGTATAAAAGAAGACAAGAATAGTGTTGCTTATAATGCAATCTAATATGGTATTGCGTGTAGCACAAGATTATATTGGGGTAACATAAAATAAAAGGAATAAAATAAGGTCAAAAAAATAAATTGCATAAAAATATTTTTGTGTTATAATTATAATTTATCAACTATTGTATCATTAACTAGCTTTTGTTTATAAATGTTGTAGAAAAAATGAACAGTAACAGTGATCTTATGAAACTACTTTAAACTTCCAAAACTGTAAACACCTAATGTGTGAAAATATAAAAAACTAAATAATATTAATAATGGTTATGATTATAAATGAAAACTATAAATATTTTAAGGTATGAAAATGGTTCAAACAAATTATATTAATATAAATTTTTTATTTATTAGTTGAGAGAAGAATCTACTAAGTAGTGAAAAATGGTATGGGTTTTATATTACACATTGTATTTTCCTAGGTTATATTGGTTAACATTGACCCCATTTTTTTGAGATGAATTATTTTATCCTATGATTTATATAGTTTATTTTTACATACATTTATTTGTGTTTACAAATCAATTAAATCATTTCCATTCAAATATATCATTAATTTAATTATAGTGATATGGGTTAGGGTTTATTTGTCTCAAATTTGAATCCCTTGATTCATGTTTATGATATACACCCTGTTTAATTCATTATTGTATAAATAATATGAAATTTACATCATGTATCATGATTTAATTTTATTTTAGGATATCTAGTTTTTTACTCCTGGTTAATCATATCTGGGAGTTTGGATTCAAAAGATATGAATGTTGTAATTTTTTCTTATTTCGTCTTTTTGTATTTTAGGTATGTCTTAATGTTGTTCTCTAATTTAGTATTTTTAAATGATACGTGTTATACAAGAATTTATTTTTACATAATCAATGGATTAATAAATAATTTTTACAAAAACATATGATTTTCAAACATTCAATAACTTTTGATTCAAAATCGCCAATTTTTCAAGGGGTTTTCATGACTTAGTTATATTCATGTGGTCATAAGTACTTGTGTTTTTCTACTACATTTCACAATTCATATATTATAATATGTTATAATTTTAGGATTTATTACATCTTATTTTTAGGGTAAAAAATTTTTCATATGAAATTATTTTCCCCTTATAATTTTTTCATTTTGTTGATAATAATTACCATTAATTTTAGTGGATTATTATTCAATGACCATATTTTTACTTCCACTATTTTTCTCCATTACCTATTGAAACTACAACTATTTTTAACCCCAATGATCCATTTATTCATATTATTTAATTTTTTTATAAATTCAACTATACACTTTATAATGATGAGTATTTTCGACGATGATATTCGGAAATGTTCAAAAGGATTTTCTATCCATTAAAAATTAAAGGTATTATTATCCACTACATATTTTATTTTAATAATTTTTATCATGTATTAATTATTAGTGATTCTTTCTATTCAGTATTATTACCCTCCATATATAGTTATAATAACCATGTATATATTTTTATGTTATGAATCTTATTGGAAAGTGAGATTTTAATATCTAATGTTTTCTTATGTTCATTTTATTGAATGTTTAAGAAACAAATTCTTTTTCTAGGGGTTATTTAAGATATTATGATGTTTGATTTTAATTTGAACACATTATTATGGATGAATTTGGGTGGGTTCATGTATCTCTATTCATTTAATCATTTTAAGATTATATCTCATTATATATTCAAGCATGGACATAATGAGTTTTTTCACATTTTCATGGAAATTATGTGTTTGATCATATTATCAAGAATGGAAATAATGATTTTGTTACCATATGTATAGACATGATAGGTTTTAACATATTTTTTATCCATATACATAATGATATTTTTCATGTAATCATTGGAATAATGGGTTTGGTCTCATAGTTTTTCTTATACTTATTTTTTTGCAACACATTCAATAAATTTATCAATTTATCCCAAATTTTGGAGTTTTCATAAATCTATAAAAAATTTCCATGTTGTTTATAATGTTTTTTCAGTTTTACACGATTCTTGTCAATTCAATGAAATTCCACATTTAAATTTTCATAGAATTTATTTAAGTATTCTATAATTTTATATCATTCCCACAAGTTTTATGATTATTGATATGTGTTCTAAGTCATGTAATATCATTTATGATTCCTTACTGATAATTTTCTGATCTTATGTTTTTGAGTCTTGTTTTATAATTATTATCCATGGTATTATGATATTTATTACTATATATATTCATTCCACTTGTTATCCTTATTATATATGATCTAATTCCTTATGATACACCTCTACTATTACTAAAGATTTTATCTCACCATGTTCTAATGTTTCCATTACCTATGTTGTGAATATGATAATTTTATATATGGTATCTTAAAAAGGTTCTATAGAAGTATTATTATGGGAAAATGTTCGAAAGTGTTGTAAAATGAGATGTTTTTGTAGCTAACCGCTAGGAAACTAAAACCATAAGTCCTTCGGTTATTTGACAGTTTGGGAGATGTATTATTTATATTATGATATTAATAATTTATTTATATTTAGATATATATTGGGTTACTTCAGTTGGTAGTAGATGATATTTTAGTTGTTTTTTGATATTAGTTAAGTTATTTTAAGGATTAGTTTAGACAAAATTAGTGAAATTCCTAAAGATGAGTCTATATATAGTATTATATCATATAATATTATTATATACATTATTAGATGGTCTTACCTTCAAATTCAACCCTATACGGATATTAAAAGTTGATGTGGTTGTGGAACCTATGAACACATCGGTTATCTCGCCAAAATGTTTTAGTTGAGAATTTGCTTGATCGTCACCTAGTTTCTCAACTACTAACCTAATACTATAAATATAGTTTATCACTCCTGAGGGGTATTATTTGGTTGGTCATGTTTTAATTATAAACCACTATAAATAATTTATTTTTGAGTTATTTTTAGGGATTATGTTGAGAAACATAGGATAACCCTTATTAATGTAACCAAGGTTAAATTTTTATTTATATATATTTATATAAAGGAACTATAGTCTAATGTGACAATCGAAGAGAATAATAATTTTTATGGTTTAATTCCATTTCCAAAAATTATAATTCCACCATGTTATTAATGTTTCATCACTCATGTCAACCATTTTTTGTTTTAGTGATAGAAAAAACTAGATTAAACTTTTTTAACCGTGGGTGTAATGGGAAATGTGATGATTACCTCAAAAATCACCCAATTAGAATGAGTGTAAGTTTAATTAATCAAGTTATTATACCATATTGACCACCATAAAACATGACTAACAATGTAATAATAGATGAAATCATGCATGAACCAAATAATATTAGGAAGACAACATAATAAAATTCAGGAAATGAATACGATGAATGAGTGGATATTCAACCACCTATATGTCTAAAATATGGGAATAAAATTCAAGGGAATTTACCAAATGGGATAGAATAGTTCTTCAATTTAGGTAAAATATTCCATAGATCATCAATCTATCAAAAAAGAAATGAAAAGATCATTTAATAAGAGGAAAGACGAAAGTAATCATAATAGGGAAAGACTAAGAATAAAATTTATTATGAATAGTGAACTCAATAATTATGTCACGACCCGACCCTACCCGGGCTCGAGCCGTAACTACCCCCCCCCCTCCATAGTCCAGGGGCTGGTGACCAGCGCCGAAGGCACAACAACTCGGGAAGGCCTTTGCCTAAGTACCTGTACACACACAGATCACACTGAATGAAAAAGTGCAGAGTAAAAGAAAAGAAAAGCAGAGTAAAGTGAAACTACTATATATAAACCACCAAAAGTGCATCGACCTCTAATCAGTAAAAAGAGAGTGCTGAAAGTAAACTGGAAAAAGGGGGAAAAACGCGCCCAACCTGAAAAGATCCACAACCCGGCAAAAATTGAAAAAAAGTAAACAGCTAGAATGGTCCCCCACCTGGAAACTGACTCCGACCACCACATGCGGTCCCCACTTCTGTACTCCTAAGCTCCACTGAAGTCACGACCAACCTGTCAGTCGTCTTCAAGGGCACACCAAGTGCGGGAAAAGCCCAAGCAGGGGTGAGTATGAAAATACTCAATAGGATACCCCGAAGGCACGAGGGAGAAACAAAGGAGCTACCGAAGGGTGAGTAGTAGATCGTACAGGGAAAAGTAAAGGATTACAACCAATAGTGCAGTAAAGAGTAATAGTAGAGAGTCCATCTCAACCCAACAAGATAAAGGAGGTAGACTCGTCCAAACACAATGAGCTGGAAATGGTGAGAAGATGAAATTTCGTCGAGTGTTCGCTACTTATAGCAGGAGAGTAGACTCATCCAACCATGAGAAGCTAGACACAGAAAGCATGTTTCATACCCCGCCCATCTTTGCCTCTCCTGGAGGGTGAGTAACCAAGCCCATGAATTGGGCACATGAACAAGTTATCTACATATCCATACGCTCAAACAAGAAGCCCGAACAAGATCGTAAGGGGTTCTCCATCCCATAGCTTAGCCCATGAAAGTGAGTAGAAAATAGTCCCAGAAGGAAACACCATCGATGCCCAGCATCCTATACGTCTTCCCCGAACTTTAGGTAAAGGGGCTCTAATCACCGCACCTTGACAATATCCTCTTTGGGCAGCACTTACTCACCCGCACAATTTTAGGTCAGGTCGCAAGGACACATCTTAGTGGGGAATGCACCCCTCGTACTTGAGATTTCTGGGGGAACATCAAACAACAACTCTTCGATGCCCCGTAATCGAGACGTCTCCTCAAAGTCGACAGGAAAACCCCTGCCCAGCCAAACTGGAGGGTGATCCCTGGAAGTCGATGGGTTCCCAGTTGGGGAAGACCCGACAAGAGTCGACGGGTGCCACACTGCCCAGTCCCGTAACAGGGTAATCCACTAGAGGGAGACTCAGCTAATTTCATCGACGAGTCCCAATGCCCAGTCCCGTAAAAAGGGTACACCATTTTAGGGAGGCTCAGATCCATCATTGGAGACCACTTCCCAGCCCACCTGGAGGTAAACCCGGCATCGAGGACCACTTCCTAGCCCAGCTGGAGGTAAACCCGGCATCAGGGACCATATCCCAGCCCCTCTGGAGGGAAACCCGGAACCACTATGGCCATACTGGCTGGATGGTATAGCTCGGTGAACACCATCGTACTGGCCATCACTGCTAGATGGTAACCCACTAGTCATCCCTGCTGGATGGTACTACTCTGTCCATTCCTGGTGGATTGTACCCCACTGGCCAGCCCTGCTGGAAACAACCTCATCCCTACTGGAAACAACCTCAGCCATGCAAGAAACAACCTCCTGGGTAGAGGATCGGTGCCCGCTTAAAGTGTTGTTCACACCGAATCCACAAAGAACTATACCAGGGACCACAAAGGAACAAGAGGAACTCCTTGGGCCTCTCAAGGTGATCACTCTCCAATCAGCTGAGTCACTGTCGAATTGGACCGAGTCTACACATCCCAGAAAGTGGGGAAAAACACCCACACAGTATGAACACCCATAGTTGCAAACGGTACAGAAATCCGGTGAAAGGGAACGGTACTGAAACCCCTCACAGTTGATGAAACAGAGGAAACAAACCATCTCTTACGGCCAAACGAGAACAAAACAAGGGGAAAACTCAACCCTAATATTGAACAAATGAGAACACGACTAGGGGAAAACTCAACCATACTGGTCAACAAATGAGAACAGGGAAACCCTCTACATCGCGAGAGGTCAAAAGTATGTAAACCAGAACACAACACACACATGTGGCCTACATGACGTGTGGCCCCATGTCAACCCCAACCGAACGCACAAATGTTCTCAGGTACAAACAACCACATGTACCACCAAGTGTTCCCGTATACTCCCAGATTATACCACGATCCAGCCCAAAGGGTATCGTGCACACGACACCCAACGTCAGTGCGAAGGCGTAACGTAACAACTCCAACCTGCCACCTGAGGCACTGCCAACCACTTCTCTTCAAGCATTTACATTACTCACACTGGAGTGCACATGATCACACGCCAAGGGTCCGCTACAAACACAGCATGATGAACCACCACCGGAGTGCCTTATTTGCTTCCACATTTAATAATATTGTGTAATAGGATCCGCTCTCCGGAATAGATTACACCTTTTTAATCCCCGCAAAAAAACACACAAGTTCGTCTACTTACTCGCCTCCAATGGATATCTGATGGAAAAGTCGTCCAGCACCGCTTTATGCCTGAACAGCGTCCCGTGATCCAGATCCTCAGCCCCGAAAATAGTCGGGCGCATTGCATCATTGCGATCCCCTCAGGAAAACACGTCAAAAGGACTGCTCACTTGAGTGAAATGGATATCCGGAGAAAAAGATGCATTCTGGCGCACCACATACGAGCGGTGCTACGTGGGACCTGCATCCCGGTCCCGAAACACAACGAATGGATCCCGTCATTGCGATACTCTCGAAAAATTACACAAGATTGACTAATCACTTGTCTAAAACGGACACCCGGTGATAATGCTGGAAATCACCGTCCACTCCCAAAACGGCCCTCACGGAACCCAAACCATCATGCAGAATTAAAGCGGGTGGATTTCACCATTGCAATTACCTCAGAAAAACACCCCGAACGACTACTCACACGCCCCAAATAGACGACCGATGAAAAAGTTACAAAAAGCTACTCGCAGCATAAAAGATGGGTCATGGGGAGCACACCTCAACTCCGGCTTCAACACTCGAAACCACCCTGGAAGAAATCGGCCCGGCTCTAGGGTCCCAACGCCGCTGACGGCACTCAAAACGGATGTCGGACACGTCTGCGCCGTCCAAAACAAAATCCCCCGGAAAAAATTCAATCCACTTAAAGACATGTCGCGCCTCCGAGGCCCCTTTTTTCGAAAATTAGAAATTCCCAAAAGCATCTCAAAAAGTCCGCCTCAAAGTCTTGAGTGCACTGTCGTAGACGAAATTCTAAACAGATGCCATTTATTATATGAAAAACATTTTCATAATAATAATAATAATAATAATAATATTATTATTATTATAAACAAATTTTTTAAAAAAAAAACAGAAATCAGACCGGCCGAATGGCCGCTCTTCTCCCTCGTCAAGAACAGGACCCGCATTTGTGGGTCCTCTATCTGCCATCCGAGGTCCAAAGACTCTGGTCTTCCTCCTGTAACGACTGGCTGAATCCGGTCTTTCCCCCACGTCGCTTCCCCGCTGGTTCCCGCTGCCGATGACCCCGAGACCGGCCTCCGCCTCCACACTCGACAGCTGGCACTCCACCGACCACCTCCGCTCGACCCCGACGCCACCTGCTCCGCTCGACCTCGAGCCCGTGCCTCACCCTAGATCCAGCCACCGTCCGAGATCACCTGAAGCACCTACCGCCACCTGATCCAAGGCCTTCGCCGCCTCACGCTGCTACCGAACCGCCGGAACCCCAAAAAAAATGGTCTGGAAACTCCAAACCACCGGAAAAAACCCGCAAACTTCGCCGGACCGGTGTGGGAAGCTCGGGACTCAGAATTCAAATATGTAACTAGCGTCAGAAAGATAATAAATTATACTACACTATTTTGGGATTAATTTTTATATTCAACATCAATTCAATTTTATAAATTGAGCTCCAAATAGATGTGGGAATAAAAAAATAAACTGCAACCGCCTACCTGCGAGGGCATAGCCCGACGCTTCACCGTCGAACCGCCCTCGTCGTAGCCGCTTCCACCTTGATCAGAAGAGGAGGGGGAGTAGATTGAGGGGGATTCCATGAGGGTTTTTCCACCAGAGGTGGAAAAGGATAAGGGAAGGAGGGGGGTTTGTTTAAATAGGGAATTTAATTAATAAAAATTAATTTAATTTAATCCTTAATTTTAACCCGCATCTGAAACTCTCGACGAGGTCGATGTTAAGCCTCCCCTAGGGTAAAAACCACTTCTCGAGCACAACGTTGGTCTCAGAATTTTAATACAATTCCCTGTTCAAATGTCATTAAACTCAACGGTCGAGGCCTTCAAATTACGAAAATTCTCCCAGGTACATTTTTCATTGACGACCCGCGCCTACAAAACATATACCCTCCTATGGTAAACAGCACGTTGCGGACACAACGGTTCCCTAAGATTCCAAATATGAGCCACCATTTAATAGATACTGGAGGTTAACCATTAAACAAAAAAATTAATTATTTAATCTATCCATTTAACGTTCCGTAAGCAAGCAAGGGGTCCAAACACCCCGCACCGACATGCTTTATGGCATTCCTAGGATAAATACCTCATTCCTGACCCATCCGTACACTCAGAGTTCTGATCCGGAGCACCGTTTAGGAGTTATCCTATTTATTTGGAGTGCCCGGTGTGAAAGCACAGAAAATTTAATTACGGCCACTCCGGGGCTCGGAATCGCACGCCGTCTGAAGGCGCTACTCTAGAATAATATCAAGAATATTCCAAAGTCTTTTGCAGAAAAAAACCGTGTTTTTAATCATTCCATCCTTCAATATTTCCATCCCCAAAAAGGAAAACTAGGGAATAACTCAGGGTACTAAGCCTACACCAGGCTCTACCGTACCATGAAGAACTCACGCACAGCTCTGCGCCACTGTACACAAAGCAAAGGATTGATCTGTTTCACGTGAGGTTTTCCCTTGATGATGTCGTGCATAGGAGCACACACACTTATTCTCGGGTAAGTCACATGGGAGACGGCATGCACCCACTCCAGACTTTGGGGTTAGGGAAAGGCGGTAGGGAACCTCGTCATCCCTTCGCACGGTCTCAAATGACCCGAAGGCCCTCGAGGTTAACTCACCTCCCCGACCGAACCTCTACGTCACATGCCGCGACTGGAATCACCGCCTGCAACTGGAACAAGGCTCAATGATTCACTCCTTCAGAATATCCATATGGTGAAACACCCAAGGATATCTGGTCATGTATGGTGTCATGGTCGATGTCTCGCAACCAAGACCCTCTTACACGCTTGGAAGCTAGTGAGTCAATGCCATAGACTAAAGAAAAGGTCATACGCCTTTTTACTCTACCAACAAAGGGTTACACTAACGCCCCGCGTCACCCTAGTAACCCCTCAAACAAGGAGCAGGGAGAAAAAAGAATTTCACACTCAGAGTCTAAAAATTATACTGTATAAAGTAGAAGATTTGTAGACAGTACCTCTTATTACCTCATGCTCTGCAGGATCTTAGAAATCCAAAGCCCATGGCTTTCCGCGGTCCCAATTGTAAGCTCCTGAAGCCTGACGTGGACTGCCTAGTGGTGATGAGAAGACCTCGTAAAGCCGTCCCCCAGTACCAGATCCTCCCGCTCCTCTGTTAGAACCACCTCTCAGGGCGCTACTCTGATCACTGCGCTGCCTCCATCACGGTGGTGCACCTGCTGCCTTCCCGACATTCTCAGTGTGCATGGTCAGGCAGTCTCACGCCAGATGACATCGCCCGTCTCAAGCATAACACTGAATCTCTTCGGGTTGCACTAGTGCCCTCTGGTGCCACTATGGTGTACGACCATGCCCATGAGTCTGGTTGTCATAAAGCCACCTACGTTGATGTTCTGTTTGTTGACGCCCACTAGCTACGACAGACGTCTCGGTTCCAACGTGCCTGCTGCCACCACCAACTCTAGAACGTGAGAGGAAGCTCTCTACCACCATCATCTACTCTAGAACCCTGACATATGTGGAAATAAACAAGGGAACTATGACAGCATGAATCTCTATGCGGAGACCCTTCTCGGACATTCGCGCTCGGACTTTGTCGTCATGGACCATGTCTGGGTAAAATCATGCACAGTCCGCAAAACTAGCCACGTAATAGGACACCCTCATCAATCCAGGCTGAAACTGCAGGAGCTTTTGAATCCTAATGGATCGTAAGAAGGAGGGAAAAAACACCTCAAAAAAAATAGAACGTCTCCCCACGAAGGCGACGACTCATCAAGAAACTAAGTCACCAGACTCCACCAATTCCAAGCAGCTCCACGGAAAATGTTGGTTGCCAAAGCCACTCTCTGATCTGCCGGTGTCTGCATATGCCTGAAAAGGCGAACCACTGTCTCTAGCCAAACCTCTACTACCTGAGGGTCTGGCTCACCACTAAACCGCATTGGTCCCTGTCACTAGAACTCACGGAGCATGCTCAAGCTCAGTCTGCTCTATTGAAGTTGTCTGCTGCTCAACATGTTGGGGTGCTGCTACCGGCCCACCCGGAGAAAGGGGCTCGCATGATGGGTCCTGGACCGAGTCCTCGTAGCTCACAGGGTCATCGTCACGAACCAAAACTGGTAGCCTAGCTGGTTGTCTTCGCAGAGAAATCATGAATATTATCAAGGAGTGGCGTTATCAGATAAGCATATATGTATACCACAACAACAACAACAACAATGGGGAGCTAACTCAATAAAGAAAATCAAAGTCTCAATCCTATGTGATGCACAAACTAATTTTCCCTGCAAAAAGTGTCTCAACATGCTGAGTAGACAAGCGGGTTATCAGGGTCCTGGTGAATGGATACGTCGTATGCCGCACCATCACCGGACTCCCTGGCCTGAGAGATGCTCTCGAGACATCTTAACACTATTGTCTAAAATCCCAGCCAATTTATTTTTAGGGATGTTTGAAAAACGTCCCAAGGAACGAACCACATCTGATACCACTTTTTGACGACCCAGTCCTACCCAGGCTCGAGCCGCAACTACCCCAACCCCACCCCAATAGGCCAGGGGATGACGACCAGCATCGAAGGAACAACAATTCGAGGAGGTCTTTGACTATGTACCTGTACACACACACACAACACACTCAATGAAAAAGTGCAGTGTAAAAGAAAAGACAAGAAGAGTAAAGTTAAACCGCTATATATAAACCACCAAAAGTGCATCGACCTCTAATCAATACAAATCGAGTGCTAAAATTAAACTGAAAAAAGTGAAAAAACACGTGTCCGACCAGAAAAGTGCCACAACCCAGCAACATGTGAACAAAAAGTAAACTGCTGGAAGGGTCCCCCACCTGGAACCTGACTCTGACCATCGCACGTGGTCCCCGCTCTTGAAATCCTAAGATTTACTAAAGTCACGACCAACCTCTCCGTCATCTCCAAGTTCACACCAAGTGTGGGAAAATCCCAAGCAGGGGTGAGTATGAAAATACTCAGTAGGATAACCCGAAGGGTCGAGGGAGCAACAAAGGAGGTACCGAAGGGTGAGCAGTAGATCGAACAGGGAAAAGTAAGTGATTACAATCGAGTGTGAAGTATAGAGTAACAGTAGAGAGTCCAGATCAACTCAACAAGAGAAAAGAGGTAGACTCATCCAAACACAAGGAGATAGAAATGGTGAGAAGATTAAATTCTCGTCGGGTCTTCGATACTTATAGTAGGAGAGTAGACTCATCCAACCATGAGAAGCTAGACACGGAAATTACATTACATACCTCGCGCGTCTTCGACTCTACAGGAGGGAGAGTAACCAAGCCCAAGAAGTGGGCACTGGAACAAGGTATATACATATCCATATGCTCAAACAAGAAGCCTGAACAAGATCGTAAGGGGATCTCCATCCCGTAGCACAGCCCAAGAATGTGAGTAGCCAACAGTCCCAGAAGGAAACACCATCGATGCCCAGTATCCCGCACGTGTGCCCCGAACTGCCAGTCAAGGGGCTCTAATCACCGCACCTTGACACTATCCCCTTTGGGTGGAACTGACTCGCCCGCACAACTATTGGTCGCGTCGCAAGGATGCGTATTGGTGGGGAAAGTGCCCCTCATACATGAGAGTTTTGGGGGAACGTCAAACCAAAACTCTTCACTGCCCCGCAGTCAAGAGGTCTCCTCAAAGTCGATAGGTGACCATATGACCAGCCCTGCTGGAGGGTGATCCCTAGAAGTCGACAAGTTCCCACTGGAGGAAGCCTTGACAAGATTCGATGGGTGCCACACAACCCAGTACTTTGATAGGGTAATCCACTATAGGGAGACCTGGCTAAAGTTGTCGATGAGTCCCAATGCCCAGTCCCATAAAAGGGTACTCCCCAGGAGGGAGGCTCTAAACTGTCATTGGGGACCACTTCACATCCCAGATGAAGGTTAACCTGGCATCATAGACCACTTCTTAGCCAAGTTGGAGGTAAACCCGTCCTCAGGGACCACTTCCCAGCCCCGCTGAAGTGAAACCCAGAACCACATTGGCTATCCCGGCTGGATGGTACTACTCGGTGAACACTGCTGTACTGGCCATCCCTGGTGGATGGTAACCAACTGGCCATCCCTGCTGGATGGTACTTCTCTGGCCATCCATGCTGGATGGTACCCCACTGGCCGGCCCTACTGGAAACAACCTCATCCCTACTAGAAACAACATTAGCCCTGCTAGAAACATCCTCCTAAGTAGAGGATCGGTGCCCGCGTAAAGTGTTGGTCACAACAAATCCACAAAGAACTCTACTAGGGAACACGAAGGAATGGGAGGAACTCACCGGGCCTCTCAAAGCGATCACACTCCAATCCGCTGAGTGACTATCAAAGCAGACCGAGTCAAATCATCCCAGAAAGTGTGGAAAAACACCCACACTGTACGAACACCCGTAGTCGCAAACGGTGTCGAAGTCTGGTGAAAGGGCACGGTACTGAAACCCATCATAGCTAATGAAACAGAGCAAACAAACCATCTCTTCCGGCCAAACCAGAACAGAAATATGGGAAAACTCAACCATGCTGGTCAACATACGGGAATAGGACCAGGGGAAAACTCAACGCTGCTAGTCAACAAATGAGAACAGAGATACCCTCTACATCGCGAGAGGTCAAAAGTATGTAAACCAGAACACGACACGCACATGGGGCCCACACGACGTTTGGCCCCAAGTCAACCCCAACCGAAATCACAAACGTTCTCAGGTACAAGAAACCACATGTACCTCCAAGCGTTCCCATATACTCCCAGAGTATACCACGTTCCAGCACAAAGGCTATCATGCACGCGGCACCCAACGTCAATGTGAAGGAGTAACGTAACAACTCCAACCTTCCACCTGAGGCATAGCCAACCACATATCTTCAAGAATTTACATCACTCACATGGGAGTGCACACGATCACACGCCAAGGGTCCGCTACAAACACAGTAGGAATAAACACCACCGGAGTGCCTTATTTGATTCCACATTTAATAAGATCGCGTAAGAGGCTCTGCTCGCCTGAACAGATTACACCGTTGTAATCCTGGCGGAAAAACATACGAGATCGACTACTTACATGCCTCCAACAGATATTCGACGGAAATGTCATCCAGCACCGCTTTGCTCCCAAACGGCCTCCCATGATCCTAAGCCTCCACCCTGAAAACAGTCGGGCGAATCACACCATTGCGACCCCATGGGAAAACACATCCAAAGGACTGCTCAGTTGAGTGCAATGGATATCCGGATAAAAAGATGCATTCTGGCGCACCGCATACGAGCGGTGCTACGTGGGACTTGCCTCGCGGTCCTGAAACATAATGAATGGATCACACTGTTGTGATCCTCTCAAAGAAGTACAGAATATTGACTAATCACTTGTCCAAAACGGACACCCAGTGATAAAGCTGGGAATCACCGTCAACACCCGAAACGGCCTTCGCGGGGACCGCACCATCGTGCGGAATTAAAGCGGGAAGATTTCACCATTGTAATGCCCTTGGAGAAACACCCTGAATCGACTGCTCGCATGGCCCAAACAGACGTCTGATGAAAAAGTTACAAAATGATGCTCGCAGCTTAAAAGCCGGGCTGTGGGGCCCACGCCTCAACTCCGACTTCAACGCCCGAAACCACCCTGGAAAGCATCGCCCCGGCACCAGGGTCCCAATGCCACTGACGGCGCTCACAAAGGACATCGGACACGTCCTCGCCGTCTAAAACAAGATCCCTGGAAAAACGTCAATCCATTTAAAGACATGTCTCGCCTCTGAGGCCTCGCGTTTCTGGAATTAAAAATTACCAAAACCATCTCAAAAAGTACGTCTCGACATCTGGAGTGCACTACCGCAGACGACATGCAAAGTGGACGCCATTTATGAGATGAAAAAAAATTTCATAATAATAATAATAATAATAATATTATTATTATTATCAACCATTTTTTTAAACCAAAACCAGAACGGCCGAATGGCCGGTCTTCTCCCTCGTCTAGAACAGGACCCACATTTGCGGGTCCTCTGTCTGCCTGCAGGGGTCCAATGACCCCTGTCTTCCTCCTACAATAACCGGCCGAAGCCGGTCCTTCCCCTGCGTCGTTACCCCGCAGGTGCCTGCTGCCGATGACCCCGCGACCGGCCTCCGCCTCTTTCCTCGACGGCCGACACTCCGCCGTCCCCCTCCGCTCGACCCCGACGGCGCCTGCTCCGCTCGACCACGAGCCCGCACCTCGCCCTAGAGCTATCCTCCATCCGAGCTTGCCCGCAACACCTACCACCATCTGATCCAAGGCGGACGCCGCCTCACGCTGCTGTCGAACCACCGGAACCCCAAAAAATGGTCGGAAAAATCCTAACCACCAGAAGAAAAAGAAAACTTTGTCGGACCGGTGTGGGCAGCTCGGGACTCGGAATTCAAATCCATAACCGGCGTCCGAAATGTAATAAATTATAATACATGATTATGGACATCATTCTCAGATTCGACATCAGTTCAATGTTATAAATTGATCTCCAAGGAGATGCAGGAATATAAAAAAGAAACAGCAACTGCCTACCTGTGAGGGCGTAGCCCTGACGCTTCACCGTCAAACCGCCTTCGTCGTAGCCACTTCCACCTTGATCGGAGGAGGAGGGGGAGGAGCTTAAGGGGGCTTCCTTGAGGGTTATTCCTATAGAGGTTGCAAAGGAGAAGGGAAGGGGGAGGGTTTGTTTAAATAGTGAATTAAATTAATAAAAATTTAATTAATTTAATCCTTAATTTTAACCCGCATCCGAAAATCTCGACGGGGTCGAGGTTAAGCCTCCCCTCGGGTAAAAAACCACCTCTCGAGAAGAATGGTGGTATCAGAATATTAATCTGACTCCCCATTCAAATGTTATTAAGCTCAACGCCTGAGGCCGCCAAATTACGAAAATGCCCCCGGGACCATTTTTAACTGACGGCCCGTGCCCACAAAACTTATACCCCTCCGAGGGTAAACAACACGTTCCGGACTCAACGATGCCCTCGATTTCCCAATATGAGCCACCATTTAAGAGATAAAAGAGGTTAACCATTAAGTGAATTAATTAATTAATTATTTTATCCGTTAAACGTTCCGGAAGCGAGCGAGTGGTCCAAACGCCCCGAGCCGACATGTTTTATGTCGTTCCTAGGGTAAACACCCCATTTCGAACCCATACGTACACTTAGACTTCTTATCCGGAGCACCGTTTAGGATTTATCTTATTTATTTTGTGTGCCCATTGTGAACGCACTGAAAATTTAATTCCGGCCACTCTGGGGATCAGAATCGCACACCATCTGAGTGCACTACTATGGAATAATATCATGAATATTCCAAATTCATTCACAGAAAAAAACAGGTTCTTAAAAATTATTCAATTAAATTCACTAATATAAGGATTGGTGAGGTAGTAAGAATTTATAACCTCCTATAATCAATGAGAAAGGATGAAAAAATTAAATAATGATCAACGAATATGATATTGGTAATTAGGTTACAGTAATCATTCACCCTACATCTGTGGATGTATTCTAGTTTTATCATCCCTATTGTTTATAGGATGATTTATTAGAATATAAATTAACCATTCATGGTGAGTATTTTTATAAATAAACCATTTAGTTGTATGATTATTACATTTTATGAAATAAAAATCATGAAATTCATAATATCCTCCTAAAAAGATAAATATTATCAATTTATGAATTAGAACGGTTATATTCACATTGAATCAAAATTAATTTCTATAAAAGAGAAAACATATTCTTAACCAACAATGACCATCTATTAGTGCAAGGCCAATAATGAATTATCTCAGAGTAAAATTGAATACTTCACATGGACCTTAATTCCTTGTTATGAGATAAATTTCCTTGAATATGATAGGGAAAATAAGTTTTTAGTGTTCCCTGTTATATTAGGGATCATATATTATCAAAGCTGATATCTTGAGGTATGACAAGATATTCAAAAATATCAGATATTCCAACAAGTAAGTGATAATTATATTGTAATGGAGCAATATATATTAGGGGGTATAATTTATTTACTATGGATTTACTCATTAAATAAACCATTTTTGTTGTGGTTTTATATATATAACACAACAGAAAAAATCAATATATACCTTCCTTAGGTACCTGTATAATTTAATGGTATTAAATATGACAATAGAATTATTAAATACATAAATATATATATATATATGTAATGTAAAACAAAGAAAATTAACATTAAATTTCAAACTCATTTAGTTAATAAAGAAACTAATAAAATATCATTTAATATTTGAAATTTAGTTTATTACCTGGATATATCTTCCAATTTAGATATATTTATTATCAACACTATTTTTAAAAAATAGTTAATATACAAAAAAAATGATTCCCAATAAAAAACATGTTATTATGATATTTTATGATTTTATTATAAAGTAAATCATTTAAATTTTAGGATGTGAGATTGAAAAAATCCGCATCCTTTTTGGATTTATCATTGTAATTCTATTTCAAGATGAATTTTTGGAATTTTCATAATATAATCTATTTTTGGTGAGTTATGAGAAAATACATATTTTTAAAATGTGACAGCATTTAAAAACTACAACATAGGAGTTATTTTATTAAAAAAGTATATGATTTTTATGTAATAATTATAATACATGTAGTTTATGTAATATTATATATTTTAAAATATCATGTTTGACTTACAATCTATTATTTCTTGTCATAGAACATAATTAATGTTTTCTATAAAATTGTTTTCAATATATTATACATTAGTATTGTAAAATTAGTTTTTATTCAGTTGAATCAAATAAATTGTAATTTAAATTTTAGATTATTATGTCCCAATCTTCTAATTAGGGGAACATTATTTTTTGTAAAAATGATAATGTTTTCATGGGTAAATATTAGTAACCCTGATAAATATTTTTTCAAAGAATAATACATTACCAAATATTTTTTATTTTTAAATTTAATTTCACATATCTTAAATTAAATATTAATATGGGTTTTAAATATATATATATAAATTAATTAATACCCATTTAATGAGTAAATATTGTTAAAAAATAGTAATAACTCTTAAGGATTAAAATGAAATTCTTATAGAAAAACTATATTTCAACGCATTATATGTTTTTACTTACAAGTTAATTATATCCTATATGTAAATTTAAATATAATAAATAGATTCAAAATTCAGATTCATTATAAAAATATTTGGTGATGTGAGACTACTAAATTTTTTAGTAATAAAACAATTATCTGGCATAATATTTACAAAAGAGTAATTACTTTTTAAATGAAAAACTTATGGTGTGTCAAATTTTACTAAATTGACATGACCAGTATACCATCAAGAATTAATTGGTTAGGTTTTAAATTTCCAAATACATAAATTAATTAAAATCTCTCTCTTAACTTAACAAAATTTCATACCTTTCCATTCTTACATCTTGTATACAATTTTTTAAATGGAAAATGATATCTTCCTCTATTATAAAAGGGGTATCAATTACATCCATTAAGTAATCCTCTTATTTTTTGATATTTCCATGACAAACTAGCCAAATATAACTACAAAAAAATTGAAAAATAGTGTATTTTTTTTGTTTTGGTGGTGTTTTAAACTGCTAACATTTGGTTCTATGATGATTTCCCAAAAAACAACGCTAAAGATGTTATGAGTAGTCAACTCTTGTCAGTTATTCCCATTTAGTTGATGTTTATAGAACCTGTTATAGAACATTTTTTTAGAGGTGGTTTGCTAGGTTTTAGTGACAGTTTCTCTTCCTAAAAAATGAGTAAAGGATAACCGGGGTTTGAATTGGTAGTATATTTTAGGAATTATTTATGAAGAAAAACTACCTCTCAAACCCTAAAAACATAAAATTAACAAAAAAATATCATAAACAGTTGTTGTTTAAAACTCATCTAAACAATTATATCTCATATATTGCAGTGTTTTAAAATGATAATATATATAATTTTTTAAAAAAAATATTGACGCTGTTTCAGCAACCCCAAAACAGCCAAAAAAAAGCAAAACAAAAACATACATCAAACTATAACACATCAAGGTATCCAACTATAACACATTGATGAGTTTTTTATGTATTATATTAATAAAATTAATTATCTACAGTGTTTTGGGAAATCTAGTATAGAAGTCCATTTGAAATCAACCCCACAACCAAAAATTAAAATGAAACAGTCCAAAGATACATTGATTGGTGTTCCACATTTACTACTCCATATAAAAACTGATAAACTGTTCTCGACATCCTCTCTATCTCCGTACCCTCCTCTTCCAACTAGAACATACATGACAATTATATTGAAAATTTAAAAGTGTTTTATATTTAAATTTGATCATAAAACACATAAAAGTTTGTGTACTAAATTATTTTGAAGCAATGTGATTTAGAATATCATGTTAATCCGTCGATGTAATATCACCTAGGAAATATTCAATCATCTTTTAATTTAATTAAAAAAAATTATTTCTGTAGACTGAGGAACTTTGCATCTTAGATCTTTATATGATTCATCTGTTCATGAATTTTTCCTTTCATGGAAACAGACACCCTCTGGCCAAATAATCCTTCAACATCATCCATAGGGACCCAATAATAGTCAAATGAGACAATTATCATTATCCTGTTCAGATTACAGCCATCTGAATTGTTCATATTTTTCCACATTGTAGCATTGTTTCAATCTATAATGAAAAATAGTCAGTAGTATAATAAATGCACAATAACATTATTTATATCAAAATATGTACCTATAACTATCACCCACCATTATCCTCATGAATAAAAAAGTGTTACAACCTACTATTTCGCTACTGACCATGCGGAATGGGGAGGTTTTGTCTCAGTTTCAAATGGGATTATTATGAATGTTGTTCCCGAAGATAAAGGAATTTAGTATGTGATAATTTTTCATTATTGGTTGGTATATGGTGTCTGATATTTTGTAGGTATAGAGATCAATGAATCCTCATTTATCATTGTGGTCAAGGGAATGTTGACTAAGAGTCAACTAGGATCTTTAAAAAGATTCCCCCTTTGCATTCTTATCATTTAATAAAAAAAATATCTTCACACCATAGATGTCAAAAATTCATGTAGAAAAAAAATAGAAATGATTACAGATGAACAGTAATGACAAATAAAATATATATATCTATGATAATGAATGAATACACATATAACATAAGTGGTTGATTAATAAATGGGTGACTTCACAAACAATCATTTTTTCCTTCAATCGTGTCATTTTACTACTGCATCATTACATCATCTACTATATCCACCCATGGAAGACTGATATTTTCAATATCTTGATTGAAAAATAAGATCCATTCTTGTTTTTGTTGAGATTAAATATCAATGTTAAAATATTCAACTTCATCACCAAAATCATACAAGTCACTTTGTTTTAGGTGAAAAACTACACTCCACCCTTCATACATACAATCTTACACATAATATACCATTTTATCTTGGGATGATATGATATAAGGATAATTTAATTCATGTTTATTGAAATCCATCAGGTGAGAAAATTTCACGTAAGTAAATTTTAAGGTATCTCTTTTAACATACCTAATAATATTGACCCAATTTCATTTGAGTAAAAAAAATTCATGGTAGATTAATTTGATAACATCATTTATTATTCTATAGTATTCCACATTAGTAAACATAAATATACCACAATTATATATTTTAAAACCCTTTTCCTAATCCACTATATGAAATTTTAACCCATTAACATTGTTAAAATTAGACTTTATAGCCTATTTTAGAGGAACTCTATCAAGAAACCAAAAATCTTCTGAAAACTCTACTTCAGTATTATTATTCATTATCTATAAAATGTAATATAAATTATTAGATTTAAAAAATATATCTATAAACCTAATATTCATATTGATTGTAATATTTATGATCATACATGTGTAAACCATTCTATATGTTGTTTATTAATAGTATTCGTTATATATTTCTCATTTCATGTTCGGATTCCCATTTGTCTCATTTTTTTTATCTAGAGAAATTAAATAAATTAATCTCCAATTTCAGAATTCAGAATCACATATCTATGTGCCAATAATATTTCCATTTCTATTAGTAATACATTTGAACTCCTCCTAACTAATTAGCTAATTATATAGAAGATTTGGGATATCCAATGTAATTGATATTGTGTCTATGTGTCGTCAACACATCCAACTCGATTGAATCATGTCTCAATACCATCCATTTATCTAGAAAACAGTTAATAAAATACCTTTCCGAATATTCTTCAATAATATATCCTTTGGTTTGATATTTATTTTTTCACATATAATTTAAAATTCCCAATATATATGTGAAATAAAATAAATGAAACCTAATTTTTTATTTAATTATTTTACAGGAATTTCTTACTTAAGAATAAAAACATATAAATAATGTACCTCTCAATTGGGTACATCCTTCTATAATGTATTAGGCCTCCAAATTTATCTTCCTCGACCAAATAAATAGTTAAATACATCATGACAATAAAAAAAGATAGAGGAAATAGAATCTCGATTTCAAAAACGGTAAATAAAAATCAATCCTTAAGGTATTCATGCTCAAATGGTTTTAGAGTTTTCTCACATAGTTGTCTAATGAATATGAAAAATTGGAGTACAAAAGAACTATACATTTTAGGTAAATTTTTTTGCAATTCCAATGATAGAAATTATTGTAACAAAATATGGGAATACATAATTTTCAATCCATTTATCATATGATGATTTAAGTCAATACCCCATGATATGTTACATGAATACCCATCAAATACATTTATATGTTCTAAAATTATAAAGAATGTATCTGTATCCCTATTTTTCATTTCCATAAATTTCAGAGCATACTTTTATCTTTCATCTAACTAGAGATAACACTTTATGTTCATTATTTGAATGTCCTTCCAAGCATTGATATTGTCCTTTGATTTTCTATGCTAATTAAGAAATTTAAATATTAAATTTCTACAAACATTCTTCTCAATATTCATAACATCAAGATTATGTTGTACTAAATTAATTTCTAAAGACAAAGTTTGAATAATAAACATTTTTTCTTCTATTTTTGTGTTCTGATTTCACTTGCTGATGCACTTATAACTCATTTTCCCTACCTTTAAAATGATGTACCTTCCCATATTCAGTTTCTATATATCCATGTTGCGCCAATTTTTGAACCTCTCAACAAAATTGGGGTGGTATATGATCAATAGAACTATTGAATTTGGACATGTTCAATTGAAATAAATGATATGATTCCAGAAATATTTTATGAATAAGAAGCACAATTTTTTACTGTGATCTAGTCTTTCTAGTTCCAAATAAATGTTTCAAATAGTACAAGCCAAACTTGTGTATGTATTCCAACCATCTAAATTCCCAAGTCTAGGAAAGTTACAAATGGTCCACATTACAGAATCTTACATTTTGAACAATAATCTAGATGATTCATCATATGTCTCATAACCATTTGTCCCTAACCCTTATAATTCATTAATAAGTTTAAACATGTATATATCAATATCATTTCCATAATTTTCTTCCACTATAATAATCATCAAAATGATAAAAGATGTTTGCTACATACACATACCTGGAGGCATATTCTAAGGGATCAAAATAACATTCCCCATGTTATAACTCGTTCTCAAAGTCTTAAATGGTTTGAATCCATCGACAACCAACCATAATGACACATTCCCATGATCAGATGGAAAATCTAGATGGTAGGAATGAAATTTCTTACACAATTTTGAATATATTTGATGTTAGATTAAACATTCATTTTAATTATCTTTATAATTTCAATTCATGTTCTTGGTGGTTTTTGATTAGATGAATAATCATTGCAATCGAGGATTTAAAGGAAAGTAACAAAAAAACCCTTGAATTTTTGTTCATTTCATATTCTTTATATTATTGCGTTGATTTATAATTCCAACATCACCCATTGACATCTATCTATAATAAGAACATTTTTTTAATTCATGTCTACTTAAATCCTCTCCCTACTATAGCACACAATCATTGGGTCGTGCATTTATTTTTGTATAAATAAGACCAAGTTTGTTAAAAAAATAATATCATAAAAAAACTCTCATATATTAGCTTTAGGAAATAAATCATGAAACAATTCTTATATCATTAACACTATCTTATTTTTAATTCAATAAGAATTTGATATTGTATAACTTTATCAAAAAATAAAATATCAAATATTTCAAACATCCACCATATACCCCTTTATTTCCATCATGAACCAAACCATGAAACCCATTTTTCTTCTCATTGAAGTCCTCTCTTACATTAGCCTCCATATAATCAAGATAAGGTTCTAATGATATGTTAGAATCTTGACCGGGTTTTCCTATAGTACAGAAAACATCACTAGTAATGTTTCTATTTGTAGCACACTCAACTGGTTGTACTGATATTCATTGATGTTTATGATATTTTCTTGAAATACTCATTTCATCTTTTATATGGTTTTTAATTTCATTTCTAATTTTTGACATCTATGGGAGCTCATTCAGTCAATTTACATTAGTGCTCAAACATTATGTAACGTTCTATCCTCCATGACAAATCACACAAAATATTGACCATGAAATTTCTTCAATATCAAGTGTTCATAAACATAATCTCTTTACATCAATATTATGAATTCACAATTAGGACATGAAAATATTATTTTCCCCTGAACATATTGATTTGAAAGTCCAAAATCTAAAAAATCCCCCAAACAAATATCTTACTGAGGTGTCTTCCTCATTAATGTCTTCCCACTTTTATACACATATATAATAATGTTACTACACATTATTAAGAAAAAGTAAAATGCATAAGTGTTAATAAAAAAGTAAAGAAATAAATATATTGGAAAAAATCAAACTAGGTATTTATAATAAGAGTCATATAAGTACTAAAAAATCCATTGTAAAAATGGTAATCAATCAAAGATAGAGTTACGTAAAATATAAGGAAGAGAAAAATCATACAAACCATAGAAAGTCCATTGGGAATTTTAGAACCCATTTGTTCTGTAATAATTAAATAATATTGATCATCCCTTTATATGGTAATATATTAGATGAATGTAAATGATGAACCATGATATAAATAAGATATATCTACTATTTATTTTTTTATGTTAATTTTATAAATACATTAAAACATTTATATTATTTTTATAGGAATATAATTTATAATTGTAATGATATAGAATATATTATGAGTTAATAATGAAATGTAAGTCTAATATTTTCTACATTATATTTGAAAATAAATATTAACAAAATAATTTGCAATCATACCAATATAAGATAACAAAATGATTCCACATTACCAAAATAAGGAGTTGTGCTTTTAATAGTGTGTTCCTAGTGGTTCAGTATAGTTGGAATAAAATATTTTCATACACAACATTTGTAACACACCAGGAAATTTAATTATTTTAATTACACAAAAATATTAATTTTTTCTCTCATTATTTAATCATAACACAATTTTAATCTTAATCAATACACAACACTAGATTAGCTTGTCTTACACACAACTGAGTTTTACTGCCTTTTAATGGAGAAACTAATTAAAAATTAAATTTAACACTTTTATGAATTATAATTTTAAAAATAAACATAATTTTTAATTCAAAATATCAATATTATATTTGGTTTAATTTTTTGGGTTAATCTAAGAAACTTCATTTTCTGATGAATAGTGAATTTTTTTACAATTTAGTTAAAAACAGCCTTTTGGTTTAAATAATGATTAATGTTAAAATATATATTAAATTTATTTAAAAATGTCTAAATAGATAAATTATGTATATAATAATCTAATATAGTTCATTTGAATCATTTTTTTATTTAAATAAGATGTTAAAAATTATTGAACTTTTGAATGTTTTTACTATAAAAACACACATTCTCACCATGTTTGCGGGATTCGTGTTAATATTAATTTCCACACTTTTGTGATTCAAATTTTTAAGAATTTATACAAATGGTTTTAATATGAATAATATATTTTTTCCTAATAAGATGAAATAATTCTTTTACCAAAAAAAATTATTGAAAGTGATTAAAATTAATTATTATTATTAAAGAAAAATTAGGCTAAATAAAGGAATAAACCTTTATCATAAGAGAAAAATGACCAAGAAACATTTCTAGATGCCATTGGATACCAAAAATTTGACTATATCCCCTAGTGGGTTGAATTTACGATTTATTGAGATATTATTAAATGGAATTTCCCAATATAATAGATTAATCATGTAAAGGGATAAAAAGGGAACTCTCCTTACCTAAAACATTTATAATACATTGAGTTGTGTACAAAGAATCATATTTTCAGTTATATATATCGTTTTGAGAGATAAATGGGTAACTATTATCATAATAATTTATCAATGATTTTTATAGATGATTTATTAACTCAAAATTCTTAAGAAATGCCAACATATTGATTATTTAGTTTATAATAAAATAAAAAAAATGATACTATAAATATTAAAAGTGATATATATTAATTTAATTGTTTTAATTAATTTGTTTTTGTAAATTAATGTTTCATGTTACATGGATTTAAATTTAATATATTTTAATTCCTATATTGATTTTATATTTTAAAATTAAAATTAAATAAATAATGTCAAAATTGACATTATTGTTATTTTACAAGAAAAGATATTTTATTATATGATTTAAAATTTATTGTAATACTATATTATTCCAAGTTTTATTTAAGTTTTAATAAATATTATATATGGTCTATTAATAGACCATGTCTTAGATTATAATTAACATATTGACCTAGATACTGTAAAGATATTATTAACATGGTTTGGGTTTAAGTAGTGTTTTAACACGTCACATGTGCTTGTTTGGAAATTAATTTCCAGAGCACATGTGTTTTTTATTTTATAAATTATATATAATATTAATAATTAATTGTATCTATATTTTCTAATAAATGTATCTTTATATTATTTTTAATGGTTAAATTAATTAAATTAGTGAACTAGATTCTTTAATAAAAACCAAAATGATAAAATTTGGGAATCTTGGAAGTTAAGATAAATAATTATTAAAATTTAGATAATTTTTTGCGGTGGAGGTTTTAGTAAAACATGATTTCCATTTAATCCATTATGTTTCTTTTTTTGTGGGACATTAGGTAAGGTATACCTCCCATTAATGAATACCTTTTGTTATTTACAAGAGTGCCACTCCCCCTCCACTATAAAAAAGAAAGAACTATATCGCTCATTCACACAATTAAATCAACATTGGCTCAAAAAATATCTCCCTATGTTTTTCTTAAACATCCATCCAATAATCCTTGATGCCTCCACTTTTGAATAAATCCATACAAGGAATCATTTTGGTACAAACTAAAAGTTGCTAACTGATTAAGAGGTAACAAGCTTCGTCATGATCTTTAGTTCATTTCCATTATCCACCCCTCAAAATATCATTATTCCAAGATTATAAAAAAAATACTCAATATAATATTATGTTTTCATGTAAAGTGGTTTACTTACACATACACAAACGTCCATCTAATGGGTAATAAACATATTGTTTCAGTGTACAGCGAACTACAACCTCACAAGATAATGATTGTTTAGGATTCCATTACCACCTATCATGGTGGAAATTATGATAGACATTATATTTATATATTATATAGATTATAAATATAATTTATTTATTATTATTTTATTTTTATTTATAAGAAACCAATATTTTTTCCATCTTGTGTAAATATGATAATTCTTTTTGAGGATGTGTGCACAACCACCCCCTCAAGATGATATGATTCATCAATTCCATACATGGAACAAATAAAGGGTGGTTTGAATAAAACTAGGTAGAATATATAACATATATATGAATCTAGTATTATAATATACATATTAATCATTTAGTTTTCTTTATTTTATTAAAACAAAAAAATGAAAGTAGTGTTCATGTGTATGTAAAAACTATCATCTCTAAGAACAATGCCATTCATATATAATCTCCAAATATTATGGACTACTATAAATACATATATATTGTACCAACCTGACATTAAAAAATTACATAATCTTTAAATAAATGAATAATTTACATTGAGGATCTTTTTAGGATTAGAGTTTTAGAGAATTATGACATATCTATTACATCTCAAAAGATTACAAAGTAGATACTTCTACTCAGTTTCAATTTTTTCATAAAATAAAAATCTCTTAAAAAGAAACTTGTTGAGTTCCATGTTTTAGATATAATTTCATTACTTGATCACATCCTTGACCCTATTCATCATTAAGTCCTGTGGAAAACATTTCAAAAACATGGGATGAGCATAAAAAGCTCAGTAAAGGATATAAAAATACGGATTGAAAACTTCAGTCCTTGTATATATAATAATAAATGAAATCATATTTTCCCATAAAACATAATTAATTTAACATACCTCATGAAATCACAAGATTTAAGAATGATTCATAGAAATCATAAGACATAAAGGTAACTTGAGTCATTCATAACATTCTTACATAGGGAGTAACCCTCATGGTTACATTTGGAATATCCATCACAGTATATTCCTTAAATTTCTTCGGAGAAACCTTAGAGTTTAACTCCTTCACATTACCCAATGCATTGTAGAGCTATCTCATGCTCACCCACCATTATTTTATCACTAAACCACCCGACATCGTAAACAATGCCCAATAACCATAACATAATCATATCACATAAAACTTGCATAAAGGAAACATAAAATTTCCACATTTCAATCACACGATATCAATACAGCACATTGATATAATCAAACCATTTTCAAAACCATTTTTAATACCAAAATTAATGAAAATTAAAACATGGTATTTATATTTCATTTTAAAAAGTTATGGCTTATAGAGGAAGCCAAAACTCAAATAACGTTAAGGGAGGTGGAGAGGTCGTTGTCACCGCATACGTGAGACAAGAAAATCGTTTAGTAATTTAGTATAATGATTTATATAAAAACAATACTTTTGAAGGAAACTAAAAGTCAAAAGGATTTATTATACAACTAATAAAAGATGGTCGTATATAAATTGAAGTATGCCTCAATGAAAGGATATTGAGATGAAGTCCCTTACAAATGTCATGCAATAAGAGCAAGGATGAAGCAATAACATATTTATGTCTGAAAAGTATAAATACACCCGATATAAGTGGATATCAAGTGTAAAAAAATCATAGGTCATTCACACATACTCTTGGAAAAACAATACCAATGACATGGATATTTAACTCAATGAAATGAGATTGAGTTATGATTTCCCATTCAAGTTCATATAAATGACATCAGAATTTATCAATGAGACGATTATGTGTATAAATAGTATAGCCACACAAAGGGAAGTGGAAAATATAACATAGATCATCCACATGTAATCTTTTCATAATAAAATCAATGAAGTATAAGATTAACCCAAAGAATGGAAATCGGGTAATGAAGTTCCATTACCACTTTGAACATTTTAATCACAACTCTAGAAAGGTATGACATTAAAAAAAACATATAATATCATGATAATAAGGGGATTCATGAAATAATATAAAATAGGCAGTATAAATGACAAATAAAAGTGAATTGGTGGATAATGATAAATAAGTCTCAACAGAATGTAAATTGAGATGAGACTCCCTTACAAAATTTCATAATGGTAACGACTTAGGTAATGGCCCAAATGTGGGAGGATAAATGATCCTTCATTGAAATATCATATAATTTAATGTAATGTCTTGATTATAAATGGATGACATTATTACCATTTGAAAATACAAGAACATCTTCCAAATAAGATGCTTAAATTTGAAAGGAGTGGAAAGTGAGGATCCGAAAATTCGGCAGCCTAACTGCACCACATAAAACATCCAAAAATGGATTGATGAGATAAAATAGGGTCTCTAATCATATGAACATAAAAATTACAGTAATAGGAATATAAAATAGCATCCACCAACATAATAAATATGGGTTTAGAAGAGTTGACATAAAATGAAGTACTTCAAAAGAAAAAGAGAGAGGTAGGATCCCTTACCTCAAGTTTGACTTGATCTCGTTCGTTCTTTGTATTAGTGAATAATAAACTTAGGTAAATTTATAATTTCTTTAGGACTTCCTTTAAAGTTTATTATTCAATTAATATCACATATTATCATGTTATAATAATTAGTTAATTATGTGAGTTCATATCATACGTTTTTGTCGATGTTCGGTACATGAGTCAAAAATGAATTTGGTTTGAAAAGAATTTTCCATGTAGTTATAAGTACAGCATATCCAAAATAGTATTAATTATTTATATATCATATATATCCTTTATATATTCACTATATACTATTCCATAACATTTTAAGATAAAAAATGAAACGCACATTTCATGGAGAGGGTAGGCTGTAGGTACGCATGAACGCTATTCACATATCATTTTCATATTAAAGGAATTAAATATAAATGAGACATAATTATATAATTATTACAGAATAATATATATATTTTTATAGGTAACATAATTTCTCTAATTACATTCTTTATAAATCCCACGTTTGGCATGAACGAGTCACGTCAATTGAGGGGGCGGTAGTCCACAATTCCTCAGATGAAATTATCACAGTTCCACAACATGCAAAGCATAAAGGTATGTTTTAAATATAAAATAAAGAAGAATATAGAGGTAATAAATATAATATATATCATATATAAATATTTTTCCATAATAATTGCCACCATGAGAGGTGTTTAAAGAAGATTGAACAATCATCGTTTCGTGAGGCAGTAATTCGCCACCCACAGAAACAGTATGTTATTTAATCATTAGACGGAGGTGTGTGTAAGTATAGGTATAATACTTTTCATAAAAACATCCTCATATATTTTGGATACTTTTTTTACTATGGTATCAAATAATAAGAAGATAGGGGTGAGTGAATAAGGAAAATAACAGAGAGAAACTCGAGAGAAGATATTACCTCTAAATCGGGCCACTCTTTTTGATATGAGTCAAAGGCTTCCTTGGAATGACTTCTGCCCAAAGTGAGGCTTCTAGAAGTAAGAGAGGGATATGGAGAGACAATATGAAAAGCCTCTGTACTATCCAAGGTCATGAGAGTTGTGGGTAAGGGGGTATAGGTGGGGGCCTTTTATAAGAGGGAGGAGGGGCACTCTTGGAAAGTCATGAAATATTAATTTATTATAAAATGTTTTTCAAAATAGAATGGTTAAAAAATGATATGTTTATAGGATAAGAGGATAAGGGGTTGAAATCCACTCCAATAGGATTTTGACAAGTGGAGGTCATAGAATTCACCTTATCTTTTCATTTTAACCCTTAGTTAAAATTAATAATTCTGATAACGTCTTTTTTTATTTTCAAACTATAAAGTCTTAATAATTAAATTAAAATTCAAATAGTCCTATAATTGTATCAATAGTTATTTTATTAATATATTATATGTCATGTGGCAAAATATTAAAAAAAATTAGACTATTATACCATTTTAAAAAATAACATTTGTTTTAAAAACTCTTTTATGCCAATTTTGACACTATATGGTAGTTGACTTTTGATAAAGACATAAAAACTTTATTTCATTGAAATAAAATCAGTACCATATATTTTAAATGTTATAATTATCTATAAAATTCGTGGATAGAATCCAAATTTTAAAAAAAAATTATTTTAACACTTATAATATAATATATTTAAATCATTGATTAATGAGGTAATAACTGCATCATCATTGTGTCATAAATACAATTATTTAATTAATGTCTAAAAATTCTAAATAAAATACCGTGATTTAGGAAATTTAATTAGATTTAAAATTTATATTTATAGTCAAATATATAATTTATATAAACAAAATTAAAATTGTTTTACATAGGTATTACATACTTTTATTATATTTCCCTTTCTTTAAAAATAATATGATAAAAGGTCACTATCACACGAAATTGATTCCATGGGGTCCTTAAGTTGGAACAAGGCCATCCATGGTCGGCCATGACTCCAAAAAGATGATTTGGACACATTTTGGTGTCATTTTAGATTATTATGATATTATTTTATTACCCTTAACTACCCAATTACTAAATAATCACGATAATTAAAGATAATTACAGTCGTTACTATTCATAATGTCCAAAAACAAAAGAGTCTTAATTACATAATTTGGACCTTATGATTCCAAACATGGAATCCATTTTACCAAATTCTAAAACAATATATTGCAGTAATTAATTTAAAAATAATTCCCATTGTCAAAACCAAAGACGAGTTTTTAAGAAGTAAAATTTATCAAAAGATTGACTTGTTTTTACATACAAATGAAAAGTGAAATTACGTAGAATGATAAAAATTGTATTAAATGATAAAAATATAATTAAATTACACATTAAAACCAATTAAAAGAACAATATAACTATATAAATAAATTTTATGAAAAGGTAATTTTGAATTAAAATGTTGTACTTTTCACTATTCATTAGAAAATGAACATCATCTAAAAAGTGCCAATAATTCACCATGAGAAATATTTGATATTAAAAATTAAAAAATGATGTCCATTATAATAAATTCAAAACATAGGAGTTTCATTAATAAATTATATAGTTAATTCCCGCTATCAAAAACAAATAGCGTGTTTTTAACGAAACAATATCTATCAAAAGATTGACACTTGTTTATGTCCATTTTCAAATTGAAATTAATTATAATGACCATAATTGGATTAAACAGTAAAAATATATTATAATTACACTTTTATACCAATTAACAAGATAATATAATTATAGAAATAAATTTGATTAAAAGGATTTCTTTAATTGAAATACCGCATTTTTCACTATTCATTAAAAATGATCTTTATTGGAAAAATAACAACAATTCACACAATGTAAATTTTGATCTCCAGATTCTAAAAAAGGATTTTATTTTGTCAAATATAACATATAAATGTGTAAAAAGTATATTTTAAAAGGGTTCTCCATCAAAAGGCGGTTAATCGACCTTTTAAAGAACAATAGAATATTTATGCTTAAAATCGAATTCTTTTCTTATTTTAAGCCTCTATATTTTATTGGATAAATGTAAAAATATTTAACAAACATATGTAATAATTTATTAGTTATTTCTATTCATGTCCGCCATTACAATGGATATGCATCAACTACCATTTAAAATAATATTATTATATTATTAGTGTGCGACGTAAGATTTCAAAGAAACTAGTTGTTGCGAATTGGGTACTCCATCGAACATAGCATCCCCTGTAAAGTAACATTAATATTTTATTCACAAATATTAATAAATATGAAAATTTCATATTCTTTATTTATCTGGGATGTTACGTCTTTCCACCCTTTTGGGAATTGAGTCCTCTCAATTTTAAAATTGGGCTCAGAAACTTCCTTGAAAGCCCCACATCAGAAAAGGAGTCAATAAAATTATCACTTTAAAATAAATAAAGAGAAGTACAATGGTCACCTGAGATAACCCATACTAGGATCCCATAAAAACATGGATATGGAGGAGAAACTGAGTTTCAAGTTCTTATGGAGAGTGATAGAATACATGTTTAGGAGAATGTTAACCACCAGAAAATCACAAACATATGATGGATTAAGCGGTATTTTATTCCCCAGATGGAAACATTAACAGACAAAGTTTTTGTTTTAAGTTACTTTTCATTGAGGAATTTATTTATTGGCTTAACTAAAACATAAGTAAACCTACTTACTTTTCATATAGACTTTCATCTCATACTAGACTTCTAACAGAAACTCATATTTTATCCAAAAGATGAGTATTTAGTATGAATTGTTCACATTAAGAGTGTTATAATTATCTTCTTGAAAATCACCTAGTCTAAATAAGATGAACTATATATTTCCCACGTCTTTAGACATTAACCAATACCAAGGAAGTTAGTACACTGTCAGATAATCCCCAAAAGGTTAATCCTTTATAAAAAAAATCTATTCTTAATCTCCAACATTTGTTAAACATTACCCAAAGTTCAACAAATACCATTTGATAAACAATTGTCCATAAAATTCTTCAAATTAATCCAAACTAATATTGAAACCCAAAATTCAAAAGGATTTTATCACATAACGTTTCATGATAAATATTAATATTTATCTTCAAATAACATTGACTACTCTTAAAGACTCATACTATAAATGTAATTAACCTAATCACATGTTCTCTATGAGAGGTTAATCATTTCCATAAATAACCCATATCACCTTATGTCCACAATAAAAACATAGATTCTGTTCAAATATAATTTCAACCATTGCTCCACAAATGACATCCCATAGTATTCTATTTCCCTTAAGCATATAAAGATACCCAAAAGAGAGAACATCTTCTAAAATAACATTTATCACTTAATCACCAAATCATATTCCTATATTAAGTATATCCTATTGAAAAAACATAAGTTCCGAAAATAAACTTATTTTTGATCCGTAAAATCATTTAACCAAAAAAAAGTCATACTAACCAGGGAATTAATGTAGGCCAGTGGTAGGTGATGTACCCTTGTCTCCCTTCGGTTGTGGGTTCAATTCCCATGGCCTTTCCGGACACGACGGGTTGTCACCCATCTTAGCAGTTATCCTTTTTATAAAACTCAAAAATAAACCTAACATGTTTTAACATCAATGTTTTTCGTATACCTTTAATTTTCACCCCAACACATTAATACCTCACCATTTTAATTCATGAAGCCTTATATATATTTTAATTTATTTTATTTCACCCCCAAATGATAAAATAAAACTATTACTAATAGAAATAACAGCATACCTTCATCATGGTGTCCATGTGGTTTCATCGTCATCTTGTTCTCATAGGGTGAAGGTACATGCATTGCAACAATGATTTAGGGATCATTAAAAATCATTTTCTTCCTCCATCCAAATACACCTTTTACAACTTGGATCATATGGGTGTTCACAGAAAAATAGTTTTGGAAAATAATCATGTGTGACATATAATTTCAAAACATCTGATAAAACATGGTTTTTATAAAACACTGAGACCAAATTTGAGTTGAAATGTTCAATAAATGGTCCTTTTAAAATACCATAAGAATTTTCTGAGAGACTATATTTTAAAATCAATTATAAATAAGTTGCGCAAGGGTCCCCTTCTTAAGAAACATTTTCAAAATCATAATATGCATCAAAATCTTGTGATAAGGTAAAATATTTAAAAATTCTTTGATAATATTTAACTTTCTTGAAAATATGATAATATTGTGAAGATAGTATTTTATTATATACAAACCATTATACATGATGATATTGAGGTATAGTGGAGGTGTTTGATATCTCAAACAACTACTTTCAAGTGAGTTTTTTTCTAGAAAATGTTTCACAATCATTCGAACTTGACTTTGCAATAATTATTGCAAGAAAGTCGTCAGGAAGAGAGAATAATGTCATTTGAGATTATACTCCTTCTATTTGTAACTAATTTCCATGATCTGAAATAGTTATAAAACAATTATATAACTGAAATAATAGATATAGGGACTAACCATGTGTCTAATGAAAACTCATAAACCCTAAATTTGTCTAAACCGATCTCTAATACCAAATGTAAGGACCCAGCCTTAAAACATTACATAATCTTGAATTAAATGAATAATTCACATTGAGGATCATTTCAGGTTTAGAGTTTTATAGAATTAGGATATATCTATTACATCTCAAAATATTACAACGTAGACACTTCTACTCAGTTTCCATTTTTTTCATTAAAAAACTTTTAAAAATAAATATGTCTTGTTCGATGTTTTAGATATCATATCTTTCCTTGATCCCATCCTTGGCCCTATTCATCTTTAAGTCTTGTGAAAAACATTTCAAAAACATGGTATGAATATAAAAAGATCTATAAAGGATATACAAATACAGAAAGAAAACATTAGCCCATGTATACATAAGAAACAAAGAAATCATAATTTACTCATAAAACATAATCACTTTAACATACCTCATGAAATCATAAGATTTAATAATAACTCATAGAAATCATAATACATAAAGGTAACTTGAGGCATTCATAACATTCTTACTAAAGAATAACCCTCATGGTTACATTTGGAATACCCATCACAGTATATTCCCAAAATCTCTTCGAAGAAAACTTAGAGTTTAACTTATTCGAGTTACCCAATGCATTAGAGAGCTATCTCGGGCTCAACCGACCTTCATTTATCACTGAACCACCTGAACTCATAAACAATGCCCAAGAAAGATGACATAATCATATCACAAAAAAAATTCTTAAAGGAAATATAACATTTCCACATTTCAATCACAAGATATCAATACAACACATTGATATAATCAAAACATTTTCAAAACCATTTTCAATACCAAAATAAAATAAAAGTAAAATATGGTATTTATGTTTCATTTAAAAAACGTTATGGCTTGTAGTGGAAGCCGAAACTCAAATATTGGTCACAGCGGTGGAGAAGTCATTGTCACCGCATATGTAAGACAAAAACTTTCCTTTTCTCATTTAGTAAAATTCATCGTATAAAAATATTCCTTATGAATTAAACTAAAAGTCAAAAGTATTTATTATATAACTAATAAAATAAGGTCGTATATAAATTGTAGTATGCCTCAACAAAAGAAGAGTTATATGACGTCCCTTACAAATATCATGTAATAAGAGAAAGGATGAAGAAATTACATATTTATTTGTGACAAGTACAAATACACCCAATAAAAGTAGATATCAAGTGTAAAACAATCATAAGTCATTCACACATACTCTTGGAAAAACAAATCCAATGACATGGATATTTAACTCAATGAAAGGAGATTGAGTTATGATTTCACATACAAGTTTGTATAAATGATGTAATAATTTATCAATGAGATGATTATCTGTAGCAATAGTATATCCACACAAATGGAAGTGGAAATTACAAAATAGATATTCCTCATGTAATATTTTCATAATAAAATCAATGAAGTATAAGATTAACCCAAAGAATGGAAATCGGGTTAAGAAGTTCCATTACCACTTTGAACAATTTAATCATTACCCTAGAAAGGTATGAAACTAAAAAAACATATAATATCATGATAATAAGGGGATTCAAGATATAATATAAAATAGGAAGCATACACTCCAAATAAATGTGAATTGGTGCATAATGATAAATAAGCCTCAACAGAAGGTAAATTGAGACGAGACTTCCTTACAAAATTGTTTTATGGTAATAACTTAGGTAATGGCCAAAATGTGGGAGGATAAATTATCCTTCATTGAAATAGAATATAATTAATAGTAATGTCTTGATTATAAATGGATTACATTGAAAATACAAGAACTTATTCCAAATAAGATGCTTGAATTTGAAAGGAGGAGTGTAAAGTGAGGATCACTTACGAAAATTCAGCATCCTAACGGCGCCACTAAAAACAACGAGAAATGTCTTGATGAGATGAATTAGGGTATCTCATCATATTAACATAAAAATTACAGTAAGATGAATATAAAAAGAGAATCCCCCAATATTAGAAAGAGGGGCTTCAAATAGATGACATAAAAGAGAGTACTTGAAAAGAAGAAGAGAGAGGTAGGATCCCTTACCTAAAGTCTGACTTGTTCTCATTCGTTCTTTATATTACTGAATAATAAACTTGGGTAAATTTATAATTTCATAAGGAATTAATTTAAATTTTATTATTCAATTCATATCACATATTATCATCTTATAATAATTTTTTAATTATGTGAGTTCATATTATACGTTTTGTCGATATTCGGTACATGAGTCAAAAATGAATTATTTTGAAAAGAATTGTACATGTAGATATAATTACATCATCTAAAGAATAGTATTAATTATTTAAATATCATATATATCTAGTATATATTAACTTTATAGAATTCCCTAACATTTGGAGATAAAAAATGAAATGCACATTTCATAGGGACGGTTGGCCGTACGTACGCATGAACACTAATTTCATTTATTTGTCATATAAACGGAATTAAAACTAAATTAGACCTAGATATATTATAATTAAAGTATAATATATATTTTATATATTTAACATAAGTTAATTAATTAAATTAGTTATAAATTACATGTTTGGCATGAACGAGTCACATCACTTGAGGGGCGGTAGTCCACACTTCCTCCGATGAAATTATCGCAGTTCCACAAAATGAAAAGCCTAAAGGTGTGTTTTAAATATAAAATAAAGAAGAATATAGAGGTCATAAATATAATATATTTCATATATAAATATATTTCAATCATAATGGCTACCATGTGAGGTGTTAAAAGAATGTTGAACAATTATCATTTCGTGAGGCATTAATTCGCCACAAATAGATAACAATATGTTTGTTAACCATTAGACAGAGGTGTGTGTAAGTGTAAATAGAAAAATTATAATAACAAAATCCTAGTATATTTAGGATTTTTTTGTTATTATGGGATCAAATAATTAATATGATAGTGGTCAGTGAAGAAGGAAAATAAAAGAGAGAAACTCGATAGAAGACTTTACCTCTAAATCAGGTAACTATTTTTGATTTGAGCCAAAGGCTTCCTCGGAAAGAATTATCCCCATAGTGAGGCTTCTAGGAGTAATAGAGGGATTTTTATATACAATGTGATCATATTTTTGACGAGTCAAGGTCTTGAGAGGTGTGGGTAAGGGGTAGTGGTGGGGGGCTTTTATAAGAAGCAGGAGGGGCACTCTTGGAAAGTCATGAAATATTAATTTATTATAAAATGTTTTTCAAATTATAATTGTTCCAAAATGATATATTCCCAGGATAATGGGATAAGGGGTTAACATCCACTCAACCAATTTGATTTTGACAAGTAGAGGTCATAGAATTCACCTTATCTTTTCATTTTACCCCTTAGTTAAAATTAATAATTCTTACCATGTCTTTTTTTTCAAACTATAAGGTCATAATAATTACTTTAAAATGCCAATTGTCCCATAATTGTATCAATAATTATATTAGTAATATATTATATGTAATTTTTCAGAATATTATATTTTTATAGACTAATACACCATTTAATAAAATAACATTTGTTTTAAAAACACTTTTATGCCAATTTCGACACTATTTGGTAGGTGACTTTTGATAAAGGCATAAAAGCTTTATTCCATCGAAATAAAAGTGTTACCATATATTTTACAAGTCATAATTATCAATAAAAATATTTTATAGCATCCAAAGTTTCAAAAAAAATATTTTAACACTTATAATATCATATATTGAAATCTTTCATTAATGAGGTAATAATTGCGTCATAATTGTGTCATAAATAAATTTATTTATTTAATGTCTAAAATTTATAAACACAATACCATGATGTAGGAAATTATTTTAGATTTAAAATTACTATTTATAGTTAAAGAGATCATTTATATAAACAAAATTATTATTTTTTACCTAGATATTACATACTTTTATTATATTTCCCTTTCCTTAAAAATAATATGATAAAAGGTCACTATCACACAAAAGTGATTCCATGGGGTCCCTAAGTTGGACCGAGGCTTTACATGGTCTTCCATGTCTAAAAAAAGATTATTTGGACACATGGTGTGATAATTTTATATTTTTATGATATTATTTTATTACCCTTAACTACCTGATTACTAATTAATCACGATAATTAAAGATAATTATCATCGTTACTATTCATAATATCCAAAAACCAAAGTCATAATTACATAATTTGGAAATTTTTATTACAAATATGGAATCATTTTTACAAAATTTCAAACACATAAATTTCATTTATTAATTTAAAAATAATTCCCGTTGTCAAAACCAAAGTCGGGTTTTTAAGAAGTAAAAATTATCAAATGATTGTTTTGTTTTTACATTCAATTGAAATGTGAAATAAATTATAAGGAAAAATATTGTATTAAATGATAAAAACATAATTAATTTAAACATTAAAAACAAATAAAATTACAATATGTCTATATAATTAAATAGGCTGAAAATGCGGTTTTGAATTAAAATGTTGTATTTTTCACTAATCATTAACAAATGAACATCATCAGAAAAGTACCAAAAATTCACCCTAAGATATATTTGATATTCCAAATTTAAATATGATTTCCATTTTACCAAATTAAAAACATATAAGTTTCATTAATAAATTATATAGTTAATTCTCGCTGTCCAAATAAATAGTGTGTTTTTTAAGAAACAATATCTTTCAAAAGATTGACATTTTTTTATTTCCATTTTCAAAGTGAAATTAATTATAATGACCACCATTGAATTAAATAGTAAAAATATATTATAATTAAACATTAAAACAAATTAAAAAGATAATCTGACCATAGAAATAATTTAGATTAAATGGAGGTTTTGAATTAACATACAACATCTTCACTATACATTTAAAAATGAACTTTATTGGAAAAATCAAAAAAAATTACACAAAGTATATTTTGATGTCCCGATTCTAAATAAAGATTTTATTTTGTCAAATATAAAATATAAAAGTGGAAAAATTATATTTAAAAAGGGTTCTCCATCAAAAGGCGGTTAATCGGCCTTTTAAAGTACATTAGAATATTTATGCATAAAATAGAATTCTTTTCTTATTTTAAGCCTCTAACTTTTGTTGGATAAATGTAAAAATATATAACATACATATATAATAATTTTTTAGTTAGTTCTATTCATGTCCAGCATTACAACATCTAGGCATTAACTACCATTTAAAATAATATTTTTATATTTTTAGTGTGCGACGTAAGATTTCAAAGAAACTCATTGTTGCATATTGGGTACACCATCAAACATAGCATCCCTTGTAAAGTAATATTAATATTAAATTCACCAATATTAATAAATATGAAAATGTAATATTCTTTATTTACCTAGGATGTTACATATATAGAATATATATAATAATTAATTCATGGATTGCATTCTAGAGATGATCAAATAATGATCTAATTAATAAGACCAATAAATCACAAGTCAAAGAATACATGAAAAAAATACACAATTAACACCCAAAAATTTAAATATAATTAATGAGAAGTATCAAAATTTTAATCAAATATTATAATAATATAATATATGATATTATTGAAATGATTATAGTTCTATTATAAGTTAGGTTCATATTTTAAACCACTGTATGGGAAGATAAGGACCATAAAAAAGAAGGTTGAGGTAATGGTTTCTTATTACACATTTATTTCTGTGAGGATTACACCCTTTACACCACTGACATCTTTTGTGTGGTGTATCTACTAGCCATTATGATATATTATATCATTAGATCCATTTATTTTATGATATTAGACATTTAAATTGATTAATAATCATTCATAGATCCCATGATTCAAAATCTACTTATGTAGTATGGGATTTTCATCTAAATTTAAATTCCATTGAGACTTAATTATTGTTGAAAAAACTAGTTTCACTCATATGAAAAATTATTATTTCCATGGTTCAAAAACATGGAAGTAGGCAGAAAAACTGTGGTCCTAGCCTACAACCACGGTTTTTGCCAACCGTGGCCACTATCTCTATGGCAGTCGGTCCTGAAATATTTCAACGGTTTTAAAAAACATGGAAATCGGCCTCAAACTCACCACCATGGTAGATGAACAATATCCAAGGTTTATAACATTACTATAGTCAGCTAATTGAACACTTTTAACTATGTCTATATCCTTGGTAAACTATGGAAATATCCTAAATAAGAAAATGTTCCCACCGAGTTTCAATCCATGCACCTCTCGTTTTCCAACCTGCGGTGCTCACCACTACACTGTCGAATGATTAATGTATATATGTATATATTATGATATGTATATTGATAGAAACTGTAGAAATATCTGCAAAACTATGGTATTAGGCCTTCAAAAAAAAATTTTGGGGATATTTTTTCCCGCGGAAGAGCGGGAACCCTTTAGCCTTGGTTTTGGAAAACTGTGGCTATTGGCCTTAGAAAAAATTTCAAATATCCAATGTTTTGAAAACTATGTCTATAGGCCACATAACTATATGCGCTATATCCATGATTATGAAAACCATGGCTATAAAACACAGAAAATAGACCTATAGCCATTGTATTAAAATAGTGGATATATGCTATAGAACCGTGGCTATAGGTCTGTTCAAATAGCTTCATTTTCGAGTAGTGTTTATTTTATACGGTGTATATACATCCATTGACAAGTTATATCATGAATTTTTTTATTCTCATGATATTATATGTTTCATTTTATGTTATTCATCCAAGGGGATTATGGTTCTCAATGATTCAAAGTGGTTTGGGACACACTGGGATGTTTAAAGAATAATGTCCTCAAGAATGTGTTAATGGTCTTTCACAGGTATCAAAATTCATTACCTATTATCCACTGGGGAAATTTTGATAAATATGTATCCTTTATTCAATACAAATATTTGATATGGTATATTATTTATTCGATAATATTAATGCTTGGGGAATATATTACATGGGTTGATGACCTTTTAAATTAAGCCCCACATGTTGGGGAACAATTATAGATAGCCCCTCAATGCATCAGAAATATCATGAGACGAAATAGTTGGATAGCCCCCTTTAAAGGGTTTTTACCTGATATCTAAACCATCTTGTGAAAGGTCTTGATGGTACATATTGCACGTATATATGAAACATGGAATCCAATAATTAAACATTTCCATCCTTTTTTTTAAATATTATTATTCTAATAGATTATGTATCGATATATATGTGGATAAATTTAATTTTTAATTTATTAATTATATGGAATGTGTTTCTATTTATTACCTTGGCATATTGATTTTCCCTATATATTTATTGTATGGAATTTGTTTCCAGTTAACCACGTTTCCATGTTGATTTATTCGCACTAATTTATTATTGCTTCTACTTTATATACCCTTACTAAGAATTTCAGGTCACCTTTAATATATATTCTTTCACAAAGTTATGAGGAGAAAAATTTGAATAAGATTTCATGGATACATTTTTTTAGTTTATTATGTATCATGTTGGAATTTTCTATTTCCCAATGTACTACGGGTATCATATATATAATCTAGATTTCCAAGGCTGGTAAACTAATCGGTACTTTGGGATTGGAATGCTTATAATCATTCTAATGTGATAAGATAATTCACTAGCTATGGGATTTTGGGGTTTGGGTGTTACATTTGGTATCAAATAATGGTTAGAAACAACCTTTGAAACTATAATTAGAAAACATAGATTATGGAACATTAACCTAAGATATAATTCGAAGAAAGGTATAAAAGAGTGTCATAGAATTTGTGTATCATAGAGATTGTGTGGGTATTCCAGGAAATATATCCCTGTCTGGATACTAAATGTGGATGTGGTTCTTCCACAGATGTACCTAGGAGTAATAACTCTGATAGGGTGTTTTGGGCCAAACACGGGGTAACCTAGTACACAAAAAATATGCCTTACTGTACACCAGATTGGACACCCTTGGGGGATACGAATTGGATAATTCACATTTTATTTACAAACAAACTACAAGGATTTAAGTATATGATGAAATATAATAACCTAGAATAATAATAAGGTGTTATATATGAAAAAATTAGGAGATATTATTTATTTATCCTATATGAAATTTTTAATGATTATGTGGATTACTATTTTGACATGTGTTACACAAACTATGCTTTTTGGTTTTATTCAATTATGGAAAGTATAAAGAATTGGGTTAAATTGAATATAATGGAATATTTAATGATGAGAAGTTAAATGTAGTGATAACAATTGTGAAATATATTGTGATCAATCCTAATAATATTTCACAGGACAAGATTAACAATGTGTACATTAACAAACTCTTAAACTCACCAAGGAAGAGAATGAAGGAGTTCACTATGATTTTGGGTAATTTATACTATATAGGAAAGAATATTTAGTTTTATATGGTTCATTAATGTGGAATGGATAACCTAGTGAATAAATTCGAGTTTCAAGAAGATTTTGTGATTGTTTAATATAATGACACAAACCAAGTGCTTATAGAAGAAATAATGAAGATTTCTATTTATGCAATGGACAAGAACGTTGGCCTCTCTAAGACATCCTCGACAGTTAAATGATTTACTTTCATAATGAATGGTCATTATAAAAATGATATTCTAAGTGGAAATATCATGAAAAAAATTAACCAGGTTGTACAATAAATGGTTATATTGATGATGATCATGAGATTCCTTGTGAAATGTGAATAGAAAAATTATATATTAATATGATGAGGTAAACATGAAAATGGATTAAGGTAAATGGATAATAATCGATGTGTTAATGTATTTATGTTCAAGAACTATTTCATTTGAATATTTTATCAGTGATATACTCATTATAATAATTATGAAATATATGAGGATGGAATTGTTTTACCTTTTTTGCTAAGGATTTGAGATAGTATGTTAAATGGTACCCAGAAAATTTATTCAGTAGAAAGTTAATTTTTCTGAAAAACACATGATTGACGGAAAGATAAACCATAATATATTCTTTATATTGAGATAATATTGAAGAAATAACTGGTTTGGATAAGTGATAACTACCTTGGAACTGATTAATGACTTATCTTCATGTTCTATGTTCTATCACTAATGGAGTTTGCATCACTTTTTGATTTATGGAATATATCCAATAACTTCTTTATTGCCTAAATAATAAGGAATAATTCTAGTTTCAAGTATGTTTTTATAGTGATTTGAGCTATTAATATATTTTAAGGGGATACATGATGAAGTTATTCACATGTTTGGATTGTGAAAATATAGATCTACTTATGTTTGATTAAAGGCTAATGATATTATAATTTTAGAAAATTAGAAACATTATTTCTAATGTGTTTAATGATAATATTTTTCAATGGTAAACCATATATGAAATGGTTTATGTTTAAAATTGGATCATTTTAAGAGATGGATGTATTAAGTAACTATAATATGTATCATGTTCGATGATATGAAGTAGAAATATCTCAATGCACAACCAACGGATAAGATTATTCTTATAGAAACGTATCGAGTAAGTATATTTAATTATATTATTAGAGAGTGAATGATTTACTCTACTCCAAGAATAATGGTCATGAATCAAACAATGTTGTCCTATAACCTCCATCTTAGTTGAATCACATGGAATCTTAGATCGTCATAGATTTAGGGCCTTGTGATTGTTAAATTTCACTTAACTATGTTCTCAAGCACTCTACATCAGAACATGATTGTTATATTTTTCCTCTACTTCCATGTTTCCATTTCCAATTTATGTTATTAGACAAGGGAACCTTGTTATGTAACCATTATACTTCAATTTATTTATTATTAATAAGATATTTTATTAATCATATTCATGATGTGTGGTTTTCAACAATTTTTTATTTTCAAATATCAGTCCCTTGATTATTGAGATAATGTTTAAATTAAAAGGATGAAAATTAAATATGGTGGGGAGAATGAAACACCCCTATAAATTAAAAGGTTTTAATTTTATAATAAAATTATTTTTTTCTATCATTCTTTATTCAAAATATAAATTTAATCATACACTACACATAATACTGAATTAGCTTGCATTACACTCAAGACCAAGTTTACCGCCTTTTAATGATGGACCTATTTTGAAAATAAAATTATCTAATTTATGAATTTTATTTTCAAAAATAAACATGATTTTTGATTTATAAATATCAAAATCATATTATGGTGAATTTTTTATTTATTTTTCCGAGAAACTTCATTTTTTGATTAATAGTAAAAATTACTTCAATTTTGTTACAAACAACCTTTTTGTTTAAACAACTATTAGTGTTAAATTGGATTTTAATTTTTTTTTAATGTCAAAACAGATGAATTACTCACTTATTAATCCAATATAGGTAATTATCATCATTTTTTAATTAAATTATATAAGAAAACATATTTACCTTTTGAATGTTTTTTCTTTAAAATCTTGCATTCTCTCCAAGTTTACGGGATTATCACTAATATTAATTTTCCCACTTCATGAAATTAAATTTGAAATTGGACATACATAGTGGTAATAATTATACTATTTTTCTAATAAGATAAAATTAATTATTGACCTAAAAAATTAGAGAAATTGATTGAAATTAATTACGATGATTAAGGTAAAATTAAGCTTAATAGGGGACTAAACCATAATATTAAGGAACAAAATTACATGGAACCATGTACAATATTCATTTGATTCCAAAAAAATGGTTAATTGTTGTCTCAATGTTTTATAAAAGGCTATGAAAGGAAAAAAGACAAAATTGGAACTTTCCTTACCATTAACATTTATAAAACATTGAGATAAGTAAAAAAAATCATATATTCAGTTATACATATTCATTTGAAAAATAACTGGTTAATTGTTATCATAATAATTTATCAATAATTTTTAGATATGATTTAGTTACTTAATATTCATAACAAATGTCGACGTAGGGATTATTTAGTTAATAATTAAGTAAAATAATTAATAACATAAATATTAAAAGTTAATTCTATTGATTAAATTTGATTTATCTAATTATTTTTTATATTAATATATCATTTTACCAATTATTAAACATATTATATTAGAATTATAATATTTTTTTTGATACTTTAAAATTATAATCAAATAAACAATGTCAAAGTTGATATTATTGTTATTTTACAATAAATGATATTTTATTAATTGATTCAAAATTAATAAAAATCATATGTTATGAAAATTTATTTAAAATTGCTAATAAATATTATATATGGTTTATCAATGTACCAATTTATCTTTTATAATTAACAAATTGAACCACATACTGTAAAAACATTTTTAACACGGCTTGGGTTTAAGCCATATTTTAGCGGATCACATGCCCATGTTTTAATATTAATTCCAAAAAATATGGAAATTTTACATTATAAATTACTTATTATATTAATATTTCAGTGGATCTATATTTTTTAATAAATATCAATATATTTTAGTTATAATGGTTAAATTACATACATTAGAAAAATAGATTCTTTAATAAAAACAAAAATGATATAATTGGTGAATCTCATATGGTAAGGAACCCAACTATTAAAATGTACATATATTTGTGTGGCAGAGTTATTCATTTAACATTAATCCCCTTTAATAAATTATATTTCCATTTTTGGGGATCTTTAGGTTCAGTACACCTCCCATTAAAGAATATCTTTTAGTTTTTATAAGAGTGACACTCCCCCTCCACTATAAAAGAAAGGAAATATCACACTTACTCACACCTCTCAATAAAATTTGTCTCAAAGAAAATATTCCCAAATAGATCCTAAAAAATTATCCCCTAACTCTATAATCCCCCACTTTTTCATAATGATATCCATGTAATATTTTGGGTACAAACCAAAATTTATTACCTGATTAATGGGTAACAAACTTTTTTATGATCTTTAATTTCATTGGCATTATAAACCCCTTCAAATATTTTTATTCCATGATTATATAATGAGAAAAATATCCTAAATGTACAGGAATTTTGTTATCTAATTGTTTATACCTACACATACACACACCTCCATATTATGGGTAACATACATTCTTTCTCTTGCTATAGTGGACTACTATCTCACGAAATGATGATTATTCATTTTTTTACCACATATAATTGTTGCCATTTTGATGGAAAATATATTTATATATGATATATATTACATTTATAATGTATTTAAACTTATTTAATTTTTATTTATAACATACCATTTTGCATTCCATCTTGTGTAAATACAATAATTTCATTAAAGAAAGTGTGGACTACCGCCACATCAAAGCTATATGACTCATTCATGCCATACATGGAACATCTAAAGGATGGTTTTAATAAAACAATGTAATGAAATTAAAATATATATTATATTGGAATTATAATATACATATATATCATTTGGTTTTTATTCATTTAATATAGTAAAAAAATTAATGTAGTGTTCATACGTACGTACAACCTACCATCTTCATGAATAGCGCACATTATTTATAATATGAAAATATCATGGACTACTATTAATACTTATATAGAAAACATGTATGTTAATTTATTCATCTTTTAAATTCTATAGACGATTAAATCATGATATAATTAATAGTATCTACAAATCACAACTCAAAACATACATGATAAAACTAGTCAATAAACACCTGAAATAGTCAAAATAATGAAAGTGTGTTAAGAAATTGGTAATAAAATATTGTTAGAAGTTAATAGATTATAATATTAACTTATTTATAGTTCTAGTATAAGTTATTTACATATTTTATAACACCATAAAAGATTATAACTATCACACAACAAAAGGATCGTTAAGGTAATGAATTCTTATCTCAGATTTCATTCCATGAAGCATATACCATTTAAACAACTTGCTTATTTTTTGTTTTGTATCTACTCTCAAATTTGATATATTAAATCACTATTTACATTTATTTCATGAAATTAAACGTTTTAATTGATTACTTCTTTTTCATGGATCCCATGATTAAATATTTACTCTAGTTATAAGAGATTTTTGTCTCAATTTGCATTCCTTTGAGAATTAATTATTGTTATGTACATAGTTTATTTTATATGATGTATATACATACTTTGATGGGTTATGTCATGAATATCCTTATTCTCATGATATTAAATGTTTCATTTAATTATATTTTTCAAATGGGATTATGGTTCTAAATTTTTCATAGTGGTATGGGACACTGTGTGTTGTTTAAAGATAATTTTCCTCCAAAGTGTTTTAATGTTCATTAAATAATATCTATATTAATTAACTATCCACCACTAGGAAAATTTTGATAAATTGGTATCCTTTTCTCAGTATGTATATTTGATAAGGCATATTATTTATTGAATATAAAAAATTCTTTACATACATAAGACATGAGTTGTATACCTTTTAAGGTAATCCCTTGCGGTTGGGGACTTGTTATAGTTATCCCCTCAATGCATCAGCAGTCTCATGAGATTAAAAACGTGTCTAGCCTCTTTAAAAGGGTTTTTACTAGATAACCAAACTGCCTTGTGGATGTTTTGGACGTTACTTTTCCCATTTAACTAAGAGACACGACATCCAATAATTAAACACATCAGTTATTTAGATTCATTTATTATTCATCAATTGGATTGTTCATCATTATATCTATGAATACATTTAATTTTAAAATAATTTATTAGATGATACGTTTTTCAGTTTGATACCATGAAATATTTCTTTCCTTATCTAGTTATTGAATTACATGTTTTTTCTGTTAATCACCTTTCCATGTTGATTTATTCTCACTTATTTATTATTTCATCTGATTTAATTATCTATTAAGCGAATTTTAACTCACCCTTATTATTTTTTATTTCCCCATGCTATGAAGAACAAATATTTGAATATTACTTAATTGATGTTTTTTTATGTCATTTTCTTATGTATCATTTTGTAATTTTCTATTTCCCAATGTATTATGGGAAACATGTATATAATATGGATTTCAAAGAGTGTTAAACTAACATGTTATTCAAGATTGGATTCCTTGAAATCATAGAAACGTAATGATTTAATGCACTTGTTGCCGTCTTTTATGGCCAGTGTATTACAACATTATTTTTTCTATGTTCTAGTGACAAATTAGTGATTCAAGTTGATCTGGGGATATAGCTTTGTTATTGACCCAATATCTTCTCAAGGTCAATATCTAAAATAAGTAGCATTATCAGTTTTCTAATTTAAATTTTAATAATAGTTTGTGTGCACTAATGATAATAAAAATGTAGATGAAGGTAATTGAGTGTTTTTGTTCATTTAAAAGGGAAATAAGATATGGGAAAGAAAGAAAAAAATGCATATTTGTAGTCTATATTGGTGAATGACTCATTTGTTTTTACCATTATCATTTTCATTGTAAAATGTGGGATTCAACTGAGTGTGGGATACACTAAACCATGTTTTTTGTGATTTTCACATAGAAATTATAGAGAGTTTATTATATAAAGCTCAATTGAGGATACTATTTTTTTTGTTTGAGAATGGGTTTTTCAAATTAAAAACTCTGATTATCCTTTATTTACAAGGAGATACATGTAAAAATAACTTTCCCCTTAATGTTTGTGTGTGTGTGTTTTGGAATTATTTTACGTAACAATGGTGGTGATAAGAGGCAATGTGAGATATCTTAACTCTAAAGTAATATAGGAAAATGAAAATGATAAAAATGAAAATATATCAATTATAAAGAAAGCCGCTCAGACTAAATATCCTCCTATATTATTATTGAATGCATCCCTAAAAATTCCACTCAATTAGTATTAATGTGAGGTTCAATTATAATTAAGTTTTCTATATATGATTTGTTCCATATCTTTTTTTGGATTAAAGATGTATCTGGGGTTTATTGTTGAATGTTTTTGGTGGAGTTAGAGTTATGATATGGATTTATATATATTATAGATAAAATTAATTCTATGAAAATATTAGTTCTCTACTTAATAAGAGAATTATAATATGTATAATTAAATAATGCTACCCAATTTGGTTTCATTACGTTTTGATGTTCTAGATATTATGAATAATTTATTTAAACTAGATTCAGAAAGATTACCCTTGACGTCAGCGTCTGAGATGAATTTTGATATTGATTTGAATGTAAGGAATAAAATTCAATCCACTATTTTTTAAATGGAATTTATAGATTTTATGAGGATGGATATAGTGAAATGAACTTTTTAAATGGTATAATATATCTATAAAGGAAACACCATTTTCAAAATGGGTAACTTAAATTTTTCAAGACATAAGAATGAAGATATTCATTTGCGTGAAGGAAAATTTGTTCAAAAGTTCTTCAAAATGGTTATTTAAGAGGTAAAATATATTTTAGGATTTAGTTTCACTCTTTAATATTTATCAATGGTTGAGAAGAATATTCATATTCTTCTATAATTATATGACATGAATGTCTCAACACTAAAATAATGTGATACTTATAGACATACTTTGGATAAGAAAAAAAATTAATTTTCCTTTTATATGAGTTGAAAAAGGAATCAATCCAATATTATAATTACTTGGATTCTAATGGATTCTCATTCCAATCCATGAATAAAGACTTCCTCAAATAAATACAAGGATTTTGAAGATGATGTTGATGATGTTATAAGTATAAATTCAAAGGAGTATGTTGATGTGATGATTTAAAATATTATTTTTCAAATCTCAATTGGTCTTTAAATAGGAAAAGTTATATTTTATGGTGAAAAATCCTTAATGTTATTAAATTATGAGATTATTTTAATTTTATGTAAAATTTTACAAATCTAAATATAAGAAAAATCAATGACAAAGATGTGTCCTCTCATTTTTTTTCAAGGAATAATTACTTAGATTTAAGAAGTTGAGTGTTTTGATCATGTTGTTAAATAATTAGATCTTATTTTAAAAATGGTAGGTGCTATCTATTTAATAATGATTTCTCAATTTGTTATGGCTGTGAGAGTTGTCGTTTTTCATGTGGTTGTGTAGAAAATATATTCATCTCTCAAGGGGAAGAAAATGAGGCATGAAGTTAAGATCATTGATGTAAAAAAGTGATTTATTTATTTATTTATGAAAAGCTAAATGAATATCAATTATAGTTCATGTTGAATAATTAATTCCAAAAAAATTAACTTTTCATGTTCAGTTAGATAAAGAAAAATAGAAACTTGGGAATGAATCCAACAATATGAAATTTGAAATTTCTTAAATTCATATTAATGAATGTAGAGTTAATAAATAATTTTGAAGAAGTACAAGAATTTCTTACAATGGAAAAAATGAAGGTTAAATTGTGAAATGAGAAGTGACTTACAAAATTTATATAACATAAATATCTCATGATGAATCTATTAGGAAACCAAAAATTTTAATTTGGTAAGAAATGTTTTTTAGAAATTCATATTCTCAAGTAATACAAATCAAATAAAAATAATAATGACTTTAATATACCAATTTTTATCCATAAATTGCATTCTCCATTAAACATGAACTATAAAACAATGATATAAATTGAAATGTGGTTAATCTAAATTTTGATTTTCTATAGAGAATATATTTAAGATTAAATACCTTAGTTAAAATAACAAATGTAGGTAAAACTATTAAATAAAAAAACTAATGAAAAAAAATATTTTGAAACTTAGTTTAAATGTTATAAAATATATTAATAAATAATGTAATGCTCAAATTATTAGTCTCCCCCAAAAAATGCATGGAAATAATTTTATTAAAATACTATATATATGGTCTACATAATATTAGCCAAAGAAAAACACCCATGAAATCCCTTATAATCATTAAATGAAAACAACTTATACATCGAGACCTAGGTGATGTATACAAGTAGGAGACAATACAATCCAGAAAACAATCAAACTCCTCTACCAAGAAAACAAAAATAAAAAACATTAGAGCTTCCCAGGAGTTATTAAGAGTAAGAAAAGTTTATAGAGGTGGAAATGGAAAAATAGATAATAAAAAATACCAATAAATGAGGGCCTACCACTAGGGAGACAAATCATGGGACTCAGGGTTGACAACATCTCTAGTGGGATAGTGAGAAGGAAAAAAATCTTGTGATGGTAAAGGAGGGAGTGAATAGATGGTTAGTTGGGATTGAAGTTCCAGTGAGGGCTCAGGTGGCCCATCCTAGGAGAGATTAGGAGATACATAAGTGCCAGTGATGGGGAAGCACAATAGTTCTAGGGCTCGATGTTAGGGGGTAGATATTGGGTTTGTTAGAGGGGGAAGTGGGATCTTAGGGGATTTGGGGTCCTAAGGGAGTCTTTGGAAGGGGAGAAGTGTCCTTTTTCAATAAAAATGTAATATTTTATGGTGGTTTTTAAAACACCATCATGAAATCATTTAAAATTTTTATAGTGGCGGTTTAGTAAAAAGATTCTAAAAAAATCATAAACAATGATTTTGTTATAGTGCATACTCTCCCTAATATCCATTGTATTCCCTAACTCCACCCCTCTCCAGAAGTTATTATAAGTCCCTCACTTGTAAAACAATCATCAATAGGTTGTCCAAGGACTCAATATAGATGTCATATATTTCGTAACGTTTCTCTCTTGTTTTTTCCTTTCTAAATGACCTAGAACCATATTATAATAAAAAACTCAGAATTTTTTGTTTTTTATATGTTAATTTAAAAATGGTTCAATCCTTATTTATTCTCCTTCATATTCTATAAAAACTAAGAATCACTGTTTGTGTGTGTGTGTGTAGATTACCACCTCCATGAAGCAATGATTTCAATTTTTTGATTCCACTTCTCATAAATGATATTAATGTTGTTATGGGGTAATAAATATTTTTTTGAAATGTATTTATTATTCTTAAATTTTCCAATTCTATCCAGAATCACCCCACTCACTATATGATTAACAGAAATTCTAGTCATCTATTATGCGGACTACATCATATTTAATAAAACATTTTCTTCATCTAGTTATTTTTTATTTTTATAAAAACATAAATTGTGGTACAACATCATAAAAACCTAAAAATTATATTTGTAGTATTATTTTATAATGATATTATATAAAAATAAATGACACCATAACGATACTCGTAAACAAAGGTAAATATTGTTCAAATGTTAGTGGGTTTGACCAAATACTGGAAACATTCTATGATATTATATATTGGTTGATTGTGAATATATAATTTCATGGATAATATGAAATAAATATGTAAATAATTAATTGTTTTTTCAATAAAGTATATATCAATATTTAACTTATTACTTAAGAAAACAATCTTTGTAGGTTAAAAATCAATGAAAATGTCTATTATTGACTTCATATTATAAGATAATGATTAAAGTACTCATGAAGAACATTAAAAATTAAAAAAATACTTATAATTAATCAATTAAAATAAAATAAATATAAATTAAATGATGAACGTTTTAAGAAAAAAAAACACAGACATTACTTCTACGAAACCACTACCAACCACAAAAACTATAAAAAACTAATGTGGGAAAGATGGAAAACAATAACTAATATAACCATAGATAATGATGATAAATAAAAAGTATAATTTTTTTTAGGAATGCATATAGTTCTAAAATAGTATACTATGATATTTATGTTTGTTCTATAAGTGGTTGAGTCAAATTATACTACGTAAGAAAACATAGTAAGGGGTTTTAATAACTAATTTTAGTTTCCTATGTTATATTGGTTGTCCATGAACCACATTATTATAATTTGAATTAATTAATCCTATGATTGTATAAAAATTTTATTTACTCGTTAATTTATTTGTATTTAAAATTATCTCTCATTAAATACTTTCAAAAAAAACATTAATTTAAATATTTTTATATTCATATAGGTTTCTTTTTTTTAATTTGAATACCCTAAGGCATATTTATAGCATACAAAATGTTTCATTTTTAGTGGTATAAATACTAAAAAACACCTCATATCATGATTAAACAATATTTCTGGATTATAAATATTTTATTGCATTTTAATTGTCTCTCAATATTTTTATTCAAAATATATAAATGTTATAATGATTTTTTGTCTCAAATTCAAATTACTAATACATGTTTTAATGTTTTACCCCAATTTCGTATTTATATGGTTTATATACTTAATATTAATTTATTTTTACATCAAATTTTTTTAATCAATAATATTTATAGAACCATATTAATTTTCTTTCCTATATAATTTGATAAAAAAATTACTATATCTATAAGGGGTTTTCATGACTATGTTTTATACCTTGGGATATAATCACTAATATTTTTCTACTGTATTTCAGGATTGATTTATTCTAACCTGTGAAAATTAAAGGATTTATTCAACTTTTATTTCTAGGGATACCATGTTTTAGAAAATATTACTCTTCTACAATGATTTTATGTTTCTCTAAAACAAATTTGTTGTTAATAATAATTATAATTTATTTTAATGGATTTATATTTCATGTACATATTATTTCTACCCAAAAAGTTTCTCATTTCCATAGTGGAATTACAATATTTTTTATCTAAAATTATCACTTTATTCCCATTATTTTCATAATAATGAAAATTTTTATTTATCATTTTTATGGTATCGGTTTTCAACAAGGTTATTTAAAAATTTCCCAATGATTTTTCAATATTTTCAAAATAAAATAGTGGTAGCATGAAATCTACATTTTATTTTCAAAAATATTATTATTATTTTCAATTTTCCATTATTAATTTTTATTTTAAAAAATTAAATGTTTCAATTAATTGTTCCTTCTTCTTATTTAAAACTTGTCTGTTTTAATGGATATTTTATTTAGGCCTCTTTATAGTAAGTCTTGAAAAAATTATTCTCTTTCCATTCTCCATAATATGTTTTAGAATTTAATTTACACTTTAAATTTTATAAAAAAACATTAAAATGGTTTTGTGATTTTTTTAAAATTTTCACATCAATTTTTCCTCTAATGTTTATCTACCATCAAGTGATATTTTTATCACCCTCTATATGTTATTATGTTATGAATCCTTTTGGGAATCGATATTATGATATCTTATGATATCTTGAGATAATTTTATTTTAATGTTTAATAACCCCATTCTTTTCCATGCGTTATTTCATATTTAATAATGTTTAATTTTATGTGGAACAAATTTGAGCTAATGATGATGGGAGATGTCCTGTATAACCCTTTAATTCATTGTTTTACTTACATATCTCTTTAGATATTTAGGGGTGGATGTACTGTGTTTTTCAACAAAATGTGTTCATGATGGGTTTTCATACATTTTAAGGGATGGATGTAATGAGTTTGTTAATATAGGAATGGTCATGAGGGTTTTCCCTCATTTTCATGCCTGGAAATAATGATTTTTTTCACATAAGGATTGGAATAATGTGTTTTCTCAAAAAAAAAATATTATTATGCTTGTTTTTGTGACACATATTCATGTTTTGTTTATCAATTTATTCCATATTTTATTATTTTTTAGAATTTTGATCCACATTAAAAATTTGTTTATCAAAGTATATAAATTTTATAAGATGCATTTAATTTCCATGAAATTACACATTTTTGTGTTCATGCCAAATTTTTGGGGTTTTCTAATCTTTTATATTATTCTCATATATTTTATGATAATGAATATATATTTTTATCTATGTAGTTTATTTTATGGCCCATTAAATATTTTTTTGACATTTTTTTGTCCCTCCATGTTTTATGAGTATTATACATGTTCTTAATATTTTTTATTAATATATCTATGTCTTCCTCAAATTGTCCACTATTTTTAACATCTTATACCTTATGATATGTATTTTACCTTACTTAACATTTGATCTTTCCCCTTTCTTATTTTTTCATCCTCCTTGTTATAAAGACCATTATTTCGTCTAAGGTATCTATAAAATGGGCTAGTGGAGCAAGATTATTGAGAAATTTCCACACGAGTTAAAAAATAATAGGTCTATATACTATATATCCAAGACTATAAACCTTTCATTCCATTGATTATGTGACTTTTTGTTAATTAAATTATTCAGATCATGAGATTAGTTTAATATTTATGTTATATTTATCTTGGGTTAATTCACAACTATATTCCATGATATCATTTCCCTTGATTAGATATATATACATGATGTTTTCATGCACATCAAAATTCTTGTATTGGGAGTGAGTAATAAAAACCAGAAGAAGAGCACTACTACATCCATAAAAAATATGCACATTTAAAAAGGTTTTACTATATGAATGTAGTAGATGAATTAGAAAGAATAAAAATCAAATACCAATCACTCATGTCCAAACCAAGCCACCCTGAGCCTTAGTTGTACCTTATTTAGCTCCATACCATATTGGTGAATGGAGTTGGAGGAAATGATCAAAACTAACCATAAGGTTATGGAAATTTCACTTGGAATCCCAAAGTCATTGAGTTGAAATGATACTCGGTATCAGTAAAGTTCCAATTTTACATATTACTCAGTATCCACTAGTCATTGAGTTTAGTCCCCTTACATGGTATCCTCAAGGCTTTGAGTTCCATATAGCCCACAAGGTTATCATACTTTTACCATGTGTATAATTCTATCATCTTCATCATCGAATGTCATGAGTGCTCCACTAAAATGGTTTAAAATTAAATAAATATCCACTTATATTGGAAACAAATAACTAAAGGATATAAGGATAGATAACAAATAACATGGTAGATAATGATAAAATAAGCATATCACAGAATCACGAGAAATATTATACCATCATATGAAAACATTTGAATCAATATCAATCAAGGTAACAAGAAAAATTAGTAACTCACATGGAAAAAGGATCATATATGGTTGTGAGAACAACACACAAACCCCTATTTGGTAACCATCAATCAAAAACACAACCATACCAACACAATAATCATCCCTTGTAAACAATTTTATATGTGAGTTCCAAATGATAAAGAACATACTAAATCAAGAATATAGACAAAGAACTCCAAGGTTTGTCAAATGATTGAGGACTAACTACATATCACATCCATGAAGAATGGATTACACATCATCATTGTCTATAATGGGTTCTAGTTCATCAATAAATACTTTTATAATAGATATATAATAGAATTCCAAGTCGAGATGTTGATTCTAGAATCTCATACCTCATGTCGTCCATCAATGGGGTCAATTACGTGGTATATTTAAGGAATGAAGGATAATTCACATGCCACATTATTGATTATTGAATATAGCCTTTGGTATATCCATTTGATGTGGATCAATCATGATTTTTTCAATGGAATATAGATTCTTGATGATATTTGAAAAGGGGAAGGTCTCATGATGGACTCTCTAAACAAAATTCTTGGAAACATCACCATTCATGAGAATTATAACTATGTTCAAGGGGGTGTTGTAATTGACATATATAATTTTCAACTTATCTACCTTGTATATATCAACAACATAATGTTCTATCATTATTCCTCCATTAATAATATGTTTAGGAATTTGATTCATAAATACATACTCATTGAAAAGTCATTATCACTGTTAGATCTTGATTAGATTATGAAACCCCATCATCATATTTGATACATCACCAATATGTGAAGAAATGATGGAAACATCATTGTATTTTCATAGAAAAAATGTATTTTACATAGATCTATTATAATCTTTCATGTTGGAATGAAACATTGTCCTGGGTCTAAGAATGTAATGTTGTTTGAACATTCTAATGAAGAAGGAACAATATTATATGGATGGGTTAGTTAAAGAGGAAATATAAGAGGTATTATATTCAAATTTGGTTCTTTGGAGTAAAATATTGGTTATTAAATAAACATAAAACCATTTGGATTAAAGACTCATGATTTGAATTAATTACACCACCATATTAGGCACACTGGCTACCCGATGGGCCTCACTGGAATTCTGGTGGTAAAACTAGATTATTAGTGATAGGAAGATAGTTATAAGATGAGTTATGATGTAGATATTAGACTCATTATCACCCCATCTTGGCTATCCAAATGCTTTTTTCAATCCACCTAAAGGATGAACCTTTCTTCATTCCATCCACCATTAAAACATGGAATGGTATTCATTAAAAGTTGACCTATATCACTCCCATATCAAAGAAAAAACATCAAAAGAAAATAGAGTATCATTATTATAAGTATATGATATACCAAATTAAGTGAGGATCTTACAAATCTCCCCATCTAACACATTTAACACATGAATTAGTAACTATAATGGTTTTTCTCAAAAAACTCAATAAATTGAGCCCAAACATTATCATCCTGCTCTATAGACTCTAAATGGATTTGTCAATATCACCATAGAATATAGACTAGTGGTACCTTCTTCCTTCAACGTTATTTACCACTCTGATATACTATTTACACCAGGTTCCCCTCAAATGATTTGTTATCCTTCATCTCAATATCCTCTCAATCGATGAAATGGGTGTGATCGAGCTTGTACCTCAAGATATGTGATATATGAAAAATGTCATTCCAAAATCCAAATTCAGAATAACAATATTGATGTTATTTCAACATTCCATCCTGCTTGGTGTTCTTAAATTTCCATCATAGTGTGATGATATCTTTCCATAGTTTCTTAAATATCGAAGGCTAACTGATGAGTCACTATTTGAAAAATCGGATCCCTTATGGTGATCATTAATGGTCTATATTAAGGATGGAATAAGACTAATACCAACTCTAAAAGGTGATAAATCTTTTTCGAATTAGCTACTATCTCTTAGAGGTATCATGTACCAAATTGGGATCAAAATATACTACCTCATTAGCCTCATTCTAATTTAGTGCTAAACAATAAAGCCAACCATATAGTGTCTCATAACGTTCCAACTGAATCTAATCCCATTAATTATTATTGTATACACACTCAACTACTTCTAAGTGATCATACCAATCACCATCAAATTATAGGGAGAAATCTGAATGAATATCATCCAGTATGGGAATAGTCTACTCATACTACCTTTCTATATAATTTTGGTAGTCTATACTAAATATAATTTGATTCCCTAATTTTCGTTGTATACAAATGAATATCTTGATATATCTAGCATACTGCTCTCATATTTGTGAGTATGTGAGGATGTATTCAATGAACACTATGATTTGTGAGCATAGATATAGATGAAAGATCTCATTTATTAGATCCATGAATGTTGTAGGGAATTTATATATCCAAATGACATCACAATGTATATGAATATCCCATACCTACTCCGAAGATCAATCTTTGGGATGTCCTTCTCTCTAAATCATAACAAATGATTTCTTTTCTTTATGTTTACTAGATTAATATTCCAATAATATACAAATATTTTGAGACTTTCTCCTCATTCTGGGAGAACATGATAGGTGCAACACATGGTGATGTACTCAAATTTATAAATACTTTCTACTCTAACTCCTCGAGATGCAAATGGGAATATTTTGACACAATCAACATAATATGATAACTGGTGAAAAAATGAGATGTAGTCCAGGAATGATATCTATGTTGAATTAAACTCTTTTATTATGGGTAATTCTAGTGGTTTTTTCTATAAATACATTATTATGGTGATGAAAAAATAGAGGTAAACACAATGGGTATATAACTAATAATACTAAAAGAGAAATAGAATCAATCTACTTTGTGATCATCCAGAGTTGACTCATGTTTGGACTAACATTACTTGATTTCAGTTCCCATTATTTTTTATCATGTAATTCTTCCCCTTATAGAAATTAAACAATATATATCCCCAATTTTAATCAATGTGATCTTCGAACAAGGTCATCGATTCTATTCCATGAACCACATTTCTTCTTCTTATCTCCATTATCATTGATCCACATATATTTTTATAATAAATAATGAAAAAAGAAATCGTTCGGTATTTCTGAAGATAGTAAACATTTGTGTCCAATGATGTATCAAGGTAAAGTAACTCAGATGATAACATGACCAGCAATTCAATTCAAATATTTTTTTAAGATGAATGGACAAAAGAACATGTATAAAAAATACAGTAGATAATTTATATGGTATCAATATCATACCTCAAGTAGAAGATGGTTTCTAAGGTCCACATGCTAAGGTTTGATCCACTCCATTAAATTTCCCTTCCTCAACTTCAATACCATGTTCCTATGATGCAATACATGTATGTTTCATCATTATATGAGCCAAAAATTAAGGATTCTAATAGAATCCTTGGGTCATAGATCATTGTTTCCATATTTCTCTCTAGATCCTCGCCATTGCAGCATTGGGGAAAATCCTATTACCCAATGTTCTAGACAACATAAAACTCTTCTTATGTTTGAGAAATTTTGTAAAAAACTACATAATACAACAAAAAACAACTAAATATGAAGATTAAATTAGTATTAAAATTTTAATCAATATTATGACGGTAAATATTTAATTATTTTGAAGGTAAATAATTCTTGTAGATAATATTGAATTTATTTTTTCAATAAAATCATTATTTATTATATCACATATTTTTTTTAAAAAAAATTATAAAAAATTAAAATATTATAAAATAAAATTAATTTTTTAATTCCTAATTTCAAAATTTACTGAGTATGATGGTTTTATGAATTGGTTTATTTTCCATTGAAAAATATAGTTTTTGTAAAAATATTAATTCTTATGATTTTATCATTATGTAAGATTATTCTAAAAGATAAACAACATTTCAAGTAATAATATATATATTTATGGAAAAAATTATGAATTTTAAATTTTTATTTTAACTAATAATCTTTTTCCTTGTTTTTTTAAAACCAAATGGAAATGTCACACTGATAAAAAACTATATTCATCCTTTTTCTATAATTAACTGTTTAGAAGGTGAAATAAGGTTTTGTATTTCCTTTAAAAATCCAAACATTTATTCCATTATTAATAAATAAAAACATGTAATTAAAATTAATGTCCATGAGAATGTTATATTATATATAAATCATAATCCTAAGACTGTTTTTTTCAAACAACTATTCATACAAGATTATATGTGTATTTTAAAATTCACTTTTCAAAAACATTATAAATTTTATATGTTAAAATTATTTTATAATTTAATTTTATAAGATTCAAAATTCATGACATCATCTAATCTTGGTTTTATTCATTAATGTTAATTGCAAAAGATAAAAATTAATTACCAAAATAATAGTTAATTTTGGGAAATACTTAAATTTTTTAAAATAAAATCCTTAAATAACACATTAATTATCTCAAAATTAAAGTATTGGAATATTTTTTACAATATATTTTCTTATAACGCCTATTTTTCAACTTTTGTTCCATTGAACATTGAATAGGGTGATGAAATTGTTAAACAATTATGTCTATTGATGCATGTCGACTACTCTCCCTATATAAAATTATACAAATTCCACCATTTAAAAAATAAAAATAAACTTTGAATTACCCAATTATAATTGGCCATTTTTGTCCCCCTATAACCCTCTCCCACTATAATGTCCCAACCCCAGATAACCCAGAGCTGATGCATTACTACATTATATTGAAATTATTATAAGGAAGAAAATAATAAAGGACCATAAAATTTAGAAACCTTGGAAATCCATATAATGTAAATGATATCAGTAATACATTGGGAAAAAGAAAATAAAAACACACTACATAAATATAATATAAACTAAATCCTTGAATTCTTATTTAAATATTTATTATTAATAATATAGGGATAAACATAATAAGAATGAACTACAATTCTTAGTAAGGGTATGTAAAGAGGAAGAAATAATGAATCAATTGAAATAAATAAACAAGGAATGGTAAAAATATGATAAAAAATTCCATTAAACAACTAGATAAGGAAATATCAATATGAAAAGTTATGAAACTGAAACCAATGACATTAAATAAATGATCTGAAAATGAAATACATCCACAGATACGTTGACATAAAACATCATGGATAAATAATAACTAAATTATCTATAAAGGAAATGATTATTTTTAAGAAATCATGTTTCCTGTGAACATAATACCTTTACAATCAAAATTTAGTGTAATCTATATGGCCAATCAATTCTCCTCAAGAGACTACAAATGCATTGAGGGGATTTTGTTAATTGATCCCCAACCCATATGGCTTTCCTTAAATGGTACCCAACCCAAGTATTACATGTCCAAATCATTAAATATATATCAAATAAACAATTTTACTTATAAAATATGCATATTGAATAAATAATATTGATTTATCAATAATACTTTATAGGAGGTTAAGTTAAAACAGTATTTGTTGACATTAAAACAATCTCGAGGAAAAATAATCATTAAACATTCTAAAGTGTCTGATACATCTTTGAAATATTTATATAAAAATTCCCCATGAATTAAATAAAACATATAATATAATTACTATAATTAATTCATGATATAACGTGTCAATGCATAGTATATACCCCCAATTAATGTGAATTGGCGCATAATAATAATTAAGTCTTAATGAAAAGTTAATTGAGATAAAATCTCGTACCTCCTACTTCCTTTTTAATATGTGGTCTTTAGGCTTATGAATAGTGGTTTATAATATGTTAATTACTTATACCATAACAATAATAATGTTTATAATTTTATATATAAACTTATTATAAAATTTTAGTACCCATATGTTAACACTCTTTCCTTATTTTATCTATTTTGGGTGTTAATTTCCCAGTTTTCTCAGGTGCAGTTTGACCTGTTATTTATTGTTATTATTAATTATGTCATTGATTAATGATACCCATAATGTAACCCATGACTAAATTATATTATATATTCATTAATTTTGTATTTATAATTGTATATTGTATTTGGAGATTAGAAATTAAGTGTATCTTTCATGGAGAAGGTATGTCATACTTACACACGAACACTAGTTCCCCCTCATTATTGAATTAAAAGAATAATAAATAAAGTACACATATGTATAGTATTACTATAGTATAATATATATTTAATATATGTAACATATGATTATTAAAATCATCTTTTAAAAAGTCCAGGAATGACATGAACATGTCATATCGCTTTGAAAGGGGGGCATCCACACTTCGCCCAACAAACTTTTCGTATTTATACAACTTGAAAAGAAACCTTTTTGGTCAAAATAAAAACTAAAGAAGCATAAAAAAATTATAAATAACATATATATGATATATAAATATAATTTCTAACAAAATTTCCACCATGATAGGTGGTAATGGTTAATTGAACAATCATCGTTTTGTGAGGCAGCAATTCATTGTACATAGAAATATTGTGTTTGTTACCCATTAGATGGATGTGTGTGTAAGTGTAGTTCTATTAATTATCATCATAAAATACTAGTATATTTATTCTACTTATTTTTTTGTTTAATCATATAATAATAAGGGTATAGTGAGTTTATAATGGAAATGAAACTAAAAATATTTGAAGAAGTCGTGACTTCTTAACTGGGTAATTTCATTTGGTCTGAACCAAAATGCTTCCATAAGAGGATTCATGAACAATAGGAGGATTATAAGTCTTTGTTATAGATCATTGGAGACTAAATGGAAAAATATTGACATAACCTAAGAGGGTTTATAGGTGTTAGAAGTGGGGAGATGTTTTGGCCTTTTATAGGAAAGGAAAATGACTCACTTGGAGTTTCTAAAAAGAGGTTAGGTGTGCACAAGCTCTTACATTATAAAAAGACATAAAAAACAAAACACAAATCATGAATGTAAGGTTAATGAAGGAATTATATCTGGAAAATGGATATTGGAAAAGTGGATATTTCATTTGGTCCCTTAGATTAATGTTTTAGTCAATTATTAAGCTTTATTTAAAATTAATAATTGTAATTAATTTTAATCACCTTCACTAATATTTTTGGTCAAAAACAAAGTTTTTCTAATTAGAAATTATAGATTACGATGATGTCAAATATGGAATCCATTATTCCATGTTTTAGAAATAGAAGTTACATAAATTAAATCAAAATTAATCTCGTAGACAATATGATAATAAAGGTTTTTAGAGTGGAATGTTTCAAAATATTGTTATGTTTTTTAATCAATTTCAATGTGAAATTGATTCAAATTAACTATTTTGGATTAATTGACAAACATATTATATAATTAAATATTTAAACAAATTAAAAGTATAGTTTAACATTATAAAAAAATTGGATGAAAAAAATATTGAATTAAATTTTAGTATTTATCATTATTCAATAAAAATGATTCTTCACCAAAAAAATTCAAACAATTAACCTTAACCTAATTTTTATGTTTCTATTTAATGAAATATGTTTATTTTGATATATTAAATTTATAAAAGGGTCCAAATTTTTATTTGAAAAGGGTTCTCCATCAAAATATAGAAAAAATAATTTTAATAAATTATAGTATTTTATCTGTAATTGTATGTTTTTTATTATATTTTTCATATTATAAGTGTGTCAATATATTTGGATGGATATATAATATATAAATTCATTATGTAATCTCTCTAAAGGTTATATAATATAATTAACTAAAAATAAGTAAGTAAATAATGTTTTTAAAAATTGGGTGTTGTGTGTATTGCAAGGATATCCACAAAATCAAAAGATAAATAAGGCAATGACATGGGGTTCTATATTCTTCCTTAAAAAAATTTCACCCTTGAAATTTTAGGGTTATTAAATTCAAAAATCTATGGGAAGATCTCCATCATAGAATCCTCTAATTTCTCTGTCGCATCATCCATTTTGTGATTTCTCCATAGAACATTTACCAGACAATTCGTCTGATTCCACAATACTTCCAATCTAGTGTCACGAATTTGTTTGGGTTATTCTTAATAAGAAAGGTCATGTCAAAACTATATTTAATTATATGTGAGAAAATATGTTGGTTTAAGCATGTAATTACTCAGTAGGGATATATGGAACACATCATGAACCTTTGAGATATTTGGAGGTAATTCTAAATGATAATATATAGCTATGACTCTTTGATGAATATAAAAGGGTATTATGTACTTGGGACTCAATTTCCCCTTCTTACCAAACCTGATCACACCCTTCCATGGAGATACCTTCAGGAAAACATGATCTCCCATTTTTAATTCTAAATCTTTCTCTGATTATTGATATAAATCTTTTTCCTACTTTGAGACATTTTGATATGATCCCAAATAGCCATTACCTGATCCACTATCTCCTCATCATGTTCTAGGTCTATGAGTTTTTATTAACAAACATCATCCGAGTATGTTGAAGTACGTCATCACTTTCTATAAAATGCTTTATATAGTTCCATTTGAAAACATTAATGGAACCTATTATTATAGGATAACTCTACCAAAGGTTATTAGTGATCCGACATTCCTTGAAAATCAAGTGAACACAATCTCAACATGTATTACATAATTTTAATTGTCCTTTTTAGATTGCCTATCAGTTTGAGGATGGTATTTAGTACTCACATGAAGCATAGTGTCAAGAGACTTCGGAAGAATCTTCTAGAATTTTGATGTAAATTTGGAGTATCGATCAGAGAAAACTGATTGAGGTTCTCCATGAAGTCTTAAAACAACATTAATGTACATTATTATGAGGATCTCAAGAGTAATGTCTTCTCTTATGGAAAGAATATGTCAATATCTGGTCAAGCGATCAACAAAAACCCACATTTCATCATTCTTTCTAGGCGTCTTTAGATGTCTTGTGACAATTCAATAGTAATTTTATCCCATTTACATATAGTGATAGGAAGAGGATACAAAACCCCTTTAGGATGCTACCTTACAACTTCCACTTTTTAGAAGAGCAGGAATCATGACACATAATCTGAAATTTACTATTTCATGTTATCCCACCAAATTTATTCCCTCAAATCCCGATACAGATTCATTTATACCTAGGTGTATGAAGAAATTTGGTTTATGAGCATCATCCAACAATTCTGTTTTTAGATCAGGTATAGATGAAACACATGGCCTCTTTCCAGATTTTAGAAAACTATCATCACAAACAAAATCTTTTAATTTTCCATATTTCACACCTTTAATTTTTCCCTGAAAGTCCCCATCATCATATTGAGAATTATTCTTCCTCTCTAATATATATGGATTTTCATTAATTTGATAAATATTTGACGTATCCCCTTCTTTAGAAAATTCCATATCCAATATAACTAGATCCATGATTATAAGATCCTTCCCAATCCCAATTAGTGTTAGAACTCCCTTATCTTTCTGTCACAAAGCATCTGCATCCTTATTAACTTTCACTGGGTGGTAGTGTATTGAGAAATCATAATCTTTGAGTATTTCAAGCCATAACCATTGTCTCTTATTGAGATATTTTTATGATAAGCTATATTTAAGTCTCTTATGATCCATTAATATCTCACATATTTCACTAAAAAGAGAATGTATCCATATTTTCAAAGTGAATGATACATCTACTAACACTAGATCTTGGGTTGGGTAGTTTTGTTAGCGAGTATTCAATTTCCTTGATGCATAGAAAATTAAATTTTTATTTTTCATTATGACACATCCATGTCCTTTCTTTAATGAATCACTAAATAAAAAAACCCATCACTCCATGTTGGTATAGTCAAAATTGAATCATTGAATAAAACTCTCTATAGTTAATCAAAGAATTATAGAAATTCCTTTTTCCAAAAAACCTAATACCCTATACATGTACTATTTTTTAATGGGTTATCTAACCGAGTAAAATATTAAATGAATCTTCGATAGTATCCTATTATATTAATGAAACTACCAACCTCAGTTTTGTTTTTCAAGGTTTTCCATTATCTAAATATCATTATATTTTTAGGATCCACTGATATTCTATATTTAGAAACTATATAACCATGAAAAGAGACTTCATGAAGTTGGAAATCACATTTACTAAATTTATAATATAACTCTACCATTATAAGAGTCTTAAGGATGATCGACAATTGGTCCTCATGATCCTCATAGGTTTTAGAATACACTCTAATATCATCAATGAATACTAAAGAAAATCATCCAGATATACCTTGAAAACTATTCTTTATTAATTATATATAAGCATAGGGTGGATTAGTCAATCCAAATTTAATTACTGTAAAATATTAATTCCCATACCTCATCTGAAAATTTTTCTTCTGAATGACCACTTTCTTCACTGGCAATCGGTGATACCCATAATGAAGATCAATCATAGAAAAATATTGGGATCAATGAAGTTGATCCAAAAATTCATCAAAGTGAGGTAGAGAATAAATGTTATTATTGTAATGAAATTTATTTCCCTATATTAAATTCACAACCCCATGGATCCATCATTATTATTAATAAAATGATAAGGCTTTCCAAGGTGAAATGATAGGGAGAATAAATCCCATATTACTGAAATCCTCTAGTTGTTTCATCAACTCTACCAATTCCACAGTGGCCATTCTATAAAGAGTCTTTGATATTGGTCTTGCATCAGGGATTAAATCAATAGAGAATTAAACCACACATTTTGGGGAATCTCTAGCTAATTCCTTAGGAAATATGTCAATGTATTACCGCACAATAATTTCCTAGAGTGATTTTTTATACAGTTCTCACAAGGTCATATTTACTTCATTCCCCCCTTCTTCTGTGAAACAACCCCTTTATTATGATACTTATATGACCTCTTCTTCTCTTGGATTCCTTTTAGTACATAAGATATTGATAATTCCTTCTCTATATTTATAGCACATGAAACATTTTATTTGTTTAATGAAAAGGTCTGAGAAACAAGTTACCTCCAGATATTTGGCTTTATAAATTCCAATAAGTGGTAAATCATGCACTTATTGTTGTGTATATAATCTATAAAATACCAAGATAACCATTTAAAGGCATCTTCTTAATATGCAACATTATCTTCTTCCTTCTAATTAAAGCTAAGGTACATTATCGTCATCTAAATTTGTTGATTACAAGGGATGTATTTATTGAATAATTTATCCTTAAAAGTCCTCCATTCCATGAATTCAATTTTTTCTTTATCCCTTGTATTATGGATCAGAGACCACCAATGATTGGTATTACCTTAGAGAAAATAGACTACAAGTGTAACTTCTCCCTTTTCATTGTATTTTAAGTCTATCAGTATCTTCTCAAGAGACTAAATCCATTGCTCAAATGCAATTAGGTTAATAATTCCACTAAACTATGGGGGAATTAGTAACATAATTTTATCCAGTATAAGATATTATATCCATTGAATAACTTTCTCCATATAGGAACTTTTATTTTTCATAACATGATTATGTTTCAAAAATATTTCTTTGATTTTCCCTGTTCTAATACCAGCTGTATTGGTTTCATTAACATGGAAATCTCAACATTTTCCATGAGTATTAACACAAATTATCCTTCTAGTTTCCATTTTTAAATAATGGAATATAGTGGAATAGGTCCCAAAATTCTAACATATAATTCCTAATATTTTATAACACCTATAAATTTATGCATCTAGAATCTGAGAATAAAAATTATGGTTACTTTTAGGAAACATTCCATTTCAAATCCATCATAATGGTATATAATGAAAATGTGAACCATTCTATGTGTATCTATTAAGAGTATCAAACCAGTTGTACAATAAGGCCCATTGTCGAGTACTAAGTTACCTTGAGTTATTCTTATCACACCTTGTTATATTTTTTATTCCTATGAACATTTGTTTAAGAACCACGTCCACTTGTAGTATCTATATAGGGATGTTTTTCTACAAATACCCGCATAATATCTACTTTACCAATATTATATTATGTTCTTATACTCTTATCCTAAATATATATCTTAGGTTTATTCTCCCTAATCTAATTTTTCTAAATATAGTTTCTATATTTTTTTTCTAAACTTCCTTTGATAGCAATTGTAATGTTTGGGCCCTCTATAGCCCAAAGTCAATGCATTATTACAATATATATTTATTATTACAATAATGAAAATCATGAGGGATCATTCAGTTCACTATTCTTGGAATTCTAGATTACATAATTGATACCCATAATTCATTGGGAAATACGAAAATAAATGATTCATAAAAAGAAAATAAATTTCATCCTTGAATGCTTATTCAAAGATTTATTCTTCATAACCTGGGTAAAGAGACATCATAAAGGTGAGATCAAATAGTGAGTAAGGGTAAGTAAAGACAAAGATATAATGAATCAATGGAAATGAATTAACATGTGATAATAAATAAATAATAACAAATTCCATTCAATAACTAGATAAGTCAAAATTAATATGGAATGGTAAGAAACTTAAAACACATGGCATTCAATTAATGAACTAAAAATGATAGGCATCCATAGATATGCCGATGAAAAATATCATGGATAAATAATAACTAAATTATGAATAATGTAAATCTTTATTTATAGGATTTTATTTTTCCTAGGAACATGATACATTTACCATAAAAATATTGTTTAAACTGTTTTTCAAACTAATTCACATCACGAGACTACCGATGCATCGAGGGGCTTTTATTAACCGATCCCCTACACGTAGGAATTCCCTTAAAAAGTCCCCAACCCATTTATTACATGTACATATCATTACTCATATAACAAATAAATAACATTAGTAATTAAATATCCTTATTGAATAATAAATATGAATTTATAAATAATACATTAGAGGAGGTCAAGTAACAACAAGATTGTTGACATTAAAATGATCTGAATTAAAAATAATCATTAAACATCCCAAAGTGTCCCATAACACTTTCAAATATTTAAATAATATTTTCCCATGAATTAAATGACACTTATAATATCATTAAATTAATTTTATTCATGATATAACATGTCAATGGGTAGTATATAAACCAAATAAACGTTTATTGGTGCATAATAACAATTAAGTCTCAATGAAATGTAATTTGAGATGAAATCCATTAACTTATGATTAATTTTTTGTGTGTGGTATTTATCCTCCATTATAGTGGCTTAGAATATGTTACTAAATACTAAAATAACCATAATCTCGTTTATAATATCTTATATTAACTTTTTTCAATATTTTAGTACCCGTTTTCTGACACTCGTTTATTATTTTAACTGTTTTGGGAGTTAATTTCCATGTTTTCTCAAGTACATTATGACTTGTTATTTCTATGTTCTTATTAAATATATCATTGTTACATCATATCTATAATGTAACCCATGAATTAATTATCTTATATATTATGTAAATATATATTTATAATAGTCTATCATATTTGGATATTAGAAATTCAGTGCATCGTTCATGGAGACGGGAGGTCATATGTACGGATGAACCCTACGTTCTTTTCTTTGTTGAATTAAATAACTTTGATACAAATGATACATATGTATATTATAATTATAGTATCATTTATATGTTATATATGTTACACAGGTTTATTGAAACCATCTTTTTTACGTTCCATGTATGGCATGAACGAGTGATATTGATTTGAAGGAGCGGTAGTCCACACTTCTTTAAAAAGAATTTTCATATTTACACTACTTGGATATATTAAAGGATAATTGAACAACCATCAATTTGTGAGGTAGTAATACAACATGCACAGAAACACTGTGTTCGTTACCCATTAGATGGAGGTGTGTATAATTGTAGGTATAATGAAAAGAATAAAAAATCATAGTTTATTAAGGATACTTGGTTTTTTATTAATTCATAGAATATGAAGTGTATAGGTAGTGGAGAATAAAAATGAATCAAAAACCCTTTAAAGAAGATGTAACCTCTTAATCGAGTAACTTCTTTTGGTTAAAACCAAAAGGCTTTCATAGGCGGATTCCTAAAAAATTGGAGGCTTCTAGTTAGAGTCTACGGTTTTTGGGAGACTACATTAGAAGATATTGGTAGAAACTAATTGGTTGGAGATGTGTGAGGAGTGAGGAGAAGTAGTGGCATTTTACAGGGAAGGAAAAGGACTCACTTGGATTTTTTGGAAACAAGTTTGGTGTTCACATGGATTTACCTAAAAAATTCATATCAAATAATAAAACACTTAGATGGAAGGTTAATGTAAATAAAGTCCAGCGAATGAGTTTTTGAAACAAGTTCATATGTCATTTAGGCCCTTAAAATAAAGGATTGGTCCATTATTAAGCATGATTTAACCTTAATAATTATAATTAATTTTAATCACTTTTACAAATTTTTTTTTTCAAACAAAATTTGTTAATATCAGAAATTATAAATTATTATTATTCAAAATATTGAATACATTTTTCAAAATTCCAATCCCATAAGGGGTAGAATTTAAATAAATGTTTATTCAAAAGAAGGGACGTAAATGCGGGTTTTTAGACTAAAAATGTCCAAAAGTGTTCAATGTTTGTATAATTATTTTTAATGTGAAATTGATTCTAATGATATAAATTTTATTAATTGAAAAAAATATTGTCTAATTAAACTATTAAAACAGGTAAAATTATAGTTTAACAGTACAACTTCATTGGATGAAAAAGCGGGTTTGAATAAAATTCCAATATTTTTCATTATTCATTAAAAAATGAATCCTTAAGGAAAAAAATAAAAAAATCACCCTAATCTAGTTTTTATGTTTTTTCATTCAAGGAAAAAGTTTATTTTGATATATTAAATTTATGAAAGGGTCAAAATTATGATTTAAAACGGGTTCCTCATAAAAAGGTGGTAAAACTACTGTTAATAGAAACAGGTTATTTTAATTGTAATATTGGGTTTGTTATTGTCTTATGCATATTAGATGAGGGTCATAATATTTGGATGGATATATAATATATTAATTAACATTAATAACTCTCTAAAAGTGTTATAATTTAATTTACAATATAAAATGTGACTAAATATTTTTTTTAAATTAGGTGTTGTGTGTATTGTAATGGTATCAAAAATATATAAAAGTGAATAAGGTAGAGTCCTTGGGTGCTACACCCACGTACATAATATTATAGGAATATTATTATTTATTATGTCCCTCCTTTCCAAGGGATATTCCAATAGAAAACTCATTATTCCAACATGAGTATTAACTTTTATTAGTCTTATAAGTATTCTAAAAACCATTAATTAAAGTATTAACATAATGAAAAGAGTATAATTATTATATATAAATTTAAATATATTAATTAGATAAAAATATTCAGTCCTTTTTATCCACTAAGTAAAAAAATAGCATTGATTTGTTTATACATGTAAAATAAAAAATCCACGATGCATTGTGGTTTGTATTAAAAGAAAATATATCAAGGTTGGTACAAAGGTTGTATTTGATTAATTAATATTATTTATATGAAATAAATTGATCACTAAAGTGATCAGTTTTTATATACCATCATTTTATACATTCATCTAGGAAATGGTATCGTTAATTCTACCTATATAAGGACTAATGCCTCCACAAACAAAAAATTTCATTTGTCATAAGTCTACATATCTGATAGTTATAAAAATGAGTTTAATGAAGATATATTATACTTATTAAATATTAAATATTATAAAACAATATATTTAAATTATACAGTAACATTCATTTACTCATCCGATCATTATAACACACTCTTGTTTTTTTTAATTTTCATCACCTACCTGAGTTATGTTTTAATATTTATTTCATGGATGGTTAAGGAATATTATTTTCTAGTGGAAAATTTTAATAATAATTTATTAAATATTTTTAATGAATACTGGAGTCTTAATATTAAAACATAATGATGTTATTAATATATCACAATTTATTTTTTAAACTCACCAAAACGAGCTCATATTCGATTTCAACATCACAAAAATGTTTCCAGAATAATTAATAAATGATATAAATTATTTATAAGTTATTTTAAAATATAATTAATTGTACCTATTTTGACCTGGTAATTATTATATTTAATGGGAGAATGAAGAAAACCCCTTCTATTAATTTGTTTTTGAAAATTATAATGATTTTGTGCACCGAATTTGTAAAATATATTATAAATAACTAATAATTATGTATAAAATATTTTAAAATTAAATTTATTAATGATTGTATAAATTAATAATGATTTGAAATAGGTGAGTATTATAGATTATTTTTTTGATGTAGTTTGTCAGATTGTATTGGACTTTTTTATAGAAAAGCTAAATGGATTTCATGAACCAAATCCTTTCCATGGGTCCTAATAAAATTCATTTTTAGTTTTTTTAATATGATAATATTGTACCTATGATAATTTTATGTTCTATTCCCACCTTATTTTATAGGGAAATAATGTTTCACTCGAATTAATTCTTCCTTAACGAATCTATTGTTTTACTAGAAATGAAATTCCGTTTAGAACAATTCAGATATGTTTTAAGGGAAGTTTTCTCCATATTGATGATTTTACTTCACACTAATATTGTTCATACTGTGTGTAAATCAAGAATTTATTTTATATCTAAAGATCATTATATTACCAATAATATTAAAACCACCGTTTCAATATCCTTTAACAATTGTGTTTCTGAATAAGGGGTTTTCTATGTATTTCAAATCTTTTTCATTTAAATGAATATATATCCTTCACTAATACATTGTATTTTGACATATGATTTATTTATAATAAACGTTTCTTCATTTGAGTTTGTTTTTAAAGAAATGATATATTATTTTTACACTTGATTTTTAAAAATAAATATGTTTTGGAATGTGACATTAAAATTAGATATTTTGAAGATTATATTATGAAATTCTTTTTAAGTAAAACCGAATTTGGGATTTCAGATTCACTATAAAAAAATTATTCTATATTAATTTATTGGTTAAAATATCACTTTATATATGGTCTATTGGGGTGATCATTTATTTTATATCAAATGATCAAGTTTTTTTCATTATGTAATAATGATTTTCAATGTTATGGGACACAATTTTCTTCCCATGGATTATTTTTTATAATTTGAATGATTTGAATTTATGTGGAAATCATATGTATAGATAATAATTAGTGGGGTCATATATCACTCTTCAATGCATTGGTTACAGTTTTATATCTCATGAGATAGTATTTTTTGGACATAATTAATTTTTTTACCAAACTAAAGTGTTGGAATACATGTATTTATTCACCAAATTAAAGGAAGGATATACTAGGATTTTCTCATAATTTTTTTCTATGTTAATTTTTATTAAATTACATCTATACAATGATTATTATTTCCATACTAGGGGAAATTATTATTATAATAAATTTAATAAAGATAGTATTATTTTTAATGAATTTGTTTTCATGGTCATTCTATGTTTCAAATCCCTATTACGATTAACATTATTTCATCTTATGTTCCTATGATACGATTCTTAATGATAAATTATGTTTTATATATATCACTTATAATTTAAATATCATTACATTTTATATTTCTCCCTCACTCCTAATTTTGGTCTTATTTAACATTTATCTATTATGACTAGCTGATATGTTTCCATTACTAAGAATATAAGATCACCACTTCTTATGATTCCTTTCCTTGGGTTATTGTAACTCCCCAACCAAGACCATCCGGACCATGCCTAAATTCCATATGACCATATGAGAACCTCCCCATATACAAGAGGCTACCAACTTGTATTATTGGTATGAGTGCATAAAGAAGTATAAAAATAAATAATTATACACTAGGGTTGTTTGAAGTCCATATCGATGAACCACAATCTCAATTCTCCCCTTCACAACTTTCAACCCTGGGGAATATTCCATTTAGAAGATATCTAGTCCTGAAATCTTCATGAACAAAAAAATATAAAAGTAGTTTTTGAGTACAAGACACAGTTTTACAACAACTATTCATACATAACATCATGTAATCACGCATTACAAGTGTATTCCATATAAAAAATAAGAAATATTTCACTTGAAAATTGGCAAACCATCATAAAACGAGTGGTAATGCACTAACCAAGCCACCATAAACCCCCAGTTTTACCTATATGAGATCCATTCCAGAAGGATAATCATTCAATGTGGTAAATGAATATGAACTATTCACTAGTCTCCAAACTCGTTTCCCAATGGTATCAAGGAATAAAGTTAGATCAGACCCCCAATAACAAAATATCATGGCTTCATCATAGGTCTGGCCCCCAGACCGGCATACCTCGTTTATGCCTTGGGTTAGGACCACAACCCATCCTGACCCAAATTCATTTCCTTGGTTCAATCCACCATACCATAATTCCCCTATCATGCTACCTTATACCCTTACCTTTTTCTATGGTCTATCATCATCCTCGTCGCAAGCCATGCACATTCCCACATTAAGGGATAAACAAAAAATGATGCACACCTATCTCATATAATACTAAAAATCTCTATGGAATGGTTACACAAATTAATGTTAAATCATATAGGTAATGAATAACAATAATCATGTTAATATTGTAAAAACACATAAAGGGAAGTGATCATAATCAAACATGGAAACAAAATACTCGAACAATACTCATGGAAAAAAGATAATTTAGTAAGCCTCCAAAGATACACACACACACATTAAATGAAAATGAAGAATAGTTATCAACTATTCCAACATATAACTTATACTAGGGAAATATGTGTAACAAAATCCTTAAAAATAAAGGATCTTCCTACCTCAAAAGTCATCGATGTCAACTAGAAGGATATAACAGCATGTATGCTTCAAAATATTCAATTGTAAACTAAACAGTAAAGAAAATGTTATTATTATCCTTCTTGTTATTGTTTTCTTCATGTAAATACTCGAGGATCATTGAGGGTTCCTAGAAATACAATCAACTATTTAATTTCAAAAATAAATTAAATATCACATGAAATGATACTTTCTCTCTCATGGATAATTTTACAAAGTATCATTTTTTTCTTGAAATGTTCAAGATTTACTTTCCTAATGAAGAATTATGAAAAAATATTTGATAAAAATAAAACACTCAATATTTAACCATGAACAAATTTGGCAATTCTATAAAATTATTCTTTTTATAAAATAATATAATTATTAGTGATGATTATCATAATTATCCTATGATAATTTTTATAAATTATGCTTTCATAATTACTCCATGTTATTGTTTCATAAACCATCCTTCCATAATTATCTGAAGTTATTTTTTTCATAAATTACACTTTGATATTTTTATATTTGATATTTTTATAATTTTAATATATTATCCTACAATAAATAAATGTAACAATGGATTAATAAATCCAAAAAAATATATTAGATATTTTAACCAAACTACCCTTTAATATTTTCTTATAAATAAAATATTTATAATTATTGTATGATAATTTCATATAAATTATCCTTTTATCATGTGATGTAACCATCACATGATAATTTTTTTAAATTATCTTAAATAATTTCAAAGAAATATATTTTGAAAATTTTATTATAAATAATCCTTTGATAAAAGAAAATAATTATATTCTAATAATTTTACATTAATATCTTAGATAATTCAATTTAATTATCATTTAATGATTTCTGATAATTTTCTTTCGATGATACTAAAAATTGTATGTTGATACATTTTATTAAATATTAGTTTCTATATTTATGGAATTATACTCTAAAAATATATTATGGGGTTTATCATTTTCCCCTTTTTTTAAAAAAAGTTTTATCCAATTTTTTTGATGAAATGATCTCTTAAAGAAGAATAATTGATAAAATAATAGAATTAAATTACTTTCCTTCAACATCTAGAACGAGGCATGAGGTAAGAGGAAGACCACCACACTACCTGATCATTGAAGAAGTTGATCAAAAAGGAGGCTCAACTGACCACATTCAAGGGTTACATAGATTCATGGATTGTATGAGATTGGCCAATATAAAAATAATAATGGTTTGGCTATACTGATACATAAAAAGGCATTATTGGTTTCTGAAAGGAAAAATTCAAAACCAAGATTTAATCCTCAATTCAACCTAATCTTGAATGTGGATTCTTTTAATTCACCCCATTAAGGTGTTTCCCTTATAAATGTGTTAAAATTATTAAATTACCATGAATTTAAGTGAATCCCAAAAATGAAAAAGTTATGGTACATGGATAGTGTAGAAATATGTTAGATAAAAAAATATAAATAATAAAAATAGTAATAAAAAATAAATTAAATAAGGGTAAACAGTTACCCTTATGTGTGATCAAAACGAACACCCACTTCCCACAAATGTTATATCGTGTATAGGGTAAAACCAGTGTTTTGGATTTAATGGAGGTCTCAGATTTCTCATCTAAGACACTATGTGGGAGATATTTCCATATTTTGGAAAACTTTCAGGTATGTTATATAATATATCTACCCTTATGTGTGACCTTATCAAACACTTAACACACAAAATAGATATACATCACCTTGGGTAATGTCCCATTAATGATTTAATGGTGATATCAGATTTCTTATCCATGAGACTATTTGTTATATATTCCACTATTTCAGAAAAAATGATCGAAAGTGAAAAAATATTTTCAATATATCAATACCGAGGAAATAGAGGCCTCAAAATCCCATGATGACTCAGCTCATAACATTGAAAATATTCCGTATAATATTCCCAAGTGTTAACTATGATTTTTTCTTTATGTAAATCCATATAAAAATCATTTATAAGTTGATTTTCATTGACAATTTATGATTCCACATGAAAATACTATTAGATTATGAACAAAATATCATTTTATTATCATTAAAAAATTATTATATTACAATTTTCCATCTCTGTCAACTTATTATCCCCGGTAAGTAACTCTAGTGGTCTTTCATAATCAATTCTGGTAACTAATATCAAATTTGAATCACATTCTCCCATGTTTTTTTCATGGATCCATCCTTTCTTCCATCGAATCCAAACAAGTGGTACCATCTTCCCTCAAGGACTTTCTTTCCCAAGACTATAATCTATATTAGAGTCTAATCAAAACTATCTTTGGATTTCAGCTATACATTCTCATAGACAATAACCATAATAGGATTATCCTTGTACCTCTAGAGATGTTACATGTGAATCATGTCATGAATACATAATTAGTGAGAAGGAAGATCTAGATGATATTACATTGTCCCAATACATTCAATGATCACAAAGGGTCTTATAAACCATAGTGTTAGCTTTTGTTTCCACCTCATATGTTGATGGTCTAACTGAGTAACCACTCTCAGGAAAACCAAATCAACCACATCAAACACAAAAGGTCTTATCCTATTGTTGACATAAGTTATATGCCTGCACTAAGTGTTCATCAACCTCTTCTAAATCAGTTACACTCTCTCATAGGTCTCCAAAACCATACTGGGCCACCCACCTGGGGAAAGACCTACCACATTCCAACAAAGTGTTGAACACTATGACTTACCTTAAAGAGCCTCTTAATGTTCCATCTGAATCGAATCATGTTAACTATTTTTACTCAGAATCAACCAAGTCTATAAGATCATATCATGCTCATAAAATCCTATAAATAAATATATAGTCATATAAAATATAACACATATATCTTATTAATAATTTTAATTTATCTGATGGTGGTACATTGTGATCTACCTCAACTGAGTACCTAGGGTCTTCTGGAAGACCTTTAAAAACTGTAACATATAACAAGCCACAATATTTGAAAAAATGTTCATGGGAACTTCAAGTAATTCTATGATCTCATTGATGTATTTATTTCCAAGTCTGTATAATGAGGGTTTCTTGTAAATTTTTAAAATTTGAGAAACAATAATTAGATTATTGATGATAAACTGGACATTGTCATGACTTCTTAGTGTCCTTAGTAGCCCCATCACACAAAGTACACTATGATTTCCTCCCACTTACACATTGATAATGAATGTTCCTATAGAAAACCACTAGGATGTTGGTTCTCTGCCATTAAATTCATGAATGTAAGGGATTATTGCATAAACATGGTGATTTCTATCTTTATTCCCGATAACCCCAACTACCACCTAAATTCATGGTACATCTTCATAGCACCAGGATATACATCCCATATTAGGTTATGGAAAATTAATATTAGTTAATCTCTGATGGAATCAAGTAATAATACTCTCCCTTGTAACATGATCGTATCACTGTTCCCAAAGACTACCTAGGTCTCGAGTCACCTCTATCTTACAGATCCAATATCACGACACACTCTAGGCCTGACTCATATCCAACATTCACATGGCCTAAAAATGTAAATGTGATCACTAAAAGGTAAAAATTCATCAATCCAAGATCCTCATATGCATAAATTCTCTATTCAGAGAACAATCCCATTATGTAGCACTGATCCACTATGGGCCCCACACCAAGCTACTTACCCTACTATATCTTGTGGTTAATAGAATCAATAACGGTGTTACCTCTCACTTGCTCATAATCCATCTTGAAGTCAAATGTATATAGATACTCATCCTAGTGACTCTATATCAAATTCATTTCCTAATACATTGAGATAAAGAAAATTCTCTTTTGGTTTGATTAAAACATAAATCTCTCACTGAATTGATAGGGTATCCATCACTTCAGAGCATGAACCATAATACCCAACTCCAACTCATAAGTATGGTTGTTTTACTTAGGGGATTATATCTGAACTTCACATGTAAATGAGTGATTATATATTTTTGGATAATTTTTAAAATTATGTTACATTAATTATAAAAAATTATTACTATTATTTTTTTATTAAAATAACACAACATTAATAAAATAATTCCTTAAAAATAAAATATTCACCCTTATTATAGTCAATAACATTAATCATAGTACTTATAATCTTATACCAAAAAATGAAATTAATCTTATTACATAATATGGAAATGTTTATATAAGATATTAAATAAAAAAATTATACATAATTCCCATAATTTATGAATTCTAATTTTTAATACATGTGAAAAAATAGTTTTTAGGGTAAAATATTAATTATGATTCAAAAAATTAAACATGGGTTTTCTACATTGTTCATATTATTTCTCAGTTAATTAATCTAAATTATAAATATATAACTATTATAGAAAATGGTTCAAGAAACTTTTATACACTTCTTATAAAATTTCATAAAAGTCATTATTTTAGGAAAATTTGTATTTTTTAACAATTCAATTAAAAATCAATTATTTCATAAAAATCTAAAAAGATGACCATAATCTAATTATAAAATAAATAATTTAAAAATGATGATCATTTTTAAAAATTAAAATTCTAAAATTTAAAAATTATCTTTTAATATAATTAAAATACATAAAGAAAACTATTTTATAGAAAATGACCTTTAAAACATTATTTTTCTTAATCATGTTTTGTATGAATTTATATTTCAATATAATTTTATTATTTACTAGTGGGTTTATCGGTCACAAATTTTCTCAATTGTATTTATCTAAAATTCCATAGAAAAATTTATTTTTTTGTTTTATCTGAAATAAGATATCACAAAAATGAGTATTTAACATAACATTTTATAGTAAAATATTAGAATTTCCTATGCGAACCTTAGTAACTTTTTAGAGAGGGGATTTATGCCTCAATCAAGTTTATAGGTACTGTGTAATTGTAACTGAGCATTCTCTAGGGGATTTCGAGTTTAACTGTCATATCATTATGGGTAGAGATATGGATGGAGTCCCCTACAATCATTTGTTATTCTTCCTTCTTATATAATCCTTCCTCGACAATCTGGGATTCATAAAACTCAAATGGGGTTTCATCACCACACACAAATCTAACTTTTCCATTGAAATGGTATTTCTCATATAGAAAATATAATGTTGGAACATCCATGTTCATGTGGATCCAAAATAAACCCAATAAACCATTAAATTATGTCTCCTAATAGACCACGATACATTCATAGTTAGATACAAGATCTATCAATTGAATGTCGATCATGATCATTCTAAGAGGTCGCTTCATGGTTTTATCATACCCATTAATGGTTTGTTTTGAGGGAGGAAAGTTATTCTAACAATATCACATGCGTCAAAAAGACCTAACTCAGAGGAGATTGATCCCATAAACATTTTCAATAAAGGATGAACAAATGAAAACATTTTAAAGATTTCTTGAATCAGAAATAGTTCTAGTTGGATCTAAGACATTGATCTTTCGATAATACATTGTGATTGAGATAAATGTGTGTAATTAATTCATGGATGTTTTTGAATGATATAATTTGGTTATAGAAATATCCACCATAAATACATGGTTGGTTCAAAGGGCCTTAATAAGTGCTTATTTGATCATTTTGGGAATGTTATGCGTGTCCATGATTGTATTGTAACAAAATTGGGACCAAATGTTTCAATATAAAAAATTTATACACTATGATCCAATGTTTCTGAATGTGGGGCCGTTTCATTGTCATATAATTCGATGTTACATATATTAATTGAATGTTGATCTAAATTAAGACCAAATGATTCAAGATATCAAATATCTACAAGGTGATCAAATGTTTGCCAAATTTGGGGTTATTCCTTGATTATAGACTTAGAATCCAATGATTTTAAATCTGGTGATTTCTATGCTCGAATGGAACCCTAGGGCTTGTTCATTGGTGGATGATTGGGACAAAAGGGCCTCCACTCATGCCTAGGTTGATCTTGTGGTTATACACCTATTAATTGACAATGCCAAAAAAATCAGATTCAAAGGAATTAGGTATTATTGAGGTTTATATTGATGTTCCTATCAATATTATCAAATTTATTACCTTTTAGTTTTAGATAATTATATTTATCTGGAGGATATGTTGCCATAATTATTGATATCTAACATGGTCATGTATTACTAGATTCTATCTGCCTTAAAAAATCATTCCCACTACTCCTTAATTATTGGTGGGGAACTGGGGTTCATATGTATACTCTTCATTGGAAAAAGTGTTTTCAAATGAATATCTTTGATAGGTATGTATTGCGATTCTTCATTTGATTTGGATCTTTTTAATGGTTCTTATGAGATCATTTTATGGGGCTTTATACATCCTCAACATGATTTTGTGTAAAATCCCTAGATTTTAAATTATAATTTCCATTGATTCATAATTTTTTCAATACCTAGATCCAAAAACAACACCAAACAAAAACGAAACAATAAATTTATAAATCTATTGAAATATAGTCATAGAATGGTTTGATAATGATATAGGTAACAAAATTAAGAAATATATGATAAAATAAAAATAATAGTCATTAATAATACTAATAAATTGATAAAACTCAAAAATGGTAGTTAAATAACTAATAAGTTTGATTTATGCATTAAAATGAAATCTTTCTAAAAATTGGGTTTTACATAATTTATTTTACGAAACTAAATAAATTATGAATAAATATATTTTTTATTTGAATAATATTTTAACACATGTTTTTTTTTATTTGATTAGAAATAAGAATAAAAAGTATAAATGTTTTAAATGTATATATTTATATGAAAACCATTTTCATCATAGATATAGGAATTTAGTTAAAGTTCAATTAAAAAATTCTAGATTTTTAATTTGAAATATTTATGTTTATTTTTTGATTAACAGTTTTAATATTATATTAACACGAAATTTTGTTATTTTCGAGGAAATATTGATTTTTAGTGAAAAGTAAATAATATTATTTTTATCGAAAATGAATTTTTTATGATATTTCCATAAGATAATTTAGAAAAATAAATTTATAAAATAATTAAGATATATTTATGTAAAAATAATTCATTTCAAATTATTAGGATTTTTTTTCTAAAAACTAAGATTGACATTTCAGTGACTTGAGTTATATTTTCCAATAAAAACTATTTTTGGTTTGTTTAATTAATATTTTTATAAATTTTTTTGGATTTCATTGAAACAATAATAATTGATATTTTTATAATAAAACAACTTATATCATAAAAAATAAAGTATTTTTATAATTTTACAAGACAAGATATGTTTGATCATAAAAATATACTTTCTCTAAAAACTGGTTCTTACAAATTTGACGTATTTATGATTCAATTAATATTTATTACTCAATTATGTTTTATATAATAATATTAATTTAATAATTAAAATATAAATTTATAAATTTTATTATATTGAAATTTTTTATAAATAAAAAAATAGTTACTTTTTTATAAACTAGTTTCCCGGTAATAAAAAGATAAAGATAAAAGTAAAAAATATAAAAAGATTTACCTTAAAATTCTTTAAAACATGTGGAGAAATACATGGTTAAGGATTTCAAAACAAAGATAAATATGACACTAAGTTAGTTACAACTTTTGGTATAATTGACCGTCTAATATAAGCATTTCATTTATGAAAAATAATGCATGTTCACAAAACATTCATTTTATTCAATTATAAAAGGGGACACTTACAACCCTTCATTCCATTCCTATTTTTTGTAATTTATTCATAAAAATATTATTTTATTATCTTTATATAAAATCATATCATTTTAATAAGACTTTGGTCCCAATTTATTATCTTAATCCATGCATTTCCATAGAGACATCCAAGAGAATGTTGAGGGCCCCAATGTGAGTATCACTTAATCCTTATCTTTTTCATCTCATTATTTAATTCCAAAACTACACTATACATGGATATATAATGACCAAAAATTCTTTCTAACACTTATGAATTATTTTAATAACATAAAAATCCTTATATATTCATTCCAAACCTCATAGAAAATAAAACTATCATTGATCATGTGTTTGTGGACTACAACATCAATAAAATAATGTTTTGTCATTTTACATAGTTATTTTATTATTTCTAAAAAAAATTAGAATATAATTCAAAAAATTAAAAACATTTAAATTATTTAAATATTATTATCTTATAATGATATTATACACTTAATTAACCATACTGAACCACAGAGATATTGCATGTTCATGTTTGGGGTTTTTTACCAACCAATTTAAAAAATGTTATAAAAATATATCATAAAAGAGTATGGGATCATAAATAAAAATGAAAATACATGTTAATAAGAAATTAATTATTATTTTTTTATTTGGGGAATTTTATATTTAGTTTTTCAATTATTATTAAAATATCATCATAGATCTTTAAAATCAACGAAATAAACTTACAAGGATTAAATTTTCACACATACATGAGAAAAAAGTACATAATAAATAAATAGAATATGATAGTAAATTAAATATGTGGAATAAAATTTAGATAAATATTATTCCAAAAAGTTATCTGATAATATTAAAATGACTATTCAGGATGTTAGGATATAATACAAAATGAATCTCAGACATTGTTTTTGCCTCAATTTTCACCCCTTGAGATATGATTCGTATTATATACCATATTTCCTTTATAATGGATTATAAACTACCTATTTAATATTTGTTACCATTATTATCTTATATTTCATTATTTTAAAGGTTCTAAACAATGTTCTTTCTCAATTGGAATTTTGACTAAAAAAATAGTGGTAAAGGTTTGTGCAAATGAAATTATCTTCCATTGAGTTAGAAATTATATTATTGGAAATTATTTATCTATATTTTATTTGTTAATAATAATTAAAACTATTAAATTTATCGAATATTTCAATTCCAAGTATATAAAATTCTTTCTTATGACCTCTTAGTCAGACAATTCTTACCACAAAGATTTTGTTACTTAAAAGTGGTATATTGGTCTCAATCCCTATCTCTCGAGACATGGTTATTATTATGAGATAATACAATTATATATGGTATATATATTTTTTATTAATTATATAAAATCATGAATTATATTTCATGTGATTTTAATTTATGTATCATGACCTTTCTCTTTTAAGGGTTTTTATTAAAATATTACTCAAACCATAATATTTTTTATTGTTAATACTATTTTCAATTAAAAAGTGATTCTAAAATATAATACAATGATATAATTTTTCTTTTACCAAAACCTCTATAAAATTTTGGGTAATTTTTTTTTTATTTTTTTACATATCCCTTGAAAAAATTATATTACCTTCACTCGTAATTTACCCAATGTGGTCCTTATAAGTGATACTGACCCCAAAATTTATTTTCAGTCGAGTATCATTCCCTTACATATACTTATTCATTTGAAGAATTATATGATTCATTTATTTATAACATTATTATTAATATAGTAAATTCATAAAATAATACCAACCACATTATTTACCTGGACATCTTATGAGATTTTATTTTGTATCACTACTACAAGAACGGGAAAGGGAAGCACTACTTTATATCAGCACTAAGCAAAAACCGCTGATAAAGGGCTTCTTTATCAGTGTTTTTCTAGCGCTGATAAAGAATTCCCTTATCAGCGCTAGAAATGTGATGATAAAGATTCCTTGTATCAGCAGTAAAATTTTAGCACTAACAAAGGGAATCCTTTATTAGCACTAAAAAAGCGTTGTTAAAGAGACCCTTTATTAGTGCTAAAAAACAATTTTTTAGAGACACCCTTTATCAGCTCTAAAATTTAAGCGCTGATAAAACCGTGGTCCCATATTTTATAAAATCGGTCACACATTGTCCTCTGTTTATCTCACCCTAAAGCTCTCACAATACTATACCCCTACAATAACTCCCCCTGATCTTCACATTATCAGACCTCCGCTACCCCCCCCCCCCGATCTTCACGTTGTAGGACCTCTGCCGCTATCCCTTCTCCTTATACTCCCCCTCAAACCCCTTTGGTGGATCCTCCTCCCCGAAAACCATACATCTCCTCCTCTCCGCTTGACCCTACTCCCCACGAACCCTACTCCTCGATTTCTCAATATTTTTTGTCTCCTCTCATGCACCTCCCCCGCTGGCGGTCATGCCTTCCCCTCCCGACGTAGCACAGAAGGTTCCCTACATCTCCTCCTCTAAGGTGAATTTATTTTATCTTATTCTTGATTCTCTTCTTGAACTTTATTCTTAGGAATGATTTTACAATAATGTTGATTCTGTTTTTGAGTTTTTTATGGTTTTAATGGTTAATGGTCATACATAGGACTTTTAGATTATCCTCATGTGTTATGTATTGTTTTATTTGACTATTCTACTCATTCTAATGAAATATTTTCTAAATCATTAGTTGAGTTTGGGGAAATTAAATTTCTACTACTTTATTGTGTGTAAATTGTGGAATTATCATGTTATTTTGTTTACATTGGATAGATATTGCTGATTAACCTAAATACTATAATGAATTACAATAAATGAAAGTAAACTCAAGAGGGAGTTTTGTATGTGATTTATGACGTTCTTTAATATTTTTATATATTTATGAATTTATTGGTGTTGTTGCTAATTGATTTATTCTTGATGTTGTAAATGAAATTTTTTACTACTAATAATATGTTATAATCACCTATCATTATTTTCTAGTCACTTAAGGTAGGTAATGAATATGTTTTCTGGAAATCTGTAATTAAAGTGTTATATTTAAACTATAAATTTTACATTGATATGATAGAGTGTTTAAGGGGTAGTATTTAGTGTGAATTTATGATATTTTTTCCCATTCATGCTACTATGTATGGGGTATTTATCACTGTGATTATAAGGGTGATGGTTGATTGATGTGGTTGGGAGCATGTGGTGTGGTAATTAATACAGTAGTGATGGATGGATTATTGTGTGGTTATGATAGAAATTATATGTCTATTTAGGTAGATAATAACTGGTTTTATGGATTTTAGAAAGTGTTTAGTTGTATTTTATGTCATGAAAATTTAGTTGTTATTGGGTGGTGTTATAGTTTCCTTTTGGCATGGAATATGGTTGGAATAAATGAAAATAGTAATGGTTAATGGGTTCGAAATGATAAATTACAGGTTGTTAAATGATTAATGATAATTATTGGAATAATTATGTTTAATAAATGGTTAATGATAGAATAAATGTTATTAATTATTAATGAGTGGATTATATTGGGTAGTTATTCAATGATTGGTTTTACATTAAAATGTTTATCAATTGAAATTCATATCGTAGTAAAAACCGAAGAAATTATAATTCTAAATGAAATTAAATGTTGGTAATGTTGTTATGGATTCTTATGTAATTTTTTGGGGATTATTTTTGGAATTATAATTAAAGTGGTTATAAGAGGGTGGTAGTAACAAGGAAAAGGTAGACGAGGATGTTTTCTGTGATAGATTGGTGTAAACCCATAGGAATGATTTATGTGTGACTATATAATTCTTATATTTTCTTATTATTTCTTACGCACCACCACTTGAGTCGAGTAACCTGATTGAAATTCATATGGGTACTTTGGTTATGAGTGTTTTCGCAAAAACTAGGTTATAGAGGGATCACATATAGAACCACTCCCTCTTCCCTTCTCCCCCTACACACTTAGTATGAGATATACTGGCTCACAGTTGGTGTATATATATGAACTATAAAGATTTTAGGTTTTGGTGTATATATATTCTATTTTACATGATTATGTGTATTTGGTTCGGATACATAGTGGGGGTTGTGCGTTGTAGGAGGAGAGTATGATGTTTATGTCCTTCATGTTCACGATATCATACTGTGATGAGGATTTGATGTGTGGTTGTGATTTGGATATAGTTTTTTATGTGTTTGTGACATGTGTATGTGTGGATATATGGTTATGAGATTATATTGAAGGGGTTGAAGCATTAGAAATATTCCATAGGGTGTGATAATGACCAGATTAGTGGGTAAGTGGAAGTGGGTAATTTATTAATATATATTCTTTTGATATTACACATAATATGGAGTTTGGAATTAGACACTCATGAGGATTGAATGGGATTATAGGTTAATAATATTTTTAAAAATTTTCAAATTGAATAACATGGGATACAATCTATGACACAAGTGATTATCCCCCTATGATTTAAAGTAACTAAAAAATACCAAAAAGTTTAGGCATGATGATATTGAATGTAGGGAAGAGACCTAGGAGTGGTAGATGTATCATTCTTTATTATTCTTGTGTTTGGACGGGGGTGATTTGATTAACCTATAATGAATATAAAGTAATTATATTTATTGAATTCCATATTGTAGAGATTATGAGAATCCTTTTTTACTTATAGATCTTGGTACTGGTTTTCATCCATATGTATTTTAGGCTGGTGAGGTATAAAAGGATGGAGTGGTTGACCATAGAAGGGTTGACCGGATAGAGGAGGATGATCCATAGAGGATGATGTTGTTTGAGTTTTACCATCTATAACACAAGTGATTATCCCCGCGAACCCCTTTGTGTTTGGAAACAATTTCGATTTTGATGGGGGGTCTATCTAGGTTCTGTTGATTTCCATATCTTTATTGTAAATGGATAGGCTCTATTAATCTCTATTTTTATATGTGGTTATCTTATACTGTATTTTTAAGTCTTGTTTTGTGTATTTGAACCATAAATAATAATATTTGAGATTCAAATAGGATAGAGATGAATTAAGATTTGATGGATGCTAATCTTTTGACAATAGAGTATGAGAACGAAGTGAAAGAGTTCATCAATTTTGCAAAGGGGCATGCAAAGGATCCTTCTAAAATACTTTTTCTATGTTTACGATGTTTTTATTATAGACTACTTACACTTGAGGAGTTGGAAGAACATTTGATATGTCATGGAATATATCAGAGTTATAAAGGTTGGAATAAACATGGAGAAAAGGAGAATGTAGCTACTGGATGGGATAAAACTGTGTTTTATGGATCAACAGATATGAATACAAATATGGATAATGAAGAAGACCATATGGAGGATGTGATTAGTGATTTCAATGATGATGAAGATCGTATTGAGGAAATGACAAAGACAATTTAAGATAAACTTCATGATTGCCCAAAATTTTTTGAGAAGCTAAAGAGTTGTACAAAGATGGCATTGTATGCTAGTTGCAATAAATATATAGCATTGTCAGCTATACTGAAGTTGTATAAATTGAAAGAAGGAAATGGATGGAGTGATGTCAGTTTTATGGAACTACTTTCTCTCTTGAATGACATGCTCCCAGAAGATAATGAGCTCCTAGGACGGACATATGAAGATAAACGAATGCTATGCTCGATGGGTATGATTTCTGAAAGAATACATGCATGTCCAAAAGACTGTATATTGTTTCGAAAGGATAACAAATCAGTTACATAATTCCCAAAGTGTGGTGCTTCTCGATAAAAGAAAGATGAATACAATCCTATGACTTTTATATGGTACTTCACATTCATTCTGAGGTCTAGGAATTTATATGGAAGTTATGAAACAGCAAGACAATTGTTGTGGCATGCAGATAAAAGAAATAATGATGGGAAATTATGTCATCTGGTCGACTCTCCTCAATGGAAGAAAATTGATCATGAGTATCCTGAATTTTTAAAAGAGATGAGAAACATTCTTCTTCCATTATCTACAGATGGAGTGAATCCTTTTGGTTTTCAAACGAGCCCTTATAGTACATGGCCAGTTATGTTGGTAAATTACTACTTTCCACCCTAGTTATACATGAAGCAGAAATTAATCATGTTATCTATGCTTATATCAGGACTAAAACAACCAGGTAACTATATTTATGTTTATCTAGATCCTTTGATTGAGAATTAGATGTTATTATGTGATTCAGGTGTTATCTTGTATGATGATTATAAAAGTGAATACTTCACATTGGGAGTGAAGTTGTATGGGAAAATAAACAATTTCCCTACTTATGGAAATTTTTCAGGCTATAGCATTAAATGAAATCAAGGGATTCTCATGTGCAAAGATGATACAAAATCAATTAGGTTGAAAAATTCATCTAAATATGTGTTTCTATGACATCGTAGATTTCTACCTCATCAGTATAAGTACTGATCTTGGACGACTTCATTCAATGGATGTTCAGAACAACGCGCAACACCGTCTCCACTAAGAGGTGATCACCTACTTGAGAAATAAAATGATGTGAACACTATTTTTTGTAAACCATTTTAAAAAAAAATAGGAAAATCGATTGGAAAAATAGATCAGTTTTTTTTGAATTAGCATACTGGAATTGCGTGTACGTCAGACATTTTCTTGATGTGATGCATGTGGAAAAAAATGTATGCGGTAGTGTTATTAGAATTTTTCCAAATGCCCATGGTAAAACAAATGATGGAATTAAGGAAATGTTGGACATTGTTGACATGGGAATACGAGAAGAGTTGGCTCCCGTAAAGGGTGAAAATCGAATGTTTCTTCCTCCAGCTACTTACACTCTTTCTCGGGAAGAGAGATATCAGTTTTGCAACTTCTTTAATTATGTAAAGGTTCTAAATGGGTATTCATCAAATATTAAGAACATTATATCATTGAATTATTTGAAGTCAAATTTTTTGAAATCACATGACTTCCATGTTTTTATTCAAGATCTAATCCTATAGATTTACGTTGTATTTTTTCCAAGAATGTTCATCATACGTTAACGAAACTTTGTTTCTTTTTCAAAGCTATATGTAGCAAAGTTTTACAGCTTGAAAAATTTCTAGCTATGGAAAAGAAATTTTCATCATATTATGTGAAATAGAAATGTCCTTCCTGCCATCATTCTTTGATATGATGGTTCATTTGATGATTCACTTGGTGAGAGAGATTCAACTGTGTGGTCATATTCACTATAGATGGATTTTCCACATTGAACGGTATATGATTATTTTGAAAGGGTATGTCAAAAATATAAGACGTCCAGAGGGTTGTATAGTGGAGCGATATATTGTTGAAGAAGATATTGAATATTTGTAACGAATACCTATCTGATGTGGAAAGAATTGGTCTCCTGAAATCATGTCACACTGGACGCATTGAGGGTTAGAGAATTTCTAGAAGAGATGTTATGACAGTCAGTATTACAGATCAGGAGTAGGCCCACCTTTATTTTTTTCATAATAGTAGGGAGGTTTCCCATATATTAAAACACACAAATAAATTCATAGGTAGTTGAATCAATCAAGGGCTGAAAAATCGATATCATATACACATAATAACTAGTTTATAAGATGCTTTTAGGACCATATTTTTATGTAGTTGGATGAAAATCCAAATTCATTTTCAGAATGACTACGATGGCTAGCCACCGGACCAAGTGTGTATGTATTATCATAAAATGGTTATTTAATTAATGGTTATACATTCTATATAGTATAACATGATAAAGCTAGTACCATGAAAAATAGTGTAGTTACACTTGTGACTGAAGTGATGCATGTTTCTAGTAGTAAGGATAGAAATCCAATTTATGAAAATATGTCATTCCTTTTCATTATCAATCAAATATGGGAGTTGGATTATACGACATTCCAATTGGTGATTTTTCATTTAAAATGGGTTGATAAAAATAGTGGGGTTAATATAGATCAATGGGGCTTTGTGAAAGTTGATTTTAGTAAAGAATGGTACAAAGACGAACTGTTTATAATGGTATCACAATTGGTACAAGTTTTTTATGTTCCAGATCCTGCTAACTAAAAGTAGTCGATTTTTCTGTTATCATCCAAAACTACTGAAGGGTCCAATGAAAATTATGTTGAGGGAAATACTTTCAGTGGTACATCGCAAACATTTCGTAGCAGTCACAATGTAGATGATTTTTTGTATGTTAGAGGATACCATAATGAAGGGGTTTGGATAATCGATGAAGGTGTCAAATCCCTTCATCCTATGAAAAAAATAAAGAGAGTTAAATAAATAGGTTTTATTTTTTTGTAATATAGATCTTGTTATCTCATGTTATTATCTTATCATTACTGAATTTAGGTAATCTAAATTAACCAATCAACCGGTTTTGCAGATAATGAATTCTGCACGTTCTGGTGCATTAACTAATGAGGCTGATCCAATCTCTCATGCTGCTGCTACTACTTCTCCGGATGCGGTTGCTGCTACTGCAGCTCCTACTACGGCTGCTCACGTTGCAGAGAAACAACAAGTTTCGGAACCTCTTGTTGCTCATAGTGTTGAGGTCAAAAAACCATTAGCCCATGCCATTAATACCATTTCAGATGAACATATAGATGATGATTATATTGATGAAATGGTCGAGGATAAAGGACCGACGTCATAGAAAACTCAGGTGCGTCATAGTCTAATGGTGTTACCCAAAGTTCTTAAGGCGAAAAGCAAAGGAATCAATATTTATGTCGGATGGAATGCACAAGGCCAACATGAGAATCCCAAAAAGGCTATGTTTAGTAGTTACATTGGATTTTTCACTCGGTAACGCTTTTCGATTTTCATAGATTAATGGCACCAGGTTGTGTCTGGGATGAATTCTATGATCTGGGAAGAAATTATGGTAAGATTATGATATTATTTCGATAATTTACTAGAAAATAAAATAATGAAACAATGTCTTACTCTTCTCAATATATTTTAGAGTACATTTATAGTAGACGATTCACACAAGAATTATGTACTAAGGATTTCAGTAAGGATTCATCAAGGGTTTCGTACTATTTTAACAAAATTTCACCTAAAGGATTCCAAAGGTAAAATAAACCCATACCCACCCATTGTCTATGCTCACCTAATATCCCATGAGGCATGGAATTCATTTATTGGTCGTCGTGGGGATGAGAAGTTTTAGGTACATTCTGGTTGATAATACGTTGTTTGATGATACATGTATTCATCAATTTGATTGTCAATATTTCATTTATGAAACAACAACTCTGTACTGAAAATAAGGAACATGCATCAAAACCAACAGACCCCTATCGTAAAGCAAGGATGGGGTATGTTTCACTAGAAAAAAGGTACCTATTTTAAATTTCTAGTAACATTTTAAGGTTCCAATAAACAACATCATAGTAATCTTTATATATTTATATGTATATTGACGACTCTAAAACCAATGACACTTCCATCCCACATCAAGTGCTAGGAAAGGAGGCATGTGTGAATAAGTAAGGGAAGATAGTATATGAGAATAGAAAAAAAGTGTGGGAAATATTTGTAAGTATGACACGATGATAAAAAGATTCGTTTTAAATCGATATTACATAAAAACAATTAGTTATTTTCCTCTATCTGACAGTAACAGGAATCAACTACACCTGTAGCAGATGCATACCTATTATTGATGGCTTTAAAGCAGCCATAACAATACGGTCGTGTCAGAGGTGCGGGGTTTGGGGTGACACCGTGAGTATAATTTGAGAAAAAATGGATGATAAAGATGAAAAATTGAAACAAATGAGTGAAAGACTAGAAACTATTGAATAATGATTTCAATGGAAGGGAGAGTTGCTAGAAACTTTTATGGGTGGGGAGCAAGGAGAAGACATAACTCAGTAACAACCAGTGAATGAAGATCTTTCCCTACCCCCACCAGGTTTGAGGCGATCCATTCCCCTTAAAGAGCTATCTTAGCCATGGTAATCAATATTCTAATAATTGTTCCCATGAAATTTGAATCAGAAAAACATTAATACGTTTCCAGTACTAATCTTCTATAGGGTGATAATGATTGTGATTTATATCTGTCAACACCGACCTATCACCTTGTAGCAAGGGATACAGTGTTCATCATCCCAGATGACAAGCTGCATAATAGACCACATACGAAAGATCATATGAATGTGATGTTCAATATACCTCATGAGCCAAATGTAGAGCTATCTATTCCACTTGATGTTGATGATATTAGTACTATCAAAACGGTTGTTTGTACATTCATTGCATGGCCGTCACAACTTGTAACAGTACATGCAGACAATGAAGTATTTATTTCCTTTTTTTTCAAGATAATCGTTTAACAATTAATGAAAAAAAGGGGTTGAACCAATGAATGTTATTATAGACGTATAAAGGGAAGTGGGTGATAAAAGTCATCTCAAAACCATCTAAATGATCGACCAACCAATCCCAAAGAGCTAATGAAAGCACAACAACACCACATGTTCTCTATCCAAATTTCCTAGCATTGAAGACTCATGTAGATATGAAGATAAGAGGTGGTAGTGGTCATATAGTGGTTTTCGAAGAGAATATATACAGAGTGGAAAGTCATGATTTCATTGCTGCTGGAAATGTAAATGAGATCCTTGAAAATGGTTGGCTAGGCATCACAATTGTAAATATATATTTGAGGTATGTTTTCATGAATTGATTTTCTAAAAGCTGATCTAATGTGAAAATTATATCTAAATGCATTTTATATTGTTGAAAGGCGTATATATGAAAAATCATTGAAGGAATTTTCCCATGAACCAAAATTCAGACTTGTTAGTCCTCATACCACATTAACGCGTGTAATGAAATTAGAGACATCAAAAAAAAGATGAATTAGTGAACCACTTGCTGAAAAAATTTGAAAGCATGATTACAGATGATAGACTCTTATAAATAGCAACCATTCAGGGGTAAAACTCTACGATTAAATCATAACAATTATATTTTCACATCTTTTATTAATTATTCCATTTTTAATTCTAGGCAACATTTCCTGCTATTTGCAGTGAACTTGGAAACTCAAAAGATTTATTTTCTGGAATCAAAACAAAGATATCCATCAAACCGTCCACACATGATGGAGTTTGTGAATCTGTAAGACACTACATCCTGCGTTTTAGGTCTAAACATCAAGTAATATAATTTTTATTACCTTTTACTGAGGATTCTGTTATGATAGGGTGGTATATCATTATCATCTAAAAAAATAACTGAGGATAGGGGCTAAGCATATGGAGGCGAGCAAATACTACATCTAGAAAAATATCACGGTATATATAATAAACATTCACTATCCAAACACATATCAACACAAGTTAATTATTATCCTAATGATTAATTTTTTTGAAGTGTCCAAAACAAAAAATGATAATTATTGTGGTTAATATATTTGTAAATTTATGAAATAGATCATTTTTCATCAACAAACTAGCATCCCTATAGAGGTATTTTCAAAAACAACTACTATTTCATTTAATTTAGTTTATTAATTTTATATTTCGATATTTTGCAGTAGTAATATGACTTTCGAAAAGCCTCATACTCACTAGATGATATTTTTTTTCAAAAACCAGTGGGATGTATACCTGATGGTATATTGTACACAAATATCATGAAGATCTAACTTGGGGACGCGTATAATTGGTTGGTCATTTTTGAGAGGGGTTAAGGGGATCAAAAGCTGAAACATTGTTGTATGTAAATGTTCGTAAGAAAACTATAATTGTTATTAAATAAATCACCCTTTCTCCAATCAGTCATTTTCCCTTTTTAACAGATGAAATGAACCAGTAACATGCAAGAATGATGAACCACTCAAAGAGTCTCTCTCTTTTTTTAAATGGAATGAATTTTATGTGAAAAAAATAATTGACGTATGAAAGTCTGACCAAAAAAATTAGGATTCTATTTATAATTTAGGATAACTAATCATGGGTGTGTTGGTGATGTGTATGAGTCAACCCCACATCAATATGAGGCATGGTGTGGTGGGTATCACTCAAACAGTCTCTCTTTTGTTTAAAATGGACATAATTTGCAGTGAAAACAACAACTGATTTATGAAAATATGAAAAAATGAATTCGTATTGTGTTGATCCTTTATTAGAATAATCCATGGGCCATTTTTGATGTGTACGAGGAAACCCCGCCTCAATATGAGGCACAGTGTGTCCGATATCACTCAAAGTGTATCTCTTTTCATTTAAATGGACATAATTTTAAGTGAAAACAACAACTGACCTACGCAAATCTGACTAAACACATTTGGATTATGTTGATCCTTTAGGAGAATGATCCATGGGTGCATTGGTGACATGTAAGAGTCAACCCTGCCTCAATACGTGGCATGGTGTGGCAGGTATCACTCAAAGTGTCTCACTTTTGTATAAAATGAACAAGCTTTTAAGTGAAAACAACAACTGACGTACGCAAATCTGACCAAACGCATTCAGATTGTGTTGATCCTTTAGGAGAAAGATACATGGGTCATTTTTGATGTGTACGAGTCAATCCCACCTCATTCCAAGGAATAGTGTGACTAGTATCACTCAAAGGGTCTCTCTTTTTATTAAAATGGACAAAATTTTAAGTGAAAACAACAACTTACAAGTGAAAATCTAACCAAACACATTCGGATTCTATTTATCGTTTAGGAGAATAATCATTGGGTAATGTTTGACGTGTTTGAGTCAACCCTTCCACAATCCAAGGCACGGTGTGGCTGGTATCACTGAAAGTGTATCTCTTTTACTTAAAATGGGATGAATTTTAAGTGAAAACAACAACTGGCGTACGCAAATCTGACCAAAAAATTTTGGATTGTGTTGATCCTTTCTGAGAACAATCCATGGGTGAATTGGTGACGTGTACGAGTCAACCCAGCCTCAATCTGATTCATAGTGTGGCCAGTATCACTGAAAGGGTCTCTATTTTGTTTAAAATGTACAGAATTTTAAGTGAAAACAAAAACTAATGTACGCATATCTAACCAAACGCATTCAGATTATGTTGATCCTTTAGTATAATTATCCATGGGTCATTTTTGATGTGTTCGAGCCATCTACGCCTTAATTAGTGGTACAGTGTGGCCAGTATCCCTCAAAGTGTATCTCTTTTGTTTAAAATGGATAGAATTTTAAGTGAAAACAAAAATTGACCTATGCAAATCTGACCAAACACATTTGGATTGTGTTGATATTTTAGGATAATGATCCATGAACAGCCCCCCAACCACTTGGATTCCTCCCAACCCCGGGACGCCCCCACACTAGACACCACCCCACCACCTGGACACCTCCCCCACCCCCTAGACACCCCCACCCCCATGGACAACCACCCCCACCCACTTGGACACCACCCCACCCCCCTTGGATAGCCCCACCACCCCCCACACCACCCCCTGGACACCACCCCACCACCTGGACACTTCCCCCACCCCACCCCCCGGACACCCCCACCCCCATGAACAACCACCCCACCCCCTGGGATACCACCCCACCCACCTTGGAAAGCCCCACCAACCCCCTAACCCCCCCACCCCCTCTGACACCACCGCACCCCCTGGAAATTCCCATGGACAGCCCCCCCCCCCCCCAACAACCCCACCCCCTGGACACCCACCAACCCTCTGGATGGCACCCCCACCCCTCCTAGACACCACCCCACCACCTGGACACTCCCACCCCTAGACACCCCCCACAACCATGGACAGCCACCCCACCCTTATGGACACCACCCCACCCCCTTGGACAACCCCACAAACCCCCTGGATCCCCCCCCCCCCCGAGACACCCCCACCCCTAGAAAGCCCCCCCACCCCCCCCCCACCCCCCCCCCCACCCCCCCGACACCCTAGAAACTAGTCCCCCCCTGGACACCACCATGGACACCCCCCCACACCTAGACACCCCCACCTGGACCCCCCCCCCCCTCCTAAACACCACCCCACCACCTAGACACCCCCACCCCCTAGACACCCCCACCCTTATGGACTGCCCCCACCACCCCACACCACTTGGATAGCCCCCCAACCTCCTGGACCGTCCCCACCCCCCTGATCACCCCCGCCCTTTGGACACCCCCATCCCTCCCTCCTAGACACCACCCCACCCCCCTTGGACATCCCCACTAACCCCTTGGTCGCCCCCACCCCCAGACACACCCACCCCTGGAAATCCCCCCCCCCCCAACACCCTCGACACTAGTCCACCCCCATGGATATCACCCCCACCACCACCTGGACCCGCAACCCCACCCCCTAGACACCCCCACACTCGTAGACATCCCCCACCACCCCCTGAACACCACCCCACCCCCCTGGGACAGCCCCCAACCTCCTAGACCGCCCCACCCCCCTGGACACCCCACCACTCTTGGAAACCCTTATCCCACCAGACACCCTCATCCCACCCTCCTGGACCCCACCCAAAACCCTTGAAAAGACACCCCCACACCCTGGATCCCCCCACCACCCCGGACCCCCCACCCCCTAGAAAGCCCCCCCCCCCCTGACACCCTGGACACCATCCTACCCCCCTTTGACACCCCCCATGAACATCCCCCCCACCTGGACACCCCCCTTCTAGGCACCACCCCCCACCTAGACACCCAAACCCCCTGGACACCCCACCCTCATGGACATCCCCCAATAGCCCCGAGACACCACCCACCCCCCTTGGATAGCCCCCCAAACTCGTGGACTACCCCCCACACCCCCTGGACACCCTTATCCCCTAAGACACCCCATCCCCCCTGGACACCACCTACCCTCCCTTGGGAAGCCATCTTAAACCCCTTAATAGCCCCCAACCCCCTGAATTCTAAATTGAATTATTTATTTATTTAATTATCTTATTAATTATGTGTTAATGGTTTATGGGTTTACTTGTTTTATGGGTATACTTGGTTTAATTAACTTATGAATTGTGTGTTAATTTTCTATGGGTATACTTACTAGATGAGATGCTGAATTTTTTTCAACTGTTGTTTTGGTGTGAAACTGCATAATTTTTTGTTGCAGCAGTCAAGGCACTTATCAGCGCTTTTTTATGACTGAAAAAGGATTCCTTTATCAGCGCTAAAAGAGCTATTTTAAAAAACACATTTATCATCACTCTTTAGCACTGTTAAAGGTTTCCTCTATCAGTGCATCTTTACTGCTGATACAGTCTCCATTTTTAAGTGCTTATTGAGTGCTGCTAAAGGGGACCCCCTTTATCAACGCTGAGCTTTACAGTGCATTTTTTAGCACCGATGAAGCCCATTTTGAGTTCTGATAAAGCCGGTTTTTTAGTAGTATATTGTGATGTGGTCAATCACATTTTCATTCTGAGTCTTTTAATGTTTATAAACATAATTTTTATTACAATTAACATTCTCTATGAACACAATATTTTTCTACCCTTTTATTGAAAAATGTCCACCTTGTTTTAATATGTTAATTGATTGTAGAAATTTTTGACATAACCACATACTAATTAATATATAGGTGTTTGTTTCAGGGATGATTACAAAAAATGATATTCAATTAATTGATTTGAAAAATATTTCTACTGCATCTATTTTTTATTACAATATATATTCTTATTGAAATTTCAGGAAATTTGATTACTTATTTTTTAAACATCCACTTTTTCATATGGATAAATTCTAATCAGGATATAACATTTTTTACATGGGGAAAAGTATTGATTTCACACATGTTGTTATTCTATTACAAATATTTTCATGTAAAGTCCATTATTCATTCTATTATTATTCATGTCTTTCATATAGTGAATGCATTAAGCCTGTATAAGTGATGACTGTGGCCTAATAATTTATATGTCTTCAATGCATTGTTTGGTCTCATGAGACTTCGTGGTTGGGTATTTAGTGTATTCCTTCCCAATAAAATTATGATGTCATGGTTGTGAACATGATGGTATAAAAGATGTCTTAGCTGTAACCTTGATGAAAAAATGACATCTTTGATAAGAAAATAATGGAAATATTTGGAAATTATTATGTATCCCATCACCATGACTGTAGGGATTATTATCTATGTGTTTATTTATATAGTTAACTATTTCTTTTTTAAGATAATTTTATTAGTTATATAGCATGTTTTGATTATCATTTATTTATTTAAATATTATCCATTCCAATTTGATGCCTTGATATCATCCAACATATTTTTTACATCTATGATCATTTTATCTGACCCTTACAATGTTTTCATCTCCTCTTGTTATTAAAGGAACTATTGTAACACCCCAAGCGTCCACGATACGCTTCTTTTTAAAAATTAAATAGCTTGCGCTTCACACAATACCGAGTTGGAGCACACCGCGACTGGACATTTATGAAGAGATTATTCATATCATAAACCTTATTTTATTTTTATATATTCAATATTATTTTAATTTTAATCTCATTCGTTTCTTAGACATTATATAAGAATAACTTCAATTTTTCGAACAAAAAAATATTTTCCAAAATGTTGGGTTTTACCACCTTTTAAGGGAGAACCGTTTTTAAATTTAATATTTGACACTTTAATAAGTAAAATTAGACAAAATAAACATTATATTTAGAAGTGGTAAAAATATTTTAGTTTATAATAATTTTGTATATTTTCTGATAAATTTAACTCTTTAACAAATAGCGAAAACTACTGCATTTTAATTCAAAACTAATATTTCATATAATTTATTTATATTTTTGTATTATCATTTTAATTGTTTTTAGTGTATAATTATATTATGATTTTATAATTTAAAATGACTCAGGTCATTGGAATTATTTTCACTTTTAAATTGGACATAAACACATGTCAATCATTTGATAATAGTTTCTTTTAAAATATATGTTTTCTTGTTTTGTCAATAGGAATTGATTTTAATTTAATGAATAAAAATTTTGTCTTTTTAAATCTTGAAAAATATATTCCACATTTTGGAATCAATGAGTCCAAATTATTTAATAGGCTACTTTTATTTTTCGACATTATGAATTGGAACTATAATAATTTTATTTATTACCATTGTTGATGATAAATTAGGTAATTATAGGTAAAAAATATTATAAAATTATATTAAAATCTGTGAAAAAAATATTGGATGGATAAATTATACCATTATAATATATTTATCAAAATTTAACCACTTAAAGGCCGCATTCCCGTGAATATGACATTAATATTTTTTTAAGTTAACGACTTTGACAAAAGTTCACCCTCTCATTTTATATAAGTATATTAATTTTAAGATAGGGATATACAAGATATAATATAGACTATAGGTACTATATGGAAAGATAAAATAGTTACCTATATCATAAAAATTTATTTATATTTTTATAAATTAAATAATTACCATTAATGGTGACATAATAGTGATACAGAAATTATTTTATAAATTGAAATTTCAAATAAATGGTTTAAAAAATATTAAAAGAAATATAATTTGAATTAATTAATGTGCTAAAAAAATTCTAGGATAATATGACATGTTTAATGTATATCCAATTTTTTTTCAAAGTTATCTTCTCTGTGGATTTTATATAAATTCAAATACATGAATATTTTCAAAATGGACACTATTGATATTTAATAAAAATAACATATTATAAAATTATTTTAAAATCATCAAATTATATAATAATTATAAATTAAAAATTATAATGTCTAAAATTTAATTAATATCTCAATTATTGATAATTCACACCACATAAGTAAATATTTATAACCATTTAAAATTTATAATATTAAAATTAAATAGTTTAAATAAGGGTAAATCAAAAATATATAGTGTAAAATAGAATCAGAACATATATAAATTTTATTTATTGAAATAATTTCGACTTATAATTATATCAACTTGGAAATAATTTACTTTGGGGATATTTTAATTTAAAAATTAATTTATATTAATTTATTATTTTAATACTTTCCAAAGGTTCCCCTCACCTCTATTATAAAAAGTCACTTCTCCTTATCATTAATTTACACCTCCAAAGCCCTTTTTATTCGCCAACCCCTACACATTTCATCTCCATATTTCTTTTAATTCATCCTAGAGACCAAATTATGGGCATAAATCTTTCTTATGGATACCTTTTCTGAAAATCAAATGAAGATACTAAAAAATAGGTAATTGATTTATTACCTCTTTGAGAGTTATTTTCTTCTTCCGCTTCATATTTCAAGTTTTTTCCATATAAAATTAATAAATATAGTATCATCCATAAACATAAATTTTATTTTAGTCATAGGAAAACCATATTCAATATTTTATCCATCATACAAATGACAATATTACCATGTGTGTGTACGTACGTCTTACTATCTCCTCGCTGTGGTGTAATTTTGTTATTCAACACTACGTTAATTGGATGGATATAATGATGAGTATAATGAATATAAATAATTAATATAACATGATAATGATTCTTCATAATTAATATACTATCCAATATCATACCATTTAACCAACAAGGGAATGATATCGTCGCTCGTGCGTATGTACAGTCTACCATCTCCACGACGCGGTGAGATTCATTCCCCACGTTAACAATTAAAAAATGACTATAAAATTTATATTATGAGTAAAAATAATAATTATGAACTTAATTTCATTATATACATGAATAAAATACATCCAATGCATATCAAACAAGGCTTACACTGTAGGATAGGAATGAGAAAATGAACTAGTTAACAACCTAAATAATGGTAATATTGAAATAATATTAACAAAATGATATCATATGATCATATTTGATATCATAAATATGTATATGTGTCTGTTATAATTTAATGAAATACATTAACCATGATATAATAGGTTAACACACTCTCGAATAACAAAAATTACAAGTGTAACACCCATGAATCCCATGATAAATTTTGGAAAACTTAAATGGGATTATTTCGGGACTAGTCTCTTAGATGGCACATAATTTTAAGACCCGGAGTGGGTTGGATGTTTTTTTCTGAAATATTTTCGAGTTTCAATAAATAATTGTGCAATCATATTTTTTTAACTTTTGAACCAGTGCCCGGATGAATAATCTGAGGGCACTGTTGAACTCAGAGCATCAGGATTCATCCAAAGAGGGCCTAACATTGGTTGGTCTGGGCCAATAGTGGAAGTGAGTTTTTGGCCAAAAATAAAATAATTTTGTAACAATTATTTATTTTTAAAATACATATAACTCATAAATGGTATCTCATATTGGAAATCTGATAGTACCATTGATATCCTGAGGGTTCGTTTCCCTTAAGAGAAGCAAAACCTCGACCGGCACGGGTCAAAGGTGAAAGGTAGTTTTTGAACATTTTATGAAAAATAAAAATAAAATAAACTTGATTATGTTTTTAAATTTGAACTATTGAAATTTTTGTAGTGAAATGGAATTGTAACATAATGAAACCAAAATGATATTTTATAAATGAAAAAGCGTAATGACACTGTAACACAAATGTAACGGAAAATAATTTCCTCCTTTATTGATTTACCAGGGGTCCATAATTAACATGTTGGGAGAAACACTCTGAATCTCTAAAGAATATTCATTGAGGAACAACGAATGATGATCACAAATGACTTGAGCACTCCCTCTCATCTTCGAGAGATCCATCCCTCAATAAAAGAACAAAGACCCTCAAATAAGGATCTCCTTTAGTGACATATTTGTCCTGCAATCCAACTCCTACTAGTTAAGAGTTTAAATTAATAGTGAATTGGTTTTCCCCGTTCTCCCCCTCTAAAAAATTAACATGGATAAAATCTCTAACAATTTGATCCGTTGAGGGATTTTTCCTTATGGGGTTGAGGAATATAATTGTGGGATGATATAGGGAATAAATCATAGTGATTTAAAATTTATACGTTGAGATTCCTCTAACATGAACAATTCCAAAACAATAAGAACAAATGTCGGTTGTTCATTTGGGTGTTCATTGTGATCTCCTCCATCTCCCTCTGCACGTTCTTCATGAAGTAATAGATGTTGGTGAATCATCTATAGAAACACCACTCAGAAGGACCGCAACCAGCAAGGCCGTGACACTAGTGATTGACTGTTGCAGCTTGGCAGTCCACGACACCGACGAGATACTAGAGAATAAGGTCATGGAGGCAGCACAAGGCCGCAGGAGTGCCACCATGACTGTGGTGGAATTCAGGAGGCGGCGTGCTGGTAGCACACTACAGTTGTAGTATGAGTCGTGTGAATGGAGGTTGGTGACTGGCAGCATGCAGACGTGGACACCCAGCCACATTAGAGGCCCACACGACCACCCGACCATAGTGGTATGTTGGAGGTGGTTCAATGGAAGCATGTTGCGGCGATAATAGGAGCTGTATACACATAGGTCGGTGGCTAATGGCAGGCAGACACAGCCACCCGACTGCATCAGAGGTGTGCATAGCCACCCTACCTCGTTGGAGGCACATGTGGTTGAAATCCACAATTTGGAGACTGTGGTGGTGAGATGGACCCATAGGTAACATGAAATGTCTAGTCTACGTGAGCAGACCGGTGCTAGGGGCAGCACCACTCAGGTGCCCTGTTGGAGGAGTGACCCACACTGGAAGGTTATATTAGGGGCTTGCACATGGTCCTGGACCGCGTGCGGAGGAGACTGTCGGCCTCAACTACCTTCATGCAGCATGAACTGGATACCCCACAGGCATCCGGGCAGGGGAGAACCAGCCATCCATACAGGCCAGGAAAGTGGCACAAATCGAGTCGAGACGGTGGCGCGAACTTGGCCGGGGACGAACTGGCCCGCCAATGCGGGCTCGACCGATGGGAAAAACTATATCGCTGGTTGTCCAAGGCTAGGAAAGGATTGGCCAGCAACATTCATGTCAGGTCGGAAGATTTTGGGTTTCTAGGAGACCCGGTAGACATGACCCACATCTGAACTGGGCTGGGTTCGGAAAGGCCCATGGGTCTAGCCTAGTAGGAAAGCCGGGAAAGACAGACCCATAACCAACCAAATTGAGTTGGGTTAGCCGAACATGTTCAGGTCATGTGGGACCCAGGGTTGGGTTGGTCACGTCCCTCTAACCTGGTGGGACTGGTCCTGGACACAACTGACCTCAGTTTACTAAAACATCAATATCATTTAGATCGGGTGTTCGATTGATGTGTCTTCTGTGGAGTTGGGACCCTTGTGACGAAGCGGTCCATTGGTCATACTCAATGTGAGTTTTCATGGTATTTGAGTTGAGAAAGAGGGCCTGAGGAGTAAATTCCCTTAGAATCCAGAGTTCGTTGAGTAGGAATCGTATGGTCTGCTGTGATATGAAGTATTTGAAGATATATTCACAATGATCCTTATAGCCAAGAGAAGAGTGGGTATTAGTGATCTAGATTTCTCTGATACGAGCGGGTCATACTGATCCACCTAGCTAGGAGAAGGGCAAGTTTAACTAATCCAGTTGGCCCAGTGACGAGCGGGTCTATGTGATCCATCTTGACCAAATAAGAGCGCGACATAGTGATTCAGGTGGCCCAAGGACGAGTGGGTCTTAGTAATCCATCTAGCCTAGAGATGAGTGGTTCTGAGTTATCCAGTTGGCCCCAGAGACGAGTTGGTCTCAGTGATTCCAATGGCCCTAGTAATGAGCGGTCCCAGATGATGAATCCCTCAGCAGTATGAATGTTCATCTCTACAAATAATAATTCGACTACCTATACTTTGTGTTATACATGGTGTGAGATTATTTTCATTGTGATCATGCATTGTGGGTTTGATTTGTGGTCATGCTTTGTGGTATTTCTTTTGGGGATTATGGTCACTACTAAGTATTGTGTCACTCACCACTGCACGGGCCTAACCCTGCTAGTGTTGTGTCTCATGTAGGTGGTCAACGCTTTGGTAGATACCTCAGTGGACGAGGATCAGGTGGTTCCTAGTGAGACACGATGGACGAGACGTACTTCCAAGACTACAAAAATTTATCCTCTACTCGCCCTCCAGGTAGGGCTTCAGTAGAAGGAACTTTGGTGATGTACATTTCTTGTGGATTTGGGCTTGTATTATCACCCCTTGTACTTTTCTGTTGTATTGTAATCTCAGTATTTGTCTTATAAAATTTTTAGTTTACTTAGTGTTTTCATTTCCACAATTTGTGTTGTGTCCATTTGTATAGGTTTAAAATAAATTTCCTCCCCTTTTGGAATATGCATATTCGCGGCAAGTCACCAACCTCTAGCTTATGGAAGGTGGGCATGGGGAAGTCACGACATAGGCCCTGGGGCATGGGTCATGAAAAGGTGTTATCAAAGGGAGGTCGATTCTACCATGTGAATATAGAGTTAGTAAATTTCTATGGGGAAACAATGTTATGTGGTTTGGGATTAGATTATGTCCAAGCGGTCTAGTGTTGGTGCAGTGGCTGACGTATCCATTCACCAGGAACCTGAATTGTTTTTCTACCTCAGTACATGAAAACACTAGTTTCATGCGTATTTGAGTGTTTTATCATGATATTTTTTATTCCAATTCAGCTAACCATGGATAATCTATTGAACACAGTTCATATTTATACTATTTTAGAATTCCCCCATGCAAAAAAGCTAGTTAGGATTTTAGTTTGTGTCCATGAGGATGGTATGTAGAGCTATGAGGCTTCATTATAAGGATTTTTACCCGATATGGCACCTTCAGGAAGTGTCCTAGCAATGCCACTACCCATTGGTCAGTATTTACTTCCAATGCTACTGCCAGAGGACACACTTAGGCTCAGTTACTTGCACGAGATCTAGTGATAGATACCTCCAAGGATGAGGGGACAAACTGATCCTAAGGTTGCTAAAGATTGGATAGAGGCAAGGATGTGGGTCTTCCACATAGTGAGGATGCCACATGGCCAGATGGAAGTTCTAGCAATGATCCTTCTATAGGGATCAGTGTGGAGATGGTAGTGTTTCACCATATACACTCACAAGGAGGAAATCATCACCTTGACTGACATTGGGTGACATTTCAGGGAGTATTTCTTCCCCACTACATTTCACTCAGTGCACATATAGAAGATGTTTCACTTATAGCAGACCATCATATCAATGGACTAGAACATTTCAAGGTTCACATACCTCTCACATTATTCTATGGATATGGTGTATAACCCTTTATTTAGGGCCCGGAACTTTGAGAAAGGTCACTGATGGGAGATCATGGCATCAAAGATTTCCCTCAGCATCCCTATATAGGTTGGAGTGCTGGCGAGAGCTCTATAAGTGGAGAGGTTCCCCAAAAAGTAGTCACTGATGGTGGGATCCACCAAAGTGTGACAGGTGTCCGGGTCATCCATGGCGTATAGTTGATAGATGAAGTAGAGGATCAAGTGGACCAAACCATCTAGAGGATAACCCCCAGACTCATGGTCAATGGAATGAGGAAACTATTGTAGGGGGAGTTAGCCGAGGAACAGGGCATGTTGCGCGTGCAGCAGGCAAGGAAACATGGATCGTGACTACCCAAATCGCCACATAGATGATTACTGAATGGTCTAAGGGCCACTGAGGCAGCGACAAAGGTTCGAGAGAGGTGGTCTTGAAGTCGGTGGATGTGGATGGGGGTAGGAAGAGCATAATGTAGTGGAATGATGTTTGAGGTTCTACCACCACTACCACCCTTAGGTTGTCCGCCATGGAATCTGGGGGCTAGTGAACAGGGGTGTGACCCACTCCAGGTGATGGAGGCCTATAATCACGGTTCTGAATAGATTATTAGAGGTAAAATATGTTTCTTATCCACCTTATATGTGTTTTTATAGACACAGGTTCCAGTCACTAATTCCTTGACACATATATTATTTCGAGCTTGATGATTTTGATCGAGCCATTTGCTCGATCCTTATAATTATATACTCTTACAATAAGATACTTGATTACTACACACTAGTTCTAGTAGTATGAGCTTACTCTTGGAGGTGAGACCTTCGTCTTGGATGACCTAGTAATGTCGTTGAGGCCTTACACAATCATATTTTTTATGGAATGGTTATAAATATTCCATTCTTAGATCAATTGATTTATGTCCATAGAGCGGTGTGTCTGTGGAAAAGGGAACATGTTTTCCTTTTTCGACGATAAGGAAAACAAAGAAGCACATGATGGACTACCAAATTGGAGGGTTCAGCCAATCACTCATCAATTGGAGAGCATGACCCATAGTGAAGTGGATGAGATGATTTCACAGTTTCTTGCAGTGGTGGAAGAGCATGATGACGTCTTTTCGGTAGATATTCTAGGACTACCAACATGTAGAGAGGTAGACTTCTACATTGATATGTACCTCGAGATGACACTGATATCTATACCTACATATTGGATGGCTCTCATAGAGTTTTCAGAGATGAGGGTAATGTTGGAGGACTTAGAGAGGAAGTGTTATGTACATTCCATTGTTTCACCATGGGTAGCCCCAATGTTGTTTTCGAAGAAAGAATATGGGATTTTGTGGTTATTTGTGGAATTTCTGTGCTGGAACCAGCTGACCATGAAGAACAGGTATCCTCTACTGCCAAATGATTAACTCTTCAATCAGATAAAGGGAGATTGGTGGTTCTCATATATAGATCCTGGATCAGGCTATCACCAGCTTGGAGTGCGAGATGAGAATATCACGAAGATGTCATTCAGATGTCACTATAGCCACTACGAGTACTTAGTGATGTCGTTTGGAATGATGAACACCCTAACTTTGTTCATGGGACTCATGAACATGATCTTCTAGTTGTACCTAGACTCATTTCTAGTGGTCTTCATTGATGGAATCTTAGTGTATTCTGCATCAGAGGAGGATCACATGATACACCTAATTGTGTTTATCGACACACTTCAAGAGAACTATCTTTACGATAATCTCTTGAAGGGTGAGTTAGGGATATGAAAGGTCCACTTCCTAGGATATGTCATCTCAGAATCTGGAGTTGCGGTGGATCCAGTGAAGATAGAGGCGGTTCTTTCTTGGTATCCACATGAGAGTGCTACCTAGGTGAATATTTTCATTTGGTTGGCTGGGTATTATCAATGGTTTTTACCCGACTTCATCAGAGTAGTAGAATCCATGATGGAATTGACTTAGAAGGGAAACCCCTTTGTGTGGATAAAAAGATGCCAACAGAGCTTTCATCAGCTATGGAAGAGCTTGAAGAGTGCTCTTATATTGAGACTTCTAGCAGAGGGAACTGACAACGTGGTATATTGTGATGCATCAAGCACTGGGCTTGGTTGTTTTATGATTTAGGGGAAATTACTGATTGCTTATGGTTCAAGAAAATTGAGACCAAATGAGAAGAACTATTTGACTCATGATCATGAGTTGGCAACGATCGTCTTTGCAATGATGATATGGTGACACTACCATATGGGAAAACATTTCCTCATCTACTTTGACCAAAATATTCTCATGTATATCTTTTCTTAGATGTATCAGAATCTAATATAGAAAAGATGGCTAGAGTTCCTCCTGAACTATGACTTCAAGATAGTCTATATTCATTGGAAGGAGAATACGGTGGAATATTCTCTCAGCGGGAGATTGATTTCATATCTATTGAAATAGGCCTCAGAGATGTTGGCCTCGCTTTGCATATTTTTTGTTGATAGAGTTGGGATAACTTATATTTAGTCGATGTTAGTTTACCCCCCACTATTAAAACGAGTCATGGAGGCACAACTTAGAGATTATAGATGCAATAATACACATCCCTATATTGACATAGTGAATACCCCTATTGGATATTTGAAAGATGGGGAGCACGTCATCCTTTTAAAAGATGCACCGTAGTACTAGTGTCATTGCGGGAAAAGGTGTTGACGGTGTTCTATATAACCACATTGGCAGTACATTTATTTGTGGTGAAGATGTACCAGGACCTATGATGTTAGTACTAGTGGTCAGGGATGAATAAGGCAACAATAGAGTTTGTCTTGAGGTCCCTCACTTGTCAGCATGTGAAGTTTGGGAACCAGGTTCCCGTAGGATTGACACAGCCCCTCGAGGTAAAAAAGTGGAAGTGAGATGCAATATCGATGGAATTCATGATGGGATTACCACATACTCCCATAGGTCACAATGCCATTTAGGTGGTCATATTCCGATTCACCATGTCATACCACATCCTACCAATTCTAGAGAGGCTTTCAGCAGAGGTATTGAGATGCCACTACATGCAAGATATAGTTTAACTATGTGGAGTCCCATCTACGATAGTTTCAGATCGTGATACACTCTTTACATCCCAGTTATTGAAGAGATTTTCAGAGTCTATTGGGACTTAGCTGTTCATGAGCACAACCTTTCACCCACAAACTGATGGTTAGAGAGAGAAATCTGTACAGACCATGGAGGAAATTCTTCGCGCTTGCATCCTTGATTCTGGTAGCAGTTGGGAGGACCACCTACTAGTGGTGGTGTTTGAATACAACAACAACTACCACCCCACCATTGGTATGACATCATTCGAGGAACTCTACGGATGACCGTGATGGTATCCATTATGATGGATATACCAAGGAGAGTCAATAACCATTTCTATAGAGATTTTATAGGCTACCACTAGAAAGGTTCCGGTCATCTGAGAGAGGATGAAGACTGCACAGAGCCAACAGAATTCCTATACTGATTGGTGACATAGACCCTTGGAGTTTGAGGATGTGTACCACGTATTCTTATGAGTATATCCTCAAATAGGGATACCGATATTTGTTCGGGGTGGATATTTATCTTCTAGGTTTATTTGAACTTTCTTGATACTAAATAGACATGGTGAGGTGGCGTAGTACTTGGATCTACCGCCACCATTAGAGAAGGTGTGTGATGTCTTCCATGTATCCTAGATGAAGAGATAAGTCCATCACCCTTCTCATGTAATCTACCAAAGTGATCTTGAGATTGATGAAAGGGTGTCATTTGCAGAGTACCCTATAAAGATAGAGGATTGACATGAGAGGATCCTTTTTTGGAGGTGGATTCCTCTAGTGCATGTTTGTTGGAAGCATGCTAATCTCTAGGAGTGGACATGGGACTGGGAGTCTCTGATTCATGCTCAGTAGCCCTATTTTTTTTATTAGACATTTTTTAGTTTATAATGATGTTAAGCCCAAAAGGGGGGAGTAATGTAATACCCCGAAATTCCATGTAATTTTTTTAAAAATTAAATGGGATTATTTCAAGACCAGGCTCTGAGACTTCATGTAGTTCTGAGGCCCATACAGGCCGGAAAATAAATTTTGAACTATTTTTTATGTTCATTAAACAATCATATAAGATGATTTTTCAAACATTTAAACCAGTGCCCATATCAAAAATACAAGGTCACTAATGAACTTAGAGAATCATGATTCGCCTAGAAAGGTCCTAACATTGGACGATGCAGGCCAACAATGAAAGTTATTTTTTGGTTGTAAATAAAATAATTAAGTAACAATAATTTTATATTCAAATCCTTAAACCTACCAAACTATAACTAGATTTGAAATCTGAGATTACCATTGATCTCATGAAGTTGTCTCCCCTTTGGATGATATTATCCTTTTCCGGTGCAGGTCGCGGGTGAAAGATAGATTATTGACTTTTTAAGAAATGTTAAAATAAAATAAACATGATTTTTGTATTTTTAATTTGAACTTTCGAAATTCTCGCAATAGAATGACATTGTAATAAAATGAAACAAAAACACTGTTTCTTAAATGAAATAGTTTAATGTCAGTGTAATATAATGGTAGCAGAAAATTGTTTCCTCCTTCAATGAATTAATTGGGGGTCGTGTCATTGACATGTTGGAAAAAACACACTGAATCTATGGAGGATCGCAATTGAAGAATAATGAACATCGATCTCCAACGCCTTGAGTACTCACCATCCTCTTTGAGAGATCCCTCCCTTGATGAAGGATTGAGGACCTATGTGGATGGATTTAATTTAGTTATGGAGTCTTCCTGCAATCAAAATCAAACTAGGTAGGGGTTTAAATTCAAAGTGAATTGGCTTTCCCTATTCTCCCCCTCAAAACAAAGAACATAGATCAAATCTCTAACAAGTTGATATGTAGATGAATTTTTAATTTTCGGGTTGGGGAATATAATTATGGGATGATATCAAGATTAAATCATAGCGATTTATAATTTATACATCATAATACTACTAACATGAACAAAGGTTGATTGTTCATTTGGGTGTTCTTTGTGATCCCCTCCATCTCCCTATCCATGTTCTCCATGAAGAAACAGACAACGACGGATCGACTGTGGAAGCACCAGGTATAAGAACCATGGCCAAGTGGGCAGCATCTCTGGAGAGAGACAGTGGCCCAAGTCCATGGTGGAAGGTGATAGGGGGTGCACAGGCAGTGCGCCGTCGACACAGAGGTCGGCGACAGGTGGACCCGATAACCAAACAACATCGGAGGTGCACACTGCGCAAATTTGTGGTCTGCAGACCGCAGTGGCATTGTCTGGGTTCCCTGTTGTATGAATGTTCTAAAATTATGGGTCACATCAAGAGCTAGTACACGATCTTGGACCACGTGTGGAGGTGGTAGACGGCCTCAGCCGGCTTCATGCGGCGCCAACCAGATGCCCCAAGTGAATCCGAGCATGGGAGAACCGACATGCCATGTTGGTCTGGCTGGTGGTGCGAATAGGGCCTCTAGTTGTCCTGGAATGGAGAAGAAATGGCCAGCTAATGTGGCATGGGCCAATGGGATAAATTGGGCTGTTGGGCAGCCAGATCTAGGAATGAACCGACCCACAAGTTTGGGGTCATGCCCGATGAAGCCGGTTTGCTGGGCGACCCGGCAGGATGGACCCATGGCCAAACCATGTCAAGTAAAGCAAGGCCCTATAGGCCTGGTCTAGTGGGAATTCTAGACAAGACTATACCATTCACAACCAATTTAGTTTGGGATTGACGAACCGGGTTGGGTCATACAGGACCCTGGGGCTGTTTTTGTCAGGTCGATCCGACATGGTCAGATCCTGCCCAAACACAACAATCCCTTATTTACTAAAATACCAATCTTCATTAAACTAGGGAATCCAATTGATATGTTGTCTGTGGAATTATAACCCTTGTGATGAGACAATCCATTTGGAATACACTAAGTTAGTTTTTTTGGTAGTTGAGATTCGACTGAGGGCTTGATGAGTAGATTCTCCTGAAAAAAAAGGGAACCACGAGCATGAATCCTATTACTGGTAGTGACATGATGGAAATGACGAGTGTGTATTTGTGATCCAATTATCCCAGAGAAGATAAAGTCTTAGTGTTCCACCTGGTCCAGGGATGATAGGGTCCTTGTGATCTAGTTGTCCATGAGAAGAGTGGGTCTTAGTGATCCAGATGCCCTAGAGAAGAGAGAGTCTTAGTGATCAAGCTGGCCTAGAGATGAGCAGTGCTTAGTGATCTAGCATGCATAGAGATGATCGGGCCTTAGTTATCCTTTTGCACAAGAGACAAGATGGTCTTAGTGATCCACCTATTATAGAGATGAGTGGGTCTAAGTGATCTAGATGGCCCTAGAGATGAGCAGGTCTTAGTGATCCAGCTATCCTAGGTGACGAGCGGGACCATATGATGAATCCATTAGCCTTTCAAATATTCATATTTACAAATGATAATTATACTTCAAATAATTTGAGTTACACATGGTATGAGATGTTTTTATTTATGATCATACATTGTGGTTTTTCTGTTTGGTCGTGATTTGTGGACTTTCCTTGGTGGATTAGAGTCCCTTCTAGGAAATGTGTTACTCACCCCTACATGGTCCTCAACTCCATGTGTCATGTCTCATGCAGGTGGTCGATGCTTTGATAGAAGCCGTGGTGGTCTATGACCAGGAGGTCCTAGTGATATGGGATAGATATGATGTACTTCTACGACAAGTGATAGTTATCCTACACCTACCCACCAGGTGGGGATTGAGGAGGTGTACCTTTGTAGTTGTACATTTCATATAGATTTGGGTTTTTATTATGGCCCCTTGTACATTTAAATTTTATAATAATTTTATAAGTTGTCCTGTGACAGCTATGGTTTACTCATTTTTTACCTTTAACTATTTGTGTTATGTGTGTGTGTGTAGTTTTAATGGAAAATTCCTTCCCTATTGGGATATCCCTATTTGATTCCAGTCACTAGCCCCTGAGCTATAAGAAGCCAGTCTTGGGGTAGTCACGACACATGGCCTGGGGGATGGTTCATGAAAAAAAGTTAATGGTTATTTTAAAATTCTCATTATTATATGGGTTTTTTTATATGCAAGTTTCTATTGTGGAATCTTTACCATCCATGTCATTGTTTCTTAAAATGTTTTTCAGAATTTTATCGACAAGTATTTCATATCAATTTTACACGTTTTTGAATCTTTTATAAATTTTTTTAAAAGAATATTTCCATTTTTTCCAAATGAGGTACCTTATTACCATTTCAACAAATTAAGAAAAGAATATTTTGTAACATATACGATGCAAGTGGTAATTTTCTATTGTTATGACGCCTTAACATTTTGAATCATTCCTTACAAACTTCAAGGTTATTTTTAAAAGAAATGTTTTCTTTTATAATTGCGCAACTTTTTACATGATTTCAATGTAAAAAGGTATATCTCTCATGGTGAGTTATAATAAATTTATAAAATTATTTTCATCTATGTCAACATCCTTTATTGGATTTTGTGCTTTATTGAGGTTGATTTATTATGATACAATATTACATGTTGTATTATAGGTTTTATGATATGTTTGACTATATATGAGAAATTTTTTAACCATTCATGGTTTAAAGTTAAAGTATTAACATTTCGTATGGTAGATTTAATAAAACAATTATGTTATGTTTCACACTTTTCATATGTGTAACGAATTAGACTTAGTGAGTAATGGGTTGGGCCCGATATAGACCAGCAATGCATCGGTAGGTCTCTTGATACAAACCAGATATGAAATTGGATGAGGACTTCCCCATTTTTTAAGATATAGATGTGTCCAGGCCTTAACCATTTATTTTTAGATGTCTTGGTTGAGGCCTTAATAGTATGTCTTATATTTCCATCATTATGAATTCTCTCATTATGAGATTAGTTATGAATATTACATGTTATTATTCGACTAGTAGAAAATTCATGTGAATGTTTAAATTGAATTATTTTATTTATTCTTTCCATATTATGTTCATGTTTATGTTTAAAGTGCTTGTGTTTTAGTTTTAAACATGGATTAATGTTTATTGTTATTTATGATAGATTCCGATATATTGTTTAACCTTACTGAGCATTTAAGATAACCCCTTTTGTATGTTTTATTTTCCCAGGATACCAAGAAGTGTTTTATTTTTGACATGTAGGGTTAAGATAGAAGAATAATGGAATTTTCAAATAATGGACTATGTTGTATAATATATTTTGAATTGTAATGAATGGTTCATAAATAAAATCTATTTTCCATGACAGTTAAATTGATCGGTCCTTCAGGACATTATTTCTTGTATCATGCCAATGTATTAAAATAATTTACTGTATCTGTGCTTTTGGGGTTAGGGAATTACAGTTGGTATTAACGAAAGTTTAGCAATATCCTTGGAAATTATATTTAGAAGTATTTGATTAGGGATCATTACCCGAAGATTGACTTCTATAATAACTACATAAGTACTTCCTAGAATTTTGGTTAAAATAGAAATTTTGTGGATTTTCAAAGAAATAAATCCATGTATGGATACTACAAGTGGAAGTGGTTCTCGCACAAATGTACCTAGGAGTAAAAAATATGGAAATGTGTTCTGAGCCTGTCTTAGGGTAACCTGGCACATGATAATGAACCTTACTGCACACCTATATTGACACTCCCAAGGGCATATTCTTAGGATAATTCACATTTTCTTTACAAACCATTATGAAGGATTTATGAGTAAATATGGCCCCAAAGAAACCATTTTTATTATTATGGATTTTTTATTCATATATTTTTCAATTTACATTAAGTATTTTACTAGTTTATAATTATACATTATGATTCAACTAGTGATGAATGACTTATAACTATACTAGGACAGATGACTCATGTTATGAATAATAACCTTACTTGTAGGGAGCACCTTGATGCACAACCTGGAGGATCAATGTTACACCGCTTCATGAGATAATAACCACCATTATTCAAGGAGACTACAAATATATTTGTAGATGATAAATATATAAGTTCTTTAGAGAAATTATTTTTTTCTTTGTTGAGAATTGAATGGTTAAACGTTGTCAAGACATTTTATCTTCTCTCATGAGATGCAGATCAATCATGTTCATTAATTGAAAAAATGAAAGAGGATAAAGAAGTATAAAATATGGAATTGAGGGAATTTAATGTAATTTTCATAGTAAAATACTTTCCCTATGAAAAATGATATGATATGGAGAGAAATTTTCAGAGTCTAAGGCACAAGGAGGATGAGAATGATGCAATGTATAATGAGAACTTCACAAGGGTAGCAAGGCATGCTGAATACTGAATACGTAACCCAATGAGTAATATTTATCGTTTCATTGATGGGTTAAATCCATCTCTCTGAAGGGCATTGGTCTCCCAAACATTCTTATCATTTGAAAATATAAGCTCATGTGCTATCCAGATAGAGGAAGGATATTATAAATTCTATAAGTTTATTGGAAAGAAACAGAAGAAGAGAATAGTGGGAAAATTGATAGATAAAGGGAATAAGGGAATGAAGGATTTTCCCACATGTAATAATTATGGAAGCAAACACCCTTGTGCCTTCGTAAAATGAAAAGGAGTTTGTTACAAATGTGGTGAGAAATTCTATCATGCTTGTGATTGTAAGGTATAGAAAGAACATGTAAATGTGAAATTATATAATTGTAAAGAGATGCGACATTATGCAAATGATTGTCTAAAGTGTCGAGGAAATATCACTCAGAAGAAGCAAACGGATCATGGTCAAGATTATACTGTTACTAATGTTGAAGTGGAATAATTAATGAAATTAAGTTTTTGGATTCATGAATTATTTTATTATATTTTCAATATAAAAATAGTGTGATATATAAGGATTATACAAAAATAACTCTTTTTTAAGGATTTTGAATAATGAATTATTAAATCTTTTAAAGTTGTAGAGGTATTTTTCAATAAGTGATATATTATGTTGTTTGGGGAATTTGATGTTAAGATTCATTTTGAAAATTTTGTGACCCTTATAGATTGTGAATATGTAAATGTGTATTTTGAGAAAATATTATGGTTGGAATGGAGTAAGTTGAACATTAGAAAATTTCATTTTGAGGTTAATGTATAATTTTTCAGCCTAACATTCTTGGTCTCAGCAAACATTTATAGGATTAAAGAAATACTTAAAACCCTTATGATTAATCAAAATTACATTAAGTATAAAAGAATAATTTTAAACCTTCATTTTAAATTGAAAGGGATTATTTGAAAATAGATCTAAGCACATCCAAAGGATGAGATTATTATTACGAAATGTGAAGAAATCAATTAAATTCTTTCCTAAAAATGCTTCATAGGGAAATGATATTGAAACCAAAAATGTTATCCAAGTAATTGTTTTTGACTAATCAAATGATACCATAGATCATTTTATATTTTTAGCATTTTGATTGTTAAATTTATTCCCACCATATTCCATATCACATTCCATTACAACGTGATGGTTATATTTTTCTTTCATGTTCATATTTTCCTATATGAGACCCCAATATGTGTTATTTACGGTAACATTCATACTTCCCATTCATTATTTTCAAAAGGAGTTCTCATTAATACATTTTTTATTTTGGAATTAAAAATGATATTTTTAAATTTCAAACCAGTAGTTTTCAATATCAATGTTAAATTTTGATGACACAATTTATTAAAGTATGGGAGAATATAACACCTAAAGCTTATAAAATATGCTTCTTTTTAATAATTAAATATCTTCTGTTTCACTCAACACCGAGTTCGAGCACACCATGACATGCCCTTTAAGAATTGGTTTTGAATAGTATTAACAAACTTTTTAATTTTATATATTCCATAAAATTTTAATATTAATCTCATTTGTTTCTTAGAAATTACATAAGAACAATTTCAATTTTTCAAATATAAAAAAATATTTTTCCAAAAATATAGTTTAACTTCTTTTAAATGGTGAACCCTTTTTAAATAAAATATTTTACATTTTAATATTTTATATTTGAAAAATTAAAATTCTTCTTTAGAATATAGACATAAAATTGTATATTTTTCAAATGTTTGTTATTTTTTTGATAACATTCACATTTTAATGAATAGTGAAAATATTGCATTTTAATTCAAAACTACATTTTATTGAATTTATTTATATTGTTAGTTTATTATTTTAATTGGTTTTAAAGTATAACTGGATTAATTTTTTATCATTTAATATAATTTAGGTAATTGGAAATATTTTCACATTAAAATTGGACAAAAATCAATATCAATCTTTTAATAATTTTTACTTTTAAAAAACTCATATTCTTGTTGTGTAAGTGAGAATTAATTTTAAATTAATTATTACAACTTTTGTGTTTTAATTCATGAAAAATGGATTCCATATTTATAATTAGTGAGTTTAAAATATGATAATAGGATACTTTTATTTTTGGGCATTATGAATTGTAACTTTATTAATTATTTTTATTAGCATGGTTAAAGGTAAATCAGGTAATTAGAGGCAGAAATAATATTATAAAATTACCTTAAAACCTATAAAAATAATATTTTATGACTAAAATCGACCCTTATCATCAATGGTTTGAAATGGAATCACATAATGGAAACTTTTTCATGAATATTACATTAATATTATTAAAATCAATGAATGTGACAAAATGTCAAACTCTCATTTATATAAGTAAATTAATTTTAATATAAGGGTAACCAGGACATAATATTGACTATAGATAGTCTATGGAAATATAAAATAATTACCTAAATCATAAAAATTTATTAATAATTCCTAGATATTAAACAATTACCCTTAATTTTGACATAATAGTGATGCCAAAATTATTTTATTAATAGAAATTTCAGAAAAAAAGTTTTAGAAAATATTAAAACAAATATAATTTGAATTAATTAAGGTTATCCAAAAATTTTCTAGGGGACTATGACATATTGGTATTATATTCAATTATTTTATTCTAAGTTATATTCTATGTGGATTTTTTATAATTTCAAATACATGTATAGTATCAAAAAGGACATTGTTGATATTTTACAAAAATAACATATTAATAAATGATTTAAAAATAAAATTAAAAATTAAAAATTAAAAATTGAAAAAAAATAAGGTCTAAAATTCCATAAAGTTTCTAATTATGTACAATTGAAACATGTAAGTAAATATTTATAACAATTTAATGTTTATAATTTTAAAATTAAATAGATTATTTGCTGATAAATCAAAATTATAAGGTTTAAAATAAAATCAAAACATGTATAAATTTTATTGGATGAATAGATTTACAATTATCTACATATATTATCATATAAAATCCACTATTGAGCTGTTTTTATTTAATAATTAATTTATATTAATTTAATATTTTAATAATTTCCAAAGGTGACCCTCACCTCTCTTATAAAAAGGCACTTCCTCTTCTCTTTAATTCACACCTCCAAAGCCATTTGTCTCAGCTAAAAACAACCCATTTCCCCGCCCAATTTCCCTAAATTCATCCAAGATTCCAAAATTTTGGCATGAATCCATCATAAGGATCCGTTTCATGCAAATAAAAGAAATACTTGAAAAAAACGAAATTTTTTAGCACATCTTTCAATGTTTTATTCTTTTTCTACATACTCTTTATATGTTGTTTTCATAACAAAGTAACAAATCTAGTGTCTTATATACATTGAGATGTCATTATAATCATGGTACATCCATATTCCTCATTTTATACATCATATGAATACCAATATCACCATGCATATGTACATACAACTTACCATCTCCATATCGTGGTGTAATTTTTTATTCAACACTAATTTAATTATATGGATATAATGACGAGTATAATATATATAACAAATGAATATAACATGAAAATTTTTCTTTATAATTAATATATCATCGCTCATGTGCACGTAAGGCCTACCATCTCCACGAAGTGGTGACCATAATTCTCCACGTTAACAATTCAAGAATGATTATAAAATTTATATGATGAGTAAAAATAATAATTATGAACTTAATTTCATGATTGAAATGAATAAAATGCATTCTATACATAACAAACATGACTTACATGAACTAACAAGAATGGGAAACCGATTTCGTTAACAAATAAAATAATGGTAATATTGAAATACTATTTACAAAATGATATAATATGATCATATATGATATCATAAATATTAATATGGTTCTGGTATAATTTAATGAATTAATTTAACAATAATACAGGATTTTAACACATCCATGACTAATGGAAAGTATAAGATATTGGTTATATTCAAAATCTCATTATTATATGAGTATTTTTCTATGTATGTATCTACATGGACTTCATTATCATCCATCTTCATGTTTCATAAATCATTTTTCAAAATTTTGTCAACAATTATTAAATGTCATTTTAACCCTTGTTTGAGTCTTTCAAAAAACTTTTTGAATTGAATATTTATATCATTTTCCAAAAGGGTACTTTATGACCATTTCAATATATTATGGAAAGAATGTTTTTAACTTATACAGCGCAAGAATCCACTTTCCACTGTTCTTATGCCTCAACATTTTGTAGCATCCCTTACAATATTACAAGGTTATTTTAAAAAGAAATTTATTCTTTTATAATTTCGCTATTTTTTAATTACTTCTATGTAAAAAAGGATGTCCCTATATTTTTTTTAATAAATTTATTAAAGTATTTTCATCTAGGTCAAAAACGTTAATTGGATTTTATACTTGATTAAGGTTAATTTATTAGGGTACAATGTTCCATATTATATTAAATGTTTTATGATATGTTTGATTTTGGATGTGATATTTTTTTCCATTCATGGTTTATGGATAAAGTATTATAATTTCATATGATATTTTTATTAGGAATGATTATGTTATGTTTCACCCTTTTTCATATGAGGAATCCATTAGGCTTATTTTGTGATGGGAGGGGCCTATTATAGCCCCTATATGCATTGGTTAATCCCATGAGACAAACTAGATATGGAATAGGCTAAGGCCTTTCCCATTTATTTTTAAATATGGATTTATCCATTTCTGTAACCATTTATTTTTAGATTCCTTGTTCAAGGACTTGATGATATGATTTAGATGACTAGCATTCTGAATTTCCTCATTATGAGATTAGTTATTGATAATAAATGTTATTATTCAACTAGTAGAATATCCATGTGAATGTTTATATAAAATTATTTGATTTATTATTTCCATATTATGTTCCTATTTTTGATGAAAAGACTTGTGATTTAGTTATATACATTTTTTTATGATTATGGTTATTTATGATATATTCTTCTATTTTATTTAGTCTTACTGATCATTTTACCTCAACCATTTCATATGTTTTATTTTTCCATGATTCCAAGAAGTGTTTTATGATTGATATAAAAGGTTTAGTTAGAATAATAATAGCATTCTCAAAGAATGGACTATGCTATATATTATATTTTGAATTATAATGGATGGTTCATATATGAAATCAATTTTCTATGACTGCTAAACTAATCAGTTCTTTGGGAATTGATTCCTTGCATCATGCCAACATATTAAGATAATTCACATTCTATGGGCTTCTCGGATCAGAGTTTTACAATTATTATGTATGATTTATCAAAATGATAATATTTTTTATGAAATTATAAGAAATATTGAATAATAATTTTGGATTAAGAAGTTTCTTATATTATTCAAGAAATATCCATTAGTTGTGAATGAAATATACATCCTACTTTTTTCATTTTTCTAAACTCTATTAAACTATAAACCTAAAAATGCCCATGGAATATAGTTGTTACATTATATTTTAATGATATCATAATTAGGAATGTTAGTTAAATCCAGTATATAACGTATGTTGTTATTGGAATTGGATTAAGAAGTGTAGGTTTTAGGGAACTACAATTATAATTAAACTGGGGTTTAGTTAACATTTTATATTATGATTCTATTAGATTATTATAAAAAAATATTTATAATGTTCATTGTGAATTTTTAAGATAACTAAAATCATATTTTCAAAGGTATATATAAACCTTTAGATTAGTTATATTGAATATTTTCTATCATTCAGGCTTTAGGACAAGTTAAAAATAGTGAGAACCCACTGGATATGTCTATGTTATTAGTTTATCAATAAGATAACATCCCATTATTTGGGTAAACAATTTATTATGATATTTTCCTAGAAAATAAATCCCTGCCAGGATACTATCACATGGTGACATATCTTGAACAGATGCACCTTGGGGTAATCATCTTAGAAAAGGATTATTGAATATCTACTCAATACTAACTCTAATGCATGACGAGTGGGGATAAGATTAAACACTTCGAACAACATCGTCTGTGGGATATACATCGGTTAATCATATTCCCTTTTTGATCCATTTTAAAGGATTATTTATGTTAAATAAATCAGGTTGAGCAGTATAAGGGAAGCTGACCTGACAAATCTAATATTTAAACAAGATTGATTTAAGTTGAACTGAATGATACAATAATAATTTTGATGAGTAATTCACATGGATGATGAATTTTTCATATCATGTAAGAATTATATTCGGGTGTTAACTATTTATCACTTAGGATTAATTCTGTTTGAATTTAGTAAATTTATTATCCTGAAGGAATTTTGTCAATAATAGATTCCATAGACAAAGTAGTGATTCTCATAATGGGAAACCAAATTGGATAAGATATACAGTGATAAATATATTGATTATTAAAAATAATTTATCAAGAATTATGATTATTAATATAATATTATTTTAATATCCCATGTTGATAATGAAGAGGGGAATGATTTCTCACTATTTTTTGGTTGATGAAGATGACGAATGAATGGTAATTCAATTTCATATGAGTTAAGATTGTGGATGAAAAAACATTTGGGTTTATCTTAATGGAATACGAAGATTATTTATCTATGGTAAATGGGGGTGTGGAGAAAATAATTTTCAACCAAAAGTGATGATCTCAATTAACTTGACGAAAGGAAAATGACTTCATCCTAAAGTATAATTTATAGTTTATTTTCTCAAATGTAGGAAACATGAATGTTATCTAAGTCAAGTCCCTAATTTAAGGGATAACAAGGATTATTTTTAATACTAACTTCTAATATTTTGTAATTCCTATGGAATCATAAATATGAAAGTTTGTTTTTATAGTGATGTGTGTTGTGGAATATAACCATCAACTAAATAACTAAAATCATTAGAATTTTATCTTTTTCAAATAACTCATTTATAACTAGAATGATTACCAATAACATCAAATCATCACCTCAATGACTATATTTTTAAAAAATACAATTAAGGGTATTATTATATATACAAGGAATAAAAAGCCTCTCTATAATCCTATTAAACTTAATTATCATTCCATTAAAAAATTTGATCTGATATTTGAAATAGATTAGCTCTCATGAAATTAAGTACATAATAATTGAAAAAAATAGGAAAATCATATATGAAAATAAACTAATAAGAACCTATTAGTACAATAATAATTATAAACTCACTATGAAATATTAATTCTATTATATTGGAGTATTTAGCATAAATGGAGATGGAAACAAATCGACATTAGAGAAAAGACGAGTTCACTAGACATAGAAATAATAGTGAGGATGAAACTGAATTTGATTTTAAATTCAGATTCATTACTATATTATTGACACCCTTAACTCTATCATTACTTAGGAATAATTAATATTATTGGGATTAAATTTATTTAATGGGTAATTTAACATCCTAGGAATTTTAGTTATTGTTCCCCTAGAAACAAAGTGTATATGATTGTTTTCCTCACACAAAACAAAATACCAAAATGAAATAAGGAACCTTATAAAATCATTTAAATAAATTCATAGAATTGGTAGGTAAAAATATTTGTAACAAAATATTGAAATATATGAAAAATGTAGAATAATGGCCAGTATTATTAATAATTCATTGAAAGAACTCAATTTCCATAGATAAATAACTAATAAGTATGATTTATATTTTGAAATTAATAAATCTAAAAAATATATTTTTAATGAAATTTTAAAATATATATATATATATCATAAATAATATTTTTTTTGAAATGAATAACATATTCACAACACATTTATTTTTAATTGATAAGAAATAATAATAAGAGATGTTAATATTTTAAAAACCTACCTTCCTATGAAAAATAATTTTATTATATTTTAATGTTTTTATTTCAAAGTTAAATTTCAAAAATATTGAATTTTAATATGAAAAAATTAACATAATTTTTTAATTTATAATTTCAATATTATCATAATATGATTCTTTGTAATTTTATAAAAATAAGTTATTATGTGAATATTGAAAAATACCATTTTTACCAAAATTGTTATTTTTAAGAAATTATCACAAGATAATATTGTTCTTGAAATTTATAATTTTTCTGGTGAATTTAATTCATAATTTTTTTTATTTTAAAATATTTTCTTTTATTTAAAAACCGTGTGAGTGAAATTTTTATAATGTAATTATTATTTTCCAATGGTAATTTTTTTGGTCTTTTCTTTTAATTATATATTATTCTTTTTAAATATGGTCTTACCATTATTTTAATTCAAAATAACTTCTTTTTGTAATAGATCATCTTATATCTAGAAAATAAAATAGATTTATAATTTTACCCTACACACAAACATAAAGCATAAAAATACACTTTTTCTAAAAATGGGTTTTTACATATTGTATGCATTAATGTTAAACTTTATTTTTACTACTCCTAGAAAATTCATCTAATAAAAATGGATTTACTATTTTAAACTAGTTTTTACATATTATTTATTAATTAATATTTTAATTTTTATCCATAATAAAATATTTACTTTTATAATAACTAGATACCTAGAAAAATCATAAAAAAGTTTAAAATAAAAATATAAAAACTAATGGATTCCATCATATGTATAATATGTGAAACAATAACTGTTAGAGTCACGATAGACCCTAGGAGACCGAATAATATATTATTTCAATCATTTTGAGTCATTAAATATCTAATTTTAAAATTCCTTTATTGACAATTAATGGGTGTCCATACGAGTACCCTTTTTTCACTTATAAAATGGTACACTTTTACCCCTTCATGTGCCACCCATTCCATAGAATTTCATCATGAAACACTAATATTATTATCCTCCTAAAAACCTCTCACAAGTTCATAATAATATGGCCTAAATTAATTATCTTAATCAATTCAATTCCAAGGATACTTCCAAGAGAAATTTCAAGGTCCCAAAAGGAGTATTACTAAATCTTATCTTTTTCATTTTATTATTTCCTTCCAAATGTTTCCTAAATTAAGTTATATAATGAACTAGTTATAATTTTCATATAAAAATATTATTTTAATAATGGAAACCCAATTATTTATTCCATCAGAACAACTTAGAAAATCAAAATAATGTCAATCGAGCATTTTGCAGACTAAAACCTCCACGAAATAATGTTATTTTTGTTTTCATCTTGATTTACAATATTTATAAAAAATGAAAAAAATTTGATTAAAAAGAACATGTAAATTAAATCAATATTTTCTTATAATGATACTATAAAATTCATTTACCATACCGACCCATCGAGATATATCATATTCATTTTTTGGGAATGGTTGACATCCCCCATGAGAAACTATATAAATTTCTATCATGGACGACAATGGGAATATAAATAATAATGTTACTACAAAATAATATGAAAATAAGTTTTTTTATGTTTCTATAAATGTAATATTATGTATTTAAATTATTATTAAAATATCATTTTTCATCACTAAAATTATATAAATAAGCTTAGAGAGATTCAATTTTCTTGAAATTATAACTAGAAAAAACATAATATTAATTTTAAAATTATAAATAATTTTAAATATTTAAGAAAATATTTTGATTGAGTTTCATATGAAGGTATTTAATGAACATATTTATATTATTATGGATTTTAGGTTCATTCACAAAATGAATCTGGAAAAAATTATGTATATCTTGTGTTAATATTCACCCCTTGTGACATATTTACTTTTATACACATTTTTTATTTGAAATTGTTTATCTAATTACAATTAATCAATTTTTATCATGATTTTATTATAATTCTTAATATTTTATTCTTTATTTGAAGTCTATTTCTTTTTGGGTTTTGACTAAGAATTTTTAAAATTTGTTAGGGTCTTTGATATATAAGAAATATTGAATTGAGTTACAAACATTCATGTTAAACACTATTATTAAAAGATTAATTTATTCTACCTAATTATTCCTTTGTATTTTTTTCTTCCTTAATTTTAGGGTTCCGTAATTCTTCCTTATAACATCATTATCAAATAATGTTTACATCAATGATTATTTTACTTAAAAGAGGATTATTGTTCACAATTACTATTTCACGACACACGCCTCTTATTATACACAAATTTTTATTTATATTATTTGTATATTTTATATTTTATATATTATATCATGAATTATAATTCATGTATTTTAAATTTTATTTTTATTCCCTTTCTCCATCCAGAGTTTTGATTAATAATTTTCTCAACATGTGAGGATTTAAATTTCCAATATTGCTCTAAAATAAATATTGTTTCTTGAAGATAAATCATATATAAAATTTGAATTATTTTTAAAACATATCATTATTTTTTTAGTTAATCCGAGTTTTTTACATATCGCTTAAAATTTTCAGTTCCCCATGATGCATAATGCCTATTATGTTCTCCTTGTAAGTAAAAGTAACCCCATCACTTCTTTTTTGGTTGTGTATCTTTCCCTTCAATGTCTTTATTCATTGGATTCCTTCCAAGATGAACATATTTATACCAAAATTAGTGATCAGTTAAAGTATTCCAACAATACCATCCAACTTCTTAATAATGATGTATTAAGAAATGTTCTTTTCTACTATGAAATTATCCATCAATACAATCTTCTTTTTTATTAAATCATTTTTTACAAGAGAAATTTGTCTTATAATTCCTTTCATCTAAGAAAATATTCTTTTTTATATATTTCATTCAAGGGTGTTCACCTAGATTCAATACATTCATTTATTTTGGAAATTATTTACCTAACAAAATACTACGACCAATATATAGTTTTAGTTTGAGGTATGCCTTCATAGAAAAATATTTCATTAATTTATTATGAAAGTATTGAATATATATATATATTTTATTCTGAAACATATCTTTATAGAATTCAAAGGAATTTTGATTATGTTTTAATTAAACATTCAAATTCTTTTTATTGATGGGATATGATCATGTTATCATTTTTTGTCTAGAAAACATATTAACGACTTGTATATTATTAATCTAACGAAAATTATTATGACTAAAAGTTTATTATGAAATATATTATTTTTCAAATATTTAATATAATTAATTAATTATATTTAAATAATTGATATGTGGTGGATGATATTATATATCCCCTCAATGAATCTATAGGTCTAATGAGACAAAATGTGTGGGTATTTTGTGTATTCTTGCCCTATAAAATCATGATGTGGTTGATACCTTGATGGTAAAAATAATTTCATGGATAAAACAATGATACAAAGTTTGATGTATTCAATGGGCCTTTGGTGGTAATATATATATAGAATTAAGCTTTCCATCACTATGAATTCATTTCTTATTTTCCATGTGTTTTTTATGCTGTTAACCATGTATTTTTAGGCTTATGTGATCAGTTATATTGAATTAGTTGATTAAAACTTGTTTCCTTTCATATTATCAATGCTATGTTCATTAATTGATAACTTTTGATAAATATTTTCTATTACTATGAATTTCATATCACTCTCTGAATCTTTCCATTTCCACATATTACAAAAGGATGTATTTTTTATGATTTATCTAGAAAAATACTACTGTGGGCAAAATCTAGGGGAAATGTTGAATATTAATTCTTGATTAGAAGTTTCTTATATAGTGGAAAATTTTCAATTTGCTTAGAAGGTCATGGGATTGATTAGTGAATGATTTTTGTTGAACCTCTAAAATAGTAAACCTAAAAAGTTCCATTGAATGTAAATGTGTAATTATTTACGAAATATCAATTAATTATGAAATTTTATTAATTCCATCATGTAAAGTATGTTATTATTAGTACTGGATCTAGGAGTGATAGATTAATGCTTGAAATTCTAGATGAAAATTTATGGGGGTCTATACTGGTTTCAAGGTTAGTGTGAATTCCACCTCTTGTACCCTATTTTTCTTCCAATAATTATTTATACATTCTAGGTATGGAGTTAAAGGTGATGATTTTGAGGATGTTGTAGTAGTTGGGGACACAACATAATGGTTCAATTTGTTTTATAATAATGGTAATATAATGATATATTTTATTTTTAGTCATAATGTATTTTTTTCATTTCTTGGTTAGGAGTTCCTGCCAATCATCTTCTTCCCCAGATTGGGTAGTGGAAACATATGACACTGATGTTGGACGATTTACAAATATCATTTCTCCAGAATTAATAATTCTCTATGGAATTTATTTTAACATGAATTATTCGTTAATAGTATAACCTAAAATCCATCGATAATATAAATTATATGAATGGTCACTAAGGCTATATTCATGGGTTTTTACCCTCATTTATATTTGGAAAATTATTTTATGTGGGCATGAAAAAGTAACCAAAATCCTTATATATTATTAAAGAGTTATATTTTTATCTTTGATCCTTAAATCATATGAATCCTTGATCCTACCCCACATCTTGATGAGGGTAGTGTTGATGTCTTGGTCTCCCTATAGGGTGTGATAGATGATATTTTTCTTATTTAGGGGACACAACAGTTGTTTATACTGGTTTATGTTTAATGTATGTGGTTTCTTGTTCACTAAAATTATTTATTAATGAATATTTCAGGAATATAAATTGTATTTTGTTTATATAATAAAATCCTATAGGATTTTTTCCATGGATAAATGATCCCAGATTCATCCTTGGTACTATATTAGGGTAATATGTGTCTTAAAATCATCACATAGACACTCTATATTGGTCTCTATTAATCGATCACGTGGGAGACACAAAGTGATAGAATATGTCAGAACTATCCATCTGCTAATTAAATCAAAGACTCTTCCACCTCCGATGGCCTGAAGGCCTTAACTTTTTTATTGATTTTTGATAATCTGCCTTTCAAGGGGTAAGGTGGTACCCTTACAAGGCCTGTAGTTGTAAGTATTAAATGGCTCGTAGGACTTAGAGTAATTCATTTTTCATAGGCCTCAAACATTACATACAAACCAGACTAACTACTAGGAACATCTCCTCTCCAGCATCGTCATCATGAAATCAGCTCCCCACCTTCACATGGCTGTTCGGCTAGGCATTCCCGTTCATGTATAAGCTTATCCAAAAGGTAGGTTACATACCCTATCATTCAGGCAATCCATTTAGCTTCTGTTGTGGTGACAACTCCTTGCCCATCCTCTTTTTTAGAGCTTGTTCCTTGTAGGTTTTCTGGTTTTCATCTACACTTTATGGTGGCCCGAAGGCCTTGAGGTGGCCCGAAGGCCATACTGACCCAAAGGCCTAGGTGGCTAGTAGGCCTTAAAGGACTCGGGGACCAAATCGGTGGCCCAAAGGCCCAAATAAGGGCATATTCCCTGCTGCTGCAGTGCCAAATAGTGTCTGCTACAGTTACCGCTATAGTACTTACTACAGTACTGCACAGTTCCCACTACAGTACTACTATAGTAATCAATAAATGATTCCTTCACTTGGATTTGATCCCGGGTCACCTGGATGTTCTTACGGAGTCCTTACCAACCGGGCTAAGGCTCATGTGAAAATCAAAGACTCTTCCATTATCATGTTTTATATAGTTTTATTGATCAATTCCTATCTTATTCCTCATTAAACAATCTATATTTTCTAGGAAAGATACATAAAATATCTTCCTATCCAGTAATGGATAAGGATGGAAAACTATTATACCAGAAAAATAGTGGACCCTCTTAGGTATTCATAATGATTATTAGTTTTTATTTCCATACACTGAATGAGTGATCTGAACATGTGGCTACATCAGGAAACTAAATTATGTGCATGTTATTATAGATCTCATATTCCATTGATGTTTTTAGATGTGGGATTCTTGAGGTTAGGTAAAGTAGGGTTGGCATGCACCAATTCAATATATAGCTTCAGATGGGGTTACACTAGGGGACACTATCCATATATAGATTTCGTTATAGATACAAAAGAATAGATACAACTAGGGATAAATGGGGGTAATTTTACCTAATATATATCATATACAATGGTACCAGATAATCCTTAATTATTGGGTTTAAATGGACTATTTTACTGGATCTTGAGCTATCTTTATTATTAAAATATTTTACTACAGTTTGAGTAACACCTACATGTTTAAGGGGTTTCATTGAAAGAGAATCATTCATAGTTTCTTTGAATTTAGAAATGTTTTTTTATTCGATGTTTTTCAATTGGGAGGAAAATAAAAAAAATCCATGACCCTAGATTATATTTTTATCTTTTATTTCATGTTTTTAAAATTTACTCATTTTTTATTGAGAAATGGGTATTGGTTAGATGCATATTCTTCCACTCTCTCATTACTAGTGTCTTAGAATCTATCCACTATCATATTTTAATTTATGACAATTAGATATATATGACAATTAGATGGAATCATATATTAATCAGCATCAGTGTTCTATGGAGGGTATTAATTCTCTATGATTTTTTCAAAAATATATTTAGGTATCTCTTTTATATTATCTATACTCGTGGGATTCTATAACTTGATAAATATGTGGGTTTCATTCTTTTTATTTTATTATTCTACTCGAAGTGACCTATGAAAATTTATTCTGTGGAAATATAACATGATTCATGATGATTGTTCCATGAATTATTTGGGTGTTGAGTAGCAGTATGGATTTTGGGCATACTAATGTCAAGAGGTCACTTCCAAGTTTGGAAAAAACATGATTTATTTGAGGTGGAGGATGGTGTAAAAATCCCCCAACACAATCGGATGAAGATAGCTTGATTCTTCCATTTTCATCATTCATGTTACAAAGATGTTATGAAATTTTGGGTTTTGTAGGTAAAAATTCACTAATCTCTGTAGGATGACACTATTCTTGAATGGATATCATAGTAATTTTTAGTAATCCCTTTATTATTTTTCATGTTTTCACTCAAGAGTGGTCCAGGTGTGATGAAAATTCAAACTGAAATATACTTTTCCCAAGGTTATATCCTATAATTATATTCTTATTCTTTCTCAAATAATAATCTTCTACAACATTCATGGATTATTTGTACAACAGTCTGTAAATATCTTATTCCCACCAGTCACATCCCTGTTATTGTTTGGAAAAAATGTAATTTTATTGAATAAACCATATAGATTATATATAATATAGTCATGAAGCTTCTTTTATAATAATTGGGTTTTATTATATCTTCTTTAGTGGGATCTATTATCTTCAAAATGGAGTAAACTGAATTATATTTACTTTCCCTATCATCTAACATGCACATTGGTTTATGAATAAGTGACCACATGTCGATGTTACTAAAAAATTTGTAGACAATAATTCACTAGGTTATTATAGTGTTTCACTAATATCATGTTCAAATATATTGAAAAATAATCAAATTTAATCTGGTGATAGCTCATCTTTTTTTTCATGATATGGTCGACATATCCCGGATATGTCCTATTCTAGACTTTTGGCTGACGGAGTGTCTACCACAATTTTGTGCAACGAAAGGAATTCACTAATAATTTTAGACATCCATTATGATATATTAGATTTTTTACAAGGTATAAAATGTGATGGGAATGTTTACCTTGACAAACTCTTTCCATAAATCCATGACATCCTCCAAATATCTCTAAGAATACTCCTCCACTTTATCTTACAACTATAGTCAATATTGAGCCATTTTTTAAATAAGGGATATATTTTAAGAAGTAAATTTGATCAGGATGGAATATTTATAGGGTGGGGAGGTAATAAAAACTACTATTTAGAGAAACCATTTATGGCTGAGGAATGTAACACCCTGAAATTTTAATGTATGAACAACATATTTCATATCCTGTATACCATACCACACTAATCACAGAAAGATATATAACATCTCAAGATATTAATGTAAATTTGATATTCAAATTAAATAAAATTTATTTTATATATTTGAATGAATAAAATATTGATTTACCCTTCATTACATGGAAAACATTTCTTCAATATCATGTGATGCACGTATGACAATGTTTTACCAAAAAACAATATAATATTAATATTTGTATTAAATATGATAGTTATTAATGAGAAATTTAAATTTAAGTTGTGAATAATATTAACTAAATTACAGAAATATATGGTTAAATTCATTTGTAATGAATTAATTATAAATTAATATAAAAACCAATTGAATACAAAGGAAATGTATTTATAAAAAAAACTATTTGTATTTGGAAAAAGTGTTTTATCCAAATAAATTATAGTAATTAATATTACTAAGTTATATTAATGAAACATATTTATTATATATTCAATAAAACGATTGTAAATTCATACAATATATTTTATTGGAATAAGATAATAATAAATCCAATTCTAGTCATCAAATGGCGTATTTTTTAAACGGCTATTTTCTACGTTTTAATGCCACACTTATATTAATACTAAATTTTGAAACATTTATATTTTAAAAATCAGTAAACATCATTTTTGGAATAATAATCTCAAATTTTTCTTCTTTTTATTTTTTTGGTATTTTTCTTAGTTGTTTTATTTTTCCATGAATGGTCAATTATATTGAATTTTAATTGAAAACTAGATTTTCATATAAATAATTTATAATTTTAAATAAAATATTAATATTGTTTAAAAGTAAAATTAGATAAATTATAAATATATAAATCCAATTTTTGTAATTTTATTCATTATTTTTTTTAATTTATAAATAATATCATGGTAATCTTTTAAACATTTTCACATAAAAAAACTCATTTTCTCGTCCCATTTATGAGAGTAATTTTAAATAAATTTATTCCCCTTATCTAATATGAATTTATAAAAATTGATTCCATTTTTGGATTAATAATAATTTATAATTTCTTAAAATTAAACCATATTTTTTTTGAAACTAATTAGTGCAATCATTTAAAATTAACTACTATGATTAAGTTAGAAACCTGTTTCCCAAGGGACTGAACATTAAACTTTATCCGAAAAATGAATGATAACATTTAAAATACCAATTTAATGGAAATATTTTTAAATTATACCTTTTGGGATATATATTGTTCCATTATTGGTTCCACATTACGGAGAAATAAACTGGGTGGTATTCTGTATTTCAAATATTTACAATTTTTCCACTCACCCCACTTATGAAAGGCCTCCACTCGCCCCCAACTTCACACATTTTATACCAATTTTGATCATCAAATATCCACCCAAATCAATCCTCAAATTTATTTCCCTCACAAAATAGGTCGTATATTTGTAATTAATTCTACTTAAGAAGTCATTTGTGAAAAACTAAGGATGATACCCAAAGAAGATGCATTGTTTCCCTAAAATCATGTTTATTATTTCCATATCCCTGACCTTAAATTATTTTTAAATCATTATTATATAATAAAATATTCAAATTAAACACACAAATATTTTTTTATTTTAATTTTACAACCTAAAAATTTTCACACTTTCTTCAAGTGGGTTATGAAATCATCATTCGTGTGAAGAGTGGACTACCACCTCACGAAACGATGTTTTTTGTTTTTCCATTACAAACATTTCATTTTGGGAATAATGATTGACATTATATTTATATATGTTTTATATGATCATTATAATTTATTTATGATCCTTAAATATTATATTTCACATTGTTTAAGGATTTCTATTTTGTTGGAATATGATAATGTTTTTCGTGTGTATGGTGGACTACCACCTCATGAAGTGATGTGATTCATTCCTGATTTAAATTGAATATTCAAAGGATGGTTTTAATAAAAAAATGTGAAATATATGTCATACTAGTTATACCATTATATAAATATATATATATATCTATTACTTTTCTATTTTTCAATATGACAAGAAAATGGAAATAGTTTCCATGCGTTAGTACGACCTACTATCTCTATGAATATTATATTTCATTTCCTATCCCAAAATTTTATGAATTACTATAAATAAAGAAATAATGGAAGTATGTGATATTAAAATAATTGTTTAAATTATTTTTATGATGAAAAAAATATCTATTTAAGAGGAATAAAATGTAACAAGTCAAAACCTATGAGAAATACATAGTAATTAATATCCAAAACACTGAAATTAATGAATTGTTATTAAAAACTGAATGAAAAGATTTTATAAAAGTGACATATATCATATAATAAATATTAATATGTTTCATTTATAAGATAACAATATTTTTAAAACCATTATAAATGATCTCAAATAGTGTTCAACCAAAAGGAAGTGAATGGTAAGGGGTTTCTTAAATAATTTCCACTCATTGGGTTAAAATTCTATTTCATTTAGTAAGAAATGATACGATTATTTGTGTAATGAATTTTGATTATCAAATGTTGTAATGCATATTTTTATACATGTTATATAAATTGATACACATAATTAAACCATTTATTAATTCTCACTTCAATGTTATTATAATTTTTATATTTTATTTCACTATATCATTCAAATCAAGATTATATATACATCAACATTAGTTGGAGGAAATTAATTTAAAATTTCGTTATAAAACCGTAAATTTAAATATAATATTGTATTTAATAAACTCATTTAATTAATAGTATAATTTTTTTACTCTTTGGTACTTAAAAAGATTTATAAAATGATTTAACAAAAATCTGGCTTCATTTCTCTCGTTGGTCAGATATATGTTTTCTCCCAAAAACCATGTTTTTTATGAATGTTCAAAAAACTGTTTTAAACAATTATAAATGATTTATTATATTTTTTCTGTACCATTTTTACTATTTCTACAATGTTTTCAAAGTAATCATATTTCATTTTGGAAATGGTGTCTACTTGGATTATATGAAAAAAGTATATAAAATATTGTGTTAACCTATACCACATAAAGTAAATTTCCAGAAATACAAACCACTAAAATGATTTAAATATTATTTTATAATTTTATAATTTAATTTTCAATCAATATCTTTTTCAAAATGTTTTCTGAATTTTTTGTTTTAAAAGTTATTTTCAATGAAAAGGTTTTTCATAATGGGTATTAAAATTAAAACGATATTTTCATCAAGAATGTTTTGGAAGATATTTTTTGGTTTTTTATTCATTGATGACAAGTAACCATTACTATTACCCAATGGTTATATATTTTATTGATAATATCCATAATCTTCCACTGGTTGGTTTATCCTCACATTGAAAAAGTGAAGCATTGATTCCGACTTCCTTGAATTATTTTTATTGTCATTAACATTACCTTGAAATATTTGCATTCCTGTGGAAATTAAATTTCCCATAAAATTATCAATTATAATAGATATATTTTTTGAGTAAACCATATACCATTTTTTAATATGGTTTTTACTTGGGAATTTATTTGATTATCTGGGTAAATATTGAAAAATATGTATTCTTTACCCAATACCGATATTTTATAAAGCACATTTTTTATGAGTAAAATCAGTTATTTGATATATGAGGATTTCATTGGACTATAATGATTCTGGTTAGAAAAAATTTAAAGTAATACCCTAAATTAATCATCAGTCTCATGAGATGAAATCAATTAAAAATTTACACTTCGTCTTTATAACCAAGTAGTTTAAACTATCTTGTGAAAGGTATTGATGATAGTCTATTTTAAACCACATTTTGAAAGGTATTAATAATAAATGTTTCATTTACCAAGGAGATATTACATATAATAATTAAGAGTTAACTTCATTTGGATTCATTTATTATTATCCATGATAGTTTTACTGTGAAAAAATATATGGATTCATTTCATTATCAGTTTATTTATTAAATGACAGGTTTTTTAGTTATTTACCTTTCCATATTGATTATTTCATATCATGTTATTTATATGGAATGTATATTCTGTTATTTAACTTTAAAAGTTTCATAAACACTTCCTTCTCAGTTTACTGATTTCATGGATTTTTTATTAAGTTGTTTACCTTTCCATGTTTATTTTGATTATTGATTCATGAAATATTATTCTATAGTTAATCCTTACTCAGCATTTGATCTCAAAATTATTTTGTTTCATTTCCCTATGACTCCATGGTGTTTTTTATAACATATATATAGAGATACGCTATATAGAATAAATTTATTTAGAAATAAAAACTATTTTTAAATTTGAGTATTCAAATGTAATTAAAGACTCATATATATATCTAGTTTGCGATGAATACTTAACTAATCTTCCCTTTGGGATTAAAATACTTATATATTATACTGATGTAACAGAATTAGGAACCACCTCTCTTCTTACTATGATCAGGTCAATATAGTTTGTATTATAGGGAGTATATTAGAAAACATGGGATCTAGATTTAGGAAAACATAGATTAGGGATCATAACCCAAGGATAGAATTTGAGGATAAATATAGAATAACAACTCAAAGAAACTATGCATATGATTATTAAAATAAAAGTATATAAATTTTTCAATTTATGTTAAGTATTTTACTGGTTTTGGGATAATAAATTATCTATCATAATGATACCATCTATTCTCATATATGTCGTCATTTAGATATGGATCCTAGCAGAAGGAAAAAAAACCACACCAATTAAAGTGATCCAATGATTGTGAATGATAACACATTTTATGTTTGTAATCCTATATATCAAAGGGAAGTAGTCTCATAAACATTAGAATCATATGAGGACATAAAATCACGTTCTAATAAGATATAGAAATAATTATTCATTTCCTATGGATTCAAAGGGAAATAATAGAATAATTGGACAACTATGAAAAATATGGATAAAGGGAATAAGGGAATGAATTATTTTCCCACATGTGATAATTGTGGAAATAAACACCCGAATACAAGATTAAAATTATTTGTAGCTTGATAAAATTGAGGAGATAAAGGTCACTGTGATTTTGATTACAATGGGAAGGAATAATATCTATATTTTGAATTCCTCAATTGTAAGGATATGGGGCACTATGAAAATAAATTGTCTATGTTTCAATGGAATACAAATCAAAAATATGTAATGGATTATGGTCAATCATATACAATTAGAATAGATGAAGAGGAATTATTAACATATTTCTATTTGGATTGACGAATTATGTCATTTGAGTATTTTATTAATGGTGTACTCTTTATAATAATAAAAAAATATATAAGTATTTTTCAGTAGTACAATTTCATTAACGATTTAAGAGGACATGTTGAAAATTACTGATAAACTAGAAAATTGGTTCAATGAAAAGTTTAATTTCATAGAAAACATATGAATAATGGAAATACAAAATTAAATAAATTCTTGATATTGAGTGTAACACCCTAAGATTTCATAGAATGTTATCTCATTAAAGAAATTCAATAGCGTGCGTTACACGCAACACCAAGTTCAAGCTCACCAGAACATACTAAACTAACTGTTCAAAAAGACTTTATGAAGTGTATTAACTGTATTTTGAATCATATATACTATATATAATTTTAACATCCATATTATTTGTTTCTTAGATGTAATATAAGAACAAATTCATTTTTTCGAAAAAAAAAGTATTAATCAAAAAATGAAATTTCACCGCCTTTTAATGGAGAACACTTTTTAAAACCAATATTTGAAAATTTTATATATTCTTTTTAATAAAATTAAATTATTCTTTAGAATCGGAACATAAAAATTTAGTTTGGATAAATTTTTTGTACTTTTCTGATAACTTCCATATTTTGATGAATAGTGAAAATTACTAAATTTTAATTAAAACAACTTTTTAAATCGAAATAATTTATAGTGATAAATTGTGAATTTGAATGCTTTGGAAGCATAATTAGATTATATTTTTATCATTTAATACAATGTAGGTCATTATAAGTAATTTTACATATAAATTTGACATAAACACATGACAATCTTTTCATAGTTTTTACTTTTTAAAAACATGCCTTTTGGTTTTGAGAATAGGAATAAATATTAAATTAATAAATTCATTATATATGTTTCAAATTTGATAAAATAGACTTCATTTTTGAATTCGGACTATCTAAATTATCTTAGGGTGTTGTTTTGGTATTTTTCTGAAAACCGTCAATTTTTATGAATAGTGAAAAAACACTGTGTTATTGGTTTAAACCGACTTCTTATTTAAATAATTTGATATTTTAATTTAATTTATTTTATTTTATTTTATTTTATTTCAAAATATATACATAAAACCTATATATTTTCAACTTAATTAATTGGAGTCATTTTATAATATGTTTAGACATATAAAATTTTATCAAACTTTATACGGTATTTTACCCACCTCCTAGGAGAATTTGCAAATTTCTATTAAACATAATTTTACCGCTTCTGTTAGTTGAATTTCAAAATTTCAAGAGACATGGTTAATATCATTAAGTAAAATGTGGTTCAATAATTTGAAAATAATTTTTGGTGAATAGTAACTTTTTGCTTTTATTTACCAAGGTTAAAAGTAAATAGTGTAATTTAGGGTACAAATGGTATTATAATTACTCGAACACATGTCCTAATTCTATTGGATATGTGTAATTAGACCAAAAACAACCTTAGGAATAAAATATGATACTTAGGTCCACTTGGATTATATTAGGACATTTATTATTATTTAATATAAAGAATAGTTAAAAGTGTTAAATTCATGTTTACATAACTAAAACATTTTTAATATTGGGATATACATAAGATAAATTAGACTATAAATATTCATTAGAAATATAAAAAGATTTTATACATAATGGTATTTTATTTATAATTTTTATATTATAAATAACTAAATTTATTTATGACACAATGATGAGGCAGTAGTTACCTTGTTAATAAAATATTAAAATAATTAATATCATAAATACCCAAATAAATTTAATATGATACCTATGATGAATTAAACTAATTTTATAGGTTAATATTACATGTTAAGGTTTATTAAATCAATTTAATTTTATGTAATCATGGTTTTATGATTTTATCAAAAAACAAATACCAAATAGTGTCAAAATTGATATAGAATAGTTTTTAAAACAATTAATATATTATTAATTGATATAATAGTCATAAAAATCTACAGTTTGTCCAAAAGACTTATATAATAATATATATGACATTAATGAACCAATTGAGGTTCTCTTGGTATTTTATATTAAATTTATTAACCATATAAAAAAAATACAAAGAGAAATGGTAAATGTCAAACTATTTAACTAAGAGTTAAATCTAAAAGAAAATGTATATATGGTAACCTAAACCTATCTAAAAACTATTGGTTGAGATTTTTTTGACCCATCCTTACCTAATCCTCTAAATAAATTCTTTTAGAGAAATTAGAAACATTAAATGATTTTATTATAAATTAATATTTCATGTTTTTTCTTAAGTGACCCTCACCTCTCTTTTAAAAGGGCACTTACCCTTTCCTTAATTTCACACCTCCAATGCCTTTTGGATCGGCCAAACCCTACCCAAATATCCTCCAAAAATTACTAACTTTATACTAAAGTACTTACTTTGGCCATAAATCCATCTTAAGGATCCCTTTTGATCAAATCAAAAGGAAGAACCTGAAGAAGAGGTAAATATTTCATCACCTCTTTCAAGTTCTTTTCTTCTTACACTTCCTCTTTCTTTGTTGTATCCATTAAAAAATAATAACTCATGTATCTTATATATACATTGATGTCATTATAAAAAAATTTCAACCATATTCACTATTCTATCCATCCTATAAATGACAAAATCACCATACGTGTGTACGTATGGATTACCGTCTTCACGTCGTGGTGTAGTTTGTTATTCGAACACTTTATTATTTGGTTGCATATAATAATTAGTATAACGGATAAAAATAATAAATATAACATGTTAATGATTATTTATATATGATATACCATCCAATTACATACAATTTCTCCATCAATATAATGATATTGTTGCCCGTGCCTACGTACGGATTACCGTCTCCACGGCGCGATGAGATTCATTTCCACGTTCACCATTCAAAGATGATTATAAAATATATATCATTATTAAGTATGTGATATATGACATAATTATGATACTGGATATATAAATATATATATTTATGTAATTACATATATCTTATTCACTTTGTTTCATTCAATACGTATTGAAGATAAAAACAAAGTTTATGCGTACGTACGGCCTACCATATCCATAAACGTTGTCTTCAATTTCATATATATATGTGTATTATAAATATTTATATTATAAATGTATATATGATGTTTTATATTATGTAAGTATTTAAATATTTATCTATGTGATAAAATCAAGAATAACACGATAAAACACGTATGATAAGGAAAGCGATTATTACCCGAAATGTTAATTTAACATGGAAATTGTTATTAAATGAGTAGTATAAAGTCATAAATGAATCATGTATGATATCATAAATATTAATATGGTTCTGGAATAATTTAATAACATACTACAGTATTTATAAAGGAGGTTAAACATACCCTCTACAAAATAAAATTACAAGGTAAGGGGTTTTCACCTCCCTCTTTATTCCCGTGAGATTGATGCTATATTGCCACTATTTCCATTTGTGTGGTGTATGTACTACCCATAATTGTGTTATTTTTATAATTAAATTTAATTTATGAGTATTTAAATCTTCATTTTATGATAGCAATTTCATGGCGAGTATGTTTCGTACGTTACCAAATTGGTAAGGTTTAATTCCACAATCTCTTTATTATCCGAGATTGTTTTGTACGTGAGTATCTACTAGGACCTCTTTATCATCCACATCCATGTTTCTTAAAAATGTATTTCGAAAAAATTTATATTTAATACACAATGGGTAAAATTCATTTATACTATTATCCAACCTTATATTTTTTTGAAAGGAATCTTTTTGTCATTTTCCAAACAAGGTAATATATGACCTTTTTTAAAAAAATAAGGTCAGAATGTTTTTATTAACTTATACGGCAGGTGCAGCTATTTTCTGCCATTATAACATTGTTGAAGTTTCAATTACAATCTTATAATAATATTTTCAAAATAATTTTTTTCTTTCAAAAATATATAACTTTTAAATTATTTCAAAATATAAATATATATTTCTCAAAAAAAGGTTTTGATTTCATCTATGTCAACATCCTTTGATGGATTTTAAGTTTATTTGACGTTTATTTATTATGATACAAAACATTCACATTGTATTGAAGGTTTTTTATATGATTTATTGTGGATGTGTTAGTTTTACACAATTCATGGTTTATGGATAATGTTTTGACATTTCGTATGCTAGTTTTAATATAATTTTTTTGTTATATTTAAACCCTTTCATATGAGGAATGTATTGGACTATTATGTTCTGGGTTGGGGAGAGGTATAAGTAAGCCCCTCAGGTTGGGGTCAATTTATAACAGACCCTCAGGGTTGGAGTCCAGTTACAGAGGCTCTCTGGGACGGAGTTCAGTTACAGAGGATCTCTGGGTTTGGGTCCAGTTACAGTTATCCCATAGTTCTTGGAACGAGGCCTTGGCATCGAAATTAAAGTCCACCATTATGCATTCCATCATTATGAAAGTGGCTATTGATAACACATGTGATTATTCAACTAGTATAATATCCATGTGAATAATTAAATGGATTTATTTTATTTTATCTTTTCCATATTATGCTGAAATTTAAGTTTATAAGGATTTTGTGTTAGTCGTATATATTGCCTTAAATGTTTATACTTATTTGTGAATGTTTCCACTATATTGTTATCCGTACTGAGCATCAGATCTCACACCTTTATATGTTTTATTTTTTCCAGAATTACAAGAACTGTATTATGATTGATAATCAGTGTTAAGCTATGGAATTAATGGCGTTATCAAAATATCATTTATGTTGTGTTTTATTTTCTATTGTGTAATGTAATGTTCATGTATGTAATCTATTTTAAAAGAATGGTAAACTGATAGGTCTTTCGTTACTTGATTCCTTGTAATCATACTAATGTATTAAAATAATGCACCGACTTTGGCTAACTAGGGTCAGGGCATTACAGTTGAGATAATGATGGTTGAATAAACAAATTATTGATATTGATAAAGTAAATTGGATATTATTGAAAACCTATTCACTAATTAATCATTTGTTAACAAAGTCGTTTATGCTATCATTAATGGAGTTTAAAAGAATTTTATATATAATGAATATATCCAATAACATATGTTTTTTATAAGTAATAAAGAAGCATGAATGTTTTTAATAAGGTTTTATTATAATTCAAGTTATTTCCATGTTTTTAGAGAATACATGATAAAGGAGTTCACATTTCATATAATTGATAAATAAGATCCACATTTTTTTTCTAGGGAATATAATGTTTATTTAGTAAACATCCGTCTATATTTTCATAGACTTATTCTATAGGAAAATTAAGGATTAACTATTTATGTAATGGATTATGTTGAACTTCAAGTGATATTGGATAACATTTTCTTATCATTTTGGTTTTATTAAATACACGAGGAATGTCTAGTTACACTTTTTTGGATCATATGATCTGTTATGGGGTAATCTAGAATGAATGAAATTTTTTTGATATTGCATTTTTGGAGTAAGGGATAATTTTGAAAAATATAAATTCATAACCAAAATATGACATTATTATTATAATATAAAAAATGTCAAGTAATTATATTTCCTTATATTCTTAGATACCAATATACTTTTTGAACTCTTTGAAAATTTGTATTGAAAAAAAATGTTAGCCTAATACCTTATGATTTGTTGAAATTTTGGCCTTTTTAAATCAACATATATATATATTTTGGTGTCCATCATTACATTTATCATTCACTTGTTTGTGATCACTGAAATAAATCACTCTACATAAATATTTATTTTTTCTATTATGAAAAATATCTTCCCTTTCCACCATTGTCCTTCTACTTATAAACCTAGTTATATATTATTCCATGTGACCTTTGTACATAAAAATATCTATTATTAAGGGGATATTTAATTAACCCTTTTATGATTTCAGTTTTTAAAAAATAATATTATTAAAATCTCATACACCAGGTTACCATGACCATGTTTTAATTTCAAATATGGAATTTATTTAAGGTGGGAAGAATATAACACCCTGAAATTTTAAAGTATGAACATAATATTCAATAGCAAGTATAGAATGAAAAAACAAGCATATAAAGGAATATATCATCCTACAACATTAATATTTTTCTTATATTTTAAATAAATTAAATATATATTATAGATTTAAATGCATGAAATACGGAGTTATCTTACATTACATGAAACCTCGATGTTCTTTGATAGATTGTTCTACATGCAAGATTTGGTTTTACAGGAAACAATTATACTATAAAAAATATTATTTAACATGATAGTTATCTCATTAATGTTAAATTAGTGTTTAGAAATATTATTCCTTACCTTATGAAAATATATCATTCAATTCAATGGTTATAAATTAATTATAAATGAATATAAAAGAAATATATTTAAAGAAAAAGTATTTTTATGTTCCAAAGGTGTTGTATCCTATTAAATTTTAGTAATTACTATTAGATAATGATAATAATGAAATTTATATATAATATATTAAATAAAATGTTTTTAAATTCATCCAATTTAAATGTTAGACATCAGATATGAACAAATCCAACTTTATGTAGAAAAATCCATATTTTTTATATAGGCATTTTTGTTCCCTTTTATTGGATGAAATGATTTAAAAATAAATTTTGAAAATTTTGAAAATTTATTTTATAATATAACTTCAATTTTGAACTCTATATTTCAAAATTCACCAATGTTTAATTTTTTTCTCTGAGAAGCTTCTTTTTTTTCTGAATATTGAAAAATATTAATTTTTATTTAAGAACTCACTTTTTATCTAAATAATTTTTAAATTTAAATAATATATTAAATTAATATAAAAATAAAATTATATAAATAATACATATATTAATCCAATATATGTAATTTAAATCATATGTATTGATTATATATAAATAAACATAATAAATTTAGGAACATTTTCAATTTAAAAAATCATTTTGTCGTCCCATCAATGGGATTAATTTTTAATTAATTTCATCCTCTTATGTAGTTTTAATTTGGAAAAATGGATTCCATATTTATAATAATAACAAATCATAAAATCTAATAATTTGAAAATAATTTATGGAAAATTTTATAAGATAATGTAGTCGAAATTATTTACATTGATTAAGAGAAAAAAGAGTTTACAAAGAGACTAAACATTAATCTTAATGGGGTAAATTACCAATAAACATATCCAAAACCAATTATATGACATATTTAGACATTACAACATTTGGGATATATTTTTTTGAATTTTTTTGGTCAATATACATGGAATAAAATTGATGGAATTCCCCCTTTAGAAAATATAGTTGTTTTCCACTCACCCCCATATAAAAGGCTTCCCATATCCCTGTTCTTCATACATATGAAACAACTTTGGATCATCCAATACCTTCCAAAATCAATCTAAAACTCCCCTAACGTAATACTATACAAATTATCTTGTAAATTAATACAAATTATAATGCATTAGTGCGAACATAATGTGGATACTAAAAGAAGGGGTAATGTTTTTCTAAAAGACTTTTTATTTTATTTCATTTTCCACATCATTAAATTATTTTTATATCATGACTATATAATAAACTAAATATAATTATATTTTTTATGTTCATGTTATGACCTAAAAATTCACACACTTCAATAAAATAAGTTACAAAAAACAACATTCTTTTGTACGGCAGACTACCGACTCACGAACCGATGTCGTTTTTATTTCCATTACAACATTTTATGGTTGGGAATAACGGTGTATATAATATTTATTTATGATATTTATTATTTATTTATGCTTATTTAATTATTTTATTACACATATATTCATTACTTTTTTTGAACATGATAATGTCGTTCGTGTGTATGATGAACAACCACCTCGCGAAGTGTTGTGAGAAATTCACTCTTTACATGGAATGCATTAAAGATGGTATTAATAAAAATATGTGTTATATATGACTTAATAATGATACTATAATTATAATATATATATATATCATTTACTTTTATCTATATTAATAATACTAGAAATTGGAAACATCATTCATGTGTACATACTACATACTATCTCCTTGAACGATGTATTTCATTTCCAATAACAACATTTATTATAGTAATATAACAACTTTTTAATAAATATTTATTATATTTAAATAATTTTATACATTCAATAGATGATTAAATCATGATATAAGTAATAGGAAAAAAAATTAACAAGTCAAGACATACTCGAGAATCATGGAAAATAATACCCGAAATAATGTAAAAATGAAATATTATTAACAAACAGTTGAAAATATATTATAAAAGAATTATATATTATATCATAAAAATTAAAATGGTTCATTTATAATTTAATAAGATAACTAAAACTATTATATAGGAATTTAAAGCGCATTCATCATAAATTAAGAAAAATTGAGGGATTTCATAACTGAATTTCCACTCACTGGGTTAAACATCTTCTTCGTTGATTATGTCATGATAAGATTATGTGTGTAATGACATTTGAATATATTATGTTCAAATAGGAATTTTTTTAATAATATAATTTGATACACTTATTTAATTCATTTATTAATTCTCACTTCAACGTTATGATTGTTATGAGGGTTTATTTAACAATCACATTCTAATTGAAATTTTTTATTCTTGAATATCTAATGAAGAACATTACATGAACATTTCTTAATAAGGAAACCAATTATTTTATGCTATGATTTTTAATAAACTATATCAATTAATATTATGATTTTCCAATCTTTTAAAATTAATTTTTTTAACAGATATTTCAATAAAAATTCAGCTTCATTTATATGTTTAGTTGGAAATATGTTTTATTCCAAAAAATGATGTTATTTATAAATTTATCAAAAATATTTTGAACCTATTAAAAATTATTTACTAAATTATTTAAAAAAAATATACTATTAAAAAAATTCATAGTAATCTTATTTTGTTTTCAAAAAAATGCATGTTTTTATTTTATCAGAAAAATGAAATAAAATGATGTTTTGAAATGTACAAAATGAGTAAAATTTATAGCCATCCCCACCACTAGAAATATTTCTGGAATATCTTATATGTTTAGTAGGTTATTTTCAATAATCTTTTTAAAAAAATTAATTACTAGATTTTAGTTTTAAAAGTGATTTTCAATGAATAAGATACCCAAAATGAATTTCAAAATGAAAATTATATTTTCCTCAATAATGTTTTTAAAGATATTTTATGGTATTTATTTTAATAAATGAAAAAAATAATTCATACCCTAATGTTTATATTTTTTATCAATAATATTTATAATCTTCCTCTATATGGTTTATGATCACTTTTACAAAGGAATGTATTGACATACACTTCCTTAATTTATTTTTTTTATCATTAAACTTATCTTTAATTATTCACATTAAAATGAAAATTAAATTATTCCTAAATGTATATATTATTTATCATGGATAAATTTCATTCACAAACCATATTCCATTTTTACATATTGTGGTTATTTTTATAGTTAATTGATAATATGATAAAATATTGAAAATATATATTCTTTACTCAATATTGATATTTGACCAGGAACATTGTTAATGAATTAAACCGATTATTCGATATATGAAGAATTATTGGAATTTTATGAAATGGATTAGGTAACATTTAATATAAGACCCTCGATGCATCGGTAGTATAATGAGAATAAATATGCTGAAAAAAACACACCATGTTTGAAACCAATCAGTTTAAATTGTCTTTTGAATGTTCTTGAAAGTAGTATCTTTTCAACTGTCTGGTGAATGGTATCAACAAAAATGTTTCATGTACCTAATAAAAAACAATTTTCCTTAATTAAGCATTTCCTTAATCTTGATTCATTTTTTATTATCAATTTTATTTTCACGTTTTCGGATTATGGAGATGCATTTCATTCTCAGATAATTGATAAAATGGAAATGTGTTTTTAATTATTTACCATTCCATATTTTTTATGTATTATCCAATAATTTAAATTTCAAGTATATTCAATTATTTAACTTTCCATATTTTCTATTGATTCCCTTCTCATTTTTTAGATTACAAGGAATGTGTGTTCAGTTATTTACCTTGATATGTTTATTATGCTTATTAATTCATGATAGAGTCCAATATATTTAACCCTTACTATGAATTTAAACACACCCTTATTTGGTTTCAATTCCCTAGGATTCCATGAAGTTTAATATGTTGGGTATTTAGGGATACAGAAGATGAAATAAATGTATTTATGAAAGGAAAAAAATTATGTTGTAATTTGAGTATTCAAATTTAATGTAATACTCATCTATTTTTGTAGTTTATCAAGAGTACTAAATGTTTCAATCTATTAGGATTCATTTCCTTGTGTCTTATGCTAATGTAATGGTATAAGTCATTGGCTCTTGACGTATTGGGGTTGGGTCTCTAAAACGAATGAATAATAAATGTCGATGTTAAGGATCAAGTGGGACGTAACAAGGTCCTTTTAGTCCTGCTAAAAACGTTCGAATTCCCAAAATATCATTAAAAGTTGGAGGGACCTATTATATTTATTAAATTTAATTGTGTGGTGAAAATTCACAGTGACATATATATAGAGGTATTCTATGTATATTGATCTATCTTTCATATGGAGGAACATGGTTTTACCAATCTATTGTTAATAAATGGGAGACCATCATTTCCCATTAATCTTATTATTATAAGGTGAAATGTTATAGTTGGAAACATGGGAAGGGATCTCATGATAAATGTTCATGTTTCCTTAAGGAGGAAATTCATGGAATATTCTCTCAGGTTGACCTCTCATAGTACTGATCAGTTTATCACAATGAGGTCCTTTTTGGATGACACCTCTCCCACAGTATAGTGATGAGTTGAATCACCCTCGGTCCAACATAGATAATTGTTGCTAGTCCTTAAGAAAATCAACACAAATAAAAGAAAAAAATATGGTATGTCTCTTTATTATTTTGACAAATTTTTTGAAACCTTATAAGGATAACTCTTCTTGGGAAGAGTGAAACCCTACTTGGGTTTGTTTCCTCATGGGAGGCTTCGGTGTCATCATCAGTGATGGATAGAGAAATTTATGATGTTAGACAGGAATACATGTGATTCCTTTGATTGCAACCAGATAATTCTTCTGAGTCTATTAATACCATGTGTGAATGTGTTATCATATTTCAACTATTCATTGAATATTCCATATATGTTCCTCATTTTTAAGGGGATAATGAATATATGACTTCTTCTGAGCCACTACAATGATGTTCTTTGAGAACTCTTGAACTATTAAAGTTATATGACAACACTCCTATGTATCAATAGAAATATAATAATGATCCTCATAAATAATGTTAGGAATAATGTCCAAAAATATTTTTTCATCCAAGAAATTAGAGTACGTTCTTTCCCCATACCGAATGTATGAAAATACTGAAAGGCTTTTGGTGTTGCAGCATGAATCTCTACTTACTTCTATTCGTGCTTCTTCCGCATTAGATTATGGTGATAATATTCTAATATGTCAGTGGAAATATTAACCTAATAATTATTTTCCATTAGGATACACCTATATTAATTTTTATGAGTTACCAATGTCTGTTTTTATTCTTTCGAAAGATGTGTCGGAATATAGGACTACTCTTTTAGAGTCGACATATTGTAACAGAAATCATTAAGATGGGGTCCAAAATTCTTTTTACATTGTAAAACATCACACATATTGCCTTTATATTTATTATACATATATAAAATAAATATATTCAATATTACCTTACAATATATCATTCCTTTATAATTTATATTTATTTATTTATTAAAAATTATATATTAAAATAAAAATTTTGGGTGTTAATTATTCTATTTCACATAAATGTTTTGATTCAATGGTTCTGATCCTTGAACCCTAGTCATGGTTCCATCATATAAATAATAATAATGATTTCATAAATATAATATTATTCATTATATACACATTTATAACTATCCATATTGGTCATGGTGAAAAATAAATTATATCACAACATAAAGATAATAGTCCATACATACGCATGAGTGCTATTTTAATTTCCTATGAATAAAAATAATGCAATTATAATAACAATATATCTTTGAATAATAATAATAATATCTTATATATTCATTAAACTTATCATTATGACCATCCATATAAATCATAAATAAAAAAATATTTATATCACTTCATGGAGGTTGTAGTTCACAAGTACACATAAAAAACATTATCATTTTTTAGTTGATGAATTATTTAGAAGGAACATAATATTTATATTTAATAAATAAAAATTATTACATAGAGAAAATATATATCTATTAAATCCATCTTTATAAATATCCTTGATATTTGGTGATATAGAAAAATAAAATACTTCATGGAAATTTTAGTCTCTGTATACTGTAAAATGATGGTTCCATTTTCTATTAGAGGGAAATGATATAGAAAACAATTTTACAATTAACATAAGAAAATTATTTATAGTCTAAATACATATTTCATTATGTTGATATGGCTATATATGAATTATAGTAGGTTTAGGAAGAAATAAACTATAAAGAGCTCGATCATGATGATTACGTCTTTCTGGGGTATCGTCGTTTGGATTACACCATAAGAATTTTTCAATTGATAATTTTTTGATACTGAGCCATATAAGAAATAGGGAGGAATGTTGGGAAGATATATATGTATATATAGGTTGATCTAAAGGGATCAATTAGTTTAGAGAATTGATAATAGGATTATTCATTTTTTATACGTGATGAGGGTTGCATTCTTGTAAATACATGAAGCAATAATATATAATATTTATATAAATAAATTAACATGGTTTCAAATTGTCATATTTTTTAATATATGATGGTTATATTAAAAATAAAACATTTAAATTTGTATTTATGTGTTTCATATATATTTTAAACCTTATCTCAAATTCCAATATTCTTTTTAACCCTTTAAATTATTATCGGGTTAAATAGATTTTTACCATGGTAATTATTTCTTATTGGAAAAAATTATGTTTTCCATAATAGATAATAATAATTATTCTAATTATAAACATTTAATTGATTTATAATGATTAAATTACTAGATATAGTAGAAATTAAATCTAATATCTTCAAATAAAATGTGGATACTATTATAATACAAAATTTATTTTCATGAAAAAAATCATTTTACTCTCATTAAATAACTAATAGTTACAATTAAAGAATTTTAATATATTTTATTAGATGTATTATTTATAAATTTCATTAAATTTATTCATTAATAGTGATTATAGTAGGTTCCCTTTTGGGAACACCCCTTCACCGTAATATTCACTAGTGCATACATGATTCTTCATGTCTGGTTTTTATGCCCTTTCCAATCAGTTATTAAGTAATTTTATTAAATGAAATTTTGTAAATAACCTTTTTAAATCGGTTAACTTAAAATGATGTTATAAATTAATATATATTATCCTTTTTTCATGTTGGTTAATCTAAAATTGACAAAAAAATCCATTTTTCATGACAGTTATTGGATAACAGACATTAATGTTTTTGTTATAATTGGTCATTGATTCATACTCCAACAAAGAAGCATCCCAAGGAAATAGAATAATAGAAAAGGATATAGAAAAACAAAAAAATACACTTACAATAGAACTTTTAAATTTATAATTTATGTTAAAAATAAACAAAAAATCAATCAAACCTTAAAAAATATTATCCAATTCAATTTTTAAATGCCTCAACTCCTCTACCCTATATGTTCGTGGGCCATTAAAAAACTACAAAATAATACTAGAATCATTTGACATGAATTTTCAATAAAACCTATTAATTATTAAGTAACAATTTATAAATAAATATATCATTTTAAAAGTTTGTAACTACCCTATATGAAATTATTTCATACATAATTATTGAAACATAATATCAAATTTAATAAAAATATTATTGTGTATGACACCTCTTTAAATATATTTTAATTAAAAATATCATTTTTATATAATATATCAAACCTTTAATAATTTTAAATGAAAATTCAACCTAGCTTTTAAAAATTTAATCTTGGAGATCTTCATTCTTGTCATCACTCTAAAGAAATTCAATTTCATATTTTAGAATAATATGAATAAAATATTTTTTTTTTCATTATAATATAACCAAGTATTAAAATATTCAAACATTCAGGTTCAATAAAATCTTGAAAATTATCTCTTACTTCACCATGGATATAGCATAGAAAGTACAATGTCTTCTCCTATAGAAAAAACACCCAATATCCAATAACCACTAATATTAAATAAAATTTAATATAGGTTATCGAAATGTTATGTGAAATATAATACATTTTGATAAAAATTCATTTATACGCTTAATGACATGGAAACATCCAACACTGAATGATGAAATTCTTCTGAAATCGTTCAGCTATATAAATTGTTCTTTCTGTATCGATCATTGTCCAAGATATATAAGATCATTACTATGGATCCATAAATCCATATTCTTCTATATTTTCATGCTCTGTAATAATATTATATAGATACCTAATATAAATAATACATAATTATTTATTTTTTATAAATTAAAGAAACATAGAAATTTTGTTAATCAAATTACATGGATAAAAATTTAATTATACGGATGCCCTATTAATATTTATCTACATTCCCTATTATATCATTTTCAAAATTCCCATAGTCAGTTCACTTCAAAAATTGAAAAATCAATTTGAATAACAAATAGTCACAATAATAAATTTTTATATGCTGATAAACAATCAAGACTAGTAGAATCTATATCTTATTCATGAGAATATTAATATCTTATTCCCTATAGAGTAATTCTCTACCTTGAAAGTATTCCTATAAAAATTAGATAAAAACATAAACATTAAAAAAAGAAAAAAAATTAATAACAAAATGAAATTAGATATTACATTTATGCATACCTCTATAGTAATATATATAAATAGTTTAGATGAAAAAACTAAAAAAATTACTGATACATTTTCCAACAATGTTCAGATCATCTGTAGTAAATGGTTTTTTTACTGATCTATCTATATTATCATGTATAGTGAACCTATGGTTCCCTATCTCAATATTCTATGGATATATGGTATCACTGATATAATAATTCACCCCATATAGTACAATATGATTAGGATAATCAACATATAACATGTGTACTCTTGGAAGAGATGGAGGATGAGTGTACGGGTAGGATAAGAAGGGGTGGGGTCTCGAAGGTGAGATGTGTGGGTAGGATATATAGAAGGAGTGGTATCTGCTGGGAGAGGTGGAGGAGTTAGATCTGTAGGAATAAACTATATTTTCATGTATGCGAACATCGACTGTATAGATGATATGATTCTATCATCTATTATCACTGTAATATCATGAACATTTACTTCCAAATACCCTATTTGTTTATGAACATTCTCCTTTTAAGAAGCATAAGAATATGTAAAAAATTTCTTATTGATACTCCTACTGGGTATCCATGTACATGACCTATGTGTTTGGTCTTTCACAATGATGTATCTAAAATATACTCTCTACCCTCATCAAAATATATATTAGGTGCGCTCTTATCCTTCGGATAATCCTGAATGGAATATTTGAAAAAATATCTAATTAATCGCAATATATAAAATGGTTATTAAACTTTAAAAAAATTAACATCGTAAAATCATATCAGATACAACTTTTGACTCTTCTGTATAATATCCTCATTATTTTCACATATTATCCCTCCTCCATGTTCATGTCAAGCAAGTGGAGGAGGGGAAACATCTGCAGACCTTGTAGGATCATCAATCAGCTTTTCATGTTTTTCTGCAAACATGTGTTCTTCCGATAAATTATACCCACCCTGAGATATCGTATGAAGGTATACATTCCTATCTTGAGTGTCCTAATAAGATCTCCTTGATTTCTATAAATTAATAATTAAGAATAAGTAAATAATTAACAGGATCATTATTATTAAAAAAGACTATTTAAAATATAACATTTCACTTACCAAAAAACTCTCCTTGTTTTCTATAGTAAACAAATTTCTTCCATGTATCTTCATTTATAAATGGATATCTCTCACATGGATTTTCATTTTTTCTATTACCAAAATTGAATTGTGATGTGAGGGACTATTTATAATCCATCTATCCCCTAGAAGCCAAGGATAAAAATTTCCTCTTGACTCCTCCAATATCAGGTATATCATATGCCATCTGATATAAAGGGGGAAACCATATATTACTTTAAACATTTCAAGATAACTAAAATAATAATGAATAATCATAAAAAAATGGTCTCCCAAATTTGTGATAATGTTTCTTTTTCAACACTTCACCAATCATCAAACAAAATACTAACTTTCTTTTTCACCGATACTAAAACAAAAGTCTTGAATTGTTTTTAATTGGGACCTCTAAGAATATCATTACCATTAACCTCTATTTGTATCCCTTATTATTAGTTATAGGAAACTAATAATTTTGGTAAATGTGTGGTTCCATATTTACCAACCTTTGAACTCTTTTACCCTATAGAATTGGATGTCTCATGTAATGATATATGATGAGTCACATCAATAGGATCATGTGTATGTTCCCCCTAGTGGTATGAGTATTATCATTTATAGAATTATGTGGTCGATTAAAGGATTAATATATCATTATCCTCTAAAACAAATCAAAATCAATAAGTGAGAAATATAAAAAAAATTACATAGAAAATTACATAAAAAATTAACAATTATCAATCAAAAGAGTAAATTAATCTAAATGTAACACATTTTTACTCATATTTATTATTGTTAACTAAAATTCTAACAATATTAATGAGAGATGAAATGACATAAATTAATGAAAACTAAACAATATTAATGATAGATAAAACGATATAGTAATATTTCACCAACATGATATATAATTTTTACAAAAATAATATTTCATTATAATATACTATTATAGAAAATATTCTATTCAATTTTTATTATTTTAAATTTAAAATAATAGGTTTTGAAAAAAATCAGTTAATAGACAAGTTACGTATGGGTAAACATGTGAAAATAGACAAAACTAAACTAATATAAAAAAGTAACTTATTAGTTATAATAAATGTTTTTGTAAATAAAATATCTAGATTTTGAATTTAATGAAGGTACACCATAACTAAACATATGGAAACTGTAATATAAGGTATGTACTAAATATTTTTTCCCATATTATTTTAGAACGATCATTCTATTGGGAACAAACCATATCTATGATGTTATCATTAATATTATTTTTTTAATAATTCTTTGGAAGTAGGGAGCTCACATAAATCACCATCTTCCTCATGATTATCATTACCAACATTTCGTTTTTTCCGATGTAAAACTTTAGACAATTTTATAACGGATTGATCAATAAAATAAATTTTTTTCATGAGTTTCCATAATAAAATTATCATTTCTATATTCCAATTTATTTATATTAACTAGTGTCATTACAAATTCATCATTCCAGATATTTTTATTTCTGATAAACCATTTAATACTAAACACTGGAACTTTAAATTTAAAGTAATCAACCTTCTATATTTCATCAATGACTCTAATATATGAAGTTATTCTGAGATTGGGTTTTTGTATTTTGCACTCTAAAAATTAATTTCTTCTACAAAAGAAAACGCGCCACTATTCTATACCTCAATTCTATTTTCCTGATTTTTTATATAAATATTATAGCAATAAATTTATAACCAGATCATGTTATAAAATTTATACTTGGACCACCCACTAATTATCTCAATGTTTTCGATGCATCTAGTTTTCCAATCATGGTCTCTATAAACCCTGTATTTTTTTTGTTATTCTCATTTAAAATCTACATATAATTCTTATTTGGATAACATTGTTTCAATACATTAATATGCAATGTTATATGTGGTTGATATTCATCTATGTTATTCAAGATATTAAAATATACCATATTTTATCTGTTCACCTATCAACGATTTTACATTCAATCCACAAATACCCTTTCTCCCATAATTAACTATTTCATGGTGAGATATTGGAAAAACAGTGTTCTCAAATGCTAGAAAATATCTTGTACCAAACTCTTCAATATCCTCAGAAATATATTTCTCAATAATGGATGCTTCAGGTTGTCATGGATTACTAAGATACCCCTTATATATCTTCATATACCTTTTAAAAGGATACATCTAGCAAACATTTAAAATTTCAAAAATCATTATTTCTCATGCTAAATTAACCATTAAATGAACCAAGATTTCAAAAAAAATATGGAGGAAAATAAATTTTTAATTGATAATGTATAGAATCTATTTTATTCTATAATGTGTTCAAATAATACATATCAATCACCTTATTAGAAATTGAATTAAAAAACCTCCATGATATTTATTCTGATATGAGTGGTGAATATTCCACACAATGAAACTTATAGTAGCTATTGTATGACGGCATGACCGTTATTAGATTTCATACATGTCAAATTCAAATACATTAAAGACACAACATTTATTACATTTGAAGAAAAATCATGTGGCGATTCGATATAATGGAGACATTGAAAAATAAAATTTTCTGCCTCCTAGATAATGTATGAAAAATCGTGGGTAGGAATGTTCACCTTCCATCAGGAGTGGGACCCAACTCTAAATTTATTACCATGGATATTAAATATATTATTGAATTAAACACATATTTATCCTTTCCATTAATATCTAACAATTTTCTTATCAATCTTTCCCATATATTCTTCTCTATATGCATGACATTAATGTTACATTTCACCTCATGATATCTTTAATATTGTAGCTCAAAAAATATTTATTGTTTCCTCCAAATATTTATATCATTACTACATTTTTGTTTATTTTTAAATTTCATGTTAATATTGTTCACTATCCAAAAATAATAATAAGTGGATAATGGTTATGGAGAAATTTCAAATTTATGTGATCTTTTTAAATCCTTATTTAATATTTTAGATGTGTGATTCGTATAAAAAATATTTGATGGCCCACGTATAATATTTTTCCTCCATGATTCATTTGATAATTTAAGTCTATTTTCCACAAATTGGGCATGATTTATTCCCATTTAAACTATATACACAAAACGTTTCCATATTTTGGGAATCCATTTATTGTGAACATAATCATTGCATGTAGTTGAAAATATTATATTTTATACAAATTATAAACTCTTATAACTTCCTCCCATAATAGTTTTAAATAATTAATTAATGGTGACAAGAATATATCATTATAACTTCCAGGTTGTTTTTGTCCACATATCATTAATCTCGACATGATATATTTTGGTTTCATACACAATTCAGGAGATGAGTTTAAAATTACCAATAAAGCATGACATGAACTATTTGTGATACAAAGGCTTCGATATGGATTTATTCCATCCATTCACAATCCAAGTATGATATTTATAACTTTATTTCAGAATGTAGGAAACATGTGATCAATTTTCATGTATTATAGACATTCATCTTGATAACACATTTTTTCATCTCATATCTACTCATCATCATTCCTTATTAACCCTTTTTATCACGTGAATTTTCAAATTAATGTTTTAAATGATGAGTTGTAGGAGGATACCAAAATTACATAGGAGGGGACTATATAACTTATAAATTAGCCAAGTATTTTTCTTTCTACTAATAATGTGATGTCCTATATCTAGGTCACTCTGAACCAAATTTTTCTTCTTTCCGAAATAGCACATATTCATTCAGGCTGACAAGTATTTTCATATACCCCAATCCCATCGAGCATAATATTTTTTTCTCCCAATAATGTTAATTTGAAAGATCATTTCCTTTAGAAAGAATATATTTCAATAACTATATATGCTCTTTAATATCAGTGTCAGTCTATCCATGTTTCTCCTTCAAGTTAATCAATCTTAAGACCATCGATAAAAACATATATTCCATACAATATGGATAAAATGGATTTTCAGTATCACCATATAAATGTTCAATTGTCAATTTTTTCAACATTTCCACTACATAAATATCAAGAATCATTACATCATGTTTATTGTATTTAACATCTTTCAGTGCACCATCATCAACAGATCATAAATTATTCTTGGATTCCCTATGCCAAATCCAAGGGTATTAACTAGAATTAAGATCATGAAAAATAAACTTATCTATGATCTCTATTCGTTCCAAATTCATAGAATTTAAACAATTAAGATATATATAGAAAACATGTTGTTTTTTGGAACATTTTATTTAGAAAATTACAAAAAATCAATGATACCTTACATGTATTCATCACCTATTTGAGGTGAATTAATCCAAAATTGATTCATTATTTTCTATAATAAATATCAAAATATAAAATAAAATATGGAGTAATTTATAAAATATTTAAATTATAAATGACATTGAAAAATATTGAAAACCAATAATAGGAATATTATAAGTAAAATAGAATATTTTTATGCAAGAATTAATTTTTCAAAAAGGAATTAAAAAATAGATTCATTTATAAAAATTGAAAAATTCAAAATAAATAAATACAACCTTATGAAGTTATTAAAAGATATGTACAATGAAATCCTTAAAACATAACCATAAAAAATATATTTAATAATATCAAATAATTCATTATTTATAAATATAAATTTTATTATATTTTGTAAATAAAAGTAAATTCAAATAATAAATTGAGTATTAGTTTTAAAAAATGTTACATTTGACCTTTCTTCATGGGAATTCATATGGTCTATAGTGTTCCATAATTCAGTACTCTGTAGTCGAATACTTTAAAATTTAGACCCATCATGCATTCAACCCTTTTTTAATTCCCCAGAGTACCATTAAATCATATGAACATGAAAAAAACAACACTTAAATATGGTCGTAGTCTGAAAATTATCATATGAGTCCTATTTATCAAATCAGCCCTACTTCCATTAAAATAATTCAATCTGCCACTAAATTGATTAACCTATATTGACTATCAACATAATAAACTCTACACCATAGGTATTCACATCAATATGAAGCATCTATGTTGACCCCCTTACTCTTGATCTTCCATTAGAAATGGGTTTCACTACTAATTACCAATTTGAAAATCTTCATAGATACAATACAACCATGAATGGTCCATTTAATCTATTTTTTAACAAAAAATCCCATTCTATTATAAAATATTCACATTCCTTCTTTTCAAAAACATTTATTTGAAAAAAATATAAAACCCATCTTCTCATTTTCAATTACAAGAAAAAAAATATTCAACTCTCCCATGAAAAAACATTATGATAACTGAAATGAACCCAATGTGATATCAACATGTAATTAATTTAAAACCTAAATCATTAACTAGAATTAAAATGTATAAAGGAAAAAGATCTAACTATCTTATCTATTGAATAATACTCCGCAGAATTAAATATTGTATAAAATAATTTTAAATTTATCCAAATAAAGAAAAAAATTATATTGAATTAGAATAAAAAAATCATACTAGAAATAAAATTGGGAAAAATTGGTTAACACATTATAAAATATATTCAAACCATGAGGTGAACTAGTTATAGTTGGCCAAATCTTGAATAAAATGTGCAATGATGAATCCAAAAACCCCTAGGTGTATAAATATGGTAATGTGGTAATGAATTCAACCTCATTGAACATGTAATAAATCAGATTTTATCCAGTTTTATTTTTATAAATTAATTGGGAAAATTATGAGACCAAGCGCAGATACGAATTGTGATTCTAAGGACTAGTGTGCACAAAAAAATCATTGATATTTTTAAATTTTTAATAAAATGCATGTGTGTTTTTCTTTAAAACTAAATAAATTCAAATTTAGTTTCTAGAATAGAAATTCTAGGGCACCATTACATTCAATACTATGATTTTACCCTATTTGAGGAAAAACATTGGTTGGTGTGGGTCAACTACAGAAAGTATTTTTTAAATTTATCAATAATAAAATATTTTATATAACCCAATGACTCTTTTCCTTATATTTTAGTTTTCTAGGAATTCAGGGCTATCACCTTAACCCATGAATTCCCTGAAGATGAGGAGAAGGAAGTTCTCTCGATGGAGAAGGTAGATCATAAATCAGGACATGGATCGATGATCTAAGGATCAACAAATGATGACCACACAACTTCTCACTTCATCAAAAACTGATACAAACCCCAGGAAGGGTGTTGTTTCATTTTGATTCATTTGCTATTCTTAAATTGAATGATGAACAAAGACCAAACCATGAATTTTTTGATCTGTGGGTCGATTTATTATGGGGTGGTAGTTATCTTTCATGATTTAAATGGGGGTTATATCTATGTGATTCCTTTATTATTTTTGATCCCTCCAAAATGGAAGAATCGAAGCTAACATGAACAATGGACAAGATCCTTCCTTTGGGTGATTTTTTACTTCTCCTTCCCACCTGTAATTTTAATTCCTCGTATTCATTGTTAATTTCTGGGTATATGATTGATGCACTTTCATTTCATGGGGCCACAATCTGAGACCGATGATCTGACACCACCAAGAAACCGCAAAGGTGTGATAGTGAAGGTGCATAACGTTTAGGTCTATGTGGAGCATGAGGGCAGGATGGTGGGCTACAGGCAGGGTGGCTACGGGGTCAGTACAAGCAGAGTGTGAGGGAGAGGCTACAAATGGTGTGGTTAGCGGAGGTAGAGTGCATCATGCGGTGGGGGGGTGTCAAAGCCAGTGGGCTTGGGTTATTCTAGGATGTCATGGAATTTACCAAGGGATACGTCTTGGTTCCATATCAAAGAAACCCACAGTGGTGAGGCTGCAGGGTTGGTGGTGGGGTGTTCCAGCAGTGTGGAATGCAACATGGCACCACGTCAGCATGGGGGGAACACGGTTGAGCCAGACCACGCATGACAAAGAGAAATTTCCCACAACGGCAGCCAGAAAAGAGATTCAGACTACTATAGCATCCTAATGGGCTAGACCTAGTTCCCTAGTGTGTCGGGCTAGTTTGGTCATTTCTGGATTGGGCCGAGGTGGGTCAACTGAACTGCGATGAGTTGGGCCAGCTTGACCATGGAGGGTCGGGCCATTTCCGGTGGGTCGAGATAGACCCTGACTAGACCTAGGATGAACTTTTTTATATAAATATTCATAACATTGATATAGTGACTCTATTTGAAAAGTTTTTTGTGGTATTGGGACCCTTGAAATGAGATTTCACTTTTGAGATACTCTAAGTGAGTTATTTTGGATATTGGAATATGACCTATTAGCTTGAAATGTAGGTTCTCCCAGAACAAGTGCACTGGGAGCAGAATCCTATGGTAGGAGGTGAACATGAAACTATGACTTGAAGAAAACATGACATGGGGTCTACGTGACTTTTTCAGACACCATGGATTACTGAGACTCCATGTTTTACTGATAATTTGTGTCTTACTGACACTCTGTGTCTTTCTAAGACTTCGATTCTTACTTAGATTTCATGTATTATCAAAACATGGTGTTTTTTGGATTACATTCAACAATCCTTATTTTTGTTCTATAGAATAATAACTGTGTGTCATGACCATGTATTTTATTTTTTGGTATAATTATTTTATTTATGTTTAGTATATTTCATTTATTTATTTGTGGTATACATTAATTATTTATTTGTGGTCAACTTCGTGTAGTTGTTTAGTGGTATTCCTTTTTGGTTTCTAGGTGTCCTAATAAGTATTTTTTTACTCACCCTACAAGGACATTTCCAGCATATGGCATGTCTTGTGAAGAATATCGATGATTTGATGAAGTTCTAGGTATACCATGACCAGGTAGTGATTAGAGTGATCAGACAGATGATGTGTGATCATATGGCTTCAGAAAGATATCATACACATACCCTCCTAGTAGTGTTTTTTTCGAATAAGTTTCATGAACATGTAAATACACATTGATAGACAAATTTTTTTAGTGGGATTATATTCATACCCTATTTACATTGTAGTTTCCTATTTTCATACTTTGTGGTTGGTATCTTAGTTTATGCATACATTGTTTACTTAGTGTCTTTACTTTCAAGAATTTTGGGCATGGAGATGTGTGTATGTGTACAAGTACTTATGAAAATGCCCCCCCATTGTGGTATGTTCATACTCAGTGCTCATCGTCATCCCCTATAATGTAAAATATGGGCTTGGGGTTGTCACGGCATGGCCCCCTATGGGATGAATTGTGACAGAGTGGTATCAAAGAAGGTCAATTCTAATTAAGGGCCAATAGTCTATAAGGTTGGTTTGGGGAAATAGTGTAAGGTATTTCGAGTTCGGCATTTAGGCTAGGGAATCTAGTTTCGGTTCATTAAAGGACGTATTTATACACCTATACTTTGGAAACAATCTTTTCAACTTGGTACATTAAAACACTATTGTCAATGAAATTAATTTTACATGTATCTTATATGATTTGGGTGTGTTCTCATTTCCTTCTCGAGTTAGATGACTTGGTATAATCAATTGACCATGGACCATATAGATCTGTTTCAAGATTTCTCACCATAAAAAGCCATCCATGTTTCTATTACAGGATCACTAGGATGATCTAACTAGTTATGAGGTATTAGTATAGGGGCGGGTTCTTGAGATGGAACCTCTGGGTTGTTTGATTGTTGTCGTGCAGCCCGTTGATTAGCGGTTACTACTAGTGCCATCAGCTGAGGATTCATGCATACTGATCACATTACATTAGTTCCAGATGTATCTACCTCTCTATTTTAGGGGTGATCAAGACCCCCATGTAGTTGATGATTGGATAGAGGTATTTACTTATGTCATCTTCTTTGTGAGGACACCTTCCAACTTGATGGCAGTCCTAGTTGTGAGCCTTCATCAAATATTAGTGGGGAGATGGTGGATATTAGTGACCCAAAAACTTGATTATGAGACTCTCTCTTGGGAAGAATATGAGTGACACTTCATAGTTGATTTCTTCCTAGTTTGTTTTGCTTAGTACATATACATGATCTCTTGCATCTTCAGCAGTGTAACCAGACTGCGGCAGAGGACTCGGTGAGGTTTACTAATTCTTCTCTCTAATCCATTGATATATTATGAGACCTAATATTCAAGGATTGTACTGTTTATAAGGGATTATGATGGTATATCATGGAATCCATGATATCCATTATCATTTCTATATATTCAAGGGTACTATAGAAAGCTCTGTCAGTGGATAGATTTCTGGCGGAGCTGATTCCAATAGTGGAAGATACCAGAATGCACCTAGTAGCTGAGTCTTCAGCGGTAGGTAGCAGACATCAGTCACAAGGATGCAGACGAGTGAATCACTCTAAGGGATAACCCTAGTACATGTTATCAGTGTTGTGTGTCTCCCAGAATAGTGAGATTCAACTGAATGAAAAGCTATGTTACTCGTGTGGTGGTCCGGGACATCTTGCATGAGATTTCTCGACCCCTCTTATGGATGATCAAGAGATGGTCAATGGACCATCTAGGGAGAGTATTAGGCATGATCAGGGTGGTCAGTAGTGAAGAGGATATGGTAAAGTAGTAGGTAGGGAAGAAGGAGGTGGGCAGAGGTTTGACGTATTACCACCACTACCCCCAGGCGGTCCACACCAAGCTCAAATAGTTGGTGGACATGGATGGTGGTAGCTACATGTGATGGATACTTAAGACCATGATTCTAAAGGGATTATTAGAGATACGATATATATATTTTCCCCCTTAGTTTAATTTTTGATATACAATGGTTCAATTCATTCTATTTTATCCATGACCCTTGTTCGAGACTCGAAGATTCCAGTAGAATCATTGACTCAATCCCTATTCTTAGTAATCTTATAGGATGATATTAAAGGATCAAACACGGGTGTCAATAGTTTGAGCTTACTCTTGGAGGTGATATTTTGGTAGTGGCATTGAAGCCTTATGACGCCATCCTTGATATAGAATGTTTATCCAATTTCCATTCTACGAATGACTATTTTTGGCTCAGAGTATGGTGTGTATGTGGTAATGGGACCAGGTTCTCTTTTTATAGTGAAAAGGAAATATATGCAGTGCATTATGGACTTACTAATAATATGGTACAACCCATTACTCATCAATTGGATAGTCTCACCCTCTATATAATGGATGATATGATTTTTCATTTCCCTACTCTGGCGGATGAGTATGGTTACGCCTTTCCTGAGGATTTCCATGTATTACCTCTCCATAGAGAGATAGACTTATTCATTCATATTTAACCTGAGACAAAACTTATATCTACACCTACATATCCGATGTATTCCATGTAGCTTCATGAGTTGAGGGTATAACTAGAGGAATTGTAGAGTAAGGGCTTTGTGAGACCAAGTGTTTCACCTTGGGTGCCCCCAGTTTTGTTTCTTAAGAAGTCATACGAGAGCTTTAGGTTACATGTGGTCATTCGGAGCATGTTTCAGGTTGTTGTAATGAAATAGTATCCACTAGAATCAAAGACTTCATCCATCCATTAGATGGTGTGATGTGGTTTTTAAAGATTGGCCTCAGATCTAGTTATCACCATCTTCGTTTATGGAATGAATATGTGTAGAAGATATTCCTCAAATATTGGTATGAAAACTATGAGTACTTGGTGAATCCATTTAGTGTGATTAATTCCCTAATAGTGTTTATCAGACTCATGAACAAGATCTTACATCCATCCTTAGACCCATTTTTTGTCTTCATTGATGACATCCCAGTGTACTCAGTGAATGAGGAGGATCATGCGATACACTTTAGGATGTTCTGGGACACACTTTGAATGAACGATATTTATGGGAAGCATTTGAAGTGTCTGTTATAGATTCAGGAGTTCAACTTTATAAGACCCATCATTTTAGAAGTTGGATTCATAGTGAATCCAGTGAAGATTGAGGTAGTTCTTGCTGGGAGCCAACCAATAGTGTTACTGTGGTGTGGAGTTTCTAGAGTTTGGTTGGGTATTATTAGAGGTTTGTACCTAACATTCCCATGGAATAAGAACCCTTGATGGCTTTGATATTGAAGGGGGACCCTTTTATGTCAAATTATAAGTGCGGTTTGTTCTTTCATGAGCTAAGGAAGAGGTTGACGAGCACTTCAACCTTGAGACTACTAGAGGAGGGTATAGGGTCTGTAATTTTCTGTGATGCGTCAGGTACCATTAACGTTTCTGTCCTAATTTAGGGGAAATTGATGATTTCATATTGTTCGCAGTAGTTGATATAGAATGAGAAGAAATGCATGACCCATGTTCTTGAGATTGCAGAGGTAGTCTTCGCATTGAAGATGTGGAAACACTACCTAATGGGTGAGAGATTTACCACATACATTTATCCCAAGAGTATCATGTATATATCTCTCAGAATCATCTGAACATGAGATAGAGGTGATGGATAGAGTTACTATAGGACAATGAATTTGAGATTTTCTATACTTCAGGGAAGTGGAATGTAATGTCATACACTGTTAAAAAGTGATCCAAATTGAAGTTGTTGACTGCGGTATCAGAGTAGTTGGCCTTGTTCTGGGTATCCTTTGTGGATAGAGAAAGAGTAGCATACATCCAAACGATGGTTCCCCCCCCCCTTCACTCTTAAAGAGATTCTAGGAGACAAAACTAGTGGATACAGACTATGAGCATTTAATTGCTCAGTTTTCCTTAGGAAATTCACCAAATGGATATTCAATAGGTGGGGAGCACATCGTTCATTTAGGAGGGAAGATAGTTATACCAGTGGAATTGCAAGATTAGGTTTTGAGGGATTTGTGTACATCCCCATTGGAGGTATATCTGGGTGTGTAAAAGTTGTACCAGGACCTCCCACATTATTTATGGTGGTCGGGGATGAAGAATGTGGTGTTAGAGTTCGTTTCTCAATGCCTCACATGTCAGTAAGTATAGCCTAAAAACCAGGTTCTATAATGCTTGACCCAACCACTTGAGTTTTTATTGTAGAAGTGGGATGGTATATCAATGGAATTAGTGACAATTTTACCATGCACGTCTAGGGGACATGATACCATATGGGTGATCTTTGAGAAACTCACCAAGTCGTACTACTTCCTACCAATTTGGGAGTAGGGTTCATTAAATATATTATGACACCTCTATGCGCAGGATATTGAATTTCTTCATGGAGTGACATCAATGATCATTTCAGATCATGCCGTTTGTTTCATATCCCAGTTGTGGAAGGGTTTATAGGAGGTGTTTCAGACTCAACTACATTTGATCATAGAGTTTCATCCCTAATAGGATGGCCAGATGGAGAGGACCATTCATGTTATTGAAGATATGCTACGGGCCTGCATCGTGGACTTCATTCATAGCTAGGAGGATCACCTAACATTGGTTGATTTTTCATACAGCTATAGTTACCACTCCATCATTGGTATGGAACCATTCAAGGCCTTGTACTAATGACCATGTAGGTCACCACTCTACTATACTGACCTAGTAAAGTCATCACTCATGGGTTGATAGTTATTATATGATACCACTAAGAAGGTGTAGATCTTCTAGGAGCAGTTGAGGACTTCAGAGTGATTGAGGATGATGTATACTGATAGGAGAAGAAGGCCTATAAAGTTCTGTGAGGGACACCATGTGTTCATTCAGGTCTGACCTGGATATGGATTGAATATATTTGGTTGGGGAGGAAAGTTATATCTAAGATATATCGGCCATTTTTAGATTCTTTTATAGAGTTGTTGAGGTGGAATACCGCCTAGATCTTCCACTACTATTTCGTTAGGTACATGATGTCTTCCATATGTCACAACTGAGGAGTTAAGCGTACGATGCATCACAAAACATTGACTAGGATGATCTAGACATTGACAATGGGGTGAATTTTGCAGAGTTCCCAGTGGAGATCATAGATCAATAAGAGAGGATCATTCATGGGTAGTTGATTCGTCTAGTGTGCATTCAGTGGAAGCACGAGAGTCTCCTGGAGAGCAATTGGGAGTGGGAGGGTCAGATTCATGCTTAGTACCCTCATATTTTTGTTGAGTATAGATTTTTTTGGCTTTCAGGGATGTAAATCCCTAAGGTGATTAGTATTTAATGATTCATATTTTATAGAGATCTATTTTTATAAATTAATTGGGAAACTTCTATGTCCATGTGGTGAGATGGAATGTGATTCCAATGCTCGGTGTTCCCGATACAAATCAATTAATAATGTTTAGATTTTAATAAAATTCTTGATAAATTTTTCATTAAAAAATTTTGACTTATAAATGGGTGACTAGATCAGAAATTTTATGGAACCATTTCATTCATAAAAGTGAGTTTACCCTAAGTGGGGCCTAAAATTATCCAGAACGGGTCAACTGTGGAAAGTATTTTTTGGATGTGTCGATAAAAAATATTTTATTTCGACACATCACCTCTTTTTGTTATATTTGAGTTTTTTAAGAATTCATTTTTATCACCATAAACCTTTAATTCTTCTAATATGAGGATAAGGATGTTCTCTTGATAGCAATGACAGATTGGACAACAGCACATGGATCAAAGATTTCCAAATCGACAAATGATGATGTTGCTGCTTCTCCCGTCATCAAAAACCAATCCAAATTCTTGGTAGAGTGTAGTTTCTTTGTGATTTATTCCCCATTCTTAAATATGATGATGAATACAGACCATCCCACACACAGGTTCATTCGCGGATTGATTTCTTGCTGGATGGGAGTTATCTTGGGGTAATTAAATGGGCGGTATATCTGTTTAATTGCATCATACTTCGTGATCCATATAATAATGAAGAATTGACATTGATAAGAACAAAATCCAATATCCATCATTAGGGTGCTTTTCTGCATTTAATTTTCCCCCTTGTTCTTTTCTTGTTTCACGTTCTTCATGATTGAATGGGTGGATGATTGTTGTGCCTTCATTTCATGCTGCGATAATCTGTGATCGGTGATCTGACACCGCAATGACACTGCGGAGGCATGATGGTGAAGGAAAAATGATTTTTGATCTAGTAGGAGAGTGAGGTAAGGATGGATGGCCATAAATGTGGTGGCTGGTGAAAGTAGTAGGACACAGCCCAGTGGGCTTTGTCCAGGAGTGGCATCAGGGTGAGGTTGTTGATGGTGTGGATAATGGAGGAAGAGCACAACATGAGGGGAATTGTATAGGAGATGACGCGTTCGGTAGGCACAAGCCACGATAAGAGTCCATAGTATTGACCATGGGACATGGATTGGTACTGCATTAGAGGAAAGCACAGTAGTGAGGCCAAGGGGCAGGCGGTGATGTGGGCTGAACGCGTGGAATGTGGCCTGAAACAGTGTCAGCACGGGGGGCATGCAGTCGGGTTGGATTACGTGTAGCGCAGTGAACCAACCCTCATCAAGGGCCATACATTTGATTCAGGATGCTCCAGCAGCATCGCAGGCTATACCTACTGTCCTAGTGGGCTAGGTCTAACAGGACCTATGGGTGGTCTTGGTCCGGGCCAAGTTGGGTCAGCCGGTGGGTCGGGTCGGGTTCGGTTGGTCAGGTCTGACCCGGGTCTGACCATTTTATAATAATAGTCATAACAGTCAAAATGTGTGTTCGTTTGATGATCCATTTTTGGATTTAGGACCCATACAATGAAATTGACTATTTTGATGCTATAAGTGAGTATTTGTGGAAGTTTTCGTATGAACTATTTTTCTAGAGGAGTAGGTTCTCTCCGAACAAGTGTTTTACTAGAGGAATCTTGTGGATAGTTGTGATTTGAAAAAAGGAATTGAAGAGTATGTGACTTTGGGGCGGCGTGAAATACCAAGACTCCATGTCTTTCCAAGAATCTGTGTCTTACTGAGATTTTGTGTCTTACTGAGACATAGTGTCTTATTGAGACTCCATGTCTTATCGATACTGGGTGTTTGGTGGATTAGGTCTGATAATTCAACTTTCCATTCAATAGACTAATACTTCAGTGAGATGACCATGTATTTTATTTTTGGAATAATTCATGTATTTATTTGTGTTTTAATACATGTATTTATATTGGTTATACTTTATTTATTTATTTTTGGTTTACATCTTGTATTGTTTTAGTGGTATTCCTTTTTGGTTTTGGGGTGTCCTATTGAGTATTGTTTTACTCACCCCTGTACGGGCATTGGTTTCATTTGTCATATCATATTCATATGATTGAAATTTTGATAGAGTTCTAGGTACGCCAATAATAAGTGGTGCTTAGAGTGATCATACTAACAAGGTGTGCTCCTATGGATTTAGACAGATGTCTTTCACCTAAACATCAGGTAGGGTTTTCTATGGATGAGTTTCAGGAACTTGTACATTCACATTAATAGACTCTTTCTTTTGGTGAGCTTATATTCTGTCCCTATTTAGATTCTAATTTCTTATTATTGTTCTATGGTTGGTATCTTAGTGTATGAATACATTACTTAAATATTGTTTTTATAATCCAGTGTTTTGGCCCTGGGGATATGTGCATGTGTAGATATACTTATGAAAATGCCTCCCATTTTTGGATATTCCTACTCAGTGCTAGTCACCATTTCCTGGCCTTTCGTATGTATGCATGGGGTAGTCATTGCATGTTCCCCTCTATGACGGGTCATGACAGAACAATTGTCAGTTAGAGATTACATGAAGAATAATGATTGAAAATATATAACCAAAACATATGTGAGGCTTACATCAGATCTATCATTAATGTGTAACATGGGGATGACCATATCGCAGGATTGATCAAGATTACAATGTGTTGTTTTTCCACTTGATCGATGAAATAAGAGAGTTAGGGATTGGGAAAGAGAGAAAGGAGACCTGTATTGTGATAATGGAAGATAGAGAAATTTACCCTCAATGAATTCATTCATTTTAAGTAATTTTTACATCGGTTATAATTTACCTAATTTGAAAATTAGGTTTTTAATTCTAGTTATATTATCAAAATTGTAAAAAAAATACTCTTCCAAATCATTTTAATGATATAACTGAAGTCAAAGAGCCGAGAATACTCATTTTTACATTATATTTTGTATAAATGACATGAAAAATGCCTTTTCCATGTTGATTTATGGAATACCAACATGAAATATTATAATTCCATGATTTTCATGTTGGTTCCAAATAAACAATGTGAAAAATGTGGCATTATAATCAGTATTTCTACTAGTGATTGTCTGCATTGGATCACTACCTCACAGTTTTTTTCTCTAGCAGGGCTCACTACCCACTAGGGTAGCTCACTAACCATACCTATCTAAAAAGTCCTTGTTATGCTGACGGAAAAATAAGGGAATTATATTCCATGACCAGCACCCCTCCATGCCTTATGTGGGACATAGGGGGAAATTACCATAGCATAGCCATCAAAACCCATATTGTAGTACTGGGAAGTCAACACAACCACATGGGCTACATTGCATCACCCTCCGAAAGATAAATGAGGTTATTAATCGCATGTCCCAAATCAATAGGATATTTTATGAATTAATGTGCAACTAAAAATGACTAACATAATAAATTACATAAATATTTGAATCTTCCCCTATATTTGATACCACGTATAGGGTCCCTTTTGGGTATACCCCTCCACCACAATATTAATTTTTTTGGCTCACATCCTCAGGATTTTATTATACAGTAGGGCTCACTACAGCTTATTATGGTTCACTACCCATCCCTCACTGAAAATGTCTTTTAATGGGGAGAGGAATATATGGGACATATATACTAGTCTCATCAATGCTCTATGCTCAATGCGGGGTCATGGTGCAATGACTATGATACAACCATCACAACACACAACATATTACAAGGATAATAGTACAACATAAATGGTTATGCCACATTGTAATGAAAAAAAAAGTAGTGTTGTCAATCCCCTTTACTAAATATATATGTTATTTTATGAATTTAAAGTGGAATTGACAATAAATTTTTGATTTGAAGATGTGTTAATCATGTTTTTTTTGGAGGTTCTAGACATGGCCCAATGATTCAATTGGTTTTGATGGATATTTTTCTCAAGGTATAAATATTATTCATAGAATATTAGATGAATCTAAGTGTTGTTTTCATAGTTATTACATATAAAAAATGAATTTCCTGATAAATTCTATTTTGGAGGATTAGGAGAGATACTGGATATAATAAACCATTATATAGGGAAAGGGGCCACCCAAAATAATCATTTACAATAGTGAAGAACATGTTTCTATACTACAAAGGGGATTTTCTCCTAACCCCAATTTCTGACGACGGTGCATAGAAGTATGGGTTATTTTTTGGTGCCTCTAAAAATTATAGGACTTATTTTCATTTGGGGGTATTTCAAGCCTTAGAAAATTATAGCAGGTTTTTTATGGTTCCTGAAATTTTGGGATCTCCACACTATATTTAATTATTCCATTTGTTAATCATGAAATAGAATGAAGAATACAATATAGCAAAGATAACCATGCTGTAAAGAAGGGATGGATTGTTTTTCTATTTTTTAATATGTTTGTGATCACCACTCTACATCACCTTAACCATGTTACAATGATGTTAGAAAGTTGTGTGGAAACTGAATATGAATGGAAATTTGTGTTCTAATTTCCCTAAACATTCCACAAAACCCAATACTGGGTAGTTTATGGATAAATGTATGGTTGGATACATTTGATTACATTTGTGGTTATTTCAATCTAAAATAACATCCTATTCAATTTTTATGATCATTATAATTTTGAATAATGATCCAAACATTGATATAAAATAATGGAGTTGACAGTTTGAATTTGAATTTAAAATTTAAATTAAATCAAGGAAAAAATTATGTTGTTACGAATTGCAGTGAAAGGGAATAGAAGAATATTGGGAATAGAAATAGAGTTAATTTTTGTGTATATGAGTTGGAGAAAATGAAGAATATGTTTTTGTGTATATTGGAACAGAGATAAGACCTAATGCCTATTTTTTATACGTTAAAGAAGAATAAGAAGTGAACTACTTCAAAAATTAAAGGATATTATTATGATGATTTATTACTATTGATGTCATATTTCATATTATCATTATTTCAGTTCAATATACACTATCACAGTTGGGAGACTTGATGTAATATGAGTTCAAGGACAAACCCATCTCATTGTACCAAAATTTTGAATCTATTCAGTCATATGTTATTTGAAGAATATTGATAATTCCAAGGACTGTCCTTATTATTTTAATAGGTGAACCTTGAAAATATTATGTTATTTTCTTGTGTGTGTGTGTTAATTGGCGATCAAAATTTATATTAACTGGTGATTAGGGTTATTTCACCAATAAAACATCAATGAGATAGAATCATTGATTCATACCCCCACTAGGATTCATTATTGATCCAAGATAATCATTGTGAATAGACATTTTAATCATACCTTATATCAGAAGAATTATCTTAATTGAATGGTTTCGATGTTTACTCGACTTATTTAAATTAGTTTATAAGGTTTTAAGGAGACAAATATATGGTTCCCACCTCGTGCTGAGAATATTTATTTAACAAGAATAGATAAAAATAATATTAATAATGATGGTCATTTTGGGAATTCATTAATGTCATCATTATCTAAGAATGAATTTCTCAAAGTGAGAGGTATCATGGAATCCAAAGGAATTTGGGTTAAACTTTTTAATATTAATGAACTAAATATGATGGTGATGTTTTTTATGATGTATATTTGGATACTAAAATATGAATATATAAAAATGAAAGTTGGTGAAACTATAGATGATTTCATTAAATGAGTTAATGATATTGGGAGTATGATTAGAAGTTATAGTGAGAAATTGTAAGATACTATAGTGGTTTAGAATATTATTTTTATCTTACTAGATGAAGTTGATGCTAAAGAATCTACTCTTAATGATGGGAATTTTAAAACACTTCCACCAGATGATTTTCATTATATTATCATTTCCTATAAAATTATAAAACAATGTTTTTTCCAGAATATGTATAATTCCGAAAAGGAAATTTCTTTTAAAGCCTCAAACCAAGAAAATAATAAGATGAAGGTTGATGAATATGTAAATGATTATTCTGATTCCAATTCAGATTTGTGTATGAAATTTTATATTGTTATTTTTCAAATAAATATAAATTTTACAAGATAAAAGGTATGGTTTAAAATTAATCTTACAAAATAATTATTTTGGTGTGGAGGACATAGGAATATTGATGGTGATTTCATTATGTTAAAAAAACATGGATTTTGTGATGAAGAAGAATAAGTACCAAGGTGATTTGTTAAAAAGTGATCATCAATGTTTGAAAAATAAAACTTATATTCTAAATAAAAAATTAAATATTTATAAAAATTAAAAATGTAAAATTTCTTTTCAAAATGAAAAATTAGTGAAATATGCGATTATGATGAAACAATAGAGATGTCTAGAGAATATGATGAAACAATTCTCATGGAAATAGTGAATGAAGAAATAGTCACTATAAAATTCTATAGTAATGTTAATGAAAATTGATAAAGTAAAATGAAATTCATGATAAAAATAGAACTGAATGAGTATCTCATAAATATATCTACGTTGGAAAATGAGATAATAAAAATGAAAAATGAAATTCAATCATCTAAATGAAAGGAATCAATTATTTTTAAAAAACATTTAATGTTTTAAAAATAATTTGACTAATTTAAAAATATTTTTGTTGAACTAATTATTTTAAGAGTCTTTATAGGAAACGAAATAAATAAAATAAAATTATTCATTATTTTATAATAAAAATTGGTGATTATAGAAACATATCATGAAACTTTTATGCTGAATTTATTGAACATTTTTTATGATGTGGGTTATTTCCCATGTATAGTCATGGAATATCAATATTAGTGACAATTACCATCAGATGAAAATGATAACATTTATTGAACTTGTTAATTTTTTAAGAAGAAGAATAAAATCAAGAAGACAAACCTTTTATAAAGGTAATGTGATTTTTTAGATTCTATAAATTTTGAGTGCACCAACATGAATATAAACCTAATAAAAATGATTAAAAAATGGGATAATAAGTAGTTTGATAGGGATAATCAAGAGTAATGAGTTCATATAAATTTTAGTTTTCATAAAGTAACTAATAGTAATGGTGGGATAATGGTTGAAAGAATGGTTTGCACTTCTAGAGAACATAATTTCAATAAAGAAAAATATGATATTTATGTTTAATAATGGAACTATTTAGGCTTTAGAAATATGGAGAGAATATGTAGGATTACATACCAATAAAATGATGATTTTATCTGGTTTTGAATCCAAATAATGATAGGGATTCCTGTCACTCAAAGGGAAAAAATTGGACGACTGTCTATGAAATCATAATTGATAACTTAACATAGATTTCAACCATTTGTAGATGTTTGAGAATGATTTGAGGGACCTAGTAATATTTCAAAAGGGTGTCTTATTATTCTACCATCTCAAATGTTCCAAAGAAAGTGTTTTCATAATTCATAGAATAAGAAGGATAAAAGAGAATAAAAAGCTATAGTATTTGAGGTTTCCTATGGAGAATCCAAAGGACAATTTCTATTTATTCTGGATAACAATTATTCTTATCATATAATAGTAATTATAAATCTTCTCATGGATTATTAAAATTTTAAATAAGGATTGGTGACCTTTTTAAATGATTGGTCACTCAAACATAAAGGTTTTGGATCAATATTTATTTGCAAATATAAATTGAAATCAATAAACACATTTAATGTTGATGGATCAAAACAAGATATTCCTAGGGTGTCTTAGTAATGTGATGATGTTAATAAACTAATATATCATTAAGATTATTTTTTTTGTGAAATTAACGAGATATATATCTATATTGATAAGATTATAGTGAACAATTATTATTTTTTCAGTTTAGTGGTATGGAAATTTCTTGTTATTTAAGGAAGAAATGAGAAAATCAACCATGGAATCATAGTCTTAGTCATATTGGATAAAAAAATCAAATCATGTATGGTTATGTTGATCATGATATTCCTAATTTTAATATATAATTTAATTGGGTGTGTTTTAAATTTTAAAATGTAAGGATTGTGAATTCATGAAACAGGATGGTTGAAATGAAAAAAACTCGTCCTTTAGAGATAATTCACCCTGAAATTTCTGAGCCTAAGAGGCAGTAGTAAAAAATGAAGATAAGAATTTTATTTTATTTATTGATGAATTTACTCACATTACATTTTTCATGTTTAGGAAAAATAAATAATAGGATTTACAATGTTTTAGAATTTTCAAGAGAAGTGAAGAAAAAGAGTTTGGTTTCCCTTTCATGAAAATTCAAATAGCTAGTTTTTTTGAGATTCCTAGAGGAATATTTGAATCTTATCTTGATAAAACATTCATTATTCATGAACTAGTAAACGGTAAAAACCATAAAAATGGCTTTGTTGATTAAAGGTATAGATTTCTGGTGGATATGGATCAAACTATGTCTCTAGGGCATGACATATCTCATATTTTCCGGAGACCGACCAGAGGAGTGTTATTTCATATCCAAATTCAGTTTCATTGTAGTAAATATTCATTTTATGTCCTCGTATGATATGTATTACAATACATATCCATGTTTTATTTATCATAGAGTATTTGGATACTCCTTCATTGTCAATATTAATAGTGAAAGGTGTTATAAAATTATAAATAAGGGGTGGTGATGGTATTGTTCATGGTTTTACACCAACTAGAAGAGTGAATCATTATTACAATAGATATCGATGAAATGTTTTTTTATATATTAGATGTGAATTTTTTGGAACACATATATGAAGCGAGATCTCATGAAAAAGAAATCCTCAGATGTGATGATTATAAATCAGATTTTTTGAAACATAATGGAAAATAATTAAAAATTAATGTGTATAATGAAGAAAATGTAATTGAAAATGTTGTATTATAAAATTCATGTGGTTAAGAATTATTTTTTTCACCTCATTATATGTTGAGAAAGTAATTTAATTTCATAAATATTATTATAAGTCAATGGAAATAGATTCAAACTATAATAAAATTTAAGAAAAACTCTAATTTCCCTTTATTCTCTCAAGATGAACCTAAAGATGTGGAATATGCAATGAAACATTATGAGTATATCAATGTAATTAATACAGGGATAGATCATATTAGATAGAATACAACTTGGGAGTTGGTACCCAATCCCAAATAAAATAATATTATTCGAAAAAATGTGGGTGTTCTGAAATATGATGAATAAAACTGTCACCGATATGAGAAATAAAGAAATATTAGTGTATAAAGTGGTTTCACTTGTTAAAGGTACTGACTTTGATGAAACATTTGATTTGGATGAAAGACATAAAAATAAAAAATTTCCTTACTAATACAAAACAATGGAATTTCAGGATCATTCAAATGGATTTCAATGCATCCATCCTCAATGGTTATATGGAAGGGGTAGTATATATTGAATATCCACGGGGTTTCTTTCTAGGTGATGATAAGACTAGTGTTTTCATGTTAATGGAGCATTTATCTGGGCTAATGTAGGCCCCTATATCTTACTATTCAAATCTTCACACCTTCTTAAAGAGGTAAAATTTTATACAATAGAGAGTTTACATCAATCTCTACACCAAATATGATAATTTTCCATTTCTTATTTTTATCATCTCTGTATATGATATAATTTTTAAAGGAAATGATGAAAGATTTTATGAATACATTTCTAGTGAAATGATTAAGCTTTTTAAAATTTCCATTCTTTGTGAGATGAGATACATTCTTATCTTATCTCTTTCTCCAGAAATTATAATATTTTTCTACCTCAAAATATTTATTCTATTGAAATGTTGATAATGGTTTACATGGATGATTCAAAATTTGTATATATCAAAAATTTAGTACTGAAAATGGTAGAAAAATTTGAGCTGGGATAGGATGTTTATCTAAAGGAATTATGGATGCTGATTAGAACTCCACTTTATTTGATAGTTTCAATCAGTATAAAAAATAAAATAATTTGGGATGACTCTTTTTGTGATAAGGTCCCATTGTAAATGATACATTGGAGAAAAAATGTCGAGAATAATTTTTTTATGATGGATAGTCACAAAAAAAATTTGATGTTATTGGTTATTGTTGCAAATACATAAACCATGTCTTTTTTAAAACTCGATTCTGACAAGATTAACACCCTGTTGAAAAAAACTAAAACAAATAAATATAAATAATGTTAAGAAAATATAATAAAATAATAATTGAAAAAATACTAATTATAATGATGTAACAAAATAATGAAAAAATATGACAAAATAATGGTGTGTTAAGAGAATCTGATGCAAGAGGTTTTGGTGGGTTGGATTTGAGCAGATTTGAGATGATGAGTAAGGTTCCTGTCTTGAACCGAACTATGTTGAGTCAATAAGGTTTCCTTGTGGTATTTTCATTCCATCATGTTTTGAAAATCAAAGACACCCTATCTTAAACAAATTTCATTTTCCATAAGTTTGATCTTGATAAAAAAAATTCTTTCCCCATGGAAATTTATCCTTACCATGTTTTTTCATTGTTCATTTTTTAGTCTAACTCTTTTTATTCCTCAGTAAAAAAATCGGTTTCACATCTAAAACCTCAGAATTCTATAAACACTGAGATATAGAGTACTCTATTTTCAGGTTCCGAATTCAGGGTATGAATTCTCTGAAATTCAGAATCTGAATTCTATGAAATTGAGAATCGGAATTCTTTGATATTTAGAATACAAATTCTCTTAAATTCAGAATATGAATTATCTGAAATTCAGAATTTGAACTCTCTGAAATTCAGAATCTGATTTCCCTGAAATTCAGACTCTGAATTATGTACAATTCAGACTCCAAATTCCTCAGAATTCAGAATCTGAATTCCTCAAAAATTAGACTCCGAATTACTCAGAATTTAGACTCATTAATTCCTCAGAATTCAGACTCTGAATTCCATAGAATTAAGATTCAAATTCCTCAGAACTCAGACTTCGAATTCAACTGAATTCAGGTTCCAATTTCCTCATAATTTAGACATTGAATTCCTGAGAATTCAGACTCCAAATTCTTCAGAATTCAGACACTAAATTCCTCATAATTCAGACACCTAATTCCTTATAATTCAGACGGTGAATTCCTCAGAATTCAGGCTCTGAAATCTATAGAATTAAGATTCTGAATTCCATGAAAAATAGAATCCGTATATCCTTGTAACATAGACTCTGAAGGTTTACTCGATTAGACACCGAATTCTATTTCCTCTTAGACTCTAAAAAATTTAATTTGGTTGAGCAACCATATTTTACTCACTCGTTTTTGAGTTATAAAATTATGTCGTGCATTCAGTTTCTAACCAACCATTGTTTTAGTAACACATGTACAATTCCCAATGATATTCAAGGAAAAATATGACCATTGGAGGAGGGAGCTGACCGTTGGAGATGTGCCTGTAAATTGAAGATCATTTGAATGATCTCACAAAAACTGAGACATGTTGATCAATCTAGATATTACATGGTACTGAAGTGTTTTATAGAGAGAGACTATCATGATTTGTGGGTACTGAAAATCTTTCTTAGAATTTCTTCATGTGACTCTGAATGATTCTGAGTACATTTGAGGGCATTCGGGGATAGGAAGACATGGGTGCCGACTACATTGAAGTTAAAGGGCTTGCAGGGATAGCAATCCAAGCTCCGATATTCCTATCGAGGGCTTACCCTGGTGTGGGTTAGACAGTCATTCTTGAAATCACAAATCAAGGGACCTTTATCCAAGGTTGTTGGATACCCTACTCTTTGGGGTAAAAGATTTCATAGTTGTTACTTGTATTGTTTCACCTTTATTTTCGGCTACATTTTGATTGATAAAGAAAGTATAACTATCTTATACTTTCTTAAAATTGTACTCTGATTAATAATATTCTATACACTTTAATGTAGAATATTTTTCCATGTAAAATTTTCTTTAGTTTTATTTCTGAAACCATATTTCTGGAAACTAGAATGTTTTTATAACTAAGAGGTATTGTGAATTTACCTTGTTTAACATTGTTAAACATTACCATATTTTAAACCCCCAAATGAATTTTTAAAGCATACATTTCACCCTCCTCTTGTATATTGAGCATCTACATCATTATTTCAATCCTATAATTAGTATCAGAGGGGGTATCTGAAATAATTATATTCACATATATGTTTTCTTCCACATGTTTTCATTGTTCAATATTTTCGTTGCTTAGGATATTTTTTTTCTAGTTTATGAACTTTTACTATTAACAAGTTTCTTTGGAAAGATTATTACTTTGAGACGGTTGGAATGAATGTCTGTTCCATTGACAATATTAATACTACTAGAACACCTATATTTGATGGGAACTATTATAAATATTGGAGAGATCGTATTAATACTTTTTTTATTAACAATGGAGTGAAAAATTTTATTATGATGTCTGGAGATTACATGATTCCGGATAAGGATGACATAACTTTTACTAATCAAGAAAAGTCAGAAAATAAACTAAACTACATGGTACGAAATACTTTTTTGTGTTCCATGGCAGGGAATATATATAGCCATATTTCTTCTTCTGAAGCTTCAAATTGTATTTGGAAGAAGCTTGATGTAACTCACTTTGAAACATCCAAATTTATTGAAACTTGAAGAGATATGCTTAGATCTGAGTATCATGGTTTCTACTTTCCTTATGGAGAACCTATATGAAATGTACAACAGAGATTTATGATTATTTTCAATAGCTTACAATCCATGAGGAAATTTTTTTTAGAAGATTAGGAACTTGTGGACATGATTATAGAAATCATGCCTAATGAGTGGGAATACAAGAGAACATCTATTAATGAGAATAGGAAAGTCTCGCAGATTACTCTTGATGAGATTTTTGGAACACTTCATCAACATGAGACTAGAATGAAAAGAAATGATGATAATGTTAAGAAGCAAAATGGGAATGGAATTATTGGTTTTACAACTACCTCTAATCATATGAAATCCAAGACTCCTGAGAGAGTTACAAAATCTAAATCGATGAAGGTCATTGTTTTATCTTGATCAAAGGAAAGTGAACATTCTAAGAATGAACTAGCTAACATTTCTCAAAAGATAAACAAGATATTCGGGAAGAATGATTTTCATTTTAGACACAATAAGATATAAAGAAAGGGCAAGAAATATTTTGAAGTCACTTGTTATGAATGCAAAAGAGCGGGTCATAAAAGGCCATATTATCCTATTCTTAAAAATAAAATATAGAAAGGAAAAGCATTATCATCGGAATAGAAAGAAGTACTACCAAGATAATGCTAATAATGATTTGAAATCAAATGACACCTAGAGTTCTAGTGGTGGTAACTCTTCTAATGAATCCTCATATTATGAATCTTCTGGATAGAAGAATCTTGGTTTACATACCAATATACTTGTTGAAAATCATTGTTTAATGTCTAAGGTACACAATACTGAATCCATCACCAATGTATCCTTGAATTCTATTTATAGTGATAGTAAATATCATGAATCCTAAGATGAATAATCTTCTTATGATGAAGATAATAATTTACCTACTTATAAAAAAATTTCTCGGTTTTTGAAGCTTCTTGAGAATGAAAATTATAATTTCATGAAAAATCATGATAAGGAAAATTATATAATATCTATTCTTATTAAGGAAATATCAGATCTTTTTAAGGATATTGATAAGAAAACCCTTTATGTTGAAAGTATTTCAAATAACCTTTAGGAAGTGAATTCTGAGAAGGATAAACTTTCTAAGGATCTAGAAAAATTAATTTCTTTGAAAAATGTTTTCGATCCTAACTCTAGTGCTAACACTGATGTTTTTGAGGATAGGAACATAATTATTAGACTAAAGTCAAAAATATTTTCCTTGAGGAAGTTTTTTTCAAACCTTACCTTAGGTAAGGAACATTTTGATAAGATGTATTCTCAAATTCGACCTTTAAGGAATAATTCTGATTTTGGTTATACTAGTTCAAAAACAATATTTAGTAATAATTATTTTTTTCCTCAAAGTGCACTATTCTTCACTATGCTTCAGTCTGGTGGGAATTGGGAAAAAATTTGTTCCTTAAACAATACTCAGTCTTCAGGTTTTCATAAATATTATTTTTCTATGAAAATGTGGATTCCTAAATTTTTTCTTCCTGAACATTCCGTATCAAAGAAATTTTGGGTTCTGAAAGTATAACACTATTATTTTTAGGAAAGTAAAGATAGTACCAACATCAATTCATGGTACATGGATAGTGGATGTTCTCGGCACATGACTGGTATCAAAAACATCTTTTAGAAGATTATCGAGGCGAATGGGGGAAAAGTAACATTCGGTGATAATGCTAAGGGAGAAATTACTGGTATGGGTAACATTGTTCTTCTTGGAAAAACATTGATTTAAAATGTTTTATTTGTTAAGGGTCGTAAGCACAACCTCATTAGCATAAGTCAATTATATGATGAAGGTTACCCTGTGAATTTTAGGAATGAAAAGTCCTTAGTACACAATTCCAAGGAATAGTTTGTTTTTTATGATAATAGGAAAGAGAGTGTTTACACAACTAAACATAGAAGACCTTAGAATCCAAGATCTACCTTTTCTTAGTAGAATAGAAGATCATTCTTGGTTATGGAATAGGAGGTTAGGACACTGTAAACTTAGGAACCTATGCAAACTCTATATGAAAAGAATATTTAAGGATCTACTGAATCTTATATTTGATTATTCAAAAGTTTGTGATCCTTTTCAGTATGGGAAGAAACATAAATCATGTTTTAAATCAATCGGTGAAGTCTCAACTACTAATGCATTATAGTTGGTGCAAATGGATCTTTTTGGTCCAACAGAAACTGGAAGCATTGGAGGCAAATATTATGTATTTGTTTTAGTTGATAATTATACTATATTTACTTGGGTATATTATCTAGAAAATAAATATGAATATTTTTCTTATTTCAAAATTTTTATATCCCAGGTTAAAAATGAGAAAAACCTTCCTTTGATAACTATTCATAGTGATCATGGAGGAGAATTTCAAAGTTCAGATTTTTAAACATTTTGTAGTATAAATGGAATTACTCATAACTTCTCAGCACAAGAACCCCTAAACAAAATGGGTTTGTTGAAAGAAGAAATATAATTATTTAAGAGATAACAAGAACCCGGTTGAGTGAATATTATGTAGCCAAACATTTTTGGGTTGAAGTTGTAAGTACTGCTTGCTATAGTATAAATCGTGTTTTGATTAGACATTTTCTTAATAAAACTCTTTATTATTTATGGAATGGTAGAAAAACTAGACTTTAAAAATTCATGGTTTTTGGTTTCTATGTATTCATTCTGAATACTAAAGATACTTTACACAAATTCCCACAAAAATTTTATAAAGGAATCTTTTTAGGCTACTCCACAACCTCTAAGGCTTATAGATTTTCCAACAAAAATACTTGTACTATTGAAGAAATAGTACATGTTAAATTTTATGAAGCTGGTCATTTTTTTTAAACAACCTCAACCTACATCCTCATATGTGTTTTCAAAAACTGATTATCAACCCTTGATAGAAGATTCTTCTGATAAGAAAAATGTTCAAGAAAATATTTCTTAATCATTTACCCCAGAAGACTTCCTACCCTAAGTTGATGAAAAGGTTTTACGAAACCCAAATTAGTTATTTCTAAAGAATCAACCTAGTGATAATATCATTGGTGATGTAAATCAACCTGTAAGGACTAGAAGTTCTTTAAGGAAAGAAGTTGAATATCTAGCATTCCTTTCCCAATAAGAACCAAAAAGCACTGATGAATCTTTAGGTGATGAATATTAGATAAAAGATATGAAAAATGAGATAAATGAATTCTAAAGGAATAATGTCTGGACTGTAGTTGAAAGACCTAAGGAAAATTCTGATATTAGAGTAAAATGGGTCTTCATAAATAAATGTGATGAAAATGGAATCATTGTAAGAAATAAAGATATATTGGTTGTTATAGTCTATAATCGACAAGAAGTAATAGACTATGAAGAAAACTATGCTCCAGTAGCTAGAATTGAATCTATTCGTATTCTACTTTGTACCATTATTCAATTTTAAACTTTATCAAATGGATGTCAAATGTGCTTTCCTTAGTAGTTATGTTCAATAGGATGTTTTTGTTGAACAACCACCTAGTTTTGATGACTCAAAACATTATTAACGTATTTTCAAACTTACCAAATCTTTCTATAGACTCAAGAAAGCCCCAAGATCTTGGTATGATAGATTTACATGGTTTTTTTTTCAAAATAATTATTTTAAGGGAAATGATGATCCAACCCTTTTTATAAATAAATATAAGAAAAAGGTATTTATTGTTCAAATTTATGTTGATGACATTATATTTGGTTCAACTCAACAATATTTAACTGATTCCTTTTTGGATCTAATGAAATTTGAGTTTGAAATGAGTATGATGGGTGAGTTATCATTTTTCCTTGGTTTTCAAATTTCTAAAAAAACTAGAAGAAATATGTATATTCCCAAATAAGTATATTAGAGATCTTCTTAAAAAGTATGGATACAACAACACTAAGAGTATATGCACTCCCATTGGTACCTAAAATTCACATGATCTTGATGAAGATGGGAAACCAGAAGATCAAATATCTTTTATAGGTATGATAGGAAGTCTACGTTACATGACAGATAGTCATCCAGACATAATGTTTCTAGTATGCTTATATAAAATATATCAATCCAATCCTAAGGAATCTCATTTAAAGGTTGTGAAAAAAAAATCACTATATAAAGGGAACCATGGATATAAGACACTTTTATACCTCTAGAAATGATTTTATTTTAAAACTTTTTTCGGATGCTGACTTTGGGGGATGTGCAATGGATAGGAAAATTACATCTGGAATTTGTCATTTCTTAGAAGATTCATTAGTTTCTTGGTCATGCAAAAAGCAACACTCAGTATCACTTTCCACTGCTGAAGATGAATATGTAGTAGCTATAAGTTGTTGTGCTCAAGTATTGTGGATGCAACACACACTCACATAATATGGAATGAGTTTTACCAAAACACAAATATTGTGTGATAATAGTAGTTACATTTCCATAAGTAAAAACCATGAACATCACTCTCTTGAAAAACACATAGATATTAGGCATCACATTGTTAGGGGTCGCACACAAAAAGGAGATATCATTCTTCAATTTATCAGAACTCATGATTAACATGCTGATATTTCCACAAAATCTTTTCCATCAGATAGATTTGAATACATAAAACAGAAGTTAGGAATGATAACCTTAAGGTAATCTTCTTTATTAGCTTCTTTTTGAAACATATCTCTTTATAGTAAGAAACTCATTTTCATAGGGGGAGTACATTTTTTAGTTTGTCTAAATTTTCATCATCAAAAGTTTCGTAGTTTAATATTTTTTTGTAACCAAAATTTCAGAATCTAATGCTCTACAAGAAAAATTGTCCTCATTATGAATAATATTCCTAGTAATCCGAGAGGTATGTTTCCTTTCCTATGTTTTTAAATCATATTTTACTATTTGGTATTTCCTTTTTGCTTTAAATTTCTCAGATTCACTTTTCCTTAAATCTGAATGTTTATCATAAAAACATCAAAAGATTGGAATCTATCAAAATCCTTCTTCATCTATCATCTCAGCAGTAAAATATTCTCAAGATGCTTTCAAATGTTGGATCAATATAAGAATCTGAACCATCACTTTAATTGCCTATATAAGTGACCCCCAATGGTTATCCCACATCAAAACTCAAGCCTTCACATGTTGTAGCTCTGCCTCTATTTTTAAAAGTCGTTTTGGATCGTCAAAGATTCCTTACATCTGAATGTCTGCTAAAACCTCTTCTCAGAAAGAGATGTCAAGTTCTAAGGCAATCTCTGAGTGGTAGTTCTACAATGAAAGATTAGTTGATCTGATGTTTTATGACAAGTATTATTCTATTATTTCTAATAATATCAAGCTGAACAGTTAGAAGAGTGTTTTAGTATCAAAACCAAGAGCACATGATCTGGTGTATCTGGAGTTACTGGTTGATTTCTATAAGATAGTTATTTTTTTAAATGAACAAGGAAGAGATAAATTTTCATTCAAGATCTATGGAAAGACATACTCTCTTTCTTATAACATGTTATAAAATATGATAGGAATTCCTTATGAGGGAGAAGCTGAGTTTTTCTCTCACAAGTTACCTGATGTAGTAGGATCATTTGATAAGAAAAAGGCTCTAGCTTGTCTTGTTCTTAAAGAAGTGAAGACTCTGAAAATTTCTCATCTCTCTAAAAATCTTCAGATTCATTAGGTATGGGTTCAAGGATTTAAAATTCTGAGAAAAGGGGACAAGGATACCCAGACGAAAAGTGATATTTATATTTTGGATTTCTGGGTGAACCTAAGAAAGGTAAACCCGGTTTAGCATATCCTGGTTATGATTGAGAATTTAATGAATGGAAATAAGAAGTCTCAGATTATTATTTATCCACCCATTCTTTCAAAAATCATAGTCTTGAGTCTTTCGTCTTTCAATATTCCTTGCAGTTCTAAGATGAGAAATTGTAAGGTGATGATTTTAAGTGCTGATACTCTAAGGAGGGTTAAGATTGGATTTAATAGTCAATCCAGAGAATTTCATGATTTTTTGGAAGTAGAAATTGAAGCTCTATTAATGAAGCTGGAAGTGGCTAAATCCTCTAATAATGGTGGAATAAAGAAGGAGGTTATATAACTATAAGAGAGGAAAAAAACCCATGTTTCTAAGGAAACTCAATCCGCACCTCCAAAGCCAAAGAAGCAAAAAATCATATCCTGATGAAGTAGTGGCTATGTGGGGAGAAGATAAGAAGAACATGAAAGTAGGGGTGCTTAGTTTGGTGTGGATCCTGATGAGGTAAAAGCATTGAATGAAAATACTTCTTAGAATCTTGAAAAGGAAGAAAAATAAATGAATCAAAGAATTTGTATGAAACTGAGATAGTGAAATCCCTTTTGAAGGATACTGAGAAAGCCTCCGAGAATATTTTGGTACCAGATTCATTTTTTTAGAACCATTACCAGAGACTTTGGGAAAGAAGTTAGTGATTCTGGAAAAAGAGCAAGTAGATTAAATATTGAAAGAAGAATATGTGGAATAAGAATAAGAATAATGGAGTGGTGATACTGATGATATAATAAAGAAAGTAGAATATTATCATTTGGACAGTCCCTCTAAGAAGTTATCCATCCAAAATTTTGAAGTAGAGTCTTCAATACTTGATACCCCTATAAAAGATAACAATGGAGAGTACAAAGTGAGTATGTTGTCTGAAAATGATATTAGGAATCATTATTTCATTCACCCTGAAGAATGTTGAGGCAGGGGCCGAGAAGGAAGAAGTTGATGAATACAAAATTGTTCAACTATCAGATAGTGAACATGAATCTCCTAGTCAAGAAGAAGTTATTATGACGGATTATAATGTAAAATATTTGGTAATGGATAATCCTATCAAGGATGTGGTAAATAAGAAAGAATCTTGTTGTTCATCGTAGAGGATGTTTGTCGAATTAGAAAAAGAATCCTCACCAACCAAACTCCCAAATTCAGAATCTTCTTTTCTTGGACACAACTTTGTTGTTCAGCCTTTGAAAAATCATGTTGCGACTATTTCAATATTTCCCAGTATAGACTCGAGATGTCAGATGCATCAAAATTCATTAAATCAAAAATCAGATTCAATATCCATGGTAAAGGATAAGTGTTTCAAACTCGAGGAAGCCATGAAGACTTTTCTTATTAGCTATGAAGCTCATAAAAGATCATGAAAAAATATGAAAAGCTGGTCAAGGAAGACAATATAAGATATGAGAATATTTTATGAATTTCAAGAATATGTCAAGCATTATTTTGACACCGACGATGTGAAGATCAAGGATATCACTAATAGTTTTGAGGAAAACTATCTCTTGAATAGAATTATCAGAAGCATGATGTGAAGGATATGAATTGGAAGCTAAATTCAGTTTCTCAAAGTTGTAAGATAGAATGGGATCTCAGAATTGATATTAAATAGAATCTTGTTAGGTATAAAGAAGTCTTGAAGGATCGGGCAGAATCTATTAAATCTCAGAAAGAGAAAATTAAAGCATTAGTAAAGAAAACAGAAGAACATGATATGTTTCACAAGCTTGCAGAAGAGGATCACAAGGAGCTCAAGAAGATGAATATTATTATCAAGAAGCTGATGAAAATGGAAAATGAAGGACAATGTTTTCCAAATCCGATCATTTGTTGTATTTTACTATTGTAAAAAATCATTCAATCCTAATGAAATTTCTATTTCTCTTCATATTTATTGGTTGTTTAGTACTGATCATTTAGATAACAAATATTCATTCCATTCCCTATATTTATTTTATAAAATAAAAAAGGGGGAGAAAGGAATATCAAAAATGAATACCTAGTAAAAAATAAATCTCCCTAAGTAAGGGGGAGTTCATCTATGGGGGAGTTTTCATCATGTGGATTTTTTTATGAAAGAAAATGAAAATTCTCATTCAAAAAATTAAGAATATGATCTTTAGTATTTCCAATGACTAAGGGGGAGTTAGTCGTATTCACATTTATTCATAAGTAATGGGAAATAAGTTTTTATTTACAAGACCATAAAATTTTATAATCCCTTATATTATTTTTCGTAAAGATGTTTGTGCTTTACAAAAGGGGGAGATTGTTGATTCAATAAGGTTTATTTTTGAATTTTCTATTCCATCATGTTTTGAAAGTCACAAACACCCTATCTTAATCCAAATTTAATTTTCCATAAATTTATTCATAATAAGGAAAATTTTCCTTCCACAGGGAAATTTTTCCTTTGCATGTTTTTTCATTGTTCATATTTTAGTCTAACTCTTTTAATTCCTAAGTGAAAAACCAGTTTCACATCTAAAACCTCAGAATTCTATAAATAATTAGATATAGAGTACTATGTATTCAGGATCCGAATTTAGGTTCTGAATTCTCTAAAATTCAAAATCCAAATTCTATGAAATTCAGAATCTGAATTCTCTAAAATTTGGAGTCTGAATTGACTTGTATTTTGATTCTGAATTCCTTCGAATTCAGACTCCCAATTCCTAAAAATTTGGACTCCGAATTCTTTGGAATTCCGAGTCTGAATTCCTCAGAATTCCAACTCCGAATTCGTTATAATTTGGACTCCAAAATCTATAGAATTCAGATTCCAAATTCCTCGAAAAACAGAATCTGTATATCCGTGTAACATAGACTCCGAAGGTTTACTCTCTTAGACTCTGAATTCTATTTTTCCTTAGACTCTGAAAAATTTAATTTGGGTGAGGAACTATATTTTACTCACTCTTGATCGATTTATAAAATGATTTCATGCATTCAGTTTCTAAACTACAGTTTTTTGAGTGAAACATTTACAGCTCCCTCTGAAATTCAAGGAAAAATTTGACCGTTGGAAGAGGGATCCGACCGTTGGAGATGTGCCTATAAATTGAAGCTCATTTTAATGAGGTCACAACAACTAAGACATGTTAATCAATCTATATATTACATGATTCTGAAGTGATTTATAGAGAGAGACTCTCATTCTTTGCGCATACTGAGCATCTTGTTCAGAATTGCTGTGTTCGACTATGAATGTTGCTGAGTACATTCGAGGGATTCCGGGGATAGGAAGACCGAGTTGTCGACTACCTTGAGGTTTTGTGGCTTGCGGGGATATAAAGACGGACTCTGATATTCCTATCAAGGTCTTACCCTGGTGTGGGTAATACATACATTCTTGAAATTATAAATCAAGGGACATTTATCCAAGGTTGTTGGATACCCTACTATTTAGGTTAAAAGATTTCATACTTGTTACTTGTGTTTTTTCAAGATTGTTTTCTGGTGTATTTTGATTGATAAGGAAAGTATAAATAACTTATACTTTCTTATACATGTACTCTGATTAGTAAGATTCTATACGCCTTAAGGTAGAATTTTTTTCATTGTAAACATTTCTTATGTTTCATTTCTGGAACCATATTTCTAGAATCTAGCACGTTTGTAGAACTAAGAGGTCTTGTGAATTTTCCTTGTTTAACTTTGTTAAACATTACCATCTTTAAAGTTTCCAAAATAATTTTTAAAGTATACAATTCACCACCTCTTGTATATTTATCATCTACATCATTATTTCGATCTTAGAAACTAAAGGTGTGTCATCGTTTGAAGATGTCAGTGCGGGAGGATTAAGTGGGTCTTTGACATTCAACGAGGTTGGTGATTTCTGGCCAGAAGGGTTTTTGGGGGGGCATAGTGGGAGGGAATAGTTCAGAGGATTCACCTAGGAACAGACTACTTTATTTCTTCAAATATGTTATTGATTCTTATATTCTGAGAAAAGGGAGCGTTGCATACATCACAGCCGATCCCTCTACTATTTCAGAGCATCTCAAACAGGGAGTGTTCTCAATCATAGCCAGTTTATTTCTTCGTAAAGGATCTCAGTCTCTAAACATTGAGGATATCATGGAACAAATTTACTTGATTTTTCAGTTTTCATGTTCGAAATGCATTTCTCTAAGATGAGGATACATCCATTCTTTCATCCCCATGGAAGATATGAAAATAAAAGCATGTAGATTTGGCTCCATTGCACTCAGAACCAGAATTATTCATCTTCAAGAGTGGGATAAGAAATTTAACCCACCTGAGATTGGAAACACCACCACTCAAATGTGGGTTAGGGTTTATGAGCTAAATTTCATACTTTGGGTTCAAAACAATTTTTATGAAATTTCTCTTTTTATTTGCATCCCGATTTGTCATGATAGGGAAATAAAAGTGGATAGATTTGGTAATTTTTTAAGGTTCTTGGTTTAAATTTAACTGGGCTCAACTCTATTTTAAAAGGTTATGCTGGAAACTGATGATGATATTATTGAGTTAAAAATATCTTATGATAAACTTCCAAGATTCTGCAAAGAATGTAATATAATAGGTCATGATTTGGATAACTGTAGATGCTCTAAGCTCTACGGCTTCTGATCATTACATGGATAAGAGATAAACAATTGTTTCAAAAAGGACAAGTGTTCATCTATTCAGAAGGCTGACAATCATCCCCAGCTGCAGCCTATGGGAAACAATTTGAACGAACGGTAGAGAATGGTTTCTGAGGAATTTTATATTCCATAGAATAATCATAAGGGTTTCCAATGGAGCAATCCAGCTGAACATAAGTTAAAATTATGGTCTCCTATAATCTCGGCAGAAGAAACTATTCAAAATACTGATCCATGAAATGATGATAAATTAATGTGTGAGCAAGTTATGGAAGATGAAATCCCAAAATAGGTTGATCATTAGAAAGAATAGGAAAGTATCACTACCGCAGGTAGTGGAAAGGGAAAGAAGAGTATAGGTTTTGAATCCCTAGTAATTTATAAAACCTTTCATGGTTCTTCAAAACCCATGGTGGACAACAAGGGATTTCTATTTGTCTCATACAAGAGGACAAAGTCTCCAGTTGTAACCTCAATGGTGGTAGATAAACTAACTTTAGGTATCCCCACAACACTTTATAATAAATATATTTTTTCTTATATTGAGATCAAGGATAATGTGAAAATAGATCTTTCTATGGATCATGAAATGGAGGTTGAGGCTATGATGACTCTAATGGTAAGAGGTGTCTCTTCTGATTAATGAAGGGAGAAATATAGCTATGATTCAGAATGAACTGATGCTGATACTCTAATTAGAAAGCTTAAATCAATTTTCCCATGAAGGGGGAGGTTGAGAGATCAGAGGCATGGTCATGGAAGGATTGGATGACATAAAATCTCAAAAGAGGAAAGTATTCTAACAAAACAATTGAGAAAAAATAGGCATTCTGGTTATTTTCTCTAAGAATTTTGATTTGTATTCTTGCTCCCTCGTGGGATCCTCCTTTTACATTCTTTTAAAAAATATGAAAATCCGAAATACTTCTAAACAAATAGAAAAAAAAAGATAATAATAAATAATAAAAACCCCAATAATCACAATAATATAAAAGCACAGTATACAAAAATGAAAAAAATATTACATTCAAATTTTAATCATAAAAAGTGTATGAATCACTATGGGGGTCAACTGTATGAGATAGAGGAGATGTTGGAGGGAACTCAATCCCTATACCATGACTTAGGTGTTTCATGTAATTTATCATCTACTCCTGTTACAACTACTTCCATCAATGCATCTCATCCTCGTATTGTTGTTGTTGTCGACGAAGCTCTTCCTTATCAATATGCCTGGATATTATATGCTCACTCATAGCTCAGAGTTTCTCCTCATATTGTGCAAAATATTATGATGACTCTCTAAATGCTCCTCTAAAGTTGAACGATGACATCACAGAGGTACCAGAATATGTCCCATGCCTCAATCAGAAGACAATACCAATAACTTGTCCGTTTTAAAATGCATATTGAGTCACCTGCATCCATTCTACATCATCAAATCATACTATACTAGAGGTATAATCCTCATTATTAGCCTATCTTTTAGCCTATGTCTGAGATGTCAAATCCTCATTTGGATTCTTCAATTGAAATTTAAAATTGAAATAGTTAAAATATTATTTTTAGAAAATTTAAAACAAAAAAATAACTTATACTGACCATAATATGACGTTGGTGATCATCGCTAATCTCTCCAGTGACAGGATCCATGTACATCCTCCCATAAATGTCATGATCTATAATATAAATTTGTTTGACTACAAATATGATTTTAAAATAAATAGTTTACATTTAACAATATTTAAATTATTTAAAAAAATACATACTGAATGTTGCTAATACATATTGAATGTACGACTACCATCTCGATGTGTCACCTCATTTCTCTCCATGTTCTGTCGACATAAATTTTCTATACTGTGAATATTATCCCCCATATAATATAAACATAATCCATCTAAAATGTGAGAAGAGATGTAATCTGGTTGGTGGGTGAAACAATAATGATCAAATTCTATGACTTTCACTTTATGCATTGTTTTCCTCCGTAGATTGTGCAAACAATAATGGAAACAATCACGCATATAGCCCCCCATTTATCCTGGTTAGACCCACACATGCTATGATATACATGATACTATAAACACAACAAATAATTAATAGTATCAAGTTATTAATATAATAATTTTCAAAATAACTATTATTTATTAATGTATCATCCCATGATCAAGCATGTAGTGTTTAAAATCAATGAGAATCTAATACCATATTACCAATGTTCCGTATAAATAATTATTCAATATATCACATCCCTTTCAATCATCTATAGGGTAAAATATGTTAAAAATAGAACAAATAATTAATAAATTATTATACTAATTAATTAATGAAAAATAATAAAAACTTACTAAAATAGAAATCTTAAAATACTTTCGTATGCAAGAATCTAAATGAAGATATGGATTTCGATTCGACATAGGGTCAGGAATCATTAATCTCGCAAGTCCACAACACCTCTAAGGCATCGTTTTTCCACCAGATGTATGAGGGTTAGATAATACAACATCATGCTCATTGCTAAGTAGATCAGCCTCCTCCAGCTCTTGAAATAGATTCAATTACATATGAAACATGAAACAGCTCTTAACAAATAGTTTAAATAACAATTATATATAGATATATATTATATATTATTATAACCATCTTTTAATTCTGTCAATATTCATATTCATATTCCTCCTCATTATCATCAATGTACATATGAGTATTAGTTTCATCATATCTTTCCATTTCAATCTCATTTTTTACATCAATAACTTCATCGTCACTATCTATCCTCAACTAAGGGGGTGTCATCATTGATATTTGTGTATCTTCATGGAAAAAGTTGATTTTGAGTTATCTCCTGAAAATTTTCAATTTCTTTCCCTCTAGGGGAACCATATTTATTTTTAATAAAATTATTTTATAGAGATTTCATTTTTATTATGCACCACCAATCACTTAACTCTATTTAAGTAGTGAAAATATTAGAATACTAAACTTGATATGTCTGATAAGACAACAAAAATGGTTCACTTACTACTTGAAGAATTTTATATTTAATACAAACCATTACATGGAGTTGATTAACACATAAACATCTCATATTATCCAACCACTGAAACTAAAAAAATTACATAATTCTATCTCAGATAACATAGTTAAATTATTTCTTCAAGTATTCCATAAAAGTCAAATTCTCATTATTTATGATGATATCATCTAAAGAAAACACCACTATTAATTATTTTTTGGTCCCCCATATGAAATTGTATGAAATCAAAACCCACTAACCACATATGCATTATAATATTTCACCGTTTTGGATAGTGGGATACTAAATACACACAATAGATTATCACTTTTATTAGTATATTGAGATACAAAAAAATTGGTAACATATTTATCAATATAACAATTAAAAATTTTACATTATATGTTAAACCATAAACAATTTATTTTAAACAATTTAGAAACCAGTATGAATAATTTTTTTTCTGATTCTCTTCAAAATCAGCTACTGTAATTTGTCGAAATAATATCTTGATATTATTATCATACAAGAAAAAAATATAATATTATTAAATTACAATAACAATTATTACAGAATAAGTGATAGGATCACTCGTAGTAAAAATGGTTTCATTTCTGCACATTTTTGTAGAACATATATATGAGACATGCGATGATCATCATCTAAAATCCATCATTATTGAACTCCACCAATTGAAAGTTCAAGATGATTAAAAACTCATAATTGATTTCTCATTTCATCCTTCACATATCCTACATTGTAGCCCATATGGTTATGTTTTGGGGGATATTAAAATTGAAAATAATGACAACAGAAAAAATAAAGTACCTCATGTAAATTAACTTCTGCAATCATTACTTCAACTGATGCATTTTTATGTACATTTTTCATCAATTTATGCACGAATCTCTCTAATAGGTACATCTATAAAAACTGTATTATACCTCAACATTTTTATTCATGAATCAAATGTACATTAAATTTTATGATTAAACCAAAGAGTGTTGGTGGGATTTTTTTTCAATTTACATAAAATTAAAACAATGGCTTTTTTCTGTCAACATAGTGCATCGTAGTCTTTTTTCACTGCACAAATTTCTTAAAAAAAATTATATTTCTGTTATTTCATCCCAAATCATAGAATTCATCAAACCTATAAATTGAATTGGTAGTATAATTTCCATCATATCATGATAGTCATAAGTTATTAATCCATTAATTTTAATCTTTATGACACATATACTCAAATTGGAAACATAACTATATGGAAGAATAAAATCATCAATCCAATGAAAAAAATAATCAACAATTTACTTTCGAAACAGTATATGTACCTTTTATCGTTATTTATTTCTATAAATTGTGATTTTAAATCGGTTCATGTTCTGGTTATCTAAAAAATTTGTAAAGATATAATACTACCCTTATATTATCTTTAGTCTTACCTAATATGTCCAAAACTATACAAAATATATTATCAAAACAATTATTTTCAATATACATGATATCCAAAATTGAACAAACAAAAAATCAAACCAATATTGAAGATCATAAAAAATACTTTGTTTCATCCAATTGTGTTATTTCATAATGTCATCAATTTTATAGTGGTTTATAGTTAGTCCAAATGGAATGGGAGGTAATGAAGAGGCAATGGATTTTTACTCAATACTTGAGACCATTATTGGAGGTCCACCTCTTTCAGTTGTGCCTTTTTGAAATGATATCTATTCCTCGAAAAGGGATTATCATAATGACGAAATCATCAATGTAAATAATAAAAATAAGATTATCTTCCATTGATGATCATAAACTCTTTGTTGTCCCTCATACAGTAATAAAATGGTTTTCGACCATGTGAACTCAAACCGAATAACATGTAATATGCAAGTAAGTAACTAATTGTCTACATAAATTCATATTTTAGTAGTAAATTCTGCTTTTCAATAATACCATATGTACTAACACCATTACTCCCAAATAAATTTAATTCAATAGTATATGGCTTCAAATAAACATTGATTTTATTTTTCGGTTGTCATGGAATTAATAGATTCAAAAAGATATATTTCTCATTCATCAATATCAATGAGGTTAAATTGTATAGTGTTATAAAAATCGGTGAATGAGAATATTGACTACAGTAAGAACCAATTACAAAGAACCCATAAATAGAAATACCCAATCACATATTTTTAGAATCCAAAGTAGAATATGGATATATGTGGTGAATAGTTTTACATGAATCACTATATGTATGAAAGAATTAATCCTTTACCGGTTGAAATATTTGTTTTGTTCCTTGACATCAATTTTTTTGGGTTCTGAAACATAAATAAATGTTTTAATCTAGGTGTAATTACAAAATAACTCAATTGTCCAATATCAATCTATAATTCCCTATTTGAGTGTCTTGGTACCCTGATTTTCCACCAATAGGAAAACTAACTAACCGCAAAATTTGTCATAATATATGATTCAATCATTTTAACATTCATGAATCTTCTGATAACAAATACCCAAATACAAATAATCATCTTTCTCTCCCTGAAATTAGTATGCAACACCATTCCTTTAGGTAATAATGATTTAACCAAAGAAAATATCTGATCAAAATAGCTATTTGACATTACATTATATGATTTAATGGCCATAAATTATGTAACTACTTCAAATTTTCTATTCTTGAAACAAGGATATAAGGAATCCTCCACAGACATCCACCACTCATATGACTGGGATTGTTCGAACTCTGGATACAAATAAACATCATATTGAGTTTTAGTTGGTTTAAAAGATAGACTGGACACATCATGTACTAAATTTAGAAATAGTTATGGATCTAGAACCAAATTATTAGTATCATCACTGAAACCATATCCACTATATTGATACTAAGAAACATAACTATTTAGAAAGACAAATCACCACAAATTACCCCCAACATTGTCAAATGTGTCAAACCTCATCAGATCACATTTCTTACACGCACACGTAATTCTCCCTTCTAAAAAATGTTCTTATTTTGATGATGAAATCATTAAAATGATCTAATTCCCTTAATATATTCAAGATTTAAGCTAGAACCATTGGGATTCCTATGAATATTTTTCTAATCTTGATCATGTAATAAATACTGGTGTCAAATTCTTTGATCCAAATTACTCTAAAAAATATAAAATAAATAAATTTATTATGATAAATTTGATATTAGAAAATTACAGTCCAAGAAAGTAAAAATTAAAACAATCATAATTTACTTTTATTTATTGTCAATTATATATATTTAGTAATATGTTTTACTGATGACGATTAATTTTTACCACTAATAATGACTGTAATTGCTAATTTTTAATTTTTTATGCTGACAATGTCTAAATTTTTCATTGCTCTATTTCTTTTCAACCATGTACTTCCATCAACATATATCCTCTTCCTCTTGATTCTTCGGTCATTTATGTGTCACATCATGTTTTTCCCGATTATAGTGACTAAATGAAATAATTGTACATGGTTGTAATATATTGGTAATTTATAATCTCTTACAGATTAGAGATTCTACGATTTACTGAAAGTTAAAATTATAGATTTTACAATCACCATGTGAAGACACCAATCTATGCCAACCATGTCCAATTATATCATTACACAAATTTATATCAATAATATAATTTCATTGATGTATATCCTCCTCATAATGTTTCTTCTATCAACACGTCACATCAAATATATCCCACTTATGGAGACCTAATGACAGATTTGGAGATGGTTGGTGAAAGTTGGTCATTGCTAATTTTTGCCAACGATGTACAGAAAAATTTTTCCTCGTAAATGGTTCATGTCTATTTATTATTATTTATTACCATTTATTTCTAATTATTACTAAATATTACAACGTATTAATATATATTACTAATTATTCATATTTATTACTAATAATTAAAATTTATTAATATTTATTACTAACATTTCATATTTATTCTTTCTTATTCCTATTTATTCCTATTTATTCCTATGTACTCATATTTATTCTTATTTATTCCTAATTATTTCTAATTATTCTAAATTATTCATTAATATTTATATTTATTTCTAATTATATATAATAATTCATAATTATTTCCAATTATTCATTATTATTATAAACTATTCCAAACTATTCCTAATTATTCATAATTATTACAACTTATTCAAAATTATTAATAATTATTCAAAATAATTAAAAATTATTCCAAATTATTACTAATTATTACTAATCATAACTAATTATTAATAATCATTACTAATTATTACTAATCATTGCAAATTAGTACTAAACGTTGCTAATTATTACTAATCATTTCAAATTATTACTAATCATTACTAATTATTACTAATTATTAATAATTATTACTAATTATTTCTAATTATTAATAATTTTTTCATTTTATTACTAATTATTACTAAGTATTAATAATTGTTACTTATTATTATTATTTATTACTATTTATTGGTAATTATTTTCAATTATTACAACTTATTTCTATTTATTACTAATTATTAATATTTATTAAAATTTACTAATATTTATTACTATTTATTACAATTTATTACAATTTATAACTATTTATTACTATTTATTACTAATTATTACTATTAATTACTATTTATTAACATTTATTACAATTTATTATAATTTATTACAAATTTTTAATAAATATTAAAAATTATTCCTAATTATTTTAAATTATAACTAATTATTCCTAAATATTATTAATAATTATAATTATTACTAATTATTACAATTTACTCTTATTTATTCATATTCATTGGTATTTGTTCCTAATTATTCCGAATTATTACTAATTATTCCTATGAATTTCTAATTACACCTATATATTACTAATTATTCCTAATTATTACTAATTAATTCTAATTATTACTAATTATTCCTAATTACCCCTAAATATTTCTAATTATTCCTAATAATTTCTAATTATTACTAATTTTTCCTAATTTTTCGAAATTGTTCCTATCTATTTCTAACTATTCCTATTTAGTCATTTTAGTCATATTTTTTCATATTTTTTCATATTTATTCTTATGTGTATATATATATATATTAATATTTATTTATATTTATAACAATTTATTTCTAATTATTTCTAATTATTTCAACTTATTCTTATTTATTCCATGTTATTCCAAATTATTCCTAATTATTCCAAAGTATTCCTAATTATTCCTAATTATTCCTATTTATTACTAATTATTACTAATAATTAGTAATTATTTATATTTTATAACTATTTGTTATTATTTTTTACTATGTATTACTAACGTTATCTACTTATTAATATTTATTACTTCTTGTTACTAATTATTAAGAATTAATACTAATTATTACTAATTATTACTAATTTTAAATAATTATTACTAATTATTAGTAATTATTACAAATTATTAATAATTATTAGTATTTATTTCCATTTATTACTAATTATTTCTAATTATTAAAATTTATTTCTATTTAATACATTTTTTTACAATTTATTACATTTTATATCAATTTATTACAATTTATAACATTTATTTCTAATTATTATTAATTATTACAAATTATTTATATTTATTACTATTTAGTATTCATTATTTCTAATTATTAATATGTACTTCTATTTGTTACAATTTAGTATGAATTATTATTAATTTATTACTATTTATTACTAATTCTCACTATATATCACTATTTCTTACTATTTCTTACTATTTAATACTATTTAATACTATTTATTACAATTTATTACTAATTAATAATAAGTAATACAAATAAATATTAATCAAATGTAATTATTATTAGTTAATGATAATTAAACAAAATTATTACAAATTATTACTATTTACTTTTAAATAAAAACATTAAATCTTAAGGAAACAACATATTTGTAAAAATAAATAACAAAAAATTAAACATACTAATTATAATTTAATTTAATTACCACTAATTAATGATAATTATTTCTAATATAAAATTAAATAATTTAACAAAAAAATAAAAACAATAAATAAATATCATAAAATTGAATCATTCTCTAGACGCAAGCTTAGAAAATTGATTTGATGTAAAATTTAAATCTATGAATTAACTCTAAAGAAACATTTGAGAAAAGAGAAAGAGAGAGGTGTTGAGGGAATAATGAAATGAAAAAAAACAGATGGGGTTATATATAGGTTATATCATTTGTGATAGGGGTATTTCCAACGAGACCAGTCGCAAATGCTAACCCCAATTTTTTTATAAAAGTGAGCTCAAAGGCTCTTGGATTAAGAACAAGCAAAAGATTACAAGGGTCTAAAAGATGGAATTCTATATTTATCATTTTGCAAAATGAGGAGTATGTCACAAGGTAGGGATGTTTAATGATAGTAAACCTCTCCAGTCACTTCCTTGTTTGCAAGTCTATCAACAAGATAATTGGTCATGCGATAGGTGTGCGTGATAATGTAATTCATAGAAGAAATCATATCAAGATAGTTGGTTCATCTTTCCGTCATCTTCGATGAGAGGTGGACCACTCCCATCATGGCCGCTTGAACAATGGTTGAAGAGTCAGACTCAAACCAAATGTTATTCAAATTTTTTCTTCTAGTTTTGCAAACAACTTCAATAAAAACATACATTTCAACTTCTAAAGCATTGGCAAGGTCGTAAGGTCAATGTACAACATCCACCACATCCCTATTTTGATCATTGAAAATAACTCCAAAGAATGTATGGCTTAGGTTTACCCTTGATGGGCCATCTGTATTACATTTGATCCAGTGAGGAAAGGGAAAAATTCCAGAAGACCTCAATCATGCCTCAGGGTTTAAGAAAATTCCCCATAATGTTCAGCCTTTAATGAATGATGAAATCATTCACAATATTGCTACAAGGCACAACATTTTATGTGTTGGCTTGTTGTACAACCCCAAGGATTGCTAAAATAGCAATGTGTTCACAGAATCACTGATGCCCGTGTGCGGAAAGATTTCACCCTCTCCAAATGTAGTAGAACAGCTCCACACATGCAATCCAAAAAAGAATAGAAATATTATAAGTTAAATGTATTCCTAGGATAATCTGCAAAAAAAACTGAATACAAGATGAAGAAATAGTATGTATATCAAACATATCAAAGATAGGAGTCCAGAGAGAGGTCGTAGTTTTATAGAAAAGGATGAGATGTTCAACATCCTCCCGGTGCTGATTTCAAAGGATACATTTTGAACGAAGGAAGATGCCCAAGTGTTGGATGCCTACATCAACATGAATTTTACTGTGGGAATGTCTCCAAAGACTCCTGAACCGAGAGGGAGAAATACACTTCTTATAATCCGCAGTCCAATTTCAATCTCCCTGAAGAAATTGATGATAGAATTTCCTGGAGTCGAGAATTCCATTAAGATATGGCTCCCAAATAAGAAGGTCATCCTAATTAAGAAACTCATATATTGAAATAACTACAGAAAAGTCATCAATAAGGAGGTATATGTTTTCCATATTTATCCTGATAAATATTCCGTGGACAATATTCTATTCAGATATGTTAACTTGCTAAATAAGATGAGTGAAAAGCAAATTTTCATTCCAAAATATGCGAGAAGATCCCAGGTTTACCAGCCAACGTGAGTGCATAAAGATTTTTTGAGCAACGTCCCTTAGGGCAGGCCATGTGAAGGATTCCATGTAGTTTTAGAATCATATAACAATCTTATAAAATAATTTGAACTTAAGGAACCCAAGGAATCATATTAATTGTTGGTGAGTTTCCAAATGAATTGTTCAAGAAGAGAGTCCTTGAAAAGTTGCATATTTTTTATGCCAAGACCACCAAGAGTTTGGGGAAAGTGGCTCTTTTTTCCTGAGGCTATGATGGATTTTCTATTCAAGACTCTTCCACTCCAAAAAAGGTTTCTCATCATTACATTTATTGATTTTATGATAGAGACAATCCAAGAGTTAACCATAAACGAGTAGACCTACATTGATTCCAAAAAATGATAGACAAGGAAAAAAATTCCTTCCATTGAAAGAGAAATTCCATTCCATGAGGAAATTGTTCTTCTATCATGGCTCAAAATATCAATGAAATGGGAATATCAAAGATTTCACCAAAAAATGAGACTCCAAGGTAGTTAAAATGTAGAGACCCATCCCTTATACCTAGGTCATTGATGATGGAAATCTTCCTTGGCGTTGAGATTTTCATTCCAAAGTATATAAAGGACTTGTTCCATCTTTTTTCATCGCCTGAAATATTCTAATAGTGTAAAAGATATTTCATGATGTTTTTAATTTTATTCTTGTGCCCCGGAGTAAAAATTATAATATCATCAGAAATAAAGTGGTTAGAAGGAGAAAATATACCTCTTGCTACCCGGATGGTATTAAGATCACCTCGTTCAACTATATGAATAAAGTCTCTGCTAAGATAATCATATGCAATGAAAAAAATGATGGACGGGAGAGGGTCTCCTTATCGCACAATCGAGAGCATTATAAATATCCTTCCAGGGACCCATTTGTGGGAATAAAAATATGATCTGATCCAATAAAGGCATTAATCAATTGGATGAATTTTGTATTGAATCCAAAGGCGTGAAGAACATCCCCTATAAAGGCCCAATCAATAATATCAGAATATTTTTTGATGTCTAACTTGAGGAAATTATTTCCCCCCTGGTTGTCTTGCGATGTATATTAACACATTCTTAGGTATTGAGGAAGCAATCCTGAATTTATATCCCTTTGACAAATCCAAATTCGTTCCATGATTTGATTTGGTTCTAGATGTGGGAATGTTTATTAGAAATAATTTTTTTAATCACCTTATGTATGGTGGTAACAAGGGTGACAGGTCTGAATTGAGTGATGTCACAAGGATTATCCACTTTCAGAATTAAGGCGATGAACGGAGCATTAAATATGTGGTTGAAGGACCCTCCTTTGAAAAAATGTCTTTCCAGGTTGCTGACCTCCTTCAAAATGACATCTAAGTAGCATTGGAAAAAACTATTTGTGAATCCATTTGGTCCAGGAGATATCTCTTTTTAAATACCAAAAACGGCTTCCTGAATTTCAAATTATAAGGCAGTGGAGATAAGAATAGAGTTGTCCTCTTCAATGACAAGATGAGGAATGATGCCTTCTCTAATTCTCGAAGCCTTTGGGGTCCAATTTAAGAGATTCGAATAAATAAACAATTTTCCTCGAATTATTCTGTCGGTCATCATGAATGTGGTCACCATCGTTAAGGAGAGAGAGAGCCATGTAATCCCTTGGAACCCTTTGAAGCGAATTGAAAAATTTAGTGTTTCTATCACCATAATTTAGGAACATAATTTTTAAGGCATCCCATCAAATGTTATCTATGATCTTGATAAGATTATAAACTTCAGAAGACATTTCAGATTCATGTACATGACCCCCTGAGAACTCATTCTTGGTGATAACCACTTCTAAATCATGGAACTAGTCTTCGAGATCATCTGTCTCTTAATCAAGCAAGTTGAACCTTTTTTCGGTGGGAAGCACTATCATATTCGTGATACTTGTAGTAATATGAGTTAATGGATAATTCCTTCACATTACATCTACATTTTTAATCTAGTGAGTCATGTGATTATTGTAGAATCATCATCATTCCAAGGATTATACTTATCATTTTAATAGGTGAACCTTGTAAGTTTATTGTGCCCTTCTTGAGTGTGTGTGTTTAATGGATATGGAAATTCCCATTAACTAGTGAAAATGATTTTTTCACCATGAAAACATAAACATCTATGAATCACTAAATCATCCCCTCATAGGGATTCCTCATTGATCCTTGAGGTTACTTTTCAATTATTTTAATTTTTATGATAAAATACATTGAGCATTACAAATAATGTTTTCTTGATAATGTATCATTTTACCTTCAAATTCATCAATCTTAACTTCAAAAAAATTTTAATTGATGTATAAAATAATTATTCCTTTTTTTATATTCATTATCAACATATCTCATCATTTACTATATGTGATCAATATATTTTATTTCGATAAAAATAAATAATATTTATTAAAAAAATCGTCAAAATTTATGTCTTATATGATCTCAATTTATTCATTAAAATTTTACTACTTATTTCCTAGTAATTAATCAATATATTTATTTTAAGGAAAAATTTAATAAAAATATTATGTGATTCAGATAATAATATTCAAACCTGTAAATTTAAATCGACAGGTTATACCTATCACATTTATTAATAAAATATATCAGAGTAATTATAAGGCTAGTGTTTCATGTAACGAAATCAAACAATCACTTAAAAATAATAAAATAAAGGTATATATTCTAAAATATTGGGTTTTTAAATATACCACATTTATAAAAATTTCTCTCTCATTATTCATTTTCTCTATTACAAACAAATGGGAAGCTTCATTATAATTACATGTTGAGGTTACCATGTAACTTCTCTGAATAAATGGTTTCAATATAGATCTTTGACTAGATGAGTGGTATTGTTTGATATAACCTTATTTATTTGATCATGAATACGTAGTTATTTTTCCTCACAAGAAATATCATTCCCCATTGGTATAACATCTTAGTTATCTACATGTGAGGAATCAGGTATGTACTTCTTAAAATTTATATATGGAACACATCAGAAATGTGGGAAATTCTTGGTGGATGTTCCAAATGATTGTGTACCATCATGATACAATCAAGTACCCTAAATTGACTAATATATTTTGGGCCCAACTTTACTTTTTTCTTAAAATAACTTGACTCCCTTTTTTGTTAATTTGGTAATAATTTATGTTAGGTGTGAAAATTTCACACAAATAATATAATGTCACTCCAATCCATGGAATCTACATGAATCGATCATAGTGGTTGGTTTAGACCCTTTTTCAGAAACATTCATCTTATAAGAATCCATATATACACCATCTCTTATGATCATATAAACTGTGAATGATAATTTATTTAGCTAAAATTTACACTTTCTAAATTGGGTATATAGTTTCTCCTTCCTTTAGGTCCTTAACATAATCCTCAAATGATATTCATTACTCTAATTTCTCGTAGATTATAAAATAATATCATCTATAATGTATACCACAACGAATAGATTTAACCTCAAAAGAATATATTCAATATATCCATGACAATATAAAAGGCATTGGTTTTTCCCAATGTAATTTCTATAAATTAAAAATGAACATACCTCATACAAAAGGCTATCTTGTGTATATCCTTCTTCTTTACCCTCAATATTATATTATGAATGATGATACATATTTGAAATCTATTGATATCTTTATAGTTGATTGAAAAAAATCATTAATACAGGGTAGAAGTTAAAGGTTCATGGTTTTTATCATTCTATTCTCTTATTAATCAATGAAATGTTGAATTGATTGATGGTTCCAAGTGTAGCATATGGGATTATCAAGGCCAAAACATTGTAAAAAATATCAAATTTGAGGGATAATTCTGATATTTTACTAGACATGAATATTATGACCAATTAAATTTTCCCAATTTAATATTGATAAGAAAATTTTCAAGAACCTATAGGATATCTTTTCACGTATAATTTTGTTATTAATGTAATTAAAAATGTTGAAATATTACCTTTTTCTTGAGGTTTTTATTTATAGTAGATGTTTTTCATTTGAAACCATTTTTATTAATATAAAATTTTACTTGTTGGATCCATGTATAGAATCCCGCTAGTGGGGATCCACACATGATTCAACGATCTCATAAATACATCGATGAATTACTAGGAGATAACACATTCAATTGATCATCTTTCATCTTTCATATTGATTAATTCATGTTTCATCATTTGTGAAGAAATTATTTTGATCTTTTCCTTAATGATAGGATGTGTGAATGAAGAGGAGTGGTATTGAGAGTATTATGTTGAGCATAATGATTCTAAATTAATCACTCTTAGAATATAAGAATGGTTTATTTAATGAACTTTTGTTATAGTGTATAATTTAATTAATTACATAACTAACCTAAATAAAATTTTAAACCCATGAATAGCCCCAGTCCCTGTATTGAAACAATAATATATTTTTTATTTCAATGACAGTCCTAACTGGTTTAGTGAAAAATATTATTTTATAGGATTGAAAATTAATATTTATCATCAGACCCAATATTGGTATATTCATCCTCTTTGGAATTTATCAAACACCCGAATAAATATTTATTTATAAAATAAGAATGTCCTTCAAAGTATGGAGAATAAATTTTATTATAATTTCAATAAATAAAAATTAATATATGTTTGTGTATTTTAATATTATCCTTATGAATAAATATTTTTTAATTTATGTGATCATTAATTGTAATTAGAATTATTTATCCTTATTGAGAGTATAATATATTCAAATAATTAAATTCAAATGGTTCTTAACTGAGATTAATGTAAAAACTTATTTTTTGTCCCTATAAGAATATTTCTTATTGGTATTAGGATCTCTAGACTAATGTCCAATATTAATATCAATAAATGGTTTAAGGAACCTGATTGAATGATGTTAATGTTACAACTTTGATAAGCATGCCTGAATAATCACATTATAATATAATCCATCTGTAAAAAATAAGTCATCAAGAAGGTTTCACACCTATATCATCAACCTATACTCCTGATAAATATTTTATTGATTATCTAAATTAAACTCATCATTACATGAGGGGAATAAGAATTAGTTTGATATCTCTATTTGAATAAAAGTTTAAAGATATTAACTTTTATAAATATGGATAGGAAAAATCAATTACTCACATATTTATTAATAACATGTCATTTATGATGCTCTCAACTAACCCTACATTTTATGAATATATTGAATCATGGTTTTCGTAATTAAATATATGTGTAAAATTCATGAAATTCAATAATAATAATCTTAATGTATAAGAACCATTACAAAAACTCACAGATAGGAATACTCGATAACACATAAACATGAAAAATTAATACTAGCAATTCTATTATCTTAATCTCCCATATTAGAGATTTCCAAGTTTTATCTCTATGAGATGAATTCACATCTTTTTATGAGTAATCACACTCAACAGACAACATACTACCTACACATTCATAAAAAGTTATCTGACCATAGTACTTGTTTTAATCAAATATTCATTGAATTTGATGGTTCACATCATAATAGAGAATTGTCATTCCATATTCATTGCAAAAGATACTCTAATACTCTCTTATAATAAAGTTGGGTCGAATAATGAATAATATATAATATAATATTTAATTAATATTCATTTATTTCAATATACATATAATTAAATTTACAAATAGTTAGTTTTAAAATACCTACTCCAACAGACTCACCCATGGACTCGATCCAAATGCAAATGAATTTCAATCCTCGTGAACTAATATTGAGATATTGATTGTACTATGTTAAGTCTTCATTCATGGGGTCTTCCATGTTATCTTCTATAAGGAATATACAAAATGAAAAATAACCACACTAATAAATATTCTTAAATTTAGGTTACTCCAAATTTATTTGATTCATCAACTCAGATGATATATGATCCTTTGAAAGATAATTCACTGTAGATGTTTGTAGCTTGTAGCTTAAAGTGTAATCAGGAGAAAATTGTATGATTCAATTATGGGGGATTATATGGGAGATAATGCCAAAGAAACTGGAACAGTTTTTGAAGATCAAAAAGGCTGGGAGAAGGGTCCCTTGTTGGTTGTTGCCGATGAAGCCACCACTATAGATGATTGAGTCTTTAAGAAGGTGGGTAGGAATGAAAACTTTTATGTTATTATTGATGTTGATACCAAGATGGTGGGTGATTGTGGAGGGTTGATGGATGGTTCAAAGCTATAGTTTATCAGATATGGATCACTTCCTACATATGGTTGTATATTAGCAGTCGTATCCTGATGTGGGTTCTACATGAACAGTGGTAGGCAAGGATGTCAATTTTGAACTATGGAAAATACGGGTTTTCTAGCCTTCCGGACAATGGGTGAATGGAGGAGTCTTGTTTAGGATCACATAGGATGGGATCCTGGAGGGGTGATCTACTATGTGTGAATGCCAGCAGACTGGTCATCAGTCAATGGTTCAGTACATGACTAGGATTATGACAGTGTGGACGACCACCGACAGTGACACATATAGAGATATGATGGGATCTAGTGTACCAGTGAGGGCGATAGTCAGGTTGTGGGGTGTAGATCTGATGACAGGGATGTTTAGGCATCTTGGACGGTGATTTCGAACAGGTAGATGTCGGTGATCCAACATGATCCTCAGTGTGTAAGGTATGGGTTAGTTTAACTAAATTTCTTCGCAGGGTGTGTGATTTCTAGTCATTTGACGATGGTTTCAACTTCAGAGGATGTGTGATGGGTGGTTTCCAAGCTTGGAATGCATGAAGGAGGTGTCAATAGGGATGTTGTCCTCACCTTAGGATTTGGATAGACTTGATTATGTTGTTTTAAATAGTCATATGGGTAGTGATTTTACAGCGATGATGGATTCCTGGATGATATTGTATCTATTACGATGATGGAAGGTCCACGTTGTATCAACAATGGTTTCACATGGGCATATGTGGTTTAATTTTTTGGTCATTGGGCCATGGTTGTGTGTGGATTATTTTATCTTTGGGGATTTATGTGTGGTGTGTTGTGAGTGGTTTTTGGTTGTCATCTTTGTGTTTGGGGTGCTTTATTTTCCATTTATTCAAGTTTCTATTTTTGTATTTTCTTTTCCATAATAACATTTTCGGACCCAGTACGCTAAGAACCTAAAACTTTCTGATCAGAGTGTGACATGGTATTAACTACTATATACCTTGACACACATTTATATTATTTTTTTATCCAAATAGATTCTTCATCTACATCATAATCCATAACGTACTTGAAATCTAATGTTGAATATGTGAGAATGAATTTCATTACACTCATCCTTCTCACATCACCTCCATTGAGGGTGAATATATATATCTAGACAGTAATTTCAGATCATGTTGATCATTTTGGAAAGAAGAATATACATATCCTCTAATGAATAGTTCCACATATCATCCATAGACTAGGAATATATACTTTTTTCATCTCATGTACTAAATGATTTTCTTGAAAAACATCTAGTTGTTGTCACCTGGGTCATATCGACATATTCCTACTACATTTATTGTGTATCCATCATCGTGATCACATAGAATATGTGACTAAACTAATTTTTAATTTTTCTTTAATCCTCACCATCCTTTTCCTTTCCACATGTGTCTAAAGACTCGTTTACTTATAATGTTGAATTTCATGTTTGAATAGAAGAAACATCACTCAGATTGTTTCATACTAAATATATTCAATATCATTTCAATATATGTTATTAGAGATAGACTAAGCAGCCTCTTCGATATATCATGATGGATCTTGATCCCAAGAAAATATGAAACTTAAACTATCTAATTCATTGAAAAGAATGTATTTGACCAGTCATTGATAGACTGTTAGACTAGTGTATCATTTAATTTAAGTTGTATGTAATCAACATAACCAATTAAGAAAATGACTACACTAAAAATAAAATTATTATAGACACAATTATCGCATTTATTCTATATGAAAAAAAACTATGTTATGAATTCATCAAAATAAATGTTCCTTAACATGGATGCTTGATTTAAACCATAAATTGATCAATGTAATTTTCATAACTTATTAAATCCATAAAGTCATAAACCATTCAGGTTGTGTCCTATTGACATATTTACAATATCTTTCATTAAGTAAGAACATTTTTACATCCATTTTCCAAATCTCATAATACTGGTATGTTTATCTAGAATGTAGATTTCTAATCAATTTCGGCATTGAAACTAAAGAAAATATTTCATTATATTATATTACTTGATGACATATTAATCATTTTGAAACCATTAAATCCCTATAATTACATAATATTCCATCCATGTCAAATTATTTCTTGAATACCCAATTACATCTACAGATATTTACATCAACTTGATGGTCCACCAAAATCCAAACATGATTTTCATACATATAATCTATTTCAAATGTTTTATTTTATTAACACTGGAAAAACAATTCTATCACTTACAAGTTTTTTATAGATTATAGGATCATTATTGTAGACTAATAATCATCAACCATCAACTAAAACTAGAAATCTATATCTTTTAGATTCTCAAACTAATCTTTTACTAATATGATGTAATTGTGTCTCTGGAGCATCTTCTTTTGTTGGAATTTGTGACCTTTTTTCCTATACCAACTCATATGTTCCATAATTCATTACTTCATCATATTATATATCTCTATCACCATGACTTTTATTGTTGTTCTCATTTTCATGTATTATGTAATGTCTTGACACAATTACATTTTTCATCTGAGGTTTTGGTAAGGTAATGACCCTTTATATGCTAATGGTGTCCTATAAAGGTAAACTTTGTGTCATGGGGTGAATGCATCCTTCTTGAAGATGCTATAAAAAATTCATCACTACCCCAATCATATATGTATGATAATGAAGGTTTATTTACATTACAAAATTTGTATATAAAAGCATCTTCCAATTTAGTTGGCACCCAATTTAGTATTTATAATAATGTATGCATTGTGTTCCCATAAAAGGCTAATAGAAAACTCAATTGTTTCTTAACTGATCTCACCATGTAAAATAGGGTGTGGTTCCCACATTAATATTAAAAATTACACTTTGGTGTATAAGTAGGAATGAGTTGGGATGTAATTTCAAACTCCTATAACTAATAAATGAGGTCTTGATTAAGATATTATCCTCCGTGTTCTCAGCATAGTTTTCTAATATTCGTACATATATAGTTCTCATCATTATTCTTGTATTCTTTTCATTTTTCAAAATAATTGTACTTATAACACATTAAGTAGTCAAATTCATAAAAAATAAAATACTAAATAAAAGTTGTGAATTACGAATACCCAACTCCTTTTTCAAATAGAAATGTTGTACAGACATAGGTGTGAACTAATTCAAGAATCTCTTTAGATATTTCACCTTTTCCACTAATTATAACTTTATTGATTTTTCTTTATAAACATTTATAACATAGGACATGTGGTTTTAGTTAAAATCAATATAAATATCCTTATTGGATTTTTTTTTTCAAAATTTATTTGTTTAACTTCTATATCTGGTGATTTGTCGTGGGGTGTGGTATGAGTCATGTGAACTATATTCAATATTGATTTCAATTACATGGTTTACATAGTACAACATGTAAATACCCTTATTTAAATACGACATAGCATAACATATTCCATCGTTGTACAATAAAAATATTTTAATTAAAATGTTTAATATATATCCATTTGAATCAATTTTACATAAATATATACTATTTTTAGTGAAAGAGGGAACATAATAACTATAATTTAGTATGATGATCATTCATGTCATCATCATGAGTTGGTTGTCCCCTATATCAAAAGAAGAATTTTTATATCCTTTGGTTACTCATATATAATGCTAACACTAATAAATATTACATAATATACTTATTTCATGAATTTTAGAACATATGTGAGCACCACATGTTGTATCTACTGCCCAATTTATATTAAAATATCAATCGTACTCAATAAAATATTAACCTAAAGCTTCACCTTTATTTTTTTCCATGGTGTCGTATTTGTTTTGGATGCCTATATTTCTACATAAAACAATGATAGTATCATGTTCCATTTCTTGAACTCTAACAATGATTTATATCCATTTTCAACCTAGATAAATAGAGTGATAGGATCAAGGAGATAAATTTTAATACTTACAAATTTTAGGAAATATTTTTATTGAAAATAAATTTAATTTTTTCGATAGCTTGTGTTACAAGAACCACTGAGTTTAAAAACCCCATGATATAATATTACGCTAATATTATTTAATCTAACCATTATCACCTTGATGTTGGAATAGAATAAATCAATTAAACCTATTTTTTTTGAAATATGTATGTTTGACATATATATAAAATGAATTATTTGGTTTTTAATTAACTATAAATTAAATTATAAACTAATTGAAATCAAGGATTCATTTTTATAAAAGGTCTATTTTAATGCATGTAATGTGTGTTTATTCTAATAAATTAAATTTATTAATACTGGTGAATTATTTTAATTAAATTTATAGATATATATATTCGACATATTTTTTATTAATGAACTAATTTTTTTATAAGCATATGATAAAAATGAATACAGTTTTATGCTTAATTGTTTTTTTAAAATAAGTGGGATCCTCGAATCTTGAACACTCATTTAAAAATTAATTATTCCAAATTTTAGAATATTTTTTATTGAAAAAATTAACATTATTTATGAAATTAACATTTCCAAATTATCTTAGAGTTATTTTTTTATAATTTTATAAAGAGGATAATTTTTTAGTAAATAGTGAAAAATATTGATATTTATTAAAAAATTATTTTTGTGCGAAGCATTTAAAAAGATAAATTTTGTACCAAAAGTTTAATAGAAAATTTATTATAGTTAATAATTTATTTATAAATTTTAGGTCATTTTAATCATTATTATATTGAATTTTTATATAAAAACATTTTATACTATAGATAACGTTTTCTTTGGAAAAACCGTTTTCATTGTGCATGTGGTTTTAAATTTAAATTATATTCTACCACATATGTGAATTGGTTTTGAAAAAATAGATTCAATTTTTATAATCATGATAATTAATACTAGGTAATAATTTCAAATTATTTTTGGGTTGTGATAAATAATAAAAATTAATTATCATGGTAATGTTAAAACAAGTTTTGGCATGTTAAATGGTCACGTGTAAAATTAATTTTCCACACACATATGTTATTTATTTTAAAATTTATAATTATTGGGTCTAAATTATCTAATATTTTCCACTTTATTTTTAGGAATAAATGATAAAATTCAAAGGTAAAAAACAAGTGAGCATTTTGAGAACAATAATGGTAAAAGTGACTTACCTTAGGTGAAAAGAAATAGAATGTTTAAAAATTCATTAATTTTTAGTGGTGCATAATTTTATCTAATATTAATTTCAATAACTCCATTATTTATAAATTATATATGATATTTTATTGAGAATGACTTCCCATTATTGAATGGATTTCTGTATTTACAAAAAATGCCCCCCTACAAACATATAAAAGGGAACCATCAACACTATTTTATTCACAAATAAATGAATTATTGGATTGTAAAACAGCTAAAAAATAAAATAATTAATTCAAATACAATATCCTATATTATTTTTTATACTATAAAACTCTCTTAGGAAGAATTTTGGTAAAAACCCAATGTGGTTTTCTGAAGAAGGGGTATCGTGGTAAACCATCCGTTTTTTTATTAATTATTCCACATCCTTCAAATATTATACAAATATGTTGAAATAATAATAAAAATAATTTCTAGATATTAATATTTTATTATGTTAAATTAATAACTTATATCCATATCCTCTTCAATCAATTGGGAAATGAAACTAGTGTTCATGTCTACGGAAGATTACCGCATCACGAACCGATGTAATTTGTTTTCCATCACGACCTCTAACAACAAGATTTAATAATAGATTAATTTTTATATATGATTTTCATTACCTAATTATATTTATATAAATAAAATATTACATATAACTTCTTACCTTATTTTCCTTTGGGAAATGATTATGTCTTTTGTGCTTATGTGTGGACTCCCACCTCTACGAAGATATGTGATTTTTTTTCATTTCCTCTTTACATAGATGGTAATAATGATATATATAATGAATATATATGATATTATAATTATTAATTTGAGTTTAATTGTTATTTAAAATTCATTATTTCCATCGTTTGAGAAATGAAAACATTGTTCCTACATATGTATCGCATACCATCTCTATTAATGGTGTAATTACTTTTTCTATATATAATTTTCATGTATGACTATAAATATTTATATAATGAATATATTTCATATTTATATCATTATTAATATATTTTTGGATGATTTTAGCTCAGTAAAATTATAATACCAACTATACCGAACCTAAAAAAATTGAAAAACATAGCGATTCTCACTTAAAATAATTATTTTAAAAAATATAGTTAATATACAGGTTATAAAAAGTTATAATAAAATAATATATGGAATAATAAATATGATCCTGATTCTATATTAAATTTATAATAAATAAATATATATTATACAGCAGGATCTATTGTGTATGATAAAAATTAATACTTGAAGTAAGAGATTTATGTCTCAAATTGTCTTCTTTGGGACATAAGTTAAGCCATGCACATATCTAATTTTATGAGGTAAAAATAAGAAACCATTTACATATTATATCAGGAATTTATTTATTTTTAGGATATTTTAATCTTCATTTTATGCTACTCATTCATGGGTATGATGATTCAAAAGTTTCCAAAGTGGTAATGGATTTATGTTTCAATCCTATTATTAATTGATATTTTTTATTCTTTAATTTCAATTAAGGAAGTTCAATATTCCTTTTATAATAAATACCATTAATTTTTATTCTAATATAATTACATTTTAATATTTTTTTCCTTTTATTTTCATCATTTTAAGTACTCATGAGATCAAAAGAATCTTCTAATAAAAACATAAGTTATTTCTGTCTTCAGTAAAAATTTATTTATCTTCTATATCTATATTTTCTAAAAATCATTACATGAATGTATTAATATTATAATATTTTTTTTAAAACTAGTTTTTACCAATTATATTCATTTTTTAAAATATACTTAAGTAATATTGATTTCATTTTCAGAAAAAGGTACTTTTTGAAATTTTACAAAAGTATGAATGGAATGATTTATTTCAACATACATGAATAAAATTGAATTTATTCCATAATGAAAACTCAATGATATGATAATTTCATTAATATTTCTCAAATTTTATTTAAATAAAAAAAATTCTTTAATATTTTGTAAATATTTCGATTTTATATAACTGATTTCAATGTGATAGAGTATTTTCCCGAGGAAATATGCCTGTGAATATTTCAATGGATTTTTCATATATGATAATATTATTTGATGTAAATAAAATTTTAATTGGGATATAATTCAATTATTCAATCCTTATTATTTCTCTATATTGTTCAGTATGATCAGGTGTTTAGAAAACCGATTTATTTTCCTCTTTTTAAGCTTTGATGAATTTATGAAATGTTTAAGAAACAAATTTTTTTTGGATTTTAGATGATGTTATGATGAATGTCTTATGATATTTTCTGAAAGACATATATATAACATTAATTATTTGATGGGTGGGCCTAGAATTATATTTATCTCAAATTCATTTACTAAAAAATGATATCATATGTGGTAATTATGGTAAATAAGTTGATGTTATTTATACACTCTAGGAAACAAGTTGATGTGCTTAATAAACTGTTAGAAATAATTCATTGTTCTTGATCCACTATAGGAAACTTGTGTTGATACCTGATCCATTAATATTTAATCTTCATAGAAGTTAACCATGACACATGAAACAGTTTTTATACTTGTAATGGTTCCACAAATTTATCACATGTAATTATGGTTCATGATATGTTTATGATGATTTCTACATAAATGGCCTGAAGGCCTTAAATTTTTATTCAATTAAAATAATACACCTATTATTATTTTTAGGGGAACCCTTACATGAACCTTAGGAATAGTGACTTTAAAGGACTCGATTGTCTTAGAAAAATTCATCCTAGATTATGACTACTTGAAACAACCCCTCCCCCCTGACTGTATTATGATTAACTCTCGACCATCATAATTTTATTCGACTAGCATTATTATGTAGAGATGAAAATTCCTAGTACTGATGGAAATTTATATACAAACTCATTCATCGAAACCTGATATCTATTCATTGGTGAATGCACCTTGATCTGTATCCAGCTTTCGATGTTGTTCATTGTAGAATCTATCTGGTTTGTGTGTCTGCACAGCATGTGGTCTAAAGGTCGTGAGGAGGCCCGAAGGCCTTATGGTGGACCTAAATCTTTAATCACCCAATTTCCTAGTTGGCATGTTGTCTTGAAGGACTCCATGACCAATCCAGTGGCCTGAAAGTGAATATTTCTAGTTGTTATAGTACCGAACAATATGGGATACTGTACCTGCTAATGTACTGCTATAGTAACCCAAAAATATGCCTCCTACAAGATTTGATTATGGGTCTCATGGATTTAATTGGATATTCCTAAAAAACCATTATATGGATCATGTGAATTAATGATTATTTCTCAATCTTCTAATTCAGGAATTTTGAAATGAGAATATTTTATTCCATGACTCATGATTACAATTCATGATATATTAGGTATGACACACTGTAAGTTATATTCATAAATTGCAACCCTAATGAATATCTTATTATTTAATATGATAAAAAATTTATATCCCATGTTTACCCTTACTGTAAGACCCCTATATTTCATAACATATTTCATTACAAATAAATTTAATTTCTTTGATATCTTTAGTTATAAGAAAAATCGATTTTAAACGAACTGTGATATATAATTAAAATATTATAATTTAAATGTTGATTTTATATCTTATCCCTAAAATTTGTTGGTATGAAGATTAATTCCAAAGTTATAAAATTATATTATTTTCGCATCTATGAAATAAATTCTATTCATGTCAATTGTTTAGAATAAAAGAAAAAATCATATGAATGTGAAATAATGTTTTTTTGAAAAAATGTTTTTATCTAAAAAACCTATTTTTATAATAATAAATTAAATTAATCAGTTTTGGTAAAATAGGTTTTTAAAATTTATATATTATACAATCAAAAAAATATTATTATTCATCTATTATTCTTCTAGGGATTTGAAAATAATAAATTCGATTTTATCCTTTATTTAATGATTGGTTTCATCGTGCTCAGTGCACTTATTTTTAAAATTATTTTCCCCTCTTTCGGAATAATTATTTGAAAAAATGAACATAATTTTTTATATTATACAGTCAAAACTATATTTGAATGAATTTTTGATTATTTTCTTGAAAGATTTCTTATTTGACAAATAGTAAGAAATACTATTTTTTATAAACAATTTTCTTTTCTATTAATGAATTTTCAAAGTTTTATTTTGTATAAAATGTTCTTAAATGTTACATAAGTTAAATTATATATTTTTTAATATATTTTAGTTTATTATAGTTAATACTATGTGGAAATTTTCTATGAAAACGATTTATAGATAATAAAAACATTTCTTTGGAAAACTGTATTTTTTATAATCTTAATTATCGTAGTTATGGTTAAATCATGGCTTTCCATGTTATATGTACTTGTGTTAAAATTAATTTTTTTTTCATAGAAAATTTATTTTAAAAATTGGATTTAATATTTATAAAAAAATTTCTCACTTATATCTCATTTGTTTTTAGAATTAATGGGTAAATTACCATAGTACATAAAATAAGACTTATTACTCTGGTGAAACCTAAAATGGTAAAAGTAAGTAATATGAGAGGATAAGTGAATAAAATGTTTAATACATGTTTCTTTCTTTGTTTTGGAGGAGTAGATATAACTTAAATTACCTCCAATATATTATATCTCAACATTTTATGCACATGTTTTGATAGTGTCTTCACGTTATTAATAAGTTTTGGGTATTTAAAAAAATGTTATTCATCCTCAATTATAAAAGGGAACCTCTTATAATAACTTATTAAAACCTATTAGGAAATATAGATTGAAAATATCCATAAAATCTTATCCTAAAAATCCTCTCACATTTTATAGATATTATTTTCTTCCCAAAATACCTACATAGTGTCTTTAATAATGAATCCAATGGATGTTATTCTAAGAGAATATAATGGTCTTCACTATGCTCTTTATTTTTACACCTTCTACTTGGACCTTAAATCAAGTATTAATAATTAAAATATTATAAAAAATTATATACAATATTCATATATGTTATCAATATAATATATTTACCAATATTTATATCCTCGTCCATCATATGGGATACAAGACTATCAATTGTGTGTACTGCAGACTACAGCCTCGCGAACCGATGTAATTCATTTTTCTTTTACACCTATAAAGGACATATTTAAGGATGGATTTAATGTATTAATAAGATATTTATTACATAATTATAATTATTTTATAACAATATTACATATAAATTATTTCCTTCCAATCCTTTGGAAAATGATATGGTTGGTCATGCGTATGTGTGGACTATCGCCTCCTTTAAGTGATGTATTTTTTCACATGGGATGTAATAAGGATGTATTTTGTGAACAGATATTATTAATATGAAATAATAATGTTTTTTAAGTATAAAAATTATGTTCATTTCATTCTTTCTTTCTATAATAAATGAATACAATATTCATGTTAACATACGACCAATTGTCTCCATGAATAGTACAGATCATTTGACTATCTATTAATTTGATGAAATGTTATTAATACTTATATAATGGATTTATATGATATTTATATCATGGTAAAATTTCTAGATATAGTAGAACCATGATCTAATTATAGGTAACAAACCAAACTATACATGAAAAATGAACATGTTATTACCTGAAACAATGGATTTAACAAATAATTGTTAATAAACTGGTGATAAAAGTTTATCTGTTATAATAAATAAAAATATATACTATATAGGATTTAAAAACATGTACACATGATTTTAGAATTGAGGTACTGTTCTCTCACCTAACATTTACATCCAGGAGACATATTTCATATTCACCTCTTATTTATTTTTTATGGTGTATATACTAACCAATTGATATATAATATCTTGAATATAATTTTATTATTGTTATTTAAATTTTTTTATTTATTTGTATATCTTTTATGGGTAATATGAATCTAAAATTTTTAAAGAGTAAGGGTATGTTTCATTATATCTTCATTATTTATGATTGTTTTTGTTAAAATATCCACATGGAGAATTATATAATATTTCTATATTAAAAACATTTAATTTTATTATCCCCTAGTTATTTATATGAATTACATTTTTTAATTTAAATTTAATCTCATTTAGAACCCAATATAATTAATGAATTATTTTAAGGAAAATCAACTTTATTTATCTCCTCAGTCGAAACTCCTTTCTATTACATGACAATGATTTCTAAAAACATAAAAAAAATTCAATATTATTCTATGATTTGTAAAATTAAATTTTAAAAATGGTTGAATTTTTAAAAATAATTTAAAATAAATATTCATATGATTTATTTCAAATGATTTACTTTTTGGCTTTTTACCAAACATGTTAGTTAAATATTTATTTTAACATACTTGGCGTGAAGAAAATTTTACAACATGATAATTTCTCATTACATTGAAGCTTATATTACATTTTTAAATGATTATTTTCATAGAAATTTTTTTTTAAAATATTCTTAAAAAAATTATATTTTAAAATTAAAATGGTATTTCCCTCAAGGTTATTTTAAATATTATTTATAAGGTATATATATTCATCATCAAAAAAACCCTTTTATTCTCTACTAGAAATGTGTTACAACGATACCATCCCTATTTTTTATATGACTGGTATATGATCTTTTTTTCTAGAGATGTTATATTTTTATACTATTTGATATATTATTCTATATGGTTTAGGATTATGTTTGCTGGTTGGGAAAATTATTAACAATTCATATGCTAGTTGTTTATGAATTTTTATGTGGATTATGTTTGTAACCTTTCATAATAGGAATTCATTGGACTGTGTAAGTGATGGTCAAGGCCTGCTATAGCCCCTCGATGCATCGACAAGTCTCGTTAATCAAACTGGTTTGATTATTTTTCTATGGATTTACAAATTTATATAAAATGTTTTAGCATGAGAAATTAACAGTATGTTTATGATGTCCAACGATATGAATTCCCTAATTATGTGATCAAATATTGATTCCTATGTGATTATTTTATTATATATGATATTCATGGATATGTTTTAACCTCATGTGATTATTTATATATTATTAATTGATAATAATTTATTCATACTCTTTTATTCTTCATGATAATGTTATTGATTAAATGCCATGGGTTATTAGATATTTGATATTCCATATTCACTATTAATTATATATTTATGATACCTTTTATTATACACATACCCTTACTGATCATCTTAGCTCACCCGTTTCTCTTTTTCCATCCTTAAAGATTATAGAATGTGTATTATGATTGATATGAATGGATATATTAAATTTAATAACAGTGTTCTCAAAGAAAATAATTTTTTTATTTTATTTAATTATTTGTAATGTGATATTCAATTATGTACGTTTTTTTTAAAATTCAACTAAACTATTCTATCCTTTGATATGTGAATTATTTTTATATAGTGCCAATATAATAAAGTAATCACTAACCCTAGCTTACTATGTTTAGGGTATTTTCAATTCGTATTAGAGGAGGTTTTGTATAAACCACGGGAACTAGATTTAAGAAAACATATATTACAGAACATGACCCTATAATTGACACTAAGGATAATTATCTGTAATGGATAACTTCCTAATGTTATTGTAAGGTATATAATATGTGTATTTCATATAAATATATCCCTATATATATATTATAATTATATTTGTCTCTAAAAATTTTATCATATGGGTAATAACTCTTTAATATGTGAATTTTTCTATGACAATATCCTCACCTAGTGCACGATAATAGGCCTTATTGCACACCTTGTTTGACAATCCGAAGTGGTATTCTTGTGTTAATTAATAAAATTTGAACACAAAATTATGAAGGATTTGAAAATATTTTTATTTTATAATATTCCCCAATAATAAATGTTTATGATTTGGAAATTAGTAATTCATTCAATTTACGTTATGTGATTAACTATTGTTTGGATTATTTATAATGTAATATAATTTTATGATTTAATCTACTGTATTATGATATATAGAAATTTATTATAGAGATTTAATGTGAAACATATCAATGCACATAATCTATTAAGGTATTTACCTCCTTATAAAGAAAATGAAGCCAGACATGGAGCTACAACATGAGATGGAGCTACAACTAATGGTGAAAAAATTATAACTGTATTAGTGAAATTGAAACAGGTTATGAGCAACAACATTGAACATACGGAGATTCATACTAATACACAATGTGAAGTTATAATGTTAGACCACCTTATTTTTCAATTATCTCCATCATTAAATGTTAATATGAGTTTATTTGTAGATATTAAGTTGATAAGTTCATGAGGAAAAATATTTCTCACTTTCAGATGTAATCAAAGGGAGAAGGATACTGATATGTATGAAGCTAACATTACAGGGTTAGAAATAAATATTGACGATGATTTACATAATGAAAATATTAATGTTAATAGTTTTTTTGATGGGTTAATGATAAGATTTCATAGAGAACTAGTTTCCCAAAAATTCACATCAAGTGACCATATATTATCATGTTCTATCAAGAGAGTGAAAGACTAGTCCAAGTCCTATGGATTTAAAAAAATAAATATAATTAGAGGATGATGGATAAAAATATGTATAAGTGGACAAATTTAAATAATAATTTTCACACATGTGATAATTGTGGAAATAAATACCCTAGTTCTTGATTTATAGAAATGAGAGTATTCATTAATTATATAGAGAATGGAAATTAGTCATCTGAATGAAATAAAACTAATAAAACCTCTAATTGTCAATTTTTCAACTATATGGAGATGAACAACTAAAAAAATTAATATACCAAGTATTAAGAGAATTTACCTTAGAATAAGGTAAGGAATCAAGATCAAAATTATTATATTATAACATGTGAAGTGCAATGATTAATGTATTTGGGAATTCAGATTCAAGAATTTTTTTTCTAAAAGTATTTTATCAATGATATTATCATGATAATAATCATGAAATGTATAAGGATTTTAATTTTTTTGTTATTCCTTTTGAAAGAACATGTTGGGTGGGATCAATATCCAATAAATGCAATTTAGTGTAAATTTGATATTTTCTTTCAAAAATATGTCTGAGGGAAGATAACCAGTATTAGGATAATGATTTGTAGATAATGATTATAAATAGATGAATATAGGATTGTATTGGTGAACTTAAAATTGGATAGTGACTTGATGGATTATGTTATCCATGTTGGAGTTTACTCCTGTTTATATTGTTAGAATATATTCTATAATTTAATATATTTTTTAAAGAATACTATGAGAAATAATTTTTGGAATCATTCATTTTTTCATTAAGGTTTTATGTTGATCAAGGTATTCAGATACTTGGAATAATACTAAAAGAGATACATTATGTTTTTTCAAGAATCTAAAGTTAAATTGGCATTGGAAATTCAGTGACCATCCGTCTAAATATTGAACATTAAATTTGGTCATACATATTTTGAAAGGTTATTAAGCTAATTTTTTATGAAATGGGTCAAGTTGAACTTTTGGATTATTTTTGACGTTTTAGAGATTAATATATTATTGGAATACATATAATAAAAATTATGTTTTTTAAAATATATAGATATATTAAGATTGACTTATCATTCATTTATGGATCTTATGATCATTTAAAAGTGAATTATAGTCTTTCGGGCATGAAAAAATCATCTTGAATATTAATAAGAGTATGAGATTAAGTGGAAATTAATTAAAGAAAACCCAAATGAGAAAATTGTGATAGTGAAATGGAAATAAATAAAGATGTAAAATTTTATCATTTATTTATCATTATTGAAAAATAATCCTCAACCTTGGGAAAAGGATCATGAGGTAAACAATTATCCATTTAAGTGCATTTCTAATGGTCTTTTCAACCATCATAGATTTATGGTTTTCTGGTGGATAACATTCTCATGACCATTTATATATAACTCTATTTTAGTCCTTAGAGATTACGCTTCTCTTATAGTTCTATATTTTAACTACCGACCAATGTTCACCTTATTTGGGAACCCGAATACATGATATTTTAGGTGTCTATTATGATTCCCACTATTTATAATGATGTTTTATTTCCCATCAATATTATGTTGGTTTTCATTAAAGGATGCACCTTTGATGACTATGATGAAATTTTAGGGGCTCAATTTATTTAAGCGAGTATCATATAATAGTCATATATTTTATAATTTATTTATTTTTTAATTTATTTATTTTCTTTGATAGAAATCATTATAAGAAACTTCACGTGTATACGAATCTCTATATATTATTAAAATTTTATTTTCATAATGTTACCATTATGATTAAGACTTAAAATTTCTCGTTGTGGATAATTATTAAAATAATATGATTTTCCCATGAATAAAATAGATTCATTGTTTATGATTTTATTAGAAAAAAGATAAAAATCCATTAAAATTAAAAGAATTATGGTTTTAAAAACTATTTTTCTATGGGCATTGTGTTTTTATCTTAATAAATTAAATTAATCATAGTCGGTGAATTATTTTAAAAAATATATATATTCTATATTAATTCAAATTTTTTATTGTTCATCTAAAATTTTTAAAGGTATTGGATAATAATATATTCAGTTTTATGCTTAAAATTTTAATTGAAAAAAATTAAAATAATTTTTTTAAGAAAAATGTAGAAATAATACTAGAATTAGATTATGAAATTTTTCTTAAAAGATTATTTTTTATTGAATAATAAAAAATTAATGTTTTTATAAAAAAAAATATTTTCATATATAGAATTTATAAAGTTAATATTTGTTTAAAATTTTTTTAATTGTAAAAGTAATTTAATTATATTATTATTAATTCAATTTACGTCATTTTAATCAATCCTATTTATAATTATGTTTTAAAAACATTTTATACTTAAGAAACCATTTTTTTTTAAGAACAAATTTTCATCATGATTGAGGGTTTATTTTCCAATAATATTCTTACAATTATGTGAATTTAATTTGGTAATGTTTAATATATATTTGGAATCAGAATAATAAATATCTTTTAATAATTTCAAGATAATTTTTAGTCACAATTAACAGTAAATATAGATAAAATTAATTATCGTGCATGAGTAAAAAATAGGGATTTGCGAGTTACATGAATCTATGTTAAAATTATTTTATACACACATGGGTCTTTTATTTGAAAAATTTGATTTAATTTTTAGAATAATTGGGTCCAAATTATATATTAACTATCATTTATTTACCGGATTAAAGGATAAATTTCGTAGGTAAATAAAAAACAAGTAACTCTCGTAACAACTAAAATGGTAAATTAAGTAGAATTAGGGGGGAAGGGACTAATATGTTTAAAAATGTTTATTTTTTGTGTTTGAGGTGTTTATATAACATAAATTCCTTTTAATCCATTATTGATCAATTTTTGAGGCATTTGGTTCGGGGGTGACTTCCCATTAATGAATAGTTTTGGGTATTTTAAAAAATACCACTCATCCTCAATTATAAATGGGAACCTCCTCCATAAATTTATTCAAACCTATTAAGACATTCTGATCGAACAAAAAATTCCAAAATTTCCCCCCAAAAACCTTAATCACGTTCTAGTGATTATTTTATTACCAAAATATCATCCATAGGGTCCTTAATAACAGATCCAACGAAGTTTTTTATAAGGAAACGTAATTATATTTACAAAGCTCTTTATTTTTACTCCTCCTATTAACACCATCACTCAGGACTTAATAATACCAATATAATGAGAAAAATATCAAACATATAATAATACGTTATTATTTTTAAATATTAGACTATATCCATCTACTCTTCTAACAAAAGGGGATCCAAATTGTCGATCATTTGTACGGGGGACTATCACCTCATGAACTGATGTAATTCATTTCCATTACCACCTCTCAATGATGGAAAAAATTATTTATTTTGTAACCCCCAAATTTTAAAATATTCTCCTTTTATAATATATTTAATTTTTTCACTTGCTTTCTTTACACACAAAAATATGTTATCTTGTGTTACATACATTTCATAGTTCCTTTAATAGTGTATATGACACGCAGGACCAAGCTTAGAAGTATATATGACATACTGAGAAATTTTGATATATTCATTTTTTTAATTTTATCATTAATCCAATTTTTTTAAATTCAGCCTATATATTTGATATACAAATGATAAAAACATATCCATTTTATGGATGAAAAGGTTTATTTTTTAAAGGTACTTTTACAAAAATATAATAGAACATCTATTTTAAAACTAAATTTTGATCATTTTTAAAAAATTAATTTTAAAAGTAAATTTAATTTTTTAATATATAATATCAAATTAATCTTTCAGTGAATTTTTGGAATTTTTATGAGAGGTTTTTTTTCTATTTAACAGTAAAAAATACATAATTTTAGTTGAAAACTTCTTTTTTCATTTAAATGAATATTAATGTTAAATAATATTTTATTTATCGATTTTATTTTAAAAATAGATCAAATATACTTATGTTAATCCAATTTAGGTTATTTTAGTCAATTTTATTTCTAATTAAGCTATAAAAATTTAATGAACATTTATCACTTTAAAAACCCGCTCTCTCGCCAGGTCTACGAGATTATGTTTAAAATTATTTTTTCCACTTTTTAAAATTGAATTTTGAAAAAATTACATAAATATATGGAATTATTACAATATTTATATTATAATATTCTAAAATATTTTTTTAATCAAAAATATTAGTTGATGTAATTAAAATTGATTACAACGATTATGGTAAATATTAGCATACATAGTGGTTAAACTTTAATTTGAAAAGGAAAAATGAACTAGACAGTTGTTAAAAATCAATTGGATGACCATATTTAGATCATATCCCCTCTTATTTCTATTTTTATGTGTTTCTTTTGATACAATTACATGAAATTGACCTATATAAAAAGTTCTGAAAGGAAAAAAGATTAAAAGAGATTATTCCTTACCATTAACATTTATAAAGCCATGATATTTGGAAAAACCATCATATTTTCATCTATAAATAATATTTTTATTGGTAAATGAGTTTTTCGTATCATAACTTTTTATTTTTATTTTATAGATACGATATAATTATATTAAACTCTTAAGAAATTTCAAAGAATGGATTAATTTGTTAATAATTAAATAAAATAAATGATTATAAAAACATCAAAATTATAGTAAATTTAACTAATTATTGTGTTAAAAACATTAATTGATTAATATATCATATTACATAGTTTTTAACTTATTATATCTTAATTTCAATATTTTTTGGATATTTTTAAATTAAAATTAAATAAATAATGTGAAAATTGACATTAATGTTATTTTACAGTAAATGATATTTTATTATATGCTTTAAAATTACTAAAAATCTTAAATTATAAACCGTTATTTTAAAGTGTTTAAATATTAATGATGTTTCATTAATGAACTAATTGATCTATTATATTTAACATATTGACCCCTAAATAGTAAAATAATCTAGCATGATTATGGTTAAAATAGTGTTTTTTTTCACATTATATACATGTCATTTGAATTTATTAAAAATAAATATTTGATTTTTGTTTTATAAATTGGGTGTAATATTTTAAAATTAGTGGGTATAAATTTTCTAATAATTATAAATTTATTTCGGAATTAATAGTTGAATTGCATAGGATAGAAAACTAGTAACCTAAATAAAAAATCAATATGAAAAAAAAACAAATAAAGTTAATGAATAAGTAACAAAATGGACGAAAAGTTTTTATTTTTGTATGGTGTGAGTGTGGATCAACTTTAATTCCCATTTAATCCATTATTCTTACTTTTTAAATATCATTATTTAACAGAGGCCTCCCGAAAGTGTACCATTTTTTATTTACAATTATTACACTCCTCCTCCTCTATAAAAATAAATTCACTCATCCCCATAATTAAAACTCTAAAGCCAAATTGTATTACCCTAAACCTACCCAAATAATCTCCCAACATCCATGCCCTCATCCAAGATAAATCACTGTAGGATTAAAGAAAACATATGAAATATTTTCATATAAACAAAAATGAGTTACCAAAAAAGTGGTAATGTTTTTCAATGAGATATTTTGTTTTATTTATTTATACACCCCTAAATTCCTCTTATTTATTTATTATATAATAACATAATTATGAAAAATATACTGAATTTTTTAGTATACTACCACGAATTTCACACACTTCCATTAAATGGGATATATAATCGTCATTTATTTGTATGGCGGACTACCTCCTTATAAAAAGATGTTCTTCCTTCTACCATTACTACGTTTCAAGGTTGAGAATGATGATGGATTTATATATTATATATGATATATAAGATATATATAAATTATTTTTTCTTCTATAAATATTAAATAATACATAACTTCAAGCCTTCCATTCAGTGGGAATATTATAACATCATTTGTGGACATGTGGACTACCACCTCCTAAAAGTAATGTGATTTATTCTCAAGTAAGGTGGAATATGTGGAGGATTATTTTAAAAAAAATATAGTGTAAAAGAAATAAATATTAAAATTCAATTATCATGGATATGTTCATTTCCTAATCTGTATACCATTTTTACTTCTGATATTTATTTTTTTAGTAATTCGATTATTAGGGGAAATATTGATTATTCTGTATTCATTAATCATTATGAATATTTAATAGGTAATCCAATTTATTAAGATAATCATTTAAATGATATAATAGGAATGATTTCGGTTGGAAGATACTGGTGGCCCCTGAACATTAAATACCCCCCTCAATGCATTGACAAATTATCATTGGAAAAATCAGTTGGATAAAGTTAAACACATTTCTACCTATAGTTTTAAACTGTCTTATGAATGTTATTGATAGTTAGGTATTCAGGTGCCTCCAAAATGAAATCCAAAAATTATTTATTTCCTTCATTTATAATTCATTTATTGTTATAAGTATTCATTAATGAGGTATTCTGTTTTACATTATAAATATATTCATTTAATTCTCAATTTATTGATTAAATGAAATGAGTATTTAGTTATTTATAATTCCATGTTTATTATGATTATTTATTCATTAATACATCCACTATACATTAGTATTACATATAATTTTATCTCACAATTATTGTTTTTATTTTCCCCATGATATAAGGATAAATTCTTGGAAAGAGTTTCAAAATTTCTGATAATTTTATTTTGTTATGTATTTTTTATTCGCAATATAAAATAATTATCATTTATGAAATTTTTTTCTCCAAAAATACTAATACTTTTTGTCAATTGGGATTTTATTCCATGTAATAATAACAATGTAATAAATTAATGAACTAGCTCTGAGCATCTAGTGTTGGGAAATATAGTTGGTATCAAATGAATTTTAGTAGAAACCTTACAAACTAAATTAATAAACACATTGATCAGGGAACGTAACCCTATGATGTAATTTTTTGGATAAGTATAGAATAATTTCCCAAAGAAGCCATGTTTTTTTATGATATTAGCAATTCATAAATTTAGCAATTTAAGTTATGTATTTAACTAGTTTTGGGACTATACCTGATATGATCTAATATAGAATATATAGAAATTTTGAAATGGAACCAAGTAGAAGGAATGTGAACATAACCAATCAACATGATCCAAAGTGTAATAATTTCATATCTACTATTGTATTAAGTCAATATTTTGAAGGGAACTATTAAAAAAATATTTTCCTCCTATAAGGAAAGAGTATCATGTGATCCCATGAAATATAAAGAGTTATATAATTATTAAGGATTTTGAGTGATGTATGAGAAGAATAGGACAACTAGGAAATATGGATAAAGGGAATAAGGTAGAAATATATTTTCTCTTATGAGATTATTGTAGAAGTAATCACCCTGGGAAATTCTTAAAAGGATTCGGAGATTGTTATAATTTTCGAGAAAAGGGTCACATAGAAATATAATGGGAAGGTAAGAAATAAAATACTATTATTCAGTGTTTTAATAGTAGTGAAATGGGGAATTACCCAAATAAGGTCTCCATGAATCAATGGAATACACCTCAGAAGATATTAATAGATCAGTGTCAAGCTTATACTTTTTCCACTGATGAAGAGATATGATTAATGTGATTATTTAAAGATTGAAAAATTATTTCATTTTATTTTTTATCAATGATGTTGCAGATATAATAATTATGGAACATATTAGGATTAAACTGCAGTAAATTTTCATTAAGGATTTCCATGTTTTGGTTGTATGGTATCAATAAACAAGAAATATAATTCAGTGACATGTTTAACTTCTTGGATGACATATGGTTTCAGGGAAGATAACCAATAATAAATTCCTAATACTATGATTATGCTATTTGAATAAAGCGATTGTTGATTTGGATAAAGTAATTTTTATAGTACTGACTACCTTGTAATCTATTAATGGTTTATTGAAAAAGATGTTTATTCCATCATTGATGATGTTCCTAAAATTTGTGAATTTAAGGAATATATCTAATAATATATGGTTTACTTAAGTAATCAGTAATAATTCATTTTTTCAATAAGTTTTTATTATAATTCAATTTAATAATAAATTTTAAGATAATACATGATTAACATATTCACATGTTTTGTATTTGATGATTAAGAGCCACTTCATGTTGTTTGATAGTATTATTCAGGAAATTCACTGACCTTATTTCTAAAGTCATGGATCAAAATATTTAGGAAAATTTGACCATTTATGAAATGGTTTAATATGATATCTTGATGATTTATTAGATCATAATTTATTTTTACACCATATGATGCAATGAATTATAAGAGTTGAAGTAAATATTATTCCAGAACAATTCCAAGGATAAGATTGTGTTTATGAAATAAAAATGTAATATAGCTATATTCTTATATAGTGAAATAGTTCCTCAATAATGAAAAAGGTAATTGATTTTTTTGTCCCATAATCATCATTTTTGATGATATCAATGATCTTTTTCACACTATTGGTTTATGGCTTTGTGGTCAACAACTTTCTCATGAACATTTATTTTATAATAAATAAAATTTTATTAAATGATTTAAAATTAAAAAAAATATTATCTTATGATTAGGGATTTTTATATATTAATAAATTTTAAATATGGTCCATTAATATACCAATTGATCTTTTATAATTTACTTATAGACCCCTAAATAGTAAACACTTTACTATCGCGACTAGGGTTATAATAGTGTTTTTACACATTACGTATGCTTATATTGAATTAATTTACAACATGTATGGGTTTTATATCATATAAATTAAACATAATATTTTATAATCAGTGATTATAAATTTTATAATAATTATCACCTTAGTTTTTTCTTAATGGACTAATTACATATCTTAGAAAACTGGTTACCATAATGAAAAAAAATTTAACAAAATAAGTAAACATAACGACTAAGGAAAAAATGATAAAAATTAATCCCTTTTTGTGTGTTGTGAGTCTATATCGACCATAATTCCCCATTAATTCATTATTTTTTTAATTTTTATGTAAAATTTTTTAAGTGAGACCTCCCAATAGATTTTATCTTTTTATATTTACAAGAATGACACTCCTCCTCCACTATAAAAAGGGGTTCACTCTCCCCCCTACTCGCACATCTAAAGCCACAATGGCTCTCCAAACTCATACCAAATTACTATCCCAACATCCCTAAAATAATTCTAAAAGACTCAGTTTGTGATTAAATCAAACCAAGGAAGCCTTTTTGTATAAACCAAAATGAGTTACAAAAAAATATGCAATATTCTTTAATTAGAACATTTGTTTTATATTTTTATCGACCCATTGAGTTATTATTATATTTCGATTATATGATATCATCAGTATCCTTAATATAAAAATATTAATTTTTTAAGAGCCTATGTCCTACACTATCACACACTTCCATCAAATGTGATATGAAATCAGCGTTCTTGTGTGCAATGGACTATGCCCTCATGAACCGATGTCATTAGTTCTTCCATTACCACATTTCAAAGTTGGGAATAATGATGGATTTATAGCCTATATATTATTTATATGATAATTATAATGTATTATGATTATTAAAATTTTACATAATACATACATTAATTTTTTCAATTTATTGAGAATATGAAACCGTCGTTTGTGGACGTGTGGACGACCACCTCCTCAAAGTAATGTGATTCGTTCACAAGTTACATAGGAAGTATTAAGGATGATTTTAATAAAAATTGTGATTTTCATGAAATAAATATTATAATGGCATTATAATATAAATATATATAATATAATTTTAATTCTTTTAATATGGAATGATAAAAGAAATAGTGTTCATGTGTATGTCTGGTCTAAAGTCTCCATGGATGGTGTATTTCACTTCTTATCTACAAATATCATGAATAAATATAAAAACATATATGATGAAAAAATATAATATTTATAGAATGTATTAAATTATAAAGATTATGAATTAATGATTTATTTAAAATTAATAGAAAAACATGTCAAAATATACTCAAAAAATAAGGCATTTAATACCCAAAATAGTGAAAAAATGAAATATTATTAACAAAATAGTAGTAAGATATTATTAAAAGATCATATATGAGATTTAAAATATGATTATAATTAATTTATAATTTAATAACATGGTTGAGACCATTATAAAATAGGTTAAATGTAGTTCCACCTAAAGGAAGTGTGAGGTAATGGATCTCGTCTTTATTTACCTACAATTGAGACTTATATGTTATTATACAAAAATTACCTTTTATATGGTATATATAATTACAAATTGATATGTAATATCATGAATACATCATTATTCAAGAAATTTCCCTTTTATTTTAATTTATCTCATCAAAAGGGATTTGATTTTAAAATTACTATGTGATATAAGTTATTGTGAAATATCACTTTCTTTTATGATTTTTAACAATGTATTAATAAAATAACTTATTGTAATCATTTTTATTGGATATTAATTTTCTGAAAAATATCCATATCATTATCCTGGTAATGGTCATTTCCTAAACTATACTGAATTTTTATATATAGTGTTTACTTTTCTAGATTTTTTATTATCTACTGAAATATTGATAGATCAATTTTACTTACACAATATGGATATTTGATAAGAAATATTTTTTATTATTTAAGTCAATTTCTTGACATATGAGGAGTACTTTGGAATGGTAGTGAAAGGTGGGGATGAAAATATATGTTTCCCCTCGATACATTGAAGGGTTCTCATGAGTCAAATTAGTTTTCCAAAGTAAAATGGTTTTCTACCAATAGATTTAGAATATATTTTGAAGGATATTGATATAATAGGTTTTCTTGTTCCTTAGAAATGATGTCCAATAATGAAACAATGCTTTTAATTATAATTATGTTATTTTTATTGTTATTTATCAATAATATTTTAATTTTACATTATATATGGAATAATTTCATTCTAATTTTATTGATTAAATAGCATGTGGGCACAGTTATTTACCGTTCTATGCTGATTATGCTTATTTATTCATTATTACTTCTTCTATACTTTACCATTAATAATAATTTGATCTCTAGGTTTTTTTCATTCCTTAGGTTATGAATATAAATTAATTGAACGAGTTTCAATGATGATGAGAATTTTATTTTGTGAATTATTATGATTCATTATTCCCAAATTAATATTGGTATCATTTATGTATTCTAGTTCTCTAAAACTACTTATCTTTTCATTCCATTGTTATTTTATTCCATATAATCCTGACATTGTAATAATGTATGACATTGGATCTTAGTTTTTGGGGTTAGGAATTATATATTTAATATATATATATATATATATTATAATTAATAAATAGGTGAACTTATATAATTATAATATCACATCTACCTTTGAAACTTCCAAATCATTGGAAAATGATAACATCACTCAAGCGTATGTGTGGACTACCACCTCCATGAAGAGGTGTGATTCCTTTTTTATTTTATTTTATTATGGATGTATGTAGGGATTAATTTGATAAAAACATGTTATTTATATGATATAATAATTATTTTGGTAAGGAGTATTATTATATACCTTTCATTTATTCACTAAGTTAAAAAATGAAAATAATTTTCATGCGTACGTATAGCCTTCCATCTCCCTGAATGGTGTAAATCATTTTTTATCTCATACTTTTATGTAATAATATATATGTAATGACCCAATGTTTTATCAATTTATATTAAATTCTTATAAATATGTCATATAATCACTTGAAATCATAACACAATGACTACTAAGAACTATGTGACCTTCATAATATACACACTTTTGTGATTTGAATTTCGAAAATCTGATATACACGGTAGCGATCAGTAAGATCTTTGTATTTTAATGGAACAATCTTATTTTTTATAGTGAATAGTAACCTACCCTTATGAATAGTGACATTCTATTATGAATAGTAATATGAACGTTGTGAATTGTAAATTTTCCAAAAGAATTGTAAAATCATCCATGAATGTGTAAATAAAATTTAGGCATCTTATAAGTTAAAATATGACCATATTAAAAGTATTGGTATATTTTTATGTGATAAATAATTAACTAAAATTTATTAATTAATTTAAAAGAAATTTTATTTTCCTAAAATATGTTCATAAATTATTAATTTTACATCTTTTAATTTTATGATAATTTTATAAGACATTATGTAATTTTTAAAAATATTATAAAATATGTTATAGTTTTAAAATCAGTATTTTACAATTAAATTATTATTTCAATTAAAAATTAAATTAATCTTATTTATAATTATTTTAAAAAATGGAGTTCTTTTTTGGATTTCAAACATCGAAAAATGTTTAGGGTGATTTTTTTGGATTTTTCTAAAGTACATGAGTTTTTTATGAAGAGTAAAATATATAATTCAAAATAAATGCTAAAAACTGAATTGTGTCATTATTCTTGAGTCATGGATGATGTAAATGGTTATTGGATTGAATTGACATGCACATCTTAATGTTTTTGTTCACAAGAATCATAACAATTTCATGTCTTGTGGAAAAAAAATAATGATTAAAATACCTATGAAAACTCTCCTCTCTTATTGTTAGAACCCGAATCTTTATTTTAGGTATGGATCATTATTTTGGGATTTTTTGAGGAAGAAATAAGAAATTTGAATTTTCTAAGTACATGCCATATACATATGAGTACACACCACATACCTAGGTACCGAGTACAGCCGCATATTGGTCGTGTAAGGGTTGGGTACATTGCGGTGTAGGTGACTTTGCAGACTGCCTAAAGCGGGGGTCAGTTAACGCTAATACACGACATGTAGATTTAATAAACAAACCATGAATGTAATGTCCCAGATCTGGGTGCCCCTCAATGGGTGCCCCGAACCCGGTTGGTCACATTAACTCAAGCGTATTTCACCAAATGCCAGAGGATGTCGACTAGAAGTGAGGGCCTAGGTCTGATAGTGGGGAAACTATGACCTAATTTGTCAAAGAGTAGTGCATTAGAAAAATATAAACATACCAAAAGAAGAAGCTGTCAATGATATAAAGCTGAAATGGACATCTGTACTAAAGTAATAGATAACCAACAGTCATACATTTGATGATGCAATATGTCCTATTTCTAAGAAAGTAGTCAAAACAGGATACACTACAATCAAATAAAATATAGTACAAGTACAAAGTACAACAAAGAAAAACAAAAAAGAGCAGTTTGAACTCATCATCATCGCATCCAAACCTCAGTCCCATGCTCTCCTACTCCTCTGCAACAATTAAGTACCAGTATCGGTTCCCTTTCCCTTATCAACACCTGCAACAATGTAATCTGTTTGGGCCTATCACATGACCCAAACAGGGTGTGAGAAATAAATCCTAGTATAAAACCACCAAAGGTTTCTACCCAACTAACAGATAAAATGTGCAATAGCAATGCACAATAAAGAAATGCAGTAAGGTAGGAAGTACTCAAAAGCATCTACTCCTACTCGTTCCATTACCATTTAATTATTATTTAACAATTCAATATAATTTAATTATATGTTCATGAGAACCATCCTCAGCCGAAAATCTCCTGTACAGTGCCACAACAATACTACAATAATATATCTAACAAATAGAATGTATAAAATATTAAGCCTGTGATTTATCTTGGCAAGTATAACTCAAGAGAACACCACAGTGAATATTCAAGTGAACACTACCCTCTAGTTAAACCGTAAGTTTCCCTCAGGATAATCAAAACCTTTCCCTTAGGAGAAAAATAATGAAACCCTCAGGTATATTCCCTCAGGCATAAAGAATATTTCCCTCAGGCGTACGAGATATTTCCATTAGGCACAGAAGATACTCCCCACAGTCATAAGAAAAGTTTCCCTTCAGCTAAATGAAACACTGCCCTCAGGCTAATAAAAAGACTTCCCTCGAACTAAGAAGGTAACCAAGACGATCCCAACACATAAGCATGCAATTATATATATTTTCTCTCAATAAACTCAAATCATGTTACAATCAAGGAATACCCACGGGTATCCTGGACAATCGGCTAAACAAGGGAAATGCACCCACGGGGTGGCCCTGGATCCAGGCAGTGATCCCAAACAACAGTTTTTAAATATTCATAAAATTACCTATTCACTTCTAGGTATTTTATTATTCAAGGCCTCAGTCATACAACACCCCAATAATGGTAACGTAGCACAAGGGTATACAAAAACAACTCGATAGTTGGAAATAAACACCATACCACCTATCCTGATCTCCTCTAATCGATATACATGAATGATGCCTCCCGAATCGACCATGAACGACATATATCTGGGATAAACGTTCACCCTTCCAAACGTAAATAACATCCCCTCGGAAAATAATTGGATGGAAACACTCAAAGAGAGAAGTACACACTCGTGCGGTTCAAATGAGATCGTCGGCAAAGTAATCGGAGTCCCGGGGTTTTTCCGAGAGCTCTTCCAAGATCCAGCCTTCTCTCTAGCGGCTCTCGGGCGTTCTAAGATTCCACTATCGAAAGAGTAGGCTACTTCCTAGTTTAATATAAACAACATAACTACATGACGTGTAATCTCAAGTACACAGTGTGTACATTCCATTATTTAACTATTCCCCTGGCGGCTACTTTTCACCGCCACATTGTTTATCTGTCGACTTTATTACAAGGCGTGTATTTCCGAGTACACGGCATGTACTACCGTTCTGCTGGAGGCTACTCCCACCACCTTACTGTTCACCTACCAAATGATTACACGACGTTTATATAATATGTACACGATGTGTAGTTAGTTTTTTACACCCTTCATTTCCGACAGGCCTACACTCACTGTATACTCATCCCACACAACCAAAGTACATGGCGTGTCCCCAAAAATTATGGATTTTTCCAGATTCTCTTTATATTCTCAAAAAAACTTATGGAAAAAGGAAAATAAGAAACCTGTACCTCAAGAATAAGAATCAGGTTCTTAAAAACATCCCCCCTTAAAAATTTGTCTACGAATTTCCCTTCTATGGGTGGTGAAAATAACGCTGAAAACAACTCTGGCCACTGAGCGCGTACACCCGACTCCCACACCCAGGTTTCGTCCTGCACTCGGCCATACTACCATAGCACCAAAATGGGAGGAACTGACCAGCCTCGAAGAACCTTCGTGCTCCTACAAACAATATGAATCAGATGCTACTCAAAAGATGAATCGACCTAAAGTTCAACCTCCTCGGGCTAAAAAACGTGAAAGGAGTCTGAGTGGTAATGGTGCATCTAAGATATGAGGAAGACATCATGCATGGTCTGGTACATCTTTTTTAACAACAACTAATATTCAATTGGCCCGACTCTCTCCAGAATCTCAAACGACCCTATATACCTCGGTGAAATTTTACCATGTCTCCTGATCTGCCTGTGTCCCAAACTTGATGAAACACGCAATAAAACTGATCCCTGGCCACGAACTCCAATGTCCATTTGTGGAAATCAATATAAGATTTTCGGTGAGACTGTGTAGTATCCCTCTGCTTCTAAATCAACTGGACATTCTCTAAAGTCTCCTACATGAGACGTGGTCCCAGTAAAGCTGCCTCACCTGCCTCCAACCAGAACAAGAGTGATAGTTATGGCCTACCATATAAAGCATTGTATGGTTCCATCTCAATAATTTCCTGAAAACTATTATTGTAGGTAAACTTGGCCAGGGTTATGTGCCTCTCCCAAGATCCCCCAAAATCTAGGATGCATGCACGAAGCATGTCCTCTAGCACCTGTATTGTACGCTCTGACTGGCCATCGGTCTGAGGGTGGTAAGTTGTGCTTAGAAGCACCTGTGTACCCAGTGCCCTCTGAAAACTCTTCTATAAATGAGACATAAAAAGACCATCCCTATCTGAAATGATAGAATGAAGGACCACATGAAGATGTAATACCTCTCAGATATACAACTATTCGAGCTCGTCTACACCGAATATATCCTTGATCGAAAAAAAGCGAGATACCTTTGTAAGTCTGTCCACAACAACCCACATGACATCATTGCCTCCAGGTGACCTCTGCAACCCGGTCACGAAGTCCATAACAACATATTCCCATTTCCTCTCTAGAATGGGTAACTACTATAATAGTTTGGATGGACTCTAATGATCCTCTTTAACCTACTGATAGGTGGAACATCTGGTAACAAAACCCGCTACCTCTCTTTTCATACCCGACCACCAATACTGGCGTCTCAAGTCATGGTACATTTTGGTAACTCCGGGATGCATTGTCCAAGTTGAAGCATGAAACTCCCACATCAACTCATCATGTATATCCCCTGAAACCCACACTTGTCCATGGATACGAAGTACCTCATCATCTCCTATCGTCCAACCAGGAGTAGGGTCCTTAGTTTCCACCGACTCCCATATAACTAGGAATTCTGAATCAGATAGTTTTCTCATCCTCACTCTATCTTGGAGGGTAGAAGTCACAGCTAAGGATTAAATATTGTTCTACCGCTGAATGTCGTGAACCTCCAAATGCATCTTAGAGAACAAAGCCATAAGCTTCCACTCACCATTAGCCTCCTACACTGCATGTATCTGAGTCCTCCTACTCAGTGCATTAGCAACTGCATTACCCTTACCTAGTGTATAGGCAATCTCAAAGTCTAAGGATTGAAGGTATACAAACCACCTTCACTGTCTCAAATTCAATTTACACTGGGTAAATATTTATTTAAGACTTTTGTGGTCCGTAACACCACAAAATTTTCTGCGAAGAGATAATGTCTCCAACAGCGTAACGCATGAACAACTACAACCAACTCGGGATCATGCGTTGGATAATTCCTCTCATGTGGCCTCAACCGCCGAGGCCCATACACAACTACTCGATCTCCCTGCATTAACACTACTCCCACCCCAATACCTGATGCATCATAGTAAACTGTATAGCTCTTCCCTTTCTCTGTAAGTATCATGACTGGTGCTGATGTCAACCTTCCCTTCAACTTCTGAAAGGTTGTCTTGCAAGATTCTGACCAAATGAACTTCATACCCTTCATTTTAAAACTCATAAATGACGCTTCTATATGGGATAAGTCCTATATAAAGTTCTTGTAGTAACCATCCATCCCCAAGAAAATCCATATTTAAAACACGTTCTTAGGTTGCACCTAAGAAACTACATACCTCACTTTCTCTGGGTCTACCGCAACTCCTGCCTTTGAGATAATATGACCCAGGAAGTGTATCTAGTCCATCCAAAAGTGGAACTTTGTGAGCTTAGCATATAACCGATGCTCTCTCAGTGTAATTAGTATGATCCCAATATGGGTGGCATGGTCGTGTCGAGTGTGAGATTACACCAAGATATCTTCCATGAAGACTACCACAAAATAATTCAGATATGGGTGGAACACATGATTCATCAGAGCCATGAAAACTGATGGCGCATTTGTGTGTCTGAACGGCATGACCAAGTACTCGTATAGACCATATATTCTCCGAAAGGCTATAAGTGGTATGTCCGATGGTCTAACGTGCAACTGATGATATTCGTATCTCAAGTCAATCATCGAGAATACTTGTGATCCTCAAAGTTGATCAAAAATATCATCAATCCTTATCAAGGGATATCGGTTCTTAACCATCAACTGGATTCGCTTTCGATAATCCACGTAGAGTCTGAGGGTACCATCCACCTTCTTCACAAACAAGACAGGTGAAGCCCAAGAAGAACTACAGGGTCCGATGAAACCCTTTGCTAGCAACTCCTATAACTATTTCTTGAGCTCTTATAATTATGGTGTAGCCATCCTATAAGGAGGAATGGGCACCGGTGCAGCTTCTGGAACAAGCTCAGTAGAGAAATCCACCTCTCGCTCGAGATCTAGACATGAAAATTTGTTCAGGAAGACATCCCTGAAATAATCAACCACTGGAGGGAAATACTTTCGACCAGTTCCCTGGTCATCCAGATATAAACCAGCAATTTGGGCTGTCACACCACCTCACCCCCGATACTCAGGTCCTACTCGGCTCGCATGGACATCCCATTGGCCCTTGTATAGAAAATCTCCACCCTCTGATGTAACACCCCGGGTAAATAAAGAATATGACATCTTTATATTTATCAAAATTTGTGAATAAAATATTAATATTACTTTAAAGGGGATTCTATGCTCAATGGCGTACCCAATACGCAACAACGAGTTTCTTGGAATCTTACGTTGCACTCTAATAAAAAAATAATATTATTTTAAATGGTAGTTAATGCCTAGCCATTGTAATGGCGAGAATGAATAGAACTAACTAAAAAATGATTATATATGTTTGTCAAATATTTTTTACTCTTTACAATAAATGTTAAAGGATTAAAAATGCAAATGAATCCAATTTTTAAGCGTAAACATTCTAATATTCTTTAAAAGGTCGATTAACCGCCTTTTTATGGAGAACCCCTTTTAAATCCACTTTTTGACATTTTTATAATCTCTATTTTTCAAAATAAACATATTATTTATGATTGGGACATTGAAATTTACCTTGGGTTAATTTTTGGTATTTTTCCGATAAAGTTCATTTTTTAACGAATAGTGTAAAATTTTGTATTTTAATTCAAAACCTCTTTTTAATATAATATATTTATATGATTAGATTATCTTCTGAATTGGTTTTAAAGTTAAATTAGAATATATTTTTACCATTAAATCCAATAGTGGTCTTTGGAAATAATTTCACTTTGTAATCGGACTTAAACTAGTGTCAATCTTTTGATACTTATTGTTTCATAAAAACACACTTTTTGTCATGACAGCGGGAATTAAATATTAAATTAATTAATGTGATTTATATGTTTTTAATTTTTTAAAATAGACTTCATTTTTTAATTCGGAATATCAAATATAGCTTAGGGTTAATTTTTGGTATTTTTCTGAAAAACTTCATGTTTTGATGAATAGTGAAACCACTAAGTGGTACTTATAAAAACTGATTTTTCATTTCAATGAAATTTTACCACTTATGTGTTTTGAATTTCAAAAATCCGACATACATGGTTGTCATTAAGAAGTAAAATGTGGTTCAATGGGATTAAAATAATTTTTTGGCGAACAGTAACTTATTATGTTTTTAATCGCGATTAGAGGTAATTAGTTTAGTTTAAGGTAAAATTAATGTTTTAATAATATGAAATGAACTTTACACATGTCCTAACCTCATTTGATGTGTCATGGCGGACCCATACAAGACATGGGTAAACTTGGGGACCCCATGGAGCCACTTTGGTTGTAAAATGACATAAATACCTTTTTATTTAATGTTAAAGTAAAAATGACACAAACATGAGATTTTTTACTAAAATAATCTGTACATGGGATTATACAAGTCGGAGTTTTGACTATAAATAGTCATTGGAAAGCTAAAAATATTTCCTACATCATATTATTTTCTTTATAATTTTTAGACCTTCAATAAACTAAAATATATATGACATCATGATGATGCAGCGATGACCTCATTATTTAACGATTTAAATAAAATGGAAATATAATTTAACATCTAAGACCTACACATGTCCAAAACTTATTGGATGAGTGGATTGCGAACCCTTATCACCTTATCCTCGAATTATATCAATGTGGGACCTCTTAAATCCGAATATCATTTTAAAATAAAGCGACCTTTCTTTACTTTCCAAGAGTGCCCCTCCTCTCCTCTTATAAAAGGCCAACACACACCTCTACCTCCTTACCCACACTCCCAAAGCCTTTGTCTCGAGCAACCCCTGACCATTTTGTTTCTCCACTTCCCTCTCTTACTCCTTGAAGCCTCACTTTGGGCAGATGTCTCCCCAAGGAAGCCTTTGATCTCAAACCAAAGAGAGTTACCCGATTTTAAGGTAATGTCTTCACTTGAGTCCTTTGGTTTTTTTTTTGCCTCTCCAACCCCCTAAACTCTTTTTATTCATTTATTTTGTATAACTACAGTATCTTAAATATACTAGGATGTTGTTATAAGTAGGATTTGAGCTACACTTACACACACCTACATCTAATGGTTAAAGAACATACTGTTTCCGTGGATGGCGAATTTCTGCCTCACGAAACGATGATTGTTCAACACTCATATAACACCTTCAAAGGTGGCCATTAAGATGTCACTATATTTATATATGAAATATAATATGTTTATGTTTTACTTAATCTTCTGTATTTTTCATTTGTGGCTTACCTTTGTGGCTTCCATTATGGGTATACGTGATATCTTCATTTTAGGAAGTGCGGACTACCGCCCCCTCAAAGTGATGTGATTCGTTAATGCCATACATTGGACGTATAAAGGATGGATTTAATGTTATTATATATTATTTTATACAGGAATTATAATATAACTCTATATAATTATTATTTATTTCCATTAAAGTATGAGATAGAAATGAAAGTAGCATTCATGCGTACGTACGGCTTACTGTCTCTATAAACGGTGCATTTCATTTCTTACCTCTAAATGATTATGTGATATTATAAATAAGTGTATATTCTAGATATATATGATATATATGATATCCAAATCAGTAATGCCAGTCTGGATATAAATAACATTTGACCACACGAACAACATGTAATTGTAAGAAGTCCACTTTCGACTTAAGAACCAAATATCAACAAAACAAACATTATTAACATAAATGATTACATAATGTTTATAACATGTTAATAAGTGACATAAAAGGAATAATTAACTTGAAAAAGGTTATTAAGTAAATAGAAATTAACTAAAGTATATTATTCAGGACGTTAAAGAACGATCGAGTCATGTCGGACCCGAGGTAAGGGATCCTACACCTCTCTTTCTTTTTAAGTACACTCTTTTATGTCATTCATTTTAAGCACATATTTCTTATGATTGGGATGTTATTTTATATTAATCCTACTGTAATTATTATGTTCATATGATGAGAGACCCTATTTCCTCTCATCAATCCATTTTGGAAGTTTTGAGTGGCGTCGTTAGGCTGCCGAATTTTGGTAAGGGATCCTACTCCTCTCTTTCTTTTTAAGTACTCTCATTTATGTAACTTCTTTTAAGCACCTCTTTGTTATGTTGGGGGGATGTTCTTTTATATTCCTATTTCTATAATCTTTATTTTAATATGATGAGATACCCTATTTGATCTCATCAATCTATTTTTTGTAAGTTTTAAGTGGCGATGTTAGGCTGTCGAGTGTTTGTAACGGATTTTTCATCTCACTTTTATTCCCGTGAGATTTATGCTACATTTTCCACAATTTCCTTTTATTGGTGTATGTACTTACCATTATTCTACTATTTTGGTAATATAATTTAGTTTATGAGAATTTACATCAATGATGTATTGTCCTTCTTTCATGGGGTGTATGTTTCGAAAGATACCCAAGTCGGTAAGGGAACCTTTCACCCTCCTCTTTTTAAAAGACTACTTTTGTTGGTTCTTTTAATTAACATATTGTTATATTGGGATATGTTCTAATATATCCTTATTGATGTAAATTTTATTTCCATGTGATGAGATACACTTTTTATCTCTCATCAACTCATTTTTATGTGACGCTGTTAGGCTGTCAAGGGAACTACTTAATCCAATTTCGATTTCTTTGGGTTCAACATTTAGTTATTGAATATGTCATCATTTGAATATGTGTGAATGAACTTTGATTATTTTACACTTAATATCCACTTATATTTGGTGTATTCAATTGTCACACATAATTATGTAATTGATTTATCCTTAAACCAAAGATATCGTCTTTGTATGGGACTTCGTCTCAATCTCCGTTCATTGAGGCATATTTTTTTTATACACAACCTTCTATTATACGGTGTATAAAACTCTTTGACTTTTATGTTTATCTAAAAGTAATCTTTCTTTATATGAATCGTTTTACTAAACTACAAAAGGGAATGTTTTTTATCATACGTATGTGGCGACAACGACTTCTCCGCCGTCGTGACCATTATTTGAATTTCGGCTTCCTCTACAAGCCATACCTTTTTTAAAAGAAAAATAAAAACCATGTTTTACTTTTCTTTTATTTTGGTATTGAAAATGGTTTTCATAATGTTTTTATATCAATGCATTGTATTGATATCTTACGATTGAAAGCTGGAAATGTTATGTTTCCTTTATGCATGTATTATGTGATACGATTATGTTGAGGTTCTTGGGCACTATTATTAAGATGGGTGGTTCTGTGATAAACTAAGGGTGGGTGAGCCCAATATAGCTCTCCAATGAATTTGGTAACATGAAGGAGTTAAACGTTAAGGTTTCTCCAAAGAGATTTAGGGAATATACTGTGATGGGTATTCCAAAACGTAACCAAGAGGGTTACTCCCTACGTAAGAATGTTATGAATGCCTCAAGTTACCTTTTATGTCTTATGATTTCTATGATTTATTCATGATTTGTTGAGGTATGTTAAAGTGCCTATGTTTTATGGGTAATGTATGATTTCATTCTTATGTATATATGAACTCATGTTTCCTTTCCATATTTTTATATCCCTTACTGAGCTTTTTATGCTCATCCCAAGTTTTTGAAATGTTTTTCACATGTCAAGGGAAAGGTACGTGATGTGATGATAGTGTCAAGGATGTGTCAAGAAAGAATCCAAGTTTTATTTTAAATATGTTTCCGTTGATGGGAAGAATGAATCTTGTCTTTTATGTAACCACTTTGTTTAAATGTGGAATGTAAAGCAAGTTTTATGATCTAATTCTCTAAAACTCTAAACCTGAAAAGATCTTCAAGGTGTAATCTTGTATTAACTCATGATTAAGTAAGTTTTAAGGATGGGGCCTTATAGTTGGTATCAAAGGGAGGTTTAGATAACTTTAGATGTTAGGGTACTCTTTAAGAATAAGTGACATTACCATAATGGTTAAGATTTCAGAAAGAGTCCAAGTTTTAGATAAAGTGAATGAGTAAGTATATCTTAGTGTTTTTCTTCTTCATTAGTACATGATGGTTTTGTTGATATACTCACACTGACATTTTTGGTTTTAGTAAATGGATGGATCTAGCAGGCACCAAAGTAATAGTGGATGTGAAGGAAACTTTGACAGTTTTTTGAGAAAGAAACTTAATGATATGGGAGCTGTAATGAGAAACCTTGTGTTTATCCTAAACCAACTATCAAGGAGTCATGATCAACCACTTGAACCTTGGTATGTTTTGTAAATCATCATGTGCGAGATGACCAGTCGATGTGGAAATCCAGGTAATAATTATAAAGGTAACCATTAGGGTTTATATGATCCTTACTTTTGAGGTAATTATGTGTTATTATATGTTATGATGGAAAATGAAAGGCATGAGATAAACATGAGGTAAAAATATGTTATTATTATTTTTGAAGATTTTATCACGTTTTGGAAAATTTTATTTAAGAGTTATACAGTTTTGGAAAAAGGACAACATGGAGACCGTGTGAGAACCCATCTCGTCGGACAAAGCTGTGGGAATCGAACCCACAACCAAAGTGTGACTGGTATTTATCGCCTACCACTGGACTACATGAAGTCCCTGGTTAGATTGACTGATTATTTTTAGTTAGATGATTTTATGAATTATGAGTAATCTGATTTTGGGTTATATATAGAAATTTATTAACCTATCATGGAGGATATGTGATTAGGTTAATTACTTTTCAATGTGATACATTAAGAGCAACTGATGTAATTTGGAGATAAATGATACAATTTAACTTGGTAGAATATGTGAATAAATCTTTCAAATATTTGGGTTTCAATCTTAATTTGGTTTGCTTTGAAGAATTTTATGGACAAATTATTTATCGAATGGTCCTTGTTGATCTTTGGGTTTTGTTGGACAAATTTTGGAGATTAAGAATGGATTTTATTTTTATAAAGGGTTATCCTTTTCTGGATTATCTAATCTTGTACTAACCTTTTTGGTTTTGGTTTTGGTTACTATCTAAATACATGGGAAGTATATAGTTCTCTTTTGTGGATTAGGTTATTCTCTTGAAGTTGATTATAGTACTCTTAATGTGAACAAGTCTTCCTAAATACTCATCTTTTGGAGAAAATATGAGTTTGTGTAAGGAATGTAATAAAAGTTGAAAGTCAACATGATAAGTGATTATGTTTCCTTATGAATAAATTCCTCATTAAAAAATAACTTAAAACTAAAATGTTGTCTATTAACTTTTCATACTGGGGAATCGAATACCGTTTAACCCATCACAAGTTTGTGATTTTCATATGGTTAACTTTCTCCTAAACATGTTTTCTATCACTCTCCATCAGAACATGACCCTTTGTTTTTTCCTCCATGTCCATATTTTAATACTTGGAATCCTAGTATGAGTTAACTCAGGTGACATTTGTACTTATCCATCTTTATTTTAAGGTGATTATTTTACCGACTCTTGTTCCGATGTGGGACTTTCAAGGATGTTTCCAAGTTCAATTATAAAATTGCGAGGATGCAATTCCCAAAAGGGGGGAAGGATGTAACACCCTGGGTAAATAAAGAATATGACATCTTTATATTTATCCATATTTGTGAATAAAATATTAATATTACTTTAAAGGGTATGCTATGCTCAATGGCGTACCCAATACGCAACAACGAGTTTCTTTGAAATCTTACGTTGCACTCTAATAATAAAATAATATTATTTTAAATGGTAGTTAACGCCTAGCCGTTGTAATGGTGATAATGAACATAACTAACTAAAAAAACGATTATATATGTTTGTAAATTTTTTTTTACTCTTTAAAATAAATGTTAAAGGATTAAAAATGCAAATGAATCCAGTTTTTAAGCGTAAACATTCTAATATTCTTTAAAAGACCGATTAACCGCCTTTTGATGGAGAACCCCTTTTAAATTCACTTTATGACAATTTTATAAGATCTATTTTTCAAAATAAACATATTATTTATGATTGGGACATTGAAATTTACCTTGGGTTAATTTTTGGTATTTTTCCGATAAAGTTCATTTTTTAATGAATAGTGTAAAATGTTGTATTTTAATTCAAAACCTCATTTTAATCTAATTTATTTATATGATTATATTATCATCTGAATTGGTTTTAAATTGAAATTAGAATATATTTTTACCATTAAATCCAATAGTGGTCGTTGGAATTAATTTCACTTTGAAATCGGACTTCAACTAGTGTCAATCTTTTGATACTTATTGTTTCATAAAAACGTGCTTTTAGTCATGACAGCGGGAATTAATTATTAAATTAATTAATGTGACTTATATGTTTTGAATATTTTAAAATAGACTTAATTTTTGAATTCAGAATATGAAATATATCTTAGGGTGATTTTTTGGTATTTTTCTGAAAAACTTCAATTTTTGATTAATAGTGAAACCACTAAGTGGTACTTATAAAAACTGATTTTTCGTTTAAATGAAATTTTACCACTTCTGTGTTTTGAATTTAAAAAATCCGACATACATGGTTGTAATTAAGAAGTAAAATGTGGTTCAATTGGATTAAAATAATTTTTTGGTGAATAGTAACATATTAAATTTTTAATCGCGATTAGAGGTAATTAGTGTAGTTTAAGGTAAAAGTAATGTTTTAATAATATGAAATGAACTTGACACATTTCCTAACCTCATTGGATGTGTCATGGCCTACCAATACAATCCATGGGTCAAATTGGGGACCCCATGGAGCCACTTTGGTTGGAAAATGACATAAATACCTTTTTATTTAATGTTAAAGTAAAAATGACACAAACATGAGATTTTTACTAAAACAATTTGTACATGGGGTTATACAAGTCATATTTTTGACTATAAATAGTAATTGGCAAGCTAAAACGATTTCCTACATCATGGTATTTTTTTTATAATTTTTAGACGTTAAATAAATTAAAGTATTTATGACATCATGATGATGTAGCAATGACCTCATTATTTAACGATTTAAATAAAATGGAAAGATAATGTAATATCTAAGCCATACACATGTCCAAAACTTATTGCATGAGTGTATTTAGAACCCTTATCACCTTATCCTAGAATTATATCAATTTGGGACCTCTTAAATCCGAATATCATTTTAAAATAAAGTGACATTTCTTTACTTTCCAAGAGTGCCCCTCCTCTCCTCTTATAAAAGGCCCCCACCTCTACCTCCTTACCCACACTCCCAAAGCCTTTGGCTCGGCCAAAACCTGCCCATTTTGTCTCTCCACTTCCCTCTATTACTCCTTGAAGCCTCACTTTGGGCATAAGTCTCCCCAAGGAAGCCTTTGAGCTCAAACCAAAGGGAGTTACCCGATTTTAAGGTAATGTCTTCACTTGAGTCCTTTTGTTTTATTTTGCCTCTCCAACCCCTAAACTCTTTTTATTCATTTATTTTGTAAAAAATCCAGTATATTAAATATACTAGTATGTTGTTATAAGAATGATTCTAGCTACACTTACACACACTTACATCTAATGGTTAAAGAACATATTGTTTCCGTGGATGGAAAATTTCTGCCTCACGAAACGATGATTGTTCAACACTCATATAACACCTTCAAAGGTGGCCATTAAGATGTCACAATATTTATATATGATATATAATATGTTTATGGTTTACTTAAGCTTCTGTATTTTTCATTTTTGGCTTACCTTTATGGCTTCCATTATGGGTATACGCGATATCTTCATTTTAGGAAGTGCGGACTACCGCCCCCTCAAAGTGATGTGATTCGTTAATGCCATACGTGGGACCTATAAAGGATGGATTTAATGTTATTATATAAGATGTTATACTGTAATTATAATATACTTCTATATCATTATTATTTCTTTCCATTAAAGTATGATATAGAAATGAAAGTAGCGTTCATGCGTACGTACGGCTTACCGTCTCCATTAACGGTGCATTTCATTTCTTACCTATAAATGATTATTTCATATTATAAATACATGTATATTCTAGATATATATGATATATATGATATCCAAATCAGTAATGTCATTCTAGATATAATGAACATTTGAACACACGAACAACATGTAATTGTAAGAAGTCCACTTTCGACTTAAGAACCAAATATCAACAAAACAAACATTATTAACTTAAATGATTAAATAATGTTTATAACATGGAAATAAGTGATATAAAAGGAATAATTAACATGAAAAAGGTTATTAAAAAAATATAAATTAACTCAAGTTTATTATTCAGGACGTTAAAGAACGATCGAGTCATGTTGGACCCGAGGTAAGGGATCCTACACCTCTCTTTCTTTTTAAGTACACTCTTTTATGTCATTCCTTTTAAGATCATCTTTCATATTATTGGGATGTTCTTTTATATTACTACTACTGTAATTATTATTTTCATATGATGAGAGACCCTTTTCCACTCATCAATCCATTTTGGAAGTTTTGAGTGGCGCCGTTAGGATGCCGAATTTTCGTAAGGGATCCAACTCCTCTCTTTCTTTTTAAGTACTCTCCTTTATGTCACTTCTTTTAAGCTCCTATTTGTTATGTTGGGGGGATGTTCTTTTATATTCCTCATTCTATAAACTTTATGTTAATATGATAAGATACCCTATTTGATCTCATCAATCCATTTTTGTAAGTTTTATGTGGCGCTGTTATGCTGCCGATTTTTTGTAAGGGATTTTTCATCTCACTTCTATTCCCGTGAGATTTATGCTACATTTTCCAAAATTTCCTTTGATCGGTGTATGTACTACCCATTATTCTACTCTTTGTGTAATATAATTTTGTTTATGAGTATTTACATCAATTATGTATTGTCCTTCTTTCATGGGGTGTATGTTTTGAAAGATACCCAAGTCGGTAAGGGAACCCTTCACCCTTCTCTTTTTAAAAGACTTCTTTTGTTGGGTCTTTTAATTTAAATATTTTTATGTAGGGATATGTTCTCATATATCCTTATTGATGTAAATTTTATGTCCAAGTGATGAGATACACTTTTTATCTCTCATCAACTCATTTTGATGTGACGTTGTTAGGCTGTCAATGGAACTTCTTAACCCAATTTCGATTTCTTTGGGTTCAACATGTAGTTATTGAATATGTCATCCTTTGAATATGTGTGAATGACCTTTGATTATTTTGCACTTAATATCCACTTATATTTGGTGTATTCGTTTGTCACACATAATTATGTTATTGATTTATCCTTAAACCAAGGATACCATCTTTGTATGGGACTTCGTCTCAATCTCCTTTCATTGAGGCATATTTTGTTTTATACACAACTTTCTTTTATACGGTGTATAAAACCCTTTGACTTTTATGTTTATCCAAAAGTAATCTTTCTTTATATGAAGAGTTTTACTAAACGACAAAAGGGAATGTTTTTTGTGATATGTATGCGGTGACAATGACTTCTCCGCCGCCGTGACCATTATTTGAATTTCGGCTTCCTCTACAAGCCATACCTTTTTTTAAAAGAAAAATAAAAACCATGTTTTACTTTTCATTTATTTTGGTATTGAAAATGGTTTTCATAATGTTTTTATATCAATGCGTTGTATTGATATCTTGTGATTGAAAGGTGGAAATGTTATGTTTCCTTTATGCATGTTTTCTGTGATACGATTATGTTGAGGTTCTTGGGAATTATTATGAAGACGGGTGGTTCCGTGATAAACTAAGGGCGGGTGAGCCCGATATAGCTCTCCAATGCATTGGGTAATGCGAAGGAGTGAAATTTTAAGGTTTCTCCGAAGATATTTAGGGAATATACTGTAATGGGTATTCCAAAACGTAACAAAGAGGGTTACTCCCTACGTAAGAATGTTATGAATGCCTCAAGTTACCTTTTATGTCTTATGATTTCTATGATTTATTCATGATTTGATGAGGTATGTTAAAGTGCCTATGTTTTATGGGTAAAGTATGATTTCATTCTTATGTATATATGAACTCAGGTTTCCATTCCATATTTTTATATACCTTACTGAGTTTTTATGCTCATCCCAAGTTTTTGAAATGTTTTTCACAGGTCAAGGTAAAGGTACATGATGTGATGATAGTGTCAAGGATGTGTCAAGAAAGAATCCAAGTTTTATTTTAAATATGTTTTCGTTGATGGGACAAATGAATCCTATCTTTTATGTAACCACTTTGTTTAAATGTGGAATGTAATGCAAGTTTTATGATCTAATTCTCTAAAACTCTAAACCTGAAAAGATCCTCAATGTGTAATCTTGTATTAACTCAAGATGAAGTAAGGTTTATGGCTGGGGCCTTATATCTGGTGACGTGAAGCTCACCCTACAATGATAGAAATCAACAAAGGCTAGAAAGGGTACCAACCAGTCCATCTCGATAATGAAGTCATTACTCTTCATCCTTAAGACATAGAGGTTTCATAGAAAGTGACACCCACCAACCTCTAGGGGAACTCCTTCCACTAATGCACATCTGCCATTCTAATTCCCAACGCAGTGTCTAGCGTCATGATATGAGTAGAATATGAAACACACAGCCCAAGGCTCTCCACAATGGGCATAAATATAAATCTATGTGTAGCACCAGTATAGAAAAGTACATGAGATAAAACATAAGAAACTAGAATAGTACCTCAGATAGTGGAAGGTCTGGGATCCTGCTCTTATTGGGTCTATTACACTTCATATGCCTACCCAGTGTCATGGCCCTGTGACCCAGCCTTGCTACCCATAGCTGACCTGCCATGTTATCTCTAAGATCCTAGTGTCTGGCTACCATGTCCACAACTACCACCTCGTCCCAAATATCCTTACGTGTTCTAATTCCATAACTGGTAAGAAGATGATGGCCCTGATCCCACACGTGAAGTCTACACAGAACCCATATCACTAGTCACTGGTGGAAACAGCCTGAAAAATGTGGAAGATGACCCATCTCTTTGCAAGATCGGAACTCCACTATGTCACATAGACACTGAGTTGTCGTGTTCCCCACTTTACGACCCTGGTAGCACATCACCTGGACACCTGAAGAATTCTTCTGGCTGGTACTTCTACCATGAGAAAATCCATCTACCTCTTCCTCTTAACAGTGGTAAAAGTACCAGAAACTAGTGCTGAACCACCCTGGCCCGCACCACTAGCTTCCCGCAGGTTCCGCTCAGAAATAAATGCCTGGTTCATAATATCATGCACTATAGGAAACCTGAAAACATTCACCAATTATCAAATGTCATATCGAAAACCATCCTCAAAGAATCTAGCCCTCAATGTCTTGTCACCCACCAGAACAGGTGTAAAACACTGAATCTTGGTGAAACGGGTATCACTGACATAGCACACTGTTGCAGATTCATGAACTCTCGAGCTTAATCTTCACATAGTGTCTCCGAAAATAAAAAGTCAAAGAAGACTACCTGAAAACTTCCCATTCCATGTCTGGGTGATGCTTAGTATGGGTGGTAACATCCTACCATATCTTAGCGGAATCATGCAGCGTGTAAGTAGCAAGCATGATCCTCCTCCCTGGAGGTGTATCAAGGTGCTCGAAGATATTCTGCAATGAATCCAGCCATGACTCTGTATCCTGTGTTCTGTCATCCTCTGAAAACGTAGGTGGATACTGCTGCTCTAATGTACGTGTCAGCTCTTCCATTGATGTGGCAACTAGCGGTGCTCCCTGGAAGGTATGCATGAACTGAATTAAGCCTTCACGGAACTGCGCATCTGCGCCGGTGTCCATTATAACAGATGGTGCCGCATCTGGCACTACTGGAGGATCCATCAGTAGACCATGGCCTACCATCTCTAGAGTATAATCGTTGCTGCTCATTTGGATAAAAATTCATGGTCGTCTCGGTGGCATGACTCTACAAGGTCAAACATAAGTCTTCATTTAACATACGTTCAAGGATTCTTTTTTCCCATTTAAGTGTACCACCGAAAAGAAAAAAAACCTCAAGAACAGACAAAAAGTGACTACACGACAAGTATAAGGTCTACACGGCATGTACCCTAAAGCCCTTACATGGTCGTGTTCTAATGTTGGAAAGGGAATGTCTCAACCCCAGGTACATGGCATGTTACACCCGCACATGGTGTGTACATCACCCTGTATCCCTACCCACACAGCCTAGTGCACACAGTCTTTCATCGGTCAAGGACTACACGGTGTGCCCCACAGGTACACGGCGTGTACTTTAAAGGATGTCACTGACATGTGTTGTTAGTTACAAGGTTGGATTCCTAGACTACATTACACGGCGTGTCTGTCATTGACACGGCTTGTATAAGCGATGATTTCTCCGTCCATGTTGTTACTTACACGGTAGAAACAGGGTCAACACAACATGGCGTGTACATGCGGTACATGAAATGTGTGCTCAGAGTTTCCCAATCACTTCCATATCCCATATTTCTGCCCACACGGCCTATGACATGGTTATAAACTACAAGGAGTGTATCACAATACACGGTTTGTACTTAAAAAGTTTAACATTCTTACCTAACAGAAGAGTATACAGAGTATAGTCAAAACTACACGGCGTCTATTCTGGGTTTTCCCGAACAGTAAGCCTTAGAAACTACTCCGAATCCCAGAAAACCACTGAACTAACACCATGGTGACAAATTCCATTCTGTGAGGGCCTATACTCCCCGCGAATCAAATCATGGAATCCTATTCATGTTATAAACAAAGTAAACAAGTTAATGATCCACCAAATTCTGGTCAATGAAGGCCCATACTCCTCAAGAACCAAATATTGGTGTTCATTCTACAAAACCATACATAAAAATACCCTATCCAATAGAAGCTATTTTATCAAGACATCTATCTCAACAGTTTTCATTTTCTTGCACAACATCTATCACAACAACATGCATTTTCTAATGCACCTACATGTCATGGAAACTATGCGTGGAAAGTGATTCTAACATGTGCCTAAATGATGCATGAAATGGAATACCATCATATCATCTGGTTGCGACTAAAATAGAACCTTGTATAAAAATATAAACCGAACACCACATGTACATCACCCAATGGTGAAAGTCAAATCAATTGTAATGATCATAAACAGAAAATCACAATTTAATTCTAGGTAATCCGGCCTTTACCAATATACATGGTAGCTACTCATGGGAACAATTATTACTGAATACCTTAGAAATATATCTCTTACCGTCATCGCCAAATAATAAAATAACTCAGGGAAAAGAAAATCCTCTGATACCACTTTATAACTTCCCAGAACCGGGTCCCACTCAATGGGTTCCCTAAACCCGGTTAGTCACATGACCTTAAGAGCATTTTCCCAAACGCGATAGGCTACCAACTAGCAGTGAGGGCCTAGGACTAATAGTGGGGAAACTATGCCCTCATTTGTCAAAGTGTGGCACAGCGTAAAAATATAAACATGCCAAAAGTGGAATCTGTCAACGATATAAAGATTAAATGGACAATTGTGTTGAAGTAAGAGATAACCAATAGTCATACATATGATGATGCAATATGTCCAATTTCTTAGAAAGAAGTCAAAACAAGATACACTGCAATCAAATACAATATAGTACAAGTACCATGTACATTAATGCCAAACAAAACAGAGCAACATGAACTCAGTAGCATCACAACCCTAAGCTCGATCCCATGCTCTCCTACTCCTCTACAATAATCAAGTACCTGTATAGGGTCCCTTTCCTATTTCAACCCATGTAGCAAGATAATCAGTTTGGGACCAACACTTGACCCAAATAGGGTGTGAGAAATAAATCTCAGTAGGAAACCACCAAAGGCATGTGCCCAACTGAATGTGAAAATGTGCAACAAAAGTGTGCAATAAAGAAATGCAGTAAGGTAGGAAGTACTCAAAAGAAGTTACTCCTACCAGTTCCATTACCATTTAATTATTTTTTAACAATTCAATATACTTGAATTATAATTTCCCGAGACCCTGACTTGGCCAACAATCTTTTGTACAGTGCCATAAAAAAACTACAACATTCTATCTGACAAATAGAAGGTATAACAATACCAAGCCTGTGCTTTATCTTGGCAGGTATAACTTAAGAAGACCCCAACGTAAATATTCAAGTGAACATTGCCCTCAGGCTAAACAGTACCTTTCCATCAGGATAATCACAACCTTTCCCTCTGGCTAAACAGAATAAAACCCTCAGGTATATGCCCTCATGCATAACGAATATTACCCTCAAGAGTATGAGATATTTCCTTTAACGACCCAAAGTTTCATTAATGAAAATCCCTCTTGATCTAGTTAAATGTCTCTTTATTTAAAATGTTTATATAAAATTTCAACTTCTTTGGTTTTATGTTATGAATTGTGACCGTTACTTTTATATCCATTGAACAGTGATCACATGATTAGTATAAATATTGGGCTTTAACAAATCCAATTTACTCAGACAAAAGAAGCGATGGCCTCATCCAGTAGAATTGCTCCATACGAAGCCCATTTTTCGGAGCTCGGAAAAGGGGTAGTGTCCTTGGGCTTCACTATTGACCAAGTACAAGCTGAGCTTCATCATGTCAAGCTCGAATGGGATCTTCTACGGGAAACGTGGAAGTTGATAGAGATTACCGCTTGAGCGATGTTTTCTGAGCCACCCCATGAGTCTGTCACCATATCACACCTTACCCTTGGGTCTTATGCAGCTATTTTATGGGTTTTGTAACAAATCACTAGTATTATGTTCATGTACATTATTTTTGTATATAATAATGAATATGCTTTCTTTCCATTATTGATACATTGTAAACAGTATTTAAAGTACAAATAGTGTTTTTAGTTCTATTTTATTAAATTAATGGGTTTTTTGAATTAAATAATATTTTAATAAAATATTATTACTATTATTAAATTAATTTTTATTAAATATAAATCATCTTATAATTTTATGAATGCAATTGTAATTTTTATTAGGATTTGAATGCCATTTTTGTCAAAACCTGTGATGTTTTGATAAATGTAGGTTTTTAATTTAAAAGTGAAAATTAACATATTGAGAAAATTATTTATAGAAAATAAATGTTATTTCTGGAATCAGGATGTTGAAATTATCAAACGGTGAATTTTTCATAATTTTCTGAGACAGTCAAATTTTTGGGTAAAAATTAAATACCGTTTAAATATATATTGTGTTTTTATGACATCATAATGACCCAATAGTGATGTAATAAAATACTATAAGCTTTATGTTCTGCCAATATATGTTTTACCATTAAAATAATGTGATTTTGGGTTTTTTTTACATATTTTACAATGTAATAATGGACCCCTCAAGACTTATTAAACATCGTGACTTTTTAAATTCTTTCTCATGGGAGTGTGACTCACCTCCACATAAGCAACCCCATTATTTTAAGAATTTCGGACTTTGGCCTTATAAAATATTGTTTTACTCTTCCCTTTTCCAAAACCCATGGGCACAAACCATGTTCTGGTTTGTGGTTTGTATTAATTTAATGTAAGGGGTCTCAAACCTAAATAATAAAGAATTCCTTCACGTTTTCTATATAAACCCACCCAAGATCCCACTTCCACCTCACTCAAATCCCTTGGAGTTCATCCAACCTCTTCTCTACTCTCTCTAGAATCCTCTCATGGTTCCCCAAGATCCCAAGAAGCCTCTCTCAAGCCTCTCTCTAGCCTTTGGAAACACACTTCCAAGTAAGGGTTTTTTCTCCCTTTCTCTTTTTTGTCCAATTTTCTTTAAGTTGTTTTGCCCTTTTAATTTCAATTATAAATGTTGGGGTATGGTTTCTCACCTCCCTCATACTGCCCTATTTATGTTTAAATTATGGGAGACACCTTTCTCTCTCATTAAATTCCTCCCATGTACACTCGTTACTATGCCGAAATTCCAAAAGGAACTTCTCTATCCTCATTTAAATTCAAGCAATACTTTTGTATCATGAATCTAAATTCCATTACAATTGTTCAGACATTTATCTATATTACCTCATTACTATCCATTACATGTAAATATGATGAGGAACCCCTTTCTCTCTCATCAACCATTTTTTTGAATTCTTATGTCACGCCGTTACGCTGCCGAAATCGCACCGATTTTCTAAGCCAATGCCATTGTGTAGTGAATACCATGCCCATTTCTCCATAAAGGGTATTCACCTTTATGAACATTTAATTATTTATTATAAATATTCATGTATGAATTCCACATTCCTTCATCATGGAATAAATTATTATGTTTTATGAATCCATGTTTTATGATCCATGTGGCACACTTATGCATGAAATGAAATTTTTATGAATGGTGCGCCCTTATAGAGCTCCAATGCATTTGGTAAAGTATAGTATCCTGATATTTCACGTGCAATGAGTGTTGACTCATGATATTTCAATTTCAATGAGGGTTTACTCGTGCTTCATGTGCAATGAGGATTTACTCATTCTCTACGTGCAATGAGCCTTGGCTCATGCTAATTCCATGTTAAGTGTTGTTGCCACATTTCCATGTTATGATTATCATGTTTTATCATGCCTTTATGTCCATGTTTCCCTTGTTCTCTATTGATATGACTATTGTTTAACATGTATTTTACTCATGTATTCCATGTTTCCTCCCTTATTGGGCTTTATAGCTCACCCTTTTCTTATGAATGTCCTCAGGTTATCTGATGCAATGCTAAGTACGAGGGAATATAGTGGTCATGTAAAGGAGGTTTTCAGTAATGTTATTGTATTTCATGTTTTAAGTTGTTATCTAATGATCCTAATCCCCAAAGACACTATACCTCTCTATCTTCCATTTTGTATAAAGTTAATAGTTTGTGTAATAAATCATTTTTAGGTTTGTAATAAAATCAGGGTTATCATAGTTAGTATCAAAGGATAGGTTTAGTAATTTTTGGGATTAGGATTAGAAAACCCTAGTAAAGCCTTAGAAACAAGACTATGTATAATAAAAACATCCCTAAGTTTTGGTTTGTACTGATTAAGTGTTTTATAAATCAAATACATCCCTGTCTAGATACGAGTGGGTAGAGGCGGCTCTGGAACAGATGTATCCTAGGGGTAAAACCCGAAAACACCGCTTTGAGCTAGACTCGAACGGGAACTGGTGCACGACAATGAGCCTCAATGCACTCTTGGTTACGACACTCCTGGGAGATATGTTTTGATAAATTCACAAGCTTAGTATGAACCCTTATTAAGGGAATTAAAAAAATTCCCCTAAGAAAATATGTTAGAATGTAGATCATGAAAAGACTAGATTGAAGCCTATAGACTCATGAGTTAAGGAAATAAAAGTTTATTTATAAGTCATCAACTTTTTTCATTGGATTACCCTTTATGTTTTACCCCCTGACTTTCCTTTTATTCCAGCCAATGGCTGGTAATAGGAGGACTCGGGCTAACAACTGATGTGAAGATCAGTATGATGACTGTACTAATGAGATGCCCAATCTAATGGGAGAGGGAATTGCAAACATTGTCACACTTCTCTCTTAGATAACTCAATATTTGAATAGAAACATGGGTCAAGAAGAACTTTCAACCCCCCCCCCCCAAGAAAGAACAAGTCACTATCATGAGCTTTATGAGACAAAGGCCTCCTACTTTTAGTGGATCATCTAATCCCACGATCGTTGAACAATGGATTAACTCCGTTGAAAAGATCTTCTCCATCCTTCAATGTTTTGAAAAAGAGAAGGTCCTCCTGGCAGCTTATTGTATGGAGGATGATGCTGATCAATGGTGTATGTTGAAAAAAATTATGAAGCCTGAAGAGGATATAGAGGCATTGGAATGGAAGGATTTTCGGAATATGTTTTTTGATAAATATTTTCTGCGCACCCTCCGGCTTATGATGGAAAGGTACTTCCTTTCCCTCATGAAAAAAGATGAAGAATCTATTGGAGCGTACGAGGAAAACTTCACAAGGCTTGCACGATATGCTTCTGGCATTGTTGTTACCCCCGAATGCAAGGTTGAATGCTTCTTTGCTGGGATGAAGCCTAGAATTCAGAAAGCATTAGTGATCCGTGACTTCGATAACTATGACGAAATTGTCCGATGTTCCCTCATGGTCGAAATAGAGATCGCGGAATAACAGGGGTATCATGGGGATATGAAGCATAAGGTGGAATTCAATGCTGGCAGTCTGATGGATAAATCCAACAGTGCTAAGATGATCCAGCACCCAACTTTCCAAAAGTGTGGAAGGAAGCACCCTATAAATAGCCTCAAGGGGATGAGGAAATGCTTTGGGTGTGGAAGAGAAAGACACCTAGCTATTAACTATCAGAAAGAAAGACTTGCAGCTACGACAGAGGAGAGGAACGCTCCTTTCGAACCTCAATGCGTTGTTGATTGCTACAACTTCAAATAACTGGGGCATTTTTCAAATAAGTGCCCTAATCCAAGGGTTTTCAGAGGAAACCAACAACCTCCATGGTAGCAAGGAAGAGCTTTTGTCATCACTTATGAAGAAATGAACCGCAACAACAAAGTGGTGACAGGTACACTAGTTATTCATTCAATAATATCAAACATAATTTTTGATTCAGGTTCTATGCATTCTTTTATATCTCGAAATTTTAGTAGAAAAATCCTAGAACCACCACAAATCATGGAAGTGAAGATGTCGGTGAGTACGGAAAATGAGGAAATCATTGTATCCCATGAATATAATTCCTCCCCTATTATAATATGTGGATTGAATTTCCTAGTGAACCTCTTCATACTCCCTCTAGTGGAATCTGATGCAATTATGGGCATCGATTGTCTATCCTTATATAGAGCCAATATAAATTGTTGGGAGAGGGAAATCACACTCCATATGGAGAACCGACCCCTGATTCTTTACAAGTGTAAGGAGGAAAATGAATCTCTTTTAGCTCCATCATCTCAAGCATGGATATTACTACCCTATGAGCATGCGTATCTGGCTCAGATGATTGAGTCAAAGGAAGAAACCATCCTTGAAGAAATGCCAATTTTGAGGGAATTCGTTGAAGTGTTTCTCGAGGAACTCCCTGGTCTTACTCCTAGAAGAGATGTTGAATTCTCTATTGAACTTATACCAGGGGCTCTACCAATATCCAAGACTCCATATAGAATGGCTGTCGTGGATCTTGAAGATCTGGAGAAACAACTACAGGAGAATTTGGATAAAGGGTGTATACGCCCAAGTGCTTCACCATGGGGTGCACCAGTCCTCTTCATCAAGAAGGATGGGTCAATGCGGCTTTTCATCGATTATCATGAAATTAACTAAATCACGATAAAGAAAAAGTATCCTCTACCATGGATCTATGAATTTTTCGATCGGCTGTGTGTAGAACAATACTTCTCCAAGGTAGATTTGCGTTCGGGATATTATCAAGTAAGGGTGAAGAAGGAAAATGTCCACAAGACTGCTTTTTGTAAAAGATACGGGCACTATGAATTCATAGTAATGCCTTTCGGACTCACTAATGCTTCAACAATGTTCATTGACTTGATAAATAGAGTCTTTAAAGATTACCTCAACAAATTTGTGGTATTATTTATAGATGATATTCTAATATACTCCAAAACCAAGGAGGATCATGAGGAGAATTTAAGAACTGTACTAGAGACTTTGCGCACGGAGAAGCTCTATGAAAAGTACAGCAAGTGTGAGTTCTGGTTGAATGAGATCTCATTTCTGGGCCATATCATCACAAGCAATGGGATATCTATGGATCCCTCCAAAACAGATGCAATTGAGGGATGGACGAGGCCAACATCGGTAATGGATATCCATAGATTCTTGGGATTAGCTGGATATTATCGACGATTTGTGATAAATTTATCACAATTATCCAACCCTCTTATAAAGAGAACTGAAAAGAGAGTAATATTTTCTTGGAGTGATGAATGAAAAGAAAGATTCAAGGAGTTGAAAAGGAGGCTTATCACTGTTCATGTGCTCACTTTACCCACAAGTGGGAAACTTTTGTGGTATTTAGTGATGCTTCAAAGAAGTGATTAGGCTGTTTGCTGATGTAGAATGATAAAGTGATATCCTATGCCTCAAGGCAGTTTAAAATCCATGAGCGACACTATCCACCGCATGATCTGGAGTTGGCGGCTGTGATCTTTGCATTGAAAATCTAGCAGCATTATCTCTATGGGGAGAAATGTGAGATATATACTGACCACAAGAGTCTTAGATATATATTCACATAGAAAGAGCATAATATACGCCAGAGAAGATGGATAGAGCTCATCAAGGATTATGACTTTTCAATACCTTACCACCCTGGGAAAGTGAACAAGGTGGAAGATGCCCTAAGTATAAAGGACCTGGAAATTCTATCAAATATGAGAATTGAGAGGGATCCAATCTTCTTAGACATGATGAAGATGAACATGGTAATCATAAATAAGGGAACATTATAAATCCTTTCACAAATGATTGCTCAACCATCTATTTTGGAATGGTTAAACGATGCTCAAAAGGATGATGTGGGAATTCAGGCAAATAGTGGAAGCTATCCAAAATGGGAAATCCTCAGAGTTTAATGTTAATGAAGAAGTAATTGTGAGATTTGGGAAAAGACTATGTGTTCCATAAAGTCCGGAGCTGAAGAAGGAACTTTTGGATGATGCACATAGTTCAAATTTCTATATTCACCCAGGGAGTACAAATATGTATCGAGATCTATGAGAAAACTTTTGGTGGGATAATATGAAGAAGGAGATTGATGTATATACATCAAAGTGCCTGGTGTGCCAGCAAGTGAAGGAATAGAGGTAGAATTTTAAGGCGATGATGCAACCATTGCCCATACCAGAATGGAAATGGGAGAACATCACCATGGGATTTTTCATCTGACTTCCAAGGACATCCAAAGGCAACAATGCAATATGGGTTGTTGTGGATCGTCTTACAATGACTGCACACTTCATTAATATTCTAGAGGATTTCTCATTCGATAAAATGGCATAGATATATATCAGGAAAGTAGTAAGGCTTCATGGAGTACCACTATCAATTATGTATGACCGAGATCAAAGATTCACCTCTATGTTTTGGAAGAGTCTTCAATATGCTCTGAATACTGAACTGAACTTCAGTATGACCTATCATCATCAAACTGATGGCCAATCCGAGCGGACTATCCAAACACTTGAGGACATATTGAGAGCGTGCTCAATGGACTTTAAAGGATGATCGGATAAAAATCTTCCTCTAGTTGAGTTCTCTTATAATAACTGTTTCTAATCAAGTATCCAAATGGAACCATATGAAGCCCTTTATGGGAAAAGGTGCAGAACTCCAGTGTGTTGGGATGAGGTCGGTGAACGTAAGATTCGTGGACTAGAAATGGTTGACGAAATGGTGGAGAAGGTGAAAACCATTCAACAGCATATCAAGGAAGCCCAGAGTCGACAGAAGAGTTTTGCAGATAACCGTCGACGAGACCTTGAGTTTAAAGTTGGAGACGTGGTTTTTCTATGCATATCTCCATGGAAGAAGGTCATGAGGTTTGGAAAGAAATGGAATTTAAGTCCAAGGTACATCGACCACTTCGAGATTCTTTATCGTGTCAGGGCTGTGGCCTATCGACTAGCACTTCCACCTACCATGGCTAATGTTCATGATTTCTTCCATGTATCCCTCTAATGGAAGTACATATTGGACCCTTCACATGTAATCTCTTCTAAGGATGTACAGTATGAGGATGATCTTTCTTATGAGGAGAAACCAGTGAAGATCTTAGATTGTAGAGAAAAAGTTCTACGAAATAAGACAATTCCCCTCATCAAGGGGTTGTGGAAAAACCACAACTTTGAAGAAGCGACTTGGGAATCAGAGGAAATGATAAAGCTGAGTTACCCACATCTGTTTTAGTGTGGGAAAAGGAAATTTCAAGGGAAAATTTTGTTTAGGGGGGAATATTCTAACAACCCAAAGTTTCATTAATGGAAATCCCTTTTTATCTAGTTAAATTTATCTTTATATAAAACATTTATATAAAATTTCAACTTCTTTGGTTTTATGTTATTATTTGTGACTATTAATTTTATATCTGTTGAACAGTGATCACATGATTAGTTTAAATATAGGGCTTTAACAAATCTAATTTACTCAGACAAAAGAAGCGATGACCTCATCCAATAGAATTTCTCTATACGAAGCCCATTATTCGGATCTCAGAAAAGAGGTGGAGTCATTGGGCTTCGCTCTTGACCACGTCCAAGCTGAGCTTCATCATGTCATGCTCGAATGGGACTGTCTACGGTAAAAGTGAAAGTTGATAGAGATTACCACTCGAGCGATGTTATCTAAGCCACCCCAAGAGTTTGTCACCATCGCATACCTTACCTTTAGGTCTTATGCGGTTGTTTTAAGGGGTTATGTAACAAATTCCTAATACTATGTTCATCTACGTGATTTTTTATATAATAATGAATATTCTTTCTTGTCATTATTGATAAATTGTAAATAGTTTTTAAAGTACAAATAGTGTTTTTAGTTCTATTTTATTAAATTAATGGGTTTTTGAATTAAATAAGATTTTAAAAAAATATTATTATTATTATTATTATTAAATTAATTTTTATTAAAAATAAATGATCTTATAAATTTATGAATGCAACTGTGATTTTTATTAAGGTTTGAAAACCATTTTTTTCAAAACCCATGAATTTTTTATAAATGTCGGATTTTATTTTAAAAGTGAAAATTAACATATTTAGAAAAATATTTAGATAAAATAAATGTTATTTATGGAATCAGGACGTCGAAATTATCCAATAGTAAATTTTCATAATTTTCTGAGACAGTCAAATTTTTGGGTAAAAATTAAATACCATTTAAATATATAATGTGTTTTATGACATCATAATGACCCAATAGTGATGTAGTAAAATACTATAAGCTTTATGATCGGCCAATATATGTTTTACAATTAAATAATTTTGATTTTGGGTTTGTTTGAATTATTTTACAAAGCATTAATGGACCCCTCAAGACTTATTAAACATCTTGTCTTTTTAAATTATTTTCCATGGGAGTGTGACTCACCTCCACATAAGCAACCCCATTATTTTAAGAAGTTCGGACTTTGGCCTTATAAAATATCTTTTTCCTCTTCAATTTTCCAAAAACCATGGGCAATAACGATGGGCTAGTTTGTGGTTTGTATTAGTTTAATGTAAGGGGTCCAAAACCAAAATAATAAGGAATTCCTTCTCCTTTCCTATATAAACCCACCCAAGCTCCCAATTACTCCTCACTCAAAGACCATTGTGTTCATCCAACCTCTGCCATACTATCTTTAGAATCCTCCCAAGGTTCCCCAAGCTCCGAAGAAGCCTCTCCCAAGCCTCTCTCTATCCTTTGGAAGCACACTTCCAAGTAAGTGTTTTTTCTTCTGTTCTCTTTTTTGTCCAATTTTCTTTAAGTTGTTTTTCCCTTTTAATTTAAATTATGAATGTTGGGGTATGGTTTCTCACCTCCCTCATACTGACCTCTTTATGTTTGAATGATGGGAGACCCTTTTCTCTCTCATTAAATTCCTCCCATGTACACCTGTTACTATGCCAAAATTCGTAAAGGAACTTCTCTCTCCTCATTTACATTCAAGAAATACTTTTGTATCATGAATCTAAATTCCATTACAATTGTTGGGAAATGTATATATATTACCACCTTCCTATCCATTACATTTAAATATGATTAGAAATCCATTTCTCTCTCATCAACCATTTTTATGAATTCTTATGTCACGTCGTTACGCTGTCTAAATCGCACCGATTTGCTAAGCCAATGCCATTGTGTAGTGAATACCATTCCCATTTCTCCATCAAGAGAATTAAACTTCATAAACATTTACTTATTGATTAAAAAGTTTCATATATGAATTCCACATTCCTTCATCATGGAAAAAATTATTATTTTTTATGAATCCATGTTTTATGATTCATGTGGCACACTTATGCATGAAATGAAATGTTTAAGAAGGATGTGCCCTTATAATGCTCCAATGCATTGGGTAAAGTATAGTATCATGATACATCATGTGAAATGAGTGTTTACTCATGATAATTCATGTGAAACGAGGGTTTACTCATGATTCATGTTCAATGATTATTTACTCATGATCTATGTGCAATGTGCCTTGGCTCATGCTAATTCCATGTTAAGTGTTGTTGCCACATTTCCATGTTGTGATTATCATGCTTTATCATGACTTTATATCCATGTTTCCCTTGTGCTCTATTGATATGCCTATTGTCTAACATGTATTTTACCCCTCATGTATTCCATGTTTACTCCCTTATTGGGTTTTATAGCTCACCCTTTTCTTATGAATGTCCTGAGGTTATCCCATGCAATGCTAAGTACGAGGGAATGTAGTGGTCATGTAAAGGATGTTTTCAATAAAGATGTTGTATTTCATGTTTTATGTTTTTATATAGTGATCGTATGCCCCAAATACATTAGACCTCTCTATCGTCCATGTTGTATCAAGTGAGTAGTTTATGTAATAAATCATGTTTATGTTTGTAATAAAAGAAGGGTTGTCACATTGACCTCAGGAACAGAAGATATTGCCCACAGGCATAAGAAAAGTTACCCTCGGGTTAAACGAAACATTGCCCTCAGGCTAAGTAAAACACTTCCCCCAGGTTAAGAAAGTAATCAGGATGATCCCAACACATTAGAAAGAAATTACATATATATTCTCTCAAGAAACTCAAAGCATTATCCAATCACGGCATAACCATAGGTATCCTGGACGATCGGCTAAACAAGGGAAATGCACCCACGGGGTGGTCTTGGATCCAGGTAGCGATCCCAAACAACAGTTTATAAATATTCATTAAATTAACTACACCATTATAGGTATTTTATCAGTCAAGGCCTTAGACATATGACACCCCAAACATGGTTGTGTATCACGACGACACACTAAAATAACTTGACAGTTGGAAATAACCACCAGACCACCTACCATGATCTCCTCTGCTCGATATACATGAACGATACCTCCCGAATCAACCAAGAATGGTGTAGATCTGGGATAAATGTTCACCCATTCAAATTTAAATAACTTCCCCTCGGGAAAGAATTGTAAGGGATCACTCAATAAGAGAGAAGTACTCGCCTGTGTGGTTCAAACGAGTTTTCCGGCGAAGGAATCAGAGTCCTAGTTTTTGGTCAAGAGTTCTTCCAAGATCTAGCCTTCTCTGCCACGGCTCTCGGGCTTTATAAGGTTACTCTATTAAAATTGGAGTCTACTGTCTATTTAAAGTGAAAAAACATTACTACACGGTGTGTACTTTCCATTTTTTAATTGTTCCCTTGGCGGCTAATTTTCACCACCACACTGTTCATCTGTTGACTTGATTACATGGTGTATATTTCTGAGTACACGGCATGTACTACCGTTCCGCTAGTGGCTACTCCCACTGTCATAATGTTCACATGCCGACTGATAACATGGTGTGTATATACTAATTACACAGTGTGTAGTAAATTTTTTACACCCTTCATCACCGATAGACCTACACGCCCTGTATACTCATCCCTCACAGCCAAAGTACATGGTGCGTCGAAAATTATATGGCGTGTTCCCACAAATTTTTTGTTTTTACCTATTTTCCTTATTTTCTCAAAAATAGTTTAAGGAAAAAGGAAAAGAAGAAACTCGTACAACAATAATAAGAATTGGGTTCATACAATGTAATTTTCTTTTTATTTGATATATCGGGGTGGGGTCATGTCTCACATCTCGAACTGTCTTCTTCACACTGTGTTTCATACAAGAGGGTGACGGAATGACCGAAACCTTCGAACCCCACCTGATTCTCTATCCGAACTCCAATTGAGACATTGTTAGGTGCGTTGTAATTCCACCGGTGAGTTCTAAATTCCCCTATAGGATCTCTTCTTGATTTCTTCGCTCCTGTGAGTATTTCAAGGTTGAATTTTTTTCACCATTTTGTATATCTACGTTGTTATACTCCGATTCAAGGGTCTATGTGCAAGAGTATTGATCGTATGACATCAAGGTAGGTGGTTTGTGCCTTTATTTTATTTTCTTTGGTATATATATGCTTAAAGTGTTGAATACCGATGTTTGGGGTAGTGCGTGATTTGCAATTCGACCCTGTTTGTTACCTGTTATGATTTGGTTGATTGATAAAAGTGTAATTATTTAGGTATAAGGTTTTATACCTAAAAATTGGGTGTGTTTTCCCTTTTTTTGTTGATATGGCCATTTGGTCTAGAATGTTTGTTAGACTTTCTATGATTTAAATGCCTCGTGTTTTTAGGATGGAGTTATTGTTTATATGAGATGCATGTGTTTCACATTGTGAATGTTCAACCAAGGATAATTTACTGTGAGATCTTCCCAAGGTAGGGTTGTTATTGTATAATTGTGGGTATGTTGATAAATACATATAGACTGTGAGAGCTGCTGAGTGGTCATATATCAGAGGGGTTAGAATATGAGAGATACACAAAGGGTCATTATTAAATGAATTTTGGACCATAGGGTATAAAATGTGAGAACTTCCATGGGGGTCATTATAATTTATTGTTGATATGTAGACCAAGGGTGTATTGACCATGAGAGATACCCAGGTGGTCATTTGTAAATGAATAGTTATCTGTGGGACCTAAAAGGGTTTAGACTGTGAGATCCTTACTAGATGATCTTGATTTAATTGAATTGATGATATGTTAAACTAGAGGGGTTAGATTGTGAGAAATTTCCCTGAGAGTTTCTTTGAATAATTGAATGATTGTGACAAGTTTTCCAAGCCAAAGCACATGCTTGGATTTGGTCTTACTGGATTGTTAGATGGTATTTTGATACATCTATTTTTCTATTACACATGGGATACATATCTTAGGCTAGGTCTTGGGATTTTATTATTCAATAGTTTTAATAATTAATAAATATAAATGAATGTAATTGAAATTTTTTGGATTGTTTACTTTTGAGTACTTCCTAGTTTATTGCTTCATTTTCACATATTACCTACAATATGTATTCACTGACAGTTAGGCATAGATATTTTGGTGGTTGCCTATATGGATTCATCTCACACCCTATTTGGGTTATGCTTTTGGACCCAAACAGATTATATGATTACAATTATAGATAAGGGAAAGCTCTCTTCTTCATCAAGTTCTTGACGGTTGTTGGATGAAGAGAGCATGGGACCAAGCTGAGGATTGCGATGGTGTTGGAGTGTACTACTTCTCTATGCTTTGGTTTTAGTATTGTATTTCCAGAATTGTGGATAGTTTGGATTCTTTCCTAGACACATGTGACATTCTTCATTTATATATGTTCTCTAGTTGTTTTATTACTATCAATCTTCAGCTGTTTACTCTTGTTGCTTGGAATTACTATTTCTACTATTGTTTAATATTTGTTCCATTGTTTTACACATCCAATGAGGGAATAGTTTCTCCACTATCACACCTAAGTCCATCACAGCAAGTTAGTATCCTCTGGTTTTTGTGGAAATGTGTTTGAGGCCATGTGATCTGTAAGGCCCGAGTGTAAAAAATAACATAATCTTGAGTTAACTCAAGAATTCACGATGAGGATCATTTCTGGTTTAGAGTTGTAGATAATTAGGCAATAAATATAACATTAAATCTCAAATATTAAAAGTTATACACTTCTACTTTATCCAATTTTTTATACATTAATAAAACTCATTAAATAAAACAATAATTATTTTCTTGATAAAAATCATCTTGAATTCTTCATTTCTCTTGACCTTCTTTATAACCGGTTAAAAACATTTCAAAAATGTGGGATGAGAATGAAATGCTCAATATGGATTATAAAATAATGAAATAAAACATTAGTCCATCAATACATACAAATTAATCAAATCATAATTTTAAATAATAAAACATAATATCTTTAACATACCTCAAGAAATCATAAGATTTATGAATAACACATAGAAATATGAAATCATAAAGGTACCTTGTGGAATCAATAACAAATATATTTTAGCATTCATAACTATATAGGGAGTCACATTTTGAGTACCCATCTCATAATATTCCCTAAAACTATTAGGATAAACAATAACATTTACCTCTATCACGTTACCCAATGCATTGATGAGCTATCACAAGCTTACCCACCCTCAGTTTACCACGGAACCACACTTATACATAAACAATTCCTAAGAACCATTATATTATAATAACACATAAAACAAGTATAAAGGAAAGATAACATTTTCAAATTACAATAACAATATATCATTTCAAGATATTGACATAATCAATTATTTCTAAGACCATTTTTAATACCAAAATAAATATAAAATGCTACACGGTATTTATTTTCCCTTTAAAAATATTATGTCTTGTTAAAGAAGCCAAATATCAAATGAAACTCATGACGACAGAAAGGTCATTGTCACTGTGTACATTAAAAACAAACATTCCCTCTATTGTTTAGTAAAAAACTCATATCACAAAATATTCCTTTTGAAAATCATTGAATGAAATTAGAAGAAAAAGGTTAAAAATATACATTGTATAAAATAAGGTCATGTATAAATCAAAATATGCCTCAATTTATGAGGATAGAGACAAAGTCCCTTAAAAATATTATTTTGTTAATAAAATAGATCTATTATGTGTATTCAATATAAATAAACATAAAAAAATTTCAAATAAAATATTGGATATCAAAATTTATTTCGCACATAATCATAGAATGAAACAATCAAGAAGTATAATATTATCCCGAAGAATGGAAATTGGGTTTAGAAGTTCCCTTACCTTGAGTCTGACTTGTCTCGTTCGTTCTTTATATCCCTGGATAATAAAATTGGGTTAATTTCTACTTACATACGATCATTTTTCAAGCTTATTATTCATTTAATATTACTTAATATCATTTTATAATAACTACATAATTATTTAAGTTAATAACAGTCATTTTGTCAATGTTCAGCAATTGAGTCAAAAATGAACTGGTTATAATTAAAAATTGACCATGTTGTCAAAAGTCTGTTATCTCTAAAATTGCATTAAGGATTTAAATATCATATATATCCATTAAATATGTATTTATATCTATTATATATTTATTTATAATAGTCCATAACATTTGAAGATATTAAATGAAATGCATGGTTCATGGAGACGGTAAGTCCTATGTGTGCATGAACGCTGCTTTCATTTCATTTTCATATTTAAATGAATGAAAACAAAATAATTCATAGTTATATTATAATTATAATATAATATAATATTTTATATACATTACATATATTCATTAATTACATCATTTACTCATTCCATGTATGACATTAACAAGTCATATCACTTTTAGGGGGTGGTAGTCCACAATTTCTCAATTAAAATTGTTGTATTTACACACTATGGACATCATAAAGGTATGTAAATAATAATAATAAAGAAACATAGAGACAATATAAATAGAATATATATCATATATAAATATAGTGCCATCATAATGTCCCCCATGAGAGGTGTTAGGGGAAAATTGACTACTCATCGTTTCGTGATGCAGTAGTTCACCGTCCACAGAAGCAGTATGTTCATATACATTATATGGAGGTGTGTGTAAGTGTAGTTATAATACATATCATAAAAAAATCGTAGTATATTGATTATATTGTTTCTTTTATGTAATAATATAATAAAAATATCATAGGGAGTGGAGATATAAAATAAATGAAACAATCATGAGTGAAGATGTTACCTCAAAATCAGGTGACTCCTTTTGATTTGAGCCAAAATGCTTTATTTAATTTCTTTATTCCCAAGGTAAGGCTTTTAGGAGTAAGGGAGGTAGATAGGGAGATTATTTTACTATAATTAATATAATCCAAGAGTCTTGATATATTTGATTAAATGGGTAGAGGTGATTCCATTTTATAAGAGGGAGGAGGGGCACATTTGGAAGGAATTAAAATATTATTTTATAATAAAATTATTTTTTATTTCAAATTGTCCCAAAGTAATTTATTTCAAATCTATGATGCTTTTGGGTCGAAAAACTCTCAAATAATATATTTTATACTAGTCTAGGTCACAAATCTAACCTTATCATTTAGCTTTAACCCTAAATTAAATAATTCAACTCTTACCATGTCTTCTTGTATATTCATAAAATATGGTTATTATAGTTACTATAAAATTCAAATAGAACCTAAAGTGTATCATTAATTACATGTTAAAAATTTTCTTAGTAATTTTTCAGAATCATTTATTTTTAAGACAATTATATCATTTAACAAAATAGTATATGTTTTAAAAACTCATTTTTGTCAATTTGTATACTATTTATATGGTGACTTTTTAAAAAATACATAACAACATGATTCTATCAAAAAATAATTAATTAAAATTTAAGAAGTCATAATAATTCATAAAATTATTTTACGGCATAAAAACATTTAAAATATATTTATTTTAATATTTATAATCTCGTTTATTTAAATCATTCATTAATAATGTAATCACTACATTATCATTGTGTCATAAATATATTTATTTATATGATGTATAAAAATTTAAAAAAAAACATCCATGATGTAGTAAATATTTTTTTACTTCTAATGACTATTAATTTTCAAAAATATCAGTTATAATGCACCATTTAAAATTTTGTTAAATTAAAGATACATGTTGTTGTCATATTTTCCTTTACATTAAATTAATTAATATAACATGTCATTATCACTCCCAAGTGGCTCCAAGGGTTCCAAATCGACCCAAATATTCCCTTGGTAGTATATATATAATCCAATAGTATTATGACATGTGTTAGAGACGTTTTATATTATTATCATATTATTTTTTACCCTTATTTACCAGATTTACCCATTAACCATGGTAAATAAAATAATTTTTGAAGTTACCATGCATAATGTCCAAAAATAAAATGTAACTATTTGAAAAATTTAAAACTTATGATTCCAAATATGGAATCCATTTTTCAAAACTAAAAAAAACATAATTCATAGAAAATAATTTAAAATTAATTCCAGTTGTCAAGACCAAAAAGCAGGTTCTTTAGAAGTAATAACTATCAAAATATTGATATGTGTTTATGTCCAATTTCAATGTGAAATTACTTAAAATGAAGAAGATTGGACTAAAATATAAAAATATATTAAAATTCTAAATTATAAAAAATTAAAATAATAAATTAATTACATAAATTAATTAGATTAAAAGGTAGTTTTGAATTAAAATGCAGTATTTTTCACTATTAAAAAAATATGAATTTATCAGAAAAATTCCAAAATTTCATCCAAATAAACTTTTTATGTTAGTATTCTAAATAATAAGTTTATTTTTCAAATAGAACATATAAAAGTGACAAAAACTATATTTAAAAAGGGTTCCCCATCAAAAGGCGGTAAAACAACCTTTTAAAAATATTAAAATATTTCATGCTTAAAATCGAATTTATTCCTATTTGAAGCATCTAGTATTCATTGGGTAAATGTAAAAACATTTAATAAATATGTAAAATCATAGTATATTTAATTATGTTAATTCCCGCTAATAAAACGTCTTTATTTTAACTTCCATTTAAAATAATAAGATTATTAGCTTATTTTTTTTGGTATAACTCAATGTTGTGCGCAACATAAGATTTCAAAGAAACATATTCTTGCATGTTTAGTACGCTATTTCGAAAATTGTTTCTTTAACATAAAATTAATATCTTATTTATAAGTATTAATATAAATCCAAAATAATTCTTCTATAAATACCAGGTTCGTCAAATACTTCCCCACTTTTGGAAATTGCGTCTTCGCAATTTTAAAATTGGGCTTGGAAACATCATTGAAAGTTCCACATCAGAAAAAGAATCAATAAAACTATCACTTTAAAATAATGAAAGATAATTACAAAGGTCACCCAAGATAACACATACTAGGATTCCATGTAGGAAAACATGGATATGGAAGAGAAACTAACCATCACATTCTAATGGAGGGTGAAAAAAAACATGATCAAGAGAATGTTAACAATCGTAAAAAACATAAACTTGTGATGGGTTAAATGGTCATCGATTCTCCGGTAGAAAAATTAAACAGAAAAATGTAATTATTTTATGTTCCATTTCATAAATTTGAGTAATTATTTATGATATTGAAGAAGAACATAAATAAATATACTTTATTTTCAGGTAGAGTTTCATCCATTAAAAAATTTCTTCAACAAACATATCTTTTCTCCAAACAGTTTGTATTCAATATGACTTGGTCACACCTGATGCGCTATAATCAACTTATAGTGAATCATATAATCTACAAAATACAAGAAATAAAATTTATTGTTCGTAAACATTAAACAAAAATAAAATCATTATTAAAAGATCTAATAATCCCCAAAAATAATAATCCTTTATAAAACGAAATACTACTTTTAATCTCAAAAATTCAACAGACAATACCCCGATTTCAACAAAAACCATTCAATACACAATTGTCCTTTTATTTTTATTATAATAATACAAACTAAGATAAAAACACAAAGCTCAGAATAATTTGATCACATGGTCTAAAAAATAAAATTATAACATTTATCTCTAAATAACATAGAATAATCTTAAAGTCTCATACTAAAAATTAATTAACCTAATAAAATATTCTCCAAGATAGGTTAGTCATTTCCATAAATAAACTAAATTTCCATATGCCCAAAATAATTCTTTCAAAATAATATTTTAAACATTTCTCCATAAATGAAATCCCATAGTATTCTATTTTTCTTAGGTATATAGTGTTCCCAAAAGAGAAAACATCTTCCAAAATAACCTTTATCACCTAATCACAAAATAATTTTTCAATAATAAAGATATTCATTTGATAAAACATAACTTCCAAAAATCAAATTATTATTTATCCATAAAATCATTTTACTAAAACAATGAGTCATACAAACCAGGGACTTCATATAATCTAGTGTTAGGTGATAAATCCCCGTCGCAATTTGGTTGAAGGTTCGATTCCCACTGCTTTGTTTGACATGACTGGTTGTCACACGGTCTGCATGTTTTCCTTTTTCAAAAAATGATATAATTTTATAACATTCCTAAAAAATAATATAATTTCATCAAAAATAACCATTACCCTCTTTATCCTCAAAGGTTATCTAATACATTTCATTTTTATTCCAAAAATTTAATAACCATTAATCACCTTAAAAATAGAAGTTCATATGAACCCCAAAGGTTATCCATTATGTCCACACAAGAAAATAAAAATATTCCTTGAATAAAAATTTTACATATCAAACTTCAGGGTTACACATACTAGAAAAATTCTTCCAATGTAATCCCATCATCAAAAGAGCATTAATTCTTTTAAACATTTCATCATCCTATAATCTACTATATCTCTGGAATTTCTAAAATGTATAAATCTTAATCATTTAGAATTCTTGATGATCCCTTAACCATGTTTTTAACTTATTTCGTAATACTTATTTCCTATAAACCAAATGATGAATTATATCCTATTATTCAATAATGTCAAATCATCATCATAGAAATAATCCATACATTTCATAGCTCATTGTCAGTTTTCATATCTTCAATTGGAATAGTATTAGGTATTGGTAAACATATATTTGTATGGTCTTTCTAATCCCTTTTCCGAAACATCTATGTTGGACATCTATTTGTGTGATGACCAGGTACACCACATTTAAAACATTCAGTTGATCCCTCGGAAAGAAATTCTTTCCCTTTCTTGGAGTCAACTAAATGCTTTATTTTTCCATGTCAGGATATTTTATTATGTCGTTTATTAGAAAATGTATAAAATATTCATTCCACTTTAAAACATTTTCTTAGGTTTTTCTTTAGACATCCTTGACACATAGTTTTTTAATATAATTACCTTTATGATTATTACCTGAACTTTTAGATGGATTTGTTTTTCGCTTATATGATGCCTTAAAAAAATTCCCAAGGTTTAAGTGGTCAATATTGACTCCTGATTGTTTGTTAAGAATAATCAAAAGATTTATCATTACATCTTCCATTTCATTTGGTTTCTTATTCAGAAAACCACCATAGTTTCCTTTACATCCATTGTTACTTTGGTGCCCTCTAGATCCAACCATTTACTAAAACCAAAAAAATGGTCAGTCGGAGTATTTTGGTAAAATAATCATATGCTATCTTATAATAAGGGTAAACACAAAGATATATAGATTCATGTTATTTTAACTTCATTAACTTTATCCAATATAAAAATGACACTTTATAATATGCTAACCATTATGGTTATGTCACTTATGCTTAAATAACACCCTAACCTTTATTGTTATCTAAAACTATCTCTGATACCAACTATAAGGCCCCAGCCTTAAACAATACAAAGTCATGAGATACGTCATGAATTCACCAATAGGATTTATTATGGTTTATAGTTTTAGATAATTATGTCATAACTATTACATTACATCTTAAATATTACGAATTAGACACTTCTATATTATCCATTTATTTAACAATAATAAAACTCTGTAAATAAACAAATAATTTTTTTCTTGACAAAAATATTATTGAATTCCTCCTTTATCAAACCTGTCCTTATACCATGTGAAAAACATTTCAAAAACTTGGTATGATAACAAAAAGCTAAGTAAGGTTTATAAAATAAAGAAAGAAATCATTAGTCCATAAATGCAAACAAATAAATGAAATCGTAACTTTCAATCATAAAACATAATATCTTTAACATACCTCATGAAATAATAATATTTATTAATAATAAATAGAAATCATAAATCATAAAAGAATTTTGTGGAATCTATAACATACTTACATTGTAGATTTCACATCTATATGGGGAGTTACTTTTGGAATACCCATCACAGAATATTCCCTAAATCTCTTAAGAGAAGCAATATTGTTTTCCTCCATCTTGTTACCCAATGCATTGGAGAGCTATCTTGGGATCACCTATCCTTAGTTTATCATAGAACCACCCATATACGTAAAGAATTCCCAAGAACCATAACATAACCATAACACAAAAAATAGGCACAAACGAAATATAACATTTCCACATTACAACCACAATATATCATTTCAAGATATTGATATAATCAATGCTTTCTCAAAACTATTTTCAATACCTTAATACATAAAAAGGGTATATGGTATTTATTTTCCCTTTATAAACAATAGGGATTCTTAAAGATGACAAATATCAAATAATACTCACGGTGGATGGAAGGTCACTGTCACCGCATACATTAAAAAGAAACATTCCCTTTTTCATTTAGTAAAGAACATCATAAAACAAAATACTACATTATAAAATTGAGGAATGAAATTAAAATAAAAATTTTATGATTATACACCATATAAAACAAGGTCATGTAAAATCATAATATGCCTCAATGGAAAGAGATTTAGATAAATTCCCTTATAAAGATCATTTTGTTAATAAAATAGATCGATTAAGATTATTCAATATAAATACACATAAATAATGTATAAATAAAATATAGGATATGTAAATTTATTTCTCACATAATCATAGCATTACATAATCATGAATTAGAAGATTAACCCAAACAATGGAAATTGGGGTTAGAAGATCCCTTACACTGAGTCTGGACTGTCTCGTTCATTATTTATATCCCTGAATAATAAACTTAGGTTAATTTATATTTACTTCATAAACTTTTTTATTTCTATTATTAATTTCATATTACTTATAATCACATTATATGAATTACATAGTCATTTAAGTTAATATCAGTCATTTTGTCGATGTCTGGTAGTTGAGTCAAAAATGAACTTGTTATAATTACAAATAGGCCATGTGTTCAAAAGTCCATTTTTTCCAAAATCATATTCATGATTTGAATATCATATATATCTTTTATATATTAATTTAGATTTAGTATATATGTATTTAGAATAGTCCATGAGATTTGGAGATAAGAAATGAAATGCACCATTCCTGGTTACGGTAAGTTGTACGTGCGCATGAACGCTACTTTCATTTCTTTTACATATTTAATGTAATGAAAACAAAATGATACATAGGTATATTATAATTCTAGTATAATTTCATGTTTTATATATGTTACATACATTCATTAACACCAACCTTTATACATTCCATGTATGGCATGAATGAGTCATATCACTTTGAGGTGGTGATATTCCACACTTCCTCAAATGAAATTGTCTTATTTACACATTATGGACATCATAAATGAATGATGAATATAAAAATAAAGAATCATAGAGACAATATAAATATAATATATATTATATTTAAATACAATTCCATTATAATGGAAACCATGAGAGGTGGTAGGGGAAAATTGAACAATCATTGTTTCATGAGGTAGTAGTTCGCTATCCACAGAAACAATATGTTCATATTCATTTTATAGAGGTGTGTGTAATTGTGGTTCTAAAACTTCTCATAAAAAATCCTAGTATATTGTTGATACTGGTGTTTTTATGTAATCAAAGTATAATAAGAGCATAGGGAGTAGAGATAATAAATAAAATAAAAGAACATGCGAGAATAAGTTAGCTCTAAATCGGGTAACTCATTTTGATTTGAGCTAAAATACTTTATTGAATTTTTTTTACCCAACATTAGGCTTCTAGGAGGAAGGGATGGATATTGGGAGCTAATTTGAGAATAAGTTCTATAACAACAAAAAAAATTTCAATAGAAATTCATTTATTATAAATATTCCATATAATCACATGAAATCACAACAAAATGAACTACTAAGTGATACATGACCATTACACATTTGTTTGTCACTTATGTGATTTGAATTTCAAAAATCTTACATACATGGTTTTGATCAGTACGTTATTTGGAGTCTAATATGACCAATATAATGTTTAGTGAATAGTAACATACCCTTATGAATATAAATGTTACCTTTATGAATACGGACATACCATAATGAATAGTAACCTTACCTATGATAGTATATAAATAAGATTCAAGTGGAAGTACGATATACCTATATCAAGGAATAATAATATAAATTTTCTAAAATTTGTATTTTTCATGTAAATTATGATTTTAATTAAATATTAAATTAATCATATTTAGAAACTTATTTTTAAAAATGGATTTCAATTTTAGATTTCACACGTCAAAAATGGTTATAGTGAATTTTGTGGATTTTTCTGAAATATATGAATTTTATGAATAGTAAAATATGGTAATTTACCATATGTATACATTATAATCTAAATAGAATATTCCTAGCATCATGGATGATTCCACCACCATATGTTCTAATTCACATGACCCATTTAATATTTTTGGTCATGGAATCATCATTATTGCTGGTCTTGATGGAAATTAATAAAATAATGATTAATTTTTTTTGAAAACCCTCCTCTCTTCCACTATAAAAACCCTCATCACTCCCACTTCTCCCCACTCCTCTCAAGCCTTGTGAATTCCCTATATTATGCCCAAATATCACCACAAGCTACCTCCTCACATCCAACACACTTTGGTCCCCTAAAAAGGCCAAAACCACTCCCCTTAAGAAGCTCTCAAAGAAGGTTGATTCAATGGGTAAAATTCCTTTTTATTTTCTTTCATTTTTAAGTTCCCTTGTTATTTTTTCATTCCTAACATCTATTCATAAAAATGGTATGATACATATAGTACCATACATGTACTAGAATTTTTTTTCTAATGGGATATCTCATTATCATCTCTTATTTCCCCACATTTTATTTGAATGAAATGAAAACACCATTTGAGATATGTTAATTCAGAATATTCAAGGAAAATGGTTTATCAATTTCTATTATCATCTTCCATTATGGTAATTTAATGTCCCATAATTTTTGAATAATTTTTTTAATTGCATGGAATTATTTCGAGACTGTGGAATCTGACAGCCCATGATTTTGAGGCCCGGAGTGCCCTGAATGATCTGTCGATGTTTTGTTAATCTTTAATTACCATGCGTAAGCAGTTTCATGAAAAATTTGAATAAAACTTAAATGGTTTTATGGATAATAAATATGAGGGCACCGTTGCATTCCGGATGGCGGGTTTACCCTACGTGTGACATAAGTTTAGTCGGTGAAGGCCTCTTGGGAGAAAACCTGAAAATAACATAAATGTAAATAAAATAATTAAATAAAGTTATTTTATTTTTAAAATTTTTATAACTCACAAATACATACATAGATTAAAAATACAAGACCATCACTGAGATCGTGAGGGTATGCTTTTTTTAGTAAGATCCTAACATTGGTCGGTGGAGGCCAATAATGGATGTTAGTTTGTGACCATAAATAAAATAATTAAGTAACAATTATATTGTTATTAAAATCCATAACATCGAAAAGGTTACTCAGATTAAAAATACAAGAGTACTATTGGGTTCGTTGGGATGTGATTCCCTTAGGCAGAGTCTAACCTTGACTGGCGTGGGTCGAGGGTGAATGTTAATAATTTATTAAACTTTTTTTAAGGTACGTTCACTAAACGTGCGGGCAGTGATTTATAACTTTTGAATCGGTGATAGGATTAAAAATATGAGGGCACCATTGAATCCATAGCATTGTGATTCACTTAATGGAGGATTTACTTTGATCGAGGTAGGTCTGGAGAAAAAGTTAGCTTTTAGGACTTTTAAAAGAATAATAAAATAACGTGTTTTTTTATTTTCTTTCTTTCTTATTTTTTTCTCCAACAGACAAGTGGATGGTGGGACCAGCGATGTGTCAAGCCATTAAATAGTTTGACCCTTCAATCCTAGTAACAACATTTTTGGGAAATTAATAATGTTTCCCAATTAATAAGCCCCCATTAAGTCCCATGAGAATTAGACACCCTCCCCCTCTCTTATTTATATGGGGCTTGGGGAGGGGTATCGGCACTGCTTCACCAAGAAAAAAAGTGATGGTAAAGTGTTGTGATGCCAACCTTGGAGGATGGAGCCAGTTCCAGTGATCGTTGATGAGAGATACTGAAACCTTGAACCGAAGATCGATGATCGAGCAATGTCATTAGAGGATAGTTGCGGGGGACGGCCAACAGCGACCCACTTCCTCAAATGCAGGCATTTCTTCATCGTTCATGAGGTGAGTTTTAAATTTTGATTTTTTTTCAAGAGTAATTTGATTCCTTCCTACCGTATTTCTATAAATCTATCACAGAGGGAGGGAGCCAAAAAAACAAGACCCGTCACCTTCTCCCATTTGTTAAAAGTTGGTGCATTCTTCACTAGCTTTACCTTCGGGTTGGACGAGCCCTGGGGAGACAAAGGATGGTGGAAGCCAGTACTGTCTGACTGTGGAGGAGATTCGGCAAACCGTATCGCACCTCTGGAAAAAAGTGGTTTCAAAAGAATCCACGGCTGATAAAGGCGGCAGCCGACACTCCGGTCGGCCGCGAGGAAGAAGGCGGCACACCCGCGCCACCGGAGGAACCGACCACGACTCGTCAGCCCTGGTGGTCGGAAGAGGTCACTGACCCATCGGCCAGCCATGGAAGGGATGGACTATGCAACAAGTGTGCCACCAGAAAGCAAAGGATCGCGGACTAAGACAATGCAGAGGTGGAACTTGCACCTCCGGTGGGTTCTGCAGCGACCGGGAAGTGCCCACGTGGCGCCGTTGTTTCACAATTCGAATGGCCTTCGGGGCATTTGGGAGACCAGGGGTCTCACCCCACGTGACGGCTATAGTAGACCCCACTATGGGCCGAACTGGAAGGAAGCCCCTTGTGGGATAGGCTGGACCTTGACCCAGCCCAGACCGGGTCATGCTAGTTCGGTCTGACCGGGTCGGACTAGACCTGGGCCCAACCGGACCTAGAAACAGTTAAAGGGACATAACTTGAAATCTGAGCATCCATTTGATTAACTGTATATGGTGCTGAAATCCTTTGATTAGGACATTCCTTTTCATTTACTTCACTTGAGTTTTGGAAATAGTTGGAGTATGGTCGGGTTGGATTGAACCCAAATCCAACAGGGCCCTCAGAACTAAAACGCTTATACCTCACAGACCGGGCATCCGACTGACACACAGTCTATCACATATGAGCCCTTACGACATGGAGGTTCTTTGGGTTACTCTTTTGTTGAGTTTAGTGGTGTTTGAGGTATAACAAATATCTTAATAGATATATTATACAAAACTCGAGCTCACCAGGTGTGAGGAATCTTGTGGAAGGTTGTAACGTGAAGAAAGAACATTGATCCGGGGTGGGTCAGCACCTACCGATCCTATGCGGGTCATCATCTGTCAGATCCTATCTGTGTCAACACTCTGTGATCCTATGAGGGTCAGTGCATACCGATCATGTGTGGGTAATATCCTATGTGGGTCTGTGGTGGTTAGTACATATCTATCATATGTGGGTCAGATCATATGTGGGTCTGTGTGGGTTAGTTACCTATCGATCCTGAGTGGGTCACAAGAAGTTCTACTAAACAGAATAAGATGATCTAGCCTTACAACTAATCATTTTGACTTCCGTACTTATGTTTTAATTGTTTGTCAACTGAGCCTTTTTACCTCCGTGGTGTTATTATTGTGGTGTTACATGTGTGGTACTTCTATCTTCGTGGTGTTACCAGTGTGGTACTTATATATTCATGGTGTTACCCATGTGGTAATTATATCTTCATGGTGTTATCTTAGTGTTGTTACCTATGTTTTACTTCTACCTTTGTGGCGTTGTCTTAGTGGTGTTACATGTGTGGCACTTTTATCTCACTGGTGTTACATGTGTGGTGTTCCTACCATCGTGGTGTTACCATGGTGGTATTCTTCTCTCATGTATGAGTTGAGTATAAATTGATAACATAGGTATATATATGGGAATATACATATGTAGAGTTTAAGTCTTTCTTGTGGTTTTTCTTTTGTGGAACTCATGGAGACCTACGGGGGTCTCAGGGTCCCTAATGAGTATCATTATACTCACCCATACATGGTCTACGCCCGCACCTTGTTGTGTCTTGTGCAGATGACATACAACATTGATCGATGCTGAGGGAGCAGAGATTGGATGGTACTCAGAAGTGGTGATGTGACACAAGGACTACCGATTTTGAGCTATACCTACCCTTTATGTAAGATCCTCAGTGGATGATCCATGAGTTGTTTTCCCCTTTTTAGTTGTATTTGTACTTTTCCATTGTACTTTTACATTCTCGGACTATGTTTCTTTATAGGTTAAAAAGGAAATTCCTTCCCATATTGGGGATACACCTTTTCAGTGCTAGTCACTAGCCCTTGGCCTATGGAAGGTGGGCTTGGGGGTAGTCATGGCATGGGTCCCACATGATTGGTCGAGACAAAGTGGTATCAGAGGAGTTTATTCTATCGAACAACATGGAATTTGATCTTTTATATGTGGAAATAGTGTTATTTTTTATGCGTGTGGTTTTTAGTTTGGGGAATCTAGTGTTGGTGTGGCGTCCAACGTATCCATACACCAGGACCCAGAATTTTGATTTCCGACTAAGTACACAGAAACACAGATTTTTTGTGTCTTTAAAGAGTTTTTCATGAGATCTATTTGATGCAACTCACTTGGTTTAAATTATTGACCATGGAACACCTATATTCTTTCAGGATTTCACCACATAGATAGCCAGCCAGAATTCCTGAGAGAGTACGTGATGACGGCCCATCGAGCGATGAGGCCTTGGTGAAGGGAAATCATACTATGTTAGCAGCTTCTGGTGGTTTAACAGTATCACCAACACCCATTGGGCATTAGTTACCACCAGCCACACTAGCAGACGGTGCACGCCGACTGAGCATGTTGCATGAGTTCTAGTGGCAGAGGCCTCCGATGTTTCGAGGCATGAAAGATTCCTAGGAAGCTGAGGGCTGGATGGAGGCTATGACTAGAGTTTTCCACCTAGTTGAGACACCAAAAGAGAATATGGTATTCATAGCTACTATTCTTTTCCAGTTCATACCATGAGGATGGTCCATAGTGTAATGAAATATTAGTATATAGACCATTTCCTGAGATGGTTCCTTCGGGTAGTGATCTAGCTATATCATTGTATGTTGGTCAGTAGTTACAACCAGAAGTACTGGTAGAGGACACATGTAGGCATAGTGCCTTACATGTGATTCTTTACTAGATACCCCTCAGGTTCCAAGGCAACCCGACTCATAGGCGTCCAAGGACTGGCATGAGGAGGTGGATGAGTTTCCATCTAGCCAGGCCACCATTCGATCAGATTGTAGTCATGGTAGAGAGCCTTATACGTGGCTCAGTAGGACGATGAAAATGATTAGATTACCCTGATCTTGTGAAGAGGTGACTTTTATTTCAGAAGATTTATAAACTTCCTCGAATAAGGGGGTCTCGTTTCATAATGAACTCAAGGATGATAGTTCCTTAGAGCTTCTATAGCTTCGGTAGGATGACATGTCAGTAGTTGAGTATTCATCGAGGTGTATTGACTATCCTAGGTACTCGATTATTACAGTATGGTCAGTTCTTCAGGGATTAGACCTCCGAGCGAGGTGTTTTTAGGGACATCCAAGCTAACACTATTCCTCTATGCATTCCTACTTATGTTAGGGTTCTAGAGAGAACCTTTGTGGTTGAATGTTCTTTTGGATGAGCGGTTATAGCCAATGAATGTTAGTATTGGGAAAGAAGGAAACTAAAAATATTCTCAATGACATGGGCATGTAAAATGTATTGGGAAGAGGAATTGATAGGAACATATGAATCATCAGGTCTGAAGACGTGTAAGTCTAGCTAGGAGAGCAGTATGAGGTGGTATACATTTAAACATGTTACAACTACCCCGAATGTTGTCCCCTCTAGGCTTAGGGAGCTGGAGGAATGCATAAGGGAGTAGCTGAAAGCAGTCAAGGGGTGTGACCCATGGGATCCAGGAATGATTTGAGGTATGGTTAGTGTCTACTACTATCTGCTGTATTAAAATACATAGGTACCAATCATTTCATCTTACCACTAATCTTGTTCAATACCAAGATTTTCTGGTTAAACTGATAACTTGACCCTTATGTCTGGATATGCCTCTAGGAGGAGACATGATAATCACACTCATGTTGACGGTGTGACCTGACCCCTGAGGTGAGAGTTTTGTTTGGAACCTCTTGGTGGTATCGTTTAGGCCTTATGACATTAGTTTGGTTATGGACTGGAAATTCAGAGTTCATACACAGATTGACTGTAGTGGGAAAAAAGCTTGTGGTTTGTCTACAACATTGGAATGGTGTTTTCCTTGGTCAGGGAAAAAAAGAAACCCATGAAGCACATGATAAAATCATGCATAGGCGGGTGCATCTGATCGCTCTTGAGTCAGCCAACCATACCCTCATGGTAGCATGAGTTTTGAGTGTTCAGTTCCCAACAGGAGTGGCAGAGTGTGAGGACATCTTTTCAAAAGATGTTTCCATGATTACGTCCATGAAGGGGGAGGGACTTATGCTTTGTCTAGGTACTAATGAATATTTTTATCTAACTTATACGAGGTAGAGACACCCTTTTCAGCATTGACAAAGAAGGGGGAGTCTTTCTTGTGGATGGAAAAGTTTCTGCAGATCTTTAAGGAGCTGAGATAGAGACTGACGAGTGCCCCCATCTTGAGGCTACCAGAAGAGGGAGTTGGGTATGTAGTCTATTGCAAAGCATCAAGGACCAGACTAGGTTTTTTCTTGATTCAAGAGTGGGCAGTGATCGCCTACGGCTCATGGTAGTTGTGACCGCCTGAGTAGAGATAAACTACCCATGACCTAGAGTTTGAAGGATTGGCCTTTGCACTAAAGATCTGGCAAAAATACTTGATGGGTGAACAGTTTTTTGTTTACTTTTATCACAAGATTCTCAAGTGTATCTTCTCACATAATATCCTTAACTTGAGACAATGATTATGGTTAGAGTTCATCCAGGACATTGACCTTGAGATAGTCTACACTCCAGGGAAGGGGAATGTGGTATCAGAAGCACTCTACAGGAGGTCTGGACTACAGTTGCTGAGTGAGGAGTCAAAGCAGTTAGTCGAACTGCAGATTTCATTCATGGATAAAGATGGAGAATCTTACCTCTAGTATATAACTATCCCTCCCCCAATTCATCAGTGAATTTGGGAGGCACATATTGGGATATTAACTATGAGACCCGACACGCTTAGATGTCCTTAGGACGGTCTCCTAAGGTTTTTCTAAAGGTGGGGAGCATGTCATCCTCTTCAAATGATGCACCATGGTACCAGTGACACATTGGGATGAGGTGTTGAGGTAGATCCATATATCTCTTTTAGTGGTACATCCTTGTGTGGTGAAGGTGTACCAGGACTTCGGGTGTTAGTACTAGTAGCTAGGGATGAACAAAGAAGTGGTAGAAGTCTTCTGCCGATAGGAGACAGAGACCCTTGGGGTACGAGGAGGGAGACAATGTCTTCTTACAGGTCTCACCCCGACATGGATTGTGGAGGTTTGGCTACGACAGCATGTTATCACCAAGGTTTATCAGACATTTAAATAATTCCAATGATTGGCGAGGTGGCATACCGCTTCGAACTACCACCACAGTTGGAGTGGGTGCATGATGTCTTCCACATATCCCAACTAAGGATATATTTGCATGACCCATCTCACATCATCAACCATGGTGAGTTAGACTTTGATGATGGGGAAACTTTTAAGGAGGTTCCTATAGAGAATGAGGATCGACAGGAGCAGGTTCTTCATGGGTGATCGATACCTCTGGTGCACATTTGATGGAAGCACGAGAACCTCTAGAAGAGAACATGGGATCAGGTGGCTCAGATTCATGCCCAGTACCCCCATTGGTTTCGTTAGCCTGTGTTTTGGATTTCAGTGATGAAAATACCTATGGTGGGGGAGAATTTAATGAATCAAAATTTCTATATAATTGTTTTTATTATATGTAATTATTTCAAGACCGTGAAATCTAACGGTGTAGGATTCTGAGGCCCGGAGTGCCAGGAATGATCCAGCGAAATATTATTAAACTTTAATTAGCGTATGAAAGAAGTTTTATGAAATTTTTTTAATAACACTTAAATAGTTTTCCATATTAGAAATTCTAGGGCATTGTTGTGTTTATGATGGCGAGTTTACCCTAGGTGTGACTTGGGTATAATCGGCGTAGGCCTCCTTTGAGAAAACCCGAAAAAGGAATAACTGTAAATAAAATAAATAAATAACGTTATTTTATTCTTCAAATGGATATAACTCACGAATAGTGACTCGTATTAAAAATCTGAAACCACTGTTGAGCTCGTGTGGGTATGTTTTCTTTAGGAAGATAGTAACATTGGATGATGCGGGCCAATAATTGAAATTAGTTTTTGGCCGTAAATAAAATAATTAAGTAATGATTATTTTATTGTGAAATCCCATAATTTCTAATCAGGAACTCAGAATAAAAATCAAAGAGTACCGTTGGGTTCATTGGGGAGTGTTTCCCTTAGGCAGATCCTATCCTCGACTAGCGCAGGACAAGGGTGATTGTGAATAATTTATTGAACTTTTTAAGGTATGTTCATTAAATGCATGGGAGACGTTTTATAACTTTTGAAACTGTGTTCGGATTAAAAATCCTAGGGAACCCTTGAATCCCGAGTGCTAGGATTCACTTAAGAGAGGATTCAGATTGATCGCAGTAGATCTGGAGAAAAGGATAGTATTTGTGACTTTTAAAATAATAATAAAATAACATGTTATTTATTTTTATTCTTCCTTATCTTTTTCTCCAAAGGACAAGAAGAGTGTGGGACCAGTGATGTTTCAAGACATTAAATGGTGTGACCATTCAATCCTAGTAAAACATTCGTTGGGGAATTAGGAAGGTTTTGAATTAATAATCCCCCATTAAGTCCCACAAGCGTTAGACACCCTCCCCTCTAATATTTATATGGAGATTGGGTAGGGGTATCAACATAGCTTCACTTACAAATGAAGTGCTAGTAAAGTTTTGTGATGTCGACCATGGAGGATAGAGCCAGTTTTGGTGAGCGGTGATTAGCTACACCAAAAACCTGAACTGAAGATCGACAATCGAGCGATGTCATTGGAGTATAGTTGTGGGGGACGGCGAACACCAAACAACTTCCTCAACCGTGGGCGTTTCTCCATCATTCTTGAGGTAGGGTTTAAATATTGATTTTTTTCGGGATTTATTTGAGTCCATCCTACCCTCTTGTTATCAACCTAATGTGGATTTCATGGGCCAAACAAACATGGTCAGGTCCCACATTACTTTTGTGGAATGTTGGTGCATTCTTAGCTAGTTTTACATTCAGGTTGGACAAGCCCCACAGTGACAAAAGATGGTGGAAACCAGCACCGACCTTCTATGGAGGAGGTGCGGTGCGTCGTAGCACACTACCGGTGAGCATGGGTCCACAGAAAAATCCACGGTGGCGGTCGGTGCATCGGTCGGCCCTGAGGAAGAAGGTGGTGCACCCACCCCGCTAGTGGAACCGACCGTGGATCTTCAGCTGCGGTGGTCGGAAGAGGCGGGCAACACATTGGCCGACTACGGAAGGGAAGGGTGGTGTGACAAACATACTGCCGGAAAGCAAAGGATTGTGGGTAAAGCCGAAGTGGAGGTAGAACCCATGCCTCTGGAGGGTTCCGCGGAGACTGGGAGGTGCCCAAGTGGCGCCACCATTTCACAAGCCGAACGACCTTCGGGCCATTCAGGAGACCAGGGGTCTCACCCATTATGTCAGCTAGCGAGGACCCCACCATAGCCCGAACTGGTGGGCTTCCCCTTGTTGGACCGCCCCCTTGCAGGCCAGACCACCCCTTGCTGTCCCAACCCCTTACGGGCTAGGCCTCCCCTTGTTGGGTCGTCCCCTTGCAGGCCAAGCTGGAACTCGCCCCAGCAGGCCAAGCCCATCGTGGCCCAGCCTAGACCGGTTCAGGCTGTTGGACCGGAACTAGGCTCAAAGGGACTCAAAAACACTTAATGGACCATAACAAGAAATACGAACGTCTGTTTGATGAACCATCTATGGTGATGCAACCATTGGATCAATATTGTCCTTAAGGTATACTCCACATGATTTTTGGAAATAGTTGATGTATGGCTGGGTTGGATTGAACCAGAATCCAACCAGGCCCTCAGAAATAAAATGCTTATAACTTACTGACCGGGTGTCCAGTTGACGCACCATCTATCACATATGAACCCTTACGACATAGGGGTTATTTTGGTTACTAATTTTTGGAGATTAGTGGTGGTCGAGGTTTGACTGATATCTCGAGAGGTAGACTCTACAGAACTCGAGCGCACTGGGTGCGAGGAATCCTGTGGCATGCTATAACGTGAAGAAAAAACATCAGTACTATTTGGTTCAGTATCTATAAATCCTGTGTGGGTCAACATCTATCAAATCATGTGCGGTTTAGTGATCACGGATCCTATGTGGGACAGTGCAAACCGATCCTATATGGGTCAGATCCTGTGTGGGTCAGTGGGCGTTAGTACCTATCGATCATGTTTGTTTCAGTGGGGATTAGTTACCTATCGATCATGTGTGGGTTAGAGGCAGTTCTACATAATAGAATAAAATGATCTATCCTTACAACTATTCATATATACTTCTGTACATAAGTTATACCTGTTTGTGAGTTGAGTCTGTTTAAATTCGTGGTGTTATCTTTGTGTTGTTACCTTTGTGGTACTTATATCTTCATGGTGTTATCTTAGTGGTGTTACCTATGTGTTACTTCTACCTCTTTGGCATTATCATCATGGTGTTACCTATGTGGTAATTCTATCTCAGTTGTGTTACCTGTGTGGTATTCCTACCTTCGTGGTGTTACCTTGGTGGTATTATTCCCTCATGTATGAGTTTAGTATATCTTGATAAATTAGGTATATATATGGGCATATACCTAAGTAGATTTGATGTGTTGCTTGTGGTTTTTCCATTTTGGATCTCTAGGAGACCTACGAGGGTCTTCGGGTCCCTATTGAGTATCGTTATACTCACTCATGCATGGGCTACGCCAACACCTTGTTGTGTCTTATGCAGACGACGTACACCATTGATTGGGGCTGAGGGAGCCAGGACCGGATGGTACTCGAAGGTGGACCATTTGGAATGACTGAAGAAGTGACAACTGATCATGACCTATACCTAACCTTCAGGTAGGATCCTTGGTGGATGATCCAGGAGCTGTTTTCCATTTCAGTTGTATTTGTACTTTGTCGTTGTACTTGTACTTTCAGCTAGGCTTGTATTCTAGCCCCTTTACGTTCAGAACTCTTTTACTATAGGGTTTTACTTCATGATTTCTTCTTTTTGTGTTCTCAGATTGAGTGTCTATATAGGTTAAAAAGTCAATTCCTTCCCTTGTTAGGGATACACCTTTCCAGTGCTAGTCGCCTGGCCCTGGCCTCAGAAAGGCGGGCTTGGGGTAGCAACGACATGGGTCCCAAGGGATTGGTCATGACAGTTCATGAATCCATTTGTGTTATGGTTGAACCATATTATTATATATTAAATACATCCTACTTAAATTTCTATAATCCTTTTGTACAAATGGAATGAGGTTATAAATCAAAACATGTTTGTTGTAATCAAAACCCTCCGCTTAACAAAAACAGTTTTCACTAAGGTTTTATATAATAATTAATCTTCACTACCAATAAAAAATGAATTTTTATAACTATTTAATCTTCTGGATGATCACTAATAACCTAAAATTTAAATTCTTTACATCCACATTCATCTTACATGATTACCCTAACATGAACCGATCATTATAAAAAAGTAAGAAAAAGGGACGCATATAATGAAATTGAACCTCTTAACCAATCAAAATGGTTATAAATGATATTAAAAGGGTTATAATAAATATTATATATATATATATATATAATAGTTTATTTAATTATTAATTAATGAACCTCATTTGTCTATTTTTTCAATAAGATCAAGAGAAGATCACCGCCAAACTTAAGGTAAGGGATCCTCTCAATTCCACATTTATTTATAAATGTCCTCTCTGTTATGACATTTTATGGGTAATAACTAATTATGGGTTATAATTACACACCCCAACCATATTTTCCTCATGATTTATAAAATATTATAAATCCCTTTATCTCTCATTAATCCCTCTTAAGTACACCTGATATCATGCGGGTAATCCATTAGGAATTCTACCCGAACTACCTTTATTCCTTTAAGTTGCTCTATATTTCTTTTTACCAAATTGAAGTTGACTTTTATTTTTATTTTAAACTTATAAATTCTATTTATATTCTCCATAATCATGTTTCATGATCTATCCCTCATTCTGTTTCGGGGATATACATTATTTTATGTGATTCCCTCCTCGATACATCCCAATAAGCAAACTCGTTTTAAGGGAAGTTCACCAATTTTTATGAAATTTCAAGGGAAATATATCCTTTATTTTAATCCACCACTGTCTTTATAAAATAATTTTATATATTATGAAAACATTTTGGGTCACTTATGGTTTTAAATAAAATGTTTTTTCCTCTACTATTTTAATATCTTCATAGTATTTTCCTTAAAACTGCACAAAAATGTTTTAATGATAAAATTTCTCAAATATATTTCATATATATTATCACTTATTTTTGACATCACTTACCATGATATATTCCTATTTTAACTTATAAACATTCATGTATGTTATAAATCCTTTTTTTATGGACACTTTCATGATACACCCTTTGGTTTTTCTTTATGTCATGACTATGGTACCCTATTCTTTGCATGGGTAACCCTTATGTTTATGTAAGATTGATTATGTATGATTATTTATGTGTAAAACGTATTCATGAAATGTAGGATGGGTGAGCCCATATATCACTACAATTAATTGGGTATTTTTGATTTGCATGAGATGATTATGTGTGATGGTCTTGGCAGTTAGCCTTGTCTTGTGCTACTACGTGCAACGGTCATGGCAGTTTGCCTTGGCTTGTGCTACTATGGGAAATGGTTCTTGAAGTTAGCCTTGACTTTTACTAAATTCATGTGTTATTTTTCTACCGAATTTATATGATTCCATGTTTAAATGATCCCTTATTTTATGATATGTTACATGCCTTTTTATATAATCATGTATTGCCTTCTATCCCATGTTCTAATGCTTTGTTCTTATGGTTATTCCCTTACTCTACTTTTAGATCATCCCTCTGTTCATGTTATCCCTAGGGTACCTTATATCGATTTAAGGGCTCAATGGAAGTTAGGATCTCCTTATGAATATTAAATAAAGATGTTTTTTTGGTCTTATGATTTCAGTTTATGTACCTAGTATTCCCAAACACTAGACATGAAGATCCTTGAATTGTTCTCTAATTTATAATTATGATTAAAATCTTGTAATGTTATGTGAAAAAATCAAAGGGTTGTTATAGTTGGTATCATAGGATGGTCTAGTTTTTTTTGAGATTTTGAATATAAAACCATAGTGGTAACCATAAGGATGAGACTAAGTATAAGAAAACATACCTAAATTTTGGTAAGTATAGACTAAGTGGTTTATCATGAAAATATGTCCCTATCTGGATAAAAATAGGTAGAGGTGCCTCTAGAACAGATGTACCTAGGAGTGAAAACTCCAACAAGGAGTTTCAGGCTTGACCTGGGGTATCCTAGTACATGACAAGAGGCCTTGCTACACTCTTGGTTTGAAATTCCCATGGGATATTCATTGGTATATTAATGAGATTAGTACAAACCATTATTAAGGGAAAAATCCCATAAGAATATAATATAATAAATAAATAGAGGAAAACCTAGATTTAAACCTAAGGAATCACAAGTTAGGATATACTTCTCTTTTACATGTTTATTCTTTTATGTTCAAAGGTTCATATTCATGCTCAATAGCTAAGTATTCAAGCCTTCTAATTATACATTATTTTCATAGTTAATGGTGTGGAATAGAAGAACTTGTTCCAACAACCAATGTGATAGGAAATGTGAATATTTCCCTAAAGATATGTCTGATGTTATGGGAATGGGTGCTCAAAACATCATGACAGTATATTCTCAGCTAGCTCCAGTTATGAATAATAACATGAATCATGTATAACACCCTCCTCCTCCAAGTAAAGGGCACGTTTCTATAGAATCGTTAATGCGGAAATGGCCTCCCATGTTTAGTTTGTCTTCTGACCCCCTCGCGAAACAGTGGATGAACTCCATTGAATAGATATTCTCCGTCCTCTAGGGCTTAGAAGAAGAGAAAGTTGTACTGGTGGTCTATCATTTTAAAGGGGAAACTGATTAGTGGTCGCCGCTGATCAAGAATACAATGTCCCAAGAGGAAATATATTCCATTGACTGGTAGGAATTCAAGAGGATGTTTTTCCATAAATATTTTCCTCAAAACCTCTATCTCAAAATAGAAGGATAGTTACTCAGTCTCAAGAAGAATGAAGATGAGTCCATTGGGGCGTATGATGAAGACATTACAAAGATTTCAAGGTGTGCCTCTAGATTTTTCATGAACAACGAATGCAAGGTGGATCGCTTATTTAGAGGGCTAATGTTGAGTCTACAAAAGGTGTTGTTGATCGGGGACTTTGACAGTTATGAGGAGATTTTCTGTTGTTCCATCAAGGTTGAAATGGAGATGGAAGACTCTCAGTTGTCTCGTGGGCCCAAGGACAAGAAGTGAAAAATGTAGAACAACATGGGTGGATCAAAAAACAAATCCCAAGATGGATAGAATCCCGAATATACCACTTGTAAAAGTTATTTGAAGAATCATACTAGGAACTATCTAAAAGGAACCAAGAATTGCTTGAAATGTGGAAAGGTAGGACATAATGCCAAGAACTGCCATATGGATATGAAAAATCCCACTAATGATGAAGATAAAATGAAGGTTTAGATCAACACGCAGCCAGGAGTGGAGTGTTACAAATTCATATATCATGGGAATTATGAAAAAAAATTCCCTAATCCAAGGGTTCTCAGAGGAAATAAACAACAAACTCCTATGAAAAAATGGATGGGCCTATGCTATCACTTTTTCTATGGTGAATCCGAAAAAAATGTGGTGATAGGTATATTAGTTATTCATTGAATAATAGAGAACGTAATATTTGATTATGGTTCTACACATTCTTTTATATCTTGAAAGTTTAGTAGATCTATTCCAACAGCAGCTCAAACATTGGGGGAAATATTATTTGGGAGAATAGAGAATGGGTCAATTATTTAATCTAGGGATTTTAACTCCTCCCCAATTAATTTGTGTGTACTGAACCTCCTAGAAAATCTCATCATACATTTTCTAGTGGAGTTTGATGCTATCTTGGGCATGGATTAGCTGTATTTATACAAATCCAACATAAACTGTCAGGAAAGGGAGACCACTCTTCACATCCCAAATAATCCTATAATTATTTACAAGTGTAAGGAGGTTGATGAATCTCCCTTAGAATAATCATTTCATGTGTGGATATTACTACAATATTAGCAAGAATATCTAGCTAAAATGATTGAGACAAAGGATAGAATCATTCTTGAAGACATGCCTATCGTTAGGTATTACACTATTGTATTACTGGAAGAGTTTCATGGTCTTCCTTTTGATAGTGAGGTATATTTTTCAATTGAACATATTCCTGGATTTCTACCTATATCAAAAACACCTTACAGAATGGCCACTATAGAGATGGAAGAGTTGGAGAAGTAGTTACAGGAGAATCTGGAGAAGGTTTTTATACACCCAAGTGATTCACTGTGGGGTGTGCCAGTCCTCTTAGTCATGAAGAAGAATGGATCAATGTTCATCTGAATTGATTATTTTGATCTCAATAAAATCAGGATAAAGAACTAGTATCCCCTTCCTCGTACATATGACTTGTTTGATCAGTTTTGTCGGTCCTTTTATTTCTTTAATGTGGACCTTCGGTCAGGATATCTAAAATTAAATTTGAGGAAGGAATATATTCCCAAGAGTGCCTTCTGAATGAGGTATGGACACTTTGATTTCATATTGATTCCATTCGGACTCACTAATTCTCCTTCAATTTTCATGGAATTAATGAATGTAGTCTTTAGAAGTTTCCTCTACAAATTTGTTTTAGTCTTTATTGATGATATTCTGAAATACTCTATGATCTAAGATGAACACGAGGAGAATTTTAATACTATGTTAAATAAATTTTGAAGGGAAAAATATATATGCAAATTATAGTAAATGTGATTTCTGTATGGAGGAAGTATCATTATTGTGGCATTTTATCACTAGAAAAGTGATATATGTAGGCCCTTCCAAGAAAAAGGCAATTGAAGAGTTTCCTAGGCCGACATCTATAATAGATATCCACAGATTTATGGGTCTATTATGGTATTATCTCCAATTTGTGAATAATTTTTCATGATTTTCGAACCCAATGACCAACCAGACATGGAAGGGAGTAAAGATTTTCCAGACTCGAGAATGTGAAGACTCTTTAGAGGTGTTGAAAAATAGTCTTATCACTACGCCTATACTCACACTCCCAACAAGTGGATAACTCTTTGTGGGGTATAGTGATGATTCATATAAGAGCTTCGGATATGTGCTATTTCCAAATGATAATGATATATCCTACTCTTCAAGGAAGCTAAATATCCATGATAAGAACTATTCCACACATTATCTGGAGTTGGCGGCTGTGATCATTGCATTGAATATCTGGCAGCATTATCTCTATGTGGAGAAGTGTGTGATATATACTAACCAAAAGAGTCTCAAATATATATTCATAATAAAATATATTAATATACACCATAAAATATAGATAGATTTCAAAAATGATTATGATTGATAAATCCACTACTATCTCGATAAGGCAAACAAGGTGGTAGATACTCCAACATGTAAGGATCGGGCATCATTATCAATGATGAGAATTGAAAATTATCTGACCTTCTTAGATTTTATAAGGATGAAAATGGGAATCATTAAGGGAGGAACATAATCAATCCTTTCTCAAATGATTACTCAACCATCCCTTATGGAGAAAATAAAGGATTCTCAAAGAAAATATGTGGAAATTATGAAAAGGATGGAAGCTATCAGAAATGGGAAATCCTAAGAGTTCAAGACTGATGTGGTAGGAGTTGTAAAATTTCAGTCACTATTATGTGTACAATCCAATCCAGAGATAAAGAAGGATCTTTTGAATAATGCACATAGCTCAAACATCTCTATCTACTCAGGGAGCACAAAGATTTATTGAGATCTCCATGATAACTTTTTGTGGTACAATATGAAAAGTGATATTTATTAATATACATAAAACTATTGGGTATTGTGGAAATGGAAGGATGAGAAACAAAAGTATATGGGGATGATGCAACCACTACCCATAAGAACATGGATGTGGGAGAACACTACCATGGACTTTGTAACTGGACTTAGAAGGACATATAGAGGAAACAATGCTATATGTGTCATTGTAGACCATCTTACAAAGACATCTCACATTATCTCAATTCAATAGGACTTATCATTGGATCAAATTACATGGATTAACATAAAATAAGTGGTAAGGTTGCATGGAGTACCACTATCTGTTGTATCTGATCATGATCTGAGATTCACCTTGAGGTTATAGAAAAGTTTCCAACATTCTCTAAGCACTAAAATTAACTTTAGTACAGCCTATCACCTTCAAACTAATGGACAATATGAGAAAACTATTAAAGTTCTTGAAGATGTATTGAGAGCATGTTCTATGGTCTTCAAAGGAGGATGGGACCAACATCTCCCACTGGGTGAATTCTCCTACAACAATAGTTTCCACACAAGAACCTGAGTGTCACCATATGAATCCATTTATGGGAAATGGTGTAGAACACCAACGTGTTGGGATGTAGTTGGTAATCATAAGCTGATATGACATAAAATGTTCAATGAAATGGTGGAGAAGGAGAAACCCATTCTGTAGCATATCAAGGTAGCCCAAAGTCGATTGAATAATTATTCAGACAATTATCGATGAGACCGTGTGTTCAAAATTGTAAACATGGTATTTCTACGAATATCTCCATCAAAAAAGGTTATGAGGTTTGTAAAGAAAGGGAAGTTAATTCCTAGGTACATCATCCCCTTATATATTCTCGATCGTGTTAGGGATATGGAATATCAACTAGAACTTCCACCTACCATAGTCAAATTAAATGTTGTATTTCATGTATCCCTCTTAAATAATTATATACCAGACCCTTCACATGTGCTCTCTTCTTAGGTGGTACACTCAGAGGGTGATCATTCTTATGAGGAGCATCCTGTATAGATCTTGGATCATAGAGACAGAGTTCTATGCAACAAGACTACTCATATGGTCATGGTACTATGGTGATTCCATAAGTAAAAATGTGAAACATGGGAACTAGAGGAGGTAATGAAGGAAAATTACCCACACCTTTTTATGGCTAAGAATGAAAAATGAAATTTCATGGTGGAAATTTTATAAGGGGAATGTATGTAACAACCTAATGTTTTACAATGGAAATTACATTCTAAAAAATATGTCATATAATCACATGTGATCATAACACAATGAAATATTAATTTCTATATGACCATTAAACATATATTTGTCACATCAGTGATTTGAATTTCAAAAATCTGACATACATGGTTGTGATCAGTAAGTTGTTTGGGGTTTAATATGACCAACATAACTTTTGGTGGACATTAACATACCCTTATGAATAGTAATGTTACCCTTATGAATGGTGTAATACCCTAATGAATATTAACATTATCATTGATATTATATAAATAAGATTCAATTGAATGTATGGTATACCTACATCTGGGAATAAGAAAATAAATATTTTAAAATCTGTATTTTTCTTGTAAATTATGATTTTAATTAAATATTATATTAGTCAAATTTAGAAAAATAATTTTTAAAAATTCATTTTATTTTTGGATATAACATGTTAAATAATGGTTAGGGGGATTTTTTGGGATTTTTCTAAAATACTTGAATTTTTATAAATAGTAAAATACAGAAATTTACCAAATATACACATTATAAGATAAATAGACTATTCCTAGAATCATGTATGATGTCACCACCCTTGGTTAGAATTCACATGTCCAAATTAATATATTTGGTCCTGGAATCATCACTATTTTTTCTCTTGAGGGAAATTAATAGACTAATGATAAAAACAATTACGAAAACCCTCCTCTCTTCCACTAAAAATAAACCCCTCACTCCCTCTTCCCTTCACAACTCTCAAGACATGTACCTTCCTTATATTCTTAACAAATATATCCCCAGGATCCCAACCCACGTCTAGTAGCCTTTGGTCTCCAAAAAAACACCAAACACTCTCCCCTTAAGAAGCACTCATGGAAGGTTGATTCAAGAGGTAAAATTCCACTTTTCATTTCTTTCATTTTTATGTTCCTTTGTTCTCTTTTCTTTCCCAACCTCTACTCATAAAAATTGTATTAAAAATCCATTACCATATATGTAATATAATATTTTTATTATAATGGGGTATTTCATTATCTTCTCTCCTTTCCCCACCATTTATTTGAAATAATTGAAAACACTGTTTGAGATGTGTTAATTAAGCACAATCAAGGACACTTGTTTATCAATTTCTAATATAATCATTAATTCAGGGAATTAAATAATTTTTTTTATGGTTGAACCAGATTATTATATTTTTAATATATCCTCTTTAATTTTATTTAATTATTTTTTTCCAATGTTATTATGTTATAAAGAAAAACATGTTCGTTGTAATCAAAATCCACTTATTAACCAAAACAGTTGTAACTAAGGTTTCATATAATAATTCATCTTCAATACCAATAAAAAATGAATTTTTATAACAATTTAATCTATGGTATGTTCACTAATAACATACAACTTCAATTCTAGACAACCACTTTCATCATACATGTTTATCCAAACATGAATCGATAATTAAAACCAAACAAGAAAAACGGACCAGAACAATGAAGTTGAACCTCTTGACCAACCAAATGGTTATAAATGAATATAAAATGGTTATAATAAATATTTTAAATATATAATAGGTTCTGTAATTATTAATTAATTAACCTAATTTTACTATTCAGGTCATTAAGATCAAGAAAATATCAACATCTGATTTAAGGTAAGGTATCCTTTCCATTCCACTTTTATTCAAGAATGTACTCTATGATATGTCATTTTAAGGGTAATAACTAATGATGGGGTATAATTACAAACCTCCCCCATACTATAATAATGATGTATAATATTTTATAAATCCCTCTCTCTCTCATTAATCCCTCTAAATTACACCTGATATCTTGTCGATAATCCGTAAGGAATTCTACCCGAACAACCTTTATTCATTCGGGTCGCTCTTTCTTTTTACCTGAATGAGGTTGTCTCTTATTTTATTTTGAACTTATACATGGTTTTTATATGATCCAAAATCATCTTTAACTATCCATACCTCATTTTATTTTGGGGATACAAATGCTTTTATGAGATTCCCTTCACGATTCGTCCCAATAAGCAAACTCATTTTAAGGGAACCTCACAAATTTTTACCCAATTTCAAGTGAAATATATCGTTTGTTTTAATCCACTATTATCATTATAAAATTATTCTTTATATTATTAATATATTTTTGGTTCAGTTATGGTTTTAAATAAAATATTTTCCCTTTTCAATTTTTAAATACCCATAGTATTTTCCTTAAAACCGCATAAAAATGTTTTAATTCTAAAATTTCTCAAATACATTTCATACATGTTTTCAATGAATTGTGATATCACATAACATGATACATACCTATTTTACGTTATGAAAATCCATGCAGGTTTTAATTCCATTCATTATGGGAACTTTCATGATACGCCCTTTGGTTTTTCTTTATATCATGATTGTGGTACTTAATTCATTCCACGTGTAACAGTTATGTTTGCGTAAGATTTATTATGTAAGATTATTTATGTGGAAAAAATATTCATGAAATGTTATATGGGTGTTCCAATATAGAACTCCAATTCATTGGTTAAATTTGAGTCTCATGACATGATTATGTGCAGTGTTCTTGGCGGTTAGCCTTTGTTTGTGATACTACGTGCAATGTTCTTGGCGGTTAGCCTTGGCTTGTGCAACTATGGGAAACAATCTCGGAGGTTAGCCTTGACTCATACTAAATTCATGTTTTATGTTTCTTCAATATTTCTTTCATTCCATGCTTAAATGATCCCATGTTTTATAATATGTTACAAGCCTTTTTATATCATCATGTCATGCCTTCTATCCCTTGTGCTAATGCTTTGTTCATATGGTAATTCCCTTAAATGGATTTTAGCTAATCCGTTTTTTAATGTTATCCCCAGGGTACCCTCTGCTGATTTAATGGCTCAATGTATGTTAGGATCTCTCTATGGATATTAAATAAAGAATTTTGTTTTTTTAGTCCTATGATTTCATTTTATGTACCTAGTCTTACAAGACACTATACATAACGATCCTTGGCTTGTAATCTGATGTATAATTATACATAAAATAATTTAATTATATGTGAAAGAGTCAAGGGTCAATAAAAGTTCTATGAGACAATAGGTTTGAGAGGTGTGAGTAAATGGGTAGAGGTGATTCCCTTTTATAAGAGGTAGGAGGGGCACATAAGGATGGTGTTGAAATATTATTTTATAATAAAAATATTTCTGGTTTCAAATACACTCAAAGTCATTTATTTAAAATCTAAGATGATTTTTGGTCAAAAACCTCTAAACCAATAGGGTTTAGACAATTATAGGTCAACAAATGTATCCTTTTCTTCTAGCTTTAACACTTAGTTAACTAATTTAACTCTTACCATGTCTTCTTGGATATTCATTTTATGTGGTTAATATAGTTTCTAAAAATTTAAAATAGAACCACAAGTTGTTCATTGATGAATGTTTTAGAATTATATAAGTCATTTGGATGAATCTCAGATTTTTATGACTGTTATATCATTTAACAAAATAGTTTTTGTTTTAAAAACTCATTTATGTCAATTTTGAAACTATTCATATCATGAATTATTAAAAAATCCCTAAAAATTTGATTATTTCAATGAAAATTCGTTATTTCAAATATAAAACTTCTTACTCATCAATAAAACTCTTGAATGGAATAAAAATTTTAAAATAAATTTATTTTAATATTTATAATCTCATTTCTTTAAATAATTCATTAATAAGGTAATCACTACATCATCATTGTGTCATAAATATATTTATATATTTGATGTCTAAAAGTTATAAATAAAATACCATGAAGTAGGAAATATTTTTCTCTTTCTAATTAATTTTGATAGTTTAAAATATCCTTTATATAACCCCATATAAAATTGTTTTACTAAAAAATACATGTTTATGTTATATTTTCCTTTATGTAAGATTAATTAATATAACATGTCATTATCACTCCCATGTGGCTCCATGGGGTCCCAAAATCAACCCAAGGATGGACTTGGTTGGAAATATCTCATCCAATATGATTAGTACATTTTTAGGGTAGTTTTATATTATTATAATACTATTTGTTACCCTTATTTACCATATTACCCTTTAACCATGGTAAATACAATAATTAGTGAAGTTACTATTAATAATGTCCAAAAATAAAATTTTCCTATTTACGCAATTTGAATATTCTTATTCCAAATATGGAATCCATTTTTCCAAATTCAAAACATAGAATTTGCATAAATTAATCTAAAATTAATTTCTGTTGTCAGAACTAAAAAGAGGGTTTTTAAGAAGTAATAACTATAAAAAGATTGACATGTGTTTATGTCCAATTACAATGTGAAATTACATAAAATAGGCAAAATTGGATTAAATGATAATAATATATTCCAATTACAATTTAAAACCAATTAAAATAAAAATCTAACTATATAAATAAATTATATTAAAAGGTAGTTTTGAATTAAAAAGCAGTGTTTTTCACTATTCATAAAAATAAGAATTTTATCAGAAAAATTCCAAAATTTCATCCAATGTTATTTTTTATGTTCCCATTATAAATAATAAGTTTATTTTTTAAAATATAACATATAAAAATGACAGAAACTATATTTTAAAGGGGTTCTCCATCAAAAGGCGGTAAAAGAAACCTTTTAAAAAAATTAAAGTATTTCATGCTTAAAATTAGATTCATTCTTATGTGAAACCTATAATATTCATCAAATAATAGTAAAAACATTTAATTAATATATAAAATCATAATTTAATAAATTATTTTCATTCTTACTAATATAATGTCTAGGTGTTAACTACTATTTAAAATAATAATATTATTAGCTTATTTTTCGGTGTAACTCAATGTTGTGTGAAATGTAAGATTTCAAAGAAACCCATTGATTCATGTTAATTACGCTATTATAAAAATAATTCCCTCTAATGTAAAATTAAAAAATTATTCATATGTATTTACCGAAAGGAAAATGTTTTATTCTATAAATACCTGGGTCGTTACATGACCAACCGAGTACGAGGAACCTTCGGGTGGCACCTGGAACCGGGGCATTACATAGTTGTATCATAGGAGTTATTTTCTGCTTTGCCTTACTATTTAGAGCCTATAGATAGGGATAGGAAGGAATAGGTATTTAATAATTTTTTTTTCTTGGAAGTAGCTAACCCATGTATTGGGAAAAGCCATGTTACCTCAAGTATTGCAATTTTTACAGGTGATTTGATTTCACTGTTGGGTGATTAACTTATTTTGTCTTATTGTGATTTAAATCATTGCGATTCTATTTAGGTTTCAACCTGATGAGATAAAGTTATACCCACACATTAATCATATAAGCACTTTCTATAGATCACATGTCGTGCATTATTGTCATTCCATTAAGGATACATTACTGATTGCATGATATTGTGATAAATGTTGTGAAAAATATAAATTCTATTGTGATAAATTATGTGATTTAATACCTTATATTTTGATAGGGTATCATAATATGTAATGTTTCTTTTGTATTGACTCCAAAATTTGGTCCTTGAGGTGTTATGGGCCCTCTTGGATCAGAATTTGGTGATTCATATTTGAAATTTAATAGAATTTTGTCATGTTATGATCTAAAAGTTGATGCCAAAATTTGATTCGTGGGGAGTATAGTCTCCCAAGAGTCAAAATTTGTCATTCCTTGGACAATGTTTTAGGTTATTAAGGGTCACGGAGATGTTTCATAATCTTACTATCCAGAAACCCAAACAACACGTTATGTGGTTTGATGAACACACACCACGTGTTCTTATGTTCTAGAAGAAACAACTTATCTTAAGTAAACAATGTGTAGCATTTGAACACGTCATGTAGTCATTAACTGTGTGATAGATTGTGTGATTAGAAACATGGGGTAGGGAATATTTTGGAAGAACATGTCGTGTCTCGATTTTAAACATTGTGTTGTAAAGGAGTACGTATCCAGCCATGTGACCAATGAAACTTGTGGATGAAACTTCAGTTGTACATGCCGTGTTTCAGTTATACACTCTGTGTGGAGTTTATAGTGTATTCTGCCATGTGACCAACAACACAGGTCCAAGGGACTCAACTGGTACATGTCATGTCTATGGTAAACATGTTGTGTAGTGTAATGCTAGCTGGCCCCAAGAGGTTTAGCAGTGTAGAAGTACTTGGGAAAGAGCAAAGATTCAAGTAAAATCCATGTATCAGGAAGAACATGTTTTTTGTAAGGGGTGTTACCTGACCAGGGTTGGAATAGGTACACGCCCATGTGAGTATTAAAGGGAACAAACTATGTGATAGTTGTACATGTTGTGTAACCGTGTTTTTAAACTTGAATGTATTACTTCTCCTGTTTCTTTCTTGCACATCTTAGTTGCAGTCCTTTATAATATTGACTTTTGTTGTGTGCTTGACCTTATAGAGTCATGCCACCGAGACATCCTCCAATTGTAGGCCAGGTACAAGGCAACGATCAGACAATGGAAATGGTAGATCAGGGGCTACCAGCAGATCCTCCCATTATTCCCATCTTTGCACCAGCTCTTATACCTGATGCAGTTGATGATGCATAGTTCCATGAAGGATTTTTAAGGATGTTACGGACATTCAAAGGAGAACCACATCCTTCCCCAGCTATGGAGGAGTTGATGTAGGTGTTCTATAAGCATTATCCTTCCTCTTTTTCAGGGAATGAATGACCACATGATGTAGAGTCACCGTTGGATCCCATGATTGCTATATTTGAGCCTCTGGAGATGCCTTCGGAGAGGAGGGTGATGATTGTGATGTACATGCTACGTTATTCCACCAAGAGATAGTGGAATGTTATTTCAAAGGTGGTAAGTCATCAGGATATGGATTGGGAAGATTTTTAGATTACCATTTAGGACTACTTGTACTCTGAGAAGTTGAGGTCCAATAGAGCTTGAGAGTTCATGAATTTAGAGCAGGGCACTCTCTTATTGATGGATTAATCATCACGTTTCACAGATACTTAGCGCTTTTCACCTGTTCTGGGATTTGATGTGTAATCATTGCCTAGGATATTTTTGGATTGTCATAGAAATGACATATGATCATAGGTGAATGTTTTCATGATAACTTAAGAGACGAATATAGTAAACCAAGCACTAATTACCGAGCACAATCTGAGGGATTTGGGAGGTGTGAGCTAGGGTGGTTCAGCATCCAGGGCTGGTACTTCTTCGACGGATGGAAGGAAGTGTAATAGGAGGCATTCACACAATGTTTCCTTTGGTATCCAGGTGGTCTGATACCAGTGTGGGAAGAGTGGGCATACAAGATCACATTACCTGAAGGTCTCATTAGAGTACTGATCTTGTGGTGAGATGGGCCATAATCAGCATTTTTCCTAGGTGTTCTCACTAGCAACGATTGATATGGGTTCTATAATGACTCCACATTCAAGAGTAATGCCACCAATTTCTGATCAGTTAGGGAAATAGAGTTTGTCAAGCCATTCAGGCGGAGGAGGTGGTCGTGGTCGTGGTAGTCATGCTAAACGTTTTCAGTGATAGCAGGGTGGATCAGCTCAGGGTAGAAAAAAAGGGTTAGAGGGTCGTAGTACTAGTTATAATTTTGTAGTGAAAAAACCCTACATGATCAGGATCTCGGGACCTCTATGGGTAGATGAATTATTCTAGTTGCCTCAGTTTTAGTTACTTCTCTTTTTTATATAGGGGATTCCCATAGTTTTATATCTATTACCATTGTAGAGAGCCTTGTCCTCTATATATTTACTTATGAGGATTTTATGATGATAGAAACTCCATTGGGGATTTGGTTGGCTACTGTAAGTCAGTGCAAAGAGTTCCCTTTTGATGTTAGTGGGTGTCACATCATATGGGACCTCTATGTCTTAGAGATGAAAATATTTGATTTAATTCTCATAATGGACTGGTTACTATCCTTTCGGGCCTTTATAGACTCCAATCGTCACCAAGTGAGCTTCAAGTCACCAGAGGGTGGGGATTTTCTACAAAAGGGAGAGTGGGATGTCCAGGAGAGTAGATCTAGACCCGAGCATCATGTGTTATGAGGATTTACAACCCATATTTCTACTTTATATCATGATGGATAGGGGACCTCATAGATTGTCTTTCCTCTAGTGGTTGATCATTTCATAGATGTATTTCCTAAAATATTTTCTTGTATACCTCTAGAGAGATTAATAGATTTATCTATTTATCTTGTGCTAAGGGCGGCACCTGTCTCCATTCCTCCATATAGGATTGCAACACCACAGTTACTGAAGCTCAAGAAGATGTTAGAGGAGTTATAAGAAAAGGGTTTCATCTGACCTAGTACTTGTACATGGGGTTCACATCTTCTTTATTCAAAGAAGGAGGACTGTAACCATAGAAATTCTGTGGATTTTTGAAAGATAAACATGTTTACAGTCAAGAACAGATATCCCTTGTCGAGTACAGATGATCTCTTATATTAGCTTCAAGGATCTCGAGTGTTCTCAAAGATCGACTTGATATCTGTTTATCATCAGTTATGCATTAGACCATTAGATATACAACTTATAGCCTTTTAGAGCAGGTATGGTCTATACGACTATTTTGTTATGTCGTTTGGTCTCACAAATGCACTGACAGTTTTCTTGGAACTGATTAACCGAGTGTTCCATCCATACATATGTTCTTTTATGGTAGTCTTCATGGAAAATATCTTGGTGTACTCTCACACTCAACATGACCACACCACCCATCATGAGATCGCATGGAGTACACTTAGAGGGAATCATTTATATGTTAATCACTCAAAATTACAATTTTGGTTGGACCATATTCACTTCATGGGTCATTTTATCTCAGAGATTGGTGTATCAATTGATTCCGAGAGGGTGAGAGAAGTAGTTTCCTGGGAGTAACCAATTAATGTCTTTAAGATATAGTGTTTTATGGGGCTGGATAGTTACTATATGTGCTTTATAGAGAACTTTTCACGCTTAGCAGCACCACTAACGACCCTGACTAAGAATGGTGAGAAGTACTTCTGGATAGATTCCAATGTTTTATCCTTTCAGGAGCTGAAAGGGAGATTGACTTTGGCTCCGATACTAGTTATTCTAGATCTGGTAAATAGTTACACCATTTACTATGATGCATCATGTATCATGATAGGAGTAGTTATTATGAAAGGGGGAGGAGTCATTGTGTATAGGTCTTGGAATTTGAGTCACATGAGAGGAATTACCCGATGCACGATCTCGAGTTAGCTACAATTGTGCATGCTTTACGCTGTTGGAAGAATTATCTTTTAAGAGATCATTTTTTGTTATAAACTATCCAAAAAAGCATCAAATATATATTTACTCAACATGATCATAATTTGAGATAGCTAAGGTGGGATAAGTACCTTCAGTCTTCTGATTTTGAGCATTCCCTCACCCCTAGGATTGGCAATGTAGTGGCTATTGTGTTGAGCAGAAGGACTCAGATATAGGGAGTTCAAGAGGCTAGCATTGAATGGTATCTTATGAATCTATTCTTTGAGAAGAATTTGGTGGTGCCTGATATACATGAAAATATGTTTCTTTCTTCTATAGTTGTCACCTATACTCTACTGGATCATGTGTGAATGAGGAAGCTATCATATTACAAAGGCCTAGTCCTACAAGAGAGTGTTTCAAGAGAGGACCCTACTCTTTGGTGGACCAAGGGAGAGGATGAGATTTTTCATTTTCATGGATGTGTATGGATGTCAGCAGACATACATGAAGAGTTGATTCGAGATTTTTATTTCTCTGTTTGGGTAGTTCATCTTGGTGTCACCACGATGTATCAAGATCTACACCATTAGTATTGGTGGCCAGGTATCAAGAGGGATGTAACTGGTTTTGGTATGAGATGTTCAACCTATCAGTAGGTCAAGGTAAAGCATCAATGGCCTTCAAGGATTTTATAGTAGATACCCATTCTCTAGTGGAAGTGGAATGATGTTGTGATGTATTTCTGGATGGGTTTACCAAGGTCATCCCATGGGAATGATGCGGTTTAGGTGGTTGTTGAAAGATTCACAAAGGTTACACATTTCTTACCAATCAAGGATACCTTTATCGTCGATGATCTTGGAATGTCGTACATCTAATAGATTGTACATTTTAATGGGGTTCCGCATTCTATTGTTTTAAACAGGGACACGTGATTTACTTCTCGTGACTAGCAAGGACTATAGAGGTCATTGGTTACACATGTAATTATGAGTAAAGTTTACCATCTCTATAAAGATGGTCATTCATAGCGCACGATTAAGGTTTTGGAGGACATTATTTGAGAGCGTCCTGTATTTCAGGGGCTCCTGGGAGAGACACATACCCCTAGTGGAATTTTCCTATAATAAATATTTTTAGGAAATGGTTTATATGATAGATTATGAGGCTTTGTATGATAGTTCATGCCAATAACCCCTATGTTGGATAGAGGTAGGATAGGAAGATATTCTGAGACCTTATCTTGTCCAAGAGACCACTCAGCATGTGGAGTTGATTCAGAAGAGGATGGCTACAACACAATCTTTCCAAAAAGTTTATGCTGATCAACGGACATATCCTTTTGATTTCAAGGTCAGAGATCAGGTTTTCTTACATGTCACACCGAGGATAGAACATAGGAGCATAAGTAGATTTAGGAAGCTTTCACCGAGATATGTCTGGACATTTTGGGTTTTGTGGAGAGTTTGGATGGATGTCTATCAGTTGTACTTAACTTAGTGGTCCCAAACTATGTACTATGTCTTTCATGTTTCTCAGAAATGGTGTTACATTTTAGGCCCATATCATGTTTTTCAACTCGAGGAGGTTGAGTTACACGTCGATGTATCCTTCGAGAAGAACCCTATTGGGATTTTGGATCACAACATTAAGGTTCTTCTTCGTCGGTCTGTTTCTCTTGTACTGGTGCTATGGTAGCATGGGAGAATACATGTTGAAACTTTGGAGAGGGAGGCTGACGTATGATCCCACTGGCTAGAGTTGTTTGAAGCTTCTTCTTCACCACCCTTAGAAGGGAAATTCAGGGAAAGATTGCTTTAATGAGGGATGTTTGTAGGAACCCAGATCTTTATTTCAGGTATGGATCATTATTTTTAGTTGTTTTTTAGGAAAAAGTAAAAAATTGATATTTTCTATGTATCATTAGTGTTCTTATGAGTACATGTCATGTAACCAGGTATCGTGTACAGTTGTGTTCTGGCCATGTAATGGCTAAGTACATGGCCATGTAGGTGACCTAGTAGACCACCTAATTTCGGGGTCAGTTGAGGCTAGTACATGGCATTTAGGTTTTAATGAACATGCAGTGTACTTTTCTTTTTATTTGATATATTAGTGCAGGGTTACAACTCATGTATATAATCGTCTTCTTCTCCCCGTTTTTCATACAGGAGATCGATGGAATGGATAAAAACTTCGAACCCCTATCAATTCTCTGTCTGAAATCTGGTTGAAATACCATCAGGTGTATTGGAATCCCACTTGTGAGTTCTCAATTCCGCTAGAGACTCTCTTCATATTTCTTCCACTATTGTGAGTATTTTAAGTTTGAACATTTGTTACCTTTTGTAGATCTATGCCTTTCTTGGTCGATTCAAGGGTCCACATTCACGAGTGTGGATCATATGAAATCAAGGTTGGAGGATTGTTCCTTTTTTTGAATATCTTTGGTACATATATTCATAATGTGTCAAATACCCATGTTTGGGGTGTCGCATGTTTTGGAATTCAACCTTATTTATTAGATTTTATGAGATTTTAGATTGATAAAATGCTAGTTTCTTATGTATAAGGTTTTATACCTTAATAATTGGTGCATTTTTTCATGTTTGGTTGATTATGGTTGTTTGCTCTAGAATGCCCATTCAGATTTCTTTGTTTTCCATGCCTTGTGTTATTAGGGTGGAGTAACTGTTTATATGAGATGCATGTGTTTCACATTGTGAATTTCTAACCAAAGGGAATTGACTGTGAGATATTACTGATGTAGGGTTTTTATTGTATAATTTTTGTTACGTTGACCCATAGGTATTGATTATGAGAGTTTCCAAGTTCTCATAGGCCAGAGGGGTTAGACTGTGAGAGCTACCCAAAGGGTCATTATTAAATAAATGTTGGATTGTAACAGCCTGAGATTTTATGAAAAATATTCTTTTTTATTTTACTAATGTCTTGTGTTGTACGCTACACCAAAAGGAGCTTGCACAACACACATCCTTGACTTGCCTTGCATTACACGCAATCGCGACCTTCCTCGATAGCGTGTGTAATACGCAATACCGAGTTTCACTAAACAACGATATGCTATTAAAATATTATTAAAACTAGCCGTTATGAATAGTAATAACCACTTTTTAAAATTCTGTAAATCTTATTTTTCAAAATGAACTTCATTTTTGGATTCGGAGTATCGAATTTAGCCTAAGGTGAAATTTTGGTACTTTTCGGATAACTTTCATATTCTGATGAATAGTGAAAATTACTAAATTATAACTAAAAAACAACTTTTTTAATCGAAATAATTAATAGTGATAAATAATTAATTTGAGTGGTTTTAAAGTGTATTTAGAATATATTTTTACAATTTAATACAAAGTTGGTCATTGGATGTAATTTCACATTTAAACTAGACATAAACAAGTGTCAATCTTTTGATAGATATTGTTTCTTAAAAACACGCTATTTGTGTTAACAGCGGGATTTAATTATAAATTTAATTAATGCAATTTCTATGTTATGAATTTGGTAAAATAGACTTCATTTTTGAATTCGGAATATGAAATATAGCTTAGGATGAAATTTTGGCATTATTCTGAAAAACATCAATTTTTGATGAATAGTGAAACTACTAAGTGGTAGGTTAAAAACTGAATTTTGTATAAAACTTAATTTTACCGCTTCTATGAATGGAATTTCGAAAATCCGAGAGACACAGTTAATATCAAGGACTAAAATGTGGTTCAATGAGATGAAAATAATTTTTTGGTGAATAGTAACTTTTTACTTTTTTTACCACGGTTAATAGTAAATAGGGTAACTAAGGGTAAATATGATATTAATATTACCCTAACACATGTCCTAATTCTATTGGACAAGTGTAATTCGACCAAAAACAAACTTAGGAATTAAATATGACCATTTAGGCCCACTTGGATTAGATTAGGACATTTATTATTAATTTATTTAAAGAAGGGTTAAAATAGTTAAAATCAAAGTTTAATAAGTAAATCATTTTTAATATGGGGTTATACATAAGATAAATTCGATTGTAAATATTCATTAGAAAGCTAAAAAGATTTCCTACATGATGATACTTTATTTGTAATTTTTAGACATAAAATAATTTAATTTATTTATGACACAACAATTATGCAGTAATTATCTTATTAATGAAATATTGACATAATTAATGTTATAAACACAAAAATAAATGTAATTTGAGATTTTTTATGAATTCCAATAATTTTATAGGTTACTATGATATATTAATGTTGATTTAATTAACTTGGTTAGAACATTTAATTCTTTTATGACTCTCACAAAAATCATATATCAAATAGTGTCAAAATTGACACAAAATAGTTTTTAAATCAAATATTATATTATTAATTGTTATTTTATTCCTAAAAATCTAAGGGTCGGCCAAATGACTTAGATAAGGATATATATATTAATAATAAACAATTTGGGGTTCTTTTGGCATGTTATAGTAAGTGTATTAACAATATTGTGAAAGAAAACAAAAAGACATGGTAAAAGTTAAATTATTTAACTTAGAGTTAAATCTAATTGATAAGGTTAAAATAATATCCTAAACTTGTCTAAATTCTATTGGTTGATAGGATTTCGACCCATCCCCACTTTAGCTTCGAAATAAGACCCTTTGGAACCATTATAAACCGATTTTGACTTTAATATAAAATAATATTTTGAGATATTCCTAAGGTGCCCCTCTCCTCCCCTATAAAAGGACACCTCCTCCCCCTCCTCCTCACACCAATTTGAGCACTCAAGCTCGGCCAACCCCTGCCAAAATATCTTCTCCAGTTCCCTAGCAACATCCTAGAGGTTCTGGTCTTCCTCAAAGACCAATTTTAGTGCCCTAAGAGGAGGTCTCAAAGAGGCGCTTCAAAGAAGAGGTAATTACCGTTACCAATTCTTTCATCTTTATTTCTTCTTCCACTTCTTTTTCTTAGGTTGTTTCATTATGAAGTAATAACATCAGTATCACTCATATACTGATATGTTATTATAAGTATGAAACAACCCTATTTCACCATCTATCCATCCTACGGAAAAAGAAATCACCGCGCGTGCGTACGTACGGAATACCGTCTCCACGCCGTGGTGTAATCTATTTTCCACCACCACCTAACATGGATGGGTATAATGGTGTAAAGAATAACTATACATAGTTATTACAACATCATATTGATTCTGATATATTGTATAATCCACTCCAATTCAATTCAATATTTATAGAAATGATATCATCGCTCGTGCGTACGTACGGACTACCGTCTCCACGACGCGATGAGATTCATTCTCCATGTTAACCATTTAAGAATGATTATAATGTATATATAAGAAATATATGACATTATAAAGCTACTGGATTTATGTATATATATACATATGTATGTCATCTACTTACTTCCATTTCAAGACAATAAGGAAAGAAAAACAGCGTTCATGCGTACGTACGGACTACCGTCTCCGTGAACAGTGTTTTTCATTTTATTTATCTATCTATTATATATATATATATACTGAATATATATGATATATAAATCATATTTTATATTCTGGAAGTAAGTAAATCATGATATAAGTAATAATGATGTCAAGAACAACAAGTCAAAACACCTACGATAAATGAAACGATTTTACCCAAAACGCTTCTTTAACATGGAATTTACAAAAGAACGGGTAATATAATGTCATAAGTGAACCATATAAGATATCATAACAATGAATATGATTCTGTAATAAGTCAATGACATTATTTAAATCATTATACAGGAGGTTCGGACATATACGAAGCAAATTGGACCTAAGGTAAGGGAAATATCACAATCTCATTTTTATCTGATATTGTTTATTCGTAAGTATTTATTGGGGTGTATTTTATCATCCACATCCATTTTCCCTCAATATGTAATATTGTTTCCATCCACTTACAGTAGTATAAATCCAATTTTACCCTTCGGTGAGTTTTTAGTAAAGAATATGAAAGGAATCTTTTGTCGTTTTTTCGTACGAGGTACTTTTTGACTTTTCCGACAAAAGTACGAAGAATGTTTTTTTAACTTATACGGCACGAACGGATTTTTACGGTTTTATAAAGCCTTATTTTCATGAACCTTCCTCCAAAATATTTCATGACTATTTTTAATAAAATCTCTTTCTTTTAAAATTGTATGATGTTTTGTGAAAAGAAATTGATTTTGAAGAAGAAAGGATATTTTCCTCAAGAATTCATTTCAAGTGTTTTATCAAAATTATTTTCCATCTAAGATAATAAAGGGTTCTGTTTCTATCCATATTTTTACATTGATTTGACTATGTTGTGATGGAATTATGTTTATGAATTCCTTTATCTTATATGAATGGTTTTATGATGTCATGTTGTTTAAGAATCCCATTTTTATGACATGGGTTATGAAATGATGTATGATTTATGATTTTGTGGCACACATAAGAATGGTATCATTATGAGATGGGTGGGACCTATATCTCCCTCCAATGCATTGGGTAAAGATTTTATATCTCATGAGATAGACATGGCTGGAATGGTATGTTATACCGGTTCAGTGAAACAGGACTGAAACGAGGATTACTCGATTCAGAAAGGGACTTTGTCCACTAAGATAGTCTTGGCAATGAGTCTTGACTAACAAGAAATGATTCTCTATGATTATGTGTGTATTCCACAATGAGTAATGTTTTAAGTTATGATTTCATTTCACTACTATGATTTATCCCATGTTATGAAATTATGCTCTCTTTTGCAGGTTAAGATTTCCAAAAATGTTATGTTCTTATGAAAATTATGTGATTGATATTTCTTTTGTTTACCCTTACTGAGCATTTGAGCTCACCCTTTTATGTTTTCTTTTCCCCAGGATATAAAGAAAGGTTTTAGGTAAAAAAAAAGAAGATCTTTATGGGACATGTTGAAGATCTTTCACCAGGATTAGAAGATTATATTCCGAGTTTCCAAAGACACTAAACTATTACGATCCTTGTGTGTGTGTTTTTTTATGTACTAAGTATTCCGCAAAAGTAATGTAATGTCCATGTACGATAAGATACGAGTCTCTACAGTTGGTATCAGAGGAAAGGTTTATTCAAACTTTGGAAACTAGGATGCGAGAACTTTAGTGAGATCCTTAGAGATATTTATAAGGTATGTCTAGGGATGCCCCTAAGGATAAGTATACGTATAGGATATTGTCCTAGAACTATGGTAACGATATTAGATTAAACCAAAGATGATAGATATTTAAGTTACTCCCCCTTTATTACGATTTTTGCATCTAACACTATTCTGTTTGGGTTTTAGAAAAAGGCTGGAAACAAGATGATTCACAATAATGGAGGATATGATGGACAATGGAATGATATTCTTCATGAGCAACCAAATGAAATGGGATTTGGATGTCCAAACATCATTATTATGCCGAATCAGCAATCTCACAACATGATCAATAAAGTAAAATTTGGTAAGTTTCCTGACTCGACTAATAAGAGAAAGATGGAGTTTCATGATGATCATAGAGGAAAGAAAGTTCAATTTCCCCTATGTAAATCATGTGGGAAGAGGCATCAAGGAGAATGTTTCAAGGGAACTGGAAGATGCTTTGGGTGTGGAAAAGAAGGACACAAAGCAAGTAAGTGCAAAGGAAAAGGGTCGGTTAACACCATGGATGAGGATAATGGTATTGCTACGACATCAAAAATGGTTAAGTGTTTTAAATGAGGAATGTATGGGCATTATGCAAACAAATGCCCTAAGGGAAAGACTCATGAAGAGAATCAGTATGGTCATATGGGTAGTATTTATGTGGATGATGATGAAGAGACTACAAATGATATGTGAGATGAAGGAATTTTTGAAGCTCGGTCAATGGTTTGAGAATGTAGTGGAATGATTACATGTTTATCATGTCTGATTTTGGAATAAAGAGACATCTATGGATTGTTACACTGTTGTCTTTCCTTGTGTTTTGAAAGTATATGATTAATGTTACCAGTATCCATGAAAGGTTATTCAGATATTTTTGGAATGTAGATGATATGCGCATAATGAAGGGATAAAGAGAAAATTAAATGTTTGATAGTATTCATGAGCTCATGATTAATATAAGGACTAAGTGATATCATGGTTTGAGTATATAGAATTTTGAGGATTTTGGTATGTGGAAAGTGTTAACTTTTAACTGCACTCATGTTTTCACTAAGGTATTCAAGAGAATACACGATTAAGGACTTTGAATGTTTGGAATGTGACCAACAAGACATATCTTATGATATGTGGGGATCAACGACAGTATTAAATCTCTGGTAATCGATGTCACTATATTATGAGAGTGGACTGCAGTATTATGTATAAGCATAAATATTAGACTGGATTATGTTGGACATAAGTTAGTATTGTTTAAGGATAGAAGATGGGATGTTATAGTAACGTAGTTTTAGAAAAAGGGACAACCTGCAGGACGGGCGACCGCCCATCGCTTCGGACAAGGCTGTAGGAATTGAACCCACAACCGAAGTGCGACTGGCCTTTATCGCCTACCACTGACCTACAGGAAGTCCCTGTTTAGTAGAAACTAGTTTTATTATATTAAGCAGTATGATATATGAAGTATAAGTCCATTTTAGGAACCATATGTGATTAATCTCACTATAGAATGACTTATGTATATTTAATAACTTTTTCTAACCTTTTGTTTGAGACAGATGGAATGACCCATCATTCTATCACATAATCTGCTAACACTTCACAAATAACAAATTCAACTTCATTTATTTAAGAGATGAAGTAGAAATTGTTCAAGGCACGAACAAAAGTGAGATTGTACCAAAATAAAGTAAGTATTTATTTTAAGCAAATTTTCAACTTTAGGGAAATGATCTTGAAAACCAAAAATGTTGTCCTAGTGATCTTATACCTGATGAATCAGATGGTACCTTATATCGTCACAAATTTATGGATTTGTGATTACTGGCTTTTCCATAGCCATGATCTCTACCACTCTCCATCAGAACATGATGGTTAGATTTCTCTTCCATATCCATATTTTCACCTATGTGGAAACCCAGTGATTAGTTTATTTGGGTAATCGTTACATTTCATACTTTAGTTTTTAAAGCCAAGTTTTGGTATTCCCTTTTACGATGTGGGTTTCTATTAAAGAAACTTTCGAATAGTAAACCATTTATAACCCCGACGAATTTCGAGGGCGAAATTCATTTTAAGGGGGGTAGAATGTAACAGCCCGAGATTTTATGAAAAATATTCTTTTTTATTTTACTAATGTCTTGTGTTGTACGCTACACCAAAAGGAGCTTCCACAACACACATCCTTGACTTGCCTTGCATTACACGCAATCACGACCTTCCTCGATAGCGTGTGTAATACGCAATACCGAGTTTCACTAAACAACGATATGCTATTAAAATATTATTAAAACTAGCCGTTATGAATAGTAATAACCACTTTTTAAAATTCTGTAAATCTTATTTTTCAAAATGAACTTCATTTTTGGATTCGGAGTATCGAATTTAGCCTAAGGTGAAATTTTGGTACTTTTCGGATAACTTTCATATTCTGATGAATAGTGAAAATTACTAAATTATAATTAAAAACAACTTTTTTAATCGAAATAATTAATAGTGATAAATCATTAATTTTAGTGGTTTTAAAGTGTATTTAGAATATATTTTTACAATTTAATACAAAGTTGGTCATTGGATGTAATTTCACATTTAAACTAGACATAAACAAGTGTCAATCTTTTGATAGATATTGTTTCTTAAAAACACGATATTTCTGTTAACAGCGGGATTTAATTATAAATTTAATTAATGCAATTTCTATGTTATGAATTTGGTAAAATAGACTTCATTTTTGAATTCGGAATATGAAATATAGCTTAGGATGAAATTTTGGCATTATTCTGAAAAACATCAATTTTTGATGAATAGTGAAACTACTAAGTGGTAGGTTAAAAACTGAATTTTGTATAAAACTTAATTTTACTGCTTCTGTGAATGGAATTTCGAAAATCCGAGAGACACGGTTAATATCAAGGACTAAAATGTGGTTCAATGAGATGAAAATAATTTTTTGGTGAATAGTAACTTTTTACTTTTTTTACCACGGTTAATAGTAAATAGGGTAACTAAGGGTAAATATGATATTAATATTACCCTAACACATGTCCTAATTCTATTGGACAAGTGTAATTCGACCAAAAACAAACTTAGGAATAAAATATGACCATTTAGGCCCACTTGGATTAGATTAGGACATTTATTATTAATTTATTTAAAGAAGGGTTAAAATAGTTAAAATCAAAGTTTAATAAGTAAATCATTTTTAATATGGGGTTATACATAAGATAAATTCGATTGTAAATATTCATTAGAAAGCTAAAAAGATTTCCTACATGATGATATTTTATTTGTAATTTTTAGACATAAAATAATTTAATTTATTTATGACACAACAATGATGCAGTAATTATCCTATTAATGAAATATTGACATAATTAATGTTATAAACACAAAAATAAATGTAATTTGAGATTTTTTATGAATTCCAATAATTTTATAGGTTACTATGATATATTAATGTTGATTTAATTAACTTGGTTCGAACATTTAATTCTTTTTTGACTCTCACAAAAATCATATATCAAATAGTGTCAAAATTGACACAAAATAGTTTTTAAATCAAATATTATATTATTAATTGTTATTTTATTCCTAAAAATCTAAGGTTCGGCCAAATGACTTAGATAAGGATATATATATTAATAAAAAACAATTTGGGGTTCGTTTTGCATGTTATAGTAAGTGTATTAACAATATTGTGAAAGAAAACAAAAAGACATGGTAAAAGTTAAATTATTTAACTTAGAGTTAAATCTAATTGATAAGGTTAAAATAATATCCTAAACTTGTCTAAATTCTATTGGTTGATAGGATTTCGACCCATCCCCACTTTAGCTTCGAAATAAGACCCTTTGGAACCATTATAAACCGATTTTGACTTTAATATAAAATAATATTTTGAGATATTCCTAAGGTGCCCCTCTCCTCCCCTATAAAAGGACACCTCCTCCCCCTCCTCCTCACACCAATTTGAGCACTCAAGCTCGGCCAAACCCTGCCAAAATATCTTCTCCAGTTCCCTAGAAACATCCTAGAGGTTCTGGTCTTCCTCAAAGACGAATTTTAGTTCCCTAAGAGGAGGTCTCAAAGAGGCGCTTCAAAGAAGTGGTAATTACCGTTACCAATTCTTTCATCTTTATTTCTTCTTCCACTTCTTTTTCTTAGGTTGTTTCATTATGAAGTAATAACATCAGTATCACTCATATACTGATATGTTATTATAAGTATGAAACAACCCTATTTCACCATCTATCCATCCTACGGAAAAAGAAATCACCGCGCGTGCGTACGTACGGAATACCGTCTCCACGCCGTGGTGTAATCTATTTTCCACCACCACCTAACATGGATGGGTATAATGGTGTAAAGAATAACTATACATAGTTATTACAACATCATATTGATTCTGATATATTGTATAATCAACTCCAATTCAATTCAATATTTATAGAAATGATATCATCGCTCGTGCGTACGTACGGACTACCGTCTCCACGACGCGATGAGATTCATTCTCCATGTTAACCATTTAAGAATGATTATAATGTATATATAAGAAATATATGACATTATAAAGCTACTGGATTTATGTATATATATACATATGTATGTCATCTACTTACTTCCATTTCAATACAATAAGGAAAGAAAAACAGCGTTCATGCGTACGTACGGACTACCGTCTCCATGAACGGTGTTTTTCATTTTATTTATCTATCTATTATATATATATATATATACTGAATATATATGATATATAAATCATATTTTATATTCTGGAAGTAAGTAAATCATGATATAAGTAATAATGATGTCAAGAACAACAAGTCAAAACACCTACGATAAATGAAACGATTTTACCCAAAACACTTCTTTAACATGGAATTTACAAAAGAACGGGTAATATAATGTCATAAGTGAACCATATATGATATCATAACAATGAATATGATTCTGTAATAAGTCAATGACATTATTTAAATCATTATACAGGAGGTTCGGACATATACGAAGCAAATTGGACCTAAGGTAAGGGAAATATCACAATCTCATTTTTATCTGAGATTGTTTATTCGTAAGTATTTATTGGGGTGTATTTTATCATCCACATCCATGTTCCCTCAATATGTAATATTGTTTCCATCCACTTACACTAGTATAAATCCAATTTTACCCTTCGGTGAGTTTTTAGTAAAGAATATGAAAGGAATCTTTTGTCGTTTTTTCGTACGAGGTACTTTTTGACTTTTCCGACAAAAGTACGAAGAATGTTTTTTTTAACTTATACGGCACGAACGGATTTTTACGGTTTTATAAAGCCTTATTTTCATGAAACTTCCTCCAAAATATTTCATGACTATTTTTAATAAAATCTCTTTCTTTTAAAATTGTATGATGTTTTTTGAAAAGAAATTGATTTTGAAGAAGAAAGGATATTTTCCTCAAGAATTCATTTCAAGTGTTTTATCAAAATTATTTTCCATCTAAGATAATAAAGGGTTCTGTTTCTATCCATATTCTTACATTGATTTGACTATGTTGTGATGGAATTATGTTTATGAATTCCTTTATCTTATATGAATGGTTTTATGATGTCATGTTGTTTAAGAATCCCATTTTTATGACATGGGTTATGAAATGATGTATGATTTATGATTTTGTGGCACACATAAGAATGGTATCATTATGAGATGGGTGTGACCTATATATCCCTCCAATCCATTGGGTAAAGATTTTATATCTCATGAGATAGACATGGCTGGAATGGTAGGTTATACCGGTTCAGTGAAACAGGACTGAAACGAGGATTACTCGATTCAGAAAGGGACTTTGTCCACTAAGATAGTCTTGGCAATGAGTCTTGACTAACAAGAAATGATTCTCTATGATTATGTGTGTATGCCACAATGAGTAATGTTTTAAGTTATGATTTCATTTCACTACTATGATTTATCCCATGTTATGAAATTATGCTCTCTTTTGCAGGTTAAGATTTCCAAAAATGTTATGTTCTTATGAAAATTATGTGATTGATATTTCTTTTGTTTACCCTTACTGAGCATTTGAGCTCACCATTTTATGTTTTCTTTTCCCCAGGATATAAAGAAAGGTTTTAGGTAAAAAAAAAGAAGATCTTTATGGGAGATGTTGAAGATCTTTCACCAGGATTAGAAGATTATATTCCGAGTTTCCAAAGACACTAAACTATTACGATCCTTGTGTGTGTGTTTTTTTATGTACTAAGTATTCCGCAAAAGTAATTTAATGTCCATGTACGATAAGATACGGGTCTCTACATGGATCATAGGGAATATACTGTGAGAACTTCCAAGGAATCATTATAATTTATTATTGCTATGAAGACCAAGGAGGTAATGACCATGAAAGCTACCTAGGTTGTTGTTTGCAAATGATTAGTACTATGTGGGACCTAAAAGAGGCTAGAATATGTGATAATTCATAGAGGGTCATGTTTTATTAGAATTTATGATATGTTAAACCATAAGGGTTAGACAATGAGATCCTTCTGAGTGGGTTTCTTTGAATAATTCAATGATTGTGACGAGTCTTCTAAGCCAAAGCATAATCTAGGACTCGGTCTAACTAGATTGTTAGATGGTATTCTAAGACATTTTTTCTATTACAAAGAGGATACAATGACTAGTCTAGAACTAAATATATCACTATTCAACAGTTTGAAAAATTAATAAATGTAAATGTATGTACTTGAAAACTATTTGATTATTAACTTTTGAGTACTTCGTAGTATATTGCTTTATTTCTGCATATTACCTGCTATATGTATTCACAAATAGTTAGGCATAAACTTTATAGTGGTTTCATACTGGTATTCATCTCACACCCTATTTTGATCATTATATTAGACCCAAAAAGATTATATGATTCCATGTATATATGAGGTAAAGGGCCCTTCTTCATTAGGTACTTGACTATTGTTGGAGCTGGAGAGCATGGGACCAAGCTGAGGCTTACGATGCTATTGAAGTTTATTTCTTTTCTATATTTTGGTTTTAGTGTAATATTTCCATCATTTTTACTTGTATTTATACTTTTATAGACACATGTCTCATGATTCATTTATAAATGTGCTCTAGTTGTTTTATTACTATCAGTCTGCCACTTTTTACTCTTGTTGCATGGTATTACTGTTTCCACTACTGTTTACAATTTGTTCCATTGTGTTACTCTACCAATGAGGGAATAGTTTCACCATTATCACACCCAAGGCCCTCACCTCTAGTCAGTAGCCTATGGAGTTTGGGGAAATGAACTTGAGGCCATGTGACCAATAGGGTATGGGGCACCTTTGGAAGGCACATGGAACCGGGAAGTTACACCTCCACTATAAAAAACACTCACACTCCCCTCTTCTATTTACTCCTCTCAAGCCTTGTGCCTTTCCTAAATTATACCCAAATATCTCTCCAAGATCCTCCCGTAATACCCATCTTCTCTTAGTCTTATCAAAATACTAAATCCACTCCCCTTAAGAGGCTCTCAGAGGACATAAACTCAAGAGGTAAATTCCAATTTCTGATTATTTTATTTTCATTCAAGTCCTTTTATTTTATTTTTTATCTTTCTTCACCTCCCTTCACCGAAATGGAAAGTTAAATATAGTAACATACATGTACAAGAATGCTATTTTTCTACTAGTAGTGTTTATTATAATATTTCCTTCCCTCGTTTTTTACTATAAATAAAAATACCATTTGAGATGTATTGATTTATCACATTCAAGGACGATGGGTTTTCAATTTGCATTAAAATATTTAATACTTGTCATGAAACCATTTTATTGGTTGAACCTGATTATAATATATGTATTTTCTCTTATGTGATGTTATGGAATATTTTTTCGCGCATGATGTAAAATAATAATATGAAACAAGATATTTATGGTAAAATCACCAAATTAACCCAAGCATTTATCGTTAATGTTATATATAATGATTCAAATTCACTCTAAGTAACCAAATTAAATTTAAAATAATGTAACCTTATGGAATTTAATTAATAAAATATAACTCCAACACTAGGAAACAACTCTCATTATACATGTGTTTCCAGACATGAATAGGTGAACTGATCATTAAAACCAAGGAAGCAAATAGTCATTGACAATGAAATTGAACCATATAACCAATAAAAAAGATCATGAATGAACATAATAATTTTATACTAATTATTTTACTTATATAAGAGGTTCTTGAATTATTAATTAATGATCCTATTTTAATTATTTGGGGAATTAATATCAGGTGGAGAACACCATCATACTTATGGTAAGGTATCCTCTCTATTTAACTTTTATTCCAGATTTCCCTCTATGTTATTCCCTTTTGTGTGTAATAAATAATGATGGGGTATGATTTATCACGTTACCCATAAATCCCTCATTATCTAGAAGTGATGAGAAACCATTTTCACTCTCATTAATCCCTCTTAAATATAGCCGATACCATTTCGATTATCCATAATGGATTCTACCTAAACCTTTATTGTTATTTCAGGTTGACTTATCTTACATATACCAAAATGAATTTATATTAACTTTTTTGTGAATATTATAAACTATGTATACATGTACCGAATTATTTTATAAATACCCTTTCATCATTCTCATTAAGGGATATACATGTTTTTAAGTGATTCCCTCCATAATACTTCCTGATAAGAATCATAGTTTTGACGAAACTTCCCAAATTCTTACATGATTTCAATTTATCTCTATCTTTTGATTTAAGACAACATTGTCCTTATAAAATCCATATTTTTTTTATTAAAACCTTCTTATTTCACTTCTAGTTTTATATAAAGTATTTTTCTCTTTTCTATTTTAAAGGCTCTATAGAATTTTTCTTAAAATGACACAAAAATGTTTTAATGCTAAAGTTTTATAAATACATTTCTTACATGTTATCACATATATTTTAAATCACTCACCATGATACATTAATAGTTTACCTTATGAATTTCCATGTATATTTTAGATCCTTTCTTTCTTGAACTCTTTTATGATACACCAATTGTTTATGCTTTAAGACATGACTGTGGTACCAAATTCATTACACGGGTAACCCTTATGTTTATTTAAGATTAATTAATTAATATTATTTATTTGGAGAAAACATTCATGAAAATTCAATATGGGAACACCTAGATAGAGCTCTAATGTATTGGGTAAAGATGAGTCTCATGAGACGTTATGTGCGACAGTCTTGGTGGTTAGCCTTCCCTTTTGCTACCATGTGCGACGATCATAGAGTTTATCCTTAGATTATGATACCATGTGCAACGGCCTTGATGGTTAGTCATGAATAATTCTAAAGTCATGTTTTATATTGTTTCCACATTAATATAACTCCATGTTTATATGATTACATGTTTATATGTTATGATTCCATATGTTACATTCCCTTTTGTACCGTCTGGTCATGCCTTCTGTCCCATGTGCTAATGCTTTGTTCTTATGGGTTTTCCCTTACTGGGATATTTATCTCATCCCTTTGTTCATGTGTTCCCTAGGGTAACCTGTTCATATGTATGTAATCAAATGATTTTACGATCCCTTTATGAAGATTAAATAAAGAAGTGTTTTCATCCCTTGTGTTCAATTTTATATACCTAGTCTTCCAAGACACTGGACATTATGATCCTTGGCTTCTGATCTGATGTTTATTTATAACTAAAATCATGTAATGTTACATGTAAAAGGTTAGGGTAACGATATTTTGTATCAGAGGATGGTCTAGTTATTTTTGGAGGTAAGGATTAGAGCACATTAGTAAGAACCATAAAGACGAGCCTAAGTATAATAAAACACCTCTAAATTTTGGTAAGTATGGAGTAAGTGGTTAATCAAGAAAATATATCCTTTTCTAGATAAAAATAAGTATAGGTGGCTATAGAATATATGTATTTAAGGGTAAAACCAGAAAACACCACTTTGAGCTTGACACAAATGGGAATTGATGCATGACAACGGGCCTTGTTGTACTCTTAGCTTGACACTATCAAGGGATATACTTTGGTAAATTCATGAGTTTATTGTATAACATTATTAAGGGAATAAAAAATCCCATATAAATACAAGTTATTAAATAGATCAAGGATAAACTAGATTTAAACAAAGGGAACCACAAGTGATGATATAATATTCCATTATAAGATTACCCTCTTATGTTCAAAGCTTCCTTTTTATGCTAATAGCTAAGTATTCAATCCCTATAAATTGTATTTTCTTTTTCTTAGTAAATATAGGGAAAAAAGAATAACTCTTGACAACAATAAATGTGATAGGAAATGTGAATATTTCAATAATGATATGCTTAACATGATGGGAACGGGTGCTCAAACATTCATCACCGTACTTGCTTAGTGGGATAAAGTTATGAATAATAACTTGAATCATGTAAAAATCCATCCTACTCTAAGGAAAGAGAAATTTTCCATTGCATCCATCATATGGAAATGGTCTCCCATAAGTGTATCTTCTAATCCCATCCTCACAAAATAGTATATTAACTCCATTGAAAAAATATTCTTTGTATTCCAGTGCTCAGAATAAGAGAATGGAATACTTGTGGTTTATCATTTTGATAGGGAATATGATCTGTGGTGGAAACAGATAAAGAATAAAAATCCCTAGGAGGAAATTGATTCCATGGATTGGGAGTAATTCAAGAAAAAGAATTTTAATAAATATTTTACCCGAACCCTCCATCTCAAGATGGAAAGATAGTTCTTTGGACTCAAGAAGAAGGAAGATGAGTCCATCCGGGCGTATGAAGACGTCTTCACAAGGATTGTAAGGTACACCTCTGGATTTTTCTTCAACACAAAAAGTAAGATAGATAACATATTTAGTGGAATAAATCTGTGTTTTTGAAAATTATTGGTGATTTGAGACTTTGAATGTTATGAAGAGATTTTCTGTTGTACCCCCAAGGTTTAAAAGGAGATCAGAGACTCTTAGAGGTATCGTGGGATCGATGAAAAGATGATGAAAATGGAATCTAATGTGGGACGTCCCATAAATAAGTTACATTATGGAATGAAGGTATATCATCCCACGTGTAAAAATTGCAGGAAGAAGAATCTGAGGAATTGTCAATAGGGAACCATGTATTGCTTTAATTTTGGAAAGTTGGGACATCTGGTTAAAAATTTCCGACGGGATATGAAAAATCTCACCAATGTTGAAGATGAAATGATGGTTTAGATAAATGCTCAGCTAGTGTTATAGTGTTTCATCTTCAAGGAACATGGGAATTATTCAAACAATTTCCCTAATCCAAGGGTTGTCGGAGGAAATCAGCAACAACCTCCAAGGAAAAAAGGAAGGGATTATGTTATCACTACTATTGAAGTGGAGTCGGACAACGATGTGGTGGTAGGTACTCTAGTTATTCATTAAATAATATTGAACATACTATTTTATTCTGGTTCTAAATATTTTTTATATCTTGCATGTCTTGTAGAACTATTCAAGAACACCCTCAAAATTTGAAGGATATGTTATCTATGAGAATAAAAAATGGGGAAATTATTTCATCCGTGGTTTAAAACTCCTCCCTTGGTTAATTTTTTTTGAATGAACCTCCTATAAAATCTTGTCATAATTTTTGTGTGGAGTTCGAAGCTATCTCGGGCATGGATTGGCTACCATTATAGAAATCCAACATTAACTGTGGAGAAAGGGATATCACTTTTCACATCCAAAAGCATCTTGAAATTAATTATAATTGTAAGGAGGAAGTTGAATATCTTTTAGAATAATTGTATTATGTGTGGATATTAATTACTTATGAGAAAGAATTCTTAACTCAAATTATTGAGGCAAATAATAAAATCATGCTTGAATACATGCCCATCGTGAGAGATTACCCAAATGTATTCGCTGAAGAATTTCCTGATACTCCTACTAATTGATAGGTACAGTTCTCAATTGAATGTATTCTCATATTTTTTCCTATATCAAAGACACCTAATAGAATGGTCATCATAGAGCTGGAGGATCTGAATAAGCAGTCATAGAAGAATCTGGAGAAGGGTTTTATACACCCGAGAGCTTCACCATGGTGTGCTTCAGTCCTCTTTGTCAAGAAGACATGTGGATCAATGTGCCTCTGCACAGATTATCATGAACTCAATAAAATCATGATAAAGAACATACATCCCCTACCATGGATAGATGACTTCTTCGGTTAGCTTCGTGGGGACAATTATTTCTCTATGGTGGACCTTCGGTTGGGTATCACCAATTATTGTTGAGGAAGGATGATATTCCCAAGACTACATTTTGAATGAGCTATAGACACTATGAGTTCATAGTGATTCCCTTCAGACACACTAATCCTCTAACAATATTCATGAATTTAATTAATAGTGTATTTAGAGATTACCTCAAAACTATGTGGTAGTCCTTATAGATGATATTCTGATATAATCCAAGAGTACGGGGATGATGAGGATCATTTGAATACAGTGTTAAAGGCATTGTGAAGGGAGAAGTTGTTTACAAAGTACAATAAATGTGATTTCTGGAAGAAGGAAGTATCATTCATGGGGAATGTTATTAGAAGAAAAGGGATATATATGGACCCTTATAAGACAAAGGAAATTCAAGAGTGGCCTAGGACAACATCTGTAATGGTGATCCTTAGCTTTCTGGGTTTATCCGGGTTTTATCGACGATTTGTGAAGAACATTTCATGATTTTCAATCCCAATGAACAATTTTTCACAGAAGGGAGTAAAGTTTTTCTAGACTCAATAATGTGAAGACTATTTTAAGGAGTTCAAAACGAGGCTAATCACTATGCTAGTACTCACACTCCCAGTAAGTAGAGACCTATTTGTGGTGTATAGTGATGATTCAAAGAAGGTCTTAGGTGTGTGCTAATTCAAAATGATAAATTGATAGACTATGACTCAAAAAATATGAATATCCTTGAGAAAAACAATCATAAAAATTATTTAGATCTAGCTGATATGATCTTTTCTTTAAAAATATGGAGACATTATCTCTATAAGGAGACGTGTGAGATATATTTTGATCACAAGATTCTCAAATATATATTCACAAAAAAAGAGCTCAATGTGTGCCAGTGATGATGTATGGAACTCATCAAGGATTATAACTACTCAATCCACTACCATCTAGATAAGGAAAACAAGTTGGAAGATGATCTAAGTAGAAAGAATCATGCATATTTATCAATGATGAAAATTGAAAAGGATATGACCTTATTATATTTGCAAAGGATGAACATGGGAATCATTAAGGGAGGAAAATCATCACTCCTTTCTCAAATTATTTCTCAACCATCCTTCATAGGGAAAATAAAGGATGATCAAAGAAAAGATGTGTAAATTCATAAAAGCATAAAAGACATTAAAAATGGGAAATCCTCTGAGTTCATGATTGATTTGGAAGGATTTGTATGAGTTTTGGTCAAGATTATGTATACCATCCGGTTCAGAGTTAAAAAATGAGTTTTGAATCACACATATAGCTCAACCTTCTCTATTCACCCAAGGAGCACTAAGATGTATCAAGATCTACGAAATAACTTTTAGTAGGAAAATATGACAAAAGAGATTGCTGAATATATGTCAGAGTGACTAGTATATCAAAAAAGTGAAAGCTTAAATGTAGAAGTATAAAGGGATGAATAAATCACTACCCAACATCATTGAAGTGGGAGAACATCACCATGGACTTTTTCATTCGACTTCTATGTATATCCAGAGGAAACAATGTTATATCAGTCATTGTGGATCATATAACAAAGATAGATCACTTTATAGAAATTTGAGAGGACTTCTCATTGTATCAACTTCCACTGATATATATCAAAGAGGTAGTAAGGATGAATGGTGTACCACTATCTATTGTATCTTATAGAGATCTGATATTCCCCTCAATGTTTGGAAAAAGTCTTCAACATACTCTAAGTAATGATATGAACTTTAGTACGGCCTATCATCCTCAAAATGATGGCCAATATGAGAAAACTATTCAGTCACTAGAAGAAATGTTGAGAGCATATTTTATGGACCTCTAATAAGGATGGGACCAACATCATACTCTTGTTGAATTCTCCTACATCAATAGATTCCACTCAAGCATATGAATGGAACTATATGAATCTCTTTATGGGAAAATGTGCAGAGCTCTGGCATGTTGGGATGAAGTCAGTGAGAGTATGCTACAAGGACATGGAATGGTCGAAGAAATAGTGAAGAAGGTGAAAACCATTCAGCAGCATATTTGGGTTGCCCAAGGTCTATATAAGAGTTATGAAGATCATCATCTATAAGACATTGAGTTCAAAGTTGGAGACATTGTATTTCAATTGATATCTCCATGGAATAAGTTCATGAGGTTTGGGAAGAAAGGAAATTTATGTCCTAGGTACATAGGCCCCTTTATGATTCGTTATTGTGTCAGGACTATGGACTATCGACTAGAACATCCACCTACAATGTCCAAAGTAAATGATGTATTTCATGTATCTATTTTAAGGAATTACATACCAGACCCTTCACATGTACTATCTTTAGAGGTGGTGTAGTTGGAGAATGATCTTTCTTATGTGAAAGATCAAGTAAATATCTTGGATTGTAGAGATAAAATTCCACATAACAGGACTACTCACCTTGTCAGAGTACTATGGCGGAACCATATGTACAAAGAGGCAACATGGAAACTGGAAGAGACGATGAAGGAAATGTGCATGCAGCTATTTATGGGTTATAATGTAAAACTAATTATCGAGGGAGAAATTTCACAAGGGGGGAATAATGTAACGACCCAGTGTTTTATCAATAGAAATTACCTTCTTATAAACATGTCATATAATCACATGAAATCACAACACAATGACCAACTAAAAACAATGTGACCATTAATCATAATACGGTCACTTCTAAGATTTGAGTTCCAAAAATTTGACATACACAGTTGCGATAAGTAATATGTTTAGATTCTTATCGAACAAACTTAATTTTTTTGTGAATAGTAACATACCCTTACAAATGTTAACATAACCTTACAAATAGTAATATGACCCTTATGAATAGTGAATCATCAAATATAATAGTAACCTCATCCATGAATGTGTTAATAAAATATAGGCATCCTATAAGTGATAATATGACCATAGTAAAAGTGTTGGTATTTTTTGTAAGTCATAAATAATTAATTAAAATTAATTAATTAATTTAAATGAAAATATATTATCTTAAAAGGTGTTCATAATTTACCAATTTTATTTCTTATTATTTTATGATAATTTTATAAGTCCTTATGTAATTTTTGAAATCATTATAAAATCAGTTATTGTTTAAAAATCTGGATTTTTCATATAAATTATGATTTTAATTAAATATTAAATTAATATTATTTAGGAAATTATTTTTGAAAAATGGAATTTATTTTTGGATTTCACACATTGAAAATTGGTTAGGATTAATTTTTTGGATTTTTCTAAAATACAAGATTTTTTTATCAATAATAAAATATGTTAATTCACAATAAATGCTAAAACCTGTATTTTGCGTCATGCATGGGTCATGGAAGATGTAAATGGTCATTGGGTCGAACTCACACAGACATATTACTTATTTTGGAAACAAGAATCATTACTATTTCTTATCTTGTGGGAAAATAGTAAACTAAAGATTTAAATATTATGAAAACTCTCCTCCCCTCCTCTATAAAAACCACACACACTACCCTCTTTTCTTCCCTCATCTCAAGCCTTGTGACATTCCTAAATTCTGAAAAAAATATCTCCCCAATATCCTCCCCCATGTCCATAATCACTTGGTCTCTTCAAAAGACTAAATACACTCCCCTTAAGAGGTTCTCAAAGGAGATACACTCAATAGGTAAATTCATATTTTTTATTATTTTATTTTCTTTCATGTTATTTTATTTTCTTTTTTTCTTTCATCACCTCCCTTCACTCAAATAGTTTGATAACTCAAGTAAAATACATGTAATAGAATTATATTATTATACTGGGATATTTTATTATAATATATCCTCCCCCCTACTTTTATACTATAAATGAAAATACCGTCTTAGATGTGTTGATTTATCACATTCAAGGATGACATGTTTTCAATTTTCATTACCATATTCTATACCGGTCATGAAACCATTTTAATGGTTGAAACATATGATAATATATGTATTTTATTTTATGTGATTTTCTTTAATACGTTTTCAAAAATGATATAAATAATAAAATAATACAAGTTAATTATGAGAAAAATCACCAAATTAACTTAAGCGTCTATCATTAATGTTTTATATAATGATTAAACTTAACTCCGTGTAACTATATTAAATTAAAATCCTTGTAATTTATAATAATAAAATATAAATCCATCTATAGAAAACAAATCTCATCATAAAAGTGTGCACGAAAAAGAATAAGTGAACCGATCATTAAAACCAAGGAAGCAAATGGACCCAAACAATGATATTGAACCTCATAACCAATCCATAAGATCATGATTGAACATAAAACGGTTATGATAAATCTCTTACTTGTAGAATTGGTTATGGAATTATTAATTAGTGAGCCTAATTTTATTATTAAAGTCATTAATATCATGTGGAGAACACCATCAGACATAAGGTAAGGGATCCTCTGTATTTCACATTAATTCATGAATGTCCTTTATGTTATGCCCTTTTATGTGTAATATATAGACATGTGGTATGATTTTGAACCTCCCCCATACATCCCTATTTAATTATAAGTGATTAGAATAACTATTATCTCTCTTTAATCCCTCTTATGTAAACCTGATACCATGTTGATAATCCGTAAGGGATTCTACCCGAACCTCCTTTTTTTCCTTCGGGTTGCATTATCTTCCTTTTAACAAAATGAAGTTATCTTATATTTTTATGTGAATATTCTAAATGTAGTGTAAATTTTCCACATTCATTTATCAATACACATTCATTAGTCTATTTTTTGTATAGACATGATTTTATTTGATTCCCTCATCAATACATCTTGATAACCAAATCCATTTTTAGGGAACTTCCCAAATTCTTACCTGATTTCAAGTGCACTCTATCATCTATTTTAATCCACCATTATTTTTATAAAATAATTCTTCTTTAGTAAAACCTTCTCGATTCGATTATGGTTTTATATAAAGGATTATTCCCTTTTCTTTTTTAAAGGATCTATAGTATTTTCCTTAAAACCGCACAAAAATGTTTCAATGCTAAATTTTTTTAAATACTTCTCTTACATGGTGTTGCTTATATTTGAAATCACTTACCATGATACATCCCTATTTTCCATTATGAATGTCCATGTATATTTTATATACTTTCATTCCTGGAAACCTTATAATACACCCATTTTTTATGCTTTATGACATGATTTTTGTACTCAATTATTTCCATGTGTAGCCCTTATATTTATGTTTGATTGATTATGTATGATTTTGTATGTGGAAGACATATTCATAAAAGTTTAAGATGTGTGCACCTAGATATCCCTCCAATTCATTGGGTAATGTTAAGTGTCATGAGTCATTATGAGTGATGTTCTTGGAAGTTATCCTTGGCATGTACTACCATGTGCGATGGTCTTGGTGGTTAGCCTTGGATTGTGCTACCATGTGCCATGGTCTTGGCGATTATCCTTGAATTGTGATAAAGATATGTTTTATGTTACTGTCACATTACTATGACTACATGTTTATATGATTCCATGGTTATATGTTATTATTCCATATTTTACATTCCTTTTGTGTCATCAAGACATCCCTTTTATCCCATGTGCTAATGATTTGTTCTTATGGTTTTTCCCTTATTGGGCTATTTAGCTCATCCCTTTGTTCATGTATTCCCTAGGGCACCCTATACAGATGTAAGGTCTCAAATGAAGTTGGAAACTCTTTATGAAGATTAAATAAAGGAGTTTTTTTAGTACCTTGTTTTTAGTTTTGTGTACCTAGTATTCCAAGACACTAGACTTTGTGAGCATTGTCTTGTGCACTGATATTTATTTATGGCAAAAATCATGAACTGTTATATGTAAAAGGATAGGGTTTTTATAATAAAAACATATATTATTGATATATATATATATTATATATATTTAATTATTATCATCATTGAGACAATAATATCATGATCAAAGCACAGGGACTGTATGAAAACACACATGAAAAATAAAGCAGTTATTACCAAAAAAATGTGGTTTTAATAAAAAATTATTAATAAATGGTTGATAAAATATTTTAAGTTAATAATTTATTATATAATATATATGAGTATGGTTTTTAATACTTGTATAATAAATCTATATTAACTACATGGTATTTTCAATCTCATATGTAGGAAGTCAGTCCTTTTGTAAGGGTTTCTTCTCTCACTTTTACCTCTATGAGATATATTCTATATTCCCAACATATTTCTTTATATAGAGTAAATAATATCTCATTGATATTTTATATAATTAATATATTTATATAAGGGTTTTTATCTCACTTTTTCATTAATGAGACGTATTCCGTATTCACAACTTTTTTCTTTATGTAGAGTAAATAATATATCCTTGATATTTTTTATAATTAATATCTTTATATTCATGATTTAAATAATTCCAATTTGGGAAGGGTTTATTTCAAAATCTAATTAAAATTTAGGATTATTTATGTTAAATACTTCAATGTGGGAATTATTTTTTATTTATATATTAAAAAACATATTTTATTATCTCATATCTAATATTGTAAATTGAAATGTTCCATTTCAATTTACTCTATATAAGAACTGAAAAGCCAGAATGAAATTTTTTAAGAACAATCGACTTCATTTATCTCTTCGACCAAACACCATTTCTCATCCATCTCCATGATTTGTTTATAAAATAAATTTTTTTACTATTATACTAGGATATTTAAAATGATTTCTTACCCTTGTTAATTTTTTTATAAAATATTTAATGGAATCTTACTATAATTTTCTGAATGATGTTATTTTGACTTTTTCCCAATAATTTGAAGGGAATTTTTTTTAATATACATCAAATGAATGTAATTTCTCGCCATTAGAAACACTCATTATTTTGGAAGTTTATATAAATGTTTACCTGATTTTTTTAATGATTTGTTTTCATAATATTCTGTAAATTGTTTATTTTTCAATATGTATTTCAAATTAAAATGGATATTTTATCAAGAAAGTTTTTAATAATATTTCTTGGGTATTTATATACATGATGGCACTAAGGGTTGCAGGCGAGGGCGCTCCCTTCCAATTCAATGGATTTTAGGGTTTTGGTTCGGTCATGGCGATCTTATTCTTCCTCAGCTTCAATCATCTTTCTTCTCCCTGCGGCGTGGCGTTGGCGGCTCCCTCCTTGACATCTTCTCGCAATCCTCAGCTCTCAAAAGATGATTGCAACCCTATGGTTGTGATGAAGTCGATTTTTTCGACCGGTGTTCATGTGGCTTCGAAGCCTTGCGCCAGATCTATGGAAGCATCACATCCATCTCATGCGACATTAAAGATTGATGCAAGCCGAGGTGACTTGTGGATTTCATCTAGTCGGGAGAAGGATAATGCGGTTGAAAATCCTGTTGAGGTATTGTTATGGGATCCTTTTCCACCCCGCGGTGATGTTTTTCTTGGTTCAAATTCCTATTATGATTTGATGAAAAAATAAAATGCAGGGTTGAAATTGGATGGATCAGGTTCATTTTCACTTTTGAAGGACTCAGGTCCTAGTAAAATTCTTCATAAGGGTTCATCTTCTCATGTTGAGGCTAATCATGCAGCACATGATGAGAGAATTTCAATTGGAAAAAAATCATTTATTGCAAGAATTGTTCATCCTAAAGGTGAACAACCATAGAAACTTGATGATTTGATCTTTAGAACCACGCTTTTGTGGGGTTTCCCTAATTTCAAATGTGTTTCTCTTGGTCTAGGATTTTTCCACTGACATTTTCCATCTGATGATTTGATTCTTTGAGCATGGAGCATGGGAAACTTGTTTTTGAAACCTAGATGGCTTCATTTACATGAATGTTCATTGGATATTAATGTCTCACATGCATGAAATTATTTTTCTCATCTATAGATTCGTCTTCATGGACTCAATTGTGTCCTCTAGCATCCAAAAATCCTGCATGATATTGGCATGGAAATTGGAACTTCGATTCAGCTTGACAAATAGACCAAGGATGTTCTATTTGGTCATTTTTCTAGGATTTTGGTTGAGGTTGATCTTAGAACCACTATGATTGACAAGGTAACCCTTTCCACTCCATCTGAAAACATTCAAATTGATGTTGAGTATGAAAAAAAACCTCTTTTCTGCAATGAATTTATGGTTGTTGGACACTCATTGGAGTTACGTCGGAGGAATGATTCTTGTGGGGAATTTGGGGTGAGAGGACATTAAGCAGCTCTCTTCCATAGGATGTCAAAGAGGAAGGATTCGATGTTGCAAAAATCTACTTCTCATGATGGAGATTCACATAGCGAGCCAGTTACAACTACTCCTGATGGGTTGGATACTGGAAAATGTTTTTAATTAATGTATCTCCAAATAAGGTCCACAGTGGCCCCTCTACGACTCAGTTTTATTTGGTTAAACAGGTTACTCTAGTTGTGGACCCTGATACCTCCCAAGTTGACGTCTCCAAGAAGAATTATGAGCAATAACATGTTGATTGCCAGCAAGAAATCCAGAAGCTTTTCTAAGTTTCTGAATTAGCTGACAAATGGGGAAACATTTTTTAGGGTGAACATGAGAATGTGGGTACCCCGATTAGGGTCTCGGGCAGTGGAGGGCACACCTCTTACAAGGATTCCATCTTAATTGGAAATAAAAAGAGTGATACTAGTGAGAGTTTCACCTCTTTTCCTTCAAAGTGGAGACCATGCAAGTATTATTATAATGTTCCTAGAAACATGTCTACCAGATCATCATCTAAGGTGTCAAGGAAGGTGGATACAAATATCTTCAAAATCTTAAATTGGGATAAGTCTCAATCAGAGTGGGAGGCAATTGGTGACTTTAATTATGGAAATGATATGCCATAATTTGATCTCTATACCTATTTTGGTGGATGAGGGCATTTCTATTTGTGTGACCCCGTATTCCACTCTTATGTACCTTTTTCATTATTTTTATTAAATGGTCAGAAGCATTACTTCTGGCTGGACTTGTCTAGTATTTATATCCATAAATAACAAGAACCATTTTATTATCAACTAGGAATATGTTGAAATGGTACCACTTGTAATCATTTTATTCATGTTATATTCTCATTTTATGTGTAGATGAACTAATATGATTCTATTTTCTATATTAATCTGGATGGTTCTTTACTGTTTTTATTAATTAGGGAAATTATTATAATTATTATCGTACTTTTTTATTATAAATGTTTAAGTTGATTATTTTCCACCCAATTCATTAATTGAATGTATTGGACTTTGGATTTGATGGGTATGACCCATTATAGCCCCTCAATTCATCAATAGGTCCCATGAGATAACATGGATGGTTATTTGGCTAAGGCTTTAACCAGTTTGGTTAACAGTCTCAGCATGTGGCCTTTATGATATTGTTATGATGTCTATAATTTAGAATTCTATTATTATGAGATTATTAATGATTTCCATGTGATTATATTGTTATTTATTAGATCCATTGATACGTTTCAATCACATGTGATTGTTTATATAGAATTATTTAATAATCATTGACTCATTCCATATTATTCTTCATGAACATGTTATTGATAAAATGTACTTTGTTTTATTTATTTAAATTGGAATATTGATTAAGCCTTATATATTCATGACCAGTCCCACTATATGTATACCATTGAACATCATATGATCTTTTCCCTTTCTTTTGTTTCCTTTCCTCAAGATATCAGGATGTGTATTTTGGTGGATATGTAGGGATGTGCTATAAGGAATAATAGTTTTCACAATAAAAATAATTTTCTTATTATATGTTTTCAATTAGAATATAATATTTAAGTATGCATCTAGTTTACCAAGTCTATTTAACTATTAAGTCCTTCAAGATTTAGTTCCATGTATCGTGTGTTAATGTAATAATGTAACCACCAACTCTCATATACTAGGGTTGGGGTCATTACACTTACTAAGAATCTAAGTTACCCCTTTCATACATTTTTCCCATGTCATGAATAAAGTATTTAAGTATGGTATTTTTATGAAGAATACTAAATCAGGAGTTCTTTTTGGGAGATGGTGAAGATATTTCATGAAATAAAGAGATTGTGTATCTATTACTGTAAATAAACTAAACCTTAGTGGTCGTCAGGCATGTATTTATTATATGTATTTAATATTCACCTAAAAATATGTAATATTTTTTTATTAAAATTTGGGGTATATATGATTGGTATGACAGTAAGTTTTAATCAGTCATTAGGGATTATGGTTATAAAAAAATTGGGAAAACTCTAGGGATTAGTCTAATTATAGGATAACATGCTAATATTTAGGTAAGGAAAATGTTATGTGGTTTTCCTAGTAATAAATCCATGTCAAGATATGAAAAGTGGAAATGTTTTTTGCATAAATTCATCTAGTGGTTTAAAACCATAAAATTTGTGGTCATGTATATATCATCCATCATTATAGTGAACAGTAATTGTTCCCTTTTTGTGCACTAGGTTTGACACTCTTAGGGGATATTCATGGATTAATTCAAATTTTATTTATGAACCATTATTAAGGATTTGAATAAATGATAACCATAGATGACCTAGGTTAAAACAAAGGTTCCATTGGATGAAAATAAGATTTCATGATTTATAAATCCTATAAATGATTCATGATATGTAGTATCCCACAATGATTACTATTTCTGAAAATTAACTTCTTGGTCTTATTCAATGGATTGAAGAATAAGAAATATTGATAATATATAATATTTTCTAAAATGAAAATATTTTCCATAAGAGAAAACAAATTTTGTGGGATACTGAATAAGTAATCTTTTTTCCATACTCACACAAAATTATCAGACCATGAATCATGCTGATATTCCCAATGAACAATGAATAAAAAAATTACTATTGAGTATTTCCTAAGGTAACATCCACCCTAATTTAGTGGGTATTCTATTCCAATAGTACCTGAGATATGGATCAACACCATTTTGAATATATTTTATGTTTTATTATCCTCATAACATGAAAAGGATATCCTAGTCATTTATTATTTGGAATGATAGGAAGATCATTCTTGGAACATTATTATGATTATAAGACAAGAGGAAGAACTTGACTCTATGGAATTGGATGTGTCTAAGTGTATAAATTTCAGAATGTTCTATGGTAAAATTCTAAATAAAAATATGGTCAGTAAATTATTTGATATTAAGAAAAAGGAGAATGAATTCATTTGTATATATGAAGAATATTTTACCAAACATGTAATGTATGCTTGTGGTTTAATCATTAGCATAAAAAAGAAAAATTGGTAAACTATTAGGTTACTTAAAACCAAGTACCTGAAATGTGTTATCTATAATATAATTTAGTATATACCAATAAATCATTCAATGTGAACACATGGTAGAAATTGAAATTAGATATTCCAACCACTCCCACGTTTTTTATAAGAAAGGGATGATCGAGTATCATGAAAACATGAATAAATCACATGGTGAAAGAAATTTGATCCATATACATTCTATAAATGTGGGAAGAAACATCATGGGAATTTCTTGAATGGAAATGAAAGGTGTTATAAATTTAAAAGGGTGGGTCATAAAGCCAATGGATGTTGAAAGGCAATTAATTGTCTTGTTAATGTAATGGAAGAGAAGAAGCAGTCAACTAATACACCATTCATACTCTAATTTTGCATATGAAATGGGTATGTGAATTATAAAAACAAGTTCATTAATATTAAAGTTTATGATGATTATTATCCTCAACAACCTCTTAATATATTAGATAAAGGGGTAACCTAATGTGATCATGACCACTGAAGCGGGTTACAAGAATAATGTGGTGAAAGGTAGACATATTATCTACTCAAGAACATTTAATGTCTTATTTTATTTTGAATATACCCAGTATTTTATAGATTAGTTTTTTTATATGGTATTTAATTACTATCTCAATGATTAGATATTGAGATAGTAGTGAATACTCTTAATGGTATGATGGCTACATATTAATTTTATAGTTCATATATAATTGATTTGTGTGGGATATTTATAACTAAAAATATTATTATTCTTACGTTAGTTAAACTTGATGTGATTCTTAGCTTGGATTTCAATTCTTTATATAGATCCCATATATTGTTTTTGGAAGGTATGTCACATTTAGTATTCTAAATGAACTTATGATTAATTATCCATGTAAGGATGAATAAAAACATCCATTTGAAATTACTCCATTATTGTGTGTCTCAAAAATTATCCACAAAGAATATTTATCTTATATGGTTGAAGAGAAACTCATCATATAATATATACCGGGTTTTCAAAAGGTTTTTAGTGTCTTTATGGAAGAGGTTTTGAGTATTCGACCAAATTTTGAATTTGAGTTCTCAATATAACATATACCTAGTGCTACACATTTTTTTGACTAATTAATATTTAATGTCCTTGATCATGTGGTTATAATTGATGAAGTAACACAAGAAAAATATTTAAAATTAATTTACATGTCCAATTATATCACCTTGGGGTCCAAATAATATTTTTTAGAAGAATGTCAGATTGATTCTTCTTTGTATCGATTATGAAGAACTGTTGATGATCAAAATCATGAAAAAGTATCATCTACACTACATTGATGAACATTTTTATCAACTATGTGGGGATCAATATATTTCAATGATTTATCTTCATTATGAGTGTCATCAATTGTGGGTTTAAAAGTAGGATATACCTAGGAAAACCTTATATACAAGGTATGGACACTATGAATAATTAGTAATTACATTTTATCATATGAATTCGCCACTATATTCATTGACTAAATGAATTGAGTATTTATATTTTACTTTGATCAAATTTTGGTAGTAATTATATAATATATTCCAATATATTCAAATATTAAGGAAGAGCATTATGATTATTTGATGATTTTACTGAAGACCCTAATGAAGGATAATTTATATTAAAAATTTATCAACTATGAATTTTTGATATAAAAATATTCATTTTTGGGTCATATAATCTCAAGAGAGGGTTTATTGATAGATAAATCAATGATAGAAGCAATTTAACAATGGACCAGACCAACCACTATGATTGTGATGTGTAATTTTATTGGTTTGGATGGATATTATTGGTTCTTTTTGTTGAATTTATAATGACTATATAATCCACTCACCGTGTTATGTCATAAGGGATTCATGTTCCTATAGAAGGATGAATGTGATGAAAACGTCAAATAACCGAAGAGAAGAATAGAATAATCACCTATACGTACTTTTCCCTATAGTGGAGAAGTGATTGTAATATATTTTTGATGCATCGAAGAAGGGATTGTGATGTTTTCCATTGCATAATGATATGGTGATAGTTTATGCTTCAGGAAAATTTTAGGTTCATGAGAAAATTTACCCAACTCCAGATTTGGAGTTAGCTGATGTAGTTTTTCCATTGAGGATATGGAGGTATTTTCATTATAGAAAATAGTGTGATATATATACTAAACAAAAAATTATAAAGTATATATTCGCATAGAAAGAGTTCAATATGAACTATAGAATATTGTTAGAGCTCATTAAGGATTATGAATTCCCAATAAATTACCACACAAATAAAGAGAATAAGGTGGCTTATGATTTGATAAAAAATGATCATACTAGCATATCTATGATGAGGATAAAAAATATCCAATGTTTTTAGATTTATAGTGTATTTATTTAAAAATACTAAATATAAGGTTGATTATTATATTGATAAAATTAATTCTAAATCATCTATCCATGTGAGGATTAATGAGTGAAAAAAGGAATATATAGAGATAGAAAAGAATTTGAGAAATGTATTTGAGTTCAACTTTGACTGGTATGTAATGATAATGTTTAGGAACCATGTATGTGTACCATAAATATTAGATTTTAAGGATATATTTGATGAAGCTTTTTTCATTATTCTATGTTTTTACCTAATGTACTAAGATGTTTATTGATATAAAAGGGTATTTATAGTGGATAATATGATGAGTCATAATACAGAAAATATATCTTAATAGTTTCTATGTCAGTAAGTTAAGGCTGAAAGATAGAAGTCTATAGGGATTTGAAAAACATTTACTATAGCAGGATTGAAAGGAAAGAACATTACTATGTGTTTTGTTATTGGGATCCAAAAAACTTTTACAATTTATAATACTATTTGGGTTGTAGTTGATCCCCTTATTATGCTATCACACATAATTACAATCAGCGATGAATTCTCTATAGATATTCTTACAACAATATAAATTGACAAAATTGTACAGTTTCATGGATTAGAAAATTCTATTTTATTTGATCGGGATCCATGGTATATCTTAATTAACAAGTGAAGTCTTGTTTAGGATTTGGATACAAAGTTATGTTTTAGTATAGTGTATCATCCTCAAATAGATGGTCATCCTAAGGGAACCATTCAAACAACATATGATATGCTAATATCTTATTCTATCTAATTTAATGGAGTATGGGTTCAACACCTTCATCTAGTCGAGTTTTCTTATAATAATATATTTAACTAGAGAATTTATATGGCTCTTTATGAAGCCCTATGTGGAAAAAAACAATAGAACACTTCCAAGCTAAAAACATTTGGATAAAGAATGCTTTCAGAACCTGAGATAGATGAGGAAATGGTATAGAAATTCAGATATATTTAAAGGCACATCAATGAATATTAGAGTTTATAAAAATGATTTACTGAAACTCATAAGTGTAATCATGAATTTCAAGATGGGGAGAATGTTTTCCTAATAATTTATCAATGGAAAAATGTTATGATATTTAGAAAGAAGAAAAATATAATCCATATTTATATTTTCCCTTCCATTTATATGATCAAGTAGGAACATTATCTGATCACTTTTTATATACATTGAACCTCTCCCAAGATCATTATCTATTCCATTTATATCTCTTAAATAAGTATATAACTTGGACATAACATTTAATAAACTCAAAGTTCATAAAAATGTATCAATATCACTCTTTTGAGGAATAATCGGTTGATAGTTTAGGTAATTAAAGGAATTTAGATCCATATAGATTTAAGAATGGTTATTCTTAAACCACTCCATAGATGAATTAAAAAAATTATATAAATACTGACCAGTATGTGGATCTAAATTAGTTTATTATTATTTTTCAATGCATAGTTGGATGTTCTGGAATGATATGTATTTAGAAGAGCCCCATCATCTGAAAAAGGGTGTGTAGGAATGGTGAATAGCTAAGAATGAGAAAAAATACCGTTAAGAAAGAAATGAAAAAGATACAATTATTTTATATAAAATATATGATACTATATTTTACTTGTATTTCTATAATAACATTTTGAAATATTCTCTCGAAGATTTTCATATAATCATGTGAAAATGAGCCTATTCAGATTGTGTTCCGTCACATTTTCTCATCTTTAATATTTTTATATTTATATTTATGGTTCACTTATGAGTTTTATTTATGATTACTCTATATATTTTTAAAACAAAGTCTCATATAATAATTTAGTGATTTCATGACATTATTCCTCAATTTTATTTATATGTGTTCCCATGAACAACTAATATAGATTTTTTTGTGTGACTTCTACTTATTTTGTCACATGAATAACTATGTAAGAGTATTTGGGCCTATATATCCTTGTGATATTTTTTCTATAAAACCCAATCCTAGTTTTGGATAATTTTATTTTATAATAAACTACTTAGAAATATGTGATTTCAAAGTGGAGGGTTTAATTCACTTCTTGAGACTAAACCCCTTATTAAATTTATATTGTGTTATTTATATGATATGTTTTCATTATTTATCTCAAATACTATTTTCCGTTAGTTATTTATGAAAAAATATTTACTGTGATAATTAATCGTAATTTGTGATAAATATATATATATATATAGTGTTTGGTTAATTAACTTATTTTAAAAAGTCTGAGTACTTTCAATGTTATTTCTACTGATCCTTGATCCCTCTTTTGAGAAGCTATTTGTAAAATAAAAATTGATATTTTTATAGTTTTGATTAAATGGGTGATTTTATAAAATTAGGTAATTTATGTTGTTAAACAATTATCTAAATATATTTTCTTTGAAACTCAATTCAACCCCAATAAAATTTTCCAGTATGACCTAAATTTAGTATGAGATCTAATTAAAATTTCTTTTTTACTATGATCATGTTGTATTTATAGATCTTAAATTTATGTTATTTATAAATTTAACTCTTAATGGATAATAAAAGTCATGAAGGAACTTCTACTAATTTACTCCTACTTTTAATAAAAATAATTGTGCTCAATTCAATATTATAATGAAAATCCATTTAAAGAGAATGGGGTATGATTTTTGGCTGTTATCATCAATAAATATGTACTTCCTAAAGCACTTGGAAAGGATTGGAGATATTCCACTAAGTTTGTATATGATTTTAACTATAAATCTATAAATTATTTATATTTAACATAAGGGGATGAATAATTCAATAGAATATAGTCTATTACTATTACATTAAAAATTTATGATACACTAGTTATTTCTCATGAATGAACAACAAATATTAATGAAATGAACAGAAATAATTACACTATTAAATATGATACATTTATCAGGAAATCTAGGGAGAAGATTTCTAACATATATAATAGGTTCAATAATATTGTATACACATTTAAATAAATTGGGAATATTACTGATAGTATATATCATGTATTGAGATGTCTCAGATGTTTACCAAACTGATGGAGGGGATCCTCAATTTAAATAAAGGAATTTTGTCACATAATGAAGTTACCAGTAAAGGATAATAATGGAAAACAATTTACGTTTAGAGAATAAATAAAAGAAAACAAATAAGAATATTAGGAACCAATGAAATGATCAGTATCATTCAATAATTATCATTCAATGAAAAAACTGTTCAAGGATAAATGTTCTAGTGATAGTGAATCATCAGTAGATACTAATAAAGAGATTGATCATTTATCCATACTAATTATGTTGTTATTTAAAAAGAAGAAATACTTCAGGAAACCCAATTACAAATGTATGTATAGTAATAAATTTAATGGGAAAAAGACTGGATAAAGATGATTCAACCAACAAAGTAATATTTTATGAGTAAAAAAAGGAAAATACACATCAATGTAGACTATCCCAAGTTGACAAATAATAATCACAATGAGAACAAGAGAAAAATTTTAAAAAGGATATGGAAGACAACAAGAGTTCCATATTGGATATCTCATGTGATCCAGACTCATGGAGGAAAAAAATGATAGATCCAAAATTTCTTTTATGAAAAATTCATCTGAGGTATCAAATATTTTTCTTACATATCTTACTCATATTTTAAAATTTTATTAGAATAAAAATAGTGAACTAATATTTCCAGTGATTAATTATTGTTTTCTATAATATGTTTGAAGAAATATTTAATGATTTAGAAGATAAATATAAATGTTTAAAAAAGCATCATGCTCTTTCTTCTCAAATTAAAACTGATCATTCAATAGAGAAGGATATGAATTCTCAACTACATAAAAAACAATGATCTTAAGTTATCTAATGATCAATTATATAAAAATATGGATTTTTTTTACTAATTGACAAAAAATATTCCCCTAAATAATTGTTAAATTGAAAAATTGTAACTATACTACTACAATAGGATATCAACCTAAAATGAAGAAAATATATAAAACATATTTTTCTATTGTTTTATTTCTTTTTTTATTCATAAAGACCTAATAAATTATTTATTCCTAAATTTTTTTGTTCTTTTTATAGGAAGAAAATTAAATAATTTTAAAAGCATAAATAACTTGCTAATAAATTTTTTGGTCCTAATAAAATATGGGTACCAAAATTATTTTTGGTACAAATATCCTTTCTATGAAACCTTCATAAAGAGTTATAGTAAACAATTATTGTATCTAGACAATGGATCCTCTATAATGGTGAATGAGGACTACTTAATTTTCAAGAATCTGATTAAATATGATGGTGCACATGTCACCTTAGTTGACAATGCTAATGATAATATAATTGGACTCATCCAAATCAGTAACTCTAGTAAAATTTTATTTTCCAATTTTTCATTTATATATGGACTAAAATAGAATCTGAAAAATATTTTACAAATTTGTTATGAGGGTTACCATGTCCAATTTGAAAACAATTATTGTAATGTATTTTATTACAATATTGATTTAATTTTTATTTCTATATGAAATAATAATGTTTATGTTGTTGAATTAAATTCATTGTTATCTAATAATTCTTGTTTTATAGGTGAATTTCCTAAATAGTATTGGATTTGGAATTGGATACTATCCTATTTCAATATTCACTAACTTAGAAATCTAACAAGTAAAGGTTTAGTAAAGGATATCCCTAAATTGTAATTATCAACAGAACAAGTCTACAATCACTATAAAAATGGAAAGAATCACAAAATATATTTCAAATATAAGAATGAAGTTTCAACTTATCAAACATTAGAATTGGTTCACATAGATTTATTTAGATGTTGTAGAGTTTCTAGTTTATCAGGAAAAATGTATGCTTATGTTATAGTGGATGATTATTCAATACACACATGGGTGTTTCTATATTCTCATAAAAGTTAAGTTCTTTTTTTATAAATATTTTAAATATGTAGAATATATTATTCTAATTACAATTAATACCTTAAGAATTTAGCATACCTATGAGTTTGAAAATCATGATTTTGAAATTTTTTTCTCAAACTATGTATATATCAGAGATTTTTAGCTCATAATACCCCACAACAGAATAGTGCAGTAGAGACAATATATAGAAACCTTCATGAAATTTCCCAAACCATGCTCAATAAGAATGATTTACCTTTCTAATTTTTGGAATATGATGTGAATAAAATTATATATATAATAATATAATTTTAATTTAAACTATTTTTATGATGATTCCTTATGAACTATAGAATTATATAAATAAAAATGTTAATTACATTAGTGTTTTTTTACTGTTAAGTCTTTATACTAAAAAAGTGTATTTAGAATAATTTTCATCCAAGAGGGATGAATGAATTTTCCATGGATGTTATATATCTAGTAAGTCATCCATTTTGTTTAATAAGTAGAATAAGGTTTTTGATGAATCTATATAGGTAAAATTTTATGAGATTGGACCACATGAGACTAAGACATCTTTAAAAAATCTAGAGGCTGACCTTTAGAGTCTTTAAATAAATCATAAACCTGGTGAAAATTTCATGAACTCTCTTAGTTTTGGTGCACAGCCATAACCTAAACCTGCAGATTAAAATGTGTTTTTAAACAGTTCTATTCATAGGAATGTTTGGACTTATAGATACAATCCCTTAAAATATATTTTAGGCCATCTTGATTAAGGAACTCATACAGTATATTCTATTAGAAATCAATTTGAACATCTGTATTTATTTTCATATCTAGAACCAAATAACATCACAAAATATATTTATAATTAATTCTATGTAATGGAAATATAATAAGTACATAGCAATTTTGAAATAAATAGATTCTGGGAACCAATTGAATGACCTAAAGACTACCTAAATACATCACTAATTTTTTGTTAAAAATCTAGGTTCGTGAGTCAGGAACAATATTTAAAAATAAAGAAAAACTGATTATATAAGGATATATTCTAGAAGAATATAGTGAATATGATGAACCCATTTCACCAGTATCTATACTTGATGAAATCATATTATTTATTTATTATGCATCACATTTAAATTTTATTTTTTATAAAATGGATGTCAAGAGTGAATTCTTGAATGGTTTTAATTTTTAGGATGTTTTTCTTGAAAAAAACTTGTTTTCAAAACCCTCAACTTCCAAATCATATTTTTAAATTATCAAATTATTGATATGGTTTGAAAAAAGATCTTAGATATAGGTATGATATGATTAGAAAATTTATTATTTCAAAAGGTTTTACTAAATTAATGTTTTACCCTACAGTATTTCTTAAAACAATTTCAAATGATTTTTTCCCAAAATCTCTGTTGATGATATTATTTTAAGTTATTCAAGAAAATCTTTGTGTATTAAGTATTAAAAAATTATACAATATGAATTTGAAATGAGTTCAATGGGTGAACTTAAATTCTTTCCTGGATTTCATATTTCTCAAAATAAGGATATAATTATATTAAATCCAAAAAAGTTCACCAAATACCTGTTAAAAAATATTTTTATAGATAGTAATAATGGAAGTAATACTCCCATAGGTACAGACTATAAATTATATATTATTTAAGATGGGAAGCTAGTTGATCAAACTAATTATAGAGGTTTTTTTGGAAGCTTACTATACCTACCTGCTAGCTTGTCTGGTATAATGTCTAGTGTGAGTATGTGTTTCCATTTTAAAGAAAACACCAAATATTCACATTTTTTCTGTCAAAAAAATTTAAAATACCTAAATGGTAAAACCAATTTACTGTTATTATATTATAGAGGAAAATAACATGACTTATGTATTTATTTTGATGCTAACATTAGTGGATGAATGTAAAATAAAAAAAATTTATGGATCATCTTAATTTTTGGGGAAATCCTATTGTTTCGTGGTGTAGTAACAAACAAAATTCTGTTGTACTATCCAATATTAAAGTTGAGTATATAAATTCAAGTATATTTTATGGTCAGAGTTTTTGAGGAAAAAAAAATTTAGAAGACAATGGATATAAATTTTGACATATCCCTCTAATGTTTGATAATACAAGTGCTATTAACATTTCTAGGAACCCTATTTCTAATTAGAGACCCAAACATGTTGATATAAGTCATCAATTTCTGATAGATTATTTTCATAAAGGGATTTATAACTATTTATTTTATATGTATTGATCTGCATCTTACTCATATATCCACAACTCTTTTGAATTTTTAGAGATTAATCTAAATTAGAAATTAACTCAGAATGATAAACATTGTTTAGTAGTTCTTCCATTAATTTATTCTGGTAAAAAAATATACAAACTTGTTGATCTACCATTGGCCATCCACCACTGATGATCCCTTATTTGTGGTCCACCATTGGTGATCCACCAATGGCAATCCAACTTTGGTGATCAACCATTGGTGATAAACCCTTGTTGATCCAACTTTGGTGATACACTATAGGAAATCCACCATCGATAATATACCAGTGGTGATGACATATTAGTTATTCCATAGTGGTAATTTACCTATACTATTTTTCTATATTTAATTTTTTATCATAGTGTTTACTTATTTATTATTCATATTATATTTAATTTTCATTTTCAAATCCCTAAGGGATAAAATTGACAAAAATATGAATATAAGAATCTTTCCTCTCCCATGCATCCTATTTTAAATCATTAATTCTCTTTCCCCTCTAGTACCTTGACCGTCTAACTTATTTCTTCACCAGTCCTCAAAATATTGCATAAATGGTTAGAGTTATGCATGTAGTTGTGTCATCTTTTGAATAATAATGTACCTTGAAGAAACCATGAGGTGAATCTAGGTAGTCCACTATTGTCAAACTGAAGAACCCCCAACCTCATCCTGATCTTTCATTACTGAAAAAAAATATGTGTTGAATGGTTAGTCTTAGGAATGTTGTTTTTGATGAAAGTAATCGATGAACAAGAATGGATCTAATGGTTATTTGGGAATAACGGACCATTATATCCTTGGTTGCCTCAAAAAATTTATCTATTTTCATAGTATGATTTTGGTGAGAAGAAAGATGTTATTAAGAGTGTGATATATAGAAAAAAACATGCATTTTATTTTAAGAAATGGGCCAAATGTATTAATGTAACTAGTAAAGGTATATCTAATGTTTTTTATGGTTCTATTCCTCGTAATATTTATTACTTTCTATATGAGGATTCCCTACATTGGATCACTAGAAATTTTGTTGTTCAATGGCATAAGGCTATAGATCATGATATTAAGAATAGGTTTATATTAAAGTTTACACATTATAAGACTTTTCCCAAGAGGGGTAACGTTAGAATAAGGGTGTAGCGTGATGATTTTCATTTTTTTGAAAATATGAGGAAAGATTGATTTTTAAAGATATTTTATGGCCTATATGGTAAAAACAAAGACTTCATATTGATCCAATTATTAGATCTACCCCATGTTTATTTTAAATATTTTGGAAGACAAAAATTTTGTTTTTAACATGGATGAAACACTAATCAAATTTGGTGGATTCTTTTTGAGTAAGTTTACATATAAGATAATGAAGGTTAATTGGAATCCAAGGATGAATACCTTTGTATAAGAAAACGATAATATATATGACATATTTAATCTAGTGCAGAACTCTACCATAACTAGTGACCTATTTGACAATGTCTTAAATCTAAATGTGTTTGTGGTATATTCCTATGATTGGGAATTGTGGGTTGAAAAAGATTTATAGGAAGTGATAGATGGAGAAGAAGAATCACACGCTATTTCAATGGAGCAAGGAATTGATCTTGATGTGGATAAGATCCATGAGTTAGTTTTTGGAGTTGCTAGTCCTCCTCTTATTCATCCTAATGTTGAATACTTGTTCAGAGAAGAATATAAGTTAGAGGATACGAAGTTATATAATGGTATTTATCTAAAGAGGACTTCTTTTGAGACTTATGAAGATGTAATAGTGTTGTCAGATGTCTTTGAGTATGATCTTGATGAAGGAGATGAGGATGAGAAGTCTTTCCATTATCATTCTATTACTAAAACAAGTAAATATTCCAATAGTGAGTGGTAGGGTTGATCAACTTTAGATTTAGCTGTCCAAGACTCCATTGATAGAGATGATAAGTATTCTCATTCTTTTTCCATACAATTTGATCCAATGAACATTTATAGAGTTTAGGATAGAGTAACTACTATGGTGGATAAATCCCTAGGATATGTTCAACTTGATTTGGACTACTCATAGTCATAGGATGATGGTGATGGTGATGATCAAGGAATTCCACCATAGCATGGTGTGCCTGCCATTTGGTTCAACAGAGGGACCCTAATTGATCTTTATTAAAGGGGATTGTTGAGGATGTGTAATTAGAGTACTTCCCATTAGATATACATTATATAGAGACTGGAACTGATGATTTTGTTTCATCTAGACAAGAGACGACTCCTACTAGTCCTCATATTTCTTCTCATTATAGTTATGTGACAAGAGATGATTTATATTCCTTTAAGGACAGCCTATTGTAAAATCTGATTGGGATTATTAGATTTTCTTTAGATCAAGTGACTAAGCTCGGTGAAGAGGATTATGTGTTTATTTTCACCATATTTATTTATCAAATCCATCTTAGAAGGTTCTTGAATATATAGATTGTTGAGATTGAAAATAATAGGATGGTAGAGCAAATGGATATGATTATGAGAACCGTGTATTATATTAGTTTCATCATTAATTGTATAGAGAATTATTTTTTGGAGTGTCTCGAGAGTTTCTCTACACCTAGATCATATTCTTCCTGGTCTCCACATCCTCTTTCTCCATCTGTGGATTTATATTTGATCAAATCCATAGTTAGAGAGGATCTTCAGGATGTGATATATGGTCTTTATTTTTCTCACTAGGAAGCTCTTATCTAGATAAGATCTCATGGTGATCTTTTTTTTTAAATTAGTGAGGTAATGTTTAAATGAGGCACAAAGTGGTAGGAACTATATTTATAAGGTTATCAAATATAATCTCTCCAGTATTTATACCAACAATGAGCTCAATTATCTATTTAAATTAATGTATTAGAACTGTAGGATTCCTCCTATAACCTGGACATTCAAGGAGCGGGTGACTCGGCTGAAGACTTTCTCACATCTTCTCAAACTTTTCATGGTGGAGAAGTTTTATTTCTTTAAATAAATGGAACACTGTGGACATGTGATTATCTGAATTTTCAAGTTAATAGAACCTATTTTATATAAATCAAGGACATAATTGATCTCTCAAATTTATCTTCATCTAGATATTCCCATGAAAAGATCTATTTCCTCACCTACTTCGGTCCCGTTATAGGCTAATTTTATAGTTGTCATTCTATTTTGATTAAATCCCATTGAATATGTGAGATATAATAGACCTACGGAAGCTCCTATAAATATCATTTGGAAACCTTCACTTCCAACTCCACCTGCATCCTCTTTTGTTCTTCATGTCACTGAAAAAAAAGATATAGTGGATCCTACCTCTCTTAAAAACAAGAATGGTTCTTCATATTTTGATTAAATCTTTGAAAGGTTTTTTTTTACGTATACTCTTTTTATATTTTGTAATCTATTTTTTATGTAACCTACTCACATTTATATCAAATTATAATCTTATTTTATTAATCATTATGTATGTTATTTTATTTCATTTTATATTTACCGTGTTGATTATTGAAAAATTTAGTGTAGTATGAATAGTATTATTTATGATTCATTTGAATGAATTTATATGTATTTATAAATTAATATTTATAAAGTTATATAATAAGAATACCTTTTATTAATATTTTATTCATATCTTAAAACCGTAAAATATGATTATAAATTCCATGAATTTTTATCATCATAAAGGTTGGTATTATTGAGAACCTTATAATTTTAATTATCCCAAATAATGTGCATTATGTTTATAAAATGTAAAAGTATTTTTGATAGTAAATCATATCATGGAAAATTTCTAAAATTTCATCCAATTATTGTCATGTTGATATTTTAATGATCTTCCAATATTTATGATGTTCTACCTTTAGCTAAGACAATTTAACATTGATTGGAGTTATCACCAATTCCAATGGAATTATAGTTAGCGTAAATAAAATGAACACTATACCTATCATCCACCATGTAGTGCTATAATCTATTCATGCTACCATCAGTTCAATGTTTCTACAACTTGAGTGATGTTGTCATTCAAAATATCTTCTGTTTTATGGATATGCCACTAGTGGAATTATATTTCTTGAGTATAGATTCAAATATAATAGATCTAAATCTATAATGGATCTACCAAAAATATAGATATAACACCCATGATGTTCTACCACTAGATTAATACCTTAGATATCTATAATTAATTTCTAAAATAATTATCTGAAGGCTTGTTTAAGGAATTAAGTGTAGTTAAATCCGCACGGATTTAAGAATGATTATTCTTAAACCATTACATGGATGAATTAAAGAAAAAGGAAGTATATTTAGGATCCATTGATATGTATAATGATCCAAATTGTTTTATTATTAATCATCAATAGATAATTAGATCACCTGGAAATTTAGAAGACACTATTGTGTGATGAAGGGCGTGGAGGCATGGTGAATAAGTGAAAGAGTGAAAAAGATATAGTGAAAAAATTGATAAATAAAAAATTATTTTCTAGAATATCTATGATTCTATCATTTAATACACATTCTGGGAAAACCATATAGTATCTTCTCTCTGTGATTTTGAAAAAACCATAATAAACCAAACCCTTTCATATTGAGTTGCACCACATTTTCTCATCTATAATATATTCCACTTTTTGTTCCTCTTTTACATTTGAGTTGTGTTTATAATTAATATGTATATTCATAAAACACGATCTCATGCACTAAACTACAAAGTCCTTCAATTTTCTTCATCTTTACTCCCATCAATGACAATAGAAGTGGTCATGTGCGAGTTGTACATTTTTTATCTCATGAATAACTATAGAAGAGGATTTGTGTTAGTTAACCTTGTGAGTTGTCATTTGAAAACCCCAATCCAATCTATGGATTAGTTAATTTTACAACAAACTACCTGGAAGTAGGTGATTTCCATGCAGAGGGAATTATATCTCTGCTTGAGACTGAAACCCATGTTAAATTCTCATTGTGTTGATTATATTTTTTATTTAAATTATTTATCTCAATGACTTTCTCTATTTCCTTTATATGAAACAACTACTCATATATCTAGCATTAAATGTTTTATATATAGTGTTTGGTTAATTAAATTAGTTTCTAATGTTGAAATACTTTCATGGTTATATTAATTAATCCTTGATCAGGCGCTTGAGAAGCTATATAAAAAATTAAAATAAATATTCCTATAATTTTTATTAACTAGGTGATTTTATTCAATTGAGTGATTTAGATTATAAGTTTTTTTTAAATACAATTATTTATAGAAAACTCAATTTACCCCCTCTTGAGTTGTTCGCTTAGACCAAAAATCAACTTTTATGAAATCAATGTGTGTTTATATTAATAAATTAAATTGATCACTATTGATAAAAGATTTCAAATAAATTTATATATTATATATAAAATAAAATATGTATCATTAATCTAGTATTTATTTCTTAGCATATGATAATAATAAATTCAGTTTTATTTTTAAAACATTATTTTTCTTAAAATGGTATTATCATGTTTTTCACTCATATTTTATAATATATATTTTTCCATATATTGAAAATTTAATTAAAAAAATGGACATAATTTTTTAAATAAATAACTCAAAATTATCTATAGTTATTTTTCTAATTTTTGAAAAATATTATTTTATTATTAATAATGAAAAATACTAATTTCTGTTAAAAAATTGAATTTTCATTTTAAGAATTTTCAAGTTCCATTTTGTTCTAAATGATTTTAAGAGAACACTTATTTCAGATTTTCATTATTATTAATGAAATATAGATATTTTTAATCATTATTATGTCGATGTTTCATATAATATGTTTTATACTTCATAAAACTTATTTTTTGGAAAATCACATTCCATCACATTTGTGGGTTCAATTTTGCATTAAATTCTACCTATTTTTAGAATTTAATATAAAAATATAATTCATATTTTGGATTATAGTAATTAATATTAGTTAATAAGGTAAACATAATGTTTGATCATAATGAATATTCTAAATAGTACAAATTAATTACCATAGCTGTGGTTAATATGGGGTCTTGTTCGTTAAATAGTCACATGTTAAAAATAAATTTTCACACACATATATATGTTATTATTCTAAATTACATTTAATATTAATAATCATTGAGTCCAAATATTTTAATAAGGATGATTTTATTTTTCATCTTAATTGATAACTTAACCTGGTAAAAAAAGTAGTTACGTTGGAGAAAAAAAAATTAAAAATGTGGGAAACTATAGAGGTAAATGGAATAAAATTCGTAAAAAAATATTCATGGTGGATATGTGAATCAATATTATCATCCCTACACATAATTAATTATTATATTCTAAGGAACCTTTTGGATATTGGATTCCCATTATTGAATAGTTATTGGTTTTTACAAAAATGTCACACCATCTCACTTATAAAATGGTACCTCCTCTCCTTTTTCATCACACTTAAAAAGAATTTTAGTTCAGAGAATAACTTCCAAAATACCTTCCTTACTTCCATTTCTAATTTCTAGATGAAGTTTTTTATTATAAAACCCTTTCATGAATGAATTTGGTGTAAACTAAAATTGGTTCTCTGGAGAAGAGGTATCGTTCTTAGCCAAGTGGTTTTGATTTATTTTTTCATCCAGCTATTTCAAAGACTCTTCTGCTACGCTGAATTAATATTACCAATATCTTCCATATACTATAATGATAATATGTATGTTAAATAACCTATATCCATATACTCATCCATCAAATGGGAAATGAAACTGTTGATTTTGCGTAAGGCAGAGTACCGCCTTTCAAACTGATATAATTCATTTTCCATCACCGCATATAACCACAAGATATAATGATGGATTTAATGTAAATATTTATGATAATTATAAAATAATTATACTTGTTTAATTATAATATTACATCTACCTAATTACCTTCAATTCCATGGTAAAATGTTAACATTACTCATGTGTATGTGTGGACTACCACCTCCATAAAGTGATGTGATTTGTTCTTCATTTGTAAATTAAATGTTTGATAATAAAGATATATTTAATGAATGTGTATATGATATATATTAGACAATAAATATTCTTTAATTGTGAATTATTATATAACATTATTTTATTGTATCCATCGAAAAATAAATACCATGTTCATGCGTACATACGGCTTACCATCCCCATGAATGGTGTAATTCATTTTTCTATCTATAAAATCAATGGATGACTATAAATTTTTATATAATTTATATATTTGATATTTTTATCATGATTATAATTTTTTATATTATTGAACCCTGACGAATATATAATATTCAATACTTGTGAACAAAACCATACACAAAAATCAATGTAGTATCACCCAATACATTGATTTTAATAAAGAATTGTTAATAAATAGCTGATAAATGGTTATAATTAAATCATATATGGTATGAAATATATGATTATGGTCCAATAATAGATTTATAATAAACCAATATTTGTTAAATTAGAGTTTCAAATGTGTACAGATGAAATCTAGACTTGAGGTAATAGATTTTTTTCTCAAATGTCATATTTGGGACATAAGTCATGCTATGATCATATATTATTTTATAAGGTGTATATAAAGAAACTATGATACATTGTATCATGAATAAATTTATTTTCATGAAATTTGAATTTTCATTTATATTTATTCTTTCATAGGGAGAATGATTTAAAATTTTCCACAGTAGTAAGGGATTTATGTTTCAATCATATTTCTAATCAAGATTATTTATGTTAGAACATATATTGAAGAAATTTTATGATACTTATCTAAAAAATAACTTTAAATTTTCATATCCTTAGATAAATTTTTAAGATTATATGTTTTTTAATAATTTTCACCATTTTATGTACTCAAGATATCGAAATAGTTTTAAGGAAAATTTTCTAAATTTCTATCTTTTGTTGAAAATATATTTTATTCCATATTAAATTTTTCTACAAATATTTTAATGATTGTATTAATAATACAATATGTATTTTAAAATTCATTTTTACCAATTATTTTGTTTTTAAAATTTTGTTAAATTAATATTCTTGTCATTTTTCAAAGAAGGTACTTTTTGAATTTTTACAAATGTTTCAGAAGAAAGTTTTAGTTTATCTTACATAGAATGAACATAATTTCATACTGTAAGGACTGCTCAGTGTTTTCAATATTCCTTTAAAATTAATCAATGTTGTTTTAAAATATAATTTTTTAATTAGGATTTGTGAAATTTTTATATTTCAAATAATTTATTTAAAATTTAAAAGTGTATTTTTCACAAGAAATATTATAATGACTCATCAAGATTAATTTTAATTTACAATAATAGCCATTTGTGTTAATTATGTTTTGATGGGGATATAATATAATGATACCATTCTTATTCGTTTCTTGTATGGTTTATGTTGATTGTGTGTTTACATAATCTATTTATTTTCCATGGGTTGTGTTATGATAAATTTATGATATGTTTATGAAACATATTTTTATTTTCATGGGTTATGATAAAATGATATGATGAATGATTTATCATATTTTAAATAACATATGTATAGTTGTCATTATTTCATAGTTGGGACCATAATTATATATCTCTCAAATTCATTTGGTAGAGTATTATTATATAATGAGATAATTATTGGAAACAAGTCGATGTGATTGATCCTCTATTGGAAACAAGTCAATGTGCATGATTTGTTAATATAAATAGTTATTGATCACTAATACATTATTATTTGATGGTATTGGTAGTTAGAATTGACATATGAAATGGTTTTAATACTTATGATGGTGCCAGACATTTAGATAAGGACTTATGGTTCATGAATAATTAATATTTCTTTCTTTATCTTATGATTCTAGACTTTTAAAATTATAATGATTTATAAAATTACTCGTGTTTATGATCCATGATATTTTAGTTTGGAATGAGGTATTTTATGTTCATTATCTCATAACCATTTGTTTATCTTATTCATTCATATGATCACCAATTTATATCTCCTTTGATTACTCATACTTATAATATGAGATCACACTTTCCTTTATTTATTTTCCTCGTGTTATAAAGAAAGGATTAAATTTGGGTATGTTTTGTCAAGGAATTATACACACGATCACCAAGGACATCACTAGGTAAACTAAAAGCACCATTAAAATCATCGGAGCATTATGAATATTCTATGGAAGGTATATAAAATATTCAATATGGGAACACATGGTTTAGATCATCATTAAAGTTTCTTCCTTGCCCAATGCAATGTCAAATGGGAATCTTCAACATCGGCCATAAAGAATGAAAAAGTAAGGATCACAAAATGTTTTCCTCTATGCGCATGAAATTATTTAGTGTTCAAGGCTCTTAAATTCCTAATGAAACAAAAAATGGCTATCTTCCAATCTATCCATGCCAAATGACCATGTGAAGTGTGTCAAAGTGGTTTTCTCTACATGCAATAAGTGATTCCCCGTGAAAGACATTTGCATGTAGAATGCGATGTCAAATGATCTTTGTGCACTCTAGTTCCACGGATCAAGGACCAAATTCACAAAATATCTCTTACATTCCTAGAATCTTATGTTCCACCGCATAAGACTCAGTATATATATTTAAGTGCACCATGTTCTTCATGTTGATCCTCTAGAAGTCGAAGGGTCATTCTACTACACATAAGACTGGTCTTCCGTGACATCAGGAATAAATGGGAACCACAAGGTAGAGATCATGGAAATTAGGTCCCTTAGGGGTCCTCTTTTGAGAGGGCCCACAGTTTCTTGACCATCTCCCAAACACATTCTTCCCAAGAACGATGTTTGTATGAATCATGTGTGCAGGCCTTGGTTTTGCGATCAAGCCACCAATCTTATATGCACCTCATATTTGATTTTACATGGGTTGGTATGTTATCAAAAAAATGTTCAATCCACTATTTCATGCGATCCAAATATATTTCATCACTGCTTGCATGAAAAACCAATAGGCTTGCACATTGTGATTTCTTGGCCCCTCAAGTGTTATCCCGTATGCCTTTTCTATACATTCTTATTTTCAGAAAAGATATGATAATTTTCCATTCTTTTCCACATAGGGACATTAATGTAGAACTCATGAGTGAATAATAATATACACTATTAGAACCATGAATTTCTGAATCCATCCCCCTCCCATGATTTTATGATCTATAGTTATGTAATACCAAGGGGTGGGGAGTGAGTCCCCAAACTTCGAGCTATAATACGTAAAACTACCTAGCATAAAAATTCCTCAACACGTGATGTTAATCTGTGGCCTCTCACTATGAAATAGATATAGGATGTCATGTGTATGTATGAAATGGAATTTAATACTCATCAAATGGAATTAAATCATCCACACCCTATGCATAGGTAATGATATATTTATAAGAATACAACTTGTAATAATCTCTCAGCCTTTCTTGAAGGAGGCATTACCTTTGTCCTTCTTTCCTCTTCCAAGCACAATGGTCAAAGAGGGGATGGGCACTGAGAACCCTTCCAGTTTACTCACTCCCAATACCCCATCGATACCCCTTCATTATTTTTCACCATGGTAAACTTCCAAGCATATGACCCAATCAAATGGAATGAGATCCTCCACACATATAATGAGATCATCTAGGGTCTTCTCCCATGCATAATCCCAACTCCATATCTCATCAATACATACTAAGTGACATGATAGTCCAGACTACAACTTCCTCTTATTTCCCACACTGAGCATGAATCTTACTATATTAGATGTTAGTAGAAACCATGGAACCTATCCATCTTCCATGTAATACCTCTTGGAGTAATCCCCAACCATATTCTCTATTCCCATGGGCCTCCTCCCTAGGTGTAAGTTCCAACTCCCATTCTCTAACTACATGGTATATGATCCCAATCACTTTGGATACATAGTAATCCTAATTGATGTCCATACCCAACAATCCATCCACTCCATCCAAACTATCCAATCCATCCAATTTTTTCATAATACATCATTACATTACCCGTTCCACCACATCCCAATAAAATCATGCCATCCATTTGGGAAGTTCATATATGTACTCCCCATCCACATCATAATTTCTCTTATAAAAATCCCAGAAACATCCATTGGTAAGACCCACACCATCCATAGAACTAAGTGGTTTTTGATCCCTTACTTCAATGAAGGGTACGTAGGATCCCTCCCTATAGTTCAATCCCAACCAATGGTAAACCTTGGTGTTCCCTTCCTAGGGGTAAAACACTCTAATCCACCCCCAATAGTGTCCAAATCATCCTTCACTGTGTGACATCATCCATTTATGGGACACTGATCCAATATCCACACCCATCAATCATTAAAATAAATCCATTATTAAACTTTCCATGTGTTCCCTCATAGGGACATACCTCATCGATCTGCCTCCATCGGGTGATTTGATCAATTCACACCATCTATGCAAGATGTTAAACTCACTAACTGTTATATTGATACCTCATGAAATATAAGGTATTCTTGATGAAAATATTATAAGACATCGATTTTTTCATCAGATAACTCTTGATCAACATGGTGTGCCTCAGGTTCCATTCCTGGTATGCCTCCTAGAGATGCCCATCAATGAGGATGAATATAGGTGACCAATGTTCTTGGATTCTAGAAATGCCAGTGATTCCCAACATGAATACTCCACTAAATGAAGGATTCTTCCATGGCAAGACCCCTTGGAATTTTTAGATTGATGTAGTTTAAATAACTAGAATCAAAAAAGAAATGGAACTGGGAAAGAGTTTCATGAGCACGTCTTAATCTATAAGGGAGACCTAGACTAGGTGACAAGCTCCAAGGATAAATCTAAGGAAGGAGATACCAAAATCCCATATTTCTGTTTTAATCATATAAAATTCATCACCAATTAATGTTATATATGTCACCCACCTTTGGAAAGTAGGAATGAAGGGTAACAAGAGCACCCACACTCTCAACCAATGTGCGGATGCACAAGCATGCCTCGACAAAAGCATCAGAACCAAAAATGGTGACCCTGAAATGAAACACATCCACTCAAAATGGGGACTAGTAGCATTAGAATAATCAATGTATAAGAATTTAATTAGATCCAACAATACAATTATAGGGCCCATCATTAAAATAACATTCCTAGCATGGAACTCAGAAAAAAGTATGGTAGTTAATAATTGGGAATTCTATTCTGTTGAATCATCAGCAAGGATCTCTCTCTCCAACCATGTAATATTGACTGATTCTAGGGAATTTTTTATTTCATTATTGTAATCCATATTTAAAAATAAATCTTCCTTCCGGGTAGGACCCAATCTGAAGGAAACCAATTTTCCCCACTCATAGACACTTGGGCCGGAAAAATGTTAATGTGAAAATCCCACAGGACTCATCCTCTACCACAAAATCAACCGTGACGATGTCTACTGGGCACCCATTCCTGTATCACCCTTGGTGATAACTTATAGGAGGAGTATAGTCACCTTAAAATTATGATACAAGTCCGATGGGGTCATTCCCATAACGGATATGGCCCACCAGGACCTGGAGGCTCTTGTGCCTTGTCAACACTACCACCCCAAGGGTCACACAGGCAGCCGCTACTCCGCACTCTGAGGACAAAATGTTTCAAGTTCCACTCTATAGTCAAATCCTATGACTCCATATATTGTGCTGAGGATGTAATAGATACATGAGTTACCTCACTTACGACTGCCTGTTGGGATCTTTCAAGGAGGGATCCCACCAAGCCATGTCAACATCTGCAATGACATGTCCATGTGGCTGGAGAACTAGTGGTATGTGACCCTGCTCCACTGGCCCTAGTCCAGATGACCCAACACTATTATCATGCTCATTATTAGAAGGATTATAGTTAATAAGACTCATATTCTACAACTTCAGTGGCTCCCTCCACTATTGGTTCACTCCTCCAAACCCCTTCTACTACATAGTATGGACCCATCAACACTCGATCAAAATTGAGAACTCATCCCACCTCACATGCATTCCAGGTTGACTATTTCAGTCATTGGCACAACCCACAATTGTTTTGGGCCTACCCACGATGATGGGATCCAATACAGAGGACCACCCTGTACAATCATTAGTTACAGTGGAGGTCCTCCCTACTCTTATTCCTGACGTGGAGGTCCTTCCCATGCCCATTGGATCAGTCAATGTAGAGGACCTCCCCACTTTATCGATTTCCTACATAGATGTCATCCTTGTGCCTATGGTTCCTGATATGGAGTTCCTCCCCATATCATGGAACTTCAATAAAAATTTTATCCTCAAACAATTACTTGGTCAATAGGAGTTCCTCCCTGCTCTAGTATCGACATAATCGGAGGTTCTACCCACTTCATTAAAAACCCGTATAGCTTTCCTCCCCATAAAACAACAGGACAACATAGAGATCCACCATGTGAAAAAGGAAACCAGCATGGACTCCCTCCATGTGTTTACACTAGCCACAATAGATTTCCTCCCATCGTATTCAGAACAAAGTATAGAGTCCCTCCCCATACTCATACATCTCAACATGGAGGTCCTCCTCGTGTCCTATTTGATCAGTGCCAAGGCCCTCATCAAACTTCATTAAACCAATGTGGAGGACCTACCAACTCTCATAGCTAGTTTGGAGGTCTTACCTATGTCCCCCAACCATATCAGAGGTCCTTCATACTATGTAAACATCAAGAGTGGAGTCCCTCACTATTATCCCAATAGTCAAAGAGGAGGTCCTCCCTGCTCCGACAACAAATGATGTGGATTTATTCCATATATCTTATATTGGTATATTATAATTCCTCCCTTATCTATTTTCATCTAGTACAAAGGTTTTCTACATTTTAAATAACTCTATTCCCTGAGGAATTGTCATAGGGAAGAAGGGTGAACCGCCTCTTCAGAAGGAAAAACTCTGAGAAGTTATATGTTTTCATTAACCGCATTCACATCTCATATTTCAAACTAAATGTGATAAAATGATGGATCCTTCACCCCAGTCACCTACGTTGGATTATAGGGAAGGATCCCAAAATGTGAGATTAAACATCTCAGAAGGTGAGATGCACTAGATCATTGATTGCGTTCATAAGTACAAGAAGGTGGAAGAAACTTTGGATTCCTTCCACGGTTTCATAGTGTATTAATCACTATCATTGTCAGTTTAATTCTCTACCTTCACCCGATATCATAGAGAATTATTATTTTATTTCATAGAAAACAAGAATTCGATTGACCCACAGATTACTACTATGACCCTCATACATTAGGTGGTGGTAGACACCCATTTCTATGGGGACATTATGATGCAGTTCTTACTTCCTCTATGAGATGACCCGGTGTGAATTGACCATTCAAATCACATAGAGTCTCCCCCTCCAGTAAGTATACCACCACACTGATCCATATAAGTTACAATACCAGTTTCTCAGCCTACAATGGTCAATGCTTGGGAAAACCAAGAGTTAGTCCCTACCTCCAAGCAGTGGAGCATGTGGGATAATCTAGGTGCCGTAAAAGTTTTAGTGGTATTATTTCCAAATGAAACACCTAAAATCGAAATTATATAATCCCTCACCCAAGAAGAGTTTATGTGTTTTTTTCAGACTGTCTGGGAAATGTGTTTTTTTCCACTGTGCCCGTCAGTCAATCTACCCAAATATTCAAGAACATTTTGATGAAATAGATCAGCAGTGTCGCATGGTTTATTTGGTAGCACACCCATTGAATCAACACCCAAATTCACCTGGATACCACTATCTCCTCTAACAAGGATGCTTTTAGAGTTTCCAAATACTCCGTAGAATTATTTTAGAGGCTTCCCTACACATTTAGATCTCAATATGGGGGAAATACATTCCTATCCACTTTTGTCCCATCTTGTGACTACCAAAATATCTTGATGATATTGATTATATATATCTGGGTATAGTCACAATGAATATGGATGATCTTACAACACTCAAGGAATGTGATACCAACAAAAGATCTGATGAATAGTACCCAACCACCAGGGAAGTATAGTACCATGTGGACCCCCACACAAGTGTCAAAAATTTCCAACAAAGGTAGTCGCATAGCCTTAGGGATCTGTCATCATCATTTCCTATAGGTAGATCCATCAACATGGGTAATGAGAATTATATAACCTCTAATAATTATGATCATATTGATGTTGTACATTTGATTGAGATTGATACTGTTATGGTATCCTTTCTCTAGAAGATTGCAGATTAGAGGTGGCTTATTGAATAACTCCCTACTAAACACCTTTCAGAGTGGTTCCTAAACTATGGTAACCCTCAACAAGATCATGTCCCTCCTCCACTAGGGAAGTAGGGGCGGCCACAAGTCATTCTTATCTAGCTTCCCTTGATTGATCTTGTAAATCATATGCATCCCAACTATGTGGAGATTGGAGTTTATAGAAAATGATTGTGGTATGCATCATCGAATCATATTGAGTTAAATGATATCCTTCTTCAAAACCCAGATTATGTGGTTTCTCAATCCAAAGATCAAGCTACTCCATAAGCAACTCTATGAGCTTCTAAGCCTCTCTACCATTTTTATGATTTGGTCAATGAATTTGTTGTTAGAAATCCCTGTCAATATAGGAAACATCACATGGATGGCCTGATAACTGTTCTCACATCTCGTCTCGAAGCCCTTGAGATGCAACATGTGGAAATCCCACCTGATACCAATCTATATCCGGCGTGGTTGGATAAAATGTGATCACCCCCAGTAGTTGGGAATCCTACCTCTGTCCCATTTGATGGGATGGGTGATCAACTTTAGTGTATATCCCACTTCATCTCATGTTGTGGACCCATGTTGGGAACTCCAAAGTAGCAAGAATGCATCATTCTATGACGTCTTTTATAAACATTAAAAGGGAATGTGTTAGTCTGGTACAACTAGTTACCCATCTAGTCTATCATTGGATGAGAGGAAAATTATAGTTATTTTCTTTTCCAGTTCAATTCCACCACCCACCAGACAATTATTTATGACATTTTCATGTTCAAAAAATTTCCCAATGAATGTGTCAAAGACCTTCTCACCATGTGGAAAGGCCTCACGTATTCACTCTATATGATGCCGACCCAAGAACTCCAGCGAACGATGTGTGGGGGGAATGTCATGAATGAGATGGTACCAACCCTCATCACATTGAATTTACCATGTGGATTTTGGGATTTCTTTAAACTGGATCAGTGCCTATAGGAATATTTGAAGCATACCAAAAATGAATATCTATTATCTCTTCCAACTCTAGAAATAATAACCATTAAGGCAGAGACTGCCACTATAGTACTGGTAGAGATTTCGTTCTTGCAAGAGAAATTATTGGTAGATCCTATCCTAGTGAAGCCTCAACAAGAACAACCTCTCTAATTGCAGTACCCTCTGGCTTAGCATTTCCAATCATAGAATCTACAGAAACCACCCCACCAGGAATGGATTACTAGATATGAAATGTGGTTCTAACACATCATTAGGATCTAAGACATCATTAAGGCCAATATCTTAAGTATCCCTTCCCATATAAGAGAATACATAAAATACTCCTTAAAGGATTCATAGGTTCCAGTTATTTATGCAGTGCCCTGGAGTAGGGTGTCCAAAAGGTACCAATGTTCAAGAACCCACATAAGGATGAGATCACTAATCCCCATGAACACTTCCCTTATAACAGATGCATGGAAATACCATCAAGCAGTTCTATATGTTCAAAATTTCGTTCCAAGACCAAGTGGACAATGATGTATTACGATTGTGATATATCCCAATGTAGGTGACATGCATCTCTGCTGAGCTCGAAAGTGATGATGATGGTTAAAGTGAATTGAATTAGGTTTCTAGCCATGGGATTTAGAAGTATGAAGACTAGTTGGCCTATAGAACTGGTTTTCAATCCCATGAAATTATACATTCCCCCTTAAATTATTCCAAGCCTCTTAATGTAGCGTGTCTTCCTCAACTACCGCTTCATAATCCACATCATATCAGTCCCCATACTAGAGGACCATGTGCTGATAGTCCATGGGAATGAAAAGTCCCATTCCATTTCTGAAGCCATCTAAAAATCTTAGCAATTTCATTCCACTAGAGATGTTAATATCCTAAATAGTTCATACAGTTTGGGAAGACTCCTCCAATGATTGAAAAATGTATGCCTATATGAATATTGTTGAGCTGGTGGACCCTTACATGGTCCCCGATGAAGAGGAGTATCATGAAATCCACCCAAATATCTCTAATCAACATCATCATATAAGGATTTGAGGATACTAAAATAATTAAAATGCTCATTCCAATGATCCATGCTCAGTTGGGAATACTACTTATACAAGATATCAAGCTATGCATAGTGATCAACAAGCACAATCCTCTCAATCTATTTTTCATATTTATTTCCACCACCAACCATGATACATGATTAGGAAATTAGTCAAGACCACATCATGATCATCCCAGGAATCAACCATCCAAGAGCCAACCAGTGGTGGTTATGAGAGAATTGTTTAATGACCAACATGATATTTCTAAGAACAATCAAAATATGATGGGTCAGTTTGCAGAACCAGTCATGAATCACGCAAAATTGAAACCCCCTATGGGTAGAAATGGGAATATAACATGAATTTACAAGGTGATTAAGCACATATCTATTATCCTTGTAAAGATCTTTATCGGTGATGTCATCCTTATATCAATATATATGAATGAGGATCTCCCAAAAAATTTGAGTAACCCCCTCCAGTTCAAAATAGAGGTAGTGTTTGAAGAGACCTTCAATTATGAGGAAATCGAGGATGTAATGCATTAATACATCATATAATTATTTGGAGAAGAAGAGAGATCTCTTTTGTAGAGGAACATCCACCCATTGTACATTAATTTCCAGTTCAATAGAATATAAACTCACCACTATTTGTATGAAATAGTTTTTTGGATAAACCTCATCCAGACCCGAATTCTCTCTAGGTTGGGGGGTTACTGATATAGATTTTTTTCCCTCTAACCTAATGACATATGGTTATGATATCACTCAGAAGATTCTATGTGGGAGAATCTATTTGAAGGCCCAGTTCATTGGCTTGGTATCACTCACTGAATTCATGGTTGTCTCATAGGATACAACAAAAAATGCACTAATGGGTAGGCACTGGCTCCATCTGCATGAAATAGTCACCTCACTCTATAGCTAATGACTCAATTACACCCTCAATGGTTGAATAGTTAGGCTCCAAGGTGACTCACATACTTCAGACTCCTTTGAATCTTCATATATGGATTTTAGCTATTACAAAAAAAATTGAAATAAATTTCAAACTAACTTTGTTGAGAACATGACCATTATGGTCGATCCATGGACATACTTGGATGACACCTTCATCCTATGGATTCACCAGTTAGATTCCATGATGAAATAATTTGTACACTACTTTGTCTTTTCAAAGATGTAGGGGTGATGTGTCCTTATGTACAAGAAATGTCAGAATATTACCACGTACTATTACACATGACCAAATTAGGTGATTCTAAAAACACATACCCTTGTGAAGTATAGATATATTAGACCGATGGAAACCATTCTGAGACACCTTCATATATTCCATGGGGCCAGGTTGAGTGACCAAAGAACAACCTACCACCATTTCTTCGACATCAAGAATGAGCCTCTTAGTCGAAGGCCTGCTGGAATTGCGTCTACAGATACTATCACTATATTTTCAACAGAGCTGGAATCTCACAATGTAGAGTCTACATCTCTTTAAGAGGGAAGTAGTGTTCCCTTGGAACCAGTAAACCTGGATAAACCATCTCCTCCAACTGATTCCCTTGTCACGTAATAGGAAGACGATTTAAAATATTCTATTCTGGAATTGCAACAGGGTGTCTCCACCACCATCAAAGAGTTCGTTTAAGTGATCCTTAGTACTGAGGTAGATTTGAGGAAAACACTAATTAGTGAATCCATGATTATAGAGGAGAAAAACATTATTTTATTTATTGAAGAGGCATTGCAATGTGTTTTACTAGATTTATGAAAATATGTCATGACTAGACCGTATTGTCACCTTCACGAATCTTGGTCTCTTAGTGAACAATCATGGGTTCAACATGCCTCCTTAGAAAATGAACCACACTCATGGTGCCATGGTCGAGGATAAAGATGAAAATATTATCAATTATTACTTTATTAATGAATTTTATTACCCCAAGTGTCTAGCCAACATCATCCCCATTAAGAAGAAGAATAAAAATATAATTTTTTGTATCGACCTCTAGTATCTTAACCACGATTACCTGATGGATGATTTTCCCCTTTTGGTGAGTGATCTATTGATTAATTCCAATGTTGGGATCCTGAATCTCTATTTTATGGATGGATATTCAAGATATAATCAAATATAGATGACCCCTGAAGATGAGGAATCCAATTCCATCAGAGTGCTGCAAGGGACCTCTTCTTATTAGAAAATACCTATTGGTTTGAAGAATACATGAGGTACTAATATTCATGAAATGCACCGCATCATAATAATGATCCTAAAAATTCTGGTGGAATGATATGTGGATGAATTGGTTGTCAAATATCTCCAAATTCAAGTCCATCTCATGGATCTTGAAAAACTATTTGGCTTCCCATATTCTCGACATCTGATGATCAACCCTTTGAACTGTTCCTTCAAGGTTACCTTTGTGATGTTTCTCAGATTCATCATTAGATATATATGCATTATGATTGACCAAGATAATTTCAATTCCATCAACCAGATTTCCCATCTGAGCAACCTCGGGGAGCTCCATGGTCTTTAAGGACACTTATCCAGTATATGTTGATTCATCATGAATCTGACCAGATAGTGTAATTCCATTTCTAGGATCATTGTGAATGGTATCACCTACAAAGGGGATGATGAGTGACTATCCACCTTTGAGGAAATCAAACATTACCTTCTACAGCCTCTGGTTCTAATGCACCCATGTCAATGAATCCATTGGTCCCTTATGTGAATATCCTGGAATAATCCATCAGTTCCATGATTTCTCAAAATAATAACAATCGGATAGAAAAAACATTATATTATCTCAGTTTAATGTTTCTAAATGTGAATACAATATATTATCCTATTGGGAAGGACTTCCTCATGATGGTTTTTGTACTGAAGATGTTGTGACACAATTTTCAGCATTACGGGATATAGATGGGGTCTCGGATAGACCCACTAATGTATAACCTAAATCAAATTATATTAAAGGGATGGCTAGCACATTGGGTAGTGATTCTTCAGTAGTTTGACATCAGGTTTGCTCTCTAGAAGGTAGTTAAGGGTAACACATTGGTAGACTTCTTGGATACCCATCCAACCCCATAGGAGTATCCCTTGTATCATTATTTCCCTGAAGATTCTGTCCTCATAGTGGACCAAGCCATTCCATGACAGAAAATTCATTTCAATGGTGCCTCTAATATCATAAACTGTAGAATGAACAATGACCACAGGGTCAACCGAGTATCTATAGAGATTGTCTTCATCACCCCAACAAAGGTTGTTCTACCATACTTATTCCTACTAACATAGGGCTGAACTAACATCAAGGAAGATTATCAGGATCATATTACTAGTCTCAAGATATCTCTTGAGTTTTTTGTTCCCGAAATGTACATAAATAGAGTATTCGAGTTAGTCATCAATAAGATCAATGGTGACTATTTTGTTAGAAATCTAAAACTCGTACCCTTGATTAAGTGCACTCACTAGGTGATGGCCTAGTTCCCTTATCGGCTAGAGGTAACTCGTGTTCCTCAATCGTAGAATAGTTATGTTGATGGCTTCATCCATCTATTTTCCTCTCTTGTAGAGCCTGGATAGGATGAAAAATTCATTCATGTTGAACATAAGTGGGTTATCGATCATGTCACCTCAGATGATAAGGATAACCAGCATGTAAACTAGTTGAACTTAAATTCTTCCACATTGGGACCCTCAAAATACATTATACCAAGAGGAATCTATGATTGGAAGACCCCATTCATTGAGTATCATCATCACATGGTTTCTCCTACTAGACTGAGCTAAACATGAATAATTCCATTGGTTTTCGATTCAGTTCACCCTCAAGAGTGGGCCTAACCTTGAATAGACTCTCTACAAATGTGGTTTATATTGAATTATACTCAGTTTCATCCAAGGATATGAGATTTTCTGGGTTATATAGGAATTTTATATCATCTCCTATGGTGACCATCAATACGGGTTGAATCTTTCTCACTATATTAGTAGGAATAGCTACATTAGGCCCACTTTGGACCATGAATGTATTGAGTTCTCCAAGAGGATTCATGCATTTTAGATCCATTCTAATTTCATGCATCAACCACCAAAACCCCTATAAACTACCATGTATTCATGGACCTTAATTGTATGGGGACTCGAGGTCATGGGACATTATCAACCAACACCATATCACCAGTGTATTTTTATTATGACCAAAACAGAATTATTTTTCATGTGGGAAGAAGAGATTACTTTCAAGGAAGTTAAGGCCTAATTAGTGTAAATTTTGTGAGATACCATTTTATCTATTGATTCACCGTCCCTCAAACTATTATCACCGGCAACGGAACCAAATTCCAAGTTGTAGAGATGATGATGTTGTATGCCAAGTATAAAATCCGGTCCAACTATACTTCCTTCTACCACACATTGTCCAATGGATAGATCTAGGTTTTAAAAAAAATCATCACAATAATTATACTAAATATTTTGGGACATAACAAGAAATGTTTGCTGGACAAGCTCCCTAACACCCTCTAGGTATATCAATTAATGAATTGAAAATCCAACCGGGTCACCCCATATTCCCTGGTGTCCAGAACAGAGGTTGTTCTATAAATCAGGATTTAATTACTATGGCTCAAAAAATCTATATATGGTCAGAATATGTCATAAAAAATAATATACATTCATCTAGATGATTTGGAATATCTCTAAGAGAATTGGCTATGAGCGTTGCACAATCTAGAGAGGCACCATAACAACATATCCTAAGCATTCAATAAGAAGATTATCCTCTATTATTTCCTCCATGGTTATATATATTTGGCCCTATGAGATACCATGATACTTGTAGGATGCCACAAAAGATGGAACCCATGTGGGAAGTATAATACATCATTCTAAAGTTCTGTCTTAAGGGTGTATAATCTTTAGTCACCATGGACATGTATCACATTACTCCTTCAGCAAATGAAAAGATTATCAATAAATACATTCCATAAGTGGTTGAATGTCTCATGAACATGATGTTAAACTAGGTTCCTGATCCGAACTATATGACCTTAAACTAAGAGATAATGGTATGAACTCTATGAAAATAAACTAAGAGCTATTGCTCCAAGATCTATAACCTTTAAATAGAAGATGAAATCCTTGGCAGATGATTTTAAAATGGGAACCCTAGGAAACACATCTTGATTTTAAACAACATTTGGATTTCCCTTGTAAATTTGAAATGCATTTCAAGCCTCCATTATTTAATTTATGTTAGGATGTAGTAGATTCATCATAAACATTTTTCTGATAACACCTTTAACCAATTGAATCCTAGAATCATGATGATAAATTTCATAATGACATATATCCTTCCTACATGACTTTCAACTGAAAGGACTAGTCCAGTCACATGACCTTAAACTATAACATCATTGTCCTAGCCATATGATGATAAATGACATATAATTGGGATGTTATCTCCTAAGATGAAATATCATTTTACATTGGTATTCTAACATGAGGAGATAAAAAACTATGTATGGATTGATTCTAATCCTTATGGGATACATTGTGATCCCTAGACATTTTTTCTTTGTGACCAACCATAAATTCAACTTCTTTTTTCACCCTCACGTCCCATTTATGGAAGGTGGGCCTCCTTAGATCATTCACAGTGAGTGTCCCTTCATTAAATTCTATAGAGTTATTTATAAGGTAAGTCTGAAAAGTCACCGTCATTAGAAAATGTGGTGCATCATTAGTCCTTTGATGCCCTTATTTACAACAGGTTTACTAATCCTCTTTACTGTACCCATTTTGGGGAACCTCCTCACCATGTTCCAAACACTATAACATTACCTAACATCATTAACACATGATAATAATCCATAACATTTCCCATAATGATTTAAAGATACCTCAGGATAATCGTGGGATGCCTCAGTTACGTCATTGGAGAGGATTACCCCACCCCACTGGTGTCAGTTTCCAACCACACTGTGATTAAAAACTATGTGTGTAAGGATTCTCATACTTATGGGATATATATATATATGACCTGAATTTTCAATTTCCACTCCATCTATATATTTTTCAAATCATCATCCCATTGGCCTTGATTATGGTCAAAGCATTATGACCCTAAATTATTAATCATCCCCACAGTTCGAGAAATGTGAATATAAAATAATTTTTGGCTCATCTCATATCCTAGGACAATGCCCTAATGGATTTTTTGTAAAAAAAAATAGATCATCCTACATTTCAAATGTGTTCAATAGTTGATCTTACATTTCCTCGATCCACTCCTGACATTTATGGTAATGGTCCCTATGTTTTGAACATGGTCAATGGTTGGACCTTACGCGCCATTCGTCCATTCATCCAAACATTGAAATTATTGAATTACCTCCAATACACACACTTTTATGATGGTAGGATTCCACTCTTGGAGCCACCCATATGTTTAAATCCCACATGTTTGGTAAATCACCCTGCACCATTTCTTTTTTCCCACACAAAGAAAGGTTCTTGTAGGGTTAGAATTTATGGTAGTGTGGGTACTGATTCCTTCGATCCACAAAAGGTATTCTCGATTCAAAATATATGAACCTAAACTAAGATCCTCCCTGGGAAATGTGGTTTGGAATTGGGCCTCTTAAGGCCACATTATTGTCAAGATTGTCTCTCACCACATCATGTATATATGTTTTGGAAAGCCTCATCCCTACTATTCCATAATACATGCGTCGTGCACAAGAACCTTTTCCTCATTCACCCGGGGTTTATTTTCTATGTTCCATGCAAGTATTCTAGGAATAAAAACTCCTATAGTCCATAGAACATGAAATTAATCTATTTCATGTGGTCTAGGAAGTATGATATCGATCTATATGCAATATCCTGATCATATTATGTTAAACTGTTGGATGTGTCGTCATCACAAGATGGTAAACTGTACCATGTGTCATCCTCACCATATGACATTAAAATACATGTTCATAATCCTCAATTTCATGATATAAAACTTCAACGCATCCCAGACCATCATTTCAGAGTTCCTCTACCTCAGTGTCGGTTATCTATCACATTTTTCACATCATCAACTATTGTTTTGAATACTAGTTAATGATCCCCTGGAACATTTTCTTGATATTTTTTCAAACCAATATACTTACACCAGTGTGTTCTGATGTATGTTCACATATTTTATAGATTTTTTGAATCCATTAGAACATTCAATCAAATCTTTCTCATGATTCATGTTCCCCCCATTTGGATAATCATCCTCTTCCATATCTGAAGGGACCCCCTAAATGAATGGTGTCTTCCTAGGACACATATACCATCCTTGTCCAACATTCTGATGGATGTTGGATGAAATATAGGGATAAGTCCAATGTTTCTAACATGTTCAATGGTCAACACTCGTTTGTTTATTCCCATTTCAGGCCAATGGTAAAAATGCTACATCTCAAACATAGCCATCTATTATACTATGCTGTCGTTCCTCTCTCCTTGTTTTCCAGATATTGATCATCATTATTCAAACTCTGATTAACCCTCTTCAATATAGATTCCAACTCCACATATAGTTTTCTCATTTGTGAAATAGCATACATTGGAAATCTAATTTGGATACTTCTAGATCCATATTCTCTATCTATAGCCTCCCTTAGCCTAAACACTCCCATGGGATATTAATGAATAGAGAACCCTGAGTGTTCGATGGTTATCCAAAAACTCTCATACATAGTGATCAAATTTTTGTTCATCCCTTAATTCTCGCACCCATAATGACCCATGTGAGCTTAGTGATTTCTCATTAGTTTTCATAAAAATATGATTGTGTGTGATAATTTTACAAGAAGAAATAATGTGTCCATTCACACAAACAAAATATCAACAATGAGCCAACAATATGTTGTACTAGCAGGGGGAATCCACATAAAGGATCCTCTTATACATTTTTGAAAAATCACACCTATAGCTAGGATTCTAATATAGAACACTTCAGCTCTTCCAACCATTATTGTGTGGCCTCCGGGGTCTATTTCCACCGCCTGAGATCTATTTATTCCTTATAATCCATCAGATGAAGCTCATTGGATCTGATCTTGGACCGATCTCACTCGACTATGAAATTGACCACTTGACGTAATTCTGATATTATACACTCATATCCCTCCTCCAGATGTGCTCTTAGTAATATGATGAGCTCTGATGCAGTGGAGATGAAGGAGGAACGCTTGTTTGATAGTTCTTTCAGGTGATGGATCTATTGGATATCCTCCTAATACTTTTGGATGCCATCTAACCTCTCTTGATTCTAGGAAACATCAAAATGTTGGCAGTTTTCATTCTTTTTTGGTGAGAGATTCGTGGATCAATGCTCGAATACCTAAAGCATCCACCCCACCGGCGCATTGAAAAAGTAACCAAGGGTGATGTGACCCCATCCTGCTCACTCATTGAGGTTATAAAGCTCGGTAAATGAATATTTGATTCACATCCACACCATTCACCAGATGATATGATTTTCCATTGCAGCGTATAGATTGGATGGAGTCCAGCTCCTTAGGATACACATTCTCATACTCTAGGAAATAATCCAATAGTTCAGTTGTAGGTACATCCTATAGTATCTTCTCTGAGGGACTTGGATCCATCTCATGGGACACCCCTCTCACTATATCTCTCATCCTCAATGTCTTGACCCCTACTTTCCTAGATTTCATCCCATCCCGTGGAACCTCTTCCAACAGCATCCAACTATTCATCTGAGTCCACCATGATGAAATTAATTTGGTCAAATGACTCCTTGTTAGAAGGCACAACCATAAGAAGATATCCCATTGATGACCCAACTCTATCCACCCACTTTAATGTTATTATTCTAAAAACTACATGAAATTAAGTTCCTTATTCATTCCTCATAACCATTGAAATGTGTGAATTTGTGAAAATGAGCACTTACAATTGTTGAGCACCATAGACTCGAGCTCTTGAGTCATTAGAGAGACTGACATGGTAGAATTTCCTTAGGTTCTTGGTATTTCACTTATTATAACTAGTTATAATTGTTTAATTTGAGAGGGAGAAACATATAACAAGTACGCATTGACGCAAAACCTCCATACCAATTATGAAAGGATAGTTCATGATTTCCCATTACCTAGAGGAGGAGGAATATCAATGATAATCCATATCGAGTGTGACACCCCTCTAACAGTCGGAACTTCTATAGGGATATAAAGGCATGATCACTCATTTATGAAGTATAGAAACTACTGTTATAATGATTCCATCTTGACCACATCATATGGTCCCTACTAGCCGCCCTAGCTAAGACTATCCCTCCACCTACGATAGCCCAAAGTGTAGGACCTGGAGTACACTCGTCCCCACACACTAGAACATATTCAACCACTATAGGGGGTGATTCTTATTAAACATCAAGTTTCTCCTATTCAATATGATATACAGTTTTCTGTTCTGTGGGGTGAAAATGAGTGATGAAGAAAAAATAGGAGTATGTTGAGATTACAAAGAGATATTCTGAGAAATTTTCTTCAAAGCCATGATTTCATCACTCTCTCGAGGACTCGATTGATGAAAATACATCCCCTAAGGTTCCCAATAACCTCATTCTATTAAATATTCTACATCATTGTCATCTTCATGTCGCATCTCCCATCGACATAACACATGTAATAGCATTAACTTTTACCAAGGATGGAATTACATCGTACTTCCCCCAAAGTTATACATAAATATCCATGGCCATAAATTATGTGTACCATCAATAGAAGTTCACACTGTCGGCTACATGGATGTTCCTGACATCCAACAACTCAATCCCCTTCCACATAACATTCCTTAATAAAGCCTATTCCATTAGAGATATCCACAATATCCTTCAAGTAGACCAAATCGATTGAAATATGGGATCGATGGCTGGTGGAAATAGGTATCTTAACTTCGTTCTAGGATCTTCTTGGTCTATAATCTGAGGTCACTTTCGAGACCATTCTCTTTTAAAAGTTGGGAGTGCTTACATTCCATGAGATGTCCAAACCTCTACAGTTTCTTTTTGGGCTTCCCCAAGTTCCATGCTTGCCTCCTGGGTAGTAGTCTATATTCCATCCTGCTGCCATAGATTGACACTAACTGGTTCGATCATTTGAATAAATTTTCTCATGATTTCCTTCAGATATTCCTCCACCATGTTTTTCTCATAGTTCATCGATAGTCCCACATCAACATTAGTTAGTGGTTGTATGATTGTTTCACCAAAGCATGCAATCTTCATCATACACCACAATTCGTGGGGTATAACAAGGTTCTATTCTTCAAGAACCACTATGTACACTTTATTTTCCACTTATTGATGGAATTTTAACTTCTTGTCTATGTGAGATGGCATTTATGGATCATAGATAAATTTTCCATCGATTTAGGCCACCAAAATTCCACCCCTGAATCTCTGTAAGTTCTCTATCTTCTCCCATGATATATGCAATTAGTCTACCATTACGATGAATGGAGTGTTGTTTGGGTGGAATTTGAAATTTTCATGGTTTAAAATATGTATTATAAACTCTGGATCAAGAAGATTCAGTGGTCATAACCCGTAAATGTTCAGTGAGGATAGCCTTAGACCAGTACTTGGAGGGAATATGAAATTCATGAATTCATACCTACCATGGTGTGATGTAATCCATCAATGTAGGAACTTCAATAGCTCACATATTCCATGGGACATGCTTCCCCTTGATACATTTCTTAGGATGATTTAGAGCCTAGACAACATAGGCACTCCTAGATTAACCCTATTGTGAGTCTCCTAGATCCCATGAATTACCAAGGTCCCCTGGTGTGTCCCCATCCTTATTTCTCTCACTGGTAATAGCCACCCACTCATGAAAGTTGAAGGAAATTCCATGTAGCGAACCAGTATATCCCATCCTCTTACCATACAATACCCCCATGTATGATGTTTACCTACCTGTAGGATAACCCAATGTGATCCCACCATTCCCCTCTACAACTCCTCTAGACATTGATTTACATGACCCTTAATCCTGACCATTTGATCATTATTAAGGAATAGGTAAAACCACTATAGGAATGGGATGTAATTTCAGATGTATTTTATCTTTATCTTCTCCTATACCACCTCAAAGAGATGTTGTGGGAGGATAGGGGCATGTTCCATTTTTTCCAAGTAATCTTCGAAAAACATAAAAAATCATATTGAAATCCCTCTAGAGGGATTCCTTAGATGTAGTGAAGGTACCATAATCTAATACCGACTTCCACATGTTGGAGGTGGATCATGTTCATATATGTGGACCATTTGATGAGTAGGTCTTGTCCCAGCTCTTGTTGATGATTGATGTGGAATTGTGACATCTATACAGTGTCATATAGCCTAATGTTGGGTAGCTCTTCTCTAAACTACTCTCATGTGTAGCGTACCCAGTATTATCATGCCCCTTCACTTAGGAATTATTTCCCATACCTTAGGTCTCAATCCTTCTTTTATCCCACAATTTTATTCTACATACTACTTTTCAAGGTGCTAGAAATGTTAGATGTTAACTCGTCCACCTTTGTCTCATATCTTATGACCATATTGGTCTTCCCATTCCTGGAATATATGAACATGTATAAATTTTCTATGGTGGAATGTCCATGAACATTTATGTTTTATCATTTAAGGTTGTCTTCATGCATGAACCATGACCACATGGAATCGAATTTGAAGTCTTGGATAGCGACCTCATCTTACAGACTGATGTTATACAACTGGAGGTCATCACTTAGAATATAATTCTTTTGTGACTATGTCAGTATTCCCAGAAGCCTCTTATTTTTTGATACGAACCTCATGTAGTGAAGTATTTTAGGGTTCTTGATCATCTCAGCTCATTGTAATGAAATGACTTATTCAATCTCAGTGACGTTTTTTTAATAGAAATTTCAATTTATTTCATGAATCCAAAGGAAGACATGAAAAATTCCAATGCTTAGCATGCGCAAAATCAGTTTTACGTGCAAAATCATATGGTGGTCACAGAAAATGCAAGAGATCCCATAAAGACAGAATCAAAGAAAAATCATACGTTACATGAAATAGTGACCAAAATTTGGTGGTTTTAATAGAAAGATCATTATTACATGCACGATAGTGTTTTCCATATCACATGAAAAGTCAATGTACAATATATATGGGGCCCTGCACATTGATAGGCATGTAAAAAATTTTATGTGTTCTCTGAAGATGTCATACACACCGTAATAATTTTTTTCGTGCGGTTCATGGGATATTTTAGCATGGTACGTCTAAGAATGATATAATCTATTATACCAAATGTAGGATCGAATATAAAAGAATGAGATTCTCATATACAAGATGGGGGTGAATTGTACCTTTTAAAAATTCCCTAAAGAAATTTTGCATAACCAAAATTCACAACACCTCTTAGTTCTAAAGATTTGCTTGATTCTGGAAAAGTGATTCAAGAAATGAAACTTAACAAAAGTTTAAACCATCTAGGATTCTACCTCAATGCGTATAGAATATAACTAAATCAGATTACATGTAAGAAAGTATAAGAAAGTTATAATTTCCTTAACAATACAAAATGCATCCGAAAAACTTGTAACAAAACAAGTAAAAAGTAATAAGTCTTTTAACCCAAAGAGATTGATATCCAACAACCTTGGATAAAGGTCCCTTGATTTATACTTTCTAGAAAGTATGTCTTACCCACACTAGGGTAATCCCTCAATACTAAGATCGGTGTTTTTCTTTATATCCCCACAAGCCCTCAACTATCAGGTAGTCGGCACCTCTATCTTCCTCGGCAAGGAAGCCCTCATCATCAAGGTGTTGGAACCATTGTCTTCCTATTCCCAGAATATCTCGATTGTACACAACAAAAATTAGAGTCTTACGATGTAAATCTGCACAAAGAAATGATTGAACAAGCCATTCAAACTTTCTATATGAAGCATGAGAGTTTAGAAGAGACTCTCTCTCTAGAAATCACTTCAACAACATGTAAGCCCAGATGTCAAACCTCATCAGAGTTCGGAGTCTGAATTCAAAAAACTCGGAGTCAGAACTTAGAGAAGTTCGTAATCAGAATATTATGTGGAAATTTATGAGAGTTCGTATCTAGAATTTGGAGTGGAAATTTATGAGAGTTCGTATCCAGAATTCGGATTGGAACTTTATGAGAGTTCGTATACAGAATTCGGAGTGGAACTTCATTAGAGTTCGTATCTAGAATTCACATTTGAACTTTATTAGAGTTCGTATCCTGAATCCAGAGTTTAACTTCATTAGAGTTTGTATCCAGAATTTAGATCCTAAAACAGAATGATTCATGTCTATGTATAATACGATTTCGAGGTTTTAGTTATTAAACTGATTTTTAAACTTGAAAAATATTGATATGAACAATGAAAACAAGGTAGGGGTAAATTTCCTTTGGGATGGAAATTTTCCTTATGGAAGTCAAACAGGGGTAAAATGATATTTTCATTAAGAAAAGGTGTTTGTGATTTTCAAAAGAAGATAAATAGTAAAGTCATAAGTAAACCTTGATGACTTATCAATCTCCCCCATGAATGAAGGAATGGTAAAAGTCATAAGGAAAACATTATTGACTCAACAATCTCCCCCTTCTTGGAAAGCACAAACATCCTTACAAAAAAAGAATCTAATAACTTATAATAAATTTCTAGAGTTGAAATTAAAGATTATCTCCATTTTTTTCTGATCAATGGTTAATACGACTAACTCCCCCTTTGGACTTGTAACTCTATGGATCATATTCTAGATTTCTGGAATTAGAGATTTCATTTGAATGAAGAATTCGTAATGAGAACTCCCCCTTACTTACGGATAGTTCTTATTAACTATGAAATTTTTCTTCTCCCTTTTAGATTTTTCCTTCTCCCCCTTTTGAGTAGTTATTTTTCCTTCTCCCCTTTTGTGATTTTCAAAAATAATTTGAGGTAATGTAAAAAGAATAAATTACCTAAAACATTAAATACATACAAACAAGACAAAGATCGACAATTTCATTATGATTGGAAATATTAGTATAAGGAAAAATACAATAGAAGATCAGATTGGTATATTTTTCATCTTTTTCCATGGGGATTAACTTCTTCAGAAGGGTTTTAAGCTTCTTTAAGTCTTTTTGATCCTCCATAGAATTCTTCTCCAAGGCTGTGATCCATTCTTCTTGAGTTTTCAGGACCTTTGGCTAAGCCTTCATGGCCTCTTCCAGAATCGTCAAAAATTCATCCTGCTTTACAAGATTCTCTTCGATATCAATCCGGAGATCTCTTTCCCCCTTCCAGCTTTCAGAAACTAAATTAAGCTTCCCATTTAGATCCTTCACCAGTTGATTCTGAGTATTTTGCTCAAGGGTAAGCTTTTCCTGAAGATTCTTTATCTTGGAATCCTTGGTATGAAAATATTATTTTACATCATTCTAAAAGGTATCAAGCTCTTCCAAATCCTCATTGATTTTATTTGAATATAAAGTCATTCTGCTACTGGATTTTTTGTGGACCTCATAATTGATAAGAAAATTTTTGTGCTCTACTTCAATCTTCACACATTTATCCATCACCATGGATACAGATTCTAATTTCTGATTTAAGCTGTGCTGAAGCATCTGGCATCTAGAGTCTATTGTATGAAATATCAGAATTGTATCCACCAATTTCTTTATAGACTCAACAAAAAATTGTGCCCTAGTGAAGATGACTCTGAATCCAACATCTTTCTAGGAAAATGTTCTTCTTCAATTTCCATAAGCTTTATTTTAAAAGATCCTCCAACAACCTTCTTCCTTATGATATCTTTCACTGTGGTGTCCATAAGCACTAGGTTATCCTTAAAAAATTTCGGAATGGTTCCCTCATCAAGAGATTCTTCCTCACTTTCAGATAATTGAACTATCTTGTCTTCGTCAGGTTTCTCCTTCTCTATATCTTCCTTAACAAAGTGCTTTTCATAGATTTCTTCCTCAGAAAATTCATTCACTTTCTCTTCTTCCTTATATTCATATTTCATACCATCTATATCTTCTTCCTTTCTCGGAGTGACATGCTTTGAGGACTCGGCCTCTGATGTTCGGAGTAGTAATCTTTCTGATGTATTTTCCTTTTCTTGATATTCTTCAACTTGTTTAATCAGATCATCCAAATCACCACTATCTTCTTCTACTTCTTCCTATTCTTCTTCTACTTCCTATTCTTCTTCTACTCCTTCAACAACTTCTTTCTCTTTAGATTTCCCCAGAGTGAAGAAATTCATCCCAGGAGTCTCGAGTAAGGGATCAAAAAGAAAAGTTTCCTGTACTAGAATTTTTTCAGAAGCTAATTTTGTGGCTTTCAAAATAGATTGTACAACTTCAGCCTCAGACAGTTTCTTCTCCATCTTATTCTCTTTTTCTACCTTCTCAAGGTATTTAAAAGTCTTCTCCCTTAAATACTTAGCATCAGTAGGGTCCAAGACGAACTAAGGTTCCCCATATTTCCTCTTTTCCTTATTTTCCCTCCACTTTGCAACCACTTCATCAAGATAAGCTTTCTGTTTCTTCGGTTTGGGAGGTTCAGATTGAGCTTCCTTAGCTTTAGGAGTTTTTTCTGTCTCCTCAACTTCCTTCAGCTTCCTTTTCTTGACAACCTTCTTTGATGGCTTAGCTTTTTCAATTTTTTGAAGACTAGCTTCTGCCTCTTCCGCTGGCAGATCATAAAACTCTTTTGTCTCCTTAGAATAAGTCATATTCATTCTTTTCATAGTGTCATCACTAACAAGCATAAGTTTGAAATTCCGAGAGTTAGATTTTCATGCAATCTTCAATGACTCAAGACACCGAACTATCATCTTCGAAATTAAGGTAGGAAACATGATAATTTGGGATCGAATATTTCCATCATTGATGTTCTTGATTGTAACAAGTACATGCCTCATCAAATTTATTTTCCTTATATTTACTAGGATGTCTAAGAAATATATATCACTTTTCTTGATGGTATCTTTGTCACCTTTTCTTGGTAATAAGAAACCTTGTACCCATAGCTAAAGGATCTGGTTGTTAGAAGATATGTGAGAATGTTTGGCTGTCTTGACATCACCAAGTCCAATACATTGTAAGGCCTTTACCTTAACAAAACTACCTAGAACATCTGAGAGTTTGTGGGAGAAAAACTCAGCTTCCCCTTCATACGCTAGCCCCACAATGCTTACATCCTTGGTGTAAACAGTTTGTAGGTCTTCCCATAACTCTTAAAAGAAAATTTTTATCATCCATCTTCCTCAAAGAAGTAAACTGATTCATATAACTCTATGACAAATTCCGGATACACCATGTCTTGATCACCTGTCTTAGATATGCATACATCTTCCCAACTATTTAACTTGATATTCTTAGAGATGATAGAATCATACTTGAAAAAGATCATATGGACCATCCTTTCCCTGTATACTTGGCATTTTGAGATTGGCTTCATGGTAGACATTTCTTGAGAAGTGGCTTCTATAGACATTCGGATTTGGGGAAATCTGAGAGATTCAGAATGGGCTTTAAGAACTGAGGCAGAGCTTCAACACATGAAAGCTTGAAAATATATGTGGAATAGCATTAGGTTTCCCCTTTATATAGGTGATGGTGGTGACCATTTAGCTTCTAAAAAAAATCTGTTAGTTGAAAAACACTCTGATCTGATCTGATGGTTGAAAACATACCCGCAAGGAAATATTGACTCCGCTCTTTTGAGGTTCTAAGAAAAACATTTGGATTTAAGAATAAATGAATCCAAGAAATTTTAAAATAATAAGAAACTACCCGAAAGTAAAAAACGATGACAAAAACTTAAGAAATGAAGTAATACCTTTTAGATTGGAAAGGATGTTTAATCGTAATAGGTGAAATTATTCTTGAAGATAATTTGACTACGAAAAACACATTATGAAAAGAAACTTACTACGAAAATTATGAGTACAAAAATTTCCATTACGAAAATTTCCAGTACAAAAATTTCCATTACCAAAATTTCAGATCTGAAGAATTCCATTACGAAAGCTTCATTTCCAAACATCTCATTACACAAATTTTCAGTTCCGAAAATGTTCATTATGAAATTTTCAAAAACCAACTACAAAATCAATATATCGATAATATTTTAAAAGCTTTTTAAAAACATCATTACGAAAAATCTGAAAACATCGTTACAAAAAATATGAAAACATCATTATAAAAAATATGAAAATATCATTATGAAATCATCATTATGAAAAATATGAAATCATCATTATGAAATCATCATTACGATAAATATGAAACATTTATAAGGAGATGTACTCCCACCATGAAAAGGAGTTTATTACTGTAAGGAGAATGGTTTAATATAAAGTTAATGAAAGAAGATTACCTTATGGTTATCATTCCTAACTTTTGTTTAATGTATTCAAATCTATCAAAGGGTAAAGATTTTGAGAAAATTTCAGCAAGTTGATCTTGAATTCTGATGAATTGAAGAATAATATATCCTTTTTGTGTGTGATCCCTAAGAAAGTGATGCCTAATATCTATGTGTTTTTCATGAGAGTGATGTGCATAGTTTTACTAAGGGAAATGGAACTTCTGTTATCACACAAAATCTGAGCCTTAGTAAAACTCAAGCCATAGTCTGTAAGTGTGTGTTGCATCCACAACACTTGATCACAACAACTTCTAGATGCTACATATTCAGTTTCAGCAGTAGAGAGTACTCCTAAGTGTTGCTTCTTGTAATACAACGAAACTAATGAATCTTCTATGAAATGAAAAGTTCCGAATATACTCTTTCTATCCATTCTAAACCCACCAAAGTCAGCATCTGAAAAACGTTTTAGGATAAAATCATTTCCATAAGTATAAAATAGTCCTAAATCCATGGTTCCCTTTAAGTAGTGAAAAATTATTTTCACTTACTTTAAATGAGATTCCTTAGGATTGGATTTATATCTTTCACATAAGAATACTGAAAACATTATGTCTGGACGACTAGATGTCAAATAAAGTAGACTTCTTATCATACCTCTCAATGATATTTGATCTATTGGTTTCCCAGCTTCATTAGGATCAAGTGTGTTTGAGGTACCAATATGAGTACTTATACTCTTAGTATTGTCACATACATAATTTTTAAGAAGATCATTAATATACTTATGTTGGGATATGTATATTCCTTCTGGTTTTTAAGAAATTTGAAAACCAAGGAAAAATGTTAAATCACCCATCATACTCATTTCAAACTCATATTTTATTAGATTTGAAAAGGAATCAGTTAAAGATTGCTGAGTTGAACCAAATATAATCTCATCAACGCAAATTTGAACAATCAAAACATTTTTCTTATCTTTGTTTACAAAAAGTTTTGGATCTGCATTTCCCTTAACATAGTTATTTTGAAGAAAAAATCATTTAATTCTATCATACCAAGCTCGTGGGGCTTGTTTAAGGCCATACAATGATTTTGTAAGTCTAAAAACATGATCCGGATGTTTTGTATCTTAAAATCCAGGAGGTTGTTCAACAAAAACTTCTTCTTGAACATAACCATTAAGGAAAGAACATTTCACATCCATTTGAAAAAGCATGAAATTAAAGAATGCTGCAAAGGCAAGTAAAATACGAATAGATTCAAGACTAGCTACTAGAGCATAGGTTTATTCATAGTCTATTCCTTCTTGTTTATTATAGCCTTTAGCAACCAATCTAGATTTATTTATAATGATGACTCCATTTTCATAAAACATATTTCTGAAGACCCATTTTACTCCAATTACAGAATTTTCCTTAGGTCTTTCAACAAAGTTCCATACTTTATTCCTTTCGAATTCATTTATTTCATCTTGCATGGCTTTAATACTATCATCATCACCTAAAGCTTCATCATTTATTTTTGGTTCTAATTGGGAAAGGAATGCTAGATGTTGAATTTCATTTCTTAAGTAACTTCTAGTCCTTACAGGTTGATTCACATCACCAATGATACTATCACTGGGATGATTTTTTAGAAATGACTGATTTGGGTTTTTTAAAACTTGTTCATCAACATAGGGTAGGAAATATTCTGGGGTAAATGTTTTAGAACCATATTCTTGAACATTTTACTTATCATAATGATTTTCTATAATAGGTTGATAATCAGCTTTTGAAAAAACATATGAAGATGGAGGTTGAGGTTGTTTAAAATCAAAATGATCCATTTCATCAAATTTTACATGTACTATTTCTTCCACAGTATAAGTGTTTTTGTTAAAAACTCTATATGCCTTAGAAGTTGTGGAGTAGCCTAAGAAAATTCCTTCATCTGATTTTGGTGCGAATTTGTGTAAATTATCTTTAGTATTCAGAATGAATACTCTACTACCAAAAAAACTAAAAGTAGGAAAGTCTAGGTTTTCTACCATTCCATAACTCATAAAGAGTTTTATTAAGAAAAGGTCTAATCAAAACTCTATTTATAGTATAACAAACAGTACTTATAGCTTCAGCCCAAAATATTTGGGCAACAGAATACTCACTCAACATGGTTCTAGTTATCTCTTGAAAAATTCTATTTCTTTTTTCAATGACACCATTTTATTGAGGTGTTCTTGGTGCTGAGAAGTTGGGAGTAATACCTTTTCTACTACAAAAAGTTTCAAAATCAGAATTTTGAAATTCTCCTCCATGATCACTATGAATAGTTTTCAATGGAAGGTTTTTCTCATTTTTGACTTGGGCTCTGAAACTTTTGAAATAAGAAAAAGCTTCATACTTATTTGCAAGAAAATGGACCCATGTAAATCTAGTGCAATCATCAACCAAAATAATTACATAGTACTTGCCTGTAATGCTTCCAGTTTTTGTTGGACCAAAAAGATCCATATGGACTAGCTGTAATGAATCAGTGGTTGAGACTTCACCGACTTATTTAAAACATGATTTGTGTTTCTTGCCATATTGTCAAGGATCACAGAGTTTTGAAGAATCAAATCTATGCTCCGGTAGATACTTAACAAAACATTTCTTATAAAGTTTACATATTTTTTTAAGGTTATAGTGTCCCAAACTTCTATTCCATATCCATGAATGATCTTCGATTGCACTAAGGCAAGGTAAGTCTTCGATAGTAAGGTCTTATATGATTAGTGTGTAAACAATATCTTGCCTATGGGCAGAAAGAATAAAATCTTCCTTGGAATTGTGTACTAGGCACTTATCATTCCTAAAACTCACAAGGTAGCCTTCATCACATAATTGACTTATTCTAATGAGGTTGTGCTTAAGACCCTTAAAAAATAAAACATTTGAAATTAATGTTTTTCCAAGAAGAACGATGTTACCTATACCAATAATTTTTCTCTGAGCAGTATCTCTGAATGTTACTTTTTTTATTTTTGTTTTGATAATCTTTGTAAGATAGTCTTTAATACCGGTCATATGCTGGGAAAATCCAATATCCATGTACCATGTATTTTTGTTGGTACTTTACCTATTTTCCTGAAAATAAGAAAAAGGTAGGTTTTCGGAATCGAGACATGCTTGGATCTGGAAATTTCAGAAAGAAAAATTTTGGGTACACACATCTTCTTAGAAAAATAAGCCTTATGAAATCCTAAAGACTGGGTTTTGTTTAAAGAACAATTCTTTTCCCAATGACCACCACACTGATATTTAGTACATAATGGGGCACTTTTAGTAACAATGTAATTGTTGCTAAAAATAAGATTAGAACTTGTGTAACCAAAACCAGAACTATTCCTTCGAGGTCGGATTTGTGAATACATTTTGTCAAAATTTTATTTACCTAGGGTAAAGTTTGACAAACACGTCCTCATTGAAAATATTTCGGATTTCATTTTTATAACTATGTTCATGTAATCAAAAACATTTGAACTAGATCTAGGCTTGAAAACATTTTTCTTAGAAATTATTTTTTCTAGATCTTTAAACAGTTTATTCTTTTTAGAACTTATATCCTCATGATTTTTTGAAATATTTTCAAAATCATCTTTTTTCTTTTCATGATCTTTAGAAAGATCTGATATTTTTGTAGTAAGAATAACATTCCTATAATTTTCCTTACCAAGTTTGTTCATGAGTTTATAATTCTCATTTTCAAGTAGTTTGGAAAACCTAGAAACTTCTTCACGGGTAGGTAAAGTATTATCTTCATCTGAAGAAGATTTTTCATCCGATGAGTTATAATATTTACTATCATTATAATTCAAAGAAACATTGGTCATTGATTAAGTATTGTGTACCTTAGCCAAAAAGCAATGATTATCAATAGGTATCATGGCTATAAGACCATGATTCTTCTATCCAGAAGATTCATAATCTGAAGATTCATATGAAGAGTCTCCACCACTATCACTCCATGTGTCATTGGATATCAACACTTTCTTAGCTTTGGATTTGTAAAACTTCTTTCTGTTCCTTTCAGAATACCTTTATTTTCTTTATTTTCTCTTGAGCATAGAGAAATCTGGTCTTATGTGTGAAACTCTGTTACATTCATAGAATGTAAAATCAGAATATTTCTTGTCTTTCCTTTTCTTCTTCTTGTATTTATATTGAAAGTTCCTCTGTACAACTATCGTGTTCATCCTTCGAGGAAGATTAGCTAACTCATTTTCTGAGACTTCACTCTCACTAGATTCGGATTGAATAATAACTTTCTTAGATCTGGATCTAGTAACTCTCTCAGGAGTCTTGTCTTTCATATGATTGGAAGTATTAGTAACAGCAACACTACCATTCCCATTCTTCTTCTTCACAATATCATCATCTCTCTTCATTCTAGCCTCATGCTGAAGAAGAGTTCCAAACAGCTCATCAAGGGTAATCTTAGTAACCTTTATATTCTCATCAATTGCATTCCTTTTAGATTCCCACTAATTTGGCATGATATCAATGATCTTGTCAACAAGGGCTTCATCATACAAACCTTTTTCACCCATTGATTATAAGCTATTCACAATGGTCATGAATATATGTTGCACATAACAAATTGGTTCTCCATAAGAAAAATGAAGACCATGATATTCATCTCTAAGCATGGCTATTCTTGTCTCGATTACTTTGGAAGTTCCAAAGTGAGTAACTTCTAGTTTCTTCCATATATAATTTTCTACTTCATAGGATGAAATTTGGCTATATATATTTCCAATCATTAAAAAAAGTAAAGTATTTTGTACCTTATAGTTCAGTTGGTAATCCTGATTTTCTTGATTTGTAAATGTACTTACTTATTTATTAGGAATTTTGTATCCACCAGCAAGAATGAAAATGTTTTCAACTCCAGTGTTGATAATGAAAGTCTCCATACGATCTCTCCAATATGCGTAATCATTACCATAAAAAATCGGTGGTCTAGTAGGATTTAGATTGTCGATAGAACCAACATTTATCCTGTCATTCTTATGAAATTCTTTGTCACACAAGATTTTTAGTAGTATTGAGTTTGTAAACAAATAAAATATAGAATAAAAGTATCACTATGAAAAATTGAATCCAACCTATGAGTCTGAAAAATAGATTCTGAAAAATATGAATCTGGAAAATGTAATTCTGATAATTCCTTCTGAACCTAATCGTGAGATTAATTCAGATTGAACCAAATTCTCTGATACCAATTGTTAGGATGGTATGTCTGAGTATCATATACTCTATTATACCAAATCTAGGATTGAATATATATGTTTGAGATTCTCAGATACAATAGGGGGGTGAATTGTACCTTTTAAAAATTCCCTAAGGAAATTTTTCATAACCAAGATACCCAACACCAATAAGTTCTAAAGACTTGCTTGATTCCAAAATAGTGATTCAGAAAATGAAACACAACAAATGTTTACACCAACTAATATTCTACCTTAAAGCGTATAGAATCTAGCTAAATTAGAGTACAAGTAAGGAAGTATAATAAAGATATACATTCCTTAACAATACAAAATGCAGCGGAAAAACTTTTAACAAAACAAGTAACAAGTAATAAGTCTTTTAACCCAAAGAGAAGGGTATCCAATAACCTTGGATAAAGGTCCCTTGATTTATACTTTTAATAAATTCTATATTACCCACACCAAGGAATGCCCTCGATATGAATATCGGAGTTTGTCTTGCTATCCCCGCAAGCCCTCAACTATCAGGAAGTCGGAACCTCTATCTTACTCAGAAAGGAATCCCTCAACTTCAAGGTGATGGAACATCTGTCTTCCTATACCTAGAAGCCCTATATTGTACACAACTACAATCAGAGTCGCACGAAGCAAATCTGCACAAGGAAAATTTTGAACAAGCTGTTCAAACTTTTTGCACGAAGATTGAGAGTTTACAAGATCCTCTATCTTTATAAATCACTTCAACAGCATGTAAGCCCAGATGTCAAAATTGTGTTAAAGTTTTTTCTTCTTTTTAAATGAGCTCCTATTTATAGGATAATCTCCAATGGTCGACTCCCTCCTCTAATGGTCATATTTTTCATTAAATTTGGGAGGGACCTGTACACGTGTCACTCAACCAACGGTTAGACAATAACTGAAAACAAGACATTATTTTGTAATAAACAAGTGTAAGCATATCTAAATTGATATTCATAATGGATTGGAAAATTAATGTTCGAAATGGAAAAGGTTGAAGTTCGGAATGGAAGTAAAAATAAATTTGGATTCAATAAACTTATGAATATTCAGATTCTGTTTTGTAGGAATTCAGAACCTGAATTCATAAGAAATATAGAATCTGAATATCAAGGAAATTCAGAGTCTGGTTTCACTAGAATTCAGATATAGAACTTACAAATTTCAGAGTCTAAGTTCATAAGAATTCGGAGTCAGACCTAATCACAGTTCAGAGTCTGAATTTATAAAACTCAGAGTCAAAAAATAGAGAAGTTCCTAATCAGAATTCGGAGTGGAACTTTATTATATTTCATATCCATAATTTGGTGTGGATCTTTATGGGAGTTCGTATCCAGAATTCGGAGTGGAACTTTATGAGAGTTCATATCCAGAATTTGGATTGGAACTTCATTAGATTTCGTATCCAGAATTCAGATTTGATCTTTATTAGAGTTCGTATCCAGAATTTGAAGTTGAACTTCATTAGAGTTCATATCCAGAATTTGGATCCTAAAAAAGAATTCTTCATGTCTAAGTATAGTATGATTCCAAGGTTTTAGATATGAATCCGATTTTTACACTTAAGAAAAATATTGATATGAACAATGAAAAAAGGTAGGGATAAATTTTCTTTTTGGAAGGAAATTTTCCTTATGGAAGTGAAACAGGGGTAAAATGAACTTTTCCTTATGAAAAGGTGTTTGTGATTTTCAAAACAAGAGTAATAGTAAAGTCATAATGAAACCTTGATGACTTATCAATCTCCCCCATGAATGAAGGAATGGAAAAAGTCATAAGGAAAACCATATTGACTCAATAGGATTAACAGATTCTCTTTAGATTTTCCCTAAGAAAACTGACCTACTAGTCACCATGCAGCTTAAATTCTATTACTGGGAATCTATTGGTGTTGAATTCCATAAATTGTCATTGGTTCCATCATTGGGATAACCGAAAGAACCATATAACTCAATGGAACATTCATAAAATTCCAAGGAATGTTAGTAGAAGATTATATATGGGAATACATATCCATTATCAAGGGTATTTTTTCCCAATGAAACAACAATTGGAATCTTCCTCCATAGTCATGAAAAATGAACGTGTATTGTGAACAGAAGTGGTTTCTTTCCTGTACAAGAAGTGATTCCAGACGCACGACTCTTTTATGACCAATACATTTACAAAGAAGCATCTTCCAAACTAACCATGCAGAATGACCATGTAAGGTGCACGCAAGTGGTTTCCTCTACCTGAAATACTATTGTAAACCCAATTTGTTGTCAAAGGGACCTTTCCAAGCTTTATTGTCGCGGTTCAAGGTCAACATTCTTAGGAGATCTCTTCCTCACCTATAATCATACACACCTAATCTAAATACTCCTTCTATATGTTGACTTTCACCCCCCCCCCCCTCAAAGTCATCCTTCAGAAGTTGAAGAATCACTTTATTACATGTAAGACTGGTCTTGCATGACATCACAATAGACGTCAATCCTCAAGGTAGAAATATATTTTGACAAGTTCCACGGGGTCCTCCTTTGAGTGGGACCATAGTATATTGACTCTCTCATGAACACTTTTATCTGATTTTTGGTGTATGTAACAATAGTGTTCGAGGTCCATAGTCTTAATGTCGATCCTCCAATCATGCTTTCACATCCTCTTTCATGCTCCATGGCTTGTTCCATTGTCAATATACCATGTTCAATACCCTCTTGTGTGCAACCCCCATATTTTTCATGCACCTATTCCACAAATCCATCTTGGATATCACTTTGGTATTTCATAGTCCCTCATGATGTGTTCCTTAATCCATTGATATACCTTATTCTACTTAGAATATGTATGTTAATTCCCATTTCATTTTATCATAGGGATGCTAATGTTGACATCGTGGGTCTCCATAAATCTACACCTATAAACATAGAATTTTTGAAGTTTTTACCCTCCAAGTGGTTGATGAGATATAGCTATGTAAGACCAATGTGTGAGGAGTGAGTACCCCACATCTGAGCTGCATTATGTAAAACTTTATATAACCAAACATTCTCAACACAAGAAGTTATACTCTTTCCTATCCCCATATGAGATATGTAGGATGGATTTTGCATGTGGGATAAGGAATGAGGTCCTCTTTAAATGGTATGAAATCCTCCACACACTTTTCATTGGTAATGATACCCTCTTAGGAATCCCTTCTAGAAAAATGTCATAGCCTTTCTTGCAAGAGGAAACACATTTTCTCCCTCTTTCCTCCCTCGAGTACAAAAGTCAGAGAAGGGATCGCCACTATGAACCCTTACACTTCCCACACTCCCAACACCACATCCCTCTTACTTTGGGATTTTTTCCCATTGGGACACTTACACACGTAATACATATTCATACGTAATGATATCCTCATTACATGGAATGAAATCCTCCATGGGATGAACCGAAGCATAACCCCCAAACCATCTCTCATTGGCACATCATTCATGACATGATAGTCAGGTCTAATACTACCTATTGATTCTCACACTGAGTATGAATCACTTGGGCATATAGGTTAGTATAAACCATAGAACCTATCCATCCTATGAGGGAATCCCTCATGGATTAAACCGCAATCATTTTCTCTATTACAATGGGACTCCTCTCTAGGTATTATCACTAACACTTCTTCTTGAACTATGTGGGATTTGATTTCCAATCACTTGGGATATGTTGGAAACCCCTTTGAGTTCCAAAACGAATAATCCATCCACTCTATCCAATCAACCCAATTGGTTCATAATCAATCCTGACATTACCTGTTCTACAACATCCTAGTAAATCCATTCCATCCATTTGGGTAATTCTTATATATAAGCCCAATCCACTTCATCACTGAGCTTAGCACTACCTAGGAATCATTAATTCATAATTCCCACACCATCCATACAACTACAAGGGTTTTGATCCCACCATTATAAGAAGGGTACGTCAGATGCCTCTATGAGGATCAATCCCAACCCATGTTAAATGTTGGTGTTCCCCTTATAGGGGTGCACATCTCTGATCTACCTTAAAAAATGTCTAGATAAGCCATTATCATACAGAATCATCCCTTTATGTGACACACCTCCCAGGTCTCCTCCCATTGGGAATATTTATCCATCCATTGGAAAATCTTCCTGGTGTTCCCTCCTAAGGACATACCTCATTGATCCACCTCCATTGGGTATTTTGATCAATTCCCCCCATCTCGTCAATATATTAAACTCATTACCTTCTACTTTTCTACCTCATGTCAAACATCAAATTCCTGAGGAAAACCTGAAATGAAATTTCTTCAGCGCCATATACCCCATGATTTACATGGGGTGAAATTTGTTCAATCCTATCCCTTTAAAACATAGAACTCAATTAGTACTACTGATTTGCTCGTAAGGGGCTCTGCTCTAGGGTTTCCCCCCACTGCTGCCTTCCTCTCCCATTGTGGATCAGCTATTCCTCTCTTAGACAATTCACCCCGGTTATCTCATGGTGTGCAGTGTCTCTTACTATGGCAGTGTTGTGTGACTCTGTGGGAATGAACATCTCATTAATCTTACCGATTACTAGTCTTTTCATGTCCTACCCTTCGATATGGACAAGGATTCACATGGCGGAATTGTGAGGGTCCAATGTTCTCATTTTCTTCTACTACAGTGAGGATTTCCATCACATTTTTACAGTGGTTGTGGGTGTGAGGGGAATATCTAGTTGTTGTGTTAGGTCCAGAAGGACGAGACAGAGTTTTTCCATTCACGCTTGTGGAAGGTTCTTATGGTGTTTTGGTGACTGTTTTTGGTGATGATTATTGATGTTTGTTTCATTTTTTGTTTTTGTTTTGTGGTTTGGATGCGTCAGTAGTTTGTGAATTGGATTTGGATTTTTGTTTTTCATTTGGTCTACTATGATGTTGTAGCAGCGACATGGTTCTTATCAGTGATGGTGTTGAGTTATTTTTGGGGGTTTTGTGATTCTGACAGTCATGGAGTAGTGAAGGTTTTGCAGGATCCTTGGGAATCTTTTATTCATAGTTTGGATAAATCATCCTTCTTTGGACGTGTTCTATTCACAATTTCAATTTAGATAACTGTAATCTTCGTTTTTATTGAATCTTCCTATATTTTGTTTGGATGATGATTTTGGATCTGCATTTGGAAAAGTTCAGTGGTGGTTCTCAGATAATGTACGGGTGGGTTTTGAATCTTCAGATCTCTTGTTGAATTTTGGGTGTGTTTTCAACCATCACACTACATGGTTATTCTTCATATAAAGCCCCAAGTAGGAAGATTTCACAATAAAGTGCCATTCATATTTAGATGTTTGAGAGGGTATGGCGCTACCATTGGTACTGGGCCCGTGCAACCATGTACATGATAGCTAGTTGAGTGGTCTTGTGATGGTGAATCCTTGTTATCTTGTTGTAATTGCTGGGAAGGGTAAGATCTAGTAGTCTATACTAGGGTTATCCACTTTCATGTATTTATTGGGATGTAATATTTGGATCATGTGGTTTATCAATTTTCATTAAAAGAGTTTCCATAATAAAAAGTTAATTTTGATTCATTTGTTTCATTCCTATTATGACTCAATGAGATTACTCCCTATGAGGAAGAATACAGTTGAACAATTTTCCATCATCCATAACTTCCAATGATTCCCAAAGTGATTAATCCCATATCCAAAGGTTTTTTCCCTATCAAGACCCATTGGAATTCCCATATTTAAGTAGTTTAATTAACCAGTGTCCAAAAATAGATAGAATTATGAATGAGTTTCATGAACACATCTTAATCTATGAGTGAGTCTTAGACAATGTGACGAGATCCAAGGAGATATACAAGGTAGGAGAAACTAAAATACCATCATCCCATTTTGATCAATGAGAATACCTCATTAATGAATGTGGTGCATGATTCTAGACTTTGGAAAGTGGAAATGTGGGGTAACAAGAGCATACAGTGTGCACAAACAATGAGTGGACACACGAACACATCCCAATGGAAGAATCAGAAATAGAATGTGTATAAAGAGTACTAAATGAGGATATATTTTTGGGAGATATTAATGATAATTTAATAAATAAGATGATTTTTTATCTAGACTCAAAATACAATAATCCATTATGGTCCATAGGCATGTATTTATGAGATTTATTGAATATTCATCTAAAAAGAATCAATATTTGTATATAAAAAGACTAGTTATCTATAGACCTCTCAATATAATTCAAATTAATATTAAAAAAATAGATTTGTTTTTATGGAATGATGAATGAATGATATCATTGCACAAATTATCAGACAGTTTAATCCTTAGATCTTCTTTCCACTTAATGTATCCAATGAGTTTGACTATATGAGTCCCAGTTGGTACAACTTTTCCATGTTTACTCTAAATGTGTTCCTTGTATATCTCAAACTAATCCTATATTTCTCTCTCATAATAATTAAAAGAGTGATACTATATCATGATATAACCATACATGTCTTCATGTGACTTCATTAGTTCATTAGACATGAATGAAATCACTAAATACTAAACATCAACGGTGTTGTTCAGATATTTCTCATAGATAGTAAACTCTCCATCACATATCTCCATAGAAGAAATATCGTGAATGGGTATTATAGAACATCACATTTGGACTCATGGTAAAAAACAATCCATTGTTTTCTGAACAATTCATGGAAGATAATTCCAGAAAGGAGATTGTCCTTCCCCAAAATTGATCACACGAATATAATGTTTATTGAAATTTTCATTATTTGAAAATTATAAAAATGTATATTATTAGTTCTACACATTAATAAAGTGAATGTGATACAAAATAACAAATTTTATTTTGTTTAGTCTCCCAATCTATTATCATGTCCAAAAATTCCCCAACATTATACTGAAAATGACTAATTTCTCGTACAATTTAGTGTTAGGGATTCATATACCCCATTCCAGGACCAAATCATGGGATCAGTCAATTAATCGATGGTATTTATATAGGAATGTATTTTCAAAATATGAGATAATAGATCCTGGATCTATATAGTTGACTCTAAAATCTTGAAACACTTACTTGAATTTCATCAACACAAGACTTCTATTTACAGTTTTTCTTTAATGGGACACTTCTGTTGATGTAAATTTTTTTTAAAGACAAAACATTCATAAGAACTCTATAATAAAAGTATGATTTCTAAATTTAGATGGTCAAAAACTTGGTTATATGGTTTTTATTCATAATAAACTAATGGAAGTCTTAGTATTACATAAAAATATGTTGTGTGATATTATTTAGTATTCAAAAATTATCTTATTTTATCATTAACATATCTTGTCAATATATCATTCCTTTTACATTATGGATTAACCATGTTTAGACTAAACAATTATGAATAACCAATTTATTTTAATTCCATCATTTTACATTAGTAAATTTTTTTATGTGATCAAAATATAGTTTTCATAAAATAAATAATTCCGAATAAAAAATTAAAATAAATAATTAACAAAATCATGTGTTGTATAAAATATTTTATTTATTGATATGATGATAAATTAACATATAACCCTAGGGATAAAATACATTTCTATTTATAGAAAGAGTTTCTATATCCTAGCTATGAAAAAATGAATCTCCCATGTTGGTTTTGTAACAGTTACATTTTGAACAACCTCCATCTTGTATAGATTACACTTATATAATCGTATTACAACATATATTTTATATCTCAAGCATAGGTCAGGGGAACCAAAGGATTGGTGAAGGGAAATTACATAAATCAACCTTGGGCTCATATATCCTACAAAATAAAAGAGGGAGGGCTAAATAAGAGTCCTAAAAATTTTATTTTATAATAAATAATTAAAAAATCATGTAAAAAAACTAAATAATATAAAACCAACACATTCATAGGTCTTGTTAATGCTCATGATTTTTCATACACATGAAAAAACTACACATTTAAAAAAACTGCCTATTATTTATTTTAATTCATTAATTATTGAAATAAAATTCAAACACATTAATCTAGTTAATTATATTTTAAACTAATTAATTCATTTAATATTATCTGATTCAATTGTCCGAAAATTATGATCAACTATAATTTTTTTAAAAATAATTATTTTATTTTATTTAAAACTCAATAAAATAGTACAAAAATTTGTACATAGAAGAAACTAAATGATCAATTATCCATAATATTGAGTATGGTTTTATTTTTAAAAAATACATTCATACACTGTATTTTGTACATGGAATATTATATAATTTCTTATTGTGTACTACCAATTTAATGCTCCATGTAATAGATTAAATTTAAATGGCCTATGAAATTTGATGCATTGAATATTTGGTATAGAATAATGATACATGATCCATTTTTTAAAATATAAAATGGAATTAATTATGTATTTAATATAATTTGAAACCTAATGACTGTTGTGTACTATTACAATAATGACCCATAGAACACATGTCAATGAGGTTTTATAGAGTAATTAGTTAAATTTAATATTTCCATGTAAATAGGTAATGTACATTGCATGTACAATCCAACCACACGATATGTACTTCTCTTCATAAAATATATGAAGTACGTATCTAGGTACTCAACATGAACTTTTTGTAGTCATTTATGATGTACACATTGTGTATAAAGGATGCACAAATTTTACTTAATGTTACAAGGCTACAAGTATGTACATGCCATGTATTAAATATTTATGGTGTATTAATTACATGACACAATTTAACTCAGTGTTATTCGACATCAAAGAACATGGAATTCATAATGTGTAGTCAATGTACATGACATGTACTCTAGAAAATCATTGTTCCTCCATAACATTTCTTTACATAGTGCATTTCTTTAATGAGGAGTGTACTAATTACAGAATGAACTGAAAACCACATGTGCATACTTATATAATAAAAAACGTTGAATGATGTGTGAAAAAATAATATACTATTATTGGGCTAGAATTCTTGGCACACTTGAATTTGATCTTGATATGTGATCATCATTAACAATTAATCAATCATAGTAATTTTAGTGAGAAACTATGAAAATTAAGAATTGAGTATAATGATATATGAAAAAAATATTAATGTAAGAAACTAATTATAATTTTTAAACATATAATGATAAAATATTTGAATAAATAATTATAAATTTGAACATTACCACTTGGATACCAATTGATGGCTCCAGGAACAGTGGAATCACTTAACAATATCGATCCCGACTCCTTAAATGTAAAACCCCAAAACAATAATATATTTTTCATTTATAATAAATTTAATTTTTTTACCTAGTTTATTTATATGAAAAACCATGTTAATATTGTGTTACTAAATGTTTTCCTGGTCAACACATAACACTTTGGTTAGATTGAGATACTTTTTGATGGCTTTCATTACACAGAAGACCTATTTTCACCATACTAAAACCTATTATTATTATTATTATTTAATATATTAAGATATATTATAGCCATAAAATTGGTGGTTTTTTAAATGATTAACAAAATTATAAAAATATATGGGTCAATTATTTATTGTACAATTAATTCAAAATTAATAAAAAGCAAATTGAATATGAATGAAACATTTTTATAAAAAACTATTTCCATGAACGTAATTTAGTTTTGTCTTAATAAAGTAAGTTAATTTATATTATTGAATTATATTAATGAAATATATATATATATATTATATTATATTCAAAAAATTATTTCTTACATTCATCTAATAGGATTGATAGGCATAACATAATAACCAATCCAATTTTATACATAAAAACAATATTTTTTAAAGACATTTTTGTCATCTTCTATGGGTGATCCTATTTTAAAAAATAATTTTGACACTTTTATAAATTTTATATGAAAAAATAAACTAAATTTATAAAATAGGATTGAAAAAATAATCTTAAGGTTAATTTTTTTTATTTTTGTAAGTTGTTTCATTTTTTCATGAATAGTGAAAAATAATGATTTTTAATTGGAATATGACTTACCATTTAAATAATTTTTAAAAGAAAAATTATTTCTTTAACTGGTGGAAAAGTTTAATTAGAACACTTTTACATATATTAATCCAATTTCATTCATTTGGATCAATATTTTATTTAATTTGGATAATAAAAAATTATCCTTTTAGAAATTTTCACACTAAAAACACACTTTCTCCTACCATATGTGGGATTAGTTATAAATAAATCTATTCCACTTGTGTGATTTAAAATTTTAAGATGTATTTTATATTTGGAAGAATAATAATTAATAATTTATAACAAGTCTAACTTAATTATTTTAACAATGTGACTAATGAAATAATTTACAATTAATTGGAGTGATTAATGTAAAAAAAAGATTACTTAATGACTAAACATAGATTATAAGCTGTGAAAATGACCCGAAACTTATAAAACACCAATTTTATAGACATATGTTTACCTTATACATTCATGTATCTATTTTTTCTATTATGGAATCCTTTATGTTGTCAAAACATGGGGATAAAACTATTCTTTTCAAAAACATCAACTGTGTTCTTTTCCCTCACATATAAAAGGCCACCACCTCTCCTACATCATAAATCAGTAAAGACAATAAAGTTAATCCAATAAATATCCAATTAAATTCCATATAACACTCCCCTGGTCATATAATACTCAATTTTTTCATAACAAAAACACAGTATGTATTTGGTATAAACAAAAAGGAGTTACACGTAACAAGGTAACATTCTTCAATTAAATTTTGGATTTATTTCATTTTTCCACGGCTTAAATTTTTCTTATTTTATTATTAATATAATTAAATAACAATAATATATATAATATGTTGTTATATATTAATTTAATTATGTACACCAATACACACTTCCATAAAATGGGATACACAATCATCGTTAGTGTTTATGGTGAACTACAGCCTTGTGGGCCAACGTCGATCGTTCTTTCATTTCCACCTTAATGGTTACGAATAATTTTGGATTTATATATGATATATGATATATATCATATTTATAATAAATTTATTATTCATTAATTCTTATATAACACATACAAACATTATTTCCATTTTTAGAGAATATGATGACATTGTTTGTAGACATGTTGACTACCGCCTCCTCAAAGCGATGTGAATCAATCATGCTTTACATAGAATTTAAAAAGGGTGGTTTTAATAAAAATATGTGATATATATGATAAAAAATTTATACTAGATTTATAATATATCTATATACTAATTACTATTAATTCTTTTAATATAATCCAAAAATGGATACAACGTTCATGTATACATACGTTTTACCATCTCCATGAATAGTGTATTTCATTTCCTATCTCCAAATTTTATGGATTACTATAAAAATATATATAATTAAAATATAGGATATTTAAATAATTTTTTACATTATGGAGATTATGAAATCTTGATCTAAGTAATTGGAAAAAACAACAAGTCAAGACAAACTCAAAAAGCAAGGCAATTGACATCCAAAACAATGAAAATAATGAAATATTAATAGAAAACAAGTGATAAGTTTTTTTAAAAGGTTCATATATTATATTATATAGTTGATTATGGTTCATAAATAATTTAGTTAAAATCATTAAACCATTATAAATGAGGATAAAGAACATTCAACCAAATGGAAGCGTAAAGTAAGGGATTCCATCTCAATTTCATTTATAGAGGGATATTGTAATTTTATACACCTAGTTAATTTTATATGGTGTATATAAAAACCATTTAAAATTTATTATCATAAATAACTTTTTTAATGTTATTTCATGTTTCAATTATAATTACATCATATAATTGTATTTTAAATACAAGTTACCAATTGGTAAATAATTTCATAACCCAATTACTTTTCATTATGTTATATTACTTCCTCTTTGTCATTATTATTTTATGATTATGTGTGTATTGACTTTTTTATCTATATTATTGTATTTACACTAGATTTACATGGATTTACATTTTATACACTTAATCAGATCATTAGTTGATTATCACTTCAACATTATGATCTTTTCCAGGGATTAAATCAAAATCCTATTTTATTCATGATTGTTTCCACATGAATTTTTGTTGAAGGAAACTATCTATCCATTTCACAATAAACCCATTAAATTTATTATAATATTGTTATTTATGGACGTTTTCAATTAATTGTACTATTATATCACTATTTTGTACTTAAAATATTTCTTAAATTATTTTATGAAAACCCAACTCCATTTTACTCTTCGGTCAGGAATTTGTTTTCTTTTAATACTATGTTTACTAAAAATTTCTTAAATCATTTTAAAATATTAAAAATTATTTATTAATTTTTTTTACAAAAAAAAATCAATGGATGATTCTTTTTTCTTTCAAAACAATTCTCATATCTTATCATTTTATAATGAAAAATGAATGTTTTTTTTCCTCATAGAGAATTACCCACCATCATTTCATTGAAGCTTTATTTCCATTTTTTCAAATATATTTTTAACGAAATTGTTTTTAAAATTGATTTTCAAAGAAAAGGATTAAAAATGATATTTTACTAAAAAATTGTTTTTAGATTTATTTTTATTGTATTCATATTCATTAACAACAATAAACCTTATTAATAATCCAATTAGCATACACCATATTGTTAACATCCTTATTCATCCCCTATATGGATTATGATAATTTTGACCAATGATAGTATTGATATTAAATATTATTAATCATTTTTCTATTAATTAACTTCTACTTGAGTTATTAAATTTCAAGTTACGATTGACCATGAAATATCCATATCATTTATCATGGATTTAATTATTTTCTAAACCATATATCATTTTTAAATACGGTGTGTAATACATTGATATTTGTTTAACTTGTTATATATTGATAAACCTATATCTTTTACTCAATTCAGATATTTTCTTAGGAAAATTATTCATGAATTAAATAAATTATTTGATATTCAAGGAAGTTTTTGGAGAGGTATGAAATGAGTTGGTGGTCATTTAATGTATGCCCCATTAGGCATCAGTGGGATCATGAGATCAATTCATTTAATAAAAACCCCTATATATTTATTTCCAAGATGTTTACATACATATGGGGGATAGATCCTAACAATAACTATCATGAGGATATATCTTGATAGTTTATATGGGTTTTTACCCACAAACATGAACTATATTGACGATAGATCGTGACAATACATATCATGAGTATAGTTATTGATAGTTCAGACATCCAAAACTATTAAATCCATTATTATTTTTATTCTATTTTATTTTTTGATTAGTTAGATTGTCCATCATCATGTTTCACGCTCATGTAATTATTTATGTGGAATTATTTGATCATCTTTTATTGTTTTCATGTTGATTATAATCATTAATTCTTTATTTCTTTGGTCTTACATAACATTTACTATTAATTTGATCTCATCCATATTCTATATTTTTTCCCTAGGATTATGAGAAGCTTACTATGAATGAAATTAAACCATATGCTATATAGGAATAATTTCAGCCTCAAAATAAAAAATAATTATGTTCGAATTAATGTATTCAGTTGTAATGTAAGACTCGTGTATGTATCTGGCCTACCAAGACTACTAACCTAACTGGTATTTTAGGATTTGATTCCTTAAAATCATTACAATGTAATGGTCACAAACTATGAGCCTATTGGGTCATTTCACTATACTAAAGGTAAGATTTTAGGGATCATTCACATACTGTTTTAGATTTGAACATCAGGACCAATAATGTTTTTCTAATTGAACTCATTCTTTAGATCATTCATCATACTATTTGTTGATCATCAAAACCCATTTTAGTTAAACTATCACAACACATATAGGATCCATGTGTAGAATCCATATAGCGGGGATTGATATGTTCTCCAATGTTCTATGAATGACATTGTTTAATCTCTGAGTACTGACAAGGTTGGTTGATCATCTCGCATTATTCATGTTGATTACTTCAAATTTTATAGGTCATGAAGAAATTATCATTATCTTTTATTTATTATTAGGTGGTGAAAATAAGGTGGGGTATTTCAGTGAGTATTCGATTGTGCACAATGATTCGTGATTGACCTCTCTTAGACTATATTAATGTTCAATTTATAGACTAATAGATATGGTTTGTAATTTAATTAATTATGTAATAACCTAGGTATTTATATAGTAATAATTTTAATTTCTATTAATATTTCTGAATAATATATTCTTTTTACATTTAAGAGAATGTTTTTTTCTCAAATTGTACTCAACACAAAACAAAAAGTTTCTCGAAAATCTTACGTTTCACACAATGTTGAGTTATATTGAATGATAATAATATAATATAATTATTTTAAATTGTAGTTATCACCTAGCCGTTGTATTGGAGAGAATGAAAATAACAAAATATAATATTATTATACTTGTTCATTAAATAAATTTATAGTTATCCAATAAAATTTAGAGGCTTAAAATGAGAATGAATCATATTTTATGTATAAATACTAAATTATTTTTAAAATGTAGTTTTACCACCTTTTGTTGGAAACATTTTTAAATATAGTTTTTTTCACTTTTATATGTTCAATTTGAAAAAACAAACTTCTTATATAGAATCTTGATATCAAAAATATATTTGAATGAAATTTTGGTATTTTTCTGATAAACTTCATTTTTTAATGAATAGTAAAAAATATTGCATTTTAATTCATAAATGTCTTGTCATATAATTTATTTATATCTTTATATAGTAATTTTAATTTTTTTAAAGTGTAATTCAATTATATTTTTATCTATTAATAAAATTCTAGTCATTTTAGGTAATTTCAATTTAAAATTGGACATAAGTATATGTCAATATTTTGTTAGTTTTTACTTCTTAAAAACACATTTATTATTTTGACGATGGGAATTAATTTTAAATTAATTAATGAAACTCTTTTATTATGAAATTGGAAATATGGATTCCATATTTTATCTTAGGTGGTCCAAATTGTGTAAATATGTACCTTTTATTTGTAGACCTTATGAATAGTAACTTCATTAATTGTTTTATTAACAACAGTTAAAGGGTAAATCTGGTAAATAAGGGTAAAAAATAATATTATAATAACATTAAGCTACCCTAAAACATGTCTTAATCCTATTTTATGAGATATTTACAACCATGGGAACCCTTTTTTTGATTTTGGGACCCCATGGAGAATCTTTTATGTGAAAATTACATTTTATAAGTAAAAATTTAAAGTAAAGAAAGATATAAAATAAACATGTATATTTTAGTAAAAAAAATTATATGGGGTTTTATAAGTGATATTTCTTATTATAAATAGTCCATATAAATCGAAAAATATTTCCTATATAATGGAATATTATTTATAATTTTTATACATCAAATAAATAAATATATTTATGACACAATGATGATTTAGTGATTACATTATTAATGAATGATATAAATAAATGAGATTATAAATATTAAAAAAAATTATTTTAAAACTTTTATTTCCATAAACGAATTTTATAAATGATTATGACTTGTTATATTTTAATTAATGATGTTTTTTTTTGGAAATAAGCCGGTTTTCATTTTTTTAAAAGTCATGATATGAATAGAATAAAAATTGACAAAAATGAGTTTTTAAAACAAATAAAAATTTATTAAATAATATAACAATCTTAAAAATATAATATTATTCAAAATGACATAGATAATGTTTAAAATTTTATTAATGAACCACGTGAGTTTCTATTATAATTTTATTGTAATTATATTGACAATATAGTATGAATATACAATAAGACGTGGTAAGAGTTAAATTAGTTAACTAAGGGTTAAATCTAAAAGATGAGGTTAACTTTGTGACCTATAATTTTCTAAACCCTATTGAATGAGATTTTTGAGACACAAAAGCATTTTATTTTTGAAAAAAAATTACTTTGGTACCATTTGAAATAGAAAATAATTTATTTATAAAAACATATTTCAATAACTTCCTAAAGTGCCCTTCCTTTCTCTTATAAAAGGTAATCACCTCTACCCATTTAATCACAATTCTCAAGCCCCTTGAATCATTAAAAATCAGACCAAATAAGTTCCCATCATCCCTCTATTCCTCCTATATTCCTTACCTTAGGAATAAGTCAATTCAAGGAAGCCTTTTGTCTCGAATCAATGGGTGTTACACGTTTTAAGAGGTATCATCTTCTATAAAGTTCCTTTCCATTATTTTACTTCTTCACTCCCTATGTTTATCTTATTATTTGATTGCATAAAAAACTAGTATCCTCAATATGCTAGTATTTTTTTATGATAATTATTTGAACTAAACTTACACACACCTCCATTTAATGGATTTAGATCATACTGTGTTTGTGGACCGAAATCTACTGCCTCACAGAATGATGATTGTTCAATTATCTTCTACGGCCTCTTATAGTGGCCATTATGATAGAACTATATTTTTATATGATATATATTATATTTTTTTGAATATATTATTATATTTTTTTATTTAAATCATTCCTTTATTATTTTTGTAATGTGTAAATATGATAATTTCATTCGAAGAAGTGCGGACTACCGCCCCCTCAAAGTTATATGACTCGTTAATAGAATATATGGAACATATTGAGGATGGTGTTAATTAACTTATAGATTTTATATAAAATATTATATTATAATTTAATTATAATAAGACTATTTATCATTTAGTTTCCATCCTTCTAAATATGAAAAATAAATGAAAATTGTGTTAATATGTACGTACGACTTACCATCTCCATGAACATGGCATGTCATTTATTGCCTAAAAATGTTATGTACTATTATAAATAAATATATATACTGGATATATATGATATATATTATATATAAATCATGAAAATCATTATGAAGAAAATGGAATTTTGACCACATGGACAATTTGAAATTAGAACAAATTCATTTTTTACTCAAGTACCAAATATCGACAAAACAGCTGATATTATCTTAAATAATTATTTAATTCTTATAACATAATAATAAGTGATATAAAAGGGATAATAATATTGAAAAAGTATCTGACTAAAGTATAAATTAACATTTGTTTATTATTCAGGATGAACAACGAACGTACATGATGAGTTGGACACAAGGTAAGAGACTTTATCTCAATCTTCTTTTATTGAGGCAGATTCTGTTTATGCATGACCTTATTTTTTATGGTGTATAATTATACCATTTTAATTTCATTTAACATTTCTTAAAAGGAATATTTTTTTTACAAATCATTTTACTAAATGGAAAATGGAATGTTTCTTTTTAACGTACGCGATGACAATGTCCTTTCCACCACTGTGAGAATTATTTTTTATTCATATTCCTTAACAAGACATCATTTTTTTAAAATAAAAATAAATAACAAATAACATTTTCATTAATTTTGGTATTGAAAAGGGTTTTGAGAAATAATTTATTATGTAAATATCTTGAAATGTTATATTGTGATTAGAATGTGGAAATTTTATCTTTCCTTTATGCTTTTTTATGATTATGTTATAATTCTTGGGAATTTCTTACATATATGGGTGGTTACTTGATAAACCAAGGGTTGGTGAGCCCAAGATAACTCTCTAATTAATTAGGTAATGTGATAGAGGTATACATTAATGTTTCTCCTAAAATATTTAGGGAATATAATGTGATGTTTATTCCAAATGTAACTCCCTACGTATGTGTGAAAGCTATAATGTAAGTACGTTATGGATTCCACAAGTTAAATTTATGATATATAATTTCTTTTTCCTATTCGTAAATCTTATGATTTAATAAGTTATATAAAAGAGATTATATTTTATAATTGAAATTTATGATTTTATTGATTTGTGTGTATTTATGGACTAATGTTTTCTTTCCTTATGTTATAACCCTTACAAATATTTTTATTCTCATCCAATGTTTTTGAAATTTTTTTCACAGGGTATAAGGAAAAGTAAGAGAAAGGAATAATTCAAGAAGAATTATATCATGAAAACAATTATTATTTCATTTACAGAGTTTAATTTTTTGAAAAAAGTGGATATATTATATATGTCAACTTTGTAGTATTTGATATGTAATTAATATGTATGGCCTAATTCCTTGAAAATATAAACCGAAAAAAGTCCCCAATGTTAATTCTTGATTTAACTCAAGATTACGTAATGTTTTAAGTATGTGGGCTTATAGTTGGTGTCAGATGTTTTTTAGACATCTTTAGGGTTTATAATATTTTTAAATTAATATCCATAAATTAATTAATAGTAATATTGATATAATATATAATTTTTAGATTACCATGTTACTTAGCCTAATATATTTTTGTGTTCAGAATATTTTGCTGAAGAGTATGCAAGGGAAATATTATGGGACAACATCAAGATGAAGAGAATCTTCAATATCAACAACTTGAGATGGTCTGAATCAGAACTGAACAGTTTTTTGTAGTGATGACACATTTGACTCGAGCTATAGATGGTGGTGGTATCCATGCATGATATCATTTAGATCAACCACAGTGGAACATGTTAGTATTTGATCATTTCATGGGGCAACATCCCCCATAATTCAAAGGATCAACTGACCATGTTCTAGCTGAAGGGAAGAGTAAACCACTGGAAACGATTTTTAATGTCATGGGGTGTTAAAAACATCAAAAGGATAGTATTTCTATTTACCATTTGGAAGGTGAATCCAATCAGTTGTGGTCAATGGTTAGAGATATTAGGGATAGTGAGAAAATCGATCCTCTTGATTGTGATTAATTCACACGTATGTTTCTTGAGAAATATTCTAATAAGGTATTTTTACATAGGATTAAAACAAAATCGTGGAGTTGAGGTGGGAGGATAGCTTAGGGGATGCTTATGAAGCAAAATTCGATCAAATGGAAAGGTATGCTACAAATTTCATATGATATTTTGATAGTAAAACCAAACATTTTTAATCAAGATTAAATCCAAATTATAGAATTTATTTTACTTTTCATGAGATAAAAAGATATGAAAATCTTTTTCGATGTATGGAGAAGGTGGAAATAAAGTTTTTTGATGATCTGGTGTTCTCTGACAAACAATAGAATAAGAGGTCAAGGTGGTAGATGAAAGGGAATAACTCTTCAAAATAGTCTAATGGTATGAAACATAAGTTTACAGTTTGTGAAAATTGTTGTAAAAATAACATAGAGGAATAAATTTTGAAATCTTTTAAGTGAAACTTATGTGGTAAAATGGGACGTAAGGCTCGTAATTACACTGAAAAAGATCAGGGTAATGATAAAACAGATTCTGATTTACATTCAGTAAATTGTTTGAAGTGAAATAAAAGGGGAAATTATGAAAATTAGTGTCCAACAGAGAACTCAACTGAGGGAAAGAAGAAAAACTACTTGTAGAAAGGGGTGGTGAAATCCTTTACAAGTAATTCATCAGATGTTGGGCCATCAAATGCAGTAGTATCAATACACTATTTTATTTATTCAGTTTATTCCATTGCATTGTTTGATTCAAGGTCTACACATTCTTTCATTTTTGAGAAATTTTCTAGTAAATTAGTAATTACATCTCAATATATGAATCCTAAAAATTTAGTAAAACACCTGTAGGAAATATTGAGAGAAAACGAAATTATAAGAACCTTCATGTACTTTTGACCAGAACAAATATTCTTATAAACCTTAATGTTTTTACTCTAGTGGAGTTTGATGTTATTTTTGGTATGGATTGGATTTCTATTTATCATGATATTATTTACTGCAGAGATAAAGAGGTTTCATTCTGAAAAGAATTTCAATTTCTGTACAGTAATGAACCCTTACTTTTGATAACATATCAGGAATCTGAGGAACTAGTAAAAAATGGAAATTAATGTTACCTTGAAAATATTGTCGAAAACAATGGAACTCTTCATATTAATGATGTGCTAGTGGGAACTGAGTATCTTGATGTTTTTCCTGATGTGTTTCCTGGTATAATACCTCACCGGGAAGTTGAATTTATAGTTTAATTAGTTTCTAAATCTAAGCCAATTTCAAAACCCCCTTATTGATTGGATCAAATTGATCTTTTAGAGTTAAACAAGTAATCACATGAGTTATTAGATAACGGTTTAATTTGACCTATCACATCACCATGGGTTTCTTTTGTCTTGTTTGTTAAAAAAATATGGTTCAATGAATCTTTTTATTGATTATAGAGCCTTAAATAACAAAATTATAAATAACATGTATCATTTTCCTCATATCAATGATTTATTTTATCATCTCCAGGGAGCTCATTATTTTTTGATGATTGAATTGAGGTTGGGGTACCATTAGTTGAATGTAAAGGAAGAATACATTTGGATGACCGTGTTTTGTACTAGATATGGCCATTATTAATTTTATGTTATTCCTATTGGGTTAACCAATGCACCTACTATATTAATGGATATTATGAATAGAAATTTTGGTGAGTTCTTGGATAAGTTTTTGGTTGTGTTTATTGATGATATTTTTTTATTTTCTAAAAGTAAATAGGATCATGAAAGTCATTTAAGGGTTGTCTTAAAAACTATAAAAGAAAATAAAATGTAAGGGAAATTCAGAAAGTGTGAGTTTTGGTTACAAAAAATTTCATTCCTTGGTCACATAGTTTCTAAAAATGGAATAATTGCGGATCATGCTAAAACAAAAGTTGTTAAAGAATGGCCAAGACCCACAAATATAACGAAGATTCATAGTTTTCATGGTTTAGATGGTTATTACCAGAGTTTTATTGAAATTTTTAAATGTTTATCTATCCCAATGACTATGTTAACTTGAAAATGTGTGAAGTTCATCTGAACAAAAGAATGTGATTAATGTTTTCTATAACTGAAAATAAGATTGGTGAATGCTCCATTTTTGGCACTGCTTTCTAGAAACTGTGAATTTTTTATCTATTTTGATACTTTATTGATAGTATATGGGTTTTCCTTATGAATGGTGATCAAGTAATTTATTTTGCATCACGTTAGTTGAAACCTCTTGAGTTAAATTACCCTACACATGATGTGTAATTAGATGTTATTGCTTTTGTATTAAAAATTTAGAGGCGTAATTTTTTGTCATAAAGTGTAAAATATATACTAATCAAAAAAATTCTAAGTATGTATTCACTCAGAATGAATTAAACATGAGATAGAAGAGATGGTAGGAATTGATCACAGAATATGATTGCACGATCCATTACCATCTGGGAATGGAAAATAAGGTGGTTGAAGCTTTGATTCATAATAATAATGCTACATTAACCATGATACATTTGTAACAAGATCTTTTGGTTTATGATTTTATGAATTTTGGATTTGAAGTTTTTTTCTAGGGAATTCCTCTATTTTGTTTTAGTTTTATATGAAATCATATCTATCAGAAATAATTAAGAAAGAATAGAATGAAGACAGTGAGTTGTAGTAAAAGGTAGAATTAGTTCATAAGAGTAAGTTACTTGAATTTAACATTGATAATGATTGTGTTTTGAGGTTTCTAAAGAGGTTATGTGTGCCTTATGATTCATAGTTGAAGAAAGAGTTGATATGTGAAGTTCATAGTTCTCTATTTTTAGTTCATCATCATAGTACTAAAATGTATAGAGATCTATGGGAGTATTAATAATGGAATGGAATGAAAAGAGATATTGGTGACTTTACTGTCAAGTGTATAACTTTTCAATTAGTTAATGTAGACCGACAGTTAACGAAAGGGATGCTTCAGCCTCTTCCAATGCCAGAGGGGAAATGGGAAAATGTGTCCATGGATTTCGTAGTGGGATTACCAAATACTTATCGAGGTAAAAATGAAATTTGGGTTCTTATTGATCGATTGAATAAATAAGATCATTTTTTTTATATTACAGATACATTGTCTTAGGATAAACTTTCATGATTGTATCTTAAAGTGATATTTAGGTTACATGGAGTTCCTCTCTCTATTGTATAAGATTGTGATCATAGGTTCACTTATATCTTTTCGAAAGGTCGTCAAAAGTCATTGGGTACTGAATTATATTTTAGTACATCATTTCATCGGCAATCAGATGGGAATTCAGAATGAACAATTCAGATATTGGATGATATGCTACGTGATTATTCAATGGATTACCAGGGTACTTTGGACCAACATATTTATTTGGTTGAGTTATCTTATAATAATAGTTTTCATTCCAGTATATAGATGGCACCATTTGTGCCATTATATGGAATGATGTGTTTACTCTAGTATTTTCGGATGAAGATGGTGAAATGAAGTTTATGGTACTAGAATTAGTAGAAATAGATGGTATAAAAATTTTAGTTGATTCAAAAGCACAATATAGTTTGTATGACCAGGCAGAAAATTTATCTAGATAATAGGAGGAAAAATCATTCTTTTGAGAAAGGTGATCATGTATTTCTTAATGTTATTCTATTGAAAAGTGTGATGCATTTTGGTAAGAAAGGAAAGATGAGTAAAAGGTTTATTGGATCCTATTAAATCCTAGAAAAAAATGGATGAGTTTCCCCAAGAGTGGGTTTACCTAAAAATATTTTCATGTTTCAATGTTGATATTGTTTATACCGGATCCATCTCATGTTTTTAGTCGAGATGTAGTTTAGTTCGAAGAGAATCTCCCCAATGAGAAACTATTAATCCAGATTCTTGACTGAAGAGAGAAAGTGTTGCAGAATAAGTTAATTCATTAGGTAAAGGTTTTGTGAAAAAACTATATGGTTAAAGAGTAAACCATGGAATCTGATAGTGTTATGAGGGATAAATACCCCCACTTATTTGATATGTCTGTAGAATTGAGGGGATATAATTCCCAAAAGGGGGAAGGGTGTAACAACTCATGTATTTATAGTGTAGTGATTTTTCATCTCTATTAATATTTTTGAATAAGATGTTACTTTTACATTAAAGGGGATGTTCTTTCTGATAGTGTACTCAACACACAACAATGTTTTTCTTTCAAATATTACGTTGCATACAACTTTGAGTTATACCCAAAAATAATATAATATTATTATTATTTTAAGTATTACTTAGCGCCTAACCGTTGTATAGGTGGGAATAAATAGAACTAACTATAATAGGATTATAATTTTTGTTAAATGAATTTAAATTTATCCTATAAAATTAAGATTCCTAAAATTATAATGAATTCAATTTTAAGCATAAATACTCTTATATTTTAAAAGGTAATTATAGTGCCTTTTCATGGAGATCCCTTTTTAAAAATAGTTTTTCTCAATTTTATATTTTATATTTTAAAAAATAAATATCTTCTATATAATTTGGACGTCAAAATTTACATTAGATGAAATTTTGGTATTTTTCTAATAATGTCCATTTTTGAAGGAATAGTTAAGAATACTGCATTTTATTTCAAAATTTACTATTCATATAATTAATTTATAAAGTTAGATTTTATTTTTAATTGGTTTTAAAGTGTAATTGACTTATATTTTTTACATTTAATTCAATTTTGGTCATTGGAAGTAATTTCAATTTGAAATTGGACATAAAAAAGTCAATCTTTTGGTAGTTTTTACTTTTTAAAGACACTTTGGTTTTGACAATGATAATAAATTTTAAATTAATTAATGATAATTATGTGTTTTGAATTTAGAAAAATGGATTCCATATTTGGAATCAAGAGGTCAAAATTATGAGAATATTTACCTTATATTTTTAGAAATTATTAATAGTAACTTCAATAATAATTTTATTTACCATGGATAAAGGGTAAATCTGGTAAATAAGGTTAAAAAATAATATTATAATATAATTAAGCTAACCTAACACATTTAATAATCCTATTGGTTGATATATGTTCGACCATGGGCATCCTTGGGTCGATTTTGGGACCCCATCGTGGCACTTTGATGTGAAAATGACATTTTATAAGAAATAATTTAATGTAAAAAAAAATATAACATAAACATGTATCATTTAGTAAAAAAAATTATATGGAGTTATATAATAATCATTTCGACTATAAATTGCCATTAGAAACCTAAAAATATTTAGTACTTCATTATATATTATTTATAAATTTTAAACATCCAAGAAATAAATATATTTATGACACACTGATGATGTAGTGATTACCTTGTTAATGAATGGTTTAAAAAAAGAGATTATAAATATTAAAATAAATTTATTTTAAAACTTTTTAGGATATAAACGAAATTTAAGAATTATTATGTCATGTTATATTTTAATTATTGATGCTTTTTTTCAAAATAACAAGTTGTTATGTTTTTTTAAAAAGTTATGATATGAATAGTATAAAAATTGACATAAATGTGTTTTTAAAACCAGTACTATTTTATAAAATGATATAATAGTACTAAAAACGTAATATTTTTCCAAATGACGTAGATAATGTTGAATCTGTCATTATTAATCCACTTTATGTTCTATGGAAATTTTATTGTAATTATATTTACCTTATAGTATGAATATACAATAATACATGGAAAAGGTTAAATTGGTTAACTAAGGCTTAAAGATAAAAGATAAGGATAATTTGTGACCTAGACATGTCTAAAACCTATTATTTGAGAGGTTTTAGACCGAAATGAATCTTATCTTTGAAATAAATAATTCTAGGACCATTTGAAACAGAAAATATGTAATTAATAAAATAATATTTTAAAACCTTCCTAAAGTGCCCCTCCTCCCTCTTATAAAAGGGAATCACCTATACCCATTTAATCACACCTCTCAATCCCCTTGTATCATCTAAAAACATAGAATGTAATTTTCCAAAATCACTATATTCCTCCTAAATTACTTACCTTAGGTAGAAGGTAAATCAAGAAATCCTTTTGGCTCAAATCAAAGGGACTTACACGTTTTAAGAGGTACCATATTCTCTAAAGTTCATTTCCATTATTTTACTTCTTCACTACCTATGATATTCTTATTCTTTGAATACATAATAAAAACAATATAAAAAATATACTATGATGTTTTTATGATAATTAATCTAACTAATGTTACACACACCTCTATCTAATGGATTTAGAATATACTATTTCTATGGACGTCAAACTACTGCCTCACGAAACGAAGATTGTTCAATCATCACCTACCGCCTCTCATGGTGGTCATTAAGATATAAATATATTTTTATATGATATTTATGATATTTATTTTGTCTCTATTATTCAATTTTTTTATTTAAATAAAACATTTATTATTTTTAGAATCTTTAAATACAAAAATTTCACTTGAGGAAGTGCGGACTATCGCTCCATCAAAGTGATATAACCCGTTAATGCCATAAATGGGACATATATGGGATGTAGTTAATAAAAATATGTAAAAAATATATAATATGATAATATAATAGAATTATAATATACCTTTGTATCATTTATTTTTCATTTCATTGAATATGAAAAATAATTGAATGTAGCGTTAATGTGTACGTACGGCTTACCGTCTCCACGAACTGTGCATTTCATTTGTTAACTCTAAATGATAAGTTCTATTATAAATATATATATGTGCTAGATATATATTATATATATGATATCAAAATCATTAATATAATTATAGTGTTAATGGACATTTGACCACATGAACAAAATGTAATTAAAACAAGTTCATTTTTGACGTAAGTACCAAATATCGACAAAATGACCGATATTAACATAAATAATTATGTAATGTTTATACCATCGTAATAAGTGAAATAGAAGTAATAATAAACTTGATAATGTTTTTGAAGAAATTATATATTAACTTATGTTTATTATTCAGGAGGAACAAGGAACATACGTGACGAGTCAGACTTAAGGTAAGGGACATCCTCTTAATCTCTTTTTATTGAGGCATATTTTTGTTTATACATGAAATTTTTTTGTACATTGTCTAATTATACCGTTTTAATTTCATTTAATAGTTTTTAAAAGGAATATTTTGTTTAATAATCATTTTACTAAATTAAAATGTGATTGTTTTTTTAACGTATGTGGTGACAACGACCTTTCTGTCATCATGGGCTTTATTTAATATTAGGATTCTTAAACAATCAGTGATGCTTTTAAAAGGAAAATAAATACAAAATAGCATTTTCATGTATTTTGGAATTGAAAATGGTTTTGAGAAATCATTTATTATGTCAATATCTTAAAATTTTATATTGTGATTAGAATATGGAATTGTTCTCATTCATTTATTCTTATTTTATGGTTATATTATGGTTATTCGGCATTGTTTATGTATACGGGATGTTCCGTGATAAAACAACAGCGGGTGATCCTGAGATATCTCTCCAATGAATTTGGTTACATGACAGAGGTAAAATTTAATTTTTCTCCTAAGATATTTATGGAATTCTATGATGGGTATTACAAACATAACTCCTAGTGTAGTTACAATGTAAGTATGTTATGGATTCCACAGGTTTCCTTTATGATTTATGATTTCTATGTGCTATTCATAAATATTATTATTTCAAGAGGTATGTTAAAGAGCTTCTGTTTTATGATTCAAAAGTTTGATTTTATTTATTCTTATGTATATATGGACTAATGTTTTCTTTTCTTATTTTATAACCCATACAGAGCTTTTTATGCTCATCCCATGTTTTTGAAATGTTTTTTCACAAGTTATAAGGAAGGGTAAGAAAAAGGAATAATTCTAGAAAATTTATATCCAGATTCTTGTTTTATTTAAGGTGTCTTATTGTTGTGAGAATAATTGGATATATTAGAAGTGTCTACTTTGTAATATTTGATATGTAATGAAATTGTTATGGCCTAATTCTCTAAAACACTAAACCTGAAAAGATCCACAATGTGAATTCCGGATTTAACTCAAGATTAAGTAATGTGTTATGGTTGGGGCCTTATAAATTATACAATTTCCATTGATATAATTTTAAACACATGTTTGATCCCATAACATCTATCAAAATAAAAATATATTATTTTTATTCCATGGAATGTACTAACTGACACAGTGATAAATAATACATTACCAGCTTGGAAATTTATATTTATTACCAACACAATATTTTTCCACTATTAATCATTAGAATATTTTAAATAACCAAATAAATATTAGATTAAATATTTATTTATAACATAAATATTAAATTTATTGTCTGAAGAATAAATATTTGTTAAATATTTAAAAAATAAATAAATACTATATATCTATGAAATTTAGAAATTAACCTATGAATAAAAAATAGATAATTTACGTAATCATTAATCATGAATAATATTACTAATCTATCTTATGAAAAATATTTATTACAATAATTAAAATCTAACAGAATTTAATTGAGATCAATAAAACACTTAGTTTGTTACCCTATAGGAATTATTCTCATTTCGATTTGGGAGGATTGCCTAACATCATTGATTACTTTCTAGGAAAAGGACAAGGAAGCCAAGAGAAAGAAGTTAATTTTCTGACATTTATAACCACATCTCATCGCCCACTATTTACTATAGTCCCTTTGTCACTATATCTCATCAAACAATTTTCACATCCATGCCATCAACCTATATGCTTGATACGACTATCTATGATTGTCTGAAATAATCTCATCATTAAACCATGGTCATGGAATTTAATGTGAATGTACTATCTCAATTAAAGGGTTGATATAATAGTATTCATAAATATAAAAGGGAAAATACTTTACTGATTTATTTATTAATAATATGTGATTTGTGATTACCCTAATATACCTTACATACCATGAATATATGTCATCATAGTTTTGGTAAATAAATCTTAGTGTGTGATTCTTGATAAGTATTAATAAGGATATTAATGTATAAGGATCACTAGATGCACTCACATATAGGAATATCAGATGAAAAATAAACATATAGAATTATTACTTGATGGGTTGTTATCATAAACTTCCATATTGGATATTACCATGTATGAACATCATGGGGTAAATTCTCATTCTCTTACATCTAATCGCTCATGAAAATAAAAAACTATATTCCCCATAATAGAATTTTATCTTAACATATAATTATTTTTATGAATATTATTACTTTATTTCAAGGTTATCATCATAGTAGGTAACTAAAATACCCTTTTTAAATGTTATAATTACCCTAGGTCGATATTATATTAATGTTATGTAGAAAAATTAATAGTATTTAATAATAATTTTAATTAATTTTTATTTTTTGGTATAAATGAATTTCAATGTATTAATAGTTGGTTCTAGAACCCCAAATACAAAATTGAACGAATATTATTCTTAATAAAAAAATGGTGCACCCCATGGTTATGAATTCAAGTATATAAATCCATTTCATAAATTCTAATAGACATTCTTCTCTAGCTCATAAAAGTCAGTAAAGGCCATTCATTATGTAATATTTTAAATAGTGTATCACTACATATATATACTATTAAAACTCTAAACTTAATGGTTTAGGTTGATACCAGGAATATTTTAATGAAATATATCAACATATTCTTGATCAATTGACATATCTTCAATTTTAATTTTATCCCTAATTATTTTAGATATTTACCCCCTGTGAATAAGTCGTAAGACCAATATAATGGAAATAATTTCTATTGTATGTTCATGTTCATCCTTGTACTTATAGATAATTATAGGATGATTAGGAATGTAAAATGTGACTTCCCTTGCTTATAAATTTATATGGACTCTATATAGAGATAGAAAATCCATGCTTAGAAACAAATTAAATTTAAATGGAGGGATAATTATAAGGTTATCATGAAGAAAATTACCATATAATTATACTTGAGTGGATATAGAGACTTGATACTCAATAATCACAATATTATGAGTTTTCACTGATAATTCAACATTTATTCATCAAGGAGGTGATGTGATACTTCAATAAAATTCTTCAGATATAGAATAATGGGTTGAAACAGAATAAAATGACGAATTTTTAATTTTGGATTAGATGATTAGGTAACCTTTCACCACATAATTATTTTCACCCACATAAAAAGATGTTATCAAATGATATTTCACTTTGTTTCTTGAATTAAGAGGTTGCTGATATTTATTGTCATCATTAACCCTTTGATTCTTGTACTAATTTTTATAATTTACATACTCCTTGTAAATATTGAAATGGATTGTCTACTGTGCATTAATTGTATCTTTCTATCAATTAATTTCATTGTATGGACTCTTCAAAACACATAAACATTCATTTTCTTGATGTAATTCTCTTTAAGACTTAATCCATTTACTAATACCCATAATGAGATACACCCATGCTTCATTCCCTAAATTTTCCGGAGTGAAGAACAAAATTTTTCCCATATGCATTTTATATAGTGAATTAAAACAAAAATTCATATTTATATTATTTTCCAAAAAACTAATAGAACAATGAGATTTTATACTCTTTATTTCAATAGTAAGAGTACATAAAACTATTTATTCATAACTATTGAAGTCCTTTATGGATAACCCCATTAGGATACATTGTTTTAATCTACTAATTAATTGATAAATTTTACATTCATGATTTATTGTTAAACCAGAAACATGCCTAAAAATATATTTTAATTTTATTTATAATTATTATGGTATGGGGGCCCAAACCGTAAATACATATTATTTAATAATTTTTAAAATAGTTTTCTAAAAAATATATGGATTAAGAGTTCTTGTGTACATGGATGATTAAATATACAGAAAAATAATTATAAACATAAAAACATAATTTTTATCTAAAAAGCCACATAATTATCTTAAATCCAATAGATTGTCTAAAACAACTTAGGATATCCTGGGAAAAATATATAAGGAAAAAGGTGAGATGGAAAGCACAATAAGTGAATAAGAATGGTCATAAATATTAACATGAGAGTCAAGAGGCATGCAAATATATAATAAAGAGGATTATCATAAGAATAAAAACATGGAATAATGAAATGATTTAATAATATCATAAACATATGTAAACAACATAAAATATGATATCAAAAACATAATTCAAGTGCCACTCTGAAAAGCATCATCATAATGTGGAAAATATTTCTTGGCAGACCAGGTTCTATACCTAACTCCTTACATAATATATTGTGATATATATAGATTTACCCAATGAATTTAAGAGATATATAATTTCATTCCCAACTATAACATAAATGAAAATCATAATTATGCATACCACAAGAGTAAAAAACCATATATAAATTATAGGCATGATCAAACCAATTAGATGGAAGTGGGTTTCATAAATTTGAATCAAGGTATAAGAAATGGTTAAATAGTTAATATTCTCAAGGTAATATGGAATTAAATCATTTTTATGTTCATATAATAATTTTAAATATTATTTTTCTTTGAATTATTTCATATATAAGTATTTCTTGAGAATGATATTGGGGAAGATAAAATAAATGTACCACATGGGTGAAGCTTTATGAAATAAGTTAAGGATATTTAAAAGAGTAAAATAAGTTAATATTTTACATAAAATATAATTGAACCATGTGGGATACACATAAAATAAAAAAGTGTATAATAAGTTGTTAAAAGTGTAAAATATTATGGGGTGATTTTTAGTGTGTGATAAGAATTAAGAAAGCTCCCAAAACCAGGTTTACTTAAAACAATGAATTTAAAAGGAAATATAAAACTTGTGTAACATAAAAAATAATTTATATCTTTATATAGTTATATAGAAAATGGAAATATATAAAAAATATAAGAGGTATGTCAGAAAAAAAATATTTGAAAAAAAGGATAATAAGAAAGAGATCCTGTAGTGGAAAATTCGTGGAGGAGGTACAGAATATCATTTACATTGGGTTCAAATTTCATTATTCACATATGATTAACATCAAAAATAAAAAATATGTGTTTGTTAAGTACAAAAATAATAGCCTTATGAAATCATATTTCATATTCTTTGGTTCCTTAACTATTATATATTATTTGTTTTTAATATAGTTTTCATGCCTATATTAGTTACTTGAGGTTATTCAGTCAATTTGATTCATAACTCCTTATGTATTAATACAGTTTAGTAATATATATAACATTAATAGTTTTTTTGTATAAAAATTATATGTTGAATATATTTTTAATTCCAACCATGTTGGGTTGTGTTGAAAAATGAAATTCATTGCTTACAGAAGTGGTACACCGCACATACACATGATGAATATTTCACTATCAAAATGAAAGAGAATGAATGAATTTAAATGATTAATTTTACATTTTTTTAAAATATTTATAATATAAATATAAAATTTATTCTTCCATTAAACAAATTTTACATCCATTAATGGTGTTGATGAAATCAGAAGATGTCGCTTTAGGGAGATGGTAGGCCACACAACATAAAAACGACACTTTTTTTTATTAGTGGTTAGAGAGAAATAAATAACAGCAATTAAAAAAATATTAATAATTATGTTAAATATTTCATTACATGTTTATAGAAATATATTATTTCTAAGAGGATGAAAAATGAAAAAAATATTATGATGAAGGTATTACATACTTTGGGTATTTGATCTTCTTATAGAGAACTCTTGGAAGTTAAGGACATAAGGTAAATTATAGATTCCATGGGAATAAGGATGAGTAAAGTTAATATAGGAGAGATATTATGGAAATAAGAGCAAGATAAATTATAATTTTATGTGTAACAAAAGAGGGGTGTAGGTGACCCCCTTTTAAAAATAATGAAAATGTGCTTTTTGGAATACCCTTTAATCATTTATGATATCAATAAAATATTATATGGTAAATAACTCAATATTTTTTGTAATAATGTATTTTTGATTGATATTGGGTAACATAATACATATACAAGCCTTTTCAGATACATATTAAATGTTTTCCATATCATTTATAATAGGTTTATAAATTTTTAAATTTTGAAATTTATCTTGGTAACTATTTTTTTTAAGTATGTATGTTACATTTTATATAAAACATTAATGTAAACCAGAATTAAAAAAATTACAAGATGAATTTAGTCTCCATTTAATATAAATATTTTATATGAACATGATAATATCATGTTTTACATTAAAATATATTATATATATATGTAAAAGCTTTTTGAAATTAACTTCTATCCATTATGTGTTCTTAATATTATTTAGTATTGATTACCAATTGAATGAGTATATATATAATTCTATATAGTTTTAAACATAATATTATATTAATAATTTATGATATTTAAATTTTATTAATTAAATTAAAACCACATACTATTAATTAAACAATTTATTATTAAATAAATTGTTTTACTATTATCAAGGTAAATATAAATAATTTTAATAATATTATATTTTTCCTAAATATTAAATTGAACTTGTTAACTTGTATTTTAATTTTTAAATAAAATATTAAATATATTATCTTATATTTAATTTCTAAATTTGATGAAGTATAATTTTTAATATAAGTGTGTACAAACATTTATTAGTGTGAAATATTACATGAGTTTCAAAAATATTAATCTTTTATTTTATAAATATACCATAATATTTTTTAATTGCAAAATATTACTTAATGAAGATATATTATTTCTATTTAAATGGGATTTCTTAATATTGTATGCTATTCTTGTAATATAAATGTGGTTGGTTTACCAAAATCGGTATAAACAACTATTCACCTAAAAATAAATTATTTTAAAAACATATCAAAAATTTATCTTTGAATAATATTTATATAAAGAATTATAATATAATATTTATTTCATAAAATTAATGTTCTAAACCCCATATATTAATATGTTTAGAAATATATAAACTATAAATAAAAGAACTTTTATTAGAAAAATGGAATTTGTAATCATTTTTTGTAATTAAAATTATTTCATATTTATTTATAATTAATGGGATATTAATATATCAGTTCATATATAAAAATATTTTGAGATTAGAGGTTATTTTATTATGATAAAATGTACAATACATAATAATAGTGTTATTTGAAAATAAAATTTACATTTATAACAAATTCACTTTAACAAATAACATTAGATAACTACTTATATTTTAAATTTGTATTTCTACTAATCCATTTATATTGAAATATTTAATATAATTACCTATATATATATAATCATTTTTTCATAGTGATAATAATATTAATACATGACACATAAAAATATATAGATTTATGATAGTTTAATGTCATATTTTTATTTCATTGTGAGTTATATGATATTAAATTTACTACAAAAAATACCAAAAAACGTCATTATAACATTTGGATATATGATAAATCGATATATTTGAAATGAACCTATTTTAAATGACCATATATCATTCCAATATATTGTTTTACTAAAATTATTCCATTAACACCTCTCATTTCCATAATTTTAATTTGAGATATGACAACATGGTTTCTATTTTCATGGTATTATTTCTCATTGAATGTTTTATTATAATTAATGGTGATTATTAATGGTTATGGTGGCATTTGGTTGTATCTCATTTTAATCATATTAATCCTTTATTTTATTTCCCCCTTTTAATTTGTAGAGTATTAATGGATGTAATCATCTATGATGTGTAATAATACATTACATCACTGTAATATTCCATTATAACGGAATAAATTGTTGTTAGATTGGTTCATATATTGTGTGGCTCAATATCTAATAAAGTATTAATTCTATTTAAATAATACTGAATCATCATAATGAAAAAATTAACAGCTTCTAAAACAAGTGGTGTTACATTATCACCCCACCTTAAATAAGTATTGTTCTCATTATTTTAATTATTAACATTTAACTAAATTATCTATGTATGTATTGTAAATTTGAATGAATTAATATATAATTTCCTTATGTATATTAACCTTTACAATATAAGTAATTTTTTCTCTTAAAATATAACTATCATGAAAATTGAGTTTTCTACAACTATTTGAGAAAAGAGTCCAACATTATTCTCTATCAAGACCCACATTATATAAATTTCTTATAAAGGATTTCCATAATCATACTTTCATAAACTATCGTAGGATGATATATAATATGATCTACTTTATCCAAATAAAATTTTCCTCCAAACAGAGATAACCTATCCTTTCCTAAAATAACATTAAATTTATCTAGGAAGGATAACAATATTTTTAGAGAACACATTTTGTGAAACATAATCTACTAACACAATAATCACACCACTAGTATTTCTGCTTGATTATTAAGAATCTAGACGTCATGGTGATTATATTTTGTTATAAGAAAACATTATAGGTACAATGGAATGTGTTGATAAAAATAAATATATAATAATTTTTTTATTGAATGGATGATCATTGTTTGTCACTCCACATCATTTTTGTAACTCACTTCCATTGTATTGATTGCATAGGATATCTGTCATTCTATTGGACTTGGAAGGTTTTTGATGAAAATTATCCTTATTGGTCTTCAGGATAGTGAATTGACTCAGATAATCCCCAAATTTTTGAGACTCAAGGCATTGGAAAATTAGTGGAACTTTTGGATACATTATTTACACTCCCATAATGTTAGCTATCCACATCATATTCTTATAAAGGTTTGATTCATTATTACCTATCTTCCATATGTAATGTATTTTCTAATCCCATTAAGTCAATACAATTTAGTGATTTTTTCTAGATTTTTTACATGAGGCTAATTAATCCTTCATTACCTCATAATCAACTTCGACAATAACATTTATGAGACTCTATCCTTATATTATAGGGTGTATTCATAATTTCATCTAGGTTATATTATTAAACATGTTTTATCATAGTTATTTTTACATAATGTACATATTTCTCATTAATATCCCATTTTAAGGGGCTCATTATTCATGTAATCATAACATTTTCCCTTATATAGAATGTTAATTTTATTCATTCTAGTTCCAGACATCTCTAAAATAAAAAGGGATAACATGTGTCACAATCATTTAATATTATAATGGTATTATCATAATCAAAATCAATAATTTTATTCAACCATAAAACCTTTTACCATTTTACATCATCATGATAGCCTACTATTCATTTAGTTAAACATATATCGATATTAGTTTATCCTAGATTACATTATGTTGAATTATCCTATAATTATCAACCTAGTCCCTAAAAGAAACAAAAAAAATCAATCCTTCATAGCAGTTCATAAAGATAACATTATAAAAAAAAGAATATCTCATGAGAGTTTCAAACTAGGTCTACAATTAGGCCTCTTTTTTATGAACATGGTCAAGATTGAGATAATACACAATACTCCCTCTTTGGGGTTATTATACATAGATGGATTTTTTTCATCGAATTAATACACTTTATAATAACCATAACGGGATGAAATTTCATGGAAAACACCATGATCATTACTTTTAGAAATTTTTTGGGTGTTTTCCTTTACTTGGGATTATCCCGTAGACTTATACCTAGATTTTACACTAAGTTTGGGTAATCCTAATATCAAAAAATAAATAAAAATTCTTATAATATAAACTATGGTTACCAAATCCTAAAACTAATATTATTTTATAATTCTTAACATACATTTCCAACAAAGAAAATTCAAGTATATAGAGTTATAGTGTCATTGGATGACTGGAAATAAAAATATTTCATCTTAAACATAAAAACATAATATTTTTTTAAAATACACATTGGGATCCTTAATCCCAGAAATATTTTAAAATATAATAGGGTCTCAATGGAAAAATTCATAAGAAACAATGGGGGGGTCAAGAAATCCCAATAAGGGAATAAAAATGGCATAAAGAAAATCATGAGAGTCAATGGGCATAACATGATAGCATAAAAAGGATGATCATAAAGATATATACAAGGAATAAAGAAATTACATCATAAGATCATTAAAATATTATAACAAGATAAACCATGATATCATAATCATATATCAAGTGTCACCCTAAAGGAAATCATCATAAAGAGGAAAAATTCACACGGTGAATTAGATTCACTCCCCAATCCGTTATATAAGTTATAATGAGAAATAAATATTCAAATATTGAATTAGAGGACCATCTAAATTTCTCCCCACCCATATTAAAAATTAAAATGTTATATATGTGTGCCACATAAGGAAAATAAAACATATATAGATAATAATAATGTTCAAATCCATGAGAAGGAAGTGGGATTCCTAATTCTGATTCATGTCATAACCAGAGGATAAATCATAAGGATTCACACATGTAGAAGGGATTATATTATATATATGTTCATATTTAATAATTAAATATAGTTATTGACCACTAATTTCCAACATATATATATCATGAGAATGATCTTTAAGAATAAATAATAATAACGTAACACTTGGTTGATGCTTTATGAATTAAGTATTGGATATTTTAATAAATGAATGGACTTATTATTTACTCTAAGAAAGGAATTTAACCGATAAAGCTATAACTAATTTAACTAAGGATTTATTATTCTATTCATGTTATGGAAAACATTTTATGTGACTAATTATCAATACGATATATGAAATAAGAGAGTTCATGCATGTAAACTGGGTTTACAAAAACATGGAATCTCAAGGGAAACTAAAAAAATATTAAACCCATAATTTAAAAATTGATTTATTATTAGATTTATATTTATTAAAATATAAAATAAAATATAATAGGATCATGAGAAAAACATTTCATCTTCTATCCAAAAAAATGTAGAACATTTAACCGTAATGTCACGAAGGTGGTACGGAAGATCCCTTACGTCGGGTTCTAGATTCAATTTATGAATTTTATTAACATCCTAATCAAAAAAATATATACTTTCATAATAACATTGTAAAAAATATATTTCATTTTAAATAGTACTTTAACTATCATATTTAATTTATTTATAATATAATTTTTATACCAAAGTCGGTTAAATGAGGTAGTTATTTCATGTTTTTTAGAATCCTTATTTATATTTTCCATGGTATAAAGTAGTTTAAATTAGTTTTAAAATATTTAAAATATTAATAGTATTATAAGAAAAATTTTATATATTTAATATATTTTTAAATACATCCATGATATTTGGAGATGGGAAATGAAACCCATTGCTCATGGAAATGGTAGTCCACACAACCACATTATTACTGTTTCAATTTCTCAATGAATGGGATGGAATTGAGGTAAAATAAAAAACATATATTTCAAATAATATTTATATTATATAACATATTTATTCATCCATTTAATCCCTTTTATAATCCATGAATAGTGGTGATGAAAAATTGATAATGTCACATTGTTGAGGCTATAATCAGTATAATTCACTAACAACAGTTTTATTTCTCCTAGTATGTGTAGGGAAATGAATAATTGTTATTACATTAATTAAATAAAAAAATTTATAATGATTATAATTATTTAATTATATTATTTCCTTATTTTTTATTTGGAAGATTATGGATAAGTGGAAAGGATTACAAAGAAGTTAATACTTACTTGGGAGACTTGCTATTTTTCATAAAGATTTACTTGGATGTGAAGGGATTAATATTACTTATATATAATAGTGGAACAAGTATGAAAAAATTAAATCTAGGATTATTATTTTTTTCATAGTTTTAAGATAAATTTTAGTGGTATGTGTATCCATGGATGGGTTGAATTGATCCCATTTTATAAGTAAATAAAAAGTTAATTTTCAGAATACAATTTACACTTCAATGATATCAATACACTATAATTTGGTAAATAAATCCAAAATATAATACTAATGGATTTTGGAGTAATATTGGAAAATAAATCCTCATCCAATTCTTTCCACACATGTTTTAAACATTTTCACCTCTTTTAGAATAGGTTTTTACATTTTTACATATTGATTTTCACCTTGGTAACTAGTTTTTGAACTATGTAATTTAAATTTTATTTAAAAATATAAGGTAACCCCTCTTATAATTTTTAATTTTTTAATAAATAAAATAATCTAAAATAATTCAAATTCAAATTCTTAATATGATAAAATCACCTTTCAAATTAAAATATATAATATATAAAAAATAGTTATTCGTTGAAAAATCACTTTTTACTGTTATGCTTTATAAATCATATTTAGTATTTATTCACCATTAAATGAGTGTTAATATAATTATATATGATTTTAAATATTATATTATGCACATAATTAAAATTACATAAATTTTATTGATTAAATAAATATTACATGATTTTAACAATATAGTTCATTATTAAAAAATTGGATTACTATTATCATTCTTAGTTAACATTAATCATACTCATATTATCTTTATGAATAAATATGATATTGAACATTTAAAATAATATTTAAAATTTTAACTCAAATATGAAATAAATTTTGTTATATTTAATTTCTAAAAATTATAATGTTTAATTTCATATATAAGAGCATAAAAACGATATTAGTGTGAAATGTTATTATATTTTTAGTAATGATAAACAAGTGTTTTATAGATATTATTTTTTATACCTAATTTATATAATTTTTAAATATATATTATATTTATAAAATTGTTTATTAATTTTTAATTCATTTTTTTACTGAAAAGTGATATTTTTTAGAAAATTTGTATTTTTACTATTCCCTAAATCACTAATTATTTTAGAAAAATATAAAAAAACCTTAGGAAAATATTGATATAATAAATTTAACAAAGAGGATTCATTTTTAAAATGTATATTCTATGATTTATATATTTTCCCTTTATAAAAAATGTATATTAAAAATATAACTTCTATTAATGGAAAATGGTTTTTTAGACATCATGAATTATTAATATCATGTCATTTAAATTTCATATTTATGTGATATTAATATATTAGTCCAAATATAATAATATATATATTTTTAAATTTTTTTTATTAGGAAAAAATTAAGCAAAAAATAATAATACAGTTCATTGAAAATAAATATTTCTTTTATACTAAATACTATTTAAGAGACAGTAAAAAATAATTATTTACATTTTAAAATTTATTTTACACTAATAAATTAATATTGAAATTTCTATTTTAATTTTATACACAACATATATTATTTTAACAGTAATAATAGTACTTATATGTAACATTTAAATATATGTATTTATAATATTTTAATATCATATATATTTCATATTAAGTTATTTTTTTAAGATTTACTACTTAAAAATTCCCAATATTTGTATACCTATAAGATATGTAAAAAAGGATATATTTGAAATGAACATATTTATAATTACCATAATATCGAAGACTGTATTTCATTATTATATGTAATCCTTCTAATCTTTTTCCATTCACACTATTCATTTCCATAGTATTAATTTTTTATCTGAATATATACTTTCACTTTTCATAGTATTATTTCTCATTATAGTGTTTTTTATAATAATGGTTATTCTTAATGGAGTTTTTTGCCCATGGTATTTTCAAGTTATCAAGGTTTTATTCCTCATAATTTATTTCCCCTATTTATTTATTGCAATTTTAATGGATTTAATCATCCAAGATGTTTAATAATCTATTTAATGTGATACATAGTTTCCTGTAACATCTTTATAATGTTCCATTATAATTGAATAACATCTTTTATGTTTGTTAATATCTTAAATTTCCTAATATCTAATAATGTATTAATTATTTTTAAATAGATGAGAAACAATATAGTGAACAAATTAATGGTTCCTAAAACCAGGGGTGTTATAGATGGATTCATGTTCCTTAAATTGATCCTCATGGTATTCGATTTTCATTCTTGTGAGAAGAGTTTTGGAAATTTACTTATTTAATAATAACCTATTCAAATAATATCATATCATATTTTCAATCTATTCGTATTGCATCATATTCTAAAAGAGCCCTCTATTTGATCCACTTTACATTCCAAATGATAGAAGTCCTTGAAAACATGTTTATATACTGATCACTTGAAAATAAAAAATATATTTTTTGTTTCTTTTCAATTTCACAGAAATTAATTGATCAAAGACACATTGATGAATGGTGTGAATTATTTTATAAAGGAATCAATGGTGTGTTTCTCCTTTCATTGGTAATTTGTATGCTCGACATGAATCACAGATTGAGAGTGGTGGGTAAGAATATAAAGAATATTTTGTAATATATATTCAATCCATCCATATGTTCATGTGAAAAATCATTTCACATTCCTTTACATTCATTGTTAACATGATTCATCATAGTTCCACCCATTGAATAAAACTAAAAATAATAGTGTGAGCATCATGCACTACTAATTTGTGTTTAAAATTAGATGATCATAAAACACATTCCAATGATGTCATAAATTTTAAATCCCCTTTATCAAACTATAAAACATTATCTTTATCTTATATATATATATTATTCCAATATAGGTTTTCTTAGGTTTTATCACTATATTACTGATAAATAGTTATTAAAATCCATATAAAACCGATTTATTGAGAAAATGTGTTTTTAGGCACAAAAATTATTTTATTCGTAGTCCATGCCTAGTAATATCTATTAGATGAATGTTACTATATCAAATAAAATACATTATCTATAACTATCACTAAATTCGTTGAAAACTAGTTATTAATTCTATTTATTTAGATAAAATATATGACACATAATAAAAATTTTTTTTTTGAAAAATGTCGTTTTTACCTCCATGTTCTTATATATTCATTTATAACTAATTAAAAATAGACTTATAAATTATTTACAAATTAGTTATATAAATTATAAAAATATTTTCAAATTTAAATTTAGTGAAAAATTATTTTATTTTATTAAAAATACATAACATGTAAAGACATAATTCTTAAAACATTAGGGATTATATGAATTTATTATTATATTTAATATCTATGTACTTATTTTCTACGAAATAATAACTAAATTTTTTTAGAAAAACATTGAAATAAATATTTTTTAATATATATACTCCTATTTATACCAAAAAATTTAATGGCTTGGTTATAATTGTAGTATTTAATAATAAAAAATATCACAGTTCTTTTAATATTAGTGTTGTGTGAAAAGAAAGATAGAAAATCCTTCCAATTTATGAAAAAAAATAAATATTTTAAAAAAAATAGGGTGTTAAATTGGATGACTTATTGAAGGTATTATAGCATAATATGTTTGACATTGGTGTGAGAGAGTTAAAAAATTATGAACTTGATATTCGTAACATTTTTATCAATTAATATAAATATGAGATTGATATAGGTTACGTACATTTATGTGTACTTGTTGAGGGAGAAATAGTGGGAATGATAAATAGATTTATGTATTTATTTGATGAGTTAGCATAATTTGTTAATGCATTGGTTTTATTGTTATTATTTTATATTTTTCATAAGGGTTTGGTAGAGGATCCTTTTGTGTATACATGTAATGCTTCACCCACACACACACACACACATATATATATATATATAGTTTGTTTTATAGGACTGTAGGATCTAGTTAGTGATTAACCTGGGAATTAGTAGCTCATATACGTTTTTTAAGAGCTACTATAATTCATGGTTGCTGGATAGAATTGTTTTGGAAAAAAAAATTTGTTACGTTTTATAGGACATTTCATTCATGTGTTATGATATTTCATTTATTTATTTTATAGAGTTTTTTGGTGGTATCATCTTATCACTTATCTATAAATTTACATAAAGATGGAAATTCATCCTATGCATGTTCTGTGTGACATGGAATTGGATTTACCCATGCTATAGGGGCATAGTTTTCAAGTGATGTGGGTCGTAGGGGAACTATGATCTGGGAGAATGCACTATAAGGGTCTGAAGAGTCGTTGGATTCTAAGAAGGGGTCTAACCTGAGAATGAAAACCTCCCATACAAACCTGAGATATAGCTTTGAAATCCTATGAGAAAAATTAAGGAGAGAAAGATAAAACCTCTCAATGGTGGAGTCAGGGGAATTATTGACATGTTTTATAGGAAAGTACAAATTAAGGTAAGGAAATAGGTCTCTAATGCCCAAGGTTGGAGAAGGTAAAAATAGGAAATAAGGATCCAGGGAGTTTCACTGTGATAAAGAACAATAGTTCAAGTGGGTGTAAGGATTATTCATACCTACCAAAAAATGCAGACGAGGCCTGACAAGAAATATGGGACCAATGTGATATAATATGATCCTTTTATGAAAGAGAATGTGAAGGATAATATCTTGAACATGCTTAGTGGTAATGAAATATCTGAAGTCTTTGGTTCTAAGGAATAACCCATTGATAATATGGGTAACATGATGGATAATCGGTCCTGGGGAGACTTTGTATTAATTGAGGATTATCTAAGGGTTCTTCAAGGGCCTTTTGGGAATGATGATTCAAATTTCAAGGCATAACTGGACTTAAGGATGGTACATAATGGGAAACAGGTGTGGAGGTTGGGGTAAAGACTTGGGAACATATCATTTACTTAGAAGAAGAAATATTAGAGGAGGCATTGATTATTCATGCCTCTTGTGAGGATGAAAATAGTATGGATGTGAGAAGAATTAAATAGGACTCAAATAATGAGCCCAGTGATAGGATAAAAATGAAATATCTAATTTTGATAAGATTCTGCAATGAAAAGAATTTAAGGATAGATAAATTCATCTACGTCAGGGAAAAGATGGCTTATATCATTGATGATATTGTCAAATATGAATTGGATAAAAGAGAAACTGATATATTATTGAAATTATATAGGGATATTACTTATCATAGGTTCTTGTTTTCTTTCTATAATTTCGGTATCTTATATTCTGTTTGATATTTCCCTCATTGTAACTTAAGAGGCTTCTAAATGTTTCCACAAAAGTGTTTTAAATATAAAAAAATACTATTTTCAGTCAATAACACCATTAGTCTGATTTGTTTGGTTTATATTAACATTTATTTTTCTATTCATTTTAAAATTGTCAGTTTTCATATAAACAATTATATTTATTTATATTAAAATGATTCATTTTAAATATATATGGTATTTACTAAATAATTTTATAGTTTTGTACTATAAAATATCAATTAATTTAGTTTCAATAAAGATTAAAATAATTAATCAGGTAGTTCATAAAGAAATTATAGTGATTTAAATATTTTATATAGTTATATAATTTATCAATGTTTATATTTTATTAGATGAAATTATTATATATTTTTAAAAAAAAATTGATAATAATAATTGTGTTGTGCTTCTTTTCTAATCAATGAGTACACTAGAAAAATAATGATAATGAAGTGGGGGGTCGGGGTGATGAAAAAAATGGTGAAATGTGGTGAAACAAATTGATGCTTATATAAAATGGAAACCAATAATGAAGAAGTCAATTTTTCATGTACTGTATCATGTAATGATTTTATCCTTAACCATCTATTTATTTATGATTAAATACTAGGAAAATATATTATTTTCCTAGTGGGTATCGATTTGATTTCAAATTTAGGAAAAATGTTTCTCTATTATTCTAATCCATAATTGATCCCAAATATGGGTTTGATTAATAAAAACTAATAGATATTTTGTTTTATATTTTTGATAAACAACAATGTTCAACATGATTGTTATCTTTTATTCTCATTTTTTTAATTTCAATATGTGTGGAATGTGATTTTTATTTTCTCTTTATGTTCCTCATTTCATTTGATCTTAAATAGTTCATTTTAAGTGATATGGATTTTATATTTCATAATAATTAGTAAAATAGTTTACAATCATCAATGAAATTATTGTTCATTTATTTATGATTAATTTTATATAATTTTATTTTCTAAAATTTATAAAAATATAAATAAACCAATAAATATCATAATTTTAACTTTTCTACCAGTCCATGTTATTTAGTTCAATATCCAATTCATTTATCATGTAAAATAACTGAAAAATATTTTTTAATATATATTTATTTTTAAATAATCAATTTCTATTTTTTATGTACAAGATAAACCATGAATATGGAGTCAACTGAGTAATTTTTTACTATTCTTAATGTATTTTTTATACATAAACACTATTTATATTATTTTACCTTATTTATTTTCCAAATATTGTTGAAATGTATTTGTTATTTCTATGATATTTTATAGATTCAAATTCAAATGTTTTATATTTTTAGATGGTCCGAATTGGAGTACCATAAAGACATACATGTTTCTTTATTAAAATTATGAAATTTTAGTTTCAATCACTCATATAATTTTAAATATATTTATAAAACTATATATTATATATATTCATAAATATATATTCATGAAATATTAATTTTAATAATATTATCATTTATTATTTGACATTGTTTGAATCGTTATATTTTTTATAGATTTAATATTCCATCATATTTATAAATACATATTTGTGATAATAATAATTATATTGAGATTGATTATTTTTTTCATTTATTTATTTATAAAAACAATAAAAAATGAATATTGCTTCAAATATTTTTGGTATAATGAACATGATTCTATAATACGGTGGTTATTAAGAATAAAGTTAATGTTAACTGGTTTATGACTATAAGAATACTTCTTGACTCAATGTGGGGGTAAGATTTGTTATTAATTTCATTAAACTCTCATTGAAATTGTTATGATTCTAATTAGCTGAATTAATTTATGTAATTATAGATTAACTGATACTTGGGAAGAAATTAGGTTGTCTTGGTATATTCCTCTATTCATTTTAATTTATTTTACAGACCTCCTATATGATATTATTCATCCTATTGGTTCAATTTTTGATATATTTTGGCATACAAAAAATTATTGTAAATGATATGTTTTGAAACATTGAATAAATTATATTTACATTTAATTTTTATTTGGGATATTTTTTTATGGTTAGATTTTTTATGATGTATTTTTCATGCCTTTAATTTAATTTATCTTGTAGTATTTCCCCTTAATGTCCATTTGATAACTTAATCTCCTAAAAACCTAATGAGAAAATTTATATTCAGTTTGTTTCTATGATACAATTTTCATTTGGTTTTTAGTGGTTTTTTATTTTCTTATTCCTTAAATTTCAAATGCGGAAATTTTATTAAAAATTCATTTTCAAAAGGATACTTAATAGAGGTTGAAGTTGAGATAAACTCCATATATCTTCCACAAAAATTATAACTATCTTTATAGTGTTTTTATGGGATGTATATTCTTTGATAAGAGAATATTCTTGTTTGAAATGGAATAAAATGACTCTAGTTATCATTTATATAAAACTCAATGTGTATGATGATTTATATTATTTATATTATGCTATCTCATCGTTTATTTGAGTTTATTGGTTTGTTATAGATTTTTTTGAAAAGGTTCCATTTTAATTTTTAATTTTTTATATAGACTATTTATTTATATATGTGGTGGTGAGACATATGTTTTATTAAATTATATATAGGTCAATACCTAGTATAGTGGTACCAATAAAGAGGGATGAATTTTATTTCATATCTTTTGGAAATTTATTAAGGTGCCCATTGGACTTGGTTAAATTTCTTATTACAAATGAACACTTCTCAAAGTGGATTATTTTTCATCCTTTACTCATATCATTTGAGTCATGTTTTAAAAGTTTTATTATTGAGATATCCACCCATATATTTGATATTATTGTAACAGGAATGAGAATATGTGGTGTAATATTATTATGTAATGGATCATACCCTCATATGGATGGCTCCAGATGATTTAATATATCGATGGTGTGACATAGACAAAAATAAAATAGTGTATGTTCCTAGGGTTATGGAGTTATAAAAATGATTATATTTTTTTTAATTTTGTTATTATTCACTATATGATTATTACTAAGAGTTGTTTTTTTTTGAAATACCCACGCCTTAGAGTTAAGTTTATACATTAAATTCTTAATGGTTGAGGTGTACTAGATTTTGAGTATTCTACCATACTATTAATTACCCTAATTACAACAATTGATTAAGTAACTAAATAATCTCAAACATGCCTTCCTATATTCTATTGGCTTCTAACAACTAATGATATCTAAAATTATATTATTACGATGAGGGGGTTTATTCCTTTAAAATGAATCAATAATAATTCCATGATCTATAAAAAATATAAAATTTCCAATACATATATTATATATACCTCATATAGAGAAATAATATGGGTTCTCTTAGTGGACATCACAATGTATAAAATTTAAAATTTATTAAATATTCTATATGTATATTTTTATACACACTGTGGAGTTTTTGTAAGTAATCAATGCCAAAAAATAATATCTAAAAAAATATCATAATAGATAATACATAAATGTGAAACATAATTTGAATTTATATTGTAACAACTAAACTTGTTACATAATGATTCCTCTTACACAAGAACATAGATAACTATATTTCTTCACAAATATCTAGAGTTAATACATTAACCACTAATTATAAATATCCTTACACATTTATTAAAAATTATAACATTACATGGACAGGGGGAGACTATCAATACATTATGATCACCCAGTTTTCATTTACTCCCATATATGAAAATGATAAATTTGAATTGTTGAGAAATTTACATTGGGGGAAAAACCCCATTTAAAATGAATGATTCCATAATAATTTAAGCATATTGAACATAATTTCATAATAATTATTTATCAATCAAAATAAAATAAATAATCTCAGATTCTATAATGAATCCATAAAATCATCTCCCAAAATTGAATCATATCAAATTTTTTATATAAATTAACAGCTAAATTTCCCATATCATCATCATCATTTTTACATAAAAGAGAATGACCATATCATGGCCCTGATTACAAATTATTTTGATATAATATACTAGGGAGGAATAATTATAAAAGGGAAACAAGGGGTTTACCCCAAGAAAGAACCAAACTCATGTGATAATATACATATGCCGAACTATGTTAACAATTATAATCATTGTAACATCCTGGCCAAGGAGCCACTAAATGATCCCCTATGTTAGTGGGTCACATGGCCTCATGTACACATCCTTATTTTCCAGAGGTCGCCGACTAGTATTGAGGGTTTATGATGGTATGGTGGGTAGATTATACCATCATTATTATTGTAACACAACAGTATTATAAATGAATAAAAAGGTAGAATCAGAATTTCAACCACACACATTGGTTAAATTATTTAGACAATAATAGTAATAATCATTTATAAGGTAATTTTCATATAAAAAATTATGAGTTTGTCATGGAACTATAAAAAAGGCAAAAAATACATAGAAAAATGCAACATGTACATTACATGTATAAAATGTACAATGAACCAAAAACGACTATCTTAATATAACAACACAAGACATTTTTTTGTTCCTTTGATATTAGGATCCTAATCCATACATAGTAAAGCACTATGAATTGGGTGCTTTCCCTTTTACCAACCTGCTTCCATGAAGTCTGTTCAGCTGACAAATAGTTGACTGAACCGGGTGTGAGATAACACTCTATAGGCAACCACCAATGATGTGATAACTAGTCTATTTTTTCATATAACCTGAAGTGGTGTGAATATTTAATAGGAATAAAATTAATCAAATTATAAGTGATACTATCTATTTCATCAAGGATCCTTGTGATCAAACAACTTAATCATAACAGTTTATTTTATAACATGGTAAGAATCATTAATAACTTATTTTGTGTAATCAATTGTTATACCTTTATAGGATAGGATCCAAGGAGTAAAATTTATAATTCATCCAAGTAGTCTATAGGATCTCGTGATTAGAAATGTCTTTGTCATCTTAATAGGTCAAATACTAGGAGTAGAAATTTCAAAGAAATCCTAATATGTTTGATCTAATTAGGAGAAATTTTTAAGGCATCCTACTATTTAAGATCCAAGGATTTGAAATTTCCATGGCATCGAATAATTTCAGACCTAGGAGTAGAATGTTAATGGCATCCTAGTAGGTCAGATCCAAGGAGTAGAAATATCCCTGGAATCCTAATAGGTTTTCAGTGTCATGCCATGAGTCCTACATCAGTGCCATTACATGACAACCATTATTTTCATACCCAATTCATTAATCATTTCATCAATCATTTCATAAATCATTTTAAATAAAAACGATTATTCATTTCATACCTTTTAAATACATTGATGTCATGACCTATCCCTCAGAGCCCCTATCGTGACTTCCCCAAGCCCACTGCACATAGGCCAGGGGATGGTGACTAGTGCCAAGTAGACATATCCCACAAGTGGGAGGAATTTTCCCATGAACCTGTACACACACACACCTATAACCATGTAAAAGTTCTAAAACCGAAAACACTTAGCAGATATGCATGTATACTTCTAAGTAAACTCAATAGAGTAAAAATATAAATTGAAGGAAAAAGGGTGCTAGTATACAATCCCATCAAAGAAACGTACTTGATCCTAGAACTCATCCACAGAAAATCTTACCTAATGTGAAGGTGAAGGGAAGATACCTGAAGTAGTAGAAGAATTCCTTTTATATTTGATATCAATGGGTACCCCCTAGTCCTGGTCCACCTATGACTCTACCAAAGAATCAGTAATTTGTACAAGACACAACACATCCAGGTGAAGCCCATGTAGGGGTGAGTAAAACAATTATCATTAGCGACCTCAAAACACAATGATATACCACAAATAAATACAAAAAGTATACTACCAAAGGGGTACACGAAGTGTAGCCTCTAAGATTTACATTCACGAGAGTCACTCGATTATTCTCACACTAGTATCTGTTTATGAAAAACATATATGAAGAAAGTCTAGGAACATTCAAATCCAAGGAGACACACTCTAGGTCTTCGTAAGAGACAAACTCCGCATAGGTGCAAGAGGAAATATCTGTGTAGGTGTAGGAGACACACTCTATGTAGGCACAGTATAATTACTCCATGTAGGTATAGGAGACACACTCTATGCTGGTTACATCTATCCCATCAATTCCATTATTAGAATGCTCATTCCAAGAGAACCTACTCCTCGAGCCCAGAATATCATATTCCAACCTCTACAGAAACTCTTGTTGAGTATGAAAAAAGGATTTCCTCATCCTGAGGGTCCCAACATCACAAACGACTCATCAAAGGGACACATGGTTTGAAATTTATTAGAATTTTAGTTAAAATGGCCTAGTTGGGTGCTGGTATGTTCCAACCCGGTTGGACCAACATGACCCGACCTATCATGTTGGCTTGACCTATCCATGAGAGGCCCATCCCACCACCAACCCGACCCTCCTCTGACCCGACCCATTGCCGACCCAGCCCGTCCCACCCGTGTGGGACAATTCGGTCCCCCCAGATGCAGTTTGGATGGATGGTCTCCTCCCTTTCCCACACAGTCACTTAACCATATTCCAGTCGGTTCCCCAGTCATAGGGGCCAAACCACATTGCATATCCAGTCTAGGTGACCAGTACATACTTGCGGCTCCGTCGTGGGTCCTCCATCCAACGCAACTCTGATGAGCCACGTCCCTCCACTACCACAGACTCCTACAACGGCCTTCTACCACAACATGTGGCTTCTTATATTGTGGGTTCTCACCACCAGACTTCAACTCAGAGGCCTCCTCAACCTCCACCCATAGCCCCCTTCCATGGTTCGCCCTTCCATCATGTTCCCACATATCTATGGGATGTCACTTCCACCGACCACCATGCCGTTGGTCGTCCTTCCATGTCAGACTGGCAAAACCGCACCACCGGGCTAGTGTCTCCACCACCGATAGCCACCCCACCAAAAATATTATCTCGCCACACTCCACATGTAAATTCCAAAGCTTCCATGTCTGCCTGCTGCCTCATGCTGCTGTAGTCCTGGATCCCACTTCAAATCGATGCAGCCAACAAAGAATGAGAAGAAAAATTCAGGAAGGCATTCAAGGTAAAGAATCACCCAAATTGAGTAGATCTAGACCTTGTTCATTTTCATTTGATCCATCGACATTATAATTGAGGAACAGAGGGAAAAATTAAATCAATCATAAACATGGATCAATCCCGATAATCACCCCATAATAGAATCCAAAATCCGCACAATGCACAACATGTGAATCAATTCGTTCGTCCATTGATTCATGTCCTTCGTAAGAAAAATAAATAAATAATGGATGTAGAAAACAATTTAATGCACACTCAATACCTAGGATAGGATTGATCACTGATGAATAAGGAATATGCATTTGTTATTTGTTGACATGTCAATGCCTGCTATGAATCTAGATCATCGATCCGCCGATGTTCATCATCGAGAGGTTTGCTTTCTTCATGCCTCTGAGGAATATCCAGGGTTATGAAGATAAACTTGAATACCCCTTTTGAGTCTTTTTAAAAAGATAAATTTATGATGCCTCACCATGAATCATCAATTTAAAATATATTTATCTAATATTTTAATGACATTCACATCCAAAAATTAATTTTCACCCTCGACCCACGCCGGTCGAGGTTAGGCCCCACCTAAGTTAAATTCAATGCTTTGGACGCAACGTTTCCCTCATAGTTTTGATATGGGGTCCCATTTAGATGTTATTAATGTTCAACATTAGAATCCCCAACATTTTTATTTAAAAACTATACTTAATTCCATGATTTTTTCTGGGAACACTGTGCCTCGAAATCATTCTCAGTATCCACTCCTAGTCTCATAAAATTCACTTTTAATTTATAAAAAAATCCAAATAAAAATAAAATTAATTACATTCTCCCCACATTATGGATGTAAGTACCCAAAATAGAAAATAAGGTACACTCAACAAAAATATTAGGGTATTGAGAACAAATATGAGCCTCCCACTCCCAAGTGCTCTCATGGAGATTCCAATGCTGCCACCAAATATTCACCATTGGGATCGATCACTCATAAAGGATCCTCTCCTATCGATCCTCAATATCCAATGAGTACACTACAAAATTCACAGCATCATCAACATATATCTCACCCCAATTGATGACTTGTGATGTATCATGCATGTACCTCCTTAACTACGACACATTAAAGACATCATGCACCTGATGCATATGCTGGGGGAGATATATGAGGCATGGAACCTCAATAACCATTCTTAGAATCTGGAAACTGATGATATATATGTCATAGATAACTTTATACCCTATCTGAACCTCCAAAATCCCCATCTATTTGAGACCTCATGGAAAACATGGTATCCCTACTCGAACTCTAAGGGCCTTTGTCTCCTATCGACATATGATTTTGTCTTTTCTGTTTTTTCATCATCTTCTCCTAGATGATCTGATCCATCTCGGTGGTAGCCAAAATGATCTCTATGCCTATGAGTGTTGACTCTTCTAGGTCTATCTAGAAAATCCATGACCTACATGGTTTCTCATACCGAGCCTCTAATGGTGTCATACCAATGGTGGAATGGTAGATGTTTTTGTGTGTAAACTCCATCAGATCAAGGTGATCCTACCAACTATGGACAATTTCCAGGATGTAAGCTCATTGAATGTCCTCTAGTACCTAGATATTCATATCCATATGGCCATCTTTCTGGGGATGAAACACCATGATCAAATACAATATAGTGACAAACACCTCTTAAATCCCCTTCACAGTGGAGATGTAAAGTGATCATCATCATCTGAAATGATCGTCGAAGAGACTAAATGGAGTCAAACTATCTACTGCGCGTAGAGGCATCCCATGATCTCAAATAATCTCTACTCACGGATCTGTAAGAAGTGGGAGTAATTGGTGAGTTAGTCAATGATAACCCAGATGGTATCGAGTCCGCTGGATATGTGTGGAAAAATCGTCATGAATTCCCTCGATATCTCATACCACTTCATCTCTGGCACCTCATCTGGTTGATTCAAACCCACTAGAACATTATGCTCAACATTCACTTGCTGACAAGGGAGGCATTGATAAATGAATGCTACCACCGCCTTCTTCATCCCCAACATCAAGAAATGATGTCAGAGATATTGATACATTGATTCCACTCTTGGATGTACCATCAAAAGGTATTTATGGAACTAACTCAAGACCTCTATCTCAATTTCGCTGGCACTACAATGTGCACTATGAGGGGAACGATGAGTTCCCTACCTTTCAAATATTTATTAGAGGCATGCCTGGTGGACATTTGAGCACGTGTAACCGCAAATTTGGTATCTCTAAGTTATGTCTCCCTGACTCACAATAAGAGTAAAGGGGTGGAAACCATCAACTGAAGATAAGTTTCTCCATCATCATCCACAAAGGAAATCCACAACATGGCCAATTTCTCTTATGCCTCACTCAACAACTGTAGGATGGATCTCATTTCGAGTACACCTTCCACCATGTTCCCCTTCCAAAGATTATATATGATCTCGAAGTCATAACCCCAGAGGTACTATATCCATAACCTCTATATAATGTTCAAATAATTATGGAAAAGATATACTTGTGACTTTTTTGGTCATAGTATATGGTAAACTACTCGCCCATCAATCAGTGTCACCAAATTTTCAGTGTGATGACTACTACTAATAGCTTAAGATCATGGGACATAGAGTTTTTCTCATGTTATCCTAACTATCGCAAACTGTAGGCAATCACCAATTTCTCCTCCATCAATACACAACCCAATTTGATCCCTAATGCATCATAGAATACTACAAATCTGACTCTCTCATTTGGTAGTCTCAAGATCGGGGAACTCGTCATCCTCCGCCTCAGCTCCAAAAAACACTACTATAATTTCTCTATCCACAAAAATGGTTTCCCCATCCATGTTAAATACTTCAATGGTGTTTCTACACTATAAAATTCGGGAAAAATCCTTTTATAGTACCCGACCAAACCCATGAAACTCCTCACCTTGGTAACACTCTTGGGTGGCTCCCATGAAAACACGGCTTTTATATTCACCAAATCCACTAGAAATCCAGGCTCTAAAATTAGATTTCCTTGAAATTAGATCTCCCGAATCTAGAATTGAGACTTCATGAATATCCCATATAGCTGGGGATCTCTATGTGTGTCTAGGACCATCCTCAATTATATCACATGATCCTACCTAGACATTGAGTACACCATGATGTAATCAATGAATACCACCACAAACCTATCAACTAAAGGTTGGAATATCCTATTAAGAATTCCTATGAACACTGATTGGGAGTTCATAATGAAAAATGGAATCACTATGTACTATTAGTGGCCGTAACAACATCTAAAATCCATCTTCGGGATGTCCTCATCCTGTACACGAAGCTGGTGATACACTGATCAGAAGTCTATCTTCGAGAACCATCTCTCTCCATTTAGTTGATCGATGTGGTCACCAATCCTTTATCGTGGATACTTTTCTTCACAGTCACCTAGTTTATGTGATAAAAGTCCTCACATAACGTTAAGATCCCATCTGCCTTCTTGGAAAATAATATTGTGGCTGCCCATGGTGAAACACTCGGCCTCACGAAGCCCTTCCTTAGTAAGTCCTCCAACAATATCATCTGATCTTGATGCTATGTGGGAGACATCCAATATGTAGGTGTAGATATCAGTGTCATATCAAGGTACATATCAATGTATAAATCTACCTATTATGAGGGGGAATACTGTAACATCTTTCAGAATGACATCCTTTTACTCGTCCGCCACTCAAGGAAAGTGATGACTCATATCATCCACTACACTAAGGGTTGTCCTAGAAAACTGATGTGTGATTGGCTACACACTCCAACATATGAGTCCATCCTGTTTTTATTCAATTTTCTTATTGTCGAAAAAGGAAAACCTGGCCCCATTTCCTCGGTCACACCGCACTCTATGCCTTAAATAGTCAACTATAGCAAAGAATTTGGATAACCATTCCATACCTAGATTAATTTGGTAAGACCGTGACATGACTACTAGGATATCTTATCCAAATATATCTCCTACAAGAGTAAGCTAACACTACTGTCACCCATGTCTGATCATCAAATCCACTCCCTTATGAGTCTCTAAATGTATGGATCGAGCTAAGAGATCCATCATAATCTCTAAGAACCGAACAAGGTCTTTCGAAAGGAAGGAGTGACTAAGAACAATGTCTATAATAACTACATATAGGATGGAGAAGACACAGATCGTACCTATAATCATATCTAGAGTGTCGGGGTCATAGGCCTCTATCGCCTGAATCAGGTCTCACCCTATCCATTGGCTCCCAGAGTCCATGGTGGAACAAATGGGAGTGGGGGTGGGGGTACCTCAAACCTTTACCCACCACCTTCTACATTACCTACTTTCCTACCACATCTGCTACCTGGAAAACCAGTTTGTTCTTTCCTCTTCTGCTTCCTTGGTGGTCCCTTAACCATCTATGGATCGATCGTATGGTTGGTCATAAAATTGATAGCTATATGACCCAGACGACCACACGAGTAGTACCATCTATTATTTAGAAAACATGTTCTTCCTGAAAGCACTTCACTACAGATCATAGATCCCGGGGTCATCCCCAAGACTATCTTGTCCCCATGGACCCAAATTTCTACTATCGGCTACCTACTGTCAATGACTTAGCTTCTTGATGACCATGGGAAGCTCCTACCAAAGGTGACTACTCTCCCAAAAATCTCTCTACCAAAAGAACTTGCTCCAACTCCCCATAATGTGTCATAATTATAAGGGATATCATCAATACCATGATCTCCCAATGTATCCCATGCTCGATGGTTTGATCCCAGAAGAACAGGTCCCACACCATATTTGTATATTTGTGAGGAATATCGATGAATCTTGATGAATTATCCGTTATTGTTTGACTACCCAGATGTAGGTGAAGTAGCTCCTATATAGACATAGATCATAACATCCCCAAAAAGAACTCCTCCCTGAAGAGGCACTCAATGTCATTCCAGGAGAGGGTCTCCACTTCATGCATCTAATTCTTTACGCTCCATCATCTCTTTATTGATCCTTGAATATTTCTCGTGGCTAGGACCTCCATCTGGTCGAGAGGCATCCTCACTAGGCAGAAAAATCATGTAACCACCTCCAAAAAATCATTAAATATCTAAGGATATGTCTCAACTAGTATTTTGGGACATCACTATCTCAAAAACTCATGAAACACATTGAGCCTTCACGAATCCCCCACTGGTAACACTATTAATAACTACTTCTATCTATTGGAGGTATCATTGGTGCACCACTAGGATGTTCTATCTCCAGTAACAATCCCTATATAGATGTCTTATCGATTATTAGAACATCCAAGTGGTACCACCCAAAAATCTTGGATGACTACCTTTATAAAAGCTTCCTATAATAGAACAAGTTGTACGATGCTCGATAGAGTATACCTGGCGATATGGCTCTGACGCAAGAAGGAAATGAGAACACCCTAAATTTTTGTATGATGCATGTAACAAATTTCTTCATGTACTGAGTCGAAAAGTATACTCTTTTGTCTTGGTGTATAGATATTTTGTCTCTAATAGAAACCCTAGACTCCCTATCCAAACATCAATCTCGAAACACTTAACACTATTTCCCCAAAACAGATTCACAGACTCTCAGTCCTTAAGATAGAAGTGACTCACTTTGAAACCACTCTATCATGACCCATCCCCATTGCACGTTCCAGGAATACCCTATACCTTCCCCCCATAGACATGCATGTATACAACTAAGAAAATCCATACATGGTAAACAGTATAAATGGAAAAAAGGGGCCTATTATTAAAGCCCAACAAAGAAAAGAAAAAGATCATGTAACCCATCTACAGAATCCCCTACCTGAATGGTTGGTGAAGGGCAGCTTCCTGAAGCCATAGAAGTACGCCCAGTCTGTCTGATCTCACTAGGAACCACCTTGTCCTTGTCCACCCTACAATCTATCAATGTGTTAGTCATATTCACATGACTGAAACATGTGGGCGAAGCCCGTGTTGGGTGACAAAAACAATACTTAGTAGGGACCCCAAACCACAAAGCTATACCACAAATCAATACACAAAGCAAACTACCAAAGGGGTGCATGAAGTGTAGCCTCTAATAATTACAGTCAAGAGAGTCACCAGTGTCATCTCACACTAGTATATGTATATGGCATACATATAAGTAGAATGTCCAGGCATATTCACAGTAAAGGAGACACACTCCGGGTCTTCATAGGGGACACACTCCGCATAGGCGGAGGAGAAACACTCTGTACGAGACCCATTCTATGTGGGAACATCAGAAACACTCCATGTAGGAATAGGATACAAACCCCATAATAGACACACTCTGTGTAGCTATATGAGACACACTCTATAAGAGACACACTCTACACAGCTCATAGCTATCCCATAAATTTTTCTCTTAGCATGATCATTCTGGGAGAACCTACATTTCAAGCTAAAAAGGAAAAACACCAAGCTCTATAAAAATTACCATAAAGTAATCTTAATAGGAATGCATCATTGCAGGGGTCACAACTCCACAAACAACTCATCAAATGGACATACGGTTTGAAAGTTATATTATTTTTATTGAAAAGGGGTGGGTAGTGTCCGGGTTCGGGTTCGTTCCAACCCAGTTAGACCGAACTGACCCAACCCGAGGCCCACAGATCCAACCCGCCGAGATTACCGAACCCGCTAGGCCTTGACCACCCTATTTGGGTTGATCCTATTCTGCTAGTCTGGCCTTCCTCTAACCCGTCCCGTTGACAGCTTGGCTTGGCCCATTCGAGCAGTCCAGTTCAGTCCACCCTGATGTGGCTTGGTCCATCGTGCCCCTCCATAGCTCACACAGTCACCAGTCCATGTGCCAGCTAGAACCCCTTTGAATTTGGTTAGACCGCGTTGCACGACCAGTCCGTGTGACACGCGCACACCCACGGTTCTGCCGCAGGTTCTCCGTCTAACACGGATCCAACGAGCCACATCCCTCCACCATTGCAGCCTCCTTCTATAGCCTTCCACCACCACCCATGGGTGATTTATCCTTGAGTTACCACAGAAAAAACTTGAGTTAACTGCCTTATACACCTCCACCTCTGGCCCCCCTACCACGGTTCGTGCCACCGTTGCAGTCCCTCTTTACCATGGGATGTCGCTGCCACTGGCCGACATGTCAATGTCCATCCTACCAGGTCCTTCTGGCCTGAACATGTCACTATGTCGGTTTTTCCTCTGTCACCAGCTGCCCCATCGGTGGCCTCATCTCACCACACTCCACCATTAAATTACATAGACACCACCTTCAATTGCTTCCTCACGTAGCTGTGGTCTCATATCTCACTATGGATCGATGCACCCAATAAAGAACGAACATAAAAAATGGGGAAAGGAGGTGAGGTACTTGAACACCCAATGTGGATGGATCTCGGACTTGTTCATGTCTACCTCAATTCTTCCATGTTATAATTAAATAATGAAGGGAAAACTAAATCAATCATAAACATGGATCAATCCTAATAATCACACCATAATAGAATCTCAAACACACATTATCCATGACCCGTTAATTAATTTTTTCAACGATTGACTCATGTTAATCATGGGGAAAAGGAATAAATAATTAAGGGGAAAACAATTGAAAAAACAAACCCAACCTGGGATTGGATCGATAGCTAGAGAAGAAGGAATCAGAATCCGCCGTTTGTCGATCCGTCAATACCTACTCTAATTCTCGATAATCAATCCACCGACATTCATCTTCGAGAGGTTTATACTCTCCTTACCTCAAATGAATTCCTAGGGTTTTGATGATAACACTAAATCCCCCTGAAATTTCTTATTATAAAGAGAAAATGACACAACATCTCCACATAACATCAATTTAAAATATATTTTTTCATTTTTTAATGGAACTCACGTCTAAAAATGAACTTTCATCCTCAACTTTATTTGGTCAAGGTTAGTCCCCTCCTAAGGTAAAGTAACTATTTTGGATGTGATGGTGACCTAGTATATTCAATCTGGGCACCCGTTTATATGTTTTTAAAGCTCAAAATTAGTCGCCTAAGCGTTTTTAATTAAAAACATAACTTAATTCAATTATTTGTTCCGGGACACTGGGACTTAGAATATCGCATCATCTCCATGTTTTGTCTCCGAGTTTTACATATTAATTTATTAAAATAATAATAATAAAATCCGAGTCATTACAAATTAGTTTGTTATTGACGATGTTTTATCCTTTAAGAATCCACTTTATTACTACATTATGTTCCCAATAATGAAAAGAAATCTCAACTCGCCCCAAGGGTGAAATAAAAATGAACAAGGGAATGAACCTTCCCAATTAGTAGTTCTGGTGGACATCAATAACCAACAACCTAGTATAAGGGTGTCAGATCATTCTATAAACAAGTAATTAACATTATATTTAGGGTTCTCAAAATTTAGAAAGAAATACTTGGAAGTCTAAATGTGTGGCATGATGAAAATAAGGTATAAAAAACATATATTGAGGGAAATTATATAAACCACATACCTTATACCTATCAGGGAGTATTCATTCTTCCTCATTTTCTGATTCTTTCCAGATTAGATAAAAACCGATGAATAGAAAATAAAAACCTGAAAATATCTTGCACCAAAATAATCATTCCAATGGAAATATAAAAAAATGGATAATGGTAATGGACTAGAGATCATAATAATCTTGATTCATCAAGATAAATGAAACTTTAATCGAAGACAGAACATATAATATTTTGAATAAACTAGAATAGGAAATTCATGGATCTATCAAGGAGGAGGAGGCACTGCACAATGAAAATTAGAACGAAAAATGGTGAGAAAATGTAAATAGTTTAATGTAAAATGGTCCTTTTACGAATTTTTAATTAGCGCATAGTTTTCAAAACTGGGCACCAACCATGTTCCATGCACTACATAAAGAAACCCTTCAAACAAGCTGGTTGCATGGTTTGAAAAACCATGCACGACCCATGAAAATCCACACTGTTGTGATTTATTAATAAGATGTATGGGATGAGGCCTGGGTCATATGATTTTAGAAAACATTGTGACCCTATTTTTTGCAGTGAAACATCCTTCAAAGTTTACTATAACCATATAGACTGGGACCCACGGTTTATACAAACCCTGCTTCCTAGGTGTTTTCTCCAAAACCTGGGGCTCCAGGCTCTCAAAATCCCAAAACACCCATGTTTCCTCTAAATCCTTAGTATTCATCCATATTAGGTCAAAACCAATGAATTTCACCAAAATTAAATGCGTATATACCTTGAAGAAACCCCAATTTCTTATATTCTTCCCCTTTAAGAAACTCATCTATTAGTTTCTATTCCATTGTTGGTAGAAATTATTTTGAGAATTACTCTATCCATTGAGTATGTACGTCATCCTTCAACCCCCCAAAAACCATATTATACATTCTCATGCTTCCATATCAATTATAGTAAAGGGATAATCCTATATCGAAGAGCCTTTATTCTCTAATCAAGGAATCCAATGGGATACTCCTCAAAAAATCATGGAAATACAATTTGACATCCATGGGATCTAAACTATGTGATGGTTCATCATGGTAAGAGTGAAGCTATGAAACATTGAACATTTTTGGGATGGCACAATACCACAGAGATAACAAAAACCAAAAGGTTACCATATCGACTCTATCCAAGATTTCAAAAGTCCTGAAAATTTGTGGAGACTAATTACCTTCCCTCTGTATTTATTTAGGACCAAGCCTAGTTGATAATTGAATAAAAACATGACCCATGACCTCAAAATTGTTATTTCATTAATGCTTCTCGACATACTATTTTTGTCTGCTTAATTAGAAGCCATGTGCTTTCTGATCAACATCACCTTCCTTGATGTCTCCTAATCAAGATGTGGACCTAGTAACACTACCCCCCATGACTCTAGCCAACATAGATCTGAATAAAATAGACTATTATACAATTCCTCATATGGTGAAATATGTATGTTATAATGATAACTGTTTTGGTAAGAAACCTCAACCAAATGTATATTCCTCTCCCAAAACCCCCAAAATCGAGGACATGTGCTCTATGCATGTCCTTTAAGACCCATATTGTATGCTCTGACTAACCATCCACTTGAGATTGGTATGGCATGTTCAAAAGAATATTGAACCCAATTACCTATATTAACCATGTTAAAACCAAGATATGAATGAAACATATCTATCCGATATAATGATATATAGAACCCCATGAAGGTGTATAATCTCACATGTGTGAAGTCTCCCAAGATCATCTATTGAGAAGGTCTCCCTACTGGGAATATAATGGGAAACCATCATTAAACTATCCATAATGACCCATAAATCAACAATACACTTGTGTGACATCGGTAATCTTATCATGAAATCAACAAATACCTCATCCTATTTCCACTCAAGAATCGGTAGCTACTGTAAAATTCTCAATGGTTGTTGGAGTTCTGTCTTCACCTCTAACGGGATGCTCACCACTTAACAAAACATGCTACCTCCTACTACATACTATTCCACCAATATAGGTGTCATAAATATAAATACATATTTGTATGACATGGATACACTACCCAAGCAGAGTAGTGAAACTCTTGAATTTTCTCTTCCAACACATTAGCTGGAACCCAAACACAATCATGAATATATACAATTTATTCCACACTAATATTCCAACCAAGTGTTGTGTCCTCACCTGATTTGATTTCCCTTATGACTAAGACTTCAAGATATCATTATTATCTCATCCTCACCCTATCCAAAATGTGGAATTCACTTCTAATGATGAGATTAATGTCCATTTTTGACAATCCTGAACCTCTAAGTGTATTTAATAAAACAATGCCACTAATTTATACATAGTAATGGACTCTCATGCACATGGTTCTATGTCTTACTACATAAATAAACATCTACATAATTTCCATTACTAGACATATAGGCTGGCTCAAAATCCAAAAAATGTAGTTACTCTACCCATAATTAGTGCCTAAGATTCATGAAACACTATGAAAATATAAACATGAGGATATCATAGTCTATGTATACAAGAAAACACTCTTGCAGTAAATAATGTATCCAAAAAAACATAGAATGAAAAGCTGAAGCTAACTCGAGGTCACGAATCAGATAATTTTACTCATGATGTCTCAATTGGTGAGATTAATATGCCACAATGTGGTCTCCCAACATTTGGACAGCTCCCAAACCAATGCATGATGCATCAAAATATTCTATATAACATATGTCATTAATAGGAATAATTAGGATCGATGATGATATCATCCTACCCATTATCCCCTAAAAGGAATTTTAACACATTTAAGACCATAAAAATTTCAACTTCTTCTTATTCAATCCCATGAGATGCATATATTGACATAATAATTCATGGATGAAGCAACTGAAATAACCATCAATAATTAAGAAACTATGTATGTCAAAGACTCTCTTGGACTTTTCCCAAGAAACAAAAACACTCACATTCTATGGAACCACAAATACTCTAGTCTTTGAGATGATGTGACCCAATAAATGAACTTTACCCATACAAAACTGGAATTATGAAATATTGGTATATAACTGATACTCCCTTAGTGTATTTAGAATGATGTCAATTTTTTCTTATTATCGTGTCATGTCTAAGAATAAACCATGATATTTTCCATAATAACCACGAAAGAATCCACATACAGGTGGAAAAACTAATTCATTAGGACAAGGAAAAAAATCAGCATGATCGTAAGTTTGAACACCATTACCATATAATCATAAAGACTATACCAATTATAAAAAAATTTACGAGCTATACCAATTGGAGGGAAATATGTCTAATGTGTTTGCTGATAACCTTGATATAATCTAGCAATATTGGATGTCTCCTCACCCATCCCATGATTCTCAGGTCCATCATGAAATTATTGTACATACAATTCACCCTTGTGAATAATAACCCCTACTACTAATGATTTGAAAGTCTCTTCTTAGCGATAGAAGTCAAAATTATTGTTATAGGGAACCAACCATTCCATCCCTAGAATGAAAAAAACCTTATCATAACAAGTAAAAAGATGTCCAGTACAATGTGACACCCACCTACCAAAAGGAGAACTCCCTACACAAGATTACACTCTTTGTTTGAATTCCCAATGGAGTATCGAGTGGAATCCCTCTATAAGAATATTGAACATCGATACCAAGGCTATCCATCAGAAGAAAGTATATGAAGGAATGAGACTCACCTATATTGAAAAGAGTAGATACTAATATAGAGGTTACCAAAATAGTACCTCTCATTATAGATGGTCTAGAACTCTTCTACTCAGGTATTAGTTTCGATGCATTTATCTGGAAGGTACCACAACCCTGAGATACAACTTAGATACTCTAAGAAATCCCAAAATACTGTTGTTGTATGTCTAGTGTTTGACAACCATAAATGTGACCACCACCTGGACATCATTGGTTAGTCTTACTCTAGATCCCTGTTTGATGAGAATCTATTGACCCCGGTCATAATCATAGAGTCGGGGAAGACCCTTTCTCACTAGTTACTAGAGTAAAATCTCTACAAAACCACTATAGATTTCCTATCCTACTGTAGGATCAGTACCCAACTTGGTTCCAATAAAACTAAATCCTCATATGTCCTTATCTCCCACACTAGATACAGAAAATAGAACTACTATCACTCAATATCTCGATGGTATTACAATCATAATAGTTCTCAAAGTTTCACTTCTGTCCTCTTGATATGGCACCACTTGGTAAGAATCTGAACTACCCTTCTCTATGCCCCAAGATTCTCTCATTTTCATTAATCAGTGCCTAATTTAATATTTAAGATATAGTATCCAACCAAAATAATTAACTGATGATCAAATGGAATTCTTGAGACCTTCCTCAATGCATCAATTCTTAAATGGCTCATCAAGATGATAGATAGGTGTAATAATATTAAGTTATATAAATAGAGATGAATATTCAATAAAAGACATAAAACCCTACTTCAGATGAAAAAAACAATATTTCCTATTCATCCCACATAGTCTATCAGAAAAATAATTCTTAAAATATTGATTGAAAACACATATAATCCATATATCGATGCCAATATTCATGGTTCAAAACATCACACCAATTCTTGGTGGATCTATAAATAATATATGTCACATGGTTGAACCTACATTCTAGAGAACTCTTTAAGTTCTCAATGATAAAAAAATATGGTCTCAAGACATAGCTCAATAGCCTGGGGCCCCCATTACCTGAAAAGGTGTGTGGATGTTGCTGCTGAAACTCATGTGTCTACTCTACCATAGATAAGGTAAGATTAAATGGTCCATGAATAGCCTTAAAAATAATATTAAACCCTCCTGAAATTGGGCCTCAAAAACCATATCTTGTATTCAAGGAGGTGTTTCAAGTGGAAATATTTGAGGTTCTACAGGTGGCCCAAGGCCCACCTCTTTCTGACCATGGTATTTTCTAGCCTCCTAGAACACAACTAGAGGTCGTGGTGGTGTCATATCTCTATAAATTCAACCAAAAACCATTGAACATATTTGGTAATGAAGTATAATATATATGCAAATAGGGTAGGTTTATGAATTCTAATATAGAAGCCACACACCTCTACCTTCTTCTTATTGCATGATTTGGTGACATACAAATCAAATAAATGCAAGAGATAATTCCTACTTCCCGCTACTAAGGTTTGGTCAGAGTCAAGTTCTCTGTTATAATCCATGGGGGTTGGTATACAGAGTGTTAATTGAAATTTATAGGGGAAATAATCCTTGATGTTTCAATTGGATCCTCTATTTAACGACATCCTTTTCAGATTGTCAATTTATTTATGCACATTAATTAACCAATTACTATTCTCTATATCGTATATTAAAAATTATTCAAACAACAAATATATCAATGGAGGCACATAAAACATGTATCATTTGGTCAATCTATGAATCCTACATGTCAGGGAATAATTCATTACATATTAGTTCTATAAGGTGCATAAAATGATGAATGTTCAATGCTTCTTTGCTTTACTAGGACATGGAAAATATGCAATCAAACATCAATATAATACTAAAATCACATTTATGTGGGTCACCCAATGGTCGAATCAAATCACTATAACATGCATACATTATAACATCATATCCCATCCCAATAAATTTTGTATTACTCTACACTTAGGTTAGGTACTACAAAGAATATACTAATTTTCAAATGCTGACACATTCCAAATATCCTATATAATTTACCCAATCAATAAGACAAAATAAAATAATGAATCTGATATCACTTTTTATCATACTGGCCTAGGAGAGACTAAACGGGGCCCCAAGAAAGTAGGTCACATGGGCTAAAGCATGCCTCCTCGTAAGACAGAGGATTATGACTTGAGGTGTGGGTATATGATGGTATGGTGGTGAGAGTATACCCCTATGGTCAAAGTGACACAACAATATCATAAATGAATAATAAGGAAGAATCATAATTTCAAACAGAAATAGAAGGTAAATAATCCATAAAATAAGATTAATAATCATATACAAGGGAATTTTCCTATAAAAATGATGGTAATTTTATTGAACTATACAAAAGAAATGAAATAAAAGGAAACTGGAAACCAATATAATAAATGTATCAAATGTTTAAAAAAACAATAAAAGTCTATCTCTAGATAGCATCATGATCCATAGATCGATCTTGTGGTCCCATGCTTATATGGAACAAATAATTTTCCATTGTCTCCTAGGTGAATCCTCTATCACTATCTATATCCATCAAGTTTGTCCGAATACCAAACAACAATATGAAAATGGTGTCAGATAACACCTATTAGGCTACAAAAAATAATCTCTCAAACAAGTCCAATATGTGAATATAAGCTGATGTGGTGTGCATATAAAATAATAATAAAAGTAATAATAGTAGAAGTGATATTTTACACACTACCAATGATCACTATGATAAAGAAACAAAATAATAATGGATCACTATATAGTAGGGTAAGCAACATCAATGGCCTATGTTGTGTACTCAATTATCAGACACATATAGGCTATGATCGAACGAGTTTAAATGCCTAAAGAATTATAGTAGTCCTTCAGATACAAAGATTATAAATATCCATTGATTTCAAGTAGGTTAGATTTAAGGATTATAATTGTAAAATGCATTCTACTATGCTAGATCCAAGGAGTAGAAATGTCAAACGCATCCAAATAGGTCAGATAAAAAGAGTAAAAATTTCAATGGAATCATTGTAGGTTATATCCAAGGATTATAAATGTCCAAGGAATCCTAGTAGGTCATATCCAAACAGTACAAATTTTCAACTAATCCTAGTATGTTAGATCTAAGGGGTTGAAATGTATAAGGAATCCTAAAAAGTCATCAGTGTCGTACCATGAGTCCTGTATTGGTGCCATACCATTCCATCCAATATTATTATAACCAATTAATTCACCATTTCATAAACCATTTAATGATAATTTAAAAACCAATGGTTTATCCATTTCATACCTTTCATATACACTGATAAGGTAATTTATTTTTCTTATAGCCTTTAACAATCAACTTTACTACCATATTCGATATCCATTATGGAAAAGTGAACTCAAGTCACCCCTAGGGTGACATAATCATTAAAAATGGAAATAACCCACCCCATGGGTGATTCGGGTTGAGGTAAATGTCCTCAAACCTAGTATAAGGTTTTCATGGAATTCCTTAAATAGGGATTTAACATTCAATTTAAGAGTCTATCAATGTAGAAGGTAATTCTCTGATGGTCCTACATGAGGCATGTTGGAAAAACGTATAAAAAATACATTGAGGGAAATGTTATATACCCCATACCTTATGTATGTTGAGGAGTACTTGTTACCCTCAGCCTTTGATTCAGTCCAGATTAAAAGAATTCAAAAGAATATATGAACACCCTAAAAAATGGTCATATGTTCATGCACCAAAATATTGTTTCTGACAATGAGATAAACAAACAGAAGAAGGTAACATAATAGGTCGTTTACCAGTGTCAATCCAATGATATGAACAACAATCAAATTTGACTCTGTATAGAGGACATATTGAGGGGGCTATCTTAGGCAACCCATAGAGCTGCTAGGAGGAAAAGAAAATACACATTGAAAATGAGAAGGAAAAAGGGTGGGAAAATATAAATTCTTTATAGGGAAAATGTTATTTTCCCCACAATGTAGATCTATCATTGTTTGGCCACATCGTTGGTTAAATCGTGCACCAACCATGTTCCATGCACTACCTCCAAAGACTCATCGCTTGGGTTTGCCACACAATTTGACTAACCATGAATAGTTTATGAAAAACCAATTTTTTATGGGTTATATAGAATATACATGATTTTTCATACTAGGTCACATGATTATGGAAAATCATGAGGCCCTCTTATATATTTTGAAACATCATGCGTGGTTTATTGTAAATGTGTAGACAAGGAAACACAGTTTCTACTAACCATATGACCAAGCTATTTTCTACAAAACTCAAGGCTCTAGGCTTCACACAATCCCAAAACACCATCATTTACTCCAAATACTTATGAGTTATTAATATTAGGTAAAAAACATGGAATTAAAATAAAATTATAAGGGTCTATACCATTATGAAAAAACATGTTATTTTACTCATATATATAAACAACTATCTATATTAATAGTATTCCCATGATGATTGGTGATAAATTAATTTAGGATGATATTTCTCTCTTCAAATCAATTTAATAAATTATATGGTTATGTAATTTAGTGGTCCAATACAAAGAATAAGAATCATTCACATAATCATTATGATGAAAAATTAAATTTCATTAAGAGTAAAATACCCTTCATTCCAGGAACATCATTCCACATATATATTATATGTTAGTCTTATCTAGTGATATCATTCTATAAGGGATGTTATAATACCATATTTTTTATTGTAAATGATTACAATATTAAAAAAAATAAGTGGAATGGAATTCACGTGAAATATTATAAAAACCTATATTAGAATATAACATTAACTATGGATCTCATATCCATGTAAGAATTATATGTTGATGACTCCTTGAAAGATGAAAAATATCATGAAGAAAAAAAAATTAAATCACAAAATAAATAGATATGTGGGATTACCACTCAAAAAATACCTTAAAGACACCAATGAATAATTAACCCATTCCTAAGACACTGAATTTCTCATGTTTCATAAACCCCAACAAAGCATCTCATCCACTTATTAATGAAGCACTATAGGTTTTACAATGACATTATATATAAAATATCAATAGTAAAAAAATTATATGTGCTTTCATGTTTTTTATGTTATAGTCAGGTGGAATACCATTCAACACTTTTTTTCCGAAAAAATAAAAAATAATGATCAGTTCATATAGATAAAAAATTGTGTGAGTCTCCTTGTTCTCATAAAAAAATATTTCAAAACATATTACTTCCCAACATGAAATCAAAAGTGTATGGGGTTCTATGTTGTTAACTAGGTTTAATGAAAACTAAAAATTTATAAACCCTATTGAAAACTTATAAAGCATCGATTAGTGTTTGATATGTAGGGAAACACTCTCAATTTGTATTAATTACTCTGTAAAAAAACATAAATAAAAGTAATATTAAAAATAATTATGAGGGTAGGGAATTGAGAATAACCAAAAACTGAAGAATTAACAAAATGAAACAAAAAAAGAGAGCTCAAAGGTAATATGTACAATATAAAATATATAACTAAATTAGGGGAATGTGTCTGGATGGTATTTAATTTATTTTTTTTATAAATATTTTTCCTTCCTTATACATGAATAGGTTTTTCTAGATCAATTGAAAAAAGGTAAAACAGTCACCCGAATGAACAACCTATTGGTGAATATATATTACAGTCTCTCAACTACAATATCCATTAATCAATGCAATGTTGGTACCAATTATAATCCGATATCAACTTCTCTGAATATTTTATTATGATACCTTCAATGATCTATCCAATTTATAGACAGAATATTCGATTATCATGTGGTAACAAAAATGCTAACATGAATATTTTACACTTGTATTGATGTTTCAAAAAAAAATATTCACTAAAAATGGAAATGAAGGAAGTTTCCAACAATACATTTCATGTGGACAATTTGATATATATAAACACCATAATTTGACTCCCCTTATTATGTTTTATCAAATATTTATGCTTGGATTATCAAAATATTTTAAAAAATTTAAAATAATTTAAATGAAGAAAAATAAAGTAACAAGGAGAGAAAACAAGTGTTCAATGAGAGTCCACACATCCCAAAATCCACTCGTGTTGTTTTCTATATCTTCTTGTGGTTGTACGATTAATTTTTCAGTCCTATATTTTTTAAACTCCAGACTTTTATCTATATTCAAGCCTCTGCTATTTTATTTTTTAGATTCTAGTTTTATATATATAATAGTATTCACATAAGAAATCCACTCCCAGTAAACCATCACATCACCAAAAATTCTTTGTTTCCTCTACATGGACCCTTCCCTATAGAAAATCCTATGTGTGAGTTATTATATTCAAGATCCTATAACTGAATGTGATTCTCTTTGACTTTTCATTCCAGAAGTGGCCATGATCTCATTTTCAAATGATCACCACATGAAAAGTTAAATGATCTAAATTTATGATTTATAACACTCAAATCATCCATCTTCACAAATGATGGTAATGAAAAATACTTTTTAAATGATATTTATTTCTTGAGAAAATTTGTGTTATTCTATTTTTCACTAAACCAAACAATATCTTTTTATTAAAGTAGTGAAAATAAAAAAAATGTGACTATTGGGATTCAACAATTATTTAAACATTGGTAAAATATGACCATTAGTCAATATTAATTTTGAAGACTATACTCTTGGTCGTAATTTTAGTTTTATAATCAATGTTTATAATTAGAAATGATATAGGAAAATTATAACAGGAATGAGAAATGATGGCCCCAACCAGAAGAGTCATATTGTATGAATCCCATTTTTCCTAAATTGGGAGGGAGGTAGCATCATTAGGGTTCACTCATGACTAATCCCATTCTAATCTTCCATAAGGGAGGATAAAACAAATTCACCTATTGGATAAGTTCATGTGTGTTGAAATTACTACACGGGTGATGTTCGTCATGACGCCCTATAAATCTATCACTATCAAACACCTTACCCTTAGGTCATTCATGGGTGTTATAAGGGTTTTAATTTTAAGGTATTACTTACTTAAAGTGTAATTTAATTGTATATATAAATTTTTTATTCCCTTAGTTCTGATTTATGATTATTTTTTCATAATAAAATATTATGATTAATTTGATAAATTGAATTTTCATACCCAAGTTGTGTGTTTCAAAAAAGATCCTTTTTTTGTACAATGTAATGAAAGTGTATCTAATGAAAATTTATGTAGTGAAATGGCATGATGTCATAGTTGGTATCAAAGGGAGATTTAGTAATTTGGAAAAATTAATATTTGGAAACATTATTAAGAACCCTAGAAAAAAAATTTAAATATAGGAAAACATCCGAGAATTTAGGTGATATATTAGGTAAGTGGTTTCCAAGAATGAAATTCCATGTTTGGATATGAATAAGTGGATATGCCTCTTGGACTGATGTATATAAAGATAAGACCCATGAACAGCTCTTTGATATATACTCAATTAGTAACTGTTGCACGAAAACAATCTTTTATGTACTTCTAGTTTGTTACTATCGGGGTATATTTATTATTAATCACAAGACTTTTTGGATCCATTATGAAGAATTTATAGAAACTGTAGTTGTTGTTAAAGAAAAAAATATTTATGAATGATATTTTAAGACATAAAATACCATTATAATTATATCATTCCAAAAATAGACACATTTCTCACTATTTTTTCTTCTTTTAGAGGAAATAGGAGAAACCTCGTAAATAGTGAGGGCAACGAACAATGTGTCGATAACCCTTCAATGGATTCAATAATGGAAAAATTCGTGATAATTATGATTAAACTAAATCATGTAATGAAAAATAACATGAATAAAATTGAGATATTGAATTCATATTCAAGGGAAACAATTTATGATGATCCCTTTATGTGTCAAAAAATTTCTTCTTTTATTTGACCTACTAACCCATTGATTTTTTAATAATGGATAGTCTCAATATAAAATATCTCTTCCTTACTCTAATATTCAGATCAGGAGAAAGTCACCATGATTTTATACCACTTATAGGGATAAGTTGGTCAGTGGTGGATACTGATTAAAAAGATGAAGTCATGAATTCATTTTGATGGTATATAGTGGGAAGAGTTTTGGGGAACCTTTTACAATAAATATTCCCCTAGTTCAATGTAAACCGAAATATAGAAGAAATTCCTAGAGCTGAAGCAAAAAAAGAAAATTAATGAGTTATATGCTATGAGATGAACTATAAAATACTTTCTTGTTACACCTCTATCTTTTTTTGTAAATCCTAACATTGGTAACAAGTTAGATAGAGTTGGTTTTTGGAATTTTGTAGAAGGATATGTTAATAGTAATTCCATTTGGTAATCATGGAAATAAAATAACCTTGCTTTGTAAAAATGGTGATCATAATCAAAAATATTATTCATGAAAACGGAATCATAGTGCTTAAGAATTTCCATTGGATTTAGAACACATTTTCTGGAAGGAAAATATCATTATACTCACTCTGGGTCTTGAATGATTGTCTAATCATAATGTGGAAGTGAATTTGATTCAGCATGGATCCTATATAAATATGATGATGCTTTGCTATTTTTTATTTACCAAAAATCATTAGTATGTTGTGAAACTTCTGATACTATATTGACAAAATAAAGAGGAGACCACTCATTGACAATTTTATGGAGCATCATATTAGAATAAAATAGGTGTTTCATGTTTTACTCTGGAAGATCGTATTCATGAGCTTTGAAAGAAAGATATTGTTGGAAGAATAAGATGTTATAATACATTCCATTATAAGTCTGATGATGAAAAATCTAGTCTTCAAAGTAATCAATGTCTTGAAATTATTCTTGATTAGAAGATAAAAATTTGGAAGAAGGATGTTTCTGATGTAAAATATTTCCAGTCTCAAATCATCATAATTGGATTTTTTTTTAAGTTTGGGAAGTTTTTATTGATAGTAATGAGAGAAACTGAAGGTTCTAGTATTCAGTCAGACCAAAAATAAAAATATTTAAATCTTTAGAGAATGAATTTGATAAGTATTATAATCTAAAAAAATTAAAGAGGAAAATATCTAAAATATCGTTGTTATCTTATTCATAAAATAAGAAGTAGAAGTGGTTGAAGAACTTTTAAAGAGTATTTTTTATACATCTTAATGAAGAAATTAGAATAAAAGATAGTTTTGAGAATCATAATGAGAATACATATTTTTTCTTTATTGTTTTTTGAGTAGATAAAAGTAATGAATAAACTATTTTTGAACATATTATTCAATTATAATGAGGAAATCATAATGTATAGATAGTATTTTAGATGGTGAAAATAAATTTAATGAAATATCATTAGTTCTGATTTTTTTGTAAGTGGGTTAAGAAAATTGGAGGGACCAAATGCCATTATTGTAGTGAAGAAATCATATTCAGCTATCAGAATCAGAATCCTAATAAGACTAATGTTTGTGAAGAAGTTTTCAGTTCCATATTTACAAGTTGGTGATGAAATCAGGATGACCATCATAATGTAGAATTATGATGGGAAAATTATAGTGAAAAATCAAAACAATAATAATGATTTGGTATAATGTTTTAAGCATTAAAGGTGTCAAATTGTGATCCAAAAATAAATTATATATGAATATTCGAAAAAGAATTGAATGATTCAAATAATGATATGTGATTTAAAGAAACGTAATGATTTTTTAAATTTAGTGATGTGGAGCAAAAATTTCAGAATCATGATTAATCCATTTTGGCATGTCTATAGAAGGATAAAAATATTTTTTGTATTCTATAACATGTATTTTTCATGAAATAAAATGGGGAAGCTCTATAATTCTTGAAAAAAAAAATTATGTATTGGGTTTTTAGGAAGATGTTTACCAAACATAAGAAGAATAAGAGGAAGATCGTATTTATTTGGTTACTATATTGGGATATATAATTCAACTAGGAAAATCGTATTAATATTTCCAAACTAAGGAAGAAGAAGTTCAGGATTTTTTTCAACGATATCTTGATAGAGTATTATTTTTGTATTGAGCAATAAAACTGGGAAATTAGCCTGAGTGTTATAATAAAATATAGGAAGTTCTTATCATCCTCTGGGTAATAAAGTGATGAATTGTTATTCGATGATTATTTTTGTGAATGTAGATTAAATATCATCGTAACATGTTTGTTACAATTGTATTATATCATTTAATTCTACTTGAATAACATGAACTATTATAATGAACTTAGTGCTACACTAGTATAAGGGAATATCCTACTCATGGTATTACATACAAAATGATATTTTTCTAGTGGATTTTGTGGTATTGGATTATTTCCAAACCATACTAAGGAAATTTCTACACATTTTGAGTAGTGAACATTATAGATTATATTATTCTTATAGATGTTTTTTTGAAATGTTTTTAGAAAGGATAGAAATATTTAATAGGAGGTGAATTTTTTATCATAAGTAAGGAAACATAATATAAAAATATCTATTTCAATTTGAATCATATCAATAATAATGGTATTCCAATATTCTATGGTAATAATTATCATATATGGAAATATATTATGTTTCTATAACTTTTGTCTCCTCGGTATGATGTTCTTGAAGTTACAAGACATTCATTTCCTCATATTAATGATATGGTTCCTCTTACACCTATTGATAAAAATAATCATGATAATTATTGTAGATTTTGAAATTCATTACTCTCAACAATTTCTAAATGTGTGTTTTTCATACTGAAATTTTATTCCACGACCAATTTTATTTAGGATATGTTGAAAAAATTTATGAAGGCAATAAAAAAGTGCAGAAGAAAAACCTAAATATATGGAGGATGAATTATGAATATTTTAAAATGGGTTATTATGAATATTTTGGGGACTTCATTACCTGGGAGAATGACATTTTCAGTACCATCATATATTTTGTTACAGAGTTAAAAGTTTCTACAATTGTTGAAAAAATCATAAGAATCCTTTCTGAGAAGTTTGATACAAAAGTCACCTCATTGGATGATATAGATCCTAAAACCCTATATCTAAATGATCTCTGTATTAAAATCAATAAATATAAAATGATGAGGAAAAAGGTTATATAGGGAAAAAATCAGATAGATAAATTTCATTCAAATATTCTATGAAATAAAATTCAAAGAAGGTTCTTAAAAAAGGTGATGGTGTTAAATATGACTTTAAAAATTGGGGATATATAAATCTTGAAGAATTTGTATCCTTGTATTATATAAATATAAGAATAAATAAATGTAAATATAAATGGAAACTACCCTGGAAATATTTTCAATGAGGATCTGTTGGGAACATTGAGACTAATTGACCTCAAAAAAATAAATAAGAGGATAGTAGTGAAGAAGTAATAAGGACTTGTAGGTCATAGAAGAAACATGGTGATAAATATAAATCATTTCCATAGGGAAGGATAAAATGTTATAAAAATATAAAAGAATTTTTTTTAATGATGGATAAGAATAAGATAGCGAATATGCATCTAAAAAATAATATGCTGAAAATGTTGGAGAGAATACTTTTATTGTGATAGTTAATAATAATAATTTTAGAAGTAGCTATTCTGAATAATAATATACTCAAATTTAATTTCATTTGAATGAAGTGTTGAAATAATCCCGGAGAATGATTAGAAGTATTGATAATGAAAACATGAATTTGATAAATGAATATTTCTCAATAAACAATCATGAAGGTTTTCCTGATGAGAAATTTCATGATGTTAAAAAGTGATTAAATATTTAATCATTATCATGAAAAAGAAAATAATTTTAATGATCATATGTATGTAAGGATGAAAGAAAAATAATAACAGTTTGATCATCTCCAATAAAAAATTATAAAGATATACAGAGAGGTATAAGACTTAAAAACATTATCTTTGTAGTTGGATTAATTTCACACAATAAGGAACCTAAGAAATATTAAAAGAAAAATTAAATTGTTTAGAAGAATGATGAAGTTGTTCTTGAAGTTAAATATATTAATAAACCTAAAAAGTATAACACTTGGAAAGTTATGTATGTGGACAAGACCAAAAAATTCATGAAGTCATAAGTTTGTAAAATTTATGATTCTGAAAAAGTTTCTAAAAATTATAAATATGAAATAGTGTCAAATACTCCTATTTTTGATAAGGCTATAAATAAATATGATCCAATGAGGAATGTTTTATTTGAATACAGAATAGTTGGTGGTCAATAAATATCTATTTAGATGGTTGTTTTGAAAAAAACTCACAAAACCGGTCAGTATGAAAGTTTTATAGGAAAATACTCATTACATGGATACTGTTAGTTTTGGTGGATTTTTACATATAGAGAATCCATGTTCATTAAATAATATAATTATTTCTATTTCACAATTTATGGAAGGAAATGGTTATGGGGGAGTAAATCCTCCAAAAAGAAGAAATCTGAGAAGGACGTTATAGAGAAACTCAAGAAGGTTGGTGTAAAAGATTAAAATAGGTTGAAACCCCTATAAACCATTAGTTAAATATTTTAACAACATGTATATATTTATGAGGGTTGTCATGATTTTTTACTAGAAAAAAAATATTCTTAACAATTCTCAGAAGATAGAGGACAAAAAATAAATGGTTCTTGTTATTGAAACTGTTTTGAGATCTATAAAAGGATAAATATCTTGTTTTCATGATAGTTGGTGTTTTTCTCACATGATTGGATACTTAATTTTGTTGAAGAAAGTGATAGAATTATAAGAAGAAATAGTGACATTTTGAAAAGATGAATATATGAGAATCATAGTTGTTGGATCATCCATCACTGGGAATAAAATTATGTAATCAAAGAAAGATATATGTGTTGATGGGTTGGAATATAACATGTTTAGTTTTTTCACAACATTTTTATGAGGGAAATAATATTATCTTTAAAAATGAAGGGCTTTTTCAAAGGATGAGGAAAATGTAATGAATGTTACAATTGGACAACATACAAAATGAAACTTATTTCGTGTTTTTGAAATACATAGATTGTATTACATGGGAAAGGTTGAAGAGAATATGTTGTGGAAAAAAATTAGGAAATAAGTGTCAAATAAACATGAAAAAAATACAAAATTGATACAGTGTCTGATATATTCGTGAAATTTCATGAAGAAGATATTTGTGTTTCACTACTATTTAGAAAGAAAGGATTACAAATGATGGGAATAATAAATATGAATTTTTTTTAAAATAACCCTTGAAACTTATTCATTGCATTATATGTGGGACAATGAGAAAACAATCAACTAATTGAGATACGTTCTTCCTTGCATTTACTGATGAATTTATTTTCATTCCTTTTTTTATGTATATGAAACATAAGTGAACTGTTCTAAAAATGTTTTAATGTTTTTGATGGATATATGAGAATGAACTTGAGTATTCCATGAAGAAGATAAGAACTGAAAATGGTGGTGAGTATAAGAATTAATAATTTTAAATTTATCTTGAGAAGCATGGAAGTCATCATTAGTTCAGTTCACCATTCACTCCTTAAAAAATGAGGTTTTGGAAAGGAAGAATAGATGATTTGTTGAAATGAGACGAAAAATTTTACATGAACATAGTCTCAGTCATTACTATTAGATTCTATCCTTGATTTGATTTGTGTATAATCAAAAGTAATGTTTCTATAGGGAAAGTTATGATATAACTACATATGAAAATATTTATGGAAAACTCCATGTTTATAACACTTAAGAGATTTTGGGATTCCATGCGTTATAATGAATAATGGTGGAAATCTTGGATTATCTATGTAGAGATGTAAAGATTTAATTTTTATGGTCTATGATCTAGAAAGAATAGGATACATGTGTTTTAATAAATAAATAGAATTGCTGGAGGATTCTTTTTATGTGAAAGTTATTAAAAAAAATTATGAGGGTAAGCATACTCTTGTAGATAAGGAATTCAAGTAGGATAAAAAAACTTTTGTTATAATTTCATATAAGGATACATACAATTGTAAACCTAATCGAGAAGGGAACCAAACTCAACTATGTAAAATGATGAGGATGAACCTCGATTAACTCATCCTAGGAATAAGAAGCTAGTAGAGGCTTAGAACATTATTGATGATCAACATCAGAATGTTCAAACAAGAAGAGCTTCAAAAATTGTTACACATACTTATTTATATTCAATAGTGGAGGTGAAAGACATGAATGATGCTTTTGAGAATTTGGAATTGGTCAGTGATATGAATGAAACGATTGGAAGAATAGAAAAGAATGACACTTGGTAACTCATAACCAAACTAGATAACAAAATATTTATTGTTAAAAAATGGATTTTCCATGAAACAAAATTAATTAAGAATATTAAATGATAATAAATAACACAATATTAGTGTGAAATTGTTTCCCAAAAATTGAATCTGTTAATTTTGATGATACTTTTTCTTTTTTAGAAATGTTATAAATAATAAAAATCTTTCTTTATATTCATTCACAATGATGTTACAAAAGCATTCAAATGTATGTGATGTCCTCATTCGTAAATGGTTATCTTGATAGAGAAGTTCACATTAAACAACCTTGTGTCATTTTTTGGGAATGATTAAATGTATGTGTGTAAGTTGATGAATGATTTTTAGGGATAAAAACATGATTTGAGGGAACTTTATTCGAAATTAGATATTTTCTTATGGAAGATAAGTTTCAAGAAGGTAATAGTGGATAAAAATCATTACATCAAGTAATATAGATATTTTTCCATCATCATAGTAGTTTATTTTGATGAAAATATCTTTTCATGGAATGATGAAAGAAATTGTAAATCAATAGGTGAAGAGATGAAAAAAATCCAAATGTCCATGTTTGGTGAAATGAAATACATTCTTGGGTAAAAATCATAAAAAATAATAAATAATAATTTTTCCTGAAAATAATTATGCTAAGTAACTTCTTTAGAAGTTTGGCATGGAAAATTTGAAACCAGTTTACACACCGATTTCAGTGGGAACTATATTTTTTAATGATAGAGAAGGTAAAGAAGTTGACCAGAATGTATTTTGAAATCTGATTATTAGTTTTTTATATTTTATATCCTCAAGACCCCCATTTTATTACTATTACCTTATGTGAAATATTTTATTTTTCTTGTAAAGAATCAAATTTACTTATTGGAAAAATAATTATCAAATATATCAAAGGCACAACAAATTTTGGAATCAGGTATGATATCTTCGAAATTAATAACATTTTTTTTATTCAGATATTGATTTGGAAAGAAATGTTTATGATAGAAGATCCACATCTGGTGAAGTTTTCATTAATGAAAAAATATATGTTATTGGGAATAAACTGGAATAAAATTAAATAAATATTAGTTTGGTTAAAGATTAATATATTGATACTACTCAAGATGCAACCCAACTTATGTGGATGAAAACTCAATTAGAAGAATTATGAGTTAATGTTATATAACCCATCATCATAGGATGTGATAATCAATGTGAATCCAACCATACAAGGGTTTTGAAATAACATTCTAGTTCAAAAAATATTAACATAAAGTACCACTTTATCAATCAGAATTTGGAAAAGAATGAATTGAAGTTGGAGTATATTCCCATATTAAAACAAGTTTTTAACATATTCAAAAAACCATTATCGAATGAACATTTTTATAAATTGACATTGAACATGGGCATCCAACCTCTTTGTCATAAAGGTTGAGGTATTTGTATTTACCCTCTCTCATTATACCATTAGATATGTTTTTGAGGGGGGAATTGTTTAATAAATCTATCTTTATGGAGGCTTGAATAAAGGGGGAGTTTTTAGTAAGATTTGAATTCATCATATAATTGTGTGAACTATTCTAAAATCTTGTTGGAGTGGTCATAGGGAAAAATTGTATTTCAAATAATTTGAACAAGTTGAGACAATTTGAGGAGGAACAGATGATAAAAAATATATTAGGAACAAAGGATAGGATGAAATTTAAGGAATAAAAGGGGGGATTCAGAGGAATAAAGGTATGACAAAGATAATCTGAAGAGATTTTATAATAACTACTTTTGGAAAGTGTATTTTTTTCATATAATAATTCATTTTTCATATAATATGTTAGCTCATATTTGATTATGATTTTTTTTATATAATCAATTTCACAAGGTTACAATGTTATGTTATTTATGAACCTTGGAAGACAACAAAATACTAAGGGGGTTATTGGGAACATTTTAGCTGGAGAATTCATTTTGAAGTTCAAAGAACATTATGTTGATAATAATTGTACTGAGTATCTGATTAGAGGTAAAATGGTGATGAAAATCATATTCAAACTAATCATATTCAGGTGGTTAGAATGAAAGATGTTTATGCAAAAATGGGAATTTAATATACTATCCATCACAAGTCAGGGGTTTCTAAAGCCTATCTTCAATGTAATCAAAGTGATATCGGAAGACATGATTACAAGAAAAAGTATTTTGAAGAAGGTAGTTTCTGAAATAAAATCTTCATGTTCTCAAATCATAAGATTCATATTTTTTTTGATGGATGAGATATGTTTCTTGATCGTAATAAAATTAATTAGAGGTGATGGTTTTTATACCGACCAATATCCAAAATATTTAAATCTTTATAGAATGAAGTTGATCTGTATCATAATAAAAATAAGAAAAATAAGTTTAGTTCTGAATTATATTTATTATTAAATTCAAAAAATAATACATAAAGGAAATTGAATATGTTTGAAAGAATATACTATCTATGTAGTAATGATGAAATCAAAAATATAGTTGGTTCCAATAATTTTAATGAGAATATATATGTTTCAATTCTTATATTAGGTTTAGAGAAATGTAATAAAGAAACTATTGTTGAACATATTGTTTAATCTTAATGAGGATATCAGAATAGCCAGATAGTATTTTAGATGATGTAGAGAAATCTAATTAAATATCATCAGTTCTAATTTGTTTTCAAGTTGTGTATGAAAATCGAAGTGACCAAATGCCTTTATCAAAATGAGGAAATCATATTCCATATTTATAATTTGAATCATAATCAGATTGAAGTTTTTTTATAAGTCTTTAGTTTAATATTTTCAAGTTGGATAGAAATCAAGATGGCCTTAATAATAAATAATCTTAATGAGAATTAAGGAATGAAAATAAAAATCATATTAAAGATTTTTTATAAAGACTAAAGCATTGAATGACTCAGAGAGAGACAAAAAAATAAAAGATTTTTTATTATTTGAAAAGGAATTGAATGAGTCAAAAAGGGATTTGTGATTTAAGGAAGTTTGAAGACTCAATAATTTGGTAAAGTGGGAAAACCATTTCAGAAACCCACATGATCCATTTTGGAATGTTTATTAAATTAGGAGAATACTTTGGGTATTCTGTGACTTGCATTTCTCAAGAAAGTGGAGACAGAAGCTCTGAAATTCTAGATAAAAGAAGTTTTTATATTGTGTTTTATTAAGGAATTTTACAAGAAAAAACCACAATTTAAAGAGGAGGATCATATTTAGGTGGATACCATATTGGGTTGGATAATTTTATTGGGAAATAGTTTTAAAATTTTAAAAACTAGGGAAGAAGACGTTCAAGATTTTTTCAGCAATATTACGATAGGGTATTATTTCTGTATTAAGAAATTATACTTGGGAATCAGACTGGGAAGTAGGAATAATTATTATAACAATGTCTAGAAGTCCTTAAAATCTTCTGTGTAATAAAGAGAATAAATATTTTGGGAGATCATTATAGTGAAATTTGATCAAGTAGAACCATAACATGTTTTTTATAAAAATTATATGACAACATTTCACGAGACGTAAAGCACATGCAAATTTTGTATTGAAAATTGCGCTACATGAGTGTAAGGTAATATCCTACTTCTTTTATTCCACACCAAATGATTGGTTTCTAGTATATTGTGGGGTATTGTATTGTTTCCAAACCATACCAAGGACGCATCTACTATTATTGTGTAGTGAACCCTATAAATTTATATGTTCTTATGGATGTTTTGATGACTTTTTTTATCATGTAAATACATATTTAATTGTAAGATAAAGTTGTTACATAAGTAAGGAAACACAAAAGAAAAATATATCACTAATTCAACCCCTCCCTCTTGCAGTGATACTTTAATCCTGGTTGGGTAATCTCGCCTAAGAAAAATATTGATACATTATTCAGTGGAATAAGAACCCATCTATGGAAGAATCTAGATAATTGAGAGTTGAAAATTATAAGAATATTGTGAGATGTTATATAATGTTTCAACTAGAGTTCATTGAGATTCAGTGGTCATATAAATCAAATGAAAAGAAGATAACTATGGTGCCTAAATTAGGTTGGAACTTCGATAAGAGATGATGAGGAAAGCAAGGGAAACATCCCACACACAACAAATATGGGAAGAGGCATTAGGGGGATTGCTTACTCAGAAAAACAAAATGTTACATATGTGGAAGGGATGGCCAAATATTTTGAAACTATCTTAGTGAAGTGAATCCTCAACTTCTAATCATTAACAACAAAGGGAATTTGTTGCAATCCCACCCTCAAGTCCAATGATATATGTGTGAAAAACATAGGAACATTTACAACCATTTTCTAAATCAAATGAAAATGAAGGGGAATCACCATTAACCTTAGTATATACCAAAATAACATGGTCTATCATTTTCTATCATGGCGGTTGAAGTAGATTCCCCAATGATGTGGTGGATGGTCCTCATTGTTCTCTCAAAGCAAGAAAGTACATTGTTTGATTCTAGTTTTTCACGTTCCTTTATTTCCACCAATTCAACAAAGACTATATAATCAATCACTAAACATATAAAATTATAGTTATCTGGACGGATTATACATGTGTAAATAGTGTATATAAATCTTGAATTGAATTTGGTGAATACAGTCTCATTGAAAATCAATTAGTCATTCTCATTGTTGAATTTGACAATTTTTTTAGGGCTGGATAGGTACTCAAAGTATAATTCTAATGTAAACTAAAAAATCAAGGAAATAGTAGTATTATTGAATTTAAAAACTATATTTATCTTCAAAGGAGATATATATTGACCTGAGCTTTGTCTATAAGCACCTCTAATAGACTTCTTTTTTGGAGATGATTGGTTAAGAGGAAGAAGGAAATAAAGGTATAATAATATAAAATATCCTCATCATTATGGAATTCAAGGATTTATTTTATAAGGAGTTACTTGGACCTCCACCAGAAATAGAGGTAGAGTTATCTATTGAACTCATACCTTAATACAACCCTATATCAATGATCCTGTATTTAATGTAAAATACGGACTTATAGGAATTAAAGAAACAACTTCAATATCATTTGTAGAAGGTTCTTATCCAACCAAGTGTGTCTCATTGGAGAGAACTTATTTCATTTGTAAAGAATAAGGATTGATCAATGTGTAAATTCATTTATTATAGAGAACCTAATGGGATCACATTGAAGAAAAAGTATCCTCTTCCAAGGATTGATGATTTATTTGACCAACTTTATGGGGCTCAATTCTTTTCCAAGATTCATCATCGATTTGGTTATCATCAGTTGAGGGTAAAGAAAGTACTTATTATGAATTACGACCTCTGATCAATATTTGTGTACTATGATTTTTTTGTTGTTTCCATCGTTTTTAAATATTCTTTGGTTATATTTTTTGATTCAATGAATAGATACTTTCAGGATAACCATGAAAAACTTATGGTGGTTTTTATTAATGAAATTATGATATTTTACCAAATCTGAGAGGAGAATGATGATTATTTACAGTTTATATTGGAAACCCCAATGTGGGAATGGGTATTTGGAAAATTCATAAAATGTTAATTTTGATAATAAAAAAAATTATTGGGAAAAATTGTTACCAATCAAGAAATATCTATTGACCATGCCATGAAAAAGGTTGTGGAGGAATGGAATCATCCTTTAATAGTAACTGACATTCATAGTTTCTTCTTTTTATAAAGATATAATTGGAGGTTTATGAAAATATTTTCATGATTTTAACATCCACTAACCAAGATAATTCAAAAGGGGATACGTTAATCTTGAAAAATTAGTGCGAAGAAATGTTTCAATAACTAGATAATATATTGATTACTACACCTATGTTAACTCTACCCTCTATCGGGGAATGATTCATTATTTTTATCAATGAATCTTTGAAATGGGTTGGGTGCATCCACATGAAAATTGAAAAGTTGATTTATTGTGGATATCGATAGTTGAATCCTCAGGAGTAGAATTTTTTTCATGAACTAGATCTAGTTGTAGTTATTTTTTCTCCAACAATATGGAGGAAATATCTTTTTAAGGAGAAGATTGATATATACACAAACCATCAATGTTTGAAGAATGTTTTCATGCAAAATTAATTGAACATGAGATATAAGAGATGATTGGATATTCTTAAAAACTATGACTATTCAATTCATTATCACACCAAAATAGAAGACAATATTGTTGATGAATTAACTAGGATAAACCTTTTTGATGTGGAAGTTTTGTGGATTAAAGGATATACATTGATCAATGACCTAGTAAGGTTGGACATGGGAACTATGAGGGAAGGGAAATCATAAACCCTATACCAAATAATTTATCAACCCTCGTTACTAGATAAGATGAAGAAAACTCAAAGATAATATCCTTTACTATAAAAGATGATAGAGGTTGTAATGAATGGGAAGTTTCATAAGTTCAACATTAATCAAGAAGGTTCATTGAAATTTCATATAAGGATGTGTGTTCCATAGATTCGTAAAATAAAAAATGATTAATGGATAATTCTCATACCTCTACATTCTATATTAATCATGGAAGAAAAACAATATATAGGGGACCTCGTGATTATTATTCATGTGATAACATGAAAATGGAATTGTTGACTATATTATATTGTTCTTGGTGTTTTAAAATTTTAATGTAGAGAAAAAAATTCAAAAGGTGTATTACAAACACAACCCATACAAATATGGAAGTGAGAAAATATCACTATGGATGTTTGCACTAGTGTCCCTAGAACAACCAAATGAAAAAAATGCGATATGGGATATATTGGATCATCTCACAATGATTGTCCATTTCATTTCTATTCAGGAAGATTTATCTTCTTGGAAAACATTCGATTATATTTGTAAAGGATTTATTGAGGACACATAGGGTTCCACTTTATATCATTTTTTATCATGCTCCATGGTTCACATATAAATTTAGGAGAAGTATTCAGAATGCTCTGAATACATAATTGAGTTTAAGTATAGCCTATCACCCCAAACATATGGCCAATCGATAATGAATATTAAATCCCTCAATGAGAGTCTAGGAACATGTTCAGTAGAATTTAAATGTGTATGGAATCAATATATTTCATTTTTTGAGTTCTCATACAATAATAACTTCCATTTGAGTATTCAAATTCTCCAATATGAAGGTCTATTGTGAAAGTGTGTATAACTCCAACTTGTTGGGATGATGTTGGTGAGAAAAATCTACGTGGGAATGATGTTGTTCAAGAGATGATGTAAAAGGTTAATTCTATCCAACAACACATAAAGGCTACTCAGAGTCAGTAGAAGATCTATGCTGACAACTATCAAATGGATTTGGAGTTAAATGTTTGTGAAAAAATATTCCATTTAATTTAACCATGGAAGAAGGTCATGTGGTTTGGGAATAAATTTATTTATTTCCCTAGGTACATTTTCCACTTTGAAATCCATTATTACATAGGAGCAGTGGAACATCGGCTAGCACTTACACCAAATCTAGCTAATGATCATGATGTATTCCAAATATCTCCCTTGAGTAAAAACATACATGACCCTTCACATGTACTTCATTTGGAGGTCGTATAATTGGAACATGACCTCTCATATGAGAATCAGACATGGGAGATCTTGGATAATAGAGACATGGTTCTATAGAATAAGAATACATATCTCATTAAAGTGTTGTGGAGGAACCATAAATATGAATAAGTGATGTGTGAACAAGAGGAAATAATAAGGCAGGAGTACCCACACCTTTTCTCGAAAGAGATAATGAGTTGAAATTTCAGGGGGTAAATTTCATGTTGGTGGAAGAATATAATGACATGGACTTTTTAAATGATGTTTGTTTCCTGAGAAAATGTGTTTTTTTTTCACTCAACTAAAACATATATCATTATTAATGAAGTGAGTATAAAGGGAAGTGTGCTTATCAGGAATTGACTGTTATATGACCATTGAAAAAATATGACCGTTCGTCAATATGACCCTTGGGAATTATACTCTGGGTAATAATTTTAATGTTATAATCAGTGTTTATAATTAGAAATGAGAAAGAAAAATTAACGAAGAAAGGGAAAGTAATGTTCTAAACCACTAGAGTCTTTCCATCCAAATCCCTTTTGTCAGAACTGTGGAGGGAGGTAGATTCATTAGAGTTCACCCTTCACTAAGCCCAATCCAAGATTTAACAAGTGAGGATAGAATGAAATATTCTATAGTAAAAGTTCAAGTTAGTAGAAATTACTACTCAGACAATGTTAGCAGATCCCCCACATGAATCTATCACCATCACACAACTTACCTTAAGATCATAAATTATTGTTATAATATGGTATGTCTTTAGTCCTTAGTTACTAAATATGTAATTACTTTGTAAAAATATAATTTTTATTCTATTACTTCTATTTATGGAATATTTTTTTTTAAAATAAAATAATATGAAGAATGCAATAAATTGAATTTTCATATTCAAATTTTTCTTTTTAAAAAGGATATATTTTTATTATAATTTAAGGTATTATGAGTAATACTTATTTTAATGAAATTGTATGATTAAAAAACTTTTATATAAATATAAATGAATATTTAATTTAATTGTTATTAACTATAAAATATTTTACTATGAATTTTAAACCTGTTATTATTTTTAATAATAGGGGTTTTATATATAAAATTTAAAATTATAAACATTCATATAATTATTTTGATGAAATAAGACAAATTTTTTAAAACAACATGTTGAAATTAAGTAATGGTTAATTTATGAAAATTTTCTAAAATAATTTATTTTTTTATGATTTGTAAAAATTTAATTTGAGGCTTTCAGTATATTTAATGACTTCATAACTATTTCATAATGATATAATATTTTATTAATAAAAACAATCTTCCTAAAACATTTTATTTTATTAATATCAATTATTTTAATAGATTTTAATCTATTTTAAATCCTATATTTTACTTTTCAATGTCCAAAATGGAATGTTTAACCTCAAAAAAATTAATTTTGTAGAAATATTGATTTTCCATTCCAAAATATGTAATATAAAATTATGATTGACTCTTGTTAATTAAAATAACATTATATATGTTCATATTGTCAAATTCCTTTGGCTAAAACCGTGGGTAATCCCATAGTTTTCATTTTCAATAACCAATATTTCTAAAGCCCATATTTCAAAATTAAGAAACAAATCATTCACCTTTTGTATAAATACCCACCCATTTATACATTTATATTCAGTAAAAATCCAACCTCTATAATGATTTGTAAGTTTATCCACCCATTGAGTCCTCCCAAGGTTTTCTTAATTCTCTATGGTTCCCATCCTTACTTTTTAAGAGCAACACTTTAAGGTAAGGTAATTATCATTCTTTTTTAGTCAATTCAAGAACCTTTTTTGGTATGTCTCTTCTAAATGATATTATCTCTCTCTCAGTTCATCTTTTTTATCATAACCTTAATTATAATTATTTTTCATCAATGGGAGACCTCTTTCCACTTTCTTTGTACCCTTTCCTAAAACCACGTCTTGTACACGTTATTCTACAAAATTTACTTCTCGAAATTTACCTCTTATCTTAATGAAATTATATTCTATTTTATATTTTTGAAAACCCGATCCTATTTCCATTATTTGGTTATTCACCTAAATAAATTATTGATTTACCTTTTTTATTATTAAAATACATGAAACCCACAATCCATTTCCATGGGCTGAAAATGACATAATGGTCATGTTTTTAATCACCTTTTAAAAGACATGATTTTCATATGAATCCCATTTTATTTTATTCTCCACCTGTCATTTATAAAATGATTAATTATGATCTGTGTGGCTCACATGAAAATAAATTCATGTGAAGGGGGTAACCTGATAGTGGTTTAATACATTGGGTGAGTAATTTAATCTCTATAGATGACATGATTTAAAATACCTTGGTGGATAAACATTGTAATTTTTAGGATTCCTTGGTGAAAAAACATTGTGATATGCTTATGAATGTCTAAGTTAAATTTTGTATGCACATTTCAATGTTATTATTCATTTTCTTATTATTATGATATTCCAATTGGTCATGCCTTATCGTTATGACTCATGTTCTTATTGATATTCCTCAAGATCATGTGTAAACAGTTTCGATTTCATTTTTCCTTTACTAGGCCGCATGATCACCCCTTTACTATGATGTATGTCCCCAGCTTATGGGATGCAGTAAATATAATTAGGATAAACCTTTAAATAATATTTTAAATTGGATTAGAATAATTTATTATGTTATCATGTATTATTTAACGTTTTTCTGCAAGAAACTAAACTTCAAAAGATCCAAAATTTGTACTATTTCAGGAAAATTTATGTAATGAAAAAGACGTATTCCATAATGATCATGTTCACCTTCATAATTTCTTGATTCTGAAAGAATAAGATGAAAAGTAAAACTATATACTTTGAGAAAAATTCTCTGATTAACAAATTTCCCTTGCTTCTTTAGTTTTGAGTTATAGGGAACCCGTGAATATTTTTAAATTATTTTGATAAGATTTTTCATAGACTTTTCAATTGTGCTAAATAATGGGCCATGCACACCATAATTCATTTTCCTATATTTTTCAGCATTGACCAACATCCTTTTTTGGATCCTTTATAAAGAAGAAAAAATTGGCTTATTGTAAATTTTTTTATGTAGCAATTCAGATACATGATTATTCAGATCCATGGGGTTTTCCTATAATCAGTACTGAAACACCATGAACTCCCCTCTGGTCTAGTTCAATGTTCCCCCCTCACTCAAAACTCAACATAATAAATCTTAGTGTGTAATCCATTTGAACTAAGTGAACATTCTCTAAAACATTCACCCTTTCCACGAACATCAAAATTTTGATTCAATTAGTGAACAGATGAGATACCCAACCCCCATTTAGCTTCTCTATAAAATAATGATAAGAAATTAGATGTGATGTATTGACCATTAAATATAGGATTGGTAATGAGATCCTTCCTTGTAAAGATTCATGAACTTGGTATATTTTGCAACATGGAATGAATGATCAATATTTTTTAATATAAAATTATTTTATCTCATCATAGTGACATTAGGTTAGAACCAAGCTCATCTTCTTTATTAGTATACCATAGAGAACTAAAATTATGGAGTGCTGATGCATTTACATTCTTCGATAGGATTATAGTTTCTAAAACCTATTTGATAATTTTTATGAGCACATCGCATGTGAATTCATCCAGATAAAAGTCCACAACTATTGGATGATTAGAGACCCATTTTCTTTAAAAATACAATCACGCGAATAAGAAAGAAAATAACTAGAAAAAGAAAAAAATATTCATTACCCAGAACATGAAACTCCGATGGAATTAATAATTTTGTATAGAAATTTTTTTGATATAGATAAAATCAAAAAACTAATTCTGTATATACCATGCTGGTAGAAATAATCCATCTTATATCGTTCCCTATCACTCCCTATAATGGAAATATTGTAGAAGGATAAAACCCAAATCAAAATGTATTTCCTTAAAAAAAATTTAAAGAAGGCGTGTCCTTCAAATCCCTTTCATGGATGTCACTTTTTAATTCGGCTCCTTCACATCCCTTTTATTCTGTTCAAATATATATATATATATATATATATATATATATAAACAAAACAAACAAAACAATTAAATAGTTTTTAATAGTTCGTAAATAATTTGATGGATAATTTAATTAATTATAAATATATAAATATTAATAATTATTAATATGAAATATAAATAATATAATTAAAAACATATTAATTTTAATATTTAAAAATAATTAGAGCTAATTAATAATTTAATAAATATTAGTTATTTTTTACAAGATTACTTAATAATAATTATAAAAATATAATTATTATTATTAATTGTTAAATACTTATATTTTATTTCATGTAAATTATTTTTGGTTTATTATATTTATGTCTAATAATTCTATTAATACTCATAATGATAAAAATGTAAATAATAGTATTGTTATAAAATATTATTATTATAATTTATTAATATTTTAATTACTATGGCTTTATAAAAAATATAGTAATTATATTTACTTTTATTAATAAATAGAAAATATTAATTTTTTTTATTTATTTATATAATTATATTATTATTATTATTAATTCATATATTATTATTAGTAATTAATTTTTAATATTAGTTATTGTTTGTGAAATAATTTACATTTGCAGTTATATTATATGTTTTAAGTGAATGTCATAAATTTCATTTAGTATCTAACTATAATTTATATTTTACAAACTTTTATAGTTTTTTACTTATTTTGAAGTCCAAATGTTATGTTTTTAAACAACATTGTATTGTATCATCTATACTAATTTCTATTTATTATTCTGATGAAAATATTTTTATTTTTAATTATTATTTATGAGTTTATAATATGTTTAAATTTCATTTTGATTTTATTTTTCATTATTTTTTTATAATATTTCAATGATTCCCTCTTGAAACATGACAAAACTTATTATCTTTCAAATAGGTATATTTAGACATCTATAATGTATATTCTCTAAGCACATTATTAAAGCAATATTAAATATGGATAAAAAATCTAAAAAACATAATTGATAATAAAGAAAATAATATATATAAAAAACAAAACTAATTTACATGACATAAAATTTATTGATTAAGAACACAACATTTACACTTCAAAACAATTATACGCATAGAATATAGAATAAATTAATATAAATGAAATAGATAATAGTGAATGTACAAATAAAAATTTATTATAAATAAAATAAAAATACAAAATACAAAAATACACAAAAAAAAATTGGTGCAACAATATTTTATAAATAGAAATGCTATGCTTTGAAACAATAATATTTCATGCAATTAAAATTATTGCTCATAAAATATTTTTAATAATTTTTATTCATTTTTAATTAGTTTTTTATATTTTTATTCTATGTTTCAAATTTTATTTGTATTGAATATAAACTTTACATTTTATAGACTGTCAAATTCGCCTATATGAAACATTATTACGTTTCAAGTTGGGGACATTATAGGCCTATAAAATATAAACTATAAGCTTAACATAAATGAAACATAAAACATGGATTAAACATATTAAAAATAATAAAAATGTAAAATAAATTCATCAATCATTATTCTAAATTATCAAGACAATTTGAGCACATTTTCTCAGTTTTCAATGAGTGACACATTTTTAAATAAAATGATAATTTTAAACTCATAATCGAAATTTGGATTCATACCTGGTATATCATATATCAAAATAAGTATTGGATGATTCCTACATTTAAAAAAGTACTTATGGATATTTTTATTAATATATCAAAACAATCAGAGTGTTTTTACTCACATTTGAGTATGTTAGTCTTGTTTTTTACTAGAATTTCATTTTAAACTAAAAAACACTTTTAGTCTTATCGGTCACATCGTGTATCATTTTGATGTGACAATAATTACTACACATCAGAAAATAATTATGAATTATTATTCTAAATTATCAACAGAATTTGTGTGTGTTTTCTCATTCTATAGTGAGTGACACATGTTTAGAACCGAAAATCCAAACAAATCAAATTCATTTTCATAGTTTTGATTATTTCACTACTGTTTTTTACTAAACATTCCTTTTAAACTGAAAACACACACTTTGAGTCATACCGGTCACATGGTGTGTCAATTTGACATGATAATCATATGTATACATCAAATATTACTTATGAATCAATTTCACAAATTATCATGAAATTCTGTGTGTGTTTCTCATTTTTTAGTGAATGACACAAATTTTGAACTAAAATTTCGATTTCAAAACAATAATAGACATTTTGAGTCATAAATGGAACACTGTGAATCAGATTGGGGCACGACTAATTCCCAAAATTCCAAAATTTCTTATAGTGCATTTTCAAAAAACATCAAAACAATCTAAAATTTATTGCACAGTTTTGAGTATGTCATTTCTCTTTTTTACAAAAATATATCTCATTTTTAAATAGAAAGATACAGTTGGAGTTACAATAGTCACAACATGAATTGTATTTAGGACATGCTAATTCATACACGTGAAAAATTATTTTTTGGTTAGTTCCCTATAATACCAAAACAATCTAAGTTTGTTTGCTCCATTTTCATAATCTCAATCCTGTTTTTTACTAAAATGTCATTTTAAACTAGAAAAAATAATATTGAGTTATCCAGTCAGATAATGTGTTGGTTTTGACATGATAATGATTTCCCCATTTCATAAATTAAATGTGAATTATTTTCCTATATTATTAATAAAATCCAAGATTTTTTTCTTTGTTTTTAGTGAGTTCCACTTGTTTTGAACTAAAATGTACATTTTAAAATTATAACTTACACTTTGAGTCATACTAGAGACACTGTTTATCATATTGAGGCACATTTGATTCATACATTTCAATAAAGACTCATTAATCATTTTATTAATGTATCAATACAATTGAAACGAATTTCATCAATTTGGAGTATGTGACTTGCCTTTTTTACAAAAAAAATAATTTTAAACCGAAAATAGACACATTGATTCATACTGGTCATGTCATCTATCAGTTTTACATAAGGATAATTCTTATAAGTAATAAATTACTTATGAATCATTCTTCTAAATTATGAACATAATCGAAGTTTTTTTACTCCGTTTTAAGTGACTAACAGAAATTTTGAACTAAAATGTTAATTTTAAACTTATAATTAACACTTTGAGTCACACTTGTCCTATTATGTGTTGATTTAATATGATAATGACTCATACAAATCCATAATGACTTATTAACCTTTTGACTAATTTATTGATAAAATTAGGGCATGTGTTATAGGTTTTTAGTGAGTGACACATTGTCTAATCTGAAATTTAAAATTTAAACTGAAAATGGGCACTTTGAGTTATAGCAGGCATACCATTTATAAAATTGAGGTGCACTAGATCCTTACAAATCAAAAAAGTATTACAACTTGTTTTCATAATGTATCAAAATGATCTGAATGCGTTTTCTTAGTATTGAGTATGTCACTTTTTTTAATAAAATGTAATTTTAAACATGAAACGCATAATAAGAGTAATACTAGTCATATCATGTGTCAATTTAATGTGAGACTGATTCCTATAAGTCAAAAATGGCTTAACAATAATTATACAAAATTATCAAGAAAATAAAAGTGTTTTTTCATGGTTTTAGTAAGTGAAACACGTTTTGAACTAATATTAGAAATTAAATCGATAACCGAATATTTGAGTCATATCAATCCCACTGGGTGTCATATTGAAGAACAGATGATTCCTACACATCTAAAATGAATTATAGATCATTTTCCTGAAGTATCAATATAATCAGAATGTGATTGATTGGTTTTTTTTATTTTAGTTTTGTTTTTACTAAAATTAATATAAATTTTAAATATAAAGATGCACATGGAGTCTTACCGGTCATACCGTTTCATATATTGAGGTGAGGCCAGTTCCTACACATCACAAATGAAATATTTATCATTTTACTAAATTATCCAATTAATATGAATATTTTAATTCAGTTTTGAGTATGTCATGTTTGTTTTTAATTAAAATGTAAGTTATAAAATAAAAACATGCAGTTTGAGTCATACTAGGAACATTGTGTGTCATATTCATAAGAAGTCAATTCCTACACATGAGAAATGAATTATGTATAATTTTAAAAATATTTGAAAAAAAAACTATGACCTTTTTCATGGTTTTGACTATTCAATATAAGTTTTAAACTAAAATAAAAATTTGTAATTGAAAACACGTACTTAGAGTCTATCAACAACATCAAGGGTCAAATATATATGTGGTCAATTCCTATACATAATAAATTGATTATGGATCATTTTAATAATGTTTGAAAACAATTGGACTTCATTTTATTGATTTTCAGAAAGGGTGTTTTGTTTTTTAATAAGGTGTAAATTTAACCAAATAAGTATCTGGTATAAACTATAACAAAATTAACTAAAAAGTGTATAAAATAATGATAATGTCAACTAAAAAAGTATTAGTAAGTCACCTCTTCATGATGACTATATACATTCTGACACTATGTATTCATCTCATTCCATTCTAAACAAATGGATTTCCTCCATTATACTTCTCCTTGAGAAACAAATTAAAAATAATATATACGAATTAGGATACTAATGCTTCACACCCCAAATATATTTTTATGGTTATAGAATGTACTGCGTCAAAAACATAGTAGGTAGTCACATAATGTTAATGTTGGAAAACATTACAACACCATTTCTGCTACCCAGTAATCTCTAGACAAACGTACTTCTACTTTTGAGAATTTATATGTCTAGATATCATAATAGTGTTAGTAAAATATAGATAAAAATGATTTATAATGGTTGTTAACAAAATTTGTAATTACCATTTTAAATTACTTGTTTAGGGATACTTTTCTTTTGATGTTTTATGATTTAATCCATTAATTTTCAAAACAAAACATATATAGTTCTGGTTATCATGCTTCATACACTATATAAAAATTAACCTATATAAGATTTTTTTTGGAATATGTTTTGATATGAAAATATTTATATATATACCTTAATCTTTTTCCTTTTGAAGTAATCCTTATACTTCTTATATTCAATCATGAACTTCATACCATGATTTATCAACTATTTAAGGATAACCATGTCATTAAAAAATTCTTACTAAAAATTATACAAAACATAAAAATTGATGTTTATCTATAAAATAATGATATTAGACCATTACAAATTCACAATACAGATCATCTGTGGTTGGTTTTATGCATATCGATTCATTGGATAAAAAAATGAATATTTAGGGTATCGAAAATGATTGTGATCAGCATCTAGTGCATTCTAAAAACCCAAAACAAACAAGTGATGCATAAAAAAAATTATATATTTTACATTATTAGATCATATATTTTCCCCTACATTAAAGGAATCAAAAATAGTGTACAATCGGTTATTTTATACTTATATTCCTCATTTGTATCATCTTTTTTCTAATAAAATTCATTCAAATACAATTTATATTCATCCATAGAGATGATACATTAATTAATTAATTGAAATCATGATTCTTTGGGTTTTCCATTTATGATGTAATAATATAAATCCATATAGAAAATATAAATAGTTATTAACATTAATGAACATATTAGATCATTTTTGGATATATGTGTTATAAAAATACACCATATGTATGTATTCAAAACAGATACTCTAAGCCAATTAAACATCAAGATATTATTTATATCATTGATACCAATCATGTATGTAATGATAGTTCCAAATATTTATTCTTTATATGGAATGTGGGACACATCTTGATATTTGAATTTGGTCTCGGTATAACATTATAATGATAATATATGTAATAGTGGAACTGCAGGGGACAAGGTACACACGAAAGGTCCTTTTATTTTCATGGTTAATTCATTAGATTTTCTTCATCATACCTTCATTTTCACCATCTCTTTTATCCTTTTTAATACCATAAATCGCATTAAAACTTTTTTCATCAACTTTTATTGGATTTTCATTTGAAAAAATTCATTAAAGTCAAAACTTATGTATCTTTATAAGATTGGATAGACATTCTATGAATGTTCATGTAGCATAATTGACTGTTGTAATATCTGGATCATCAATTGGAACATGAAACTCAGTGGTTGGATCTTTAGATACCAAGATCTCTACTCTCTTATAATATTTTTATAGTTTTTTGTTGTGTAGCATGTCTCACAAGATATTATAAACTATACCCCTCACAACATAGTGGTGCATTGATGTTGAAAGATAAAAATCACATTCAACTTTACCATACAAAATTTTAATAATAGAAAATTACCATAAGTTGTTTGATTCGCATTTAAGAGAAATATTAATAAAAAAATTGATTACCTAGGGTAAGGTACGCAGTTGTGAGGAATGACTAGCCTCAAATATATCAGGGTCATTTGGCTGTTCATGTGATGATCTTTGTTCCACCACTAGTTAACATTGATCCATTGGAAAATATTAGTCTTCCAAACCAAAATATAGAATAATATTTGGGAAATAATATAATTCCACCTACAATCCTTTCATCACCTTATATATACCAACTTGTGGGTTTTTCTTCATTAAATATTTTCTAGGAGACACTCCCAAACCAACACCTACAATGTGAACATATTGTTTTGGTTGCTTCAAAGTTACTAAAATAATTTTTTCTTCCACAATAATTATTTCTTATTCATGTGTATAAACCATATAAAAAACATATGAACATAAATAGATATTTTTTATACTATTTTTATAGTAACACATATTTCCTAAACTTCTTCTATATTTTCATCAACTATTTTACCATCCTTATTTACACGAGAATCCTACCATATAACTTAAAGTGGGATGGATATGGATCTATATTTTTATTCATCAGACTAAATATAAACAAAGAAAGAGATATTGTTTTGTATTATATAAATTTTTTATTCTTGATCTAAAATATATTCTAATTTATTCTCTAGAAAATAATAACTTTACATTATTTATGATAGTGGTACATTGGTTTTGATATAGATTATTTATTTTTAGTATTCAACTATTGTTACATAACATAACAATTTTGAATTAAATTGGATAAAATAAATATTAAAAATAATATATTATCGAATATAATGCACCTAAAATGATTTCCCATCATTACTACTAATAAAATAATTTAATGTTTCATGCTAAATAATGTGTGCATAATTAACTAGTGGGTGGGTCTTTATATTTCCCTCCACATCCCTAATATGTATCTTGGTAAGAAGAGCATAGATTCCACTATGAGATCATCTGATAACCATTAACACATATTTCTTATATAAATCATTATAAATAAACAAACCCTGTAAGGAATAATGAAAATTAAATAAAAAATTTGTTATATATATTTTTGGTAAAACAGAGAAAGTGTATCATTACATTACCTTTATATCTTCCCAAATGTTTTCTTTTTTTTCGAGCATTACATGGTTCCAAAAATCTATATCAATCTACACATTCATCCTTGTTTTTATCCCAACATAACTAATTAACATCGACTTATTGGGGTCTATAGTACGGCTATGTTGATTCTAGAAAATCTAAAATTTTATACCCTTACTTATTTCGAAGATAAGTTTAATAAACACTTTGATGTTGTTTCATTATCTTTTTTCATCAACATGTTATTTATTCCCTAATAATTGTTTAGTTTCATCATCAACTGCATGTTCATCCTCAATATTAGTAGCATCATCATGTAGAGAAGTCATTATCAACATGTGTACACAATCATTGAATTTAGATTATGTAAATAAAGTAAAGAACACATAATATTATGATGAAAATCATACCTTATTAAAAAATGTTAACCTACTCATTTATTTATCTATCATTTTTTAAATGTTGGATGGATTTGGATCCTTGTCGAGAAACCAAATCTTGCCTTTGGTGTAACATCCCAGGTAAATAAAGAATAATAAATTTTCATATTTATTAATATTTATGAATTAAATATTAATTTTACTTTAAATGGGTTTTTATGTTCGATAGCGTACCCGATACGCAACAAAGAGTTTCTTTGAAATCTTACGCTGCACACTATTAATAAAATAATATTATTTTAAATGGTGGTTAACACATAGCTGTTGTATTGGTGGGAATTGATATAAATTACTAAAATATGATTATATATGTTTTTTAAATGTTATTACTTTTATCTAATAAAAGATAAAGGCTTATAATACGGAAAGAATTCAATTTTAGGCGTATATGCCCTAGTTTTCACTAAAGGTTCACTTATAGCCTTTTGATGGAGAAATTTCATTATATATAGTTTTGTTCACTCTTATACATTCTATTGGACCAAATAAAACTTATCTTTAGAATCGGGACATCAAAATTTACTTTGTCTAAATTTTTGGCATTTTTCTGTTAAAGTTCATTTTTTAATAAATAATGTATAATGTTGTATTTTAATTCAAAAAATATTTTTAATTTAATTTATTTATATGATTAGATTATCTTTTGAATTGGTTTTAAAGTGAAATTAGAATATATTTTTACCATTAAATTCAATAGTGGTCGTTGAAATTAATTTCACTTTGAAATCAGACTTAAACTAGTGTCAATCTTTTGATGCTTATCGTTTCATAAATACACGCTATTTACTCAGACAGCGGAAATTAATTATTAAATTAATTAATTCAACTTATATGTTTTGAATTTTTTAAAATGGACTTCATTTTTTAATTCGGAATATCAAATATTTCTTACGGTGAAGTTTTGGTATTTTTCTAAAAAACTTCAATTTTTTATGAATAGTGAAACCACTAAGTGGTAGTTAAAGAAACTAATTTTTCGTTTAAATGAAACTTTTCCACTTCTGTGATTTTATTTTCAAAAATCTGACATACATGGTTTTCATTAAGAAGTAAAATGTGGTTCAATGGGATTAAACTAATTTTTTGGTGAATAGTAACTTATTATGTTTTTAATCGCGATTAGAGGAAATTAGTGTAATTTATGGTAAAAATAATGTTGTAATAATATGAAATGAACATGACACATGTCCTAACCTCATTTTATGTGTCATTAAAGACCAATAAAATCCATGGGTAAACTTGGGGACCCCATGAAGCCACTTGTGTTGGAAAATGACATTAATAACTTTTTATTTAACTTTAAAATAAAAATGTCACAAACATGAGTTGTATTACTAAAACAATTTTTACAAGGGGTTATACAAATCATATTTTTGACTATAAATATTAATTGGAAATTTAAAAATATTTCCTACATCATAGAAGTTTTTTTATAATTTTTAGACATTAAATAAATTAAATTATTTATGACACCATTATGATGCAGCGATTACCTCATTATTTAACGATTTAAATAAAATGGAAAGATAATGTAAACTCTAAGACCTACACATGTCAAAAACCTATTGTATGGGTTGATTTCGAACCCTTATCACCTTATCCTCTAAAAACATCAATGTGGGACCATTAAAATCCCAAACTCATTCTAAAATAAACTAACATTTCCCTACTTTCCAAGAGTGCCCCTCCTCTCCTCTTATAAAAGGCCCCCACCTCTACCTCCTTACCCACACATCCAAAGCCTTTGGTTCGGCCAATCCCTGCCAGGTTTGGCTCTCCACATACCTCTCTTACTCTTAGAAGCCTCACTTTCGCCAGAAGTCTTCCCAAGGAACCCTTTGAGCTCAAATCTAAGAGAGTTACCCGATTTTAAGGTGATGTCTTCACTTGTGTTATTTTGTTTTATTTTACTTCTCTAACCCCCTAAACTTTTTTTATTCATTTATTTTGTAAAAACTACAGTATCCTCAATATACTAGGATTTTGTTATAAGAATCTTTCGAGCTACACTTACACACATCTACATCTAATGGTTAAAGAACAAACTATTTCTGTGGTTGGCGAATTTCTGCCTCACAAAACGATGATTATTCAATCTTATTTTAAACACCTTTAATGCTGGCCATTAAGATGTCACTATATTTATATAGTATATATATTATGTTAATGTTTTCCTTATTATTCTTTATTTTTCATTTTTGGTATACTTTTATGGTTTCCATTGTGGGTAAACATGATAATTTCATTTTAGGAAGTGCGGACTACCGCCCCCTCAAAGTGATGTGATTCGTTAATGGCATATGTGGGATGTATAAAGGATGGATTTAAAGTTATTTTATATGATGTTATACTGGAATTATAATATACCTCTATATCATTATTATTTCATTCCATTAATGTATGAGATAGAAATGAAAGTAGCGTTCATTAGTACGTACGGCTTACCGTCTCCATGAACGGTGCATTTCATTTCTTATCCCCAAATGTAATGTACTATTATAAGTACATATATATAATGGATATATATGATGTATGTTACATATAAATGATTAATATAATTCTGGAATTAAAATATACATACCTCTCATTTAGTTTTAATTCCATTAATATGACATAGAAATGAAAGTAGCGTTCATGTGTACGTACGGCATACCGTCTCCATGAACGGTGCATTTCATTTCTTACCTCTAAATGATTATGTGATATTAGAAATACATGTATATGCTAGATATATATGATATATATGTTATCCAAATAAGTAATGTCATCCTAGATATAAAGAACCTTTGACCACACGAACAACATGTAATTGTAAGAAGTCCACTTTCGACTTAAGAACCAAATATCGACAAAACAAACATTATTAACTTAAATGATTACATAATGTTTATAACATGGAAATAAGTGATATAAAAGGAATAATGGACTTTAAAAATGTTCTTAAGAAAATAGAAATTAACTCAATTTTATTATTCAGTACGTTAAATAACGATCGAGTCAAGTCGGACCCGAGGTAAGGGACTTCGTCTCAATCTCCTTTCATTGAGGCATATTTCGTTTTATACACAACTTTCTTTTATACGTTGTATAAACCCCTTTGACTTTTACTTTTTTACAAAAGGAAACTTTTTCTACGAAGAGTTTTACTAAACGACAAAAAGTAATGTTTCTTTTAACTTACGTGGTGACAACGACCTTTTCCGCCGCAGCGGGTATTATTTGGTCTTTGACATCCTGAACAAGCCGTAATGTTTTTTTAATTGAAATAAATACCATATACACTTTTATGTATTTTGGTATTGAAAATGTTTTTCATAATAGATTTGTTATGTCAATATATTTAATTGATATATTGTGATCAAAGTGTGGAAATGTTTTCTTTCCATTATATTTGTTTTATGTCTTATGATTTTTTATAATGGTACTTGGACATTTGACGGGTGGTTACATGATCAACCATATGACAGGTGGTGCTATGAATACTAGGATGGGTGGTTACGTTATAACCTCCAATTCATTGGTTATGTAAGTCGTCCATATGGCTATTCCATTAAGTATGTATGGAAGTTGGTTGTATGGCTATTCCATTAAGTGATATGTGTGGAAGTCGACCGTATGGTTATTCCACTTAATTATGTTTATGTCCCAAGTTACCTTTATATGTTATGTGTTCTTTATATGGGTTTTATGGTAATCCTTTGGTTACAAAAGGGTATGTAATGATATTTTATTCAGTGAAGAGTTTTTACTAATTCATGAAGGTGAAGGTATTAGTTTGATAAAGTATACATGGTTTACTTGATGTTTGAAATACTAATAGTTTTCATTCTTTGTGTATCCCTTACTGAGCTTTTTATGCTCACCCCAAGTTTTTTTGAAATGTTCTTCACAGGACATAATGTGGAATAGGGTCATGGATGGAATCAAGGGAAATTCATGCTATATAAAACATCGAACTAGACATGTTTCTTTTTAAGAGTTTTTTATTCTATGGAAACTTAGTAGAAGTATCTACTTTGTAATATTTTGAGATGTAACAGTTATGTCCTAATTCTCTAAAACAATAAACCTGAAAATATCCTCAATTTGAATTATTCATTTAGTTCAATATTAAGTAAGGTTCAAGGTCGGGGCCTTATAGTTAGTATCAAAGGTCGGTTTAGACAAATTTAGGAGTTAGAAAATTGTTAAATTATAAATTAATTTATGGTATGAGTGAAATGATATATCATTTAAAGATTACCATTTTGCTTCACCTAGTATATTTATATGTTAAGAATGGTTTTCCACAGAGGAAACATGTCAGCTATGTTAGGAAGGCATACAGAGAAAAATGAACTTCAAAATAAGAAACCTGAGATGGTCAAAATCAGAATTGAAGAGTTTGTTGTAGTGATGGCTCAGTTGAATCAGGTGAAATGGTGGTTGTGTTTATTGATGATATTTTGGTGTTTTATAAAAGTAAAGAGGAGAATGAAATACATTTAAGGGTTATCTTTCAAGCCTTAAAAGAAAAGAAACTATATGGAAAATTCTGCAAGTGTGATTTTTGGTTACAAAAAATTTCTTTCCTAGGTCACATTGTTTCAAAAGATGGCATAACTGTTGATCCTTCTAAAACAAAAGTTGTTGAAGAATAGCCAAGACCCACAAATGTAACCAAGATCAGTAGTTTCCTTGGTTTGGTAGGTTACTACCGAAGGTTTGTTGAAATTTTTTCATAGTTATCTAGTCCAATGACTAAGATAACTCGGTAGGGTGTTAAGTTTATCTGGACAAAAGAATATGATGATTGTTTTCAGGAGTTGAAAAGAAGATTGGTGAATGCTCCAGTTTTCGCACATCCTTCTAGGAATGGGGAGTTTGTTATCTACAGTGATGCTTCATTGAAAGGACTTGGTTGTGTCCTAATGCAGAATGATCAGGTAATTGCTTATGCTTCACGACAGTTGAAAACTCATGAGATAAATTACGCTACACATGATTTGGAATTAGCTGCTGTTGTTTTCACTTTAAAAATTTGGAGGCATCATTTGTATGGAGTAAAGTTTGAAATATATACTGATCACAAAAGTTTAAAGTATGTATTCACTTAGAAATAATTGAACATGAGATAGAGGAGATGGCTAGAATTAATCAAGGATTATGATTGTACAATTCATTACCATCCAGGAAAAGCAAATAAAGTGGCTTATTCTTTGAGTCGAAAAAGTAATGCTTCATTAACAATGTTGAATTTGGAACATGATACTTTGGTTAATGATTTGATGAACTTTGGCATAGAAGTTGTTGGTGGAGGATGTCCTTCTGTTTTTTTTCAGGTATCAGTGAAATATTCTCTATTAGACAGAATCAAGGAAGTACAGAAGCAAGACAGTAAGTTTCAGAAAAAGGTAGAGCTGGTTCAGAAGGGTAAGTTGCCGGAATTCAACATTGATAATGATTGTGTTTTGAGATTTGGGAAGAGATTGTGTGTGCCTTGTGATTCACAGTTGAAGAAAGAGTTGTTATTTGAAGCTCATAGTTTCTCGTTTTCAGTTCAACCTGTTAGTACTATGATGTACAGAGATCTGTGGGAGTATTACTGGTGGGATGGAATGAAAAGAGATAATGCTAATTTTACTGTGAAGTGTTTGACTTGTTAGCAGGTTAAAGAAGAGTGGCAGTTACCGAAAGGGATGCTTCAGCCTTTACCAGTGCCAGAGTGGAAATGGGAAAATATATCCATGGACTTTGTTGTGGCGTTACCGAGGACATCTCGAGGTAATAATGTAATCTGGGTTATTGTTGATCGATTGACTAAATCTACTCATTTCCTTTCCATACGATATAAGTTTTCCCTAGATAAACTTTCTTGTTTGTATCTTAAAGAGATAGTTAGGTTACATGGATTTCCTCTCTCCATTGTATCTGACCATGATCCCAGGTTTACTTCTAACTTTTGGAAAGGCCTTCAGAAGTCGTTGGGTACTGAATTAAATTTTAGTACAGATTTTCATCCACAATCAGATGGGCAGTCAGAACAAACAATTCAGATCTTGGAGGATATTCTACGAGCTTGTTAGATGGATTATCAGGGAAGTTAGGACTAACATATTTCATTGGTTGAGTTTTCTTATAATAACAGTTTTCATTCCGGTATATAGATGGCACCATTTGAGGCATTATATGGGAAGCGGTGTCAAACTCCATCATTTTGGAATGAAGTGGGTGAAAGGAAGCTGATGGGACCAGAATTGGTAGAAGAGATGGCATAAAATGTTCAATTGATTCAGAAACAAATGAGAACAGCTCAGATCAGGCAGAAGAGTTATGCAGATAACCGGAGGAAGGATCTGTCTTTTGAGGTAGGTGATCATGTTTTTCTCAAGGTTTCTCCATGGAAAAGTGTGATGAGATTTGGTAATAAAGGAAAGATGAGTCCAAGGTTCAATGGACCATATGAAATTCTGGAGAAAGTTGGATCAGTTTCTTACCGAGTGGCTTTACCTCCGAGTTTATCTCAGGTACACAATGATTTTCATGTTTTTATGTTGAGGAAGTATATGCCAGATCCATCTCATGTTTTGAGTCCAGAGGTAGTTCAGTTGGAGGAGAACCTATCTTATGAAGAACAAACAGTCCATATTATTGACCGAAGAGAGCAAGTGTTGTGAAATAAGGTAATTCACCAGGTAAAGGTTTTGTGGAAAACCCACATGGTTGAAGAGGAAAACATGGGAATCTGAAAATGCTATGAGGGATAAATACCCCCACTTATTTTGATAAGTGAATAAAACTGTGAGGACGCAATTCTCAAAAGGGAGGAAGGATGTAACATCCCAGGTAAATAAAGATTAATAAATTTTCATATTTATTAATATTTACGAATTAAATATTAATTTTACTTTAAAGGGGTTGCTATGTTTGATAGCGTACCTGATACGCAACAAAGAGTTTCTTGGAAATCTTACGTTGCATACTAGTAATAAAATAATATTATTTTAAATGGTAGTTAACACATAGCTGTTGTATAGGCGGGAATGGATATAAATAACTAAAATATTGTTATATATGTTTTTTAAATGTTTTTACTTTTGTCTAATAAAAGATAAAGGCTTAAAATACGGAAAGAATTCAATTTTAGGCGTATATGCCCTAGTTTTCACTAAAGGTTCACTTATCGCCTTTTGATGGAGAGCCGTCATTAAATATAGTTTTGTTCACTATTATACATTATATTGGACCAAATAAAACTCTTCTTTAGAATCGGGATATCAAAATTTACTTTGTGTAAATATTTGGTATTTTTCCGTTAAAGTTCATTTTTTAATGAATAGTGTAAAATGTTGTATTTTAATTCAAAACCACTTTTTAATCTAATTTATTTATATGATTAGATTATCTTTTTAATTGGTTTTAAAGTTCTATTAGAATAAATTTTTACCATGAAATCCAATAGTGGTTGTCGGAATTAATTTCACTTTGAAATCGGACTTAAACTAGTGTCAATCTTTTGATACTTATTGTTTCATAAAACGCGCTATTTGCTCTGACAGCGGGAATTAATTATTAAATTAATTAATGAAACTTATATGTTTTGAATTTTGTAAAATGGACTTCATTTTTGAATTCGGAATATCAAATATATCTTAGGGTGAAGTTTTGGTATTTTTCTGAAAAACTTCAATTTTTGATGAATAGTGAAAGCACTAAGTGGTAGTTAAAGAAACTGATTTTTCGTTTAAATGAAACTTTGCCACTTCTGTGATTTTATTTTCAAAAATCCGACATACATGGTTGTCATTAAGAAGTAAAATGTGGTTCAATGGTGTTAAAATAATTTTTTGTTGAATAGTATCTTATTAAGTTTTTTATCGCGATTAGAGGTAATTAGTGTAATTTAAGGTAAAAATAATGTTATAATAATATGAAATGAACTTGAAACATGTCCTAACCTCATTGTATATGTCTTGGCCGACCAATAAAATCCATGGGTCAACTTGGGGACCCCATAAAGCCACTTTGGTTGGAAAATGACATTAATAACTTTTTATTTAATGTTAAAATAAAAATGTCACAAACATGAGTTGTTTTACTAAAACAATTTTTACATGAGGTTATACAAATCATATTTTTGACTATAAATATTCATTGGAAATGTAAAAGGATTTATAACATCATAGTAGTTTTTATTTATAATTTTTAGATATTTAATAAATTAAATTATTTATGACACCATGATGATGCAGTGAATACCTCATTATTTAACGATTTAAATAAAATGGAAAGATAATGTAAATTATAAGACCTGAACATGTCAAAAACCTATTAGATGGGTTTATTTCGAACCCCTATCACCTTATCCTATAAAAACAACAATTTTTGACCATTAAAATCCGAAACTCATTCTAAAATAAAGTAACATTTCCTTACCTTCCAAGAGTGCCCCTCCTCTCCTCTTATAAAAGGCCCCCACCTATACCTCCTTACCCACACTTCCAAAGCCTTTGGCTCGGCCAACCCCAGCCTGTTTTGTCTCTCCACATCCCTATATTACTATTAAAATCCTCACTTTGGGAAGAAGTCTTCCCAAGGAATCCTTTGAGCTCAAATCTAAGAGAGTTACCTGATTTTAAGGTGATGTCTTCACTTGTGTTATTTTGTTTTATTTTGCTTCTCCAACCCCCTAAACTCTTTTTATTCATTTTTTTGTAACAACTCCAGTATCTTCAATATACTAGGATGTTGGTATAAGATTCTTTTGAGCTACACTTACACACATCTACATATAATTGTTAAAGAACATTCTATTTTTGTGGTTGGCGAATTTCTGCCTCATTAAACGATGATTGTTCAATATTCTTTTAAACACCTATAATGGTGGACATTAAGATGTCACTATATTTATATATGATATATATTATTTTTATGTTTTCCTTATGCTTCTTTATTTTTCATTTGTGGTATACCTTTGTGGTTTCCATTATTGGTAAACACGATAATTTCATTTTAGGAAGTGCAGACTATTGCCCCCTCAAAGTGATGTGATTCGTTAATGCCATATGTGGGACTATAAAGGATGGATTTAAAGTTATTATATATGATGTTATAATGGAATTATAATATAACCCTATATCATTATTATTTCATTTCATTAATGTATGATATATAAATGAAAGTAGCATTCATGTGTACGTACGGCTTACCGTCTCCATGAACGTTGCATTTCATTTCTTATCCCCAAATGTAATGTACTATTATAAGTACATATATATAATGGATATATGTGATTAATGTTACATCTAAATGATTAATATAATTCTGGAATTAAAATATACATACCTCTCATTTAGTTTTAATTCCATTAATATGACATAGAAATGAAAGTAGCATTCATGCGTACGTGCGGCTTACCGTCTCCATGAACGGTGCATTTCATTTCTTACCTCTAAATGATTATGTGATATTAGAAATACATGTATATTCTATATATATATGATATATCTGATATCCAAATCAGTAATGTCATTCTGGATATAAAGAACCTTTGACCACATGAACAACATTTAATTGTAAGAAGTCCACTTTCGACTTAAGAACCAAATATCGACAAAACAAACATTATTAACTTAAATGATTACCTAATGTTTATAACATGGAAATAAGTGATATAAAAGGAATAATGAACTTGAAAAAGTTTCTTAAGAAAATATAAATTAACTCAAGTTTATTATTCAGGACGTTAAAGAACGATCATATCAAGTCTGACCCGAGGTAAGGGACTTCATCTCAATCTCTTTTCATTGAGGCATATTTCATTTTATACACAACATTATTTTATACGGTGTATAAAACCCTTTGACTTCTACTTTCATAAAAAAGGAATATTTTTCTATGAAGTGTTTTACAAAACAAAAAAAAAGAATGTATCTTTTAACATACGCGGTGACAATGACTTTTTCTGCTGCCGTGAGTATTATTTGGTATTTGGCTTCCTGAACAAGCCGTAATGTTTTTTTAAAAGGAAATAAATATTGTATACCTTTTTATGTATTTTGGTATTGAAAATGGTTTTTATAATGGATTTGTTATGTCAATATATTTAAGTGATATATTATGATCAAAGTGTGGAAATTTTTTCTTTCCATTATATTTGTTTTATGTCTTATGATTTTTTATAATGGTACTTGGACATTTGACGGGTGGTTACATGATCAACCATATGACGAGTGGTGCCGTGAATACCAGGACGGGTGGTTACGTTATAACCTCCAATTCATTGGGTATGGAAGTCGGTCGTATGTCTATTCCATGAAGTATGTATGGATGTTAGCCGTATGGCTATTCCATTAAGTGATATGTGTGGAAGTCAGTCATATGGTTATTCCACATAAGTATGATTATGTCCCAAGTTACCTTTATATGTTATTTGTTCTTTATGTGGGTTTTATCGTAATCCTTTGGTTACAAAATGGTATGTAGTGATATTTTTTTCAGTGAAGAGTGTTTACTACTTCATGAAGGTGAATGTATTACTTTGATAAAGTATATATGGTTTACTTGATGTTTGAAAAACTAACAGTTTTCATTCTTTGTGTATCCCTTACTGAGCTTTTTTATGCTCACCCCAAGGTTTTTTGAATTTTTTTTCACAGGACTTAATGTGGAATAGGGTCAAGAATGGAATCAAGGGAAATTCATGCTATATAAAACATGGAACTAGACATGTTTCTTTTTAATAGTTTTTTATTCTATGGAAACATAGTAGAAGTGTCTACTTTGAAATCTTTTGAGATGTAACAGTTATGTCCTAATTCTCTAAAACTCTAAACCTGAAAATATCCTCAATGGGATTTATTCATTTAGATCAATATTAAGAAATGTATATGGTCGGGGCCTTATATTTAGAGTCCCCTATAACACATAAGACATTGTCTACAATGGGAATACCATGAAATGGTTGTGATACCCCAATGAAAGGGTAATCATTGATTGTATTTTCATTTGAACCAACCATTGTTTTAGTCAATGGTATGATGATCAGTCAATTAATGTTTTTTGGTTCTGTGATATAAAATGAATGCACCTCTTGTGATTCAATTATCAATAAATCATATTTTCCCCCATCCACATTGAAATTTACCATCATAAATACCATTTCATAAGCATTCACTACACTCCTATTGTGAAACAATTTGTAATAGAAAATAGAACATTTAAATTTTGCATAATCCAAATTGTATATATGTTCAATAATTCATAAATATGACATATTCACATAAATTGGATTTCTATCCTTGGAACCATATTTGTTCATTGCTTCTCCCACAAGAAAAAATCTAATAGTTATTATCATAATGTAGACATCATGTTCTTTTTTATAGAATAAATAACATTTTATTACAAAACCAATGTAAGATATAACATTGACATTTTTTCACTGGATAGCCATTGAAGTTGTTCAATATTTGATTCAATATTTTTAGATAACTTATTAAAAATATGATCTCATAACCATCCTATAATCTATTTATTATGTGTATTTGATATCCATGCTTCATACCTTGATGGATTCAAACCTTAAACAATATAAATATGGGCTTCAACAAATGGATCAATATCTTCATTATTATGAAAATTTTAAAGGGTTTATTTGATCATTCTCTATGATGGTAATTATTAAAACTTATCTTCCAAAAATTCATTCATTGATATGAAGTATACTATAATTGGACTTTGGAAGACCAATGTAATCAACATCTGCTAGTTAATTGGTAAAACATTCAAAAGCTTTTTCAACAATATATCATTCTTCAATACAACCTTTTGGATGAATTTGATTCCAGATACACCCTTTCATAGTCTTCATATACCATTAAATGGGGTATATACATCTGTAACGGATTGGACCACATAGGTGAATGTTTCTAACAAAGTGACCCTTCATTTATTTCATTATATCAAATAATTATGGTGGAAAAAACATATTTATTTCACAAAATATGACTGAAACCTTTTTTTCATTATTGGAAGCTTAATTAGTTCAATAACATTACATTATATATATTTAAAAAATAAATATGGTTTGGATAATGTATGTATTAACTTATTATGAACAATGAAATGTAAAGGGTTGAAAATCAAATATTGTATGAAAGCATGAAATTATTTTTATTTTATTAACTATAATATAAAATTATTCATTGAAATTTCATTATTGATATTTGAATAATACCATCTTAAACATTTAAACCATTAAGGAAAATGAAAAATCAAAACTTTTCTTTTTGGGATAGTGTAAAATTCAAGAGGAGGAAAAGTATGCTCTTTATCCTTCACTAGTGCCAATTCTTACCTTTTCACCATGTCAACCATATACAACCCATCTTTGATTACATATTTTGTATTTCCATGAGATATTATTAATGTATCCATAAAACTATCAAATAAATTTTATTCTATATGCATTCCATTAAAAAAATGTTTGATGTACAAATAATTCCAATACAGTAATTCGAATAAAATTGATATCTTTTTTTAACCTCATTTTGTAAGATTATTTAAAAATATTTTACCAAAAACAGTGTCAATATTTTTTTCATTATCAAATAGTTGATCACCTATTAGTGGAGATGGTGTTGTACCATGTTTGGTATTCCCATAGAATGTTATATTATATGATCAATATTTATGTAATCAAGGTAAAAATTTCAAATTCCCAAAAAATAAAGAGTTTGATGAATGCTTTAAACTAAATGGATTGTGTAATTTATTCACAAATGGGACACCCCAATATCCATTAATGCTATATCCTTAAAACATTCCATAAGAACAAAAGTCATTTATCATCCCATGACCCATGGCCCTCAATGTGAATTCTTCACTTCTATGAGCATCATACATTATGACAACAGTATCCAAAATCAATATTAGATCATTAAACAATGGATAAAAATAGACATCAATTTCATTACCAAGTTGTTTTGGTTGAGATATAATAATATACAACATAATGTATTTGCGCTTCATGCAAAACCATGGTGGCAAGTTATAGTTTACCAATATGACGGACTATGTACTGGGAGTAAATATTTGTACACAAAAATGATATGTTCCATATGTAGATAACATAATATTGATGTTTCTCAGTATATTTAGAAATTCAAGATACTCGTAAATCAATTGTATTCCATTTTGGAGAGTTTGATGAATGTCAAAAACTTCCTTATTTAATTCTTGTATCAAAATTCCATTCAAATTGTCTTGTAGTTTCCTAACATCTATATAGACTTCTAAACCATGGAATGAAAGTAACAATCCATAAATCTTTCAAAATACTTGATTCAACTTTCTTCTATTGATCCACACTATATATTGGTAATTTTATTAGTGATTCATGGTCCTTGAGAAACAATATAAAATAATTTGGACAATCATGTATTTTTATAGAGATCATACCCATCGAACATAGAATTAATTTAGCATCATATGTTTGACAAGGAAGTTCATTTTATTCTGGTAGAATATAATTTATGATATCAAGTAGTTTTGTAAAACTACTGTTTCTCCATCACTACCAGCTTTCAAATTATATGACTTCAATATAGCAGGCAATGTTGTGTATTGAGTAAAATTAGTATATAATGGTCTCCTAGCACAACTATTTAACATCTCAAACAACTTTATAAAATCAATAAGTGAATATTCAATTTAAATTATTTGTTCTTTAATAAAATATCCATCATTATTTAAAATGGTATTAATATCAAATAATCCAAAAACTGCAGTATCATGCCAATTTTTGGTCACATTTTTTTTCCTTATGTCTAGTCCAAAATTTACAGCTATGGTATATTCCCTGAAAAATAAATTGTTCTTTGAACTCCTCCAGAATAATTTTTCTTGAATAAAAACAATCTAAACATAGACAATGGATTTTATAACGGTCATATATATTTGGGAAGCTAACTTATCCATCTAATAGGTCCCTAACCACCTATTGGTGCCATGAAATTTGTTGTAGGGATCAATGGTACATAAATCATCCATGATAGAGTATTTGACTCTCATACATTATTTAGCATCCATTATTTATATATATATATATATTCTCATCTGACCATGGTATTTCTTGATGAATCTCAATATTCCTCTGTGATGAGAGCCAAACATGATACCAGATATGAATTGTGATGAAAATTTGATGCGGGGTGATCCATCAGTTTAGGGTACATCCTATGACCCTTTTTTCTAGGATGGAAGGTAGTAGAACCAATGACCATTGAGTAGAAGATCATTCTAGTATAGTAGGTTATGGACACACATATACTTAGCAAGCTCCTCAATAACTTGTGCCAGAGGCCGCTAAGGATCAACATCATGCCCAATTATTAGGCACCAGAGGATTGGCTAGTTTCAGTGGTCTATATCTCTATTCTTGTTAAGACCTTAATGAATCATGTGGTTGCACTGTAGCTATCCATTTCCATGGAGATGTTAGGAACTAGTGGAGTCTGTTTAGGAAAATTTATAATGAGTCAACACTCCCATGGACCCACTTCCAGCAGCAATTTTTTGAGGTGTGATACTAACCCTTCTTACACATAGTAAGGATCAAGGAGATACCAATGAAATATAAGGGAGGGATAAATGTAGGTATGAATTAAGCTATGTTCACAGAAATTAAATAGTACTCTCTTAACATGATCTGATACGGATTATTTATAGCACAAAATATTGAGAAGGGACTTCATAGAGAGATTATAGGTAGTGATATGCCATTGTGCATCCCCACCTATGAAGGGGTGCTGGGATAGGCATTAGGGAAAGATAGATTTATGTTAGAGGGATAATAGAGATCTAGAGCGAGAAGCGGGCACCTCAGATTTGAGTCATCTGCAATAGCTATCAAATGCTAGATACCAGGTTCTAGGCATAAAGGACATACCCATGATTAGACTCAGGCATTTGGTTGTATAGTACACAGATAGTTAATAGAACCAAGTAATCCTATAGAGGTTTGATTCTTTTCTTGGGATGGGTGAGGTCACATGGTGTGTGACTATCCATCCAGAGCTGCAGAGGATCATATATAGATAGCTGACAAACCACCATAGTATAGGGAGTTCCATGATCGTGGATCAACTAGGTGATGAAAGGGTATTCCCAAGGGAGGTGGATCTAGAAGAGTAGGAGGAAGAGCTATGGTTGGTGGAAGAATTTATGAGATCCTTGCACCACCACAACCATGTTTCCCATATCAAGCTCATGGATCTAGCAGCCTAGACCACATATAGTTTCATAATTTGGATTTATATGATCCCATAGTCCACGATATGATTAGATGTATGATATGACTATTTTCTACTATTTATTAAGTACTAGTATATATAGGTTCCAACCAGTTCTTTATCTATATAATCCTTATGTGAGAGTTAGAAATCTATGATGAGGTGCTAGCCCATTAGCTTCATATTGAGGTTTCTATGGAGAACGCTTCTTATGTATCCTTTATTTGATGATAGTGCAAGCTATCGCTTGGTGGATATTGGATCATGTGGTAATTTTGGTCACCCTGATAGAAAAAAATGATTTAATCTTGTTTATGGATTGGTTATCCATGGTGCACATGAAGAGTGATTGTCACCGCACAAAATTCAAGTACATGTGCATTGATGATATGCGATTCTACATTGATGGGGAGAGATATCTAATCGTAGGTCAGGTGGGATCTATGAGAAGGGAATTTTAGTCTATATCTTGTTTGTTAAAGTGTATATAACATGGTTTAGAAGGCTCTTCAGGCATCTGGATTCTTTCAGTTGTGGAGGATTACATAGACGTCTTCCCTTAGGAGGCTTTGGGACTACCACTAAAGTGGGAGATGGAGTTATTCATTAACTTGTATCCCAAAACCACTCTAATATATTATAATACAATTTGGATGGTACCTAATGAGCTATGGGAGCTATGGTTTTAGTTTGAGGACCTTTGAGATAATGATTTCAATAGACCCAGTGTGTCCCCTGTGAAGCTTCAGTGATGTTCATGAAAAGGATGGATGGAATAATACTGAATTGTGTGGATTATCATCACCAAAACAAGGAAAAAATAATGAACAAGTACCCCTTTCTGTGGATTGAAGACCACTTTCACTAGTTTCAAGGCATGATATGGTTCTTGAAGATCTTCCTCAGGTCTGAATACCACCAATTTAGGTTTCACATGTCTGATATTCCAATGTTTTCATTTTGATAACTCTAGAAACAATATGAGTTCCTTTTGATTCCCATCGGTGTTATGATGGTCCTTGCCATGATTAAAGCATTAATGAAACATTCCATCCATTCCTACTTAAACCATTTTTTATTTTCTTCATCGACGACATAATCGTCTAATTTTCATCAACAGTGGATCATGCAGAGAATTTTAGGATGGTTCTAGATTTGATTTGGGAGCATAAGATTTAAAGAATTCTCCTAATATTCTAGTTCTAGATTCAAGAGGTTCACATTCTAGGAAATTTTATCTTTGAGAATGGTTTATCCATGGACCTAGGGAAGATCTATATATTTCGTTCTTGGAAGCCACCCAAGATCATTTCTGAGGTGGAGAGCATTCCAATTTTGGAGGGTTACTATAGGAGGTTTCAGGCAAAATTCTCCAAAATCATATCCCCATTGCCTACCCTAACATGGAATGTAAAGCTATTTAACTGGTGTAAGTAGTTCCATAGGGCCATCGAGGATATGACGTAGAGGTTGATGAGTTCTCCAGTGTGGAGACTACCATAAGAAGGCATGGTGTTTGTAGTCTATTGATATACTTTAGAAGCATGGACCAAATGAGTGTTGATGTAGTGGAAGATAATTATCATATACAGGTCAATACATTTGAGACCCCATGAGAATAACTATGTGAATCATGACTTAGTTATGACAACATTGGTCTTTTCCATGAGGATGTGGAGGGAATACCTTATTGGTGAGTGCTTTTTTGGTTTACTCTGGCCATAAGAGTCTCAAGTATGTCTTAATGAAGAGAGATCAAAACCTCAGACAATGAAATTGGTTAGAGTTATGAAAAGACTATGACTTTGATATAGTCTATACTCTAGGGGAGGGAAATGTTGAATTAGATACCCTTAGCAGGAAGTTACAATCTCTCTAGGTGTAGGAGGGTTCGGAGGAGTTGGACTCCTTGGAGCTGACCTTGGTGAAGCAAGAAGGGACAAAATTTATGTAATCGATGGTGTTGAATCCCCATCTTCTTGAGTGTGTGATATATTCCCACTTGTGAGACCTTCATTATGAGATCTTATCTGATGAAATATAAATAGGAGACTAACCATATCGATACTCTAAATGAGGTAATCACGTCAACATGTTCTAGGGTTAGACATTGGTTCCAATCAAGATGTGGGAGGAGGTGATGTGAGAGTTACACACTTCCCCTAGCTATACATCCTAGTGTGGGAAGAAGCACAAAGACCATTATTGGTTGTTTTGGTGGTCTTCATATATGATTTTATCTCTCGATGCCTCAATTTCTAGTTGGTGAAATCTGAGCACCATGTTCTGGAAGTTTTGATGCATCCCCATGAGATGTCAGAGTGGAAATGAGACATCATATCCATGGAATTTTTTAAATGTATTCTATTAATAGTGAATACCGATGACACTATCATGTGATATTTGACCGACTAAAGTATTTGGCACAGTTTTTTACTTTTAGAGATAAGAGTTTGGTGGATAGTTTGGGACATTTGTATTTATGAGAGTTATTTAATCGTCATGTGGTTTATAGTGAACCAAGCCTTTTCACATAACATTACATGGTTTTAAGCATAATTATACATCATAGTACAAGACATAGATCATCAAGTCTATTGTATTGGAATACTGGGTATATACATTGAAAACATGTAACTAAAAAAAAACTTATTTATTTAAACTTCAAATTGAGCTCCTAACTTCCATTGTGCCCAAACATCTACAAAGGGTACCCTAGGGAACACCTGAACTAAGGGATGAGCTAAATATCCTTGTAAGGTAAATAACCATAAGAACAAACCATGACGTCAAGGAATAGAAGGCATGAAATGATGATATAAAATGTCATGTAACATATGGAACATTCAAATATAAAAATGGAATCATATAAACATGGATTCACAGAAATGTGGAAGCAGCATAAAACCTGACAATAATACAATTCAAGGCTAACTTCCAAGATAATTTCACATAGTAACACAAGCTAAGGATAACTGCCAAGACCGTCGCACATAACATCTAATGATAATTAACATTACCCAATTCATTTAAGAGATTTCTAGGAACGCACATTTTAAATTTTCATGAATATGTTTCAACATAAAAAATCATACATAATCAATCTTACATTAACATAATGATTACCCATGGAAAGAATTGGGTACCATAATCATAACATAAAGCATAACAGATGGGTGTAAAAAAAGTGGCTATGAAGTAATTGAAATAAATTATACATTTATATTCATAAGGGAAAAATATATATGTATCATGGTGAGTGATTTCAAGTATAATTGACAACATAAAATAAATGTATTCAAATTTTTTTGGCAAAAACACATTTTTGAGTGGTTTGAAGGAAAATAATATAGTGCCTTTATAATATAAAAGTGAACAATCCTTTATAAAAACCTAGAATTGAACCATGTAGGTTCTAAAAATACAAATGATTATTTTATAAAAAAAATTGTGGCTTAAAACAAAATATACAGTGCACTTGAAATCGGGTAACAAATTGGGAAGTTCACTCAAAACAAGTTTTCTTATCGAGAAGTGGTGAGAAGGTAATCACTTAGAAAAATGTATATCCTCAAAAGAGAATGATTAATGGAACTTTTTACATGAGTTTTAAACATTTACATATCAATTAGATTTCTAAAATAAGAAGAATAGATAACATTATTTAAGTAAAAAGAAAGATAAAGAAACTAGAAGGAATAAATGAGGTTCGGGTTGAATCTCTCATGGAATATCTGCACGATAGCATGTGTACTTGAGAGGGATTAATGAGGGAAATACGGGTTTATCATCATTTAAACATCAGAAGGATATTATGGGGGAGGTGTGTAATCATACCCCATCATTAGTAATTACACATAAAATTGAATAACATATAGGGAAATCTTGAATAGAAGTGAAATTGAGAGGATCCCTTCCCTTAAGTCTGATAGTGATCTTTTCTTGAACATCATGACATGGATAATAAAATTAGGTTAATTAATTAGTAATTCCAGAACCTTTTATATAAGTAAAAAATTTATTATAACCTTTTTATGTTCATTCATAACCTTTTTGATTTGTTATGAGGTTGAATTTCATTATCCGGGACTGTTTGTTTTCTCAGTTTTTATGATTGGTTTACTAATTTCCATGAACAAATAAACATGTAAGGTGAATGTGGTTTTCCAGAATTTAAGTTATATGAAATTAGTGAACATCTTGGTGATTACATGGTTGTAAATTTAATTTGGTTACTTGGATTGAAGTCGAATCATTATATAAAACTTTAGTGATTCCCTTTTGGGTTAATTGGTGTTTTTTGGCCACAATGAACATGTTTTATTTTATAAATAAAAAACATGTGTAAAAAATGATTACATAACCATAGATGTGAAAAGGTACATATATTATGGCCTGGTGAGACCATGAAATTGGTTTCATGACCATAATTTAATATGGTAACTAAAATTTAAAACCCATCGTCCTTGAATGTGGTAATTTAACACATCTCAGATGGTGTATTTACTACGAAAATAAAATAAGAGTAAAGGGGAGATGATAAAAACTTATTCCATTATCCTAAAAATATTTCAGTAAATGTATGGTACTTGAGTTTTCATAAAATTTGGATTATTAGTGGTAATGATAGAAATGAAAACAAAGGAACTAGTAAATAAAATGAAGTAAAAGAAATGAGGAATTTACCTCTTGATTCAATCTTCCTTGAGAGCCTCTTAAAGGGGGGAGGATTTGGTATTTTTAGGAGACCAAAGGATGATGGACGTGGGGTAGGAGCTTGGGGAGTGATTTCGGTAGAACATAGGTAGGGAACAAGTCTTTAGATAAGTGAAGATAATAGGTAAAGAGAGGTGGTATTTATAGTGGAGGGGAGGAGAGTTTTCATAATATTTAATTCCTTAGTATATTATTTTCCCTCAATACCAGAAATAGTAATGATTCCTTTACTAAAAATAGTAATGTGTTCATGTGAGTTAAGGATAAAGGCCTTACATTAGCCATAAATCAGTCGATGACATCAGAAATCTTGTATTTAGAATTTATAGTAAATTATAGTATTTTACTATTCATAAAAAATCATGTATTTTAGAAAAATACCAAAAAAACACCCTAACCATTTTTCAACGTGGAGTATCCAAAACTGAACTCCATTTTTCAAGAATAATTTTCTAAATATTATTAATATAATATTTATTTAAAATAAAAATTCACTCAAAAAAATTAAAACATTTATTTTCTTATTCTAAGATATATGTATATCATACTTCCACTTGAATCTTATTTATATACTATCATAGGTATGGTTACTTTTCATTAGGGTTATTACTACCCATACGGGTAATATAAATATTCATAAGGGTATGTTAATTTTCACCAAAAATGAAGTTGGTCATATTAGACTCCAAATAACTTACTAATCACAACCATGTATATTATATTTTTGAAATTCAAACCACAGAAGTGAAAAAAAATATGTATAAAGGTAACACTATAATTAGTAGCTCACTGTGCTCTTATTTCATGTGATTATATAACATAATTATAAGAAGTAAATTTCCATTGATAAAACATTAGGTCATTACATTATTCCCCCTTATGAAATTTCACTCTCAAAATTTCATTTTTCATTCTAAGACATAAATAGGTGTGGGTACTTTTCCTTCATTGCCTCATTCTGTTTCCATGTTTTCTCTTCATACTTATTGTTCTACCATAGTACATTTACCAGGAGAGTAGTATTGATACATATAACATTATCTCTATGATCAAAGATCTTCACTGGCGGCTCCATGTTATAAATATCATCCTCCAACTGTTCCACCTCTGAAGAGAGTACATATGAAGGATATGGTATGTACTTCCATAAGAGGGACACATGGAAAACATCATGTAATTTGTCCATGGTAGGTGGATGTGCTAGTCAATATTCCATATCCCCGACACAATCAAGAATCTCGAAGGGGCCAATGTACCTAGGACTAAACTTCCCTTTTTTACAAACCTCGTGACCTTCCTCCATAGAGAAATGTGTAGAAATATCGTGTATCCATCTGTGAACTCAAGGTCTCGTCAATGATTGTATGCATAACTATTTTGTCGACTTTGGGATGACTTGATGTGCTGATGAATGTTTTTAACCATTTCCACCATTTCATCACCATTTTAGGTCCTAGTAGCTTATTCTCATTAACTTCATACCAACACACCGATGCTCTAAAACTTTTCACATAAAGGGCTTCATATGGTGTCATTTGGATGCTCAAGTGGAAACTATTGTTGTAGGATAATTCGACCAGGGGAAGATGTTGGTCCCATCCTCCATTGAAGTCCATATAACATGCTCACAACATATCCTCTACTGTGTGAATAGTACGCTTATATTGGCCATCAGTTTAAGGATGATAGGTTGTACTGAAGTTCAGTTCAGTGCTTAGATCATGTTGGAAACTTTTCCAGAACATCGAGGTGAATCTCAGATCTCGATTGGATACTATGGATAGTGGTACTCCAGGTAGCCTTACAACTTCATTGATATAAATCTGTGTAAGTTGATCCAATGATATGTCCTCTTGAATCATAATATTGTGAGCTATGTTTCTAAGATGATTCAGAATGACCCATATTGCATTGTTTCTCTGGATGTCATTGGGAGTCCAATGAAAAAGTACATGGTGATGTTATCCCACTTATAAGTTTGTATGGGTAGTGGTTTCATCATTACCATAAACTTTGGTCTTTCAACCTTCACTTGTCGACATACTAGGCACTTTGATGTATATTCAGCAATCTGTTTATTCATATTGTCCCACCAAAGGTTCTCTTGGAGATCCCAATACATCATTATTCTCCCTGAGTGAATATAGAAGGTTGATCTATGTGCGTCATTCATAAGCTCCTTCTGTATCTCTGGATCATATGGTACACATAATCATGACCCAAATCGTACAACTCCATCCTTGTCAAATTTTAAATCGGTGGATTTACCATTTTTGATAGCTTCACCCCTTTTTTGAATTTTCACATCTTTTCTTTGAGAATCCTCTATTTTCTCTCTGTGGGGTGGTTAAAAACATTTGAGAAAGGATTGATAATGTTCCCCCCTTAATCATTCCCATGTCCATCCATTGAAAATCTAAGAAGATCGAATCCTTTTCGGTTCTCATCATTGATAATGAAGCATGATCTTTTCTACTTAGAGAATTTGCCACCTTATTTTCCTTTCTAGGATTGTAGTTGATTGAGAAATCATAATCCTTGTTGATCTATATCCATCTCCACTGGCATATATTAAGCACTTTTTCTATGAATATATATCTGAGACTCTTGTGGTCAGTATATATCACACACTTCTCTCCATAGAGATAATTCCGCAAAATTTTTAATGCAATGATCAATATCGCCGACTCCAAATCATGCATAGGATAGTGTTCTCGTGGATATCTAGCTTCCTCGAGGCATAGGATATCACTTTACCATTTTTCATTAGCACACATATGAATCCTTTCTTTGAAGAATAACTATACACCACAAAGAGTTCTCCACTTGTTGGGAGTGTGAGTAATAACACAGTGATACGCCTCTTTTTCAATGCCTTAAAACATTCCCCACATTCCAGAGTCCAAAGAAAATTTACTCCCTTCCTTTTCCTCTTGGTCATTGGGTTTGAAAATCATGAAAAGTTCTTCACAAATCGTTGATAATACATAGATAGACCCAAAAATCTATGGATCTCCTTATAGATTTTGGCCTGGTCCACTTTTCAACTTCCATTATCTTGGAAGGGTCTATAGATATCCCTTTATTAGTGATAACATGCCCCAAAAATTATACTTTCTCCATCAAGAACTCACATTTCTTATAAGTTTCAGACATATTCTCCCCTCAAAAATCCTTTAACATAGTATTCAAATACTCCTCATGTTTCTCATTTCTCATGGATTTTATCCGAATATCATCAATAATGACTACCACAAATTTGTTGGGGTAATCTTGAAAGACCCAATTCATTAAATCCATGAAATGTTTTTGAGTTTTATTGAGTCAAAAGGGAATCCCTACGAACTCATAGTGTACAAACCTCGTTTGAAAGGTAGTCTTGGGAATATCTTCCTTCCTTACCTTTAATTGGTGACATCCTGACTGAAGTTCCACCCTAGAGAAATAACTAGACCCAGAAAGCTGATCGAACAATTCATCTATCCAAGGAAAGGGATACTTGTTCTTTATCGTGATTTTATTGAGATCACGATAATAAATGTATAGGCGCATTGATACATCCTTCTTTTTGATAAAGGGGACTTGAACAGCACATGGGGAAGCACTCAGGTGTATAAAACCATTTTTTAGATTCTTCTGTAACTGCTTCTTTAGCTCTTACAGTTCTATGGTGGCTATTCTATAAGGTGTCGTTGATATAGGCAGAGATCCAAGAATAAGTTAAATTGATTACTCCAAATCTTCTTCAATTGGAAGGTCAAGAAACTATTTTGGAAATGAATCACTATAATCCCTCATGATCGGCATGTCTTCAAGAAAGATTCAATCCTTTGTCTCAATCATTTGAGCTATATATGCTTGCTCATAAGGAAGAATTATCTACACATATTACGATGACTCAAAAGGAAATTCATATTCCTCCTTACACCTTTATAGAATTAAAAGATGATTTGGGGTGTGAAGAGTGATCTCCCTTTCTAGATAGTTGATGTTGGCTTTGTATAAAGATATCCAATCTGTGCCAAAGATAACATCGAACTCCACTAAATTATGTATGATGAGATTCAATGGGAGGTTCCGTACAAAAACATTAACTGGGGAGGAGTTATAAACCATGGATGCAATAATTTCCCCATTCTCTATTCTCACAAATAACTTATCCTCTAAATTTTGAGGTGGTTTTTTAATAGTTCTACTAAACATTCAAGATATAAAGGAATGTATAAAACTAGAATCAAATAGTATGTTCGCAATTTTTTAATGAATAACTAGTGTACCTTTAACCCCATTATTGTCTTGCTTCACATCAGTAGTAGTGATAGCATAAGCCCTTAAATATTTCTTTGGAGGTTGTTTTTGATTTTTTCTGACAACCCTTGGCTGAGGGAATTTTTTTGCAAAATGTCCATGCTCTTTGCAGTTTTAACACTACACAATACTCAGAGTATTGATCTTAACCTTCCTTTATTCTTCCACATTAGCATGATTTTTCATTCCCTTCTCTATTTATTGGCCAGATGTCCTATTCTTCTTCATTTGAATCAATTCTTGGTTAAATTTACACACTCCCCAATATTCTTCTTCCCATAAATATTATAAGTGGGATATTTGGGATTATTTCCATAATGTGATTTATTTGTTGAACCACGCATGGTGTTATCTATTTTCCACATCTCATCACCGGCTCCATGAGACCACTAAGAGTCTCCAATCACTATTTCAACCTTGAGGGCAGAATGAAAAATCTCTTCATGACTGTTGACGTCTCGAATCGCAAATGATTTTCATAGACTCAGATTTAGTCTTCTAAATAAGTGATCCACCTTACTTTAAGTGTTTATGAAAAATCCATGGGTGTACCTTGCAAGCCTTTTAATGTTTGCTTCATACACCCCGATAGACTCATTTTCATTCTCCATGAGTCAGATGAACTCTCTTTCCATATTGAGATGGAGGGTTTGAGTAAAATATTTATCAAGAACCATCCTATTGAATTCCTCCCAATCCATGGAATCAATTTCCTCATTGGACATTATATTATTAATTAGTTTCCACCACTGATCAGCTTCCCCATCAAAATGATATATCGTTAGAACAACTTCTCTACTTCTGAGTAGTTGAGGATAGAGAATATCTTTTCAATGGGGTTAATCAACTGTTCTACAAGGAGGAGAATAGATGATCTGCTACATATGGGAGGGCATTGCCGCATGAAGGATTATATGAAAACATTCTCTTCACATGGAGGAGGAGGTCTTTCCACATTATTCAACTTATTATTCATAACTTGATCCACCTGAGCAAGTACTTTCAGGATGTTTGGGGAACCTCTTCGCATCATATTAGGAATATTATTAGGGAAATATTCACATTACCTATCATATTTATTATTTTCATGTGTTCTTCTATTTACCATCATTAACTAAGAAAAAAGACATACAATTATATGGCTTTAATACTTAGCTATTGAGCATAAAAAAGAAAATGTTGATCATAAGTGGATAAAATTGTGAAGGAGAAGTATATCTTACCTATTGATTCCATAGGTTTAAATCTAGGCTATCATTGATCTATTTCTTATCGTAAATTCTTAGGGGATTTTTTCATTAATAATTGTTTGTACAAAGGTCATGAATTTACCAAGTAATATCACCTGGGAGAATCAAACTAAGAGTGATGTAAGGCCCATTGTTGTGTACCAGGATACCCAGGGTCAGGTCCAAAACTCATTAACAGAGTTTTACCTCCTAGATACATTTGTTCCAGAGTTTCCTCAACATGTATTTATCTAGACAGGGATGTATTTTCTTGATAAACCAATTCCTCTATACATACAAAAATTCAAGGATATTTTCTTATACATCGTCTCATACTTATGGTTATTACAAATGTATTCTATTCCTAATCTCAAAAAATATTAAGACCACCCTCTGATACCAACTATAGAAACCCTAGCCTTATCATATGACATTACATGGTTTTAATCATAAATATAAATCAGAGTATAAGCCATGGATTCTTAAGTCTAGTGTCTTGGAAGACTGGGTACATAAAATGAAGACATGGAAATAAATAATAAATCACTTATTTATAAAGAATTAAAAATTTTCTCAAAACTTCCATTGTTCTCTAACTTCTTTATTGGGTACCCTGGGGAACACATGAATAAAGGGATGATCTAAATAACCTAGTAAGGGAAATAACCATAAGAACAAATCATTAAAAAAAGGAATAAAAGGCCTGACATGATAATATAAAAAGAAATGTAACATATAGAACATTAACATATAAACATGGATTAATATAAACATAGAGTCATAGAAATGTGATCACAATATAAAACATGACTTTAGTATGAGTCAAGGCTAACTGCAATGATCTCTTCACATAGTAGTACAAACCAAGACTAACAGCCAAGACCGTCGCATGTAACATCTCATGAGTCTTAACGTTACCAAATGCATTAGAGAGATATTTAGGCACACCCTTCTTAACATTTCATGAATATTTATTCAACATAAACAACCATACAAAATGAATATTACATAAACATAAGTATTACCCATGTAAAGAATTGGGTACCATAATCTTGACACAAAGCATAATAGATGGGCGTAACACAAAAGTGTCCATGAAAGAAGTGAACTAATGTTTAAATGGACATTCATAAGGAAAAAATATATATATATCATGGTGAGTGATGTCAAGTCTAATTAAAAACATGTCAGAAATGTATTCAAGAAATTTTGGCATAAAAACATTTTTGAGGGGTTTTAAGGAAAATACTATAGAGACTTTAAAATAGAAAAGGGAACAATCCATTATAAAAAACCAAAAGTGATCTTGGAATTTTTTCACAATAAAAGACTTATTTTATAAATATATTGGTGGTTTAAAATCGAAGATATAGTTCACTTGAAATTGGTTAAGAATTCATGAAGTTCCCTCAAAACAGGTTTGCTTATCGGGAAATATTGAGGAAGGAATCACTTAAAAACATGCATATACCCAAAAGATAATGATGAATTGAACTTCTTAAATGAGTTTAAACAGTAAAAATACAGTATATAAGATGAAAATAAGAATAATAGATAACATAATTTAGTTTAAAATGAAGATAAGGAAACCTGAAAGAATAACAGAGGTTTGGGTTGAGCCCCTCACGGAATATCAGCCATGTATCGTGTGTATTTAAGAGGACCTAATGAGATATAAAGGGGTTTATGATCATTTAAAAGTCATGAGGAAATTACCACTGAGGTTTGTAATCATACCCCATCACTATGAATTATACATAAAAGGGAATAACATAGAGGATAATCTTGAATAAAATTGAAATAGAGAGGATCCCTTACATTAAGTCTGATGGTGATCTTTTCTTGAACTTAATGACCTGAATATTCAAATTAGTATCATTAATTAGTAATTCCATAACATATTCTATATGTAAATGGTTTATTATAACGTTTTTAAGTTCATTCATAACCATTTTTATTGGTTATGATGTTCAATTTCATTTTTTGGGATTGTTTGTTTTCTTGGTTTTGATGATTGGTTTACTTATTTTCATGAATAGATAAACATGTAAGTTTAAAGTGTTAGTACAAAATTGATGTTATATGAAATTGGTTAACATAATGAAGATTACATGGTATTATATTTAATTTGGTTACATGGAGTGAATTCGACGAAATATATAAAACCTCAGTGATAACCTTTTTGGGTTAACTTGCGGTTTTTTTCACACAATGAACATGTTTTGTTTTAAAAATCAGAAACATGTGTAATAAAAAGATTAAATAACCATATATGAGATATAATATTTATATTATGGTTTGGTTCAACCATGAAAATGGTTTCATGACCATAATTGAATATAGTAACTCGAATGGAGAACCCATTATGCTTGAATGTTGTAATTTAACACATCTGTGATGTTGTCTTTGCTACTAAAATAAAATAAGAGTAAAGAAGAGATGGTAACAACTTATTCCATTATAATACAAAAATTCTAGTACATGTAAGGAACTATAGTTTTAATAACATTTTAATTAGTAGGGGTCAGGATAAAAAATAAATAAAGGAACATGTAATGAAAATGAAAGAAAATAAAAGTGGAATTTACCTATTGATCCAATCTTCCACTAGAGCCTCTTAAAGACGAGAGGATTTGGTCTTTTGAGGAGAAAAAAGGATGATGGACATGAGTGAGGAGCTTGGGGAGTGAGTTGGGAAGAACTTATAAAAGGTACATGGTTTGAGAGGAGTCTGCATAAGAGGTAAGGGGAGGTGGTATTTATAGTGGAGGGGAGGAGAGTTTTCATAATATTTAATTCCTCAGTTTATTATTATCCCTCAAGATGAGAAATAGTGATGATTACATGAACAAAAACATTTATTTGTGCATGTGAGTTTGAAATAATGGACTTATAGTATCCATACATTATATGATCACATCATAATTCATGTATTTAACATTTATCATAAATTATTGTATTTTACTATTCATAAAAATTCAAATATTTTAGAAAAATTACAAAAAATAACCCTAACCATTTTTCGACATGTAGAATCTAAAAATTAACACCATTTTTTCAAATATAGTTTTTTAAATATAATTTTATTAATATTTAATTAAAATCAAAATTTACATGAAAAACAACAGTTATAAAACATTTATTTTATTATTTTTAGATATAGGTCTATCGTACATCCACATCAATCGTATTTATATAATATCATATATAAAGGTTACTGTACATTAGGGTATGTAACTATTCATAGGGTAACATTACTATTCATATGGGTATATTACTATTCACCCAAAATTATGTTGGTCAAATTAGACTCCAAATAACTTATTGATCGCAACTATGTATGCTAGATTTTTGAAATTCAAATCATATAAGTGACAAAGTTATGTTTAAAGGTCGCATAGTACTTATCATTTTATTATGCTATGATTTAATGTGATTATATGACATAATTATAAGAAGGAAATTTCCATTGAAACAATATTGGGTTGCTACAGTGTTCCCTCAGTGATTATCAATGATAATGATGTGTTTTTATATCATGATTGTGGAGATACCTACTGGTTGCTTTCGGGACCCATATGAGGATGAGAACAACCTTTCACTATAAGACCTATAAGAAAAACGAGTGCACTATTGAGGTGTTGGAAGATATGTTAATGGATTCTGGATAGAATTTAACTGGAGCTAGGAGGATCACCTAAGTTTGGAAGAGTTTTTGTAAAACATCATCTACCCCTCTACCATCAAAATGGAACGTTTTGAGCCCCTGTATAGGAGACCGTAAAAATTACCTTTGTGTTGGAAAGAGATCAACGAAACATATATTCTTATCACATAGTTGGTACATGTGATTATTCAAAATGATCATGTCACCTATGATTATATGATGACATCCCAGAGAAAAAACAAATCATACACTGATTACCATCATCATTACTTGGATTTCGAGAATGAAGACACCATTTTCCTAAGATTATCCCTATGATGAAGATTTTAGATGGTTGGTCGAGGAGAAAAGCTACCCTTAATTTTCATATGGATATTTGAGATCATGTAGAGGTTTGGAGAGGATTCTTAACACCATTCCCTACCCCCATAGCTGGTGCAGGATCATGACATCTTCCTTGTATCAGAGATGAAGAGATACATGCATGAATCAATGCACATCATCGACTGGGGAAAGCCGAACATCAAGGATCATTACATCTTTATAGAAAACCTAGTTCTAATAAGGGATTGACCGGACGGGACCCTATGTGTATGTACAATTTCCTTCGTTTATGTAATTTGGTTGCATGAAAATGCGCCAGATAGTTTCTATGAATGGGAGAGCCATGAGAAAGCTCAATATACCATGTTTTTTTCTTATTATTTATTTTAGGTGATGAAAATTTTGAATGAGTTAATTAGGTGGAGACTTAGTTTTTTCCTTCAAATAATTTGAAATATTTCTATATATATTTCCATATTTATGTTCTGAGACGGCATGCGATTTCGAGGCCTAGTGTGCCCAAAATTAAGTTTATAAAAATATTGAATATATTTAGTATTCTGAATGTGCAACTTCTTAATGAAAACGTGATAAATAATGGACATAAGATCGTATTAGAAATAAAATACCATGGTTGAGTCTAAAATGTATTGTTTACAATTGGCACTACAAAAAGTGGTTCGGTGATGGGAATTCAAACTCCTCGCCAATTGGTTGTACATTAAGTGAAATAAATAAATAATTGTTTCATTTTAATGAAATAGATAATTATAAAATAATGCTTCCAGGATGAATTCTCCAGGGTTGGCTGCATTAACCTTGGGAGAATTCCATAACTCTTCCTTCCTTTATTTTTGTTGAATCTCATCAGATGATGATGAAATGATGGTTCAGATCATATGAGGATGTAGTTAACACAATGGATTATCTCAATTATTCGAGGATGCATTATTTATCAAGGAATGATCAATAATTAATATAGGACTCTTCAATTGGTGATTTACTCCATTTTATAAAATCTATTGAGAATATTCACACTCGTTCCTAGATCTACCCACAATTGTTGGATGATCCCATGCACTCTGATACATAATCATAATTATTTTCAAATTGTTTTCTATCTTTGGATTATCATTCCTTATCATTCACTAAGAAATCAGGGAAAAATATGATTATATTTTTTTGGTTCTCTTATCCCTCATTGCATCTCTTTCTTCGCTGATTGGACCCCTAGGTCCCTATTCATCTTTTTTAGGTGGTACTGAGCCTGATTTGACCACATGAACCATGAAAGATCAAGAAATAAAGCACAAATCGATGAACAAATACCAGATCTATGATCTTTTTAAGTAATGCTTGTTTGTTTCAATGTATTGAGATCAAGGAATCCATTATGGAAGGCTCGTGTGTTTTTAAAACAAGCGATGAATTCCCAATGGATGAACAAAGATTATTTCTGGTGATAGATGATGGAAATCCATGATTCAAGTCTAGATTTATATGATTTTGGTAGATTAGAGGGGTGATCTATAGTGGAATAACCAAATTCAAATCTTGGATCACAGATCAAAAAGTAAAATGAAAAAAAAACTAGAAATTGTGTAGTGGGATAAAAAAACATGGAATATAGCCCCCCTCAACAGTGGCAGCTAGGGTTTTAAAAAATATAAGGTTGAAATGGAATGAATGATATCCAATATGACGTTTACCCTTATACTGATTGGTAAAAACATGTGTAGGACCACACGGATAGGAACAAATGTGGATGTACACAGACAAGAACATGGTTGTGTACTCGAGTACATAGAAACATGGTCTAGTATTGGGACATGGGTTCTTGTATATGAACATTTCCAATTGGACATGACCTAGTCCCAATTATCTTGTAAACACCATGTAGTCCACCAAAACGACATGTACTACAACATGGGATGGGGTTGTGTGTCATCCAAGGATATGACCAAGCAGTTGAGTAGGACCACAGATCGTGTGGGTCCCCTCACATGTTGTGTACCCCTTGGTCCCTTTTCAGGGAACTTCAATTATTTGTATCTCCTCTATTAGAACTCAAAATATGGCATGTGAGTAACCAATATTGAGTTTTTTTACATAGGACATTATATTCTTCTATTTTTTGACTCATAAGATATGATATGGAATGTTATGGGTAAGACACATTGTAAAGAAACACCAGATGGTGGAAATGATTGTATAATATCACCAGGAAGTTTTTAGTGGTACCATACAATAGGGTTATGCAGTGGATTTCCCCAGTGACCATTCTAATCGGCACCCTCTAGTAGGGCTGGGTAGTGGAGTTCTTTGATGACTTCTGAGTGGATCTCTCTCGAAGGTATGTGAAATGGGTTTTCTTGACATACATTCTATGTGTAACCCTCTAACAATTAATGGATGTGGTGTTCCTTGATAATAATTCATAGTGGTACCCTCCAATAGGGTTGGGCAGTTGTCTTCAATGACAACCTTTTTGAGTGGTACCCTCTAGAAGGGATGGGATGTGGAGTTACATGATGACCATTCAAAGGGGAAATCTTCAGTAGGGTTGAGAATTAGAGTTACCTAAAAACCTATCGAGTGGTACATTGCAATATAGTTGGGTAGTGTAGTTACTCAATGACCTGTGTGAGTGGTACCTCCAATAGAGATGGGTACTGGAGTTCCATGATAACCATTTATACTAGTACCCTATGGTAGGGATCGGTAGTGGAGATCCTTAGAAACCTGTCAAGTTGTAACCTTCAGTAGGGATAGGTAGTGGAGTTACTCAATGGCTATTAGAGTGAGACCCTCCTATTGTACAAGGGAATGGGTTACCTACCTAGAGTTTGTGTCCCCTCAACTATATGGCTTAGTGAATATGAGTGGATGGACATGAAAAAATACTTATGGGGAGATGTGTGAGTTGATGTACATCATTATTGGATTTTTCAACTATTATCTACTCTTCTTCATGGGCTGGTCTATGAGATAAATATCCTATTATGATCTCATTTGGGTTTCTTTAACTTAGCACTTATATATATTCACACCTTGGATTCAATTACTCTACTTCAAGGAGAGGCGAAGATGCATCGGGTATGCCATGTGATTTCTGTGTCTAACATCTTTTGGTTTGACTAATCTACTATCCAACTATAGGTGGTAGAAATTCGATGGTAAATTTATCTCCTCACCATGTTTATCCCCTCATGTTTGTAAAAGCATACTTTCACACTATGTAAGGGTTGATCAGTTCTCTTTGAATATATATTATATCTATTGTATTTATTTCATTTTTATCTCCTACTTATCCTATTTATATTTTGTGGTGTCCCACTGATTATGTATATATTCACGCCTTCATGGTATTTTTTCACATGTGTCACGTCTTATGCAGAAGACGAACATGTCAACCATGAGTATAGAAGAGCTTAAGGGTATTGGGTTCTTTAGACCACATATGTGGTTATAACATAGGACTCAGGAGTAGAGAATTCTCATAAGATTATTTTTTAGAGTATCGTAAATATTTCTAGTTAGATATCTATTTTTCCCCTTTATGTTTCAATTTATAGTACCATGCTTTTGTTCTGTCTAGTGTTTCATGCATGTTAGGTCTACTTTATTGTAGTTTTGTATCTTTTACACTTTCCATCTATACTTTTTTCATCAATATGATTATGTGTGTGCATATATGAACTTTTGAAAAGGCCTCATAGATATTACTTATTCCTTTGGAACTTGTCTCCACCCCCTGTTCTTTGGAGGTCAGATTGGGGTAGTTTCATCTCGATACCCTACTTGGTTCAGGTCGTGACATACGGTGTCTCAACATAGTTGAGAAAAAGGTTTTGGGAATAAATATTTCTACTAATTTAAAAAGATATAGAGTTAAATAGTTTCAATAATTAACAAACAAGAATTAATAGTGGGTCCTAGTGAAGTGATAAAAAATATAAAATTTAACCGATAACACCTATAGAAGCAGGGTCTTCACCTTTATTTACATCCTTTGAGTGTATCACAATATTGATATCTAGCCAAAGGCAATGAAAATAAGAAGTCTATCCCAAGGTGTATTTATATATATAATTACTAGTCTTAATCGCACCTAACTAGTTAAGGTATGGGGTATAAGAATACAAGTACTAATATGTGTGGAATTAACCATTAAAGATACCAGTATGTGGAAAAGAAACAAGAGATTTAAATGTGGTAGTGTGATATTAAATCAATAAATCATGCTTGTCCCTTACCAATTGATCCACTAAGGTGTGTTTAAATTTAATTCCAAGAAACAATAGGAGGAATATTTATGAGGAATTTTATGGAGTTCTATAAAATTCCTCTATAAATGTTTACCTAAAATTACTAATGTTTTAAACATTTTAATTCTAGTGGTAGTACATGTGATGAAATGGAAATGAATTAATTCAAAACAATGTTATAAGTTTATAATTTGTTAGGTTTTTTTGGGTTAAATGTGACCCTTATTAACTCAACAATCAACAAAAGGCATATAATTGATACTATATATGGCCATATTTAATATATGTGGTCATGTTTTAGAGGGGAAATGTGATTAGTAACTAAAAAAATTGTATAAATCCTTTTTAAGAATAATTAATGATGGAAATAAAAAAATAAATATAAAGCATATTCAAATAGAAACTATATATAGAATAACATTTCCATAAATATTTCCTCGCATTAACTCTAATAAAACCATTATAGATTTCATCTGGAATGTTTGGGTATATATATATATATATATATATATTTTGGGGTTTTCATAGGAAATAATTTTTTCACTCCTATTAATATCAGCTTCTAAATCACCATTAAACACTATTTAACATTATTCAAGTGTTGTTCTTTGAATTTTATCTTATTAAAGATCAAGTGGGAATATGTGACTCAATATAGAGAATTTTTATGAGGCTAAAATAAGTCTACTCTAATGATGAATATTAACCATGGTGATAATCCATATAGAGTCCAATATCAATAGGTTGTCTATAAAATATAATAATATAGAAACATACCAAAGGGATCCATTTCTACCCATGTATAATTCAAGATAAAGTGTGTTTGAATATGAGATTATGGGGTTATGTGAGAAGATCTAATATGTGGAATTTTTTTCAATTTCAATAAATAGTATAAAATATTATGATATAACTTTTTAGGGGATCACTAAATTAGAATTAATAATGTAAGGTTCACCCCAAATAAGAAATATATAGTGATATTTTCTATATAAAATAAAGTGGAACCATTGAATAAATTTCCTCATTTATATAAAAATATATTTGGAAACCATATTTTTATATTTTTAAAATATAATATCAGTTTTATAAAAAAAATAAAACAATGGGATATAATTTTATACCCATCGATTGAGAATCACATGGTGAGTTGTTTCCTCCTAAAAATATTATAGAGATATTTTAAAATTATAAATGATCATAATAATCCCCTAAAACTATGGAACTAAAATTTCATTTCAAAAGAAACAAAATCAGAAGAACCAATACAATTGTCACTAAACAATTACCATTGAAACTGGAAAATAACCATCTAAATTCCATGAATAAAAACATAATGGAATACTAATCATGGAAAGAATGGAATAACTAATTTATCATCCCCACCATATAAATTCTCATCCTATATAATTTCTAGGAGATATTAACTTGAATTTAGACAACCACTAAGTCTGAAATCTGTACACTAAAGCACCTACTAAACCTATGGAACACACATAACAATCGATCACATGTCACTAAATCAAAAAAATCTCAGACCAAAAAAAATCCACCCATAAACATATTTCTAATATAGAACTCAAAAACATAGTTTGAATTATGCCACAAATAAATAATGAAATTTCAAATACATAACCCCAAGAACTAACCCAAGTCAATAAATACCGCAAAATTTGGACAAACATTATTTTCCAATTAAAATGAAACCTAATTCTAGAATCTATAACAATAAAAATGAAATAAATACCAATAAAAAATATATAAATATAAGTAAAAATTAAAAATATTCACAAATAGAGCCTAAAGACCCTATGAATCATGAAATTAAAAATTTTGAACTCAGACTCATCTAGGGTTCATACAATAGCAAGAAGTATTGAGGGAAGAGAAAAAATTTCATGGATTGAGAATTAAATAAAGGGAGGGGAAATCACTAAACCCACAGGAGCACCGATCCATGAAAAAACCACACTAATTCACACCATGGAACCCAAACAAGAATGAAATGATAGAGGGTGAAAATCTGGGGCTCTCTGCTTTTGTGTTCTGTCTGTCGTGATCTATAGTGCTCATTTGGTTGATGCATTGATTTGTGATCTGATTCCACCATTCTGTGTTTTTTGGCATGTTTTTCTGAATCCTTTCGAGGCTAGGGGCAGTTTGATTCATATATGTTTGATTCACCATGATTGGTGTGCACTGATGATTTAGTGAGCTCAGATAGTCACTGTGTTCCAGACAATGAGTGTGAAGGGAAAATTGTGGATCTTGATGGGGCCAAAAAGTGAACATTATCGATCTACAAATGATCATATGTTCCCCCCATCCATTTGAAGGGTAGTGTTGTGCACATAAAGGATAATCCATCTACTATTTTAGATCATTTCAAGCTAGTTGAACACTCTTTAATAACTTGTATTATTCTGCGTAATGGTGCTTCTCCCCTTAAAATTAACGATATTACTGCCAGAATCTCGGCTAACTAGGGGTTCTCAACCTAGATGTGTTTCTCTTTGGGGACCAGATTATTTCATATGCTATTCCCTTCTGATGAGCATAATATTCGGCCATAGGGGTTTGGATCAATTTTACTCAAACTAAGTACTATTCATATATTTGAATGGGATAGGAACATTAATACTCTTGAAGTTGGTCAGTCTTATTTCTAATTAAGGATAAGGGTTTAGGGCCTTAAATAGATTTTATGTCATCCTAAGATATTGTATGATATTGAATTATAAATTGGGGTTCCAATCAAAATTTTCAATGAAATAGAGACGACAAGATTAGGACACTTTGCATGCTTTTTGGTTGAATTTGATTTCAGTTCCTCTTTGGTTGATCATGTTCTTCTATCTACGGATGATACTGATCTTGATTTAAAAATATTGTATGAAAAAATGCCAAAATTTAGTTCAGAATGAAAGTTAATTGGGAGTGAAATTTTGATATACATGGAATCTATTTTCTATGTTTTTTTCCCTACATGGGGATGATTCTAAGATGTTCTTGATGAAAGAGAAAAATGATGCCACTCGTGCTGGTGGGTGTGATTGGGCTTGAGTGAAAACAACCTCAAATGATGATATTAGTCCTAGAAATATTGCACATGTGGTTGCTGATCTAGCTACATTATTGAAGACTGGAAATGGATGTAATGGTGATAGAAAACCAAATGAAACCTTCGGGTAGTTGTCAGGTGATACTAGGTGAGTGGAGGAAGTTTCTCCTCCAAACATTTCAGGTAAAAAGAAACTATGGTCAGAGGTTGCTATTGTGGGTATAATGTAGGGGGGGTTTTGATTAATTTGCTCAAAAAGCCACCGATATTGTCAGTAGAAAATTGACTGACAAATATCCATCACCTATTATGGATTGAATGGATTTGATCGAGCATGATATTAGGGTACAAGCTGAGGTGGCTGAGTCTTCGGACCATACTGAACCGAAGGGGGATTGACAGCAAATAATAACATGGAAGCAAGATCAGCATCCAAAAAAACCATGGACGAGGACACATTAGAGATGACGGGTATGGGAGTGGTCTATCTACTCGGACCTCTTCAAGGGATCTCACTTTGAAGGAGATAAATATCAGGGAAAAGTACTTTGTGATTTTCAATCTGAGAAACATTCAATTAAAATGAGAATCTTCTGATGACATCTTTGATCCGGATTAAGGGGATGAACCTGGCTCTACTAACATGTAATTTTCTTTACTACGTGACGATGTTTCCTTTCTTTTTCAATAAATTTTGGTAGGAGCAGGTTCGCTTGACTCCTAATCCTTTATGGTAAATAAATAAATATAAATATAATAAATGAATTCTATATTTAACCATATTTATTAGAATATTTATAATTATTGAAATATGTAATTATAATTTTATAAATATATAAATTTTTTAATAAAAAATTAAATTTATTTATTTATAATTATAAATATATTTATATAATTACATATATATTTAAACAATAATAATATGATAAATATTATAAATATATTCATTATTTAAATGTATTTTTTATTATATAATAAATATAAATATATTTATATCATTATATATTTATATAATTATATATATATATATATGTAATAAATATATATAAATTTAAATTTAAATTTTATAAATATACTCACAATTTAAATATATTTAATATAGTTTTAAAGTTATTTAAATTTATATTTATTTATTAATAATTATATAAATAATTCATTTAGAAATTATATTTATTTATTAATAATTATAAATATTTTTTTATAAATAGAGTAAATATAAAAATTATAAATATATTTATTTATAAATATTTATTTATAGACACATTTTTAGAATTATTAATGAATATATAATCATAAATGCATGAATTTAAAAAAATGAGAAATTGAATATTTAAAAATGAGTACAATTTAAAAAAAATGAAAAAATCGATAAGTTTAATTAATAATTATAATTATTCAAAAAAAATTCGGTAGATAATGAAATGAAGATGAATTCATTTTGAAAATAGTAAAACATAATAAATAAATAAGTATAAATAATTATTATAAAATGATTAAATTCTAATAAAATAAAATATTATTAATATAAAAAATGAAAAAAATAGTAATAAATATATAAATATTAAAAATAAATGAATATAATTTAAAGATTAAAATAATCATATATTAAATATATTTTTTTATGAAATGAAATTCTAAAGTGAATATTAAAATTTAAATAAACTGCATAAATATCAGCAGGATGTTCTTTTATATAAGATTTCATTAATTAATTAAATATTTCTTTGTTAAAATTAATGTGTTTATATATATATAACAGTCTGATATATATTAAATTGAAAAAATGACATTATATAATATATAACATATATTAATGAATAAATAATAATAAGATTGGATAAATTAAATTAAAGAGTAACTATAATAAATTATATATATATTTTAAAAAAAATTAAATATAAATACTTATATTTATTAATGAATCCAAGTTAATTATATAAATTATAACCTTACTACAAACATTAATTGTTAATGATTAAGCATTTATAAATTAATATTTAAAAAAGATAAAAATTGAATATCGATAAATTAGAAAAATATATTAGAAACATTTAATATTGTTAATGAATAAGTATTATTTAAAATGAATACATTTCAAAATATATTAAAAAGTAATAAATTGTATATATTGAATAAAAATATAAAAATTGTTAAAATTTATCGATGAGAAATATAATATATATTAAATGTATTATTTTAATATATATAATTATATATTGAATATAAAAAATGTAATAAATTATAGAAATATTATGCGTGTGTAAATTATATATAAAAATACAGTAATTAAATATATGTATTTTTGAAATCAATGTAACACATGTTTAATATAATTTAAATTGAGAAATCAAATGTCATTCAACTAAATTTCCATTACTCGATATAATTAGTCAATATTTTTTTAATATTTTTTTAATTATAATCTCTTTTTCCCAAATATACGGAATACTTAATGGAAGTATAAATATTTTTTATTATGTAAATAATATTTTTGTGTATAATATATATATATAGAAGGAAGAAAAGGTCGTGACCTTTTATTAAATGATGAAAGAAAAATATAACGAGAAAAGATAGGGTCAAAAAAAGAGACTTATGATCATCTGAGAGAGAAATATAGTGAACATAAAATAAAAAACCATTTTCAATGTCATAGTTAGATTCATCAACAGTTTCCCACTCTGACTGTGAGTTAACTTGGTTCAGAATACTAAAGATCACTAAATTGGACCTCTCCTTCTCTAGATTGATCTTGATATTTGTTTCCTTGGAAGATGATCTGGTAGACCCACTCCTTGGAAAATTGGAAAAATACTATAATGGTCTTTATTTTGGAGGTAACATAGTTAAACCATCGTTTTTATAATTTTCATTTCCATTTATGATAACATAATTAAAATAAACAATTCCCCCACTACAAAGAGTTTTGAGATGATTAGTTTCGAAAAAAACCATCCGCTTCTCATTATCAGTTCCTTAATCTGGGATATTACCCCATTTTCCAAAAAATCTGGATGAATTTAAGGCATTATATATCTATTGATAATAATTCATTTTCTATTAAATATTATTTTTCCTTGACCCATCCCCACATGGAACATATCATGAGAAGTCCACTATTAGTAGATGCATAATGTTACCCTATCCTTAATGATTTGAAGGAGATTCCTCTGGTGTAACACATTGGATAAGAACCTCATTTGCAGACTCCTAGAGTGCCTCATCATATTGATGACTATCATCCCCTATCATGTTCCAATAATGTTTAGATCAATGATTAATAATAAAAATAGATTTAAAATTATCAACATTCACAACCTAATGACCATAATCATTTGGATAACTTTGCGAGTTCACCAAACCCAGGGGAGAACTGTTATTCATTTCCACTTCACTACTTCAATGATGATCTATACCCATGAGATTATTCCAATTATTTGAAGAAATAATTGGTATTGGTGTGCTTATCGCAATAGTTTAAAGTAACCATTGTGATAGGCTATTTATATTAATCGTGTCCCAGTGGTTTCAAAAAAAAATTGGGATAGATTTATCTATACCAACAGTTTTTAAAACTACTGTTATAGTGTTTGTTATACCAAACGTTTTAAAAAACCATTAGTATAATCCTTCCCCAAATACACACCAACACGGTCACCCATCCTCCTATATAGATATCATCCAGAGAACACTTGTAGTATTGGAAAGTGTTTGAGATTCTTATCTACTCATGATGATATCTCATATTCTATTGGTTTAATTTCATTTTTCTCAATATTAAATTTCTGACAACAAAATTCTTCTGGTATTTTTTCAACCATTAATTTCATTTTTATATTAGGTATAAAACACCAAAATAATTCTTTATATTTTCAACACATAATCTCTTTTGAAACTGATTAATATTATTTGATTTATGTTATCCTATATTCAGTTCATATCTATTTGAGTTATTTTAGACCATTTTGGTTCAATTTAGGTTCCATTAGTTCAATTTGGTATAACCCACGTTGAATTTCTCAACACTCATCTTAAAAACTCTTCAACACTTCTCTTTAGAAATAGATCTCTCGGTCTTGTAAAAAACTACTACATACACCCTCAAAACACTATAAAAGTTCAATAATCAGTAGTATTTTCCAATACTTTCTCCACTTTACATATGCCCATTTGGAGTAATAATCAACCATCCCATTGAAAACCAAAAAATAAAAACTTTGCATGGTTATCCATCCAAATTATCCTTTCCTTAAAACCATCATTGATACCATGGCACTTCAATTGAAGTTTCATTCCTCATAGAAATCAAATGCATAATCATTCCTACAAAATATATAGAAACACCTTTTTACATTGATCTCAAAGAGAGGAAGGGTTCACTTTAACATAAATCAATATGAGAAACCACTAATTATATATTTATCAAACCTATCTTCATAATTTTTTTGTTCTTTAAAAGATTTTTATATATAAATAATATTATTTTATACATTAATTTACATAATAATAATAAATTCAGTTAAAAAGTGAATTGAATAAGATAAAAAATAGAAATTATAAACAAATATTTTTATAGTGTTATTTATAGTTATTTCTTATTGATATAATGCAATTCAATAACAAGGTTTTATATTTAATGTATTTTTTATATAGTTTTTTTTCTCAATTATATTATGATTATCATACAGACTACATTTTCGGTTATAGTTTCATATAAAGTGAACAATTCACGTTTCCTTAAATATATTTTCTATTTAACTTCAATCATATTTCATTACTTTTAGGAAATTACATATATTATTTCTTATATAATGGATAGAAGATGTATGTATGACACTTATCAGATCTCAAATGATTTTCAAAACAATTTGGATATCCTTTTAGAATTTTTATTTAACAATTCTTCAGATAGTGGTTATATACATTAACAATTTCATAATTATAGTGTAAGATCATCGTTATGTCATTAAGTATTTAGTTACCATAAAACCAAATATGGTTTTCAAAAAAACTACTATGTACGGTATCATTATTTGGAGATAATGAAATTTCAAAATTTTCATGATCAGAATGATAGGAGTGGATTGGAAAATTTTCAAGATGACTGGTTTCCATTTATTCCTCATATGATAATGAATACTTTCTGAACCAAGAATACATTTATTAAATCACACATCATTAATTTAATCAAAATGACTATGTTTATAGGTGAAAAAAATTAAACAATGCTTCCATGACTCCAGTATAAGGACAATGTGGTAAAATGAAAAATATGTAATTTTTAATTTGACTATTTCATGGGAAAACCTTGTATAGGATTTCTAATACTTCAATCAATTATATTATTACCTTTTGAAATAAATTAATTCTAAATGATATATATTACCTCAAACAATTATATGGCATTGAAGTTAATTGAAGAACTTGGATTTAAAAAAAACATGTATGACTGAAAGATTGTAGATTATTCTTAGAGGAAACTATAGAACCAAATGATTTTATAAAATGTGGAAAATATGGATGGATGAAAAATTCTTATGGAACACCATTCCATGTTCCAAAAAAATTAACATGTAACTTTCCATTAATTCCCTGACACTATAATATTTTTAGGTTTGATTAAATATCAATAAAAATGAGATTGTAAAATACTAAGAGAAATAAGGATAATGATAAGTTTGTTTATAATGTAGATGGATTTTCATTGTAGAAATTTGATGCTCAATATGTTTTTTTGTAGTTGATATGTGTAATGTGTGGTTGGTCTATAATGTGATGGTTTTAATCTTTTTGGGTAGACACTTACTTCTCACAACGCATTCCTAGTTTTCATACAAATTTATATCATTCCTCCATGGATGTGTTTGAAGAATCATTCACATTCATGATTATACTCATATCATGATCTCATGATCATGAAAAATGATGTGGATGTAAAAATGAATACATTAATAAATGAGTTGGAATATATTTGGAATGTAATACTGTGCATATAAGTTTCATGTTTCACAAAAAAAATTATATGCATGTTGTTCTAGTGTGGATGATAAATTATTTTCAAAATTATAAAATGATGTCTGGAAGTATTATTATGATAAAAATATCATATCCTATTTTTATGAATAATACTAGGTCAATGAGACAGAAATATCACTGTAGTTTTAGTTTTATGGGACATCGATAATTATTTCCAATGGTTCGTCCATATAGGAATATTCATCAAAGGTTTTGAAAATTCCGCAGAGGATGACAGTTCAGCTTAGAATATATCAAGAACTAATATTCATAATAAATTTCTTGGTTTAATTTTTTCTTCTAGGAATGTTCTGATAAAATATAGAATGAAGAATATTTCTTGTATTAAAACCAATTACAATTGGAAGAAATACATATCTTCTATGAGTTTCTATATTGGTCGACCCATGTTTTTACTTCATTTATTTGATGTGAAACCTATTGAAGTAATATATGTGAAATGTATATTTCAATTCTTCTAAATTTCACGGTAAATAAAAAAGATGATTTAAGATCTCCGCAAGAATTGCTGGATTGCTGTATCATACCAGAATCGAATCCTGTGATTATTTTTGAAAATTAATGGAATTTTATATGTGCTTCATATGTGGTAAAACATACATAAAAATAAATTTATATATATACTAGAGACTATTTATGTTCTTGACGTATATTCAAGAAAAATACAAAAATGGGTCAACTAAAGTGCGTTGAACATGAAAACCTTTATGACATGTGATTATGACATCCTTCAACATGAGTTGATTCTAATAGAAATCCATCATGTATTTCCTAATAATTTAAATTTTTTAGTCATTTTTTGTTCCATTTGTATATAGATATATATAATAAGAATTGTTTCTAAAATATCTTCCCCAAAATGATTATAGAGTCACCAATAATTTTTTGAGTTATAGAATATATTACCTCGGTCATTTTTCACGTGCATGCTTCATCTAAATATACATATTCCTTCAAAATTAATTCTTATAGGAATTGTTTATTTTTATTATACATGCATAAATTAAATAAATATGTACACATTGAAGACTTATACCTAGAATAGAAATCATCTTGAAGGTTCTATCAGGAAAGGTTACATGGATCATGAATGTATGTATTTCTGCTCAATGTATTTGTATAATGTGACTAAAAGACAATCAATACCAATGATAAATGATGAATAATAGTATGATCAAATTTAAAAATGTTTTCCATCACCTCCCCAATCTAGGGGAACTACTATATTATATTCATTGATCATATTAAACCTTAAAGAGTGGGAGATGGCACATCACACATTTCTATTTAACTGTTATTTGTTCAATTACTACATCAGGTAATTAAATTGAACATGCATATGTTATCTCGTCTCATGTAACTATACATATCTATTAAAATATTTCTCTTTTTTTGGAAAAGAATATAAAAAATGAAAAATATAAATCATCATTCTTTATCTTTTAGAAGGAGAAAATTTTACATAGTGAATAGTTTTCTACTTGGTTAAAATTGAATGTAGAAGTATTACTATAATAAATTTAAAAAATTAATATTTAACTCATTTTTTATTTATATATATTTCATGTATTGAGTTTTTCATACTGACTCCATATATGAGGAAATAAGATCGCTGGATTTTGGTCTTAATTCTATGGTTCGTGAATGCAAATCAATTGCAATCAATGGGTACATATTTAATATCACTTAATGAGAAGTGAACATGAGAACAAAACATGATATTGTTAATGGTAGCTGGCACAACAGACTATTATTCTAGTGCATCATATAGTACACCTCAATTTTAAAATGTATCATATTATGTAGTTGTTGAGAAAATAATAATATTGTATATTACTCTCATGGTCGAGTCCCTATGATGAAATGAAAGTGGTTTGATTTAATGATGAGGCATGAAATATTTATTGATTATTGTAGATTTAAATTTATTGACATGACTTACAATATTACTATTAATGATCTATATATATATTAAAATGAAATAGAGAAAAATGTTTCTTATGTGAATGATCATCAGCAGTGGGAATTTTCTATAATTGTTGAAGTAATCTGAAGACATATTTTTTATTATAGTGATGATTAAACTTATACCATATCCGCTCCCATTAGACCAAATTTCATTATTAATTTTGATAAGTCCAATTGATCAATTTTTATTGATTATTGAGAACATTATGTTTTAGTGGGAAATATATTGAATCATTTATCTATGTTCTTAGTTGTTTTGGTTTATCTCAACTTGGGTTTTTAAGGTTTGTACAATTCAAATTGATTTACCTTTTGATAAAAATATTTTGTATCAAACTTGACCTTCCTGTGCATTTTCAATACATACTGGTTTCAGTTTTCTTTGAGATACATTTTATAATATTGAATTGAAATGTACTATGACTTACCGAACCAAACAAAACAGAAAAAATTAAATTGAAAAAAAGATGAATTTAATAGAAACATATTGAAATATTCAAAATTACAAAGAAAAACCAATGAAAATAATGACATAACTGAAAAATTGGAAGGCGACCTAAACCAAAATATTCACCAAACAACCAATTCAAAAATAAATAGTACAGTTGAACTAATCAATTGATGAAAATGAACCAAATGACCAAAGAAAAATTGAATTTGTTCGAACTGAATATTAAAGAATTTTATATCATACCCATCATAAATATTTTAATTTGAACATATTGATATTTTTGTGACATGTATTTTATGTTTATATATTCTTCTCAAATAAATATAAAATTATTTTGTTATATCACCACATATTCTTTATTTTGGTTGAAATTTGTATTCCTAAATTAAGTCATGTCTCGTTTTTTTCTTGTTTGGATTACACATTTGTTAGGGATTTATAATTAATTCCATATATTTTTTTAAATGCAGGGAGTGAAAAAAATTGAAGAGATACAAAGGAAAATGATGGCTGATAATATTATCTGAATGCGAGTGATGGGACTCCCTCTTTTGTCCCTATTGAGAGTTTTTATTTTAAATATATATATTTTATTAACAAGTAATGTCATCTAATTAATTTTGTTTTTAGATTTTAATCAGGAACCACTACCTAGATGACTATTATTCGCTAACCAGCCTACTGGTAATAGTTCTTAGCAAGATGATATTGGGGGGGTACTAGAGCTACACACATAACAAGGCATACCTGGTCACACCCTATCCCTTCCTTTGACATACCATCTAATATACCTTCTGATCCTACTGTGTCATTAGAGGCACATAGGATATTTTGGCCACCTATTTTTTCCCAACCATTTGTGTCTAATCATCATATACTATATTACCCTTATCTGATGAAGTATCTTACTCCCCATTCATCTTATTCATTTCCATAAATGTCTATTCTATCATACTGTTCTTATACATCATTCTGGTCAAGATTTTATATACATGCTCTATATTACCCTTATCTGATGAATTATCATACTCCCCAAGATTTCTTGAAATATATTTTTTGGAATTAATATAATCTTTTTGATATTTTTCATTTCATGAAACACGAAAAAAATAGTTATTTAATATAAATTAAAACACTATGTTTGTATTGCGTTATAAACAATGTTGGGTAAATTGTCCACTACACATAGTATAAAGTTTATCTTATTCTATACAGAACAACGATGTATGCATACATTTCGCGCGAGACTGACTTTCCTTGATGGCTTGCGTAACACACAAGACCCAGTGTAACCTAACAATAATATATTATTAAAAAATATAATAATATATATAACTTATCCATTAAATTATATTTTATGATTATTATTAAAAAACATATATAAATATATATTTTTCACAAAATATAAAATAATTAATTTGTTACCAATTATTTAGAATTTAATTTAATATCTAATTGAATATAATGTAACAAATTTTATTGAAATATTTTATTATGCTCACAACATTGTTTTACTCCTAATAAATTAAATTAATTTCAATTATTAAGTAACTTTTAGATGATATATTTTTAATTTATCCAGGTAAATATTTTTAATATTCATCTAATAGATTTTATAAGCATAAGATAAGAAGAAACCAAATTTTATACCTAAGAACCTATATTTTTATTAAGGTACTGTTACCACATTTTATTGGAGAACCTATTGTAAATATAAATTTTGGCACATTTATAAATTCAAAATTTCCAAATAAAAATCATCTTTTATAGATAATAGTAATAATTATATTGGGGTGAATTTTTAGTATTTTTCTATGATGTTTTATTATTTAATAAATAGTAAAAAATAATACATTTTAGTTCAAAACTATTTTTTCATCTAATTTATTAATAATTATATGTTAAATATTAAATTAGTTTCTAAGTTAAACTATATAATATTTCAATATATTAAAACAATTTAGGTCATTATAACCATTTTCACATTGAAATTTGATATAAAAATGTCACAAATATTTGATAATTGTTTCTTTAAAAACTTGTATTGTCGACCCGACTAGGGGATTAAATATAAATTAATTTTTACACCTTATGTTATTGGATTCTATAAAAATGGATTCTATATTTGGAACTAGGAAAATTTATAATTCCTAATAAGTTTAAATTAGTTTTTGACCGAAAATATTAGTGAAAATAATTAAAATTAATTACAATAGTTAAGGTTAAATTAAGCTTTATTAGGGACTAATTCATAACCATAAGTCCCAGAAGTCCTATAAAATTGCCCTAAAACCATTGTATGGGAATATTTAGACCATATGATACCTTTTATATACATTTTACAATTATTTATTCACTATAAATAAAAAAACACTACTAAGGATCATTTCTTTTAAAATATTACAACAGTGACACTCCACCATCATAAAAGGAATCCTTTATTCCAACATCCTGAAACCTCTAAAGCCATATTATATTAACCAAAAAATTCACAAATAACTCCATAACATAACTAAATTCTTCCATGGAGCCTCAGTTATTCATAAATCCTTCCAAGGAATTCCTTTTGGTGAAATCCTAAAAGAGTTACCCAATTCAGAGGTAACACCCTCCCTCAAACTCCTTTCTTTTATTTTCATTCTCCTCTCCATAAAATCATATTATTCCATTATATTATAAAACAATATCCTAAATATACTATTATGTTTTTTATGATAAGTATTTTACTGAAAATTACACACACTTCCTTCTAATGGGTAACGAACACACAGTTTACGGGTATGGAGGACAACCACCTCACTAAAGGATGATTGTTCCTTTTTTATGTAACCACTTTTCATGGTGGAAATTATGATGTAAAATATTTTTATATATGTTATATATTATATTTATTATTTATTTAAGATTCTATAATGCTTTTACTAAACATATATTTATACCTTCAATTTTTTGTTTGTACTATAATTTATTTGAGAAATTGTAGACTACCTACCCTAAAAGAGAAGTGATTCATTCGTACACTACATGAAATGTATTAAGGATGAATGATGTCATTATATATGATATATATGATATAATAATGATACTTTAATAATGATATATATATATATACATATATGTATTTTATATTCTTCATTTCAACAAAATAATTAAATAGAAAGAGAGTTCATGTGTATCATGTGTACATACGTCTCACCATATCCATGAATGGTATATTCCTTTTGATACTTATATATTATAAGGATTATTATAATAAAAATAAATTTTAGATAAATTTTATTTATATCATGTTTGAGATCCTGGAAGTAATGATATAAATATAAAGACCAAAGAAATAACCAATTAATACAAATGTAAAAAACAAAGAAGATATTATTCGAAGCAATCCTTAACATATAATTGTTAACAAGTAGGTAATATAAATCCACAATCAAACCATTTATGGTATTATAAGAAATAATATTATTCAATGACGGATCTATAATAAATTTATATTTTTTATACATGAGTTTTGACCGATTATGATGAGAGTCATTACACAAGGTACGAGAAATTTCATCCCACTCTTTATTTCCATGAAATACATGCATTATTCACTACTCACTTATTTTGTGCGGTCAGTATATTGACCATTAATGTATTATAGGTCTCTTATAATTAAATATATGGTTATTTACATTACCATTTTATGATCATTCTATCATAGGTTTTATGTTTCAAAAGTTAACAAATCGGTAATGTAAATTTTTTCTCAATTTTTCTTCTTTGAGACACATGGAATGTTATGCACCTATATTTTTTTATGGGTTGTATATACTACCATTTAAATGTTATATCATTAATATATTTACTTTAAGTATATTTTAAGATTCATGAAATTTCATTTTATTTAATGGGGATTACAGTTCAAAGCTACCAAGTAATAATAGGTATTGAAATAATCTCATCACATTTTGATATTTTTAATGATTATGCTTTCTTGAATGAAATCCTATGATCCATGTCTCAGGAAATATCAAGAATTTTATTCTCCTCTATCTATTCATGTTAAATTAATGTATTGGTACCATTTTCCCGCTCTTTGGTACATATGATAGGTAATAAAGTGTTGTTAATAAAGTCTGACTTTACATATCTATTCGGTCGGAAATATGTTATCATTCATAATAGTTTATTCTAAAAGTTTCAAAACAATGTTATATTACTCACCTATGATATATAACATTAATTATTACCCATGTCTTACCTTTTTAAATAGAAGGGTTTTTAATCAATATTCTTCATGTTGTATTCTGATCTAGGCACCTTTCTAAACTTTTTATAGTGTAATAGGAATAATCGTCAATTCGGGTTAGTCCACCATCTTCACCAACATTCCCTTGAATATTCATTTACATGATTAAAAATTTATTTTCTTTTAAAATAGAAAATTTTTTCCTAATATTCTAAAACTTTACTATTTCAACTTTTTTTCAATGTAAAAGGTTTTCAAAATATTTTCAAGCTATTTTATATGTTTTAAAGGAAGATGGTTTTTAAAATATTTTCAAGCTCATTTTGTATGTTTGAAATTAAAATGGTTGTCAAGATTATTATCTCGATTTATCAATGAGTTTTATTCCTATGAAAATGGTTTTCAAAAGGTTTTATGTTTTTAGTAATCCTTTTTTAATGAAGAAAGGATATTTTCTGTAACACCCTGACCACTCTAGGCTGGAGCCGGTACATTACTTGTGATATTTTCATGGTTAGAAGGAATAAAAATCCCAAAGTAATGATAATTTTAGTAGTCCTGAAGAAACTAGATACATATATGTTACTCAAATTACATTGGAAATGTTTACAAAATACAATACATAATGAAAACTATAAACTGAATCCACAATAACTCAATAAATTATCTCCTATTTATCACCTATTGAAAGTAAACAATGAAAGGGGAGAGCACAAAAGCTTAGTAAGGGTTAAAAATATAGGAATCATGAATAAAATAATAAGTGAATCATAATAAATCTGACATAATCAATAAGGGAGGGTGAATAAATGAAAAACTCACGCCATTAATAAACAGAGAATGAAACTGCATCCATAGATTTTTTCATAGTGAAAACCTCATGGATAGTAATAAATTATAATGAATAAATAGAATTATTATTATTTTTACATCATTTATATGGAAAATGAAACCATAATACCGAAAAAATGGTTTAGTTATATGGTTATAAACCTGTCTGATTTTTCGGAAATAATCTCGAAGGGTTCGTCACCAAACTGATTTATCTCATGAGACCTACCGATGAATCGAGGGGCTATAGAAGGCCCCACCCACCACTACATATCCAAATAATTATTTATAAATTTATTCAATACAATATCAATATTCCTTTTCAATATACTTATAGAGTATAGTATACGTATTAATCAATATTTCCATAATTAAAATATCTTTCCAAATAAACACTTTATGTAAAATGGTATACAGTTTAGACAACAAACATATCCATGATATGAGATTATGTATATTTATTATAAATATAATTTCAAATGAAAAGTGATCTCAAATGTGAAGTAGGTACACCACATAAGGATTATTATGTGCACCACACAATGTTAGTCATAACAAAATTGTAGTTAAGACGAAGTCTCTTAGCACAATGTAATAGGTCGAATCATATGACCAGAAATTAGTAACCCTCAAATGAACCATTGAATAACATGAATATAAATATAATCATTTTATTACATATAAAATATATGTACACATATTACACATGCAAAAAATAAGTGGTGAACAACTAAAATCTCACAGAATTAAAAGTGAGATGTGAAACCCCTTACCTTTTACTCAAGTGTGTGCTTAGTTTGTTTTAATGACCTGAATAATAAAATTTAGATTCATTAATTAATAACTAAAGGATGTAATATACATTTAATTGATTAATTATAAACTTATTTGGTTCATTCATGGCCATTTTATCGGTTTAAAAGGTTCAATTTTCTTGTTTTGGATGCATTTTCTTTTGTGGTTTTCATGATTCGTTTACTTGTTTTCAGGAATGAAAGTTCATTTGAAATGTGTCTAAACATAAATAATTGTTAATATATATTATTAATAAATTTAAGTAGATATAAATGACCTTATAATTATTTTGGGTTATATACCATGATGATGATTCATTAGTAAAATCTTTATTACAAATATTTGGATTAACTTGGCCATTTTGTTCATAATGAACTTGTTCTGTATTATTTTTTCATATTATGAGTGTGTAAAGATTACATAACATTAATGAGATGCAATACATATATTCTTAACTAGTTCAACCATTAAAATGGTTTCATGACTAGTAAGTAAGTAGAAAGTTAAGAAGAAAACTCCATCGTCCACAAAGGTTATAAATTTGAACCTCATGGATGTTGATTTAGTTTATAAAAATAAAAGGGAGGGAGTAAGAATATTTATGATGGTTCTTACATTAACATGATATAATTCTAGTATATAGATTATACTGTAGTTTATCATGTTCATTTGGACATAGTATGTGAGGAGAGAGAAAGAAAAAAGATGAACTTGAAAATTAAAAAAAAAAAATTGAGAGATCCCTTATGAAAATTCGGCAACCTAACGACATCGCTTATAATATCATAAAATGAAATGATGAGAACAAAAGGGTATATCATAATAACGAAATAAAAATTGCAGTAATAAGATTACATAAAATCAAATCCCAACATATGAGAATGGAAATCAAATAGATAACATAAAAGAAGTGTCGACTAGAAGAAGAGAAAGAAGGATTCCCTTACCTTGTAGAGTAACTCCTAGGTCATAGAGGATGGGACCTTGGGGGATTAAGGACACCTTGGGAGGACTCCTAGAGAAGTAAACCCACCAGATATTAGAGGTATTGGGATTTTTAATTAAATAAAATGAATGGATTAGTGGGTATTAGTAGAAAAAGAGAGGTAGTATTTTAATAATTTCAAAGGGACACCTCATTAGTGGTTTTTCCCAAACCATGGGATTTCCCATTGTATTTTCCCATGGTTTTAGCCACATGGGACACCTCATGTAATAATTTACTGTACAAAAGTCCACCATACTTTTATATTTAATTATTACATCATTATGATGCCATTAAACTACTGAAAACTAAAAACTGTATTTTTATTATTCATGAAAATTTCAAGTATTTTAGAAAAATACAAAAAATTCACCATAACCTTTTTTTGATGTGTAAAATTAAAAAATGGACTACATTTTATGGAACTAATTTTCTAATTGTTCTTAATTTAATTTTTAAATAAAATCATTTTAATTCAAAAAATAACAATTTTAAAGGTATAATTTGTTCTATATCACATTGAAAAATAAGTTAAGATCTCATTATCTAATTACCATAAGAAAATAAAATATCATAACTATTTACTATTTATAAGGGTCATATTACTATTCATATTACTATTTATATGGTTATGTTACTATTCATCAAAAATTCATGTTGGTTCTATCAAACTCAAAATGACTTACTGGTCACAACTCTAGATGACCATTTTTGGAAATTCCAAAACATATAAGTGGAAAATTTATGTTTAATGGCTTGTTTTTTACAATATCTCAAATAACCAAGTGTTGTTTCAAAGGAACACAGTGCTTTATGAAATATAGGCTATAAAAATAATGTATTTAATAGAATTATACCATAAAATGTTTGGGGTGTTATAATATTCCCTCATTTGGAAATTTCATCCTCAAAAGTTTATGTATAAATCCCACAAAAAGGATGTGGGTGGTTCTTCTTCATGAAATCCTCTATTTCCCATGTTGCTTCTTCTATATTCTAGTTCCTCCAATGAACCTTTACTAGATGATTTTTCCTATTTTTAAATACCTTATCCCTTGTTTCAAGAATCCCAATAGGCTTTTCACAGTTTGAAAAATCAGGTTCTAGTTCATTTTTTAATAGGTGAGTACATGCGTGGGGTCTGGAATGTATTTCTTCAACAATGACACATGGAAAACATCATGGAATTTGGAGAGATTAGGCAGAATTTCTAAATGGTAATATATTTATCTGATTCATTCTAGAATTACAAATGATATAATATACCTGGGGCTCGGTATCCCTTTCTTACCGAACTTTAAGACACCCTTCCATGGAGATAATTTCAGAAAGACATGATCTCCCACCTAGAATTCCAAATATTTTCTCCGATTGTCGGCATAACCCTTCTACCTATTTTCGGCTGATTTAATATGGACAAGAATTATCTTCACCTTTTTCTTGGTCTCTTTAATAAGTTTTGGGTCTATAAGTTTCCTCTCACCAACTTCATCCCAACAAGTTAGAGTTAAACATTTCTTTCCATAAAATGCATTATATGGAGCCATTTGAATACTAGATTGGAAACTATTGTTGTATGAAAATTCCACCAAAGGAAATTATTGATCCCACATACCTTGGAAGTCAAGATATCATGACCTCATCATATCTTCTAGAGTTTGAATAGTCCTTTCAAACTTTCCGTCAGTTTGGGGGTGATAAGCAGTACTCATGAAAAGCTCAGTATTCAAAGCCTTATGGAGTCTTTTCTAGAATTTTGATGTAAATCAGGGATCTCGATCGGATTCAATTGATATAGGTGCACCATGAAGTCTTACAAATTCATTAATATAAATTCTTTCCATGCACTCAAGTGGTAAATCATCTCTTATATGAATGAAATATGCTGATTTTGTGAGACTATCAAAAATTACCCATATTTCATCATTCCTTCTAGGTGTCCTCTGTAGTCCGGTGACAAAATCCATCGTAATGTTATCCCACTTCTACATAGTAATAGATATAGGTTGCATTAATCCTTTGGGATGTTATCTCTCTGCCTTCACTTGTTGACAAACTAAACACATTGACACATAGTATGCAATTTCCCGCTTCATATTATCCCACCAAAAATATTCATTCAGATCTCTATACATCTTGGTGATACCCAGGTATATAGATAAATTTGAGCTATGGTCATTGTCTAATAGTTCCCTTTTTATCTCAGGTACGGATGGGATGCATAACCTCTTCCCAAACTTCATAACTCCTTCCTCATACACCAAGTCTTCCAATCTCCCATCTTTAACAGCAATAATTTTCTTGTGCATATTACCATCATCAGATTTATAGATTTTTATCTTCTCTAATAAATATGGTTTTATAGTCATCTGAAAGATAAAATTTGTTTCCCCTTCCTTAACAATTCTCATATCCATCTTTAGTATACCCAAAAATATTGGATCTCTCTCAATCCTCATTTGAGTCAAAAGTTCATGATTCTTCCTACTTATTGCATCTTCCACCTAATTTTCCTTTCAAGGGTGGTAGTGTATAGAACAATCGTAATATTTGGATAACTTGAGCCATCTCCTTTGCCTCATGTTGAGTTCTTTTTGTGTGAAAATGTATTTCAAACACTTGTGGTCCGTATAAATCTCACATCTTTCTCTGTAGAGATAATGTCTCCATAATTTTAGAGCAAATATTATAGTTTCTAAATCAGGATCATGAGTTGGATAATTTTTTTCATGGGTCTTCAACTATCTTGATGCATAAGCAATAACTTTATCATTTAGCATAAGGATGCAACCCAGCCCATTCTTTGATACATCGTTGTATATCACAAATCCATAAATTCTAGATAGAAGTGTCAAAATTGTATTATTGACCAATATTATTTTCAATTATTCGAATCATTCCATACACTTTTTTCGCACAAACATAACTCTTTTATGTGTGATCTTGGTTAGCAGTTTAGGTAGTCGGGCGAAATTCTGAACAAAATGTCGATAGAAACCTGCTAAGCCAATAAAACTGCATACCTTTGATATGTTTGTTGGCATGGGACATTCTTGTATTGCCTTTGTCTTTGCAGGATCAACTAGGATTACATCCTTAGAAAAAATATGGATTAGAAAAAAAACTGACTGAAGCCATAAATCGAACTTGCTAAACTTCCCATAAAATTTTTTTCTTCTAAGAGTTCTTAGAATAATCTGTGGTATTCATAGATTTTTTATTATACAAGGATATCATCAATCAATACCACAAAAAAGTTATCAAGATATTCCTTAAAAACACTATTCATTAAATCCATGAAAATAGATGGTCTATTCGTCAGTCCAAAAGGCATCACTGTAAACTCATAATGCCAATACCTGGTTTGAAATGTTGTCTGCGGAATATCTTCTTTCCTCACAAGCAGTTGATTATATCCAGATTGAAGGTCAATCATTGAAAAGTATTTATCTCCAAGAAGTTGATCAAATAAATCATCAATCCGAGGTAGAGGATACATATTATTTATTTTAATAGCATTGATTTCCCTGTAATCAATGCATAGTCTCATGGATCCATCTTTCTTCTTGACAAACAAGACTAGGGCACCCCATGGAGAAACACTAGGTCAAATAAATCCTTTTTCACTCAACTCCTCTAGTTGTTTCTTTAGCTCCACTAACCCCATAATGGTCATTCTATAGGGGGTCTTTGATAGAGGTCTTTCACCAAGAATTAATTCAATAGAAAACTCAATTTCACACTCTGGAGAATGTCCGGGTAAATCCTCTGGAAAAACATCAATGTATTCTTGCACAATATGCACATATTCAATTGGATGATTTCATTCCTCGCCCATAGATATTGGTTTGTCTTCCTCTCCACATATTTCATTCATTAGAGATATTTGGGGTGGTTCTAGATAATAATCAGATGGCGAGGTCTCCGCTCTAAAGATAAGATATTCTACACCATTTTCAAAAATTGTAACTTCCTTTTTCTTGCAATAAATCCTCACATCATAATTTTAAAACCTATCCATATCGAGAATTATATCAAATTCAATCATTGGTATGATGACAAGGTTAGAAACTAAAGAATTTTTTGGTGTCTGGAGGGGGACTAGTCGACATGCCTTTGTTGAAACGATACATCCCCTGGGAATTTTTACTGACAACTCCTTTATTAAATCAAATTGGACATATATAATTTTCTTGGAAAACTACGAAGATATAAATGATTCTGATGATCTATTATCAAGTAAAGTGTTATCTATGTTTGAGGAAACAATTAAAGTACCTTCCACCACATCATTAGGAATTTCAACTTCTGCAGTTGTAATCGCATAGGCTCTCCCTTGTTCCCTTGTATTTGTCTAAGGCATGTTTCCTTGGTTCTTAGGACACTCCTTTGCATAGTATCCCATATCTCTGTAATTGTAGAATTGAATTTCATTGAATTGTTTCTTCCCCTTTCATTCATCATATCGATAACCCTTTTCTCTGTAGTTATAGCAGACTCCCATGCCTTTCAAGCATTTCTTGAGATGATTCCTTCCACATTTCCCACATAATGGGACTAGCTTTGTTCCCTTTCTCTTCATTAGTGCTTCTCCTTTTCCTTTGTTATCAGAGTACCTCTTCTTATCTTGGTTTCATTTGAAAATATTTGATCTACCAAATTTCTTATATGTTTTGATGAAACTTGATACAATTTCCTCATATGAAGAAAATGATTGATAATCCAATGCCCTTGAAATAATTGGCATAAGACCTTAAAATAAATGATCAATCTTTCATGCTGAGTCACATACGTAATCCATACCTGGCCAGCCTTGTTAAAGTAGCCTCATACTCTGCAACACTGTATTCTTCCCTTTGTTTTAAGCTAAGGAATTTCCTATTCATTTCAGTTCATTGCTCATGGGGGAAATAATTTTTGAATAATATTTCCTTAAAATTCATACATTCCATAACATCTATTTATTCTTCCTTCATCATATGCTGAATCAAGGACCACTGTTGATCAGTTTTTTCTTTGAGACAATATAACGCCAGTACTACCTTTTCATTTTCATTGCATCTTAATTCCATGAATATCATTTCAAGGGACATGATCCATTGTTCAGAAACCATTGGATTAGTAGTCCCACTAAAAGATGGGGGCTTCTGCCGCATGAAATTTTCCAACATAAGTGTGGAATGGTTATTCTTCACAACCTGAGTAAGTTGTCTTAATATGTTCATGATCTGATCTGCTCCAAAATTGACTTTTTTGACTTGCTCAGTGGGTAGATCCCTACATTTCCCACGATTATTGATTCCCCTTCTTCCATTAGACGCCATTTATAAATAATGGCACACAATCGATTAGGGTGTGAATCATAATGTATAATCTTAACAAAATACTTAGCATAGTTTAAGATCCTAGGCATGGCTAATCCCATAATCAGAAAAATAGTTTCTTTGAGGAATAATTTACATTTCAATCCTTAATAAAGTCTTGTGAAGAAAATATGAACTATCCTAAGAATATCCCCTGGGATTGTCGTAACCAAGAGTATAGTAAGGCCTGTTGTTGTGTACCAGTTCCCATTCGAGTGTAGCTCAAAGCGGTGTTTTTGGGTTTTACCCCTAGATACATCTGTGCCAGAGCTGCCTCTACCTGCTCGTATCCAGACAGGGATGTATTTAATGAAATATCCACATAATCTATTCCTTACCAAAATATCAAGACTTTATTGCATGTTTATCCTCAAAGTATTATCTTAAGGACTCATCCCTAATTTATGTTTTCTAAATCTAGTTTTCAAGTTTTCTACTAAAGTCTTCTGATACCAACTGTAACACCCCGACCCCTCTAGGCTAGAGGCGGTGCATTACTTTTGATATTGTAATGGTTATAAGTAATGAAAATCCAAAAGGAATGATTAGTTTAGTAGTATTTAAGAAACTAGATACATATATGTTACTCAAATTACATTGGAAAAGTTTACAAAATACAATACATAATGAAAACTATAAACTACATCGACAAGAACTCAATAAATGATCTCCTCTTTGTCACATGTTGAAAGTAAACAATGAAAGGGGTGAGCTCAAATGGTCAGTAAGGGTTAAAAATAGCGAAAACATGAATAAAAATAATTATTTATAAATTGATTCAATATAATAGAAATATGAATTTTCAATATCTGTATAGAGTAGAGTATAAAGATTCATCAATATTTCCATAATTAAAATATCTTTCCAAATAAACACCATATGTAAAATGGTATACAATATAGAAAAAAACCATATCCATGATATGATATTATGGTTATTTTTTATAAATATAATTTAAAATGAAAATTGATCTCAAATGGGCATTAGGTACACCACATAAGGATTATTAGGTGCACCATACAAAGTTAGTCACAACAAAATTGTAGTTGAGACAAAGTCTCTTACCTCAATGTAATCAGTCGAATCATATGACCAAAACATAATAAACATAAAATTAATCATTTAATAACATTAATATAAATAGATTCATGTTATTATATATAATATGGAAGTACAAATATACCATATTCAAGAAATAAGTGGTGAACAATTGAAATCTCACAGAATTAAAAGTGAGATGAGAAACCCCTTACCTTTTGCTCGAGTGTGTTCTTCATTTGTTTTAATGAACTGAATAATAAAATTTATCTTAATTAATTAATAACTCTAAAACATTATATACATTTAATTGATTTGTTATAACCTTATTAGATTCATTCATGGATTTTAATATGGGTTTAAGATGTTCAATTTTCTTGTTTTGGAAGCATTTTCTTCCTTGGTTTTCATGATTCATTTACTTGTTTTCATGAACGAAAGTTCATTTGAAATGTGGTTAAACATCCAGAATTGTTAATATATCATATTAATGAAATTAAGGATATATAAAGGATCTTATAATTATTTTTGTTTATATACCATGATGACGATTCATTAGTTAAATGTTTATTACAAATATTTGGATTAACTTGGCCGTTTTATTCATAATGATCTTATTTTGTATTATTTTCTCATATTATGAGTGTGTAAATATTACAGAACATTAATGAGATGAAATACATATATTATTATCTGTTTCAACCATTAAAATGGTTTCATGACCATTAATGAAGGATAAAGTGAATAATGAAACTCTGTCATCTACAAAGGTTATAAATTGGAACCTCATGGATGTTGATTTCCTTTATAAAAATAAAAGGGAGGGAGTAAAAATATTGATGGTTTTTATTCCATTAACATGATATAATTCTAGTATATATATGATAATTGAGTTTATAATGTTCATTTGGATAGAGGAGGTGAGGAGAGAAAAAGAAAAGAGATGAACTTGAAAATAAAAGAAAAGTTGAGAGGTCCCTTATGAAAATTTGGCCGCCTAACGGCATCGCATTAAATTTCATAAAATGAAATGATGAGAAAAAAAGAATATATAATCATAATTAAATCAAAATTAAAGTAATAATAATACATAAAATAAAATTCCATCATAAAAGAATGTAAATTCAAATTGGTAACATAAAAGAAGTGTCGACTAAAAGAAGAGAAAGAAGGATTCCCTTACCTTGTAGAGTAACTCCTAGATCTTGGAGGATGGGACCTTGGGGCTTAATGACACCTTGGAAAGACTCCTAGGTAATTAAAAGCACCAAAGATTCGAGTTTTATGGATTTTTAATGAACTAAAATGAATGTTTGAGTGAGAATTTATAGAAAATGAGAGGTAGAATTTTAATAATTTCAAAGGGACACCTCTTTAGTGGTTTTTCCAAACCATTGGCTTGCCCATGGTATTTGCCCATGGTTTTAGCCAATTGAAACACTGCATGTAATAAGTTACTATACAAAAGTTGACCATACTTTTATATTTAATTATTACATCATTATGATGTCATTAAACTACCGAAAACTCAAAACTGTTTTTTACTATTCATGAAAATTTCAAGTATTTTAGAGAAATTCCAAAAATTCACCATAACCATTTTTCAACGTGAAGAATTAAAAAATCAACTCCATTTTTCGAAAATAATTTTCTAAGTATTTTTAATTTAATTTTATAATAAAATCATATTAATTCAAAAAATAGCAATTTTAATGGTATAATTAGTTCTATATCACTTTTAAAAATTAATTAAGATCTCGTTATCTTATTACCTTAAGATAATAAAATATTATCGTTATTTACTACTTATAAGGGTTATATTACAATTCAAATTACTATTCATAAGGGTGTGTTACTATTCATCAAAAAATCAAGTTGGTTCTATGAGACTCCAAATGACATACTAGTCACAACTCTAGATGAACATTTTTTCAAATTTCAAAACATAGAAGCGAAAAAAAATTATGTTTAATGGATTGATTTTAAATATCTCCTAAATAACCAAGTGTTGTTTCAAATAAAATAGTGCTTTATGAAATATAGGCTATAAAAAAATGTATTTAATAGAATCATACCATGAAATAATTGGGGTGTTATATTTTCCTCAAGAAATATTTGTGAAAGATATTTCAAAATTATTTTCCATTTAAGATGACATATGTATACACTACTCATGCATTTCCTAGAAATTATCTAAATATTCCATTAATATTCATTATATTAATGTTTTATTCTTGATATAATGGTGTTTATGAAACATATTCCTCTTTCATGGGTTATGTTCTTTTTAAACTCGCTTCTTTTCACAGGTTATGTTTATGATGAAATGATTATGAAACCTATATTTTCCCATATGTTATGATATGATTATGTGTGTATGATACCCATTTCATTTCATTTTTTGTAATATGATTATATATGTTCTTGTTCCACATGTATGTATGATTCCACTATGAGATGGGTGGGACCTATATGTCCCTCCAGTGCATTGAGTAGTGATAAATATTTTATGAGCACAAAGGGTACACGAGAGGGAATCCCAAGCCCAAAACATGTGGGTAAACAAGAGGGAATACCAACCCTGAAATAAGATTCTTAAGGGGAGGACATCCCAAGATAAAAATAAGAGGGTACACATGAGGATATCTCAAGGCCAAAACAAAAGGGTATACAGAAATGAATCCCAAGATCGAAGCTGGTAAATGATTTATTATCCCAAGCAATGCAAGTTAAAAAGGTCTTGGTAGGGAGCCTTTTCATAAGGTTTTAATATGTATATGTGTCGGTCATAATTCAATGTTTTTTCCCTATGTTATAATTTTAGGGGTTAAGTTCTTTTATTTTTGTATGATTCATGTATTTTAAACTATCATGTTTTATGGCATGATTTATGATTAAGATCATTGAATTACAGTGTATGATATTCTATTGATCCTGATCACATTTTCATACCCTTATGTTCTTAATATTATTATGTATTTACTTTATTTACCCTTAATGATCATCTAAGCTCACCTCATTCTTTTGTTTCCTTTCCATAAGTTATGAATAAAGGTTTAATATAGAAGTACTAATTGTGGAGATCTTTACATGTGTTGTTAATGTCCTTTTACAAGGTTAGAAAATTTTGTTTCCATGTTTATGAAGACACTAAAATATTTTTGCCCCTGGGAATTTAATTTTGTAATGTACTATATATTCACATAAAATGATGTATTATCCTTCTATGTTAAGCTTGTGTCTCTATAGCTGGTATCAAAAAAATTATTCAGTCAACTTGTGGAAACTATGATGAGAAAACATTAGTGAGATACATTTGTATATTTCTAAGGATTTTTATAGGGATATCTCTAAGGATAAGCATAAGGGTGAGTTAACATTTAGGAAAATATAATGGAATTTTGGTAAATTATAGATTATCTCTTTCCTAGAAATACATCTATGTATAGATACTACAAGTGGATGTGGCTCAAGAACAGATGTGCCTCAGTGTAACAACTCTAAAAAGATGATCCTGGAATGACTCAGGGTAATCTAGTACATGAAAACAGGACTTTCTACACACATTGTTTAACAAATCCTATGGGACATGTTTTTAGAATTGACAGACTCATCCCAAACCATTATGTAAGATTATAATATAATATGACTATGAATAACCTAGTACAAACATAAGGTGTCATTTATTAAAAAGTAGGTGTCATGATTTAGACATCGTATAAGTAGTTTTTCATGATTTTGTGGTTTCCTTCTATGATAGGTGTTTCTCACCCAATATCTTCTCGTTTTAGTTAATGGATGAAACTAGAACCGATTGTGTTATCATTGAGTCTAATGGAGAATATGGTGATAATAACCAACAACATTCGATAATTATTTTAGAGAAAGACATAGAGATTATAACGAATTAGATATCGCAAAAAAATATGATTAAAAATGTGAAATTTGATGATATTAATAACACATCTCATAACTGGAAGATATAATTTTATATATGTCCAATTTCTATGGAGCGTAGAGGATTTAATATTTATTATTCCTCATGATAAGAATAGGGGATGAAGAAATATAAATAATAACTCAAATAGATGGGGGATGTTATCTCTACGGGAAAAAGGGTCATAGAGTGACGAATTGTCATGGAGTTCAATGTCTCCTATGTGGAGAAAATGAGAATTATATAACTTAATTACGATGCATAAGAATATACTTCTAAATCAAGATAGTACCAATTCTATTCCAACCATTAAAGTGGAAGGATTTAAGTATTTATATATTTGGATCCTAGAATTATGAATGGTGAATTATATAAGGATTATTCAGTTTAGGGTTTTCTCTAATAGTTTTAAGAAGATGTTTAACATTTATAATAGACAAGAAAAATTGTTTAGTAAAACATTATATTCATAGGAAACACAAGATTAAGGGAAAGTTAACCCTTAATGTGTTCTTAATATTAAGATAATTATTTTTGGATAAGTGACATGTTGGATATAAATAAGTAAATTGGGAAGTACTGATGACAGTGGATATGGTTAATAAATGGTTGACAAAGTGATCTATGTACACCTGGATGATGTATAAAACATATTGGATTTACAGAATATATTCATTGACCTTGGGAATAATTATTCATGAAGGTTTTCCAAAATTCATTGTGGTAATTCAGTTTATTACCATTCTTCAAGAGAATAAATGATGAATGTTTTCAAATATTGGGAGTGTAATAACCAAGATATACTTTGTTATGTATGGGGGATCAATGTTAAGATGATTTCATGAATTTTCTATAATGTTTTGGTTTTTTCCATATCAGTTATATGGTTAACCATTTAAGGAATGTTTATTTTAGAATTTAGATTAAGTATTTGTAATGAACCATACATTAAATACATTTATATTACTTCAATGTTGAATAATATTCATAATAAAATACAACAATTCCATGATAGGACCATATAGATAACCTTTCTTTAGAAACTGGGAATTATAAAAAACCGATTCATAAGACGTCATCATTATCTCCAACTTATTTCCTCAAAACTAAACCCCATTTTGACATATCTTACTTAATAACTTTCTTCCTGACTAGTGGAAGAGAAACATTTGAAAGGGAGAGATTAGATTCTTAGTAGAGATAAACAAGGGAAATATCAATCATATCATAACTATAATACATAAGAACATATCATTTGAAAAAGTAATCCTGTATATGAATGATCAGGATATCATGTCATTGGATAAATCATAAAAGGTCATAAAAATTAATGAAACTAATCCCAAAAGACATAAAATAGGACATGAAATATTATGGGATACACATAAGCATTGAAAATAAATTGATAATTATCATGGGTCATTTCCAAGAACATAATAGCGGACAAATTCCATTACTGAACCAAGTTCACCTATCATTCCAGCCATGTATTACTAAACAGAGACCATTTCCCATTCCATCCATGTTTATCTCTAGAGATATAAATAATTACTCAATAAATTAGAGGTAGATATAGGTCCCACCCATCTCATACTTAAATCATTCATATTTGTGACCCAAAAACATAAATCATTTCATAACCCAAGGAATGAAATGGTTTTTTTAAACATCATTCCATAATAATCCATATAAAAAAAGAATTTACCAAAAATAATTTCATCCTAAAAACATCTCAGAACATATAAATAATAGGGATATAAAAATAACCCTATTAAAATAATGTCATGTTAGATGGAAAATAATTTTTATAAAACACTTGAAATTAATTATTTTTAGGAAATTATCCTTTCTTCTTCAAAAAGATATTATTTTCTTAAAATGTCTTCCAATTTTAAAAGATAAGAATTTATTTGAAAATAAAATCGAAATCATGTAGTGGATGATTCATGGAAATAATGTGTTCTGAAAAGGTAAAAATCTATTCATGCCGTATATGTTAAAGAAAACAGTATCCTTGTACATTTTCCAGAAAAGTCAAAAAGTGTCTAATACCAGAAATGAAAAATAATCCTTTCATAACATTTAATAATAATTTACTAATGGGTAAAATTGAATTTAAAAAATTATAGAATAATATAAATAATATAAAATATTTAGGAAACATGGACATGGAGGATAAATAAACCCCAATAAATACTTATGTATAAACAATCTCGGATAATAATGAGATTGTGAAATTATCCCTTACCTTAGGTATTGATTCCTTTGTTTGAATCTGAACCTATTGAATAATGATTTAAATATTTTCATTGAATTATTCCATAATAATAGTAATTTTATGATATCATATATGATTATATTATCATCCCTTTGTTAATAACATTTAATTATTAGTTGTTACCCTGGTATTAACTTCTTCATTTTCTTATGCATGTTTTGTCGAATAAGCTATGGTTATCCTTTATAGTTCATATTTATATAATTAACAAAAAAATTTAATATTCTATATATCACATTTATTCATTCTATACATTTATATAATCATGATTTAATGAAAATCATGTAGAATGAATCACATCACATTGTGGAGATGGTAGGTCGTACATACGCACGAGCGACAATATCATTTCCATAATTGTGTAATGGTATTTAAGTGAATGGTGTATAATATTTCAGAATAAAAATCATGTTATAATAACCATATATAGTTATTATTTCCATCATTATACCCACCCAAGTTAGGTGATAGTGAAAAACATATTACACCACGGTGTGGAGATTGTAAGTCGTACGTACGCACACGTGGTGATTTCATTTTTCATAGGATGGATAGAAAGTGTAATATTATTGTTTCATAATAAAAATAAAATCTCAGTATATAAGTTATAATAGATTTATTAAATTATAATGAAACATCTCATGAAGAGGAATTAGAATAAGAATGAAGTTTGAATGAATCGGTAGAGGAGATTAACTGTTATTCAAGGCGCTTCCACTAAATATCCTCTTAGAACACTAGAGTGTTTTTTTGGAGATGACTAGAACCAATAAAATGTAACTAGGGAAGATTATAAGGGAAAATGGAAAGGGATGTATGTGATTTAAGCATAAATGTAAAGTTAAGGGGTGAGAGAGGAGGTTCCCTTTAATAATTGAGATGAGAGGGATATTTGAGATGTCCAGAAATATTAATTTATAATAAAATAAAAAACCCATAAAGAAACCTCCAAATTGACCCAATTTAAAATATGATATGAGATAGGGTCGTAATATCATTAATTAATAGATTTTGGCCATGTTATTCTCTCAATAAAACAATACCATTTAAATTAACACTTTGATATTTTATTTAATGTTTAACTAGGGTAACAAATATTTTAATATTAAAATGGTGCAATGTTTAGTTATTTGATGTCAATTAAACCATAAATAAACACATTAGAACATTTTATAAAATTTAATAATTATTCTATATTTTTAAAAAATGTTTTAGGTTTTCTAAATATTTTAATAAAATATTATTTTGACAAACAATCAATAGTGCTAATTTTGACAGTAATCAATTCATTGATTTTGAAAAATATTAATATAACAAGTTAACTTAAATCCAACTATCTTATTACATTACTAAGAAGTCAATGTAATATATAAAATTCATTATAAATATTAATTATCCCAATTTATATTTATTTTAATATTTTTAATAACATTTATTTGTTATCTCAATTAATAAGATAATTACAACTTCTATTTTGTGTCATTATTTAATATATATATTTGTTGAATAAAAATTAAAAATTAAACAATATGTTGAAGATAAATCTACAAGAATTCATAATAATATTTTTAGTCTAATGTGTCTTTGGAAAATCCACCATTTAATCTATTATAATTATTTAATTATGACTGTGATAACTGTAACATCAATTTCAATAAAATAATATATGTGTCATAATCTCTACTATAAGGCTCTATATGGTCACTAACTCGGTCATTTGATGGATATGGTCGAGATATACTCAACTAGAAACATTTTTTTATGTGTTTTTGTCTTTTTATGGTTAGTAGTATTTTAAAAAATTGTTTTATTGATTTCTCATTAGTTAATTAATATTTACATCATCAATGTATTAGTCTTCATGGTGATCATTTATTTCCTAAAAACTACAAATAAATTAATTAGATAAATAAAAAATTAGCTTCAAAATTAGTATTTATAATTTAATTTATCTATTGTATAACCTTACATAAAAATGATTTAGTTTTAAAAATTTGAGTGAGACATATTTAACTTTTCTTTAAATAAAATAAATTAAATCTCCTAATCTCATCCAAGTGGCTTCCAAAGGCTTCCATTTCAACCAATGTAAGACATAGGTATAACCACTGTTATAAAATGATATTAAGACAAGTGTTAGAGAAATTTTATAATAGTATTCTTATCTTTAATTACCCTTCTGTCGTATTAATAAAAATTTCTGAAGTTACTACTCATAATGCCCAAAAATAAAATAACGATATTTACATAATTTAAACCTAATGATTAAAAATATGGAATAAATTTTTCAAAATACAAAACCTAGAAGTTTCACTAATTAATTTAAAATTATTCCCATTGTTAGAAAGATAGAATGAGTTTTAAAAGTTAAAACATTGCAAAAGATTTTAATGTTTTTACATATGAATTCAATCAAAAATTAATGCTACTAAAATATATTCCATTGAATGATAAAAATATATTATATTAATATATTAAAACCATTTAATATTTTAGTTTAACCATTTAAATTATTTATATGGAGAAAGTTTTTTTGAATTAATATTTATTCTATTTTTACTATTCATCTAAATTTGAATGTTATTAGAAAAATATTAAAAATTAATCCAAAGTAAATTTTTATAACCATATTATAAAGATAATGTTTATGTTTTTATATAAACATTATTATTGTGTCAAAATCATAATTTAAAATGGGTTCCCCATTAAAAGTAGGAAAATTACCCATTTGAATATTATAGGTTTTTATACATCAAATTGGGTTTATTCATACCATATTAAAATATATAAATTAGATGAATATAAAAAATATTTTATTTAGTATATAACATATATATCTCGTTAATTTAATTTACAAATATTAATTCTCTAAATTTATTATTACAAAAATACAAATATAAAAATTATTTATATATTTCATAAAAAATTTGTAGCGAATGAATTCATTATACATTTTTCACATGTAAGAAATTTTTATTCCTGCTAACCTAAAGAGTAGGTTCAAATGTTCATTTTATACTATGGGTATCCCATTGTTCATTTAAACTCACAATTGCGTTTAATGAAACCTATTAAAGAATTAAAATTATTTAGAAACAATATTTTATTAAAATATCCAGGTGTTATATTCTAACCCCCTTAAATTGAATTTCCCCAATGAAATATGGAACTAGGAAAAAATAGATGAGGATATCTCTACCTAATCATATCATCAAGTTCCCAGGCAGCTTCCTCAAATTTGTGGGTCTTCTACAAAACATTAACCAAACGAATAGTCTTGTTTCACAGAACTTTTTCACTATGAGCTAGAATCTCAATCGGTTGTTCTTCATAAGAGAGATCATGGTCCAGCGGTACGAAATCTTAATTTAGTATATGTGAAGGATCATGGATGTACATTATTAGGATATATACATAGAACACATCATAAACATGATAGAGATTCGGTTTAAGTTCCAATCAGTATGAAACCTTCCCAATATGATTGATAATTTCAAAAGGGTTGATATAACTAGGGCTCAGCTTTCCCTTATTTCGAAATACCATTACTCTCTTTTAAGTAGATATTAAATGAAACACTTTGTCACCCACTTTAAACTATAGGTATTTTCTTTTATTGTCATCATAACTTTTTATGGCCTTTGAGGTGATCTAATGTTTTGCTAAATATATGGGACCTTTTCTTCCATTTCATCAACAAGATCAGGTCATAATATCATTCTTTCCCCTACTTAATCCTAGCAGGTTTGAGTTTTCACTTATTTATATAGAGGTATCCATAAACATATATTTGAATACTAGAGTGAATGAAATTTTTGTAAGAAAATCTCACCAAAGGTAGGTGTTTTCCCAACAATCTTTAAAATGTATATTGAAATCTCTCAACAGGTATTATAGTGTTTGAATTTTCCTCTCAGACTAACCAAATTTCTATGGGTGATAAGAAGTTTTGAAACATAACTCTGTATCCAGAGCCTCCTACAGACTTCACCAGAACATCGAGGTAAACCGCGGATCCCAATTAGATATAATGGAAATTGGTACTCCATGAAATCTTACCACTTTTTTTACATATATCATGGAATGCTAATCAAGAGTGAAATCATCTCTAATAGCAGTGAAGTGTTCTGAATTCGTAAAGAAATCAAAAATAACCCATATAGTATTATGGGATTTAGATTTTTTGGGAAGTCCAATGATAAAGTATATAGTGATGTTTTCCCATTTACATTCTGGTATGGGTAATGGTTGTGAAACACCCATAGATTTCTGTCTCTCATCCTTAACATGCTGACAAACCAATCATCAAGAGACATATTCAACAACATACCTTTTCATTATATCTGAAAAGAAAATTTATTTCAAGTCCATGTACATCTTTGTTCTTCTAGGTTGAATAAAGAATGAAGAACTGTGAACCTTATCCAATAGTTCCTTCTTTAATTATGGTATGAGTGGAATACAAACCTGATTCCAGAATCTTATTATTCCATCACAATCAGGGTTGAATTTAGGAATATTTCTTTCCTTATTTTTTATCTCTACATCCACCTTTTTTTGTTTCCTTAATATTCAATTGTATATATGGTTGAATATTAAATTTAGAATGATAATATTTCTCCCCTTACTTTAAAATTTCATGATCTATCCTTTGAAAATACATAAATATTGGATCTTTTGTGATCACAATCATAGATAGGCTAGCATGGTTTTTTCAACTCAAATAATATTCCACCTTGTTCTCTTTCCTATTGAGGTAATGTATTATGTAGTCATAATCTTTAATCAAATGCAAAAATCTTCTTTGGTTTATATTCAACTCCTTTTTTGTGAAAATATAATTTAAATTTTATGATTAGTATAAATGTCACACCTTTCGCCATAATGATTATACCATCATAACTTTAATGAAAATATTACCATAGCTAACTCGAAATCATGAGTTGGGTGATTTTTCTCCTGGATTTTTAGTTTTCATGAGGAAAAATATATCACCCTGTCAATTTTCATGAGAATACATCTTAATATATTTTTTGGAAGAATAACAGTAGATCACAACCCTTTCTCAACTAAAAGTTTGTTTGAGTACATGTGAACTATCTAACCTTATTATAAGATCTTTGAAATTATCTTCACATTCCTCTATCCACAAAAACATAACACATTTTCAACTCAACATACTACGTAGATAAGATAATCGTGAAAAATATTTCACAAAATGTTGTTAATATCTATCCAAACCATGAAAACATTGGATCATAGTTACAGTTTTTGGTCTTGGCCAACTATCAAAAACGTCTGTTTTTGTTGGATCCACATATATCCCATATTTTGAGATTATTTAACCCAAATATTAATTTTTATGAATCAAAAATTCATGCTTGCTAAATTGTGCATAAAAATTCTACTTTGTCATGGTCTTTGGTAAAATTCTCTTCTAATATTCATGTTCTTACTTTATTTTTGAATAGACTGGAATATCATCTATAGGGACTACCATAAACTGATCAATATATTCTCTAAAGACTTTATTCATTAGATTAATTAATATAGAGGGGAATTAGTGAGTCCAAAAGTCATCACTATAAATTTATATTTTTCATACCTTGTATGGAATGTCATCTTTGGTATATCATCTTTCATGACCCTTAGTTGATGATATCCTTAACCAAGATCAATATTGTAAAATTATTGAGCTATGTGTAGTTAGTTGAATAATTCATCAATGTGGGGAAGAAGATATTTTTTCTTGATAGTGACTTTGTTAAGTTCTTGATAATAAATTTAGAGTCTCATTTATCTACATTTCTTCTTAACAAATATAACAGGTGCAGCCTATGGTGGTGCACTAGGGCATGTGAATCCATTTTCAAGAATATCATGTATTTTCTTCTTCAATTCCTACAACTCAATTAGGGACATTATATAAGGTATTTTTTAAATGGTAATAGCACCTGGTGTGATTTTTATTGAAAACTTAACTTCACGATTTGGTGGAAGACCTGATAATTATACTATAAATACATCATCAAACTCCCATAAAATGGGTGTATTATTAATTGTGAGTTTCTACCCAACCATTTGAGATAAATAAACATCATTTATAGGGATCAATAACCATAATATAGAAAAACAATAATTCGAAGGTCACACTAATCCTTGAATCGATAGATGATCATAGATTAATCTAGAATATGAAATGTGATCATTGGTCTATTAAAAGTTGTCACACCTAACTAAATAACTAATTATTGATGTAATATGGTGATAACCTTATAAAATTAGATTTAAATAAAAGGGTGGGTGGATCCAAAATCAAATAAAACATTTTCTACTTTATAGTGTATGGTTCTTGTACCTTTTACCACTTCATTATTGTAATCTACATCACTGATAGTGGTTGCAAGTGACTTGCCTCTATCTTTGGACTTATGATTTTTCTAAAATTTATTATCATCAGTAACCCTTAGATTAGGGAGTTGAATGAAATAATTCCCCATTTCCTTTCACTTGTAACATTAAAGTGTAAGAGGTGCATTCTGTGAATCCTTTTATCTATTCACATCATTATAAATATTTTCATATCACATCGGTATTCATCTACCTGATGTCCTTCTTATCCACACTTAAAACATTTTCTAGTCCCCTTACGAAAATTTGAATCTTTTTTTCTTTCCACAGATAAAGAATGAGGGAAAACTCAACTTCTTTTCTGTAAGGTATTTATATTTTCCATTATATTCCATTTTCACTACTTGTCAAACCAATAGGTCTGGTGTCGTATACCAAACTCCATCCCAACAATAAGAGAATATTGAATGATTTCTTCATATGTATTTAAGTACCTTATGAATAATTCCCATTGATGACTTGGTTTTAATCCACTAAATAATCGTTCGATTTTACTCTCATATTGGATAATAATTCTAGAACAGTACCTTGGAAGCCTTGTAAATGTTTCTTCATATGTACCAACATATTCATCATCCTTTTTATTAATATCAAGGAACTCCTTCTCCATATTTGTTTGAATAATATGAAGAAAGTAATTATTGAAAAACATGTTCTTGAACTCATCCCTGTCTATGGACTCAATTTCATATAATTTCATTATATTGATGATATGGTTCCACCATTGATCGAATTCACCTTCCAAACGATAAACTGATAAGATGAATTTATCATGTTCTGACCATTATGTAACATAAAATATCTTCTCATTGGTATTGATCTATTATTCATCTACTAATGGATTAGAAGACTAGCTGAAAGATGGTGGATGCTACCGCATGAAGGACTCAATAGATTGGTGTTCCCTTCTTTTCTCGTTTGGAAGTCATGCATGATTCATATCTTGAAAAATTTGTGTGAGCATTGCTACATGATTTTTCATTCTAGATCCCATAAAAATTGGTTTCTCAAGACTACAATAATTTCACTTCCAATCACATTGGACATTAACGTGGTTCCTTCTGGATCTAGACATTTACTAAAACTAGGAATAATACTTTGAGTAAGACTAATAATAATAGGAAAACTACATAATCAAGAATAGGATTTTAATTTAGGACACATTAGGATTTATCTTAGGTTATTCATGACCATTTCTGAACCACTCTGAATGAAACCTATATTTTTAAATAATCATTGGGTTCTTACTAATGTTTTATCATCCTATTTTACAGATTTTAACTATACCTTTCCTCTGATACAAACTATAATGACCCATAATTTATATACATTGGAATTAATTTAATGATAAAGAATATTCATTAAAAAATATTACAAAACCACGATATGACCATATATGTATAGTTTCCTTCGAAACTGGAAATCATTAACAACTGGGTTATAAGATATCTTCATTGTCTACCACTTATTTCATCCTAACTAGACCCCTTTTTGACATATCTTACTTAGTAACCTTCTTCATGACCTGGGGAAAAGAAACATATAAGAGGGTGAACTTAGATGATCAGTAAATTTAAACAAGTGATATATCAATCATATCATAATCATATGACATAATAATGTAACATTTGAAAATAATATCCTATATATGAATGACCGTGATATCATACACTGGGATAAATTGTAATAGTTTATAAGAATAAATGAATGCAATCAAAAAATTCATAACATAAGACATGAAATTTTGTGGCATACACATATGCATAGGAAACCATTTCATATTATTAAATGCTCATTTAGAAGACCATCATAGCAAACATGGTCCATTATTGAACCGAGTTCACTCCTCATTCTACCCATATATTACTAAATTGATATCATTTCCCATTTCATCCATGTATCTGTCATGAGATATAAATCATTACCCAATGAATTGGAGGAATATATAGGTCCCACCCACCTCATAATGAAATAATTCATTCATGTTCCACAAAATCATAAATCAAAGCATAACTCAAAGAATAAAATGGGTTTCTTAAACATCATTCCATCATAATCTATATAAAAAATAGATTTCATAAATTTCATTCCATCATAAACACAAATAAAATCATATTGATAATTATTATAGAAACATAACCCTATTTAAATAATTTCATTTTAGATATAATTTTTTTCATAAATGAAATGAAATTAATTCTTGAGAAAAATATCCTTTCTTCTTCAAAAACAAATTCTTTTCTCAAAATGCCGAGCAATTTTAAAGGAAAATATTTTTTTTAAATAAAAGTGAAATGTTGTCGATGATTCTTCATGGAAGTAAGGTGTTATTAAAAATAAATATTCATTCATGCCGTATTAGTTAAAAGAATATTATCCTCATACTTTTTCTAGAAATGTAATATTGTACCTCCTACCAAAAATAACAAAATATTCCTTTCATAACATTTAAATAAAATTCAACAATGGGTTAAATTGATGTGAAAAAACTTTTAGAAGAATATGAATAATATTATATATTTATAAAACATGGATGTGGATTCTAAAAATTCCCTAATAAATACTTACGTATAAACAATCTTAGATAATAATGAGATTGTGAGATTATCCCTTACCTTAGGTCTGATTTCCTTTGTATGTATCTGAAACACCTGTATAATGATTTAAATAATTTCATTGACTTATTTAAGAATCATATTATTTTTTATTATATCATATATGATCATATTATCAACTGTTTTTTAGTACCATTTCATTATTACTTGTTATTTGGGTATTAACTGCATCATTTTCTTATGCATGTTTTGTCATATAAGTTTTGTTGTTTCCTTCATAATTCATAGTTATATCATTATATAATGATATTTAAATTGTATATATATCATATTTATTCATTATATATATTTATATAATCATGCATTAATGATGATCCTGTAGAATGAATTACATCTCATCGTGGAAATGATAGGTCGTGCGTATGCACGAGCGACCGTATCATTCCCATAATTATGGAATGTTATTAAAGTGAATAGTTTGTAGTATTTAAAAATAAATATCATTATATAATATCATATATAGTAATTATTTTGATCATTATACCCATCCACATAAGGGGGGTGTGAAAAATAGATTACATGATGACATGGAGATGATAAGCCGTATGTACCCACGCGTAGTGATTTTGTTTTTCATAGGATGAATAGAATGTGAAATATTTTTTTTAAATATTAAAAATAAAAAATCAGTGAAAAAGTGATATTATAGTTATTACTTTATAATTAAACAACTCATGAAGAGTAAGTATATGATAAAGGAAATTTGAATAAATTAGTAGAGGAGATTACCTCTTTTTCGATGTTCTTCCTCTAAATATTCTCTTAGAGCACTATAGTTGGTCTTTAAAGAATAAAAGAACCAATATAATGTTAATAGGAAAGTTTATAATGTAAAATGGTTAGGGATAGCCGAGCTTGATGGTTCAATGTGAAGTGAAGAGGTGAGGCAGGAGGTTCTCTTTTGTAAATGGCTGTAATATTTACTTATTTGATGTCAATTAATCCCTAAATAAATACCTTATAAATTTTCAGACCACATAAAACGTATTATATATTTTTGAAAAATCTTTTAATATTTTTAAATAATTTAATAAAACATTATTTTGATGAACAATTAATAATGTCAATTTTGAAACTATTCAATTCAATGATTTTTAAAAATATTATGATATCATGTTAACTTTGAAAAAACTATTTTGTAATATTACTAAGAAGTAATTATATTCTATAAAATTAATTAGACATATTAATTATCTAAATTATATTTATTTTAATATTTTTAATAACAGTTATTTGTTATCTCTATTAATAAGATAATTACTACATCAATTTTGTATTAAAATTTAATATATTTATTTGTTGAATAAAAGTTTAAAATAAGATACTATGAGGAAGATAATTATACTAGATTTCCAAATAATATTTTACCTGATTTATATTATGGAAAATTCAACATTTAAAATGTTGTACTTATTAAATTATGAATGTTACAACTTTAACATCACTTTAAATAAAATAATATGAGAGTCACAATCTCATCTATAAGGATCCAAATGGTCACTAACTAAAGACATGGATGGTTATTGTCCTGATATACATGACCAATAATATTTGGTCATGTTTTTGGGTCCTTTTTGGTTATTAGTATTTTAATAAAAATTGTTTTATTGATTTCTCATCAATTGATTAATTTTTACATCATCAAAGTATATGCCTTTAAGGTAATCATTTGTTACCTAAAAATTAAAAATAAATTACCTTGAAAAAATAAAAAAAATAGATCTAAATTGAAATTATCTTCTTTATATAATTACATAAAAAAGGATTTAGTTATGAAAATTTATGTGATATATATCTTACTTTTCATTAAATATAATAAATTAAATTTCTTTATCTCATCGAAGTGGCTTCAAAGAACCCCATTTAGACCCAAGAATTATTTATGCTGAAAAAACTCATCCAATGATATTAATACATGTTTTAGGCTATTTTAATAATAGTATTCTTACACTTAATTACCCTTTTACCGTATTAATAAAAATTATCAAATTAACTATTCATATTTTCCAAAAATAAAATAAACATATTAATATAATTTGGACACACAGATTCCAATTATGGAATAAATTTTTCCAAATTCAAAATGAAGATGTTTTAGTAATTAATTTAATATAATTCATATTTTCTGAATGAGAGAATGATTTTTAAATGTCAAAATATTTCAAGCGACATAAATTTTTTTTACATATGAATTCAATGTAAAATTAATGATAAGGAAATATATTTTATTGAATGAAAAAAATATATTCTAATTATATTTTAAAACCATTGAATATTATATTTTATCCTTAAAAATTATTTGAATGAAAAAAAAATCAATTAAAATATATTGTATTTTAATATTCATCAAAATTTGAAAGTCATTGGAAAAATATTAAAAATTAATCCAAAGTAAATTCTTATATCCTACACAAAAATAAAATTTTTATATTGTGAAATAAAAATTATTAATGTGTCAAAATATTAATTTTAAATTGCTTCACCACTAAAAAGAGAAAAATTATCCTTTTGAAAAATATAGGTTTTTATACATCAAATTGGGTTTATTCATTCCCTATGACAAAAATATATATTAGATGATTATAAAAAATATTTTATTAAGTATATAACGTATATATTTCATTAATTTCATTTAATAATAGTATTTTACTAAATTTATAAATACAAAAATAAAAATATATTATTGATTTATAATTTTTATAAATATTTGGTAGTGAATGACTTCACCATACATTTTCTTAAGTTAGTTATATTTATTAATACTAACATAAAAACTATGTTAAAATGGGAATATTATACTAATGGAATCTGATGGTTTGATTAAACTCATGATTGCATGAAATACAAGCCATTTAAGAATTTAAATTATTTTGAGAAAATATTTAATAAAAACATCTGAGATTTATAATATTTATGTATTAAGGATGTATTAATAGAACTAGTTAAAAGGATAATATGTGATTAATATTAATTAAAAGATTTACATATTATTTATTTTAGACATTATATTAGTTTGGTTATAGAAAATAACATCATGTATGTCAACTAACAACCAATCATGTCCTATAAGGTCATGGGTCATGAACCCATGATCAAAGGATGATAAGGGTTTCCTGCCTACCACTGGCCAACGTGATGTTTTGGTAATGTGTAATTATTTAGGATTAATAAATATTAATGATAAACCAAATGAGTTAATTTTTATGTTTATATATTAATTTTTTAACCATTTTTTAAAGGATATTTAGAGAAAAATAGTTGGAATTTTCAATTTTATGGGCCATAAGATCCACTAAAAGTTTATGTTAGTGCTTCTAGTATCAAAGATAATTTCTTGACATTCATTATATGAACTAATGAATGAATTAGAAATTGATAAAAGCAAAGTAAAATAATAAAATATGGTTTATATCAATATATCGTGTAATTATATTTCCTTATATTCTTGGTCAATAAAATAATTACTCAATGATAGGATAATGATCAAAAAATCTTACATCCTAATACATTATTTTTTGTTGAACTAATGGCCTTTAAAATAATTATTTATTTATGACTTTGAGGCCCTCAAATTATCATTTATCATTATTCATTTATGACTTATGACCTCAATGAATTCTTATAAATATTTACACTTTTCCTCCAAGTCCATATTTTCACTTTTAACTTATGTTCTCACATGTGTAAACCTAGTTATGGGTTACTTTTTGTGATCTTTATGTTTCCAAAATTACTTTTTAAAATGGATATTTTATTATTCATTTTTATGATGGGGGTTTCTATGAAAGAAAATATCAAGAATTAAATCTTTTATAATCTGGATGAATTTTGAGAGGGAAATTCATTTAAAGGGGGTAGAATATAATACCTAAATATTATGTGAAATATTTTTTTTCAAATTAATTTAATCTTTTTGATATTTTTCATTTCACATGACACAGAAAATACTTATATTATATATATTAAATAACTATTTTTGCCTTGTGTTATACACTATTCTGATTTAATTGTGAACTACACGCTGTATAAATCGTGGATTAATCTAAACCAACCACTGAGGTAAACGTATATTTCATGCAAGACTAACTTTCCTCGATGACTTTTATAACATGCAAGATCATGTGTTATGAACAATAATATATTATTAAAATATATATAATAATATATATAACCTCAAGGTTAAATTCAATTTCATGAATATGATAAAACAAATTATATAAATATATGGATTTTAGAAAATTTAAAATTAATTAATTAGTTACAAGTAATTTATAAATTAATATATGAACCAATTGAATATAAATAGAGTTTTTTTATAGAATGCTTTTATTATTCTCACAAATTTGTTTTAATCCAAATAATTTAAATTAATTAAAACTATAAAAAACTTATTTTGATATATATGTTAAATATCAATGTATATATTTTTTATATTCATCCAATATATTTTATAAGCATATGATAAGAAGAAACCAAATTTTACACAGAAAAACATTTTTTTTATTATGGAACGTCTACCTCTTATTAATAGAAAACCTATTTCAAATATAAATTTTGGAAATTTTAATAAATTTATATATCAAAATATAATTCTCCTTTTAAATTGAATAATAAAATTAGGTTAGGGTGATTTTTTTGTATTGTTTTTTGATGTTTTATTTTTTAATGAATAGTTAAAAATACTGTATTTTGGTTCAAAAATGCTATTTCATCTAATTTATATATAAGTTAAAATTAAATTTATAATTGTTTGAAATTTTTAATTAGATAATATTTTTTGAATTAATACAATTTTGGTCATTACACCCAATTTCACATTTAAATTGTATATACAAATGTAGCAAACGTTTGATCATTTTTATGTTAAAAACCTACATTGTTAACCTGAATGTGATATTAAATTTAAATTAATTTATAACACATATGATATTGGAATATGGAAATATTCATTCCATATTTTAATTAATGATAATATAAAATTTATAATAAGTTCAACTTAGTTTTCTATAAAAATATTAGTGAACGTAATTAAAATTAATTAATACAATTCAGGATAAATTAGGATTTATTGGGGACCAAACCATAACCTTAAATCCAAAAACTACCTATAAACTCGTACTAAATTCATTTTCTATCCATATTTATACCACATCCACCCTTGTCTCTAATTTTTACAATTATTGTACCAATTTCAAAAAAACTTTGGTGGGGTTATTTTTTTTAAAATATTACAAGAGTGACACTCCTCCTCTATTATAAAAGCACCCATTTCCTCGCACTTCCTAGAACTGTTAAAGCTACTTTGGCTCAAAAAACATTTACCCAAATAGCTACCTAATTTCCCTCACTTCCTTTTTGAATCATCCGTTGGTCATAAATCCTTCCAAGGAATCCCTTTGGAACAATCCAAAAATATTTACCTTATTAAGAGGTAACACCTACCTCAAACTCCATTATTTTATTTTCATTATCTACTTCCTTAAATAATATTATTTATTTCTTGTATAAAATCCCATTATCCTAAATATAGTAGGATGTTTTTATTATAATTATTCAATCTCCACAATGGTGGTTTTCTGGAGATGATGTTGGTTTTTGTCTCGAAAGGCTTCAGATCAAGGGATTCTGTAGCATTTTATTACAAAAAGATTCCTTAGAAAAGGTTCAGGGCAAAGAGGTATCACTATTTCATGGATTTTCCGAATCAGAAGATTGGGAGGGTATGGCTTTTTCCATCGGTACCTCGCCCAGGCTCTTTGGTCTGGGTCAGCTAGTCATGCTGCGATGAGACAATGTAAGATAGACTTTATGGTTTTTAGTTTATGGGAGGAGATTCTCTTTTGTAGTGAGTGTGGTTTTTGAACTTGAGTTTTGGTCTGTTGGAGGCTATTTTATTATTCTTAAGTCTTGATGTCATGGGTTATCACTTTCCCTTAAAAGATTTTGTAAATTAAATAATAATAATTTTCAGTCATTATGGTATTAAAAGTAATAATATAGTTCTTTTATGGATTTATAATAAATTTATATTTATTATACATGATTTTTGGTCAAGTATTATGAAATTCAATCCACAAGGTTAGGGACATTTCATCTCCCACTTTATTTCTGTGAGATACATTCATTATTCACTACTTACTTCTATCTTGTGGTGTATATACTTCCATTTAATATATTCCATTACCATTATAATTAAATTTATGGGTATTTACATGACCATTTTATGATATTTCTATCACAGGTTTGAAGTTTCAAAAGTTACCAAATTAGTCGTGTAATTTTTTTCTCAATTTTCCTTCTTTGAGACACATTCCATGTTATGAACCTATATTTTTATATGATGTGTATACAGTTCATTTGACATGTCATATCATGAATATACTTCCTTTAATGATATTGTATGCTTCATTTAATTTCATTTTCTAATATGGGGAGTATGGGTCAAAGTTTCAATGTTTTAAGAGTTTATTCAAATAATATCATCGCTTTTCAATATTTTTAATGATAATGATTTCTTTGATGAAATATTATGATCCAAATCTCTATAACACTCATGAATTTTATAATCCTATTATTATTCATGATGAATTCATGTATTGGTATTATTTTTCTAATCTTGGTACATAAGATAGTTAAGAAAGTGTTTCTAATAAATTTCGACATTTACCTCTCTCTTTGGTTGGAAATATATGTTCATTCAGAAACACACCTTCTAAAAGGTTCTAAAAAATGATATATTACCCTCCTATGAAATTTAAAATAACATTTTACCCATGTTATACCTTTTTTAATCCATAGGGTTTTTATTAAGTAATATTCATGTTGTTTTCTGGATGAGGTTCCTTTCTAAACATTTTATGGTGTAAAAGGAAAGTTCATCATGATCGTGTTTATCTGTCATCATGACCAACATTCCTTTGAATATTCATATACAAGATAAAAAAGATAAAATCTCTTAAAAAATAAAATGTATTCCTAATATTCATAAAGTTAATTTTCTCAAAATTATTTTTAAAGAAAATGGTCTTCAAAACATTTTCAAGCTATTTTATTTGTTTTAAAGGAAAAATGTTTCCAAAATAATTTCATGATTATTTTATATGTTTTCATGTAAAATTATTTTCAAATTTTTTTATAGATTTATCTATAATTTTTAATCCTAAGAAAATTGTTTTCAAAAGGTTTTATGTTTTAAAAATCCCTTTTTCAAAGTAGGATATTTTCCTCGATATTTTTTTGAATGATATTTCAGAATTATTTTCCATATAAGATGACATCTATTGATGTTACTCATTACTTTATTTAAAATTATATAAATGTTACATTAACATTCGTTCTATGAATGGTTTATTCTTAATTTAATTTCATTTATAGAACTCATTCCCCTTTCATGTATTATATTATTTTGAAACCAAATTTTTTCATGGGATATGTTTATGATGAAATGATTATGAATCATGCCTTTTTCTATAGGTATTTATAAGATTTCATGTTTATAATACCCATTTAGTTTCATGGGTTATGATATGACTATTTAGGATCATGTGGTACATGTATGTATGATTCCACTATTATATGGGTGGGATTTATATCTTTTTCCAATGCATTGGGTAATGAATAATGGTTTTATGATCTTAAAGGGTACTTGATAAGGAATCCCAAGACTGAAACAAGAATGTACATGGGAGGGCATCCTAATCCCAAAATAAGAGGGTACACGAGAGGACATCACAAGCCCGAAACAAGAGGGTACACATGAGGGAATACAATATTAGAAACAAAATGATACACGGTAGGACACTACAATATCAAAATAATAGGGTACATAGGAAGGAATCCCAATCTTGAAGTAGGTACATGGTTGATTATTCCATGCCTAACATGTTACAAAGGTCTTGGTAAGAACCCTTTTTATAGGGTTTTTATATAATAATATGTCTTCTGTAATTCCATGTTTTATCCCTACATTATGTTTTCATGTCTTATGCTCTTTATTTATTTACGATTCATGTATTATGAACGGTATTGATTTATTCCATGATTCATGTTCATGATATTTGAAATGTATGGTATGATCTTATAATGATAATGATCAAGCTTTCATACCCATATGTTCTTGATATGATTATGCATATCCATTATTTACCCTTAATGAGAATCTGAGATTGCCCCTTTCTTATATTTCCTTTCCTTAGGTTATGAAGAATGATTTTTGGTAGAAGTAATAAAGTTGGAGATCTTTATGAGATACGATGAGGATCTTCCGCCAGGATAGAAGGTTTTGTTTCAATGTTTCCAAATACACAAAACTACTACAGCCTGCAAGCATTAATTTTTTTAATGTACTGATATTCATGTAAAATGTTGTAAAATCCATGTATGCTATGGTTGGGTCTCTATAGAAGCAGAACCCACAGATTATACTACCTTAGATATATTTTTATATCCCTAGTAATGTTTTTATATAATTTATTTTCAATATCTGAAGTATTTATGCTATATTTGTTTTTTCTTTCATAGTTGGATTTTTTAATAGGCGTTGTGGGAATACATGCATTCATGTAGTGTAGAACCACCACACATAGATCTTGGGGGAGTATGAAGGGAAAAATAAAATTATTGAAAAAACACGGTGAGAATATTGGATTTTTACCGAGATGCTTTCCAAATACTTTAACATCATTCCCATCAGGACACTCTTTTGGAGAGACCTTCCTAATGAAGTAAAGGATAATTCTTGGGAACAAATATGGGTAGGAAAATTCATACAATTTAATGATATATTATTACTGTATTTATATGAATTAATATTTTTGTTTCATCCTCATTATAATTTTTCTGATGGTGAGGTTGGGAGGACAAAAGGACTTATGGAATTATGTGAGCTTTACAAAGAATATAAAAATCAGTTACATAGTGGATATCATGCTGATGTTGGTACAGATTTAGTTTCTATGGTTATCATGAATGAGTTTCCATTAGAATATTATTGTGAAATGATTACTTATTGGAAAAGTACCGAGTTCATGGTATTAATATATTTTTAGTTTTTTGAATGAAAATTACCAGGATTTTAATTAATAATTAGTATGGTATTATTGAAAATTCTTTTTTCTGAGGTGTATTGAAGAAATAAAAAACAATGATGCTATGAAATGCCTCTACACATTGGGGTGGACTAAGATGCCAGAACATGATAGGAATCAGGTACAACACTCATTTGTGATTTTTTCCTCTATATTCCATTCTAAATCTATTTTGGATTTATAAAAGATCAGGTATTCATTAGTTTATTATGGAATTAATTTAGTGTGTACTAAGATTTTAGGTTCAGTGTTATTATGTATTTGTCCATGTCATGAAATTTCTTATTTCATTTAATTTTTATGTATAAGCATAAACCATTAAAATGAAACACATAACATCTTTATACCCCCTCAGTGGCCTATCAATCACCCAACCTCATTGTTTCTTCCCTTCCACCTATTTACCAAAGGTGGTATCCCCCCAGGTGTTGTGCTGATCAAAATAACTAACTTGGATGTCTCTCTGTATCTGTTTTTGACATGAAAAAACCTCAGGTTTCATTCTCATCCTACGAATCAGGCCATCTATGAGGGTTATTTCACCTTTCATTATGGGGTTTATTGTGGAATAGTCCACCCTCTATTGGTGAAAATATAGTGGAATTTCTTTCCAGGTCCATCTCAATTGTCCCTAAAGTATAATTTATCCCACAAAACACTCTATTAGAGTACAACCACCTCCAAAAACACCACATAAAGATGTTCAAACTATTAATATTCCAAAACGTGTCTCAGTTATGAAAACAAACCCATCATAAAATTAAAAATTCTAAAAATTTATTGAAAAAAAACATATAAAAGTGAAATTAGTTATAAATAAAAATATATTTTAGAGTTAAATACACCACAAAAGTTTTTCCACAGAACAACCATAAATTACACATAAATTTAGAAGACAATATCAAGGCATACTAGAGACCCTATAAAAATGTTGTGTCACTTTGTTTATACCCATTTTAAATAAACAATACAATGAAAATATTCAATCCATTGTATAATATATATATATATATATATGGGATGATCAACTATGTACTATGGAATAAATAGTACATTCTACTTATATTAAGCCTCATTTTTCATTGACATTTTCCAAATAATGGAAATATTCCACTCTAATAGTAAAACTTTTCATGATGTCATGGAAATAAAATTATATAAATCATTTACCCCACATTTCACAACTATCCCACCATTAAAATGATTTATAGGGGAACTATAAGATATAATTATTTCCCTAAATTAATGTGACTGAGCAACTAGGGTAATTTTCAAGAATTAAAATTTTGAAATCAATATATTGAACAAATTCTCACACCAAAGTAATAAAAAATTTATTTTTCTGACTGATAATAGGAACCCAATTTGAATCATTCCCTTTATGCTTACTAATTTTATATGGCCCATAACTCTTAATATAACCTAGAAGCTACATTCATGGTATATATACACTTCTAATTCTTTTATGGACACTCATTTCCTGGAATGTTCAAGGAATTGGGCTGTATTTTTTCTACACACCCTCAACATAGGCATGTAGTGATATATTACAATTTTAACCCAATCCATGAATTGAATTTATAGGTATATTTAAATGTATTTGTTTTTTTGGTTCTTGATTACTTCCCACAAAATGGTTGCAAAAAATTGGGGTTTTTACACAATTATCCCAGATATTGGAAGCATGAAGGAATTCATTTTATAATATGCCAATAATAATATTTTCCCTAAACATAAAGAAATATATAAGGATGATTCTCACATCATTATATAGTATGTATAAGTTATACATGTATGAAAAAAGTTATAATTCATCTCTTGAATAAAATAATTGTTTTGGTTGATAAATTTTGTGGACCTATAAGGACCATTCAAAGTCATCTATTAAATTTATATTAGGTGAATGCCCCACTATAATCATTTACCTGTCCTCTATTTAATGACTAATGATCCCAAAATATGTAATCACTTGGTATTATGTGTTCTCATGACTAATATTAATTGGAATATATAAGGGGATATTTTCATAGGTGAAACATTTCATGTTTAGTTTCTACATGGTTGCATTTATCCTTCAATAAAATATTTTCCAACCCATGACACTATAAATGGAATGGAACACATGGTTGGTTGATTATAATATGAAACTAAACCAAATGGATTATGGTCAAATCTAACTTAACTAAATGAATATAAAGTAACATATATAAAACAAGCTCATATGAGGGATGAAAAATCTAAATCAAATATAACTAAATAGTTAAAAACAAATAAATGTGAATAAAAATAAATAAATCAGATCTATAGTAAAACAAACCGAATTAAGATGAAAAAAATAATCCAAAAATAATGTAATCATACTTCATTAATATGAATTGAATACAATTGAACCAAACTGAATTGAATTGAACCACACAAAAACAAATTGAAATAAAAAACTAAATGAAATGATAATACATAAAACTGAATATGAATATGATGGATCAAAACCAAAATAACATTACATAATCTCATGTTAACTAAACATTAACAATATTTAACCAAATAAAAAATAAATCCAATTCTTTCATGTGTATTTTTAGAAAAGAAAACACCAATATTGGCTGCAAACTATCATCAATATCCCTTAATGGAAAATTTACCTTTCTTTTCCCCTATTTTAAACCCAAAAAAATTCTAATCATAATCACATACAAAACCAAATAGATATCTAGAATAAACTTCACCTATATCTTTTACCATACTATAAATTAATTTACTATTGATTTTTTCAATATTGATATTCTATTTCCATTATTCTATAATTAAATTTCCTTTATATTCATGTAAATAATATAAAAAAACAAGTCACTTTAAATTCTATATTAAGTTAATTTAACAAATAATTTTTAAACATATTCTCAATTCTTACAATTTATTATCTAAAATTTATTTTATTTACCAACTCATATCATACTAGGATAATGTTATTAATCATTATAGAAAATCATATTATATCATGAAGTATATCAATTTTAATTTAGATATTAAATTTATTATTAATAACCTATTTTAAATTAAGGTTATCAACATTCAGTGTCACTATATATGGAAGTTTTGATAATTTAATGATGTGTTCCTCAAGAAAAAATGGTTTTTCATGAGAATGAACAAAAAATATGGATGCATAGTAATTTAAATGAAAACAAGATTGTGAGTATTACATTTTTTGAATAAAAATTTTAATGTTTATTTTGTAACTAAATGGTACATTGATATTGGTAACATTGTTCTTTGTAGGACCTCGATGAGTTAGAAGCTAACAAAATTAGGCTAAATGATCACTTACATCAGGTTTTGGGTGATAATCACCATGGTAGAGTTTTCTATCGACTGGGGAAGAGTATTTTCCTAAAACTTTATTAGCCCACGTCAAGGGATACTTCTTGTAGCTCTGAGTCAGAATAAGCTAATGCAAAGGTGACATTAGCTGGGGATGAGGTAGAATATAAAAAAGGCTATATAAAATAATTAATGGATCCAAATGGCCAATGATAAATTTATTAGATTAATGGATGTCTTATGTCCATCAATTCTACTAGATAACTCTTTAGATTTTGATGAATATATGTCGACGGTGCCAACATTATATATTTCACCATAAGTGGTCTTAGTGGCAGTTGGGAAAATGATGTTCCTAGTGATGGTGAGGATGATGGTGAGGATGAAAATTAGGATGATAGTGAGGATGATGGAAAGGATGATGGTGAGTATGATGTAGATGACAGTGATAGTGATGAGGGGAAGATTGATCAATTAAATTTTGACAAATATTTATGACAATTTTTGTTTGATGATTACTTATGAATTAATATTTGTAATGTTTTGAATGTATGTTATCATAGTTTAAATTAATTAATTTTCTCCTTATGTTATAAATATTTTTATATTTGTTACTGATGTATTTATTTAGGAAATTAACCAATGTGGGGTGCTACCGTGGCTTTTGGTGGGTGTTTGGGTAGGGTGGGTGTGTTGCAACATGTGGAATTAGGGGGGTTATACTAATTGTTTCAAAACAATCAGTATAGACCTATACCAAAGGTTGAAAACTAATGGTATAAGTCTATACCAAAAGTTAACACCATTGGTATATGTGTATACAAATGGTTTTGAACCATTAATATAAACGTATACCAAAAATTAAAACAAATCCATTGGTAAACTAATATACTATTAGGCCTAACTGACATTTCACTAAAATATGTTGGTATATGCCATTCCCAAAATCCCATTTACCATTGGTTGGGAGATGTTTTATTATTGGCCATACCAACGGTTCTTTAACCCATACTAATGGTTCTAAACTATTTTTATAACCCTTATTTCTAGTAGTGCTTACTTTTTAATTTCATTATAATTAGGGGGTCCAACACAGTTAGAGTAAATTCTTCTATCATTCCCAATTTAATACACTTTGGTTCCTCAAGAGTACTCTTACCCATATCTTATTTCATATAGTCATCCACATTATGCCCCATAAGAGAGGAAGAAGAACAGAATATAACCGAGCAACACTACTCCTTCAAGTGTCCAAGTATCATTTTCCCAAAAACATATGTAGGAATCTTCTCATATATTATCATGAGATAAATAAAACCATTTTGAGTTGAGATAAAAACTTTATTAGTAAGCATGGAAGAAAAAACTACCTTAAAAATAATCCAATAAAATTATCCAAACTGAGTTTCCTCCATAGCATTGTCCATCCTGATTGGTACAAAAATCACTGGGGTGATGTTGAAGAAAATATGTGGCTTCTAAAGAACCCATTCCAAAAAAATAAATGAATGTAGACTTTAATTCTAGAATTAATAATAGTAAACGAATTAAATTTTCCATTCTAATATTGGATCTAGAGCATACTTGGTCATGAGGCTCTAGGGAAAACCCCCAAGCTCACCGTTTTAGACCATCAGATGGGAAAGAAAAGGGTGTGATAGTTCCCATGTTGGTATTAATACACTCCCATATATGTATGTGTCGTGTATGTGGGCGCGCATCCCCATAACAAGATTTTAAACATGGAATGATGTAGAATGAAATGTAATGAAACAACCTCCCTTTTTATATTTCAATGTAGGATTCACATGAATGGTCATGATCACTATCATCATGAAAAAGAACTAATAAACGGTACCCTTTATGATCACTAAATAAATAGCTGATAACGGAAACAATTTATCAGTAATTGTTTCTAGTGTGGATAAGGGTTGTCATTTTATATAGTATCTTTTGTAGTAGTGTAAATGGGAAAAGTGGTATTTTAACAATAAATTAACCAATAAAAACTATTAATACAAATGTATATAATTTATTAATATATTTTTAAATTTTTAATTGTACTTAGTATTTCATATAATCATTAAAACATTCAAGAATTGTTAACTTCTCATTGAGATATGTTACAACATCAATAAAATTTAAATATTAATTAAAATTTAGTAAACGATCTCAATCATTATTGATTTAAAAACACCTCTGTCGAGAGTTGTTAAAAACAAAAAATGATATCTAAAAATTGAATAAATAAAATCCACATGAATAATGTAGGACAATTATAATAAAACTACTTATTCTGTCTAACAAAAGGAACTTCTGAAATACTTTATCAGGTGTTGTTTCAAATAAATTAGTGTACAACAGAAAATGTTAAACACCATAATCAGACTACTAAGAAATCATTAGGATAATGGTGAATCATTAAAATTTAAAATTATTTAATGTATTTAAATATAAATTAAATTGTGAGAAAATTTATGGATGACCCAAAAAAATTATTCTTATTCAAATGGTTAGGTTGAAAAGAAGTAATATACAACATATTTAGGTTATTTTTATAAGATATGTGGGTTATAAACTTTTTGTTCATCCAAAAATATTTCTATCTTACTCAAAGTATATATCCATGTCATATAAGTCTATATGAATATATTTGTAAAATTTCTGACACCATGAGTCCCTATAATGTTATAACTTTCAATTATTCCCCTTATAAATTCAATTAAAAACCACCACACAGGATTATCTATAAATAATTATTCCAAGGATGGAATTATTTTAAATTACCAATAACATTTAGGAATATATTAATAAATTAACATAAAAATGGGATACCGGTTCATTTCCCATGATTTTGGTTCTAAATTCCTATATATATACACTTACACAAAGTAAAATCTAAATCATTTTAGTTGTTATGGATAACCAACCTTAACCTTGGTATTACGAAGTAGATCACATAATAAAATTCCATAATCTATTCAATCTTGAAAAATTTACCAAATATCCCTAAGATAGGGTTGTAGACTATAAAATGGTGAAATTTAGCCTAAATTTAATGACGTTCATGACTTGGAAGTAGTCATATTGTAGGGAGACCTACAAAATAAAAGGATCATGAATCAATTTCAAATATTATTGTTGAGTGGATAATTTGTGATTATAGAAGTTTGAGAACCCCCTCCATTCATTCCCTTTTTTCCAACTATCTCTAAAAATCTATCCATCTTTCCCCTCTTGGAACAAATCCTACTCATTAAAAGTTCACAAAATAAATAAAACATTAAAAATATTCCATATAGTTTAACCACAGGGACATCACAATACAGTTATATAAAAATATATAAAATATTTAATACAAGAGAATTATATTTTTCTTAAAAATACGATTGAGAAACATTTTCTAGTATATACTAAATTTATATAACATTACTCAGTTTTATTCCAATATTTGAAAAAGTAACCTTTAATATATTTAAAAATCTATAAATGTTTGGATAAAATAAATTTTCATTGGTAGATTAAATAGTTCCCACATAGTCATATGGGTCTCTATGAGAGTGAGATTACCCTTTTTTGAGTGCATGAATGGTACAATTATAGTGGACATTTATCCACAACTTCTACTAGTGTTAAAATCTACTAATTATGATGTCATTATTAAAATATTCTAACTCAATAAATAAATTGTTTTATTTCACACAATTTCTATTTATACACCATTGAATATCACTATTGTACTTCCTAAATAAAATTCCAAAACATACTGGTCAAGGAAATCACTTTAGAGCTCCACTTTTATAAATTTTTATTTCCCCAATAGTTGGATATTTCCTAAAAAGTATATATTAAACCAAGGTAGTATTTTATATTTTCTTCTACACTAAATCTATCATTGATATACAGGTTATGTATAGAATTTGATTCCAGTGAATATTTATAAGATTTGGTATATTTCATAGAGGAAATCATATAGATTTTTTTTGAAGATCAATGATTTTATTATTTAATTTGGACAGATTTTTATTCCAACCATCCAAATAATATACTTAATTTACATCCACATTTAATAGTTTTTAATAGCATATATTGGTTAATTCTAGTACAATATGTAATAAACTAATTTATAGGTGTAGTTCTATGAGAATAATTTCAACAACATTGATTATGATTGACCAGATGGACTGAAAAAAATTTCATAGACAAAATTTTGTGATCTTTATTCGCTTCACCATTCTTATTGATGGAACCAAGGCACATGGTGGACGCTATTGGGAAAAAAATTTAACTTTTCCATCACTGTAGTGATGAAACTATGTCATATTTGACAATAAGATCCTCAGTTTAGGTCCAAGGATGTTAAGTGAAATTAATACGAAAAAAATTAAAATAGTATGAGTACCTTGTTCAAATCCATGTGTGCTCATAAATCACACATCACTGGTGACCTCTACTCAAAGGATATGAGGTCGAACCCATCTAGATAATCCAATCATACTTCAAGAATCCATACATGTTTCGTTCATCAAATTATAGATGACTGTGCAGAAATATAATGATTTATTTGATGTCATGACAATCACCACGATCATGTTCCTTTGATCCACGAAGGTGTTCTTGGATATTTTTCATGGTTATAGGATTTCACTCTGTAAAATTTGGGAGGAGTGATAATATACGTATTCTGACTAATAAAAATTCATTAGAATGATCTTCTTTTATGCTTTATATAGTGGCTCCTCAAATACCCAGAAAGGGTTTATTGACCCCCAGTATATTTAATGTATATTAAATAAGAAATAAATAAATTTTTATGATTAAATAACTACATCATAAATATTATTAGTAACTTATCACATATCTTTTATACATATTAAATAAATAATTTGAAAAATACATGTAATTAAGTAGACTATAGGGTCCATAAAACAATTCAAAGGGAAGTAAATCCTCCCATAATCACTTTGAATAAAGAAGAAAATATTCCGACAAGTCAAGAATGGTAAATGGATGCAAATTGGATTAAAATTTTAAGAAAAAACATGAAAAAATAAAATATTGAAAATGTTTTTATGCTGACTTTGTACCATCAATTGGAATAGATCACAGGGTGCATACACTATAAACCATCGGTACATGGAAGAACCCGCAGGGCACCGGCCCGCAGGGCGATGGCTAGTAAACCCAGGACACTGCAAATGACATAAATTGGTGGAAACAAATGATGAAATTCCACCACATACCACCCCTAATAACTAATAAATTCTAGAGTGATGTATTTTGGCAGATTCCATGAACTACATCTCGCAAATCATTTCTTCTGCAATCCCCGATTGATTGAGTCTTCTATGGGTTGATATTTATCTTCATGGGCTTCCGCAAATGGTGTCACATGACCATAGATATGATTTACCTAGTGCTCTATAAATGGAGGATATGAAAAACTAGAAAAATGGGGAGACTAATGGAAGAGAGCATGAAGGAGACCTTAGAGGCTTGAAGAAATAATTCAGATATGGAGATTATACTGATTTTTGTTTCGAATTATCGAAAAAGTGTGAACTGCGAACCACCTTTCTCGCATGTATAGCCCACCATCAAAAACAAAAAAGAACAAACTTATTAACAATTGGTTAACCGCATACATAATTTGTGACTTCGAGAACCATCATCCCCTCATGGATGAATTCCCCATAGACCACAGGGTACATTACCCTTCTTCAATCCGATGCTCCGCATAGTGCATCACTATGCAGATCAAACCTTGTTTCGTGTATTGCATCAGTACACAGATGGAATCCGAGATGGCAAGGAAAACCACATCCAGCTATTCATATCATTCTAGTATATGTATCATATCCAAGACCACATACCACTTTTATACGTAGTGGTCCATACTCAGGTCTCTATATCGCTTCATCATGTGGACGACCCCACTACCCCCATGGAATCACGTTATACAGGGCTACCCCCACCCCACAAGAGAAAATAGTATGCAGAATAGTGTTTCGTTGGTGTTCCTTCCTCCTAGATCTGATCATGCCCCTCCATTACCGTCTAGTCCTCCACAGCTCCTCCATGAACCAATCCACTAACATTAGGCAAAAGCCTCCTCCAAAGCCACCAGACCCGTATGATCTGATCATCGGGCCCACCACCAAACCTCTCTAAATCTAAATACCCATGGAATGAGAGTTCACAAAAGTAATACCCACATCAATATGGATTAGATGAATGTTTTTATGTCTAAATCCCCAAGTATACCTAGGGATTGACTTTATGATGCTGATATCAACCTCCCCATTCATGGGTTTAGTTGTAATCACTCGGCTTTCTCTTCTATGAGTGACAGTGACAAGAGAGAAGGTCACTCTTCACTTACCCTTTGACCAGGTGTGATGCTCCTCCCTTTTTCCCAGAACATGTTTCAGGGAACTCCTCATGAGGTAATCCCCTAGAATTTTGTGAGAGGTGTCACTCTTCACCATATTCACCTCATCTTGGGATGTGCCCGAATTGATTTCCATGATTTGACTATCCTAGATATCAACATGAGTGAGGGTTTCATTAAAATGATCCCCTTTCCCTCTCTTGTTGGTCTCACAATCACAACCTATTCCTCCATTGTCATCCTCATTTTCCATCTATAGATAAGATAAAGTGTGTCTTCGTTGAATCTTTCACATCCTCTTGTTTCTAAAACTGAGCATTACCCACATGGGCTTAGGGGTTCGTGATGATACAAAATTTTTCAACTTGGAAACTAATGAAGGGAACTTTGATTCATGCTCCGACCAGGATACGTAAGATGACTTCTTAAAGGAAGGAGCTCAATGGTGATCCCTTCAAAAGGTTAACCTGACTATGCCCCCGAAAAGGGTGTCCTCATTTGTATTAAGGGTCGATTCGACTCTCTATAATGCGAATCTCCCATTTTTAAGCCCCTATCAAGTTACAAACCTTAAAATAACTACAATAACTTTGATTCCTGCTCCAACCATGATATAGACGATTCTTTCTTGAAGGCCCAAGTTCAAGGGATGGTCTCCTGAGTTATTCCCAATGAAATTCCCATAATAAGTCCTTCACTATGGTTTAATCCCCAATAATTTACACCCAAATGGGAAGCACCTCTGAATAAGCCTCGAGAAACCTTACCCTCATGATGGTATTCCTTAGAAAATAAGTCCACGTTCTTTTAGAACTTTGTAGAATTTGATACCCCATTTTATAGGGATATGTGGGAAGCCTCCCAAAGGTCCATATCTAACCCTTAAATAAACCTTAATGTTCTATGGTCTATATGATTCGTAGGTTCATGTCCACCCAAGAGACCACATATCCCCTAGGCACTTCAGGTTGCCTCAATAAGAGTCTAACATGAAATCATGGTTAGAAACTTTTTGCCTAAGTTTCATCACCACATGAGGTTAAACGTCATGGACGGGTCCTCATCACACATCCCAAAAGTTGATGTTTTCAGTCGAGTAGCACTGAACTATGTTTATTCTGATTACTCTCACGAGGAAACATAGGAAGACTATATCATGGGTTTGATAGAAACATAAAACCACCATCCATATCTCCTGGATGACGATAAAATCTAGAGCACCTCATCACATATATCAGATGAGTGTTGTCTCAACAATTCCTGAGCCATGTGCACCCATGACTGATTTTTAATCCTAGGGGTAACCTGTGGATATACTCTTCGGGAATTAACTAAGTATTCATGAATAATAAAAATGGCTTAGTTCTATAAGAGAGTCCCGGAATAGGTAATAATTCTCCCCAAAAGGGTGTGATGAGCCTGACCTCCGATCCTCTTGACCAATGGAGTCCTCAAGTGTCATTGGACAAATATTCATACAAAGAAATCATGCCTTTAGAATGGTGGTCCATGAATCATTGATATATGGGCCGTTGGATTTTCCTGGCTCCATCAATAAACCTATTAGAGACCATCCCAGAAAATCTTATTATAAGTGTATCGATTGAAAAAATACATAATCCTCTATAATCGACCTATGGGACCATTCCAGGGTGGCTCTACCTTCATAATATTAAAGGGTTAAATGGCCCAGTCTCTAGAGGGTCAATCCAATTCCCCCCAAAAGTATAACAATGTTGATTTGGCCAAAAAACTTGGTGATGTGATAGTCTCTATAATAACATACAAATGATCGTCACTCGTCAGACCATATTAAATTCCCCCAAATATTTCACCTCAGGTTGAAACAAAAATGGAGATTCTGATGTGAATCCTCATTAAAGGTGGTGGTTTTACCCCACTAAAGCCCCTTCACCTCCTAAAAAAGGAATGGGTCAAAGTCAAATCATCAATTACGGATGTGATCAAGCGATACTACATTGACAAGGTTTTGTTGTCTGTATATGTAATATAAATATATATATATATATATTAGGTTTCTAGAGAATCCTTCAATCCAAATGGAATCTCAACATCCAATACATCCATGCACCTCAGCGATCCAATAGGTGGTCGAGGGCCAGATGAAGAGAAAGATCCCATCGTCGACCCATAACCTTAAATGTTGAGTATCCAACACACTGATTAGAGAGAACCACCAAAATGGTATTTTCCCCATAGTGGTGGCCACAAAACAGTCCCTCCAATATATAAAATCTTCCCAGCCACAGCCCCAGCCGCGACCAGAACCCCAACATAGGGCGGCCCACTTGCAATCTCTAACCGCTTCGGGAGCCTGTCCCCGGAGCGTGATAACAACTACCTCCCTTATCTTAGGGAGGCAGATGAAGTCAATTCTAATGAATTCATCCCAGCTGCACAAGGGACTTAATCATGGACTTTAGCTGGAGAGAATCTCCACAAACATTGAGTTACCAAGTATCCACTCTTTGAAGAGAACCTCATGCTGAGAGAACCTACTGAATTCTAAAGGAGAAGGGCCCCTCAGGCTACCCACTGAGGGAGAAAAACATATAATACGGAGTAGGTAATCACCCATATTACTAATGAGGAATCCCAATGTACAAACTTATAGACATTCCACAAGCATAGATACAACTATACCCCCTCCACTAAAGCCCACCACAAAAAATAAGGTGGAAAAATATGAGGAGGTTCACATTCCTGCCAATGTTCTCCAGTTTTGTAGTACAAACTGAGCAGTGAGTTATAGGTAGATGCAAATATCAACCAATGTTGAAAAAGTCCTCCATCTAAATAGGATGACAAACATCTATAGGAAGGAATAAGAACCTACCGATGTGTATCAATCCCTCCATACAAATAGGGTGGAAAAAATATGAGAAAAGTCAAATTTATACCGATTCATACAAAGACCGTGAGAAAAATATTGTTGAAACTAAGAAGATAAAATTAATTCTCATAAATATGAATCCCACTAATCAAATATGGTGGAAAACAGAGAAGAAAACCGGCGACAGACTCTTTCCTCTCTCCCGATCCAAGAGAACAACCAGTATCCAATTGAAACCTAAGGGGGACCAGAGCAGGAAGAAACTCTTTCTCCAACATCAGAATGGTCCTTTATACACATTCTAGCCAAAGATGTATCTCTTCACATCCGGTAAATAATAGAAGATCATACGTCGATTCCAAACCTTATCCTCTAGACATGTCAAAATTCCATTGCATTATCCAAAAAGGTGAGAACCAGGCCCACGACCCAACTTCCTTGAACAAAATGACTCTTTCTCAAAATGGGTGGGTCACTTCAGAGCAGTTATGCATCTTTGATCTAGTCTAGGAGTTCCAATGGTAATAGCCCATGATACACAGAAAATAGGATTGGGAACAAATACATGTTCTAATTGAGGGATGACGTTCCAACGTTGGGGTCGCTCCAGGGCAGACATATATACATACCAAAGCTCAAGAGGTATGTCAGTGTATCCCAAAAACATCATGGGAACTATAAAAATAGAAAACCATATATAAATTCCATTACCAACAGTATAGGTCCCCATTTTCCCATAAGAGAGTGTCCATATATGAAATTCCCCAGAGGCAACTGGAAAATGAAGTGAATATTCTTGATTCTCCTCTACTGGATTCTAGAGATCATGACACAATCAAGAATATATCAATATAAGATTAAGATCATGTCAGTCCATCTTAAAAATGTGGAAGTGGCAGTAGCAGTTGTGAAGGTCCTCCCCATAATTTGTCTACCAGCAGCTCTGAAGGTCCTCCCTAAAGCACCCACAGGGGCTTACTCTGTGGACCAGGAATGATCGATCATGAGAGAATATATCCTTATTTACATCAAGGTAGACATCCCCTGACCAGAATATTAAAAAAAGAAGGAAGTCACCTTGTTGTTGTCCCGCTGATTTTTATCCTAAGGATATATGTTGCTGTTATTCTTTTCCTTACAGTCGGACATCAAGCCATGATGGTAGTCCTCACCATGATGGCAGTCACTGTAAAGGACCTCCCCGTAATGGCAGTTGTTGTGAAGGACCTTCCCATAGTAACATCAATCAATGATAAGGTACTCCCCTCATTTTAGTACATCTAGAATCCCCTCCCTAGAATGTACACTGTATAAACTCAACCTTCAGTTGGATATCAAGATGTGATATTAGTCCTCCCCATCATGGCGGTCATCGAGAAGGTCCTCCCCTTAGTGAAATAAGGCATCAAGAAGGCCATATTACTATTGTATCCCCCCTAAAGGTCCCCCCTAAGGTCTAAATCATAGGGACATTCCTCATGGTAGGAAATCATGTTTCAGTGTTAATCCTCGCCATTGTAGCACAAATTGGGAAGGACTTCCCACAATAAAAATTCAAACTAGCATGAAGGTCCTCCACTTGCCGAGGCAATTGGGAGAAAGCCCTCATACACTGAGATACTCAAGAATATGGAGTCAGACATTCCAATAACTCAATCTATGATGAGTAATATCATTTCTCAACCTCATGGAAGATCGGGCCACACTCATCTTCTGAGAAAATCCCATACGGCTCACATATCGATGAGGCTCCTGCCATCCCCAGTGCTTAGAATGAAAATAAGTAGCATTAATGTTAGGAAAACTATGTGGAGGATTCTCTGAAAGAGAAACAACATGAAATGTTGCACCTGAGAAGATAAGTATCTTGGGATGACATACTAGTGATGTATTAGTCGACATCCACTTCTCAGTTTGACATACCAAGAGAATTTTCAAAAGAATGTACACATAAAATTTTAATAAATATATGGAAAACTCTCTACCAGCTAAAGGAAACATTCCTAATAAATAATGGATATGAAGATAGTGTCAACATACTAGGGAAGCTTTGTTGTCTAATTGACTTGGAATCTCTCCCATCTGCACGACAGCCACAATCAGATAGGTGAAAGAAAGATATTTATTTGGTCTGCCTCCACATGATGCACAAATAGCATTGCCTTATGGGTGATTCCCCATCAAAAGGTCACATTCGGGGGTGGGGAAAACATGGAGCTCTATACTTCACCGAACATCACATCCACCATAACTCACTAGAATAACATCTTGTAATGTAATTACCCAAAGACATCAATAAAAAAATACCTTCTCAGGAAAGGTGGAATGCTCAACAAGAACCTAACTTGAGTAAGTCTCAAAATAATCTGGCCCGACGAGAGAAAACCATTGAGAAGATCATGAGATAGTCAATCAAGAACATCCCAAAAGATTCCCACTTAAGGGAAACTAACCAATGAGTAATGTTTAGGTCCTTAGAATCAAATAAATCCTACGAAAAATTTTCACCATACTCAACTCACACCTACATAGGAGTGCATGAAATCTGGAAGGTGACAATAGTAGTAGCTACCACCACAATATGAGAAAATCGCCAGACCACAAGGTTGGGGGAATTTTTAACTCAAAATGACCCCATAAGACCAACGAATCTGGGACATAGAACATCAATGGAAGAATGGGAGCAACCCTATCCCACATGGCTGGGGGAATATTTACCTCAAATTCCCACATAGTAGACATATGTATTCTCCCTTCAGGGATGAATGATGTGTAGAGTGGTTACTCATTTAGTTCTGTATTGTGGTTTATACCCCTTGGGATAAATTCATATTGTGAGGTCATATCAGGGATCCCTTTGGGTCTATCTTCGCCATGAAATCTAAATAATACCAAATAATGGAAGGAGAATGTCAAAAAAAGGACACAAAATGCTCTCATATCATTTAGAATCAGGTACATTGCCCCTAATACGGTATGCATCAGTGAACGTGGTGGACGTTAGTCCCACAGACCTCACAGGAAAAGATACAAAAAAGAGGATGCATGAGAAGATAGTTCCCTTATGGAGGCGGTCCACACCGAGAATGAAGGTGTGCAGTCCTGGAACCATAGAGTTTTCATTAATCTGGGAGCCCCCTCAGTAATTCTACCATTAGCTCCCAAGAAAATCCTCAATGAGGAGAAGAATAAGAGAAATGCATATGACCCACCTTTCCCTCCCTGTGAGGATTATTCCCCTACAGTTGAGGATGCATTTTCTCAATTGTAGGAAGAAATGAAAATGTTTCAGTGACTCAACTCTAAGATGTTTAGATAAAACCATCTGACTAGGTATGTTCCTCAAGAGGAGCATCAACACATACATCCTACAGATGTCCCTATGCTTCATGAGTTCATCTCGATGAATGAAGAAAGGCTGGAAAGATCATTCAGGGAAGCGTCGGGACCATCAGTATACCTAAACCAAATCCTGGAAGGATATCAAGATTTACCTCTATTAGGGAAGCAACCAGAATAGATTCAGGTTAATCCACAATGTATTTACCCCGTGGCATACCCTCTTTAAGACCTAGTAACACCGACACATCCAATATTTCCCCCTACTTCACCTATTCATCCTCAAGTCCAGCGCAATATGCATCAGGGGATCTTGAATATTGTCGAGAAATTGACAGCTTGACTGGAATCCATAGAAGGTTGGTGCGATCTATTACAACCAGAATAGAGGCATTACCCTGACTTGGTGAGCAACGTCCTGCCTCCACCACATTTTTGTAATCCCATATTTCCATTGTTAAATGGATCAAGAGACCTAGAAAAACATATAATTCACTACTCTTCCTACCGTGATCCCGTGATGGAAACTCTAGTGAAATAAGAGGTTATGATGCTCAGATATTTTTTGTAAAATCAACAAGGATCATCCTTCGTTTGGTACACTTTTTTTCAAACTAAATCAATCATTGGTTGGAGGATCTATGACGATTTTTTCTCATGCAGTTAAATTTGACATTGTCTAAAACAACAGTCAATGATTTCATGAAATGAAAGTAGTGAAATAATGAAAGAGTTTCAGACTTCATCTCTAGATGGAAAGGCCTAACTTACTCCCTAAACCAGCCACTCCCCCTAGATGAAATGCTCTCCATATGCATTGATAATCTCCATGATGAATAACATATTCCACTTATCCCAATGAATTACAAATTTGGGTTCTGAGATTTCTCACATACTGACCAAAGGATAGAATAATACTTCTAGAAGACGAATCTTTAATCATGAGTGGTCCAATTGTCCCTAGGAAAAAAATAGGAAAAGCTAAAGAAGATTTTTTTATGCTGAAATCACTCCAATAGTAGCTCTAGTCCCGAGGCCTCCACTAAATCGTGTAGGACCCCATGGATGCTAACCGCCACCCCAACCTTGGCAATATGAGTGAAGGGGTTCTAAAAGAAATCACTTTGAGGAACAAAAAGGTAAATTCTACTCATTCCAATATGAACAAGTTCGGGGCTCCTTTTAACTTCCATGAATTGCAAAATGCTATGGCTACCATAGCCAAAGAAAGCCAATGAAGTGGGTCTTGATGATCATGAAAATTAATTTCCCTACCACCGAATACTAGAAACACCATCTAAGAGAGATTCGTTTTCAAGGATCTCTTGAAAAAAATGGTAGATTCAGGACATTTCCTGTTAGGACTACCACCAGCACAAGTGGCATATGTTTCTACCTCATACCCATGTGAGGAATGTGAGTAGAAAACAGTTACCAGAAAAAAGGAGAGAAAAAAAAGTTTTACAGTTGGATGAATTATAAAATAGTCATCCAAGCTCATGGTATCCTCTAGGAATAGTTTAAGAAACCAACCATGCCCCTAATAACTCCTGATGAAACACGGCCATCATCATCACTACTACAACCCTCTAAGGGCCTTCCATCTGGGAGATAGTCTGATCGGAAAGGTAGAATGCAGGATCAAGAAGTTTATCATGCACCATGACCAATGTCAACTTTGACACTTTCGAACCTCATACTAGTATAATGGAAAGCATGGGCACCACCCCACTAAATGGGGCAATGCGAACCACCCACCAAATAAGAAAAATGGAACAACTCGCCAAATGACATCATCAGAAGAAGACAGTTAGTCATAATCATTGTCTAATCAATAATTGATCTTCATATCCATTAATTTCATTCACTTAATGGGACTCTTCTCTAATGGAGACTATGAATACAAACCTTAATTCCCCGCATCCAACCATAGAGATGGAGTAAGACACTCCAGAGGATGAGGGCCTCTAGGAAGGCATGGTTGTGAAATGATTCAAATTCTAGACCACACCTTATCTCAAACTATTAATGTTGAGAAAATTCATAGAAGGACACTCCAGTAGACACAATAGAAACCATACTATTTCTCTCCCCTTTCTAGATGTAATTCTAGAACAATCATCTTGGAGTATATGTTTGAGGAATAACATATGTCTAATCACCCAAAACATGAAGGCCTACCATTTCAGCCAAATCCTAAGTGCATGAGATCACTTTTAGTTCCCATCACAGAGGTTGGAATGTCCACCTATAGGGCTCATGACCCTAAATCGCCTATGAAAAAATATCCATGAGCTGAGAAGTGATGACCCTTAGGGTAGAAATATGATATTTTGATTATGCTAACCTCATTACCGACAATGATATCAATCCCGGATATATTGAATGTTTTAGTATACCTTAGAGATCCGATCATCAAATATTTACTAAGTCCACAAGAATTTGAAGCTGAAGTACCAGCTACCGAAGTCTATCAGAGAGAAACAAACCATATAAAATGCCCTGTTATCATCTCCTTCATAGATCAGGATGATGGAACCATCATGAAGGGACACATCAAACCCTTATATATGTTTGGTAAATTAAATGTAATTGATATTTGGAAAAATTTCATTGGAAATGGCTCTGGAGGAAATATCCTCCCACTACAAACACTTCATCAGATGGACTATGATGAGGACAGTCTGAAAACTGACACCAAAACTCTAATGGGATATGAAAAAAGTTAGCAGAATCCATTGGGATGAATCAAGGTTAATACTTGTCTTGGTGACATTATGTACGATTCTGAATTTTTAGTAGTGTGGGAAAATACAGCCTGCAACATATATTTGGGGAGGCCTTGGATGAACTAGAAACTCTAATCCCCTCATCATACCATCAGTGCATCAAATAATGTGTTAATGGGTAAAACAGACCATTTCATGCTAATAAATGAAAATTTGAATCCTACGTGTCACATTTCATTGATTTATTATTCTATGAACCAAAAGGGAAGCAATCTTTGGACGATGACATTGATTGGGACACTACCCCAAATGTATTGGAAATGGCTCCTGTTGATCCTCAGAAATTGCTTGGGGAAGACTATGTGTTACCCATCGATCAGGTTGGATGCATATGTTTAGGATCAAACATGGAATTAGCCATTGGTATGATCTCTGTTATGGCCACTAAGTCCAAGGATGCTAAAAATCTCAATTTTCCCCCTTGATGATGATTAGTGCTAAAACAAAAATACCCCCAACCTGTCCATGGGGATCCATACCGTTCATTCCTTACTCACGAAGGCATAAAATAATGTATTGTCACTAAAAGAAAGTGATGAAAATTATCCACCCCCTTATTCCATATTCTTCAGAAAATTCCGGACAGTGAGTTGGGGAAAAAGGAAGTGCTTCAATTTCCATAAATCATAGTGGTGATTCCTCTCCCAACGCTGGAGTGTTTATCCAAAAAATCATCTCTCCATCAGAATAGGAAGAATATCATGATGATGATGAAGAAGAGGATGAATAATAAAAATAAGAGCATCTCAATGATTCACATCCCACATTCAAAGAAGTAATCTCCACCATAATTGATGAACTTATGGAGATAAACCTGGGCAATGAAGACACCCATGACCCACCCTGATTAGTGTGGTTATGCCTTTACAAGATAAAGAGTAATACACCTCCTTCCTAAAGAATAATTGGGATTTTTTTCCTAGAACTGCACAAAAATTCCATTCCCCAATCCTGGGGTCACCACTCATCGTCTGGGTTGGTCGGAATACCATTGTGGTTACAAGAAGACTTCCAAAAATACCCACCCAACCCATGCTTCCAAAATAAGGGTTGAAGTTGACAAGATATTAAACTCTAAATTCCTTCAATAGGTTAAATATCCAACCCAGATGGAATACATAGTCCTTACCAAAAAGAATAATGGAAAATTATAGTCTGCATTGACCTCGGAGATCTCAATTAGTACTGCCTGAAATATGATTTCCTAGTCTCGATCAAGAAATTTATGATCGATGCGACTGCTAGATATGAGACACTCTCTTTCATGGATGGATACTCTAGATACAACAAGATGTGAGTTCCCCAAGAAGATTATGAATTCATTACCTTCAGGGCCCTTATGGAGTAATATTTTATAAGGTGATACCCTCTGGTTTGAAAAAATGTTAGAGCCATATATTATCATTACATGCATCACATTTTCAAGCCCTTCATCGTAAAATTCATCATGTTCTATGTCGATGAACTGGTTGTTAAATCCCAAAATTACTCGAAAAAATTGACAGATCTCGAAACTATCTTCAACAAATTTGCGACAGCACAGTCTAAATATGAATCCCCTAATGTGTTCTATTAACATTACCTCTAGGAAATTACTCAACTTTGTCGTATTCCATTGTGGCATCAAAGTTTAACCTCATAAGAAAAAATCCATCCATGAAATGTCACCACCTAGAAAACTCACTATGTTGAAGGGTCTCTTGGGGTACCTAGCCTACATTCAGTGCTTTATATCCTATATTGCAAGTATGTGTCTTCCTTTCAATGGGTTTATAATGAAAGGGATTGCATATCAATGGGAATATGATTATAATGTATCATTCGGAAATCTTAAAAGGTACCTCTTATTCCCACCAATTCTAATGCCTCCAGTCGATGGAAGACCACTCATTCAATATGTGACTGCTTTTGAATAGTAATTGGGCACTTTCCTCACACAGAAGAATTATATCGGCAGCAATAATGGTTTCTATTTCTCATCCAAAAAATGATCGATGCTAAGACTCTATATTAAAATATTGAAAAGAGATTCCTAGAACTAATCTTTATGGTTAAGAAACACATGCATTACCTATAGCACCATGAGGACCATCTAGTCTCTCGATGCAAATAAATCAATTATTTCATCAACTTTACTATATTAACTGGATTCCTATCATGGTGGTCAGTCCTGCTACAATAGTTTACAATACAGTACATTACCTAGAAAGACAAAAAAGTTAAGGCATTAGTAGATTTCCTAGAATAGAACCCCTCTGTAGAAGTGACCCCCGCAGAAACTGAACTCCTCGATGAAGAAGTTTTCTCAATACAAGAAGGCTCTTAGGAAATGGAAATGTACTTCTATGGTGCCTTTAGAAGCATGGAATGGAAAATTATGGAGGACCCCAAGCTCAAAAATGTGGTGATAGAATTTAAATTCATATCTCTAGAAAAGGATTTCTTAATTTACTCCTTTCTTAATTTTAGAGGGGTGAATAAATAATGATGTGGAATAGCAGGACCTCATTGTAGGCCTGGAGCTGGCACTTCATGCTCAAGCTGAGTCCCCAAAGATAAAAGGTGATTCAGAGCTGGTCAACTAGCATGTAAATGGTGACTATATAATCAAAAAAATTACTGGTTCCATTGATGAACCATATCTGATAACTAATGGTCTAATTCCCATTAGAACCAATACTGATTTATGTCCCCTGATCACAAAATGATCGAGCTGATGAATTAGAAAATGCATCCCTATTACTAGTTAATCGAGACCACAATTAAATAGTCATCATCATTTCCTATAGTCGGATGTTCTTTCCATTCATTCATATCAACACAGAAGTGATAAATGATATTTACCCCATTCATGAGCCTTGCGGTAACACCACCCGCTTTATGACACCATTATAAAATTTCTTTAGGAGGGGTGAACTGTCACCAGATAGGTATGGAAGAGAACAGATTCAGATGTCGGTAGTCAGTTTTGTTCTGTACAATGGAGAAGACCATGAAAAGGTTCTCTATAATTGAGGCCTTGACAGAGTCCTTCTCGGGTGAATTGATGGAGAGGATATTTCTTCAATCATGAAATAATTGAAAGCCGGAACTTGTGGAGCACACCAATCAGCATCATTGATCTCCAATAAAATTTGAAGGATTTGATAATGTTGTCCCACTATGATATAGGACTATTACACATTCGACAAGATGTGACATTTCTTCCATGTTCATGCCAATTTAATCCACCAACCCCTGGAGCTGCTTCGCATAGATAAGTAATCTTGTCCATTCTCTGTATAGGGGATGGATGTCGTACAACCATATGATCCCGCTAGATCCGAAAAAATGAATTTCATTCTCACAGAAACTGACTTCTTTTTTAAATGGGAGGACACTATATCCCTCAATGAGGTTGGGGAGAGAAGCATTGGTATCGTTGTGGAAGCCAACATCATTACCAAAGTTGGTGTCCCTCATACATTAGTAATGTATAATAAAACCAACTTATGCTCTACTGAGTTAGACAAACATCACCATGAATATGAAATCAAATCCAACTATTCCTCACAATACCATGTAGTGGACAAAAAGAAGATAAAGGATATCAATAATACTATGTACATCATACTATAGAAGATAGTAGGCAACGAAAATAAATCGTAACTGAAAAAACACATACATGCTTCATGGGATTACTGGACCATGACCCTCACTATCACCCAAGAAACCCTGCACTCATAGTTATATGGGACATAGGCATTTTTCCCATCAATGTTATTGTGACATCACTCTATGTTGATGTTTGTGATCAATTGTATGCAGATGAACAATCTTAATAATGGTTTGATGAGTTGGAATGACTAGATGATAAAAGGATGCATACCTGGCAACATTTTGAAATCTAATAGAATCAGATCTAATAATCCTTCCACAAGAAGGTTTTCCTTTAGTCTTTCCTCGAAATATAGATGTTGATAGTCCTAACAACCCCAATGATACTCAGTAAGAATCCCAAAAATTTACACCCAAAATGGGAGGGACCGTATGTCATACATAAGGCACACTCTAATGGAGAATATGCTTTGATTTAAATGGATGGGTGGCTCACCACTATGCCTACCAATGAAAAGTTCTTGATGAAATATTTTATATAGAATGGTTAAACCATCATAGTTGTCGGGCATAAAACCACACAACATCATAAATATTCCCCATAACACGATGTAAAAAATGCATGAAAAATCATCCTCACTGCATGATGTTAAAGTGCAAGGAAAAAATCATCATTGTAGCATGACACTAAACTACATAACATCTTCATCCTTACTGCAAGATGTTAAACTGCATGATTGGTATTGTGTTCTACATAGTAATCCATCACATATATGTCAAATTAATGTCAGGAAAAGACAATAACACCCTCCCCCTTTCTATGTATGGGTAAGACGGACTTAGGAAGGGAATTTTAGAACTACGTGTGGATTGATTCTTTCCCTGGTAGAAAATATAGTGATTATCAGATTTAACATCCTAGCCTAGCCACCAATCAATGAAAAATTCCATTTCATTTCCATTCACATGGACTAGACCCCTGTAAGGAACTTATAGAACAACATATGGATTGATCCCTATATCAGTGGGATACGTCGTGATGCCCAAATCCTTGGTTTCGGGCCCAACCATAATATGGTTACAATTCATGTCTGTCTACCTTTGTACTTACTGCATCATGTTAAAATATAGGGAACCTACTAGAACTATGTATAGCTTCATACCTATCTTAGTGGGATATGTAGTGATGCATAGATCTCATATCCCGGTTCATCCATCATTTAAAATGCCTCCCCCTCCCTATGCATAGACAAGACTTTTGCAGGGAGGATATGTTTAGAACTATGTATGGATCGATTTCTTCCCTTTTAGGATATTTAATGTAACTTAGATCCTCTATCCTAGTCTAGTATCCATTAAAAAACAAAATAAATTCCCATTCCAAATTGTATAGGTCAGACTCACATAGGGGAAACCATTAAAGGTCCTAACCATATGACATTAATCTGCAAGGATCATCATGAATCATATTTTTCCTAATTATCGGTGTTACAAGATTCTGAACATGACCCCAATTTCCTATATAATAAAAAGAAAATAGATGATGGAAATTCCATGTTTGAATTCTGAAACCTAGTAGGAGTTAAAAGATCATGCACCCCCTATATATGAGAATGATCTATGTAGAAGCTTCCATAGTTCACAGCCAATCATGGCCAGGATATTCCTTAAATTCCTAGACACATCTTTATCATTCTTCAAACTCCATACTTTGGGAATGCATGTGTCCCCATAAACATTCAACATCTATCAGAAATGGAAGGAAAGTGCCACGTAGACTCCTTTGTTTGTCTATGCACATCAGGCCCTGGTGGCTCTGTATATGTTTCCTTCAAAACAGTTGTAAATCAATGAAAAATTCTTCCTCAGGAGTGGCTTATCCTACTTTTGTATGCCCAATGGATTCTAAGTAACATGTCATTCCTCTTGATCCAAGGGCCCCCCAGGACTATGGTTTACACCTTATATAATATCTCATGTATAAGTAATATCAAAATATTTTGATCATGGTCAACCCATTGATATTTATGGTCTTTGTAACAATCTTTCCTCGTAATATGACGGTAAACTGTGCTACCAATGTCCTGACCATAAGACGTTAAACTTCTTGGCCAGAAGTTTCCCAGCTACACGACATTAAACTCCACCACACAATGGAAATTCAAATATTCTTATCATGGATTGGACTCTCCAGAAAAAAAATTCTTTCCTTCCTACGTGTGGGTAGACCTCCATAAGGAATGTTCATTGGGAATCTTGTGTGACTTGGTTCCCCCCTGATGAGATGTGTGGTGATCCTTGAATCCTATGATCTGAACTGAGTCTCAGAAAATATTAAAATGTCCCCTTGTATGTTCACAAATTGATTCAAAGAAGAGAATCCTTGGACAAGTTATATTTATAAAACTGATCAAGGGTTATTATATTTTCATTTCACATTATAATTACTCTACTTCCACCCCACATGGTGATAAATTGTGTGGAATTCATCCTTGCTGCACAACATTAAACTGAATGATATCGGTCTAAGCATAAAATGCTCCCTGACATTGATTATTACATTAATAATTGGTGACCCAGAATCCCTATCATCCCTTGTTTCTCACACTGATCATATATCATGTGATATTAGGGACCTCGGTAGGAAATTCACTATAGCGTCATAGTAAATCTGTCCTGGATGTTGGTCCTTACAGCACAATTCTAAAAGAAATTTTATGGTTCTTCCTCCATATTAAAGAGAATGAGGTCCTGACCGTACGATGTTAAAATGTATGGTACTCCAAAGATGGAAAAGATTCCATATCCTACGTATGAGCCATATCTATATATGGGATTATTTGATCCCATGGGTGAATCACAGCCCAGAAACTTCTAATATTTTAGGATACACTCCTACCACACATCAAATACACTATTTGAGTGATCTTTAACCCCCATAATCCTTCATGGATATCAGAGATAGAAGGACATCATCCTTAAGACACCTTTTTTTTACAGTGCACATCATACCTCAGTGGATCTGCATATGTTTCCAACAAAACGACCATTAAGAAAAGGAAAATTCAACAGCAGGATAGTACTTTCCTATATCGGTATGGATAATGGATCCCAAGCCCCATTACATACCTCTTAATTCAAGAAACCTCAACTTAATGGTTTACATTCTTTTTCCCACCCATATCCTGGATATGTTAGAACATCCTATCTCGATTTTCCTCAGTTTACTCAAGGCTTCTACAAAATAAAGAGGCTTGATCCATGATCCTGAATTCGATCCATGTACAGACAAAGAAAATGCCCCCATTTATTTTAGGTTTTTCCAATGAAGTTTAACCAAAGAAATTTCACCTTTCATATTTAGGAACACCCTCATTCTCAAGTTATACTCTATGACCAGAAATGTCCCAATCCCATCAATATTTCATTTCCATAAGAGATGCAAGGACATTGTCCCGTAGACACCTATGTTTGACTATTCACATCATGCCCCAATGGATCTGCATATGTTTCATATAAAATTACAATAAAAAAGGAAAATTCATTCTCAGAAGAGTCCTTTCCTATTTCTATTATTCCCAAATGACATTTATGTCCCATATCACATCTCGGATTCATAAACCCCTTGGAATACGGTTTTCAGATTTCCCCTTTTAAATTCCCAAAGATGAATATCATTTCTAGATGAAATGATAGATCAATTACTCTCTCTTGGTTAGATTAAAATGACCCCCCATAATAAGTTTCAATTTCCCCTGTTGTTTGATGTTAAATTATACCATTTGTTTGACCTTATTTACACTAGACAAATTCATGTGGGAGCATTTTATCATTCAAAAATGATATAAATTCTTTTTTCACTTTCATACATCACTCCCTTAATAGGCCACCCACTGTGGTCTTCATGCCACAAAACAAAAAATTCTTATATATCTCCTAGGACATTAGAAATGGATGGCTAGTTTCCTTCAGACACCTTTATTTGATTATGCACATCCTACCACGGTGGATCTGCATATGTTTCCAAAAAACGACCATCAACCACGGGAAAATGTTTCCTTAATAGAGTCCATTCCTACTTCTATAAGCCTAAAATTGGAAAGATATTAAACTACCAACGAAAAAGACAAAATAGTCACTAGAATGAAAACATTCAAAGGGAAACCTTGGATGATAATCGAGTATCAAATCCGTAAACCAATACTATGTATGGTTTAGGAATAAATATCGAGAAAAAAAAATTCAAAAGAGTCATAAATATCATTAGCTCAAAAACCTGCAAAGGTAATCCTATGAAAAAGTCATGTTATACCCACTAAACCCGTACCCAATACGATTAGGTAAAAATTAGTTTAATAATTAAAAAGGAACAATGTTTTTGAGTTTTTCCATATAACCTCAGCAACAGACAAACTATAATCGATGATACCCTAAACTCAGTAAAAAATTAGAGCATGATTTAGTTATATCAAAATTACATATTCCAGATCATGATTCAGGTTATTTGAAATTGAAACATTTCTCATATGGTCAATTGTGATGGATTGACATTTTATGAAAAAGAGTAAGGGGAAGCATCAGGAAGAAAAAAATAGTTCCATTATATTCTATAGATATATGAAGGCAATCCATAATCTAGAGCCTCTTCTTGAGGTCAGGTCATGATAATTACAAGAGACATTTGGTGGACTCCTAATGTTTTATCAACAATTGTTTCAAATCCTCAATGACCAGATGAATTTTTTACAAGTTCGTGGTCTCGGCCGCTGCAGCTTCCCACAGTGCCTCTGCATCCCTCCCAACTTCCAGGCCAACCCATTATCCTTATTCCACCTACCATCGACCCTCCTCTATAGTGACTATGTCATGAGACCACTCCTTCTTATGTCCCTATAGCTTAAGGTTCTACTACTCCAATTCCTAGTAAGGTTGTTCCACTATAGAATCTTTCCTTGTGAGCTCATTTATCATCCTCAAAAATGTGGTACCTTGATTGTTGGATTCATCAATGAGGAATTTCCATGCAGAAACAAGATGATATATCGGCTTTGCAGAGGAAAGTTGAGATTCAAGTGTGCCAGCCACTTCTCTAGCAGAAACCACTTGTCTCACTATATAATAAATTATGTAATAGTAGAATCCAGTGAATCCCAAGACTATAAACTGATGGTGTAATTTCAAAAACTTCTTTAGCATCTCAGGTAATGGATTCTGAGAGATTAATCTCTAAACATTATTTCATTCCTTTGGACGGATGGGATAAAGGTCGAACAAGCCATCTTGGTTAGTCTAAGAGTTGGCCCGTGATGAGGAAATGTATTTAGGTATGAATTTCATGAGAGAGGGACTTGATTCAAGGACTGCAACATGACTCGACCCCTCAGAAGCCCCCACTTATTATTATTTCAATGGGGGCAGAGTGGAATTCTCTGCCTAAATTGATAACGCTTGTGGTTGATGTTTTAAAAGTAGAGGAAATATGGGTAAATAACATCTACGCCTAAAACTAATCGTGATCATGATACTAGAGAACTAACCTCCATCTACCGAAGCCTCAAAACCTCTCACCTCCCCAGAAACAGCACTTTCTAACAAAGGTGGCACCACGTCATCAATCACCAGTTGTAGCCCACGTTCACTTAAGGGAATCAATGGCTCGGGATAGTGCCCAACCAGGCCATTAGCCTCCAAGACAACCCCCGAAGGTCACTCACTGATATCATGCATGTATGGATGATCAATCTGAAAAAATGTAATAATATTGAGATTATAGAGGCTGGCACGAGAACTTCTTTACGAATTGGATAAAAAGGAAAAATATTTGTCTCCATGTTTTTGAGAGTTGAGAAAATAGTCCCCCCCAAGGGTTGTGACTTCGATAGTGGTAGAGTTGAAATTTTAAAGATGAGAATAAATCTCCAAGGAGAATCAATGTATAGAAGTAAAGTCTATTTTATCAGGAATGATGGGTTGCACAATACTTTATTTCCCTCCAATATCCTGTGATGTTTGGTCCTCTTCACTAGATTCTACCCCTTCCATAAAAAATCACATATCTTTCTCCATAGGAATAGGATCAATGTGTTCAATCGAGACCTTAGTTTCTGGATATTGTTCTATAATTTATGGAGGATTTATTTGAGAAAGAGTAGGCATACCTAACGGGTCGAAAACACCCCCGGTCTTTTTGGTTAGTCCTTTTCTTCTTCTTTGTTCACTCAAATTTAATGGGAGATATTCCTCTATTATAAAGGGAACAGGAGACAAAGGTGCTTGAGAAACTACCCCTAGGAAATTCATGGGATTGACATCAAACTATGCAAATAATAGTGAGTCAATGAGATAAGTTCACTCAATTCAACAATCTGGTGAATAGACAATTACTTTTGATGCCCCTCCTAATGTGTCTTGACAGTTGGGATGCTTGTATGTGTTTCATGGTTTTCTATGGAGATGGTACTTGAATAAGTGCCCCCATGCGATCCAGAGAAGGAAATGCTCGAGAAGAGTCTGTGATGATTGTTTCTATATGTTTTTGGACTCTTGATGATCCTTCTTTAGCACCCCCCCCCTCCCATCGACACACACAATCAGAGGGGTCTAATCCTCTTATATAGTGCCTCTGGGGGGAAAACTGGGGAATGAACCGTTTGCTGGGAGCCTTCACTCTCCGGATAATTAAAAAAAGACATTTAGCTTCTACACAATAGTGTAAATTATTTCCAAGGTTCATGGATGGAAAAACCTCTCATTTGATAGTCATCGAACACATGAGTAACTCTATCAATGATACTCGTTCAGACCAGTAATTCATGTATTTGGAGGTGTGAAGGCATTTTTCCATTTTGTTTAGATAATTATCCACCTCATATAGAACTTCATTAGAAGAAATACATGTTGTTTCAATGGATCCTCCCTAACATGGAAGGTAAAAATGAACTCCTTCAAGTAGTCTCCCTATATCCTCATCAGAATCATTTTCCCTCAGTTTATCCCAGAGCCTCTAAGAATTTGGAAAGGAAACTATAACTTGGATGGCCAGTGCTGGAGGATTGGAATGTGGAAGCAGATTTAGTATCATCAGCCACAAATGATTCATGGGTGCTTCTGCAGTCTTGGGACCCCCCGGAGTCAAATGTTTATGGGACTTTGGGAGCATGTGAGAAGGTTATCCCATTATAGATGAAACAAGAGATCCAACAAAATCGACATCCTCGTCATTAGTTTCTACTCATAGCATGTCAAGTACCCAATGCAAGTATTTTCATTAACCATTCTGGGAATGAATTAGGGTATCGATGTCCTCAAGTTAATGACCTACTCTCTTGGGATTCTCATCAAAAATGAATGTCAGAAGGTTTTGACAAATAACTAATTATAATGAGGGAAACCTCTATAGACTTGAGGAACTACCATAAGGCATGATGAGACTAATCACAAAAGGATCAGTGTCTTATAAAAACATATCATTGCCTCCAAGACACTGGAAAATAAGCCTCAAGTGGGATGAATGGTTGACTCCTAGTAGCAAATTCGGTAACTCGTTCAACAACCTATGATGTAACAACCCCATCTTTCACGACCTTCTATGGGGGAGAACCAAGGTTCTCTCGAAGGACTCTTCCTGGCTGAGAGTTCTCAACAACTTCCTTTTTTCTTCTCACCCCCCTCCCCAGATGCCATGGATATTGTTACAATACAAACCAGATCAACTAATTGGCTCTCTAGATATGATTTAACCCAGGCCTCGATATAGTTTCTTGTGAGGAAGGGTACAAAATCCCCAGAATTTGAAAGCCTAACCTGGAACTGGGTTTCCTCCTCGGTAAACATCAGCCACATTTGATGTGCTATCATAAGATATTTTTCTTGAAATGCACTATTTAAAGTGGGAGGACGTAACTTCTAAAAAAATTATATTTGTGACTAAATCTATAAGGTGTATACCCCTCATAGATAATCTCTACTCTGATACAGGTAACCAAGACTCCTTCTCTCAAAGAAAAAAAAGTATCCTCGATTGGAAAAGTCTTTTGATTCATTATTCACAATAGTAACATTAGGGGAATCATAAGGATGATAAGAAATATTTTCATGGATAATGAGATAATCCAATAATCCTTTCTCATTATTTTCAGTCTACTCCACTTTCTTATCCTGTGAGGCCTTATCCATCGATATAATCGCACTGGTACTCTGAAGATACAGTCGGAGGATGAAATATAGAATCAATACGGAATTGATAATGGTATAACCTATTTTGTGAGATCCTATCAATCCCCAAAGGATTTGGAAGTTTCCAATCATTTTCTAAGGTGCCCCTACTTCATTTATCCATCCCAGCAAGAGATAAATCTTGGATAGCATAGGAATATACAGATTTATGCTTCTACCTGTGGCTACCTGAGTGTCCTTGATTAAAGTTGAGACTCTCACACCACTAGATTCTCGTATTGGAAATACCCATCCACTCAAAAACATTTCCCTGAAGGTCACGATTATAAATAATCAGTCAACATTAGGAATGAGACATCATCCCCATTCATTAAATATACCCTCTTTTAGGGTGGGCCAATAGGTCCCCACTCATTTCTGGTTTGTCTTGGTAGGGAAGGCCTAGGGTCTACATAGATGGGGCTCTAGATAATTTTTCATAATAAAGGAACCAATCCACTCAACAAAAGGAATGACCTCATTCAAACAGGGGTTGACTTCATTCAAAATTTCTTTTTCCTAGACAATGATTTTCTTGGTTAGGGTAGGATTACTCTCCTTTTTGTCCCAATTAGAAGAATGAGGTAGGAACTCTTCAGAAATGTCCTTGAAAATATGTACTGCTGAAATTATCTGGATGTCCCAAAGGCTAATGCCAACCTCCCCATGGGTTAAATGAATGGTATTGGTGTCCGAGATCCACTAAATCAGGAGCAATGAAATGAGGTAATTGTGATGATGAGTGTATGTATGAGACACCCATGGAGCCTAATATAGTCTCATGGCCTGCATCCCTGCTCATAATTCTTCGCAGCTCTCGTAGTGCCAAAAAGGACACCCCAGTTTATGCTAAATGAACCTCAATAATGAATTTCATTCTTGGATGAACAACCATGATGTTTTCTCACTATGTCCTTCCCCACCATTCTTTGATAACAGTGGTTCATCTTGTCTAGCCTCTATTAAACCTCCCCTAAGGTATGAGGTACGTATCTCTGTAGGGAACAATCAGTGATATCTCTATAAAGTTGTCATATGCTATAAGAGATTAGGGAATTTGGAATGGAGGTGCTAGTTATCTAGGAAGTAGGTTGATCGGCCTGATTTGGTGCTGGAATTGATGTGTCAGATAGCAGGACAAATCCATATGTAAGAAGCATGTATGAATCTGATCAATCCCTTTGACTCATAGTAATCATATTTTCTAGAAATTTATGCAGTGGGGAAACTTTATTTTTATCATCCAAATATTATTTCATGTTGTTCAATATTTCATCACCAACAGAAAGAGGGGAAACAGTGGTGGCCTTAGTAGGAACAACGACATCAGTAGAAGATTAATGAAGATCCATTCTAGTTTGCAGAAAAAGATTAAAAAGGCCCCAAAAAAGTCATTCCAATGTGAAAATTGTTTGGAAGGTGACAAAAAATGATCAGGGAACATAAAAATAATTTCCACAAGGAGCTCCATGTACTTTTCATAGAAATGGTACACATAAGGCATTTAATATATATTATAATATTATAAAGAAAGCATATACTGCATACTATCTCAGTATGTGGAAGTCCCATGAGTCGTTGTCCCATGGAGCATTTACTAGTGAAATAATTGGTTCAGAGAATGAAGAAACTGTGAACTAAATCCCTATTTTGTATATGTTCAAAGTTATTCGATTAAAATTTTATGATTAATTTAAAAGAGATTAAAATTTAGTTCACTTGTATAATGTTCGGTGTGCGGAATAGGAAAACCACATAAGCATCTCGCTACACAAAAGTTTGACCATAGTATTAAATGCCAAAATATAGTTCTTGGACTCGAATTCAGTTTAAAATCAAAGGAAACTATGAGGAATTCAGTTCGTGGAATGCACAAAATATTTCATAGACAACGGATTTCACTGAAACATTGGTACATGGAAGCTAAGGAAGCTGAGGAGAGGTTGAGTGTAATGCCCCGAACCCAGTTACCCAGAGTTGGTGCATTATTATATAACATTGGCATGACCACAAGGAAATCATGTTCTGAAATACCGATAAGTTTAGTATTATTGGAAACAAGATTCATACATAAGTTCAACTTTACAACTTGAAAAGAAATACAACACTAATTTATTCCATTACAAACATCCAAGCCTCCAAGATTAATCCTACAAGTCACTAATAATTAAATTCTTCATATCATGGGAAAATGAAACATAAGAAAGGGGTGAGCTCAAATGCCCAGTAAGGGTAAGCAATACAGCGGAAGATAACATAAATATTAAGCATGGTGAAGAATTGAAAACCCATGAACACTTTTATGGAAGGAATATGATATTATTCAATAACTCCATAATAAAACATAATCATCTGTATTCTACTAGTCAAATGACCACATGAACCATCAATATTATTTTCATAATGATGGAATGTATAATCCCGGAAATTCTGAAACATTTTGTCAAGGCCTCGGCCAAGACATCTAAAAATGATTAAGGCCTCGTCCAAAACCATATATCAAATTGGGAAAGGCCTCGGCCAATTCCACATATAGTTGTCTCATGATATCTACTGATGTATCGAGAATCTATAGTGGGATCCACCCATCATTTACTAAGTCCAATACATTCCTCATATGAAAAGGTTGAAATATAACATAAAAATTCGTATTAAAACTAGCATACGAAATGTAAATAATTTAACCATAAACCAAGAATGGTATAAAAATAACACATCCATAGTAAAACATATCACAAAAACATCAATACAATATGGAATATTTGTATCATAATTAATCGACTGCAAACAAGTATAAAATCCATCAAAGGATTTTGACATAGATGAAATCAATACTATTTGAGACAAATATGTATTTCTTTTTTTAAATCATTTAATGTAACATAATTATAATGAAAAAATTTATTTTGAAAATATTCTTATAATATTATAAGGGAAGATTTGATGATGTTATAATGACAAAGAATAACTGCACCTGCCGTATAAGTTAAAAAAACATTCTTACCTTAATTTTGTCGAAAAGGTTGTAAAGTACCTTGTTTAGAAAATGACTGAAAGTTCCTTTCAAAACATACAAATTAAAATAAGGGTATAAATGACATTAACCCATTATATAGTAAATAGTAAAAATGTTATGAAATATATTTTTAAGAAACATGGGTGTGGATGACAAAGAGGTCCCAATAGATACTTACGTAAAAACAACCTCGGATAATAAAGAGATTGTGAAATTAACCCTTACCTTGTACTTTTCGATTGTCGAGGGTAGGTTAACCTCCTATATAATGGTGAAATAATTGTTATTAAATTATACAAAAACCATATACATTAATATTATATCTTATATGATATTTTAATATTGCTTTTTTAATAATATTTTAGTATTATTGTCGTTTAGGGTGTTACCTAATTTGTCTTACTTTATATGCTTTGTTACGTAAGTGATGTTTATTATAGATAGGATGTATATTGTTCATATTCAAAATGATATTAAGTCTTTAAAAATTATTTTTAATCATCAATTGAAAATTATACTTCAATGGATATGATGGGGAATGAATCTCATCGTGTTAGTGGAGATGGTAATCTGTACGTACGCACGAGCGACAATATCATTATTTTGATCTTAAAATAATATATAATTGGATGGAATATCATATATAAAGAATAATTATCATGTTATATTTATTATTTTCATAAATTACACATTATTATTATACCCATCCAAATAATAATGTATTGAGTAACAATTACACCACGACATGGAGACGGTAAGCCGTATGTACGCACGTATGGAGACATGTCTTTCAAAGGAAGGATAGAATAATGAATATGATTGTACCATATTTATAATAACATAATAGTATATAGAAGATACTGGATTTATTATTTTAGAATGGAAACAACAAGGAAATAGGAAGTGGAGGATGAAAGGAACTTGAAAGAGGTGATGAAATATTTACCTCTTCTTCGGGTTCGTCCTTTTGATTTGATCAAAATGGCTCCTTATGTTGGCTTTTTGACTAAATGAAGGCCTCTAAAATGAAGAGAGGATAGTTGAGATGGTATTTTGGCAGGGGTTTTCTGAGCCAAATGTCTTTGAAGGTGTGAATTAGAGAGAAGGGGAAGTTCCCTTTTATAAGAGGGGTGAAGGGCACATAAGGAAAAGCTAGAATTATTTTTTTTATAATAAACTAAATTTCGATTTCTAATGGCTCTAAAATGAATTATTTAATGTATAAGGTGCATATTGGTCGAACACCACTCAACCAATAGGTTTTAGACAGGTTTGGATCAATATATTATCTTTATCATTTAGATTTAACTCTTGGTTAAATAGTTTGACATTTACCATCTCTCTTTGTATTTCTATATTATATGGTCAATAACCTTACTATATACTTCCAAGAGAACCCCAAGTGGTTAATTAATGATAAAAATATAATTATATAAGTCTTTTGGCTGAACCTTAGATTTTTTATGAATAGAATATCAATTAATAATATAATATTTGTTTTAAAAACTCTTTTATGTCAATTTTGTCACTATTTGGTATTTTGTATTTTCTAAATTCATAACAGCATTATTACTTCAACAAAAATCATCTAAAAAACCCTAACATGTTGTATTAACCTAGAAAATTAGTGTAAGTCATAAAAAGTCTCAAATTAAATTTAGATGGATATTTATAATATCAATTATTTTAATATTTCATTAATACAGTAATTACTGCATCATCATTGTGTCATAAATATATTTAATCATCTATTGTCTAAAAATTATAAATAAAATACCATTATGTAGGAAATAATTTTAGCTTAATAATGAATAATTATATTCTAAAATATATTATATACTCTATGTAAAAATTGTTTTACTAAAAGATATATGCTTATGTCATTTTTGTATTTACTTCAACTTAATTAATATAATGTGTCATTATCACTTACAAGTGGCTCCATGGTGTCCCAAAATCAACTCAAGGATGCCCATGGTCGGACATGTATCATCAAATAGGGTTAGGACACATGTTAGGGTAATTTAATATTATTATAATATGATTTGTTTACCCTTATTTATCGGATTTACCCTTTAACCATGTTAAATGAAATATTTACCGAATTAATTATTTAAAATGTCTAAAAATAAAAGTTACCTATTTACACAATTTGGACCTCTTGATTATAAATATGGAATCTATTTTTCTAAATTCAAAACACATAAGTGGCAGAAATATATTTAAAATTAATTCTCGTTGTCAAAACAAAAAAGCGTGTTTTTAAGAAATAATAACTATCAAAAGATTGACACTTGCTTATGTCCAGTTTAAATGTGAAATTACGTCCAATGACCAATGTTGTATTAAATAGTAAAAATATAATCTAATTATACTTAAAAACCACTCAAAAGTATAATTTATTACTATAAATTATTTTTATTCAAAAAGTTGTTTTTAAATAAAATTTAGTATTTTTCACTATTTATCAAAAATTGAATGTTTTTAGAAAAATACCAAAAATTCACCCTATCCTAATTTTGATAATCTAAATCCAAAAATGAAGTCCATTTTAAAAGTTAAAATTTATAAAATTTCAAAACGTGGTTATTACTATTTATAACTGCTAGTTTGATTGGTTTTGGTGTGTTAGAACTCGAAGTTGCGTACAACACACGCTATTGTATTATTCAAAGAGAAGTGTATCATGGAAGCTTGGAGTGTTACATTCTTCCCCCCTTTAAATAATTGCATCCTCCAAATTTCTAGAATATTACTGCATAAAAAGGCTCGGGTGGTTCTTCATCATAAGTTTATCAGGTTACCACGTTGCCTCTTCCATCTTGTGGTTTCTCCATGGAAATTTTACCAGATGAGTTGTCCAGTTTCTCATCACCTATTCTCTTGAATCAAGAACCATTACAGGCACTTTGCAGTAAAATAGATCTGGTTCCAATTCTAATTTCACATAGGGGAGTACATGCATTGAGTCAGGGATGTATTTTCTCAATAGTGATATGTAGAACACATCGTGAACTTTGGAGAGACTTGGCGGCATCGCCGAATGGTAAGATACAGCCCCAATTTGTTCTAGAATTTCAAAAGGTCTTATGTACCTGGGACTCAATTTTCCATTCTTACTGAAACATATAACACCCTTCCATGGAGATACCTTCAAGAAAACATGATCTCCTACCTGAAATTCCAAATCCTTCCTTCGGTTATCGGCATAGCTCTTCTACCTACTTTGAGCTGCTTTGATGTGGTTTTGGATTACCATAATCTTTTCCATCGTTTCTTCCACAAGTTCTGGGCCTACAAGTTTTTTTTCACCAACATCATCCCAACAGGTTGGTGTGAGACATCTCTTTCTATATAACGCTTCATATGGTTCCATCTGAATACTTGAATGAAATCTATTTTTATAGGAAAAATTCTACTATAGGTAAATATTGATCCCACATACCTTGAAAGTGAAGTGAGCATGATCTCAACGTGTCTTCTATGGTTTTAATAGTCCATTCTAATTTTTCATCAGTTTGGGGGTGGTAGGTAGTGCTCAAATGAAGTTCAGTGTCCTGGGCTTTCTGAAGAGTTTTCCAGAATCATGATGTAAAACGTGGATCACGATTAGAAACAATAGATAGGGGTACTCTATGAAGTCTCACAACTTCATTAATATATATTCTTTCTAGATGTTCAAGTGGTGAATCTTATCTTATAGAAATAAAATGTGCTGACATGGTATGACGATCAACAATGACCCATATTTCATAATTCCTTCTAGGCGTCTTTGGTAGCCCCATGACAAAGTCCATCGTAGTATTGTCCCATTTCCTCTTAGGTATAGGAAGAGGTTTCATGACTCCTCTTGGCTGTTGCCTTCCAGCTTTCACTTGTTGAAAAACCATACATCTTGACACAAAATCATCATTCTCCATCTTCATGTTGTCCCACAAAAAATGTTCCTTCAAATCTCCATACATCTTAGTTCTTCCAGGGTTTACATAGAAATTCGAAGTATGAGCATCATCCAACAATTTCCTTTTTAGATCAGGTGTAACGGGAATACAAAGTCTCTTCCCAAATTTCAAAATTCCATCTTCATACACAAATTCAATCAATCTCCCATTATTCACAGTTTTAATTTTCATTTGAAACTCTTCATCATCGGTTTGATAACTGTCTATCCATTCTAGTAATGATGGTTTGGCAACAATTTGAAAAAGTATTGATGTTTCACCTTCTATGGTGATTCCCATATCCATCTTTACTAGATCCATGTATATAGGATCCTTTTCAACTCTCATCTTTTTGAAAACTCCATGATCCTTTCTACTCAAAGAATCTTCCACCTTATTTGCCTTCCTCGGGTGGTAGTGTATAGTGAAATCATAATCCTTGAGTAGTTCAAGTCATCTCCTTTTCCTCATGTTGAGTTCTTTCTGTGAAAAAATATACTTCAAACTCTTGTGATCAGTATAAATCTCACATTTTTCACCATAGAGATAGTGTCTCCAAATCTTCAAAGAAAATATTACAGCTTCTAATTCAAGATAATGAGTAGGATAGTTTTTCTCATGAATTTTTTGTTGTCATGACGCATAGGCAATAACCCTATCATTCTGCATAAGGACACAACCAAGTCCTTTCTTTGATGCGTCACTATAAATAACAAACCCATCATTCCCTAATGGTAGATTCAAAATAGGATCATTGACTAATATTTTCATCAGTGCTTCAAAAAATTCTTCACACTATTTTGTCCAAACAAATTTAACCCCTTTTTGTGTGAGCATTGTTAATAGATTACCCAACTGGGAAAAATTATAGATGAAACATCAGTAAAAACCTGCTAAACCAATAAAACTGCGTACCTCGGTTATACTCATCAGTGTTGGCCATTCATGGATTTCTCTTGTATTATAAGGATCAACAGAGATTCCATCCTTAAAGAAAATATGTCCATGAAAGGAAATCTCCTAAAGCCATAATTCGCACTTGCTAAACTTCCCACATAATTCGTGTCATCTAAGAGTCTTAAGGATAATGTGCAAGTGATTTTCATGATCTTCGTAGATTTCAGATTATACCAATATATAATCAATATATACCAATAAAAAGTCATCAATATATTCCTTGAAAACTCTGTTCATTATATCCATGAAGACAGAGGGTGCATTAGTCAATCCAAAAGGCATTACTGTAAACTCGCAATACCTGTACCTGGTTCGAAATGCTATTTTAGAAATTTATTCCTTCTCCACACACAACTGATGATATCCAGATCAAAGGTCAATCTTTACAAAGTATTGATCTCCATGAATTTGGTTGAATAAATCATCAATGTGAGGTAGGGGAAACTTGTTCTTTATTGTTATAGCATTTATCTCCCTGTAGTCAATGCACGACCTCATAGATCCATCTTTCTTCTTAACAAAAAGGACAGGGGATCCCCATGGAGAAACACTAGGTCAAATAAATCCCTTATTACTCAATTACTCTCATTGTTTCTTTAGTTCCACCAATTCCATAGTGGCCATTCTATAAGGGGTCTTTGATATGGGCCTTGAACCAGGAATTAAATCAATGGAAAACTCAATTTATCATTCTGGAGGATGTCCAGGTAAATACTCTGGAAATACATTAACATAAAATTTCACAATAGGTACATCCTCTATTTGAACATTATTTTCCTCACCCATAGTTATTTCATTCTCTCCCTCCCCAATAATTGAATTTAGTAGATCTATTTGGGTGGATCTAGATAAGAATTAGGTGGTGACAATTCTTCTCTAAAGATAAGATACTCCTTCTCATTATCAAAAAATGTTACCTCCTTCTTCTTACAATACATTTTCACATCATAGTCCAAAATCCAATCCATACTGAAGATTATATCAAATTCAAACATGGGTATGACGATGAGATCAGTAAATAAAGAACATTTGTATGCCCTAATGGGGATTAATTCACAAAACGTTATATCAATGATACTTCCCTTATGAGTTTTGACTGAAAACTCCTTTGTTAAATCAAATTGAAAATATCTAATATTCATAGCAAACTGGGAAGATATGAAACAATGCTATGATCCAGAATTGAAAAAAGCATTGGCAAAACTTGAGGAAACCATTAAATTACCCGCCACCACGTCTTTCGGAGCTTCAATCTCAGCAATTGTGATCGCATAAGCTTGGCCATGATCCCTTGGCCTTTTCTGAGGTAAGTTTCCCTGACACTTAGGAAATTTATTTGGATAATGTCCCATCTCCCTACAATTCTAGCATTGAAAAATTGTAGCATCTTAATTTCCATTAAAATCACCAGCAAGATGGCCTTTCTATCCACATTTGTAGAATACTCCTTTTCCTTTTAGACATGAAACAGGGTGCTTCCTTCCACAATTATCATAGGGTGTAAATTTAATTCTTCCAATCTTCCCTGTTTCCTTATTTCATTTCCCAAAGTGTTTATAAGATCTCATCTTATCTTGGTTTACATTAAATTCATAAGACATAGAGAATTCCTTTTCTGTCTTGATAGCACATGAGACAATATCTTCGTATGATGAGAAGGATTGTGATACTAATGCTTGAAGGAGAAATAGTTTTAACCCATCAAAGAAACAGTCAATCTTGATTCATAGGTTATGTATATAATCTGCAGCATGCCTTGTTAACCTTGTAAATTTAGCTTCATACTTTGCGACATTCTCATCTTCTTTTTTCCACAGACTTAGAAATTTCATTTACATATCTACTTGATGGTCATGATGAAAGTATTTTTCTAAGAAAAGTTATTTAAACTCCCTCCATTCCATACTAGACACTTCTTCACCTTCCTTTGTGTTTTGAATCAATGACCACCATTGATCAGCATCTCCAGTGAGGCGATAAACTACCCTGACCACTTTTTTCCTTTTGTTGCTCCACAAAGCATGAAATATTATCTCTAAGAAATTTATACATTGTTCAGACACTAATGAATTTGTACTCCCATTTAATGTTGGTGGTTTTTGCCTCATTAAGCCATCTAAAATTGATCCTCCACGTTGTGGATCAGGGTGCTCCATACGGGTAGGGTTATTATTCATAACCTGTGTGAGTTGTCCCATTATGGTGATAAGCTGATCAGAACCAGTTACATCACCAGCTTCGCTATAATTATCTTCAGTACGAGGAAAATACCTAAATGGATTAAATGCATTGATACAGTTTCCATTCCTTCCACTATGCTCCATTTCTAAACAATGGCATAAATTAGATTAGTTTATGAATCGAAATACATAATTCCAAACTTGTAAAACACTTAACATGAATTGAACAGTTTATGGATATCATCCATAATCATAAAAAAACATTATTTGAAAAATTATATACTCATAAACCTTTCATAATGTTTTGTAAGGAAAATGAGAATTATCCTAAAAATATCCCCTGGGTGTGTCAAAACCAAGAGTACAGCAAGGCCCGTTGTCATGCACCAGTTTTCGTTCGAGTCTAGCTCAAATTAGTGTTTTCAGGTTTTACACCTAGGTACATCTGTTCAAGAGATGCCTCTACCTGCTCATATCCAGACAGGGATGTATTTCTCAAAAAACTCACAAAATCGCTACAGTACCAAAATTCTAGGAAGTTCTTCTATACTAATCCTCAAAGTCTATCTTAGGGCTATGTGCTCTAATCAGAGTTTATCTAAATCTAGTTTCCAAGGTTTGTACTAAACTTCCTCTGATACCAACTATAATACCCCGACCCTAGTTACTCAGAGTCGGTGCATTATTACATAACATTGGAATGATCATAAAGAAATCATGTCCCGAAAGACCGATCAGTTTAGTATTATTGGAAATAAGATTCATACATAAGTTCAACTTTACAACTTGAAAAGATATACAACAATAATTTATTCCTTTAGAAACATCCAAGCCTCAAAGATTAATCCTACAAGTCACTCATAATTAACTTTTTCATATCCTGGGAAAATGAAACATAAGAAAGGTGTGAGCTCAAATGCCCAGTAAGGTTAAGTAATACAGCGGAAGATAACATAAATATTAAGAAGGGTGAATAATTGAAAACACCTGAACACTTTTATGGAAGGAATATGAGCTTAGTAAATAATGCCATAATAAAACATAATCATGGTTATTCTACTAGATTAATGTAACACTCCAAGCTTCCACGGTACGCTTCTCTTTGAATAATACAATAGCATGTGTTGTAGGCAATTTCGAGTTCTAACACACCACAACCAATCAAAATAGCTGTTATGAATAGTAATACCCACTTTTTGAAATTTTATAAATTTTATCATTCAAAATGGAATTCATTTTTGGATTTTGAATATCCAAATTAGCTTAGGGTGAATTTTTGGAACTTTTCTGATAACTTTCATATTTTGATGAATAGTGAAAATTACTAAATTTTAATTAAAAACATCATTTTTAATCAAATTAATTAATAGTGATAAATTATGAATTTGAGTGGTTTTAAAGTATATTTAAAATATATTTTTATCATTTAATAAAATTTTGGTAATTGTATATAATTTCACATTTAAACCGGACATAAACATGTGTCAATCTTTTGATAGTTATTATTTCTTAAAAACACGCTTTTTGTTTTGACAGCGGGAATTAATTTTCAATTAATTTCTGTCACTTCTGTGTTTTGAATTTGGAAAAATGGATTTCATATTTGGAATTAAGATTTCCAAATTTTGTAAATAGGTAACTTTTATTTTTATACATTTTGAATAATTACTTCAGTAAATATTTTATTTACCATGGTTAAAGGGTAAATTCGGTAAATAAGGGTAAACAAAATAATATTATAAAAATATTAAATTACCCTAAAACATGTTCTAACCCTATTGGTTGATACATGTCCGACCATAGGCATCTTTTGGACGATTTTGGGACCCCATGGAACCACTTGTAATTGATAATGACACTTTATAATAATTTAGTTAAAGTAAATACAAAAATGACATAAGCATATATCTTTTAGATAAACAATTTTTACATATGGTTATATATGTTATATTTTAGACAAAAAACATTCATTATAAATATAAAAATATTTCCTACATAATGGTATTTTATTCATAATTTTTAGAAATTTAATAATTAAATTTATTTATGACACAATAATGATGCAGTATTTTCCTTATTAATGAAAGAATCAAATAATTGGTATTATAAATGTAAAAATTAATATAATTTGAAATTTTTAATGACATAAAAGAATTTTATTGGTTAATATGACATTTTAGTATTACTTAAATTAATTTTATTTTAATTAATAAAGTTTTTAAGACTTTAAAAAAATCAATTATTAAATAGTGTCAAAATTGACATAAAAGAGTTTTTAAAACAAATATAATATTATTAATTGATATTATATTCCTAAAAATATAAAGTTCTCCCAAATGACTTATATAATGATATTTGTATCATTAATGGATCACTTGGGGGTCTCTTGAAATTATATAGTATGTTTATTAACCATATAATATAAAAATACAAACTGACATGGTAAATGTCAAACTAATTAACTAAGAGTTAAAACTAAAAGATAAGGTTAATAAAGTGACCCAAACCTGTATAAAACCTATGGGTTGAGTTTTTTTTACCTCTCCTCACCTTATAATTTGAATAATACACTTTTTATCCATTAGAACCCGAATATGAATTTATTATAAAATAATATTTCTAGCTTTTCCTAAGGTTCCCCTCACCCCTCTTATAAAAGGGAACTCCCCCTTCTCTCTAATTCACACCTTCAAAGCCCTTTTTATTAACCAAAACCTGCACACATACCCTCCCAACTATCCTACCTTGATCCTAGAGGCCTTCCTTTAGTCATAAATCCAATTTATGGATCCCTTTTGATCTAATAAAAAGGAAGAACCTGAAGAAGAGGTAATGTTTTCACCACCCTCTTTCAAGTTCCATTCTTCTTCCACTTCTTCTTTCTTTGTTATTTACACTCTAAAATAATAACTCCATTGTCATATATATAGTTTTATGTTATTAAAAAAATGTTACAACCATATTCAGTATTCTATTAATCCTTTTAATGACATGTCACCATACGTGCGTATGTACGGCCTACCATCTCCACGTCGTGGTGTAATTGTTATTCAATATATTATTATTTGGATGGGTATAATAATCATGTGTAATTAATGTAAATAATAAATATAACATGATAATTATTATTTATATATGATATACCATCCAATCATATATTATTTTAATATCAAAATAATGATATTATCGCTCGTGCGTACGTACGGATTACCGTCTCCACGAACGCGATGAGATTCATTCCCCATCATATCCATTCAAGACTAAATTTCCTTTTATGATTAAAAAAAATGTTTAGAGAAATTATATCATTCTTTATATGAATAATATACATCCCATACATAAAATATATGTCTCACGTAACAAATAATATAATGGAAAAGGAATCTGTTAACACCCGAAACGATGATAGTACTAAGATATTATCAAGAAATCAATGTTAAAAGATATTATATGATATCATATTAATGTATATGATTCTCATATAATTAAATGAAAATTACATTACCATTATATAGGATTTTAACCTAACCTAGACCAAGGAAAAATTACAAAGTAAGGGGTTTCTTATCTCACTTTTAATTCCGTGAGATTTCCATTGTTCACCACTTATTTATTGCATGTGGTGTGTGTACAGCCCATGATTGTATTAATTGTGTAATATAATTTAATTTATGGATATTTACATCATCATTGTATGATCCTTATTTCATGGGATTATGTTTCATAAGTTACCAAATCGATAAGGGAGTTTTAAATTTCAATTTCCACTCATTCAAATTTACGCATACTTCATTGATTATTTTACTCCAAGATTATTTGTGGAATAACTATTAATTTGATTATGTAATAACTTCCACTCCCCTTTATGTGGATATAATTTTTATACACATAATAACTCCATTGGTAAATTCTCATGTCATCGATATGAACATGATAAGAGTTACTTTAACTCAATCTCCATTTGTTGAGTTAAATATCCAATTCATTGGTGTTGTTTTTAAAAGAATATGTGTGAATGTCCTCTGATTGATTTACACTAAATATCCAATAATATTGAGTGTATTTATATTTGTCACACATAATTATGTCATTGATTTATCCTTAACCTAATGATACGGTCTTTATAAGAAGTTTCATATCAATTTACATTCCATTGAGACTTCTTTGTTGTTATACACCAAATCACATTTATATGGTGTATATAATGTACTTTGACATAGTATATCATGAATCATTTTATTATAATTATATTACAATGTTTTTATTACCTCAATTATTTGTATTCAAGTGTCTCTATTTTGGTTAGAAACTCTAACTAAAATATAATTTTTAAATCTTTTAAAGATTTATTATTCTAAATATTTCTCATTAATTTTCATGTTATAAAAATGGTTTTAAAGATTTATTTATATGGACATTAATGTTATAAAATTAAAATTCCTTTTAAAAGTTTCATAGTGGTATGGGACACTTTGATTCAAAAATCTATTTTTAAATGGCTTCTTGAAAAATAGTGTGACTTTTAAATGATTTCATGAAAATGGGGGATATTTATCTCTAATAGTTTAGATTATTATTCTCATCTATGTCAATATATTTCATTATTATCGATTAAGGTTAAAATGATACAATACAATCATCCATATTTTATTGAATGAGTTATTTTTGATTGTGGATGTCCTATTTTTATACCATTCATGGTTTGTGGATAATGTATTGACATTTCGTATGCTAGTTTTAATACGAATGTTTATGTTATGTTTAAAACTTTTCATATGAGGAATGCACTGGACTTAGTAAGTGACGGGTGGATCCCTCTATACCTCTTCAATGCATCGGTAGGTCTCATGATACAATCTAGTGTCTTTGCAAATGGCCTTGACAAAATCTTATTTGTATTCATGGAACAAGGCCTTGACTATGTGGTTATGATAGTCTGGCATTATGCATTTCATCATTATGAAAGTGGTTATTTATATTACATGTGATTATTCGACTAGTATAATATCCATGTGAATAAGTAAATGGCATTATTTCATTTTATTTTTTCCATATTATTCTTAAGTTAATGTTTAAAAGGCCTTTGTTTTAGTTATACATTGCCTTAAATGTTTATGCTTATTTATGAAAGTTTCTGCTATATTGTTATCCTTACTGAGTATCTGAGCTCACCCCTTTCTATTTTTTCCCCATGATTTGAAGAAGTATTTTATGACTTACCTGCAGGGATAGTGTGACGGGATATGAGTGTGGTCTATGGAAACAATTTTGTTGTAGTTTTTCACTTTATGATGTAATATAAACTTTATGAATGTATATAGATATTCCAAGGCTACTAAACTAATCGTTCTTTCGAGACTTGATCTTTTGTGATCATGCCAATGTTATGTAATAATTCACCGACTCTGCGTAACTGGGGTCGGGGCATTATAGTTGGTATCAGAGGAATTTTATTACAAACCTTGGAAACTAGATTTTGGTAAATTCTGATTAGAGCACATATCCCTAAGATAAACTTTGAAGATTAGTATAGATAAACATTCCTAGAATTTTGGTATTGTAGAGATTTTGTGAGTTTTCTGAGAAATACATCCCTGTCTAGATACGAGCAGGTAGAGGTGGATCTGGCAAAGATGTACCTAGGGGTAAAACCCAAAAACACCGATTTGAGCTAGAATCGAACGGGAACTGGTGCACGACAACGGGCCTTGCTGCACTCTTGGTTACGACACTCTAGGGGGATATATTTAGGATAATATAAATTTCATTTACAAACCAATTTAATGTATTTTAATATAAGATGAGAATAAATGACCTTAGTTAATCCTAAGGTGTTTCAAATTAAAAATATGTTGTCATGATATTTTCTAAATGGTTTTATGACTACTGTTTCTCACACAATGCTTTCTGGTTTGATTCAATGGCTAGATTCCAAGGAATTCATAGTAACTTTGACAATGATGTATAAGGTGGGAACAGTGGAGGAAATGAGAAAAAAAATTGAATGTTGATGGGCGTAAAAGATATCGTGTTCGTGCCAAATCAGTTTTCCAAAAATATGATCAACAACATATATATTAACCAAATCCCGGACTCAACAAAGAAGAGAAAGTTGATGAATGATAAGATCTCCAGTAGTGGAGACCAGGGAGAAAAGAATCCTCAATTTCCATCATGCAGGAAATGTGGAAGGAGACACCAAGGAAAGTGTCTCAATGGAACAAATAAATGATTTATGTGTGGGAAAGAAGGGAATAAAGTGAAGAATTGTCGAGGAAAAATGAAGAGTACTATGGAAGAAAATAAAAATGGTCCCAAGAATCCATTTACAGTCATTTGCATAAATTTAGGGTACCTGGACATTACCCGAGTGCATTCCCTATTCTATAGGATATTTTCATAGTCAAATAAGAAGCTATCTAGAAATAAATGGAAGGAGAAATTTTTAAAACTACTAGTACTCCTTGTTGATGGGATTACTTTTGAATAATCTTCTCTTGTATTTGTAACCCTATAGTTTTTCATGTGAAAATGATATTTTAGGAAGACTTATCTTTTCTCTTGTGGATATAGTTATAAATAACCATTTGGTTTTATATGATCATTAGGTTTGAGGCAATTACAAGTTATTATATTTTGGGATGAAAATGAAAGGTATGAGATAAAATTTGTGGTTAAATTCTGTTATGGTTATTTTGAGGAATTTATCTCATTTTGGTATTGTTATAAAATATATTTTTTGAAAAAAGAAAACATGCAAACCGTGTGACAACCTATCGCGTCGGACAAAGCTGTGGGAATTAAACCCACAACCAAAGTGTGATTGGGATTTATCGCCTACCACTGGACTACGTGAAGTCCTTGGTTACTGTGACTAATTATTTTTAGTTAAATGATTTTATTGATCAATAATAAGTTGATTTGGGATCTTATGTCTTATCAAATGAATACCCTTAGTATAGGAAAAACATTTGGTGATTAAGTGATAAATTTTATTTTGGAAGATTTTCACTTTGTTGGGAACACTATATGCCCAAGTAAAATAGAATACGATGGGATTTCATTTTATGATTAATGGTGTATTTTTATCTATGTTTTTATTGCAGATTTATTGTTATTTGGGTTATTTATGGAAATGATTAACCTATAATAGAGAATATGTTATTAGGTTAATTACTTTTAACTATGTGAGTTGTTCATGTCATTTGGAGATACCATTTAACGTGGAAGACTACATAACCAAATTATTCAATGTTTTGGGTTTCAATATTATTTTGATTTATATTAAAGGATTTTAAGGACAATTGTTTGCTGAATGCTATTTATTTAACTTTGAGGTATTATTGGAAATTAAGATTAGTGTTTCTTTCTCTGATGGAATATCCTTTTGGGGGATCATCAGATATTATACTAACCATTTTGGTTTGGATTAATCTCTTAAGACAAGGTAAATATATATTTTATCTTTCATAGATCGTGTGATTCTATATGAAGTTTATTCTAGATCTTCTAGTGTGACCATGTCTTCTTGAATACACATCATTTAAAAATGAGTTAGTATTAGACATTTAATAAATAATGAAACTTTACTTAAAACATTAGTATATCTCTTTATGTTCTTAGTCAATCTCAGAAATGAATTCCTCATCTTTATGTAATGTAACTTAAAAAAATTGTCCGTTTCCTTTTCCTACTGTGAAACTAATGATTGTTTGTCCCATCACAATTTTGTGGTTTTCTTATTTTTAACTTTCTCCTGATCATGTTTTCTATAACTCTCCATAAGAACTTGACACTTAGTTTATCATCCATATCCATGTTTTTCTACATTGAATCCTAGTTTAGGTTATCTCGGTTGACCATTGTACTTCTCTTTCTTTCTTTTAACGTGATAGTTTTATTGACGCTTTTTATGATGTGGGACTTTCCATTATATTCCCAAGACCAATAATAAAAATTGTGAGGATGCAATTTATTGAATGAGGGGAGAATGTAACACCATAATCTTCCAAGGTACGCTTCTCTTTGAATAATACAGTAGTGTGTGTTGTACGCAACTTCGAGTTCTAACACACCACAACCAATCAAACTAGCTCTTATGAATAGTAATACCCACTTTTTGAAATTTTATAAATTTTATCATTCAAAATGGACTTCATTTTTGGATTTTTAATATTGAAATTATCTTAGGGTGAATTTTTGGTACTTTTCTGAGAAATATCATATTTTGAAGAATAGTGAAAATTACTAAATTTTAATTAAAAAAAACATTTTTAATCGAATTAATTAATAGTGATAAATTATGAATTTGAGTGTTTTTAAAGTATATTTAGAATATATTTTAACCATTTAATAAAATTTTGGTAATTGTACATAATTTCACATTTAAACCGGATATAAACAAGTGTCAATCTTTTGATAGTTATTATTTCTTAAAAACACGCTCTTTGTTTTGACATCAGGAATTAATTTTAAATTAATTTATACCACTCCTGGGTTTTGAATTTTGAAAAATGGATTTAATATTTGAAATTAGGATTTCAAAATTTTGTAAATAGGTAACTTTTAATTTTAGACATTTTGAATAATTACTTCGGTATATATTTTATTTAACATGGTTAAAGGGTAAATTCGGTAAATAAGGGTAAACAAATTAATATTATAAAAATTTTAAATTACTCTAAAACGTGTCCTAACCCTATTGGTTGATACATGTCAGACCATGGGCATATTTTGGTCGATTTTGGGAACCCATGGAACCACTTGTAAGTGATAATGACACTTTATATTAATTAAGTTAAAGTAAAATAGAAAAATGACATAAGCATATATCTTTTAGAAAAACAATTTTTATATAGGGTTATATATGTTATATTTTCGACTATAAAAATTAATTAGAAATATAATAATATTTCATACATAATGGTATTTTATTTATAATTTTTATAAATTGAATAATTAAATATATTTATGACACAATAATGATGCAGTATTTTCCATATTAGTGAAAGAACTAAATAATTGGTATTATAAATGTTAAAATAAATATAATTTCAAAGTTTTGATGAGATACAAGAATTTTATTGGTTAATATGACATTTTTGGATTTTTTAAATTAGTTTTATTTTAATAAATAAAGTTCTTATGACTTTAAAAAATCAATTATTAAATAGTGTCATAATTGACATAAAAGGGTTTTTTGAACACATATTATATTATTAATTGATATTCTATTCCTAAAAATCTAAGGATCTTCCAAATGACTTATATAATGATAGTTGTATCATTAATGGACCACTTGGGGGTCTCTTGGATGTATAAAGTATGTTTATTAACCAGATAATATAAAAATACAAAGTGACATGGTAAATGTCAAACTAATTAACTAAGAGTTAAAACTAAAAGATAAGGTTAATAATGTGACTCAAACCTATCTAAAACCTATTGGTTGAGTTTTTTTTGACCTATACCCTACTTTATACTTTGAATAATACATTTTGGAGGCATTAGAAACCGAATATGAATTTATTAAAATATAATATTTCTAGCTTTTCCTAAGGTGCCCCTCACTCCTCTTATAAAAGGGCACTCCCCCTTCTCTCTAATTCACACCGTCAAAGCCTTTTGAATCGGCCAAAACCTGACCAAATACCATCTAAACTATCCTCCGTTAATCCTAGAGTCCTTAATTTAGTCAGAAATCCAACCTAAGGATCCCTTTTGATCAAATCAAAAGGAATAACCTGAAGAAGAGGTAATGTTTTCACCACCTCTTTCAAGTTCCATTCTTCTTCTGCTTCTTCTTTCTTTGTTATTTACACTTTAAAATAATAAATTCATTTTATTACATATAATTTTATGTTATTATAAATATGTTACAACCATATTCAGTATTTTATCCATCCTTTGAATGACATGTCACCATACATGCGTACGTACGGCCTACCGTCTCCTCGTAGTGGTGTAATTGTTATTCAACATATTATTATTTGGATGGGTATAATAATCATGTGTAATTAATTTAAATAATAAATATAACATGATAATTATTCTTTATATATGATATACCATCCAATTATATATTATTTTAATATCAAAAGAATGATATTGTCGCTTGTGCGTACGTACGGATTACCGTCTCCATGAACGCGATGAGATTCATTCTCCATCATATCCCTTCAAGACTAAATTTCATTTTTTGATTAAAAATAATGTTTAGAGACATGATATAATTTTTTATATGACTAAGATACATCCCATACATAACAAATATGTCTCACGTAACAAAGAATATAATGGAAAATGAATCTGTTAACACCTGAAATGACGATAATACTAAGATATTATCAGGAAATCAATGTTAAAAGATATTATATGATATCATATTAACGTATATGATTCTTGTATAATTAAATAAAAATTATTTCACCATTATACAGGTGGTTAACCTACCCTCGACCAAGGAAAAACTACAAAGTAAGGGGTTTCTTATCTCATTTTTAATTCTGTGAGATTTCCATTGTTCACCACTTATTTATTGCATGTGGTGTGTGTACTGCCCATGATTGTATTAATTGTGTAATATACTTTATTTTATGGATATTTACATCATCATTTTATGATCCTTATTTCATGGGTGTATGTTTCCTATGTTACCAAATCGATAAGGGAATTTGAAATTTCAATTTCCACTCATTCAGCTTTACACATACTTCATTGATTATTTTACTCCAAGATTTTGTGTGGAATCACTATTCATTTTCTTATGTCATAAATTCCACTCCCCTTTATGTGGATATACTTTTGATACACATAATCACTCTATTGGTAAATTCTCAAGTCATCGATATGATCTTGATAAGAGTAATTTTAACTCAATCTCCATTTGTTGAGTTAAATTTCCAATTCATTGGTGTTGTTTTTACAAGAATATGTGTGAATGTACTCTGATTTATTTACACTGAATATCCAAAAATATTGAGTGTATTAATATTTTTTGAACATAATTATGTCGTTGAATTATCCTTAACCTAAGGATATGGTCTTTATAAGAAGTTTCATATCAATTTGCATTCCATTGAGACTTCTTTGTTGTTATACACCAAATCACTTTTATATGGTGTATATAATGTACTTTGACATAGTATATCATGAATCCATTTATTCTCATGATATTACAATGTTTTTATTACCTCAATTATTTGTATTCAAGTGTCTCTCTTTTGGTTAGAAACTCTCTAACTAAAATATAATTTTTAAATGTTTTAAAGATTTATTCTTCTAAATATTTATAATTAATGTACATGTTTTAAAAATGGTATTAAGGATTTATTTATATGGAAATTAATGTTTTAAAATTAAAATTCCTTTTAAAAGTTTCATAGTGGTATGGGAAACTTTGATTCAAAAATTTATTTTTAAATGTCTTCTTGAAAAATAGTGTGACTTTTAAATTATTTCAATAAAAATGGGGATATTTCTCTCTAATAGTTTTGATGATTATTTTCATATATGTCAATATCCTTCATTATTCTAGATTGAGGTTAATCTAATACAATAAAATCGTCCATATTGTATCGAATGAGTTATGTTTGATTGTGGATGTTCTATTTTTATACCATTTGTGGTTTGTGGATAATGTATTGACATTTTGTATGCTAGTTTTAATACAAATGTTTATGTTATGTTTAAAACTTTTCATATGAGAAATGCATTGGACTTAGTAAGTGACAGGTGGATACCTCTATAGCTCCTCAATGAATCGGTAGGTCTCATGAGAGAAACTAGTGTCTTGGCACAAGGCCTTGACAAAATCTTATTTGTAGTCTTGACACAAGGCCTTGACTATGTGTTAATGATAGTCTGGTATTATGCATTCCATCATTTTGAAAGTGGTTATTGATATTACATGTGATTATTTGACTAGTATAATATCCACGTGAATAAGTAAATGGCATTATTTTATTTTATTTTTTCCATATTATGCTGAATTTCATGTTTAAAAGGCTATTTTTTTAGTTATACATTTCCTTAAATGTTTATAATAATTTATGAAAGTTTCTGCTATATTGTTATCCTTACTGAGAATCTGATCTCACCCCTTTCTATGTTTTATTTATCCCATGATGGGAACAAGTATTTTATGACATACTTGTAGGTATAGTCTGTTGGGATATGAGTGTGGTCTATGGAAACAATGTTGTTGTAGTTTTTTACTTTATGATGTAATGTAAACTTTATGAATGTATCTAGTGATTCCAAGGCTACTAAACTAATCGGTATTTCGAGACTTGATCTTTTGTGATCATGCCAATGTTATGTAATAATCACTGACTCTGGGTAACCGGGGTCGGGGCTTACATTGAATGACCATATGAACGATAAATATTATTTTCATAATGAGGGAACGTATAATACTGGACATTCTGAAACATTTTGTCTAGGCCTCGGCCAAGACGTATAAAAATGATTAAGGCCTCGGCCAAAACCATATATCAAATTGGGGAAGCCCTCGACCAATTCCCTGTCTAGTTGTCTCATGAGACCTACTAATGCATCGAGAAGCTATAGCGGTCTCCACCCGTCACATACTAAGTCCAATACATTCCTCATATGAAAAGGTTGAAATATAACATAAACATTTGTATTAAAACTAGCATACGAAATGTCAATAATTTAACCATAAACCATGAATGGTATAAAAATAACACATCCATTGTCAAACATATCATAAAACCTTCAATACAATAGGGATGATTTGTATCATAATTAATTGACTTTAAACAAGTATAAAATCCATCAATGGATGTTGACATAGATGAAATAAAAACTATTTGAGAGAAATATCTATTTCTATTTTTTAAAATCATTTAAAGTTACATAATTATAAAGAAACCATTTATTTTTAAAATATTATTATAAGCTTCTAAGGGAAGATTCGACGATGTTATAACGATGGAGAATAACCGCACCTGCCATATAAGTTAAAAAAACATTCTTACCTTAATTATGTCGAAAATGTCGTAAAGTTCCCTGTTTGGTAAACGACTGAAAGATTCATTTAAAAACGTATAAGTTCAAATAATTGTATAAATTACTTTAACTGATTGTCTAGTAAAGAGTAAAAATGTTTTGAATACATTTTTAAGAAACATAGATGTGGATGATATAGAGGTCCCAGTAGATATGTGACGTCCTAGACCCGGCTGCCCCTCAACCCGAGCCCCAAGCCCAGTTGGCCACATGACCCCTACCTCATCTCCCCATAGGCCAGGGGTTACCGACTAGTAGCGGGGGTGTAATGGTAAGTTAGTGGGGAGACTGTACCCCCATGTCAGAGTATGCAGTGGAATAGTAGAAAAGTGATAGAAATAGCAGATGCATGACCTATGGATAAACATGAGAAAAGGGGAAACATGAAACAAAACAACTGAATGAAGGAAACCCTGATAAACATACCAAAGCCACATTGGCAGTGTCTGATACAAAATGGATTCATGGTATGCTAGTAAAATGGAAATAGAAGACAAGCATTCTACACAATAATAAAAAATAACAAAATTAGTCCACGAGCATCTCTAGACAAGCTCGATCCTCTACTCTGGATATCCTGCTATAACATACATGTATCAAAAACCTACAGCTGGGACTTTTCCCCGACTAGTACCTGCAGCAGTAAAGTCTACACAGGTGCCCAAGAGGCCACCCGGGTAGGGTGTGAGACAGGTCTCAGTAGGCCACCACCAACGATGTCTACGTCTAATCCAAATAGGTGTTCGCAAGCAAAGTGAGTAATAGGCTGCAAGTAAGTAAAGAAATGTAAATAAACAACCCTCCTGCTCTGGTTCCGGAAGGACACCTGGCGGGTCTACCTGCTTCAGCTCATGGCTGGTAAACTGAACGATCACCAGAGGTATAAGTACATTAGTATAGATTATCACAGGAAACGGTAAATATGCCTCTCTTACATGCTTCTCACATACGAACAAATATCACTGGTCTGAGGTATGAATGCCTCTCGTCCACAAGCACTGTAATCGGCGTGGGGTGGAAATTCCTCACACCTACAAATTTTATATGGGCACAAGGTATAAATTCCTCTCACCCTAAATCACTATAACCGGCGTGGGGTAAAAATTCCTCACACCCGTAAAGGTTATAGGGGCACGAAGTATAAATTCCTCTAATCCTCAATCACTGTAACCGGCGTGGGGTAGAAATGCCTCCCACCCGTAAAGGTTATAGGGGAACGAGGTATAAATGTCTCTCGTCCTCAATCAATGAGATTTATCTGGCACAGGGTAATAATGCCTCCCGCCCAACACACGGGTTATCACAAGCATGTCAACACAACAAAGAATAACCATTCACATCACATTATATAAGGCAAACCATCTTATATCATATCACATTAGGGAAGCAAGGCATATCCAACTTATAATATCACATAATCAAAGCATGGCATACATGCATTTCAATTCATTAAAGGATTTCATGCTCTCTCATCCAAGCCAACCTCTAACCAAGTCATCTCATTTTCCCAACATGTAAAATGCCCTTTCAAGACATTTCATTAAGTTTTAAAGGTAAAAAGGGGCCAATTCTCGAGTCATAACACCTATGGTTGACCAATCCCACTCCATAACAAATCGAAACACCCAAACAAGGTCGGATTCATCACACTTATACCACACGGGTCATTTAGATATGAAGCAGTCATTATAAATACGGGATTTAGCGAAAGGAAAACCATGGCATGACAACAATAACTCAATAAGGCGAAAACCCAAAATGGAAACCATGTGACCACCTACCTTAGTGTTGTAGGCGTAGGCTCACTTGATATCAACCTCAGATTCGCAGTAGATTGGAAGAGATATGAGTTCGAGTCCAATGCACTGAAAATAGGGCATATGAGCCTGCATCAAAATAACATGATGGAAGGCAAGATTTTTCGATGAAGGAAGGTTGTGTGAGGTTAGCCTTACCTTGGCCCTTCCAAGGCTTCCGACGGATCAACAATCGGACTCCAGACGAAGGATCCACCAAGAGAAAAGTGAGATGAGGGTTTTGGAACTCCAAAGAGGCTCCCCTCTAGTTATGTCCATAGGAAGAAGAAAGAAAGAGGCTTAAGGCCTTGTAAATTAATTATGGGCAAAAAGGTAAATTTACCTAGATCAGGGTCACACAGTTTAGGGGCACGATTTACCATACCGTGCGAAAACCGTGAGCACTTCCATGCCTCCAGAAAAAGGGTCGCATGGGTTAGGCGCACGGTTTACCCAAACCATGCGCAAACCATGCACACCTCCCTTCTTCCAGACCAAAGGTTGCACGGTTTACCCAAACCGTGCGCAAGTCGTGTGCATGTCGTGTCCCCTGTCTTCAAGACCATTTCTCAAACTCCCGGGCTCCACACCAACCCCGGACACTGCTCGGACCTTCGTTAGAACATTACAAACAATAAACAATATTAAAGGAAAGATTTAAAAGAAAAACTAATGATCTGTACCTTTTCCAAAGGCTCGGGTCATTACAACCTCTCCTCCTTAAAGAAACTCATCCCCAAGTTGGCCTTCTGAGGGTACTGAGGTGTCATCGATGAAAATCTCTGGCCATTATGAATGTACAACAGCCTCTCGCTCCCAGGTCTCGTCCTGTACCCAGCCATGTTGTCATAGCACCCGTACAAGAGGAACGGACCTGCCATGTAGTGTCTTCATGCTCCGATCAACAATTCACATCGGATATTCCTCGAAGGAAGCATTAACATCCAGTACAACCTCATCAGGTTGAAAAGCATGAGTCAGATCTGAAATGTACCGGCATAGCTTGGATACACGTAAAACATCATGCATGGCCTGATATCTCTGCGGAAGTGAAAGCTGGTAAGCTACTGGCCTGATCCGCTTCATCACCTCAAAGGGTCCTACGAACCTCGGTGAGAGCTTACCCTGCTTTCGTATACGTCTCTTCCCCAACCTGGGTGGCACCTTCAAGAAAACTCGGTCCCCGAACTCGAAATCAAGAGGTCGTCGGTGCTTGTTAGCATAGGACTGATGTCTAGACTGATCTGTCTGCATACGCTTCCTAATAAGATGTATCTAGTCTGTAGTCTCCTGCACCAGACGTGGTCTTAGAACAGCTGCCTCCCCTATATCAAGCCAAAACAAAGGTGAGCGATAAGTCCTGCCATATAAGGCTTCATAGGGATCCATCTCAATGGTATCCTGGAAGATATTATTATAACTGAACTCGACAAGAGAAATGTGTTTCTCCCATGAACCTCCAAAATCAAGAACACATGAATGTAACATATCCTCTAGTACCTGTATAGTCTGCTCGGTATGTCCGTTAGTCTGTGGGTGATAGGCTGTGATCAAAAGTACCTACGTACCCAAGGCCTTATGTAAACCCTTCCAGAACCGATATGTAAAATGAGGATCTCTGTCTGAGACAACAGATTGAGGTTCTCCATGAAGGTGAACTATTTCTTTGACATACAGTCTTCCCAAGTCATCAACCGTGAAGGTCTCCTACACAGGTAAGAAATGTGCGACCTTCGTCAGACTGTCGACGAAAACCTATATTGCATCATTGCCATGAGGTGACCTGGGTAAACCGGTTACAAATTCCATAGAAACATCATCCCATTTCCACTCCGGAATGGACAACAGTTGAAAAAACCCTATCGGACACTGATGTTCTGCCTTCACCTGCTGATCGGTGGAACAACACGTGATAAAACCAGATATCTCCCACTTCATGTTAGGCCACCAGTACTATCATCGCAAATCACGATACATTTTGGTGATACCTGGGTGAACTGTCCATGATGAGGCATGGGAATCCCTCATCATCTCCTCTATGATGTCTGTTGAGACCCATACACACCCACAGAACAATAAGGTATCACCTCCATCCATGGTCCAATCTGTATAGGCATCAACAGCGACACATTATCATAGAAGAAGGCCTTCTAGATCTGATAATTGCCTTGCCCTGACCCGTTCCAAAAGAGTAGACGTCACCACTAAGGCTGAGAGAATAGTTTGACCCTAACCCTCCTGAACATGAACATGCTTCTCTAAAAATAGGGCTATCAGCTTCCACTCCTCATTATATTCCCGAACCACTTGCGACTGAGTTTTTTGGGTCAGCGCATCGGCTACTAAATTCCCTTTCCTAGGACTGTAGGCCAGTTCGGAATCAAAGGATTGCAGGTACTTGACCCACCTGCGTTGCCTGAGATTTAGATCCCGCTGAGTGAAGATATATTTGAGGCTTTTGTGGTCTGTGAATACCACAAAACGCTCTCCCAAAAAATAGTGTCTCCAACAGTGTAAGGCATGTACAACTACTATGAGCTCAAGGTCGTGCATCTGATAATTCCATTAATGAGGCTTTAACTAATGAGAACCATAAGCAACGACTCGCTCGTCCTGCATCAATACAGCTCCAAGTCAGATACCTGATGCATCACAAAAGACCATATAAGCTTTGCCTATCTCCGGAATGATCATTATCAGTTCAGAAGTTAGAATGCCCTTTAGTTCCTAAAAAGCTACTTCACAAGGTCCTAACCAATCGAATCTCACCCCTTTTTGTAAAAGATGTAAGAGGTGCTGCCATGCATGAAAAGTTCTGAATAAAATGCCTATAATATTCATCAAGCCCTAAGAAACTCCTGATATCAAAGATGTTCTTGGGTTTCTCCCACGAAATTACAGCACTCACCTTCTCGGGGTCAACTGAAACTCCAGAATCCGAGATAATGTGACCCAGGAAGTGAACCTTACTTATCCAGAAGAGGAATTTACTGAGCTTAGCATAAAGATGATGCTCTCTTAGTGTATTTAGCACGATATCAAGATGGGTTGCATGGTCGTGTCTCGAGCGTTAATAGACTAAGATATCATCCAAAAATAAAACCACAAAATAATCAATGTATGGGTGAAAAATACAATTCATAAGAGTCATAAACATTGCAGGTGCATTCGTAAGCCCAACTGGCATGAATAGGTACTCATAGAGACCATACCTTCTTCTGAATGCCGTGAAAGTTATGTAGGAAGTCCTAATACGCACCTGGTGATAGCCCGGCCTCAAATCTATCTTTGAAAAAACCTTCACTCCTCGGAGCAGATCAAAGAGGTCGTCCATTCAAGGCAATGGATACCGATTCTTAATAGTCAGCTGATTTAACTTATGGTAATCCATGAAAAGACGAAGGGTACCATATTCCTTCTTGGCAAAGAGAACTGTTGATCCCCAGGGAGAAGTACTGGTATGTATAAATCCTTTTGCTTCCAGGTATTCCCGTTGACTCATAAGCTCTAGAAGTTCCATAGGATCCATCCTATAAGGAGGAATGGTCACTGGTGTTGCTCCTGGTATAATCTCAATAGTAAACTCCACCTCTTTCACTAGAGGTAGACCAATGAAATCATTAGGAAATACATCACTGAAAAGATCCACCCCAGGAGAATAAACAAAGGGTTGTAACCATTGGTCATCGAGATAAACAATAGCAACCTGTGATGTGACACCACATAAACTCTGGTGTTCCAATCCTTCTCGTGTCGCACTAAGATCCCATTCTCCCTTATGTATGTGTGTGTCACCCACTGGTGACGTAAATGCCACCCTCCAACAATAGCAGTCAAACCCGGCTCTATAGGGAACTAACTAGTCCATCCTGATTATTATATTGAAACCTGTCATATCCAGAACATACAGGATCCACATGAAAAGGTAACCGCCCACCTCGAAGGGAAAATTATGACAACGATGAACTCCCTCTGAACGGATACCCAACGGGGTATCTAACATGATCATGCCATGATATGACTCAATGTTGAGGCCCAAACTTCCCATAATCACCTCCGATATAAAAGACTGAGAAGCACCTGTGTCAAACAAAGAAGATACTAATGTAGAGGTAACTAGAATTGTACCTCATACAGTAGATGGTCTGGCATACTGCTCCTGCGGCATAGGATCGACTGCATACAGCTGGCCGGCACCACGGCCCTGAGTCACAGCCTTGCTACCTTGAGAAGACCTGCCCTGGTGTTGAGTGTTATACGCCTGATTACCTCTACCTCGACTATTGTCAGGGCCTGATCGACCGGCGATATTCCAGCCGCCTGACTGACATGATCCGACTGATCCAATGCCAGATCAGGGAGTAGGTAAATATCCCTACTCACTGGACCCTGGGGGAAAAGTCCTACATAAGTAGTGGAGATGACCCAACCTACCACAACCTCTGCACTCCACTGGGTTTCTCTTACACTGCCTCTTCATATGTCCATGTACCCCACATTGGTGACAGATATGAGTACCACCCGAGAAATGGGTCTGACCACCACTAACACCGCGAGAGTCCTCAAAACGCCGCTTCTTCCTAGAAGCAGATCCACTAGAACCCTTCGGTGCCGAACTGCCCTGGTTCACACTGTCCTCTTCTCTCAAGTTCCTCTCTCTGATCAGCGCCTGGTTGAAAATATATAAAATGGTCGTCAACCTGAACACGTTAACCTACGAATAGATGGTGTAACATAGCCCATCCTCAAAACACATAGCATCCGTGAGTTCATCAGCATCTAGTGTAGGAGAAAAACGTTGTAACTCAGTGAAACGGGATGAATATTACATGACTGTCATGGTCCCTTGCTGCAGATTCATAAACTACCTAGCTTTGTCAGCCCTCAAAATCTTGGGAAAGAAGTAATCATAGAAGACGGTTTGTAAATCAGTCCAGATCATATCTCTCTGCTGTCCCGACTGGGTGATGACATCCCACCACCTCCTAGATGAACCACATAGCATATAATCTGCTAGCTTGACCCTCTGATCTGGAGGTGTCTCAAGGTGCTCGAAGATGGTCAAAATAGCCTCCAACCAGGACCCTGTAGCAAGTGGTCTTCCATCTCCCGTAAATGTAGGTGGATGCTGCGTCTGAAACTCGCGGGTCAATTCTTCCATACTTAGGGTAGGTCGCACTCCACCTTGCATACTCTGCATCATACGCAAGAATTTCTCACAGAACTGGGCATTGGCGCCCATCTCAGGAATAGCAAGAAGTGCCATAGGTGGCTCGATAGGAAGATCAGCTGGCGGCTCAGGGCCCGCCACCTCAGGAACGTGATCGTTGCTGCCTTCAGCATGCGCGACTTGAGGACGTCTCAGAGGCATAGGTCTACAATTCCAAACAAATGTATCAAAAGAAGAAACCAACAAATTAAAGGTTGAACTCTAGAATCTAGGACAGTTACTAAGCCTTTCTACCACTAATATCACCTATCCACACCCATCGGAAAAACATAGTAAAACCCACAACTGCTCAAAATTAACTTAATCTAGTGATATGGCATTTCCCATCCCATAAGGGCCTATACTCCTCATGAACATAAAGATGACACACACTTGGATGTCATTCCCCATTTACTTGTGCTGATAAGTATTTTAATTTCCTTTAAAGCAAATTATTGGTTTAATTGGAATGTCATTTTTCGATCCCTAAGGGCACATACACCTTATGAACCAAAGAGTGACACCCACTAAAATCACATAATTCCCCAATTCACAACATGAATGAAAGTCTAGCATAGTTTCACATATATTATCAAGGCGTGTAAATAAACAACAGGCAATGATCGCTGAAAATTTAAACATGGCATGGAAATATTCATGGCCTAATCATATTGTTCCTATCGTGATGCATGCTCTAATGCATAACCCTCATTACATTGGGTCGAACCATGAAATCCAAATTTCATCATTTCAAATCTCAATAACATCACAAAACATGTGAAGTACCCAATGGTGAAATAACATCAACAGTAAATAGAAAAATCAATAACACCATATTTTAGGCAACTTGGTCTTTTCCCCGTACATGGGTTCACAACTCCCAGGAACGGCTTATAACTAAGTCCCTAAGCATTCCCAGCCTCCAAGTATATCATCGCCAAATAGTAAAGCAAGAAAGAAAGAATCCTCTGATACCACTTTGTGACGTACCGGACCCGGCTTCCCCTCAACCCTCAACCTGAGCCCGGTTGGCCACATGACTCATGGCTCATCTCCCCATAGGCTAGGGGTTGCCGACTAGCAGCGGGGGTGTAATGGTAATTTAGGGGGGAGACTGTACCCCCATGTCAGAGTACGCAGCGGAATAGCATCAAAGTGATAGAAATAGTGCAAGCACAACCAATGGAAAAATAGGAGAAAAGGGGAAACATGAAAACAACTATCTGAAGTAAAGAAACCCTGATAAACATACCAAAGCCACGTAGGCAGTGTCTGATACAAAATGGATGCATGGAATGCTAGTACAATGGAAATAGAAGACAAGCATGCTATACAATAATAAAAAAGAACAAAAGTAGTCCACGAGCATCTTTATCCAAGATCGATCCTCTGCTCTAGATCTCCACCTAGAATATACATGTATCAACAACCTGCAGCTGGGCCTTTTCCCCTACTAGTACCTACAGCAGTAACGTCTACATGGGTGCCCAAGAGGCTACCCGAGTAGGGTGTGAGACAAGTCTTAGTAGGACACCACCAATGATGTCTATGTGTAATCCAAATAGGTGTTCGCAAACAAAGTGAGTAATAGACTGCATGTATGTAATGCAAAGTAAATAAACAACCCTCCCACTCAGGTTCTGTAAGGACACCTGGCGGGTCTACCTGCTTCAACTCATGGCTGGTAAACTGAACGATCACCAGAGGTATAAGTACATAGGTATAGATTATCACTAGAATGAGGTAAACATGCCTCTCGTCCATGCTTCTCACATACGTACAAGTATCACGGGCTCGAGGTATGAATGCCTCTCGTCCATAAGCACTGTAACCGGCGTGGGGTAGAAATGCCTCCCACCCGCAAAGGTCATATGGGCATGAGGTATAAATGCCTCTCATCCTCAATCATTGTAACTGGCGTGGGGTATAAATGCCTACCACCCGTAAAAGTTATAGGGGCACGAGGTATAAATTCCACTCATCCTCAATCACGGTAACCAGCTTGGGGTATAAATTCCTCCCACCCATAAAGGTTATAGGGGCATGAGGTATAAATTCCTCTCATCCTCAATCACCGAGATTTATCTGGCATGGGGTAAGAATGCCTCCTGCCCAACACACGGGTTATCACAAGCATGTCAACACAGCAAATCATAACCATTCACATCACATTATATAAGGTAAACAATCTTATATCATATCACATTAGCGAAGGAAGGAATATCCAACTTATAATATCACATAAGCAAAGCATGGCATACATGCAGTTCAATTAATTAAAGGGTTTCAGGCTCTCTCATCCTAGACAACCTCTAACCAAGTCATCTCATTTTCATAACATGCAAAATTCCCTTTCAAGAAATTTCATTAAGTTTCAAAGGTAAAAAGGGGTCAATTTTCAAGGCATAACACCTATGGTTGACCACTCTCGGTCCATTACAAATCTAAACACCCTAAGAGGGTTTGATTCATCACTCTTATACCACACGAGTCATTTAGATATGAAGAATTCATTGTAAATATGGGGTTTGGAAAAAGACAAACCATGGCACAACAACAATAACTCAATAAGGTGAAAACCCAAAATGGAAACCACGTGACCACCTACCTTAGAGCTGTAGGCATATTCTCACTTGATATCAACCTCATATTCGTAGTAGATTGGAAGAGACATGAGTTCCAGTCCAATGCCCTGAAAATAGGGCATATGAGCCTGCATCAAAATAACAAGATGGAAGGAAATATTTGCTAATGAAGGAAGGGTGTGTGAGGTTAGCCTTACCTTGGCCCTTCCAACGATTCTGACAGATCAAGAATCAGACTCTGGACAAAGGCTCCACCAAGAGAAGAGTGAGAGGAGGGTTTTGGAACTCCAAAGAGGCTTCCCTCTAGTTCTGTCCTTGGGAAGAAGAAATAAATAGGCTTAAGTCCTTATAAATTAATTAAGGGCAAAAAGGTAAATTTACCCAGATCAGGGTCGCACGGTTTAGGGGCACGGTTTACCAAACCGTGTGCAAACCGTTCTCACTTCCATGCATCAAAAAATGGGTTTCACAGGATAGGAACATGGTGTACCCAAACCATGCGCAAACCATGCACACCTCCCCTACTTCCAAACCAAAGACCGCGCGGTTTACCCAAACCGTGCGCAAGCCATGTGCAGGTCGTGCGCCCCGGTCTGCAAGCCCATTTCTCAAACTCCCGGGCTCCGCACCAACCCCGAACACTCCCCGAACCTTCCTTAGAAAATTACACACATTAAACAAGCATAAATGAGAGATTTAAAATAAAAACTAATGATCTGTACCATTTCCAAAGGGTCGGGTTGTTACAATATACATAAAAACAACGTCGGATAATAAAGAGATTGTGAAATTAACCCTTACCTTGTAATTTTACTTGGTCGAGGGTAGTTTAACCTCCCATATAATGGTAAAATGTTCATTATTAAATTATACAAAAACAATATAAATTAATATGATCTCATAAATGATCTTTTAATATTGATTTGTTAATAATATTTTAGTATTATCGTCATTTAGGGTGTTAACGGATTTGTTTTATTTTATATGATTTGTTACGTAAGTAATGTTTATTATGGATAGGATGTATCTTATTCATATTCATAATGATATTAAGTCTTTAAACATTATTTTTAATCATCAAATGAAAATTATTCTTGAATGGATACTATGGGGAATGAATCTCATCTTGTTCATGGAGATAGTAATATGTACGTACGCACGAGCAAAAATATCATTCTTTTGATATTAAAATAATATATAATTGGATGGTATATCATATATAATGAATCGTTATCATGTTATATTTATTATTTACATCAATTACACATTATTATACCCATTCAAATAATAATTTATTGGATAAAAATTACACCACGCCGTGGAGACGGTAAGTCGTATGTACGCATGTATGGTGAGATGTCATTCAAAGGATGGATAGAATAATGTGTAATGTCCTGGATCTAGGTACCACTCAATGGGTACCCCGAGCCCGGTTCTCCACGTGACCTCAAGCGCATTTCCCCAAATGCCAGAGGCTGCTGACTAGCAGTGAGGGCCCAAGTCTGATAGGGGGGAAACTATGCCTTCATTTGTCAAAGTGTAGCGTAGTGGAATACTAAATAAAACAAACAAAAATAGTGGAATTAATAAACCATACACATTTAAGATAAAAAACTGCAATAAAATATATCCAACAGTTATATAGATGATGATGAAACATGTCTCATGTTCTAAGGAAACATCCAGAACATGTTACACAAAAATATTGTACAGTACAATACAGAGTATATCAAAACAAAACAAAACAGCTGGTAGCATCACGAGCCTAAGCTCGATCCCATGGTCCCCTACTCCTCAGCAGCAATCAAGTACCTATATAGGGACCCTTTCCATTATCCACTCCTGTAGAAATGTAATCTGTTTGGGCTGAAGGCATGACCCAACAGGGTGTGAGAAATAAATCCCAGTAGGCACCCACCAAAGGCTCGTGCCCAACTGTGTGAAAATATGAAACAACAGTGTGCAGTATTAAAATGGAATAAACTAATCAGTACTCAAAAGTAACTAACTTTACCAGTTATATTTCCATTTTAATATTCTTTTAATTATTCATTATAAGAAAACCAACATGGTGAATTTCTAGGTAAACAGTCAGTGTCTTCAAACACGCAAACCCTTACCCTCAGGTAATTAGAATCTTAACCCGGAGGTAATTTCCCACATGCATAACAGATATTTCCCTCAGGCATACAAAGTGTCGCCCTCAGGCACAGAGTCTATTTCCCTCAGGCACGGAAGAAGTTTCCCTTAGGGTAAAAGATGCACTGCCCTCAGGCTAAGTAAAACACTTCCCTCGGGCTAAACAAGTGACCAGGACATGCCCAACATGTAAACAAGCAATACACATGCAATTCCACACAAATCAATTCTATAATCATTATTATAAAGGCATACCCTCGGGTATCCTAGCCAAACGGCTAAACAGAGGAATGCACCCCACGTGGTGGTCCTGGATCCAAGTAGCGATCCCACACAATAGGTTATTATCACATGTAATTACCTATACAATTCTAGGTTTTTAAAACAACCAAGGCCTTAACCACACGTCACCCCAACAAGGGTTCGTGGATGAACTATTCACACAAATGCACAAAAGTTGGAAATTAAACACCAAGCCACCTACCTTAAACTCCCATGATCGATATACGCAAACGAAGATCCGTGAATTTTCCAAGAACGATGTAGATATGAGGTGAAAGAAAAACTCGTTCAAACTCAAATAAATTTCCTTAGATGAAGAATTGGAATGAACGACTTTAGGAGAGTGGAGGGCTTACCCATGCGGTTCGAACGAGATCATTTGAGGTAAAAACGGATTCCCGACGCTCGATCTGGAGATCCTCGAAGGTCCTACCTCCTCTCACAACTCCTTCCTCTGGTTCTAAGCCAATCCTGTGAACAGGGTTGGCCATTTCCCATTTTAAGCGAAAAAAAACTACATAGCATGTACTATTGACTACATGTCGTGTAATTTTCTCATTTAACTGTTCCATTGGCGGCACCGCCGCACTGTTCAACTGTCAACGTGAGTACACGACATGTATTCCCAATTACACGGCATGTATTCCTGATTACATGGTGTGTACTGTCCCACAGCTGGCGGCTACTTCCACCGCCTTACTATTTGCCTACCGACTGACTACACAGTGTTTAAATATACATTACACGGCATGTAGTCGGAGTTTTTATACATTCCGTCTCCAAAAGGGCTACACACCCTATGTACTCATCCCACATCACCAAAGTACACGCCGTGTGGAAAATTACACGGCGTGTTGTCCCAAAATTTAGGATTTTTCCCCATTTTCCTTATTTTCTCAAAAATACTAAAGGAAAAGAGAAAAGAAGAAACCCGTACCTCAAAAATAAGAACCGGGTTCTTACAAAATCCCCCCATAAAGAAATTCATCCCCGAATTTCCCTTCCATGGGTGGTGAAGATAAATCTCAGAACAACTCTGTACACTAAGCACGTACATCGGTCTCCCGCTCCCAAGTTTCATCCTGTACTCGGCCATGCTGTCATAACACCCGTACGAGAGGAACTGATCGACTTTGGAGAACCTTCATTCTCCTATCAACGATACGAATTGGATGCTCCTCAAAGGACGCATCGACCTTAAGCTCAACCGCCTCGGGATAAAAGACATGAGACAGGTCTGAATGATAGTGGGGCAACTGAGATACATGGAAGACGTCGTGCATGGCTCAGTAACTCTATGGTAACTACAACTGATAGGCTACCAGCCTGACTCTCTCTAGAATCTAAAATGTCCCAACATACCTTGGTGAATGTTTAACCTGTTTTCTAATCCGTCTGTGTCCCAACCTCGGAGAAACACGCAAGAAAACCTGATCCCCGACTACGAACTTCAAAGGTCGTCTGGGGCGATCAGCATAATATTTCTGATGAGACCGTGCGGTATCCATCTGCTTCTGAATCAACTGTACCTAATCAGAAGTATCCTGCACAAGACATGGTCCCAGTAAAGCTGCCTCACCTACCTCTATCCATCACAAGGGTGATCGGCATAACCTACCATATAAAGCCTCGTAGGGTGCCATCTAAATAGTGTCCTGAAAACTATTATTATAGGCAAACTCGACTGAGGGTATATTCTTCTTCCAAGGGCCCCCAAAGTCTAGGATGCATGCACGCAGCATGTCCTCAAGAACCTGTATCGTACGCTCTGACTGTCCATCAGTTTGAGGGTGGTAAGCTGTACTCAAAAGCACCTGTGTACCCAGTTCCCTCTAAAAACTCTTCCAGAAACGAGACATAAAATAGGCGTCCCTATCTAAAATGATATAACGGGGGACCCCATGAAGACATATGACCTCTTCGATATACAAATTCCTGATCTCGTCAACAATGAAGGTCTCCTTGATTGGAAAAAATTGAGCTACCTTCGTGAGTCTTTCCAAACCAACTCACATGGCATAATTGCCTCGAGGTGACCTCGACAACCCAGTCACGAAGTCCATCGCGAAATCATCCCATTTCCACTCTGGAATGGGTAACTGTTGTAATAGAATGGCTAGTCTTGATGATATGCCTTCACCTGCTGACAGGTGGAACATCTCGTAACCAAACCAGCTACATCTCTCTCCAAACCCGGCCACTAGTACTGACATCTCAAGTCATATTACATCTTGTTAACCTCGGGATGGACTGCCCAAACTAAAGAATGAAACTCCCGCATCAGCTCTACACGTATATCCACTATAACCCATACTCGTCCATGGAAACTCAGTACCTCATCATCGCTTATCGTCCATCCAGGAGGAGGGTCCTCACTTGCCACCGACTCCAGTAGAACTAGGCCTTCTGAATCAGATAGTTGTCTCATCCTCACTTTATTCAGAAGGGTGGAAGTCAGAGCTAAAGATGAAAGATAAGTTTTCCCCTGCCTGTCATGCACCTCCAAATGCATCTCAGAGAAAAATCCATAAGATTTCATTCACCATTGGCCTCCTGAACTGCCTATATCTGGGTCCCCCTACTCAGTGCATCAGCTACTGCATTACCTTTACCAGGTGTATAGGAATGCTCAAAGTCGAAGGACTTAAGGTATTCGACCCACCTTCTCTATCTCAGATTCAAGTCATGCTGATTAAAGATATACATGAGACTTTTGTGGTCGGTGAAAACCACAAAATTCTCTCCCAATAAATAGTGTCTCTAACAGCACAACGCATGAACAACTATAGCCAACTCGAGATCATGCATCGAGTAATTCCTCTCATGTGGCCTCAACTGCCGAGACCCGTACCCAACAACTCAGTCGCCCTACATCAATACTCCTCCCATCCCAATACAAGATGAGTCATAGTAAACTGTTTAGCTCTTCCCTTGATCTATAGTATCAGGATTTGTGCTCTTGTCAACCTTCCTTTCAGGTCCTGAAAGTCTGTCTCATAAGCTTACGACCAAAAGAACTTCACACCCTTCTTATTCAAACCTGAAAACGGTGCTGCTAAGCAGGAGAAGTCCTGTATGAAGTGTCTGTAGTAACCATCTATCCCTAAGAAACTCTGTATCTCAAACATGTTCTTAGGCTACTCCTAGGAATCTATTGCTCACACCTTCTATTGTTCTACTACAACTCCTGCCTCTGAGATGATATGACCCAGGAAGTGAATCTGGTCCATCCAAAAGCGGGACTTTTAGAGCTTATCATATAGCTTATGCTCTCTCAGTGTACTCAATACGATCTCAAGAAGGGTGGCATGGTCATGTCGAGTGTGAGAGTACACCAAGATGGCATCCATGAATACTACCACGAAATAGTATAGATGAGGATGGAACATGTGATTCATCAGAGCCATAAAAACTGCTGGCGTGTTCGTGAGTCCGAACAGCATAACCAAGTACTCGTACAGACCATATCTGCTCCGAAAAGCTGTAAGCAGTATATCCGATGGTCTCACGCACATCTGAAGATATCCTGATCTCAGGTCAATCTTCGAGAACACTCATGCTCCATGAAGTTGGCCAAAAAGATCATCAATCCTCGGTAATTGATATAGGTTCTTGACTATCAACTGGTTCAACTTCCGATAATCCACACAGAGTCTGAGGGTATCATCTGCCTTCTTCGCAAAAAGGACCGTAGAACCCCAAGGAGATGTATTGGGTCGGATAAAACCATTTTCCTGTAACTCCTCTAGCTTCCTCTTGAGTTCTTGCAACTCTAGTGTAGCTATCCTATAAGGAGGAATGGACATCGATGATGCTCCTGGCATAAGCTCAATAGAGAAATCCACCTCGCACTTCAGAGGTAGACCTAAAAAGTCATCCGAGAAGACATCCCTGAAACAATCAACCACTGGAGGGAAATCAATCTAATAAGTCCCCTGATCATCCAGATATAAACTCGCAATCTGGGTTGTGACTCCACCTCGCCCATGATGCTCTGGTCCAGCTCGACTCGCCTGAACATCCCATTCACCTTTGTATAGAAACTCTCCACCCTCTAGTGCCATGAAACTCACCCTACAACGATAGCAGTCCACAAAGGCTCGAAAAGGAACCAACCAGTCCATCCTGAGAATGACGTCATAAGTTGTCATCTCTAATACATAGAGGTCCCAAAGAATGTGACACCCTCCATCCTCAAGGGGGAACTCCTTGCACTGACGCAAACATGTCGTTCTAGTTCCCAATGGAGTTTCTAGCATCCTAACAGCAGAAGAAGAAGAAACACGGATCCCAAGGCTCTCCACAACGGGAACAGATATGAAACTATGTGTAGCCCTTGTATAGAAAAGTACAGAAGATAAGACAGAAGCTAGTAGAATAGTACCTATGACAGTAGAAGGTCCAGGATCCTGCTCCTGTTGGGTCTGTTGCACTGCATATATATGCCTAGTGTCGTGGCTCGGTGACACAGCCTAGCTACCCTGAGCTGTCCTGCCCTGCTGCCTCTGAGATCTTGGTGTCTGGATACCATGGCCACGACCACCATCTCTGCCTGCATGCCCTGATTTATTCCAGTTTCTTGACTAGTATGAAGCTGTTGGTTCTTATCCCATACGTGAAGTCTACAAAGAACCCCTCTCACTAGCCACTGGTGGAAACTCCCTATAAAAGTGTTGCAGACGACCCATCTTGCTTCAAGCTCGGCACTCCACTGGGTCTCATGGACACTGAGGTCTCTTGTTTCCCTCCTTACCACACTGGTTGCACCTGACCTGGCCACATAAAACATTCTTCTGGCTGGTACTGCCACCCTGAGTGAAGTCCATCTGTCTCTTCCTCTTGGTAGTAGAAATAGTACCAGAAACCGGTGCCGAATCGCCCTAGACCACACCACTAGCTTCCTGCAAGTTCCTCTCTATAATCAGTGCCTGGTTCACAATATCATTTACTGTAGGCAACCTGAAAACATTCACCGGTGCTCGGATGTCATATCGAAGACCATCCTCAAAGCATCTTGCTCTCAACATCTCATCACCCACCAGAACGTGTAAAAAACCTCTGAAGCTCGGTGAAACGAGTGGAATAATACATCACCGAGATAGCGCCCTATTGCAGGTTCATAAACTCTCGAGATATATTTTCCCTCAGCGTATCTGGAAAGAAGAATTCATATAAGACTACCTGAAAATCGTCCCACATCATGTCTTGGTGATGATCTGACTGGGTGGTAACATCCCACCACCTCTTGGCAGAATCACGCAGCATATACATCGCGAGCTTGACCCTCCGCCCTGGAAGAATCTCTAGATGCTCGAAGATAGTCTGCATAGACCCTATCCAAGACTCTGTAGCATGTGGTCCACCATCCCCTGAAAACGTAGGCGGATGCTGTTGTTGGAAGATACGAGTCAACTCATCCATAGATGTGGAAGCCATCGGTGCTCCCTGAAAGGTCTGCATGAACCGCATAAAGCCTTCACGGAACTGTGCCTCCACGCCTTTTTCTGGTTTAATGGATGGCGCCACATCTAGCACTACTAGAGGATCCATTGGTAGCCCATGGCCCACCATCTATGGAGTATAATCATTGCCGCTATCTTGGGGAACAATGCGTGTTCATCTCGGCGGCATGACTCAACAAGGTCAAATGCACACCTTAGATCAATATTATCAAAGACTGGAAACGAAGGGACCAAAAGGGGAACATGAGGAAGTAGGCATTCAAGATCTTCAAAATAAGACAACATGGCATGTATACTGACTAGACGGTGTGTACCTTACTTCCCTTCCCATGCCCAGGTCCTTCTACACGGCTCTCGTTGAACAAAACTACACTGCGTGTATATAATATGCACGGCGTGTATGGTGTAATTTTCCAACTGCCCGTGTCATTTGCAACATGTCCGACTACTCAGCTTGATACTAAACGGTGTGTTACACCTGCACACGGCATGTACACCAACCTGTTCCCCCATCCACATGGCTAAGTCCACACATTCTTTCCTCGAACAAGACTACAAGGTGTGTCCCCCAGGAACACGGTGTGTACTAGATGAGCTCCGTCGACCCGTGTTGTTAGTTACACGGCCGGATACATGGCTCACACTACACAATGTGTTCCATATGGACACGGTGTGTACACGAAAGGATGACACTGACCCATGTTGTTAGCTACTTGGCCGGATCCCCGGTCAGACTACACGGCGTGTGCACAGTGGACACAGCGTGTATGTCGTAAGGATTCCCCCGTCTGTGTTGTTAGTTACACGGGAAAACACAGGGTCAACACTACACGGCGTGTACATCCGGTACACGGCATGTTCGCCCCAAGAATTTACCTTCCCCATTTCCATTCCAACACAGTCCTTGACACGGGAAGCGACTACACAGCGTGTACTTAGGGTACACAGCGTGGACTCAAAATGTTTTCTTTTCTTCCCAAACAGACGAACACATGGTGTGTGTCCAAGGAACTACACGGCGTGTACACTGGGTTTTCCGGATAGTAATCATCAGATACTATTTCCAGAACCCATAAAATACTGAAAAAAACACCTAAGTGCCAAAATCTGATCCGTGAGGTCCCATACTCCTCGCGAATCCTAGTTTGGAATATTATATGTGTTACAACAAGATAAAAAAGTCAATGATCCACCGAATTCTGGTCATTGAGGGACCATACTCCCCAAAAACCAAAGTTTGGTGTTCATTATATAAACCAGCTCACAAAAAATTACCTTATCACATTGCAGGTATTTATCAAGTAGTTATCACAACCATATGCTTTTCTAGAAAAACTATTATCACAACAACATGCAATTTTAATGCACCTACATGGAATGGAACTATGCATTCCATGTGATTTCTAGAATGTTCCTAAATGATGCCTGAGATGGCATACCCTCATCTCATCAGGTTACAACTAAATAGAACCCATAAATAAGATATAAACAGCACAATCACAAGTGCGTCACCCAATGGGGAAAATCAAATCAACTGTAAAAGTTCCAAAATCAGAAAAATTACAATAACCGAGGTAGACTATCTTTTCCCTATACATGGGTTAGCTACTCCAAGGCACAGCTTATTACCTAATACCGTTTTCATCCTATCCCTGAATATGACTCCAAATAGTAATTCAAAGAAAATAACTTCCCTCTGATACCACTTTGTAATGTCCTGGGTCTAGGTTCAACTCAACGGGTGCCCCGAGCCCGGTTCTCCACGTGACCTCAAATGCATTTTCCTAAACAACAGAGGTTACCTAATAGCAGTGAGGGCCTAGGTCTGATAGTGGGGAAACTATGACCTCATTTTTCAAAGTGTAGTGTAGCGGAATACTAAATAAAACATACAACAAAAGCGGAAGAAATAAACCATACATATTTAAGATAAACATCTGCAGTAAAAGATATCCAACAGTTATATAGATGATGATGTATCATGTCACATGTTCTAAGGAAACAGCCAGAACATGTTACACAACAATACAATACAGTACAATACAGAGTACGGCAAAACAAAACAAAACAGCTGGTAGCATCGTGAGCCTAAGCCCGATCCCATGCTCCCCTACTCCTTAGCAGCAATCAAGTACCTTTATAGGGAACCTTGCCCTTATCCACACCTATAGAAATGTAATGTGTTTTGGCCAATGGCATGACCCAAACATGGTGTGAGAAATAAATCCCAGTAGGCAACCACCAAAGGCTCGTGCCCAACTATGTGAAAATATGCAACAATAGTGTGCAGTAGTAAAATGAAATAAACTAAGCAGTACTCAAAAGTAACTAAATTTACTAGTTATATTGCCATTTTAATATTCATTTAATCGTTCATTATAAGAAACCCACCATGGTGAATTTCTAGGGAAACAATCAGTGTCCACAGACATGCAAACCCTTACCCTCAGGTAATCAGAATCTTAACTCACAGATAATTCCCCACAGGCATAACAGATATTTCCCTCAAGCATACAAAGTGTCGCCCTCAGGTATAGAGTCTATTGCCCAAAGGAATGGAAGAAGATTCCCTCAAGCTAAAAGATGCACTACCCTCAGGCTAAGTAAAACACTTCCATCGGGCTAAACAAGTAACCGGTCCATTCACAACATGTAAACAAGAAATACACATGCAATTCCTCTCAAGTCAATTCTATATTCATTATTATAAAGGCATACCCTCGGGTATCCTGACCAAACGGCTAAACAGAGGAACACACCCCCTGGGGTGGTCCTGGATCCAAGCAGCGATCCCACACAACAGTTTATTATCACATGTAATTACCTATACAATTATATGTATTTAAGACATCCAAGGCCTCAGCCACATGACAAACCAACATGGGTTCGTGGAACAACTATTCACACAAACACACAACAGTTGGAAATTAAACACCAATACACCTACCTTAAACACCCCTGATCGATATATGTGAATGAAGATCCTCAAATTTTCCAAGAATGATGTAGATCTGAGGTGGAAGAAAACCTCGTTCAAACTCAAATAACATTCCTTAGAGGAATAATTGGAAAGAACGACTTAAGGAGAGTGGAGGGCTTACCCGTGCGATTCCAACGAGATCGTTAGAGGCAAAAACAGATTCCCGATGATTGATCTGGAGATCCTCGAAGGTCCGGCCTCCTCTCCTAAATCCTTACTCTAGTTATAAGCCAATACTATGAACAGGGTTGGCTACTTCCCATTTTAAGCAAAAAAACAAACTACACAGTGTGTACTATTGACTACACGGCGTGTACTTTTCTCATTTAACTGTTACTTTGGCGGCACCGCCGCACTATTCACCTTTCGACATGATTTCACGGCGTTTATTCCCGATTACACGGCATGTACTATTGCACAAATGGTGGCTGCTTCCACCGCCTTACTATTTTCCTACCGACTGACTACACGACGTGTAAATATACACTACACAGCGTGTAGTCGGTTTTTTTACACCTTCCATCACCAACAGGGATACACACCCTATGTACTCATCCCACAAGGCTAAAGTACATGTCATGTGGAAAAGTACATGATGTGTTGTCCCAAAATTTAGGATTTTTCCCCATTTTCTTTATTTTCTCAAAAACACTTAAGGAAAAGAGAAAAAAAGAAACTCATACCTCAAAAATAAGAACCGGGTTCATACATAATGAATATGGTTGTACCATATTTATAATAACAAAAAAGTATATAGAATATACTGGATTTATTATTTTAGATTGGAAACAACAAAGAAATAGGAAGTGTAAGAAAAAAGGAACTTGAAAGAGGTGATGAAATATTTTCCTCTTCTTCGGGTTCTTCCTTTTGATTTGATCACAATGGAACCATAGGTAGGTTTTCTAACTAAATTAAGGCCTTTAAAATGAATGTGGAACAGTTGAGATGGTATTTGGGTAGGGTTTGGCCGATCCAAATGTCTTTGATGGTGTGAATTAGAGAGAAGGGGAAGTGACCTTTTATAAGAGGGGTGAGGGGCACCTTAGGAAAAGCTAGAAATAGTTTTTTATAATAAAATAATTTTCGGTTTCTAATGGATCCAAAATGAATTATTTAAATGATAAGGTAGGTATGGGTCCAAAATCACTCAACCAATAAGTTTTAGATAGGTTTGGGTCACTATATTAAATTTATCTTTTAGATTCAACTCTTAGTTAAATAGTTTTACATTTACCATGTCTCTTTATATTTTTATATTATATGGTTAACAAACTTACTATATACATCCAAGAGAACCCCAAGTGGTTCATTAATGACACAAATATCATTATATAAGTCTTTTTTTCGATCCTTAGATTTTTAGGAATAGAATATCTATTAATAATATAATATTTGTTTTAAATACTCTTTTATGTCAATTTTGACACTATTTGGTATTGTGTTTTTGCTAAATTCATAAAAACATTATTACTTCGAATGAAATTCATCTAACAAACCATAACATGTTATATTAACCTATAAAATTAGTTTAATTCCTAAAAAGTATCAAATTACATTTATTTGGATATTTATAATATCAGTTATTTTAATATTTCATTAATACGGTAATTACTGCATCATCATTGCGTCATAAATAAATTTAATTATTTAATGTCTAAAAATTATAATATAAAATACCATTATGTAGGAAATATTTTTATCTTTCTAATTAATATTTATAGTCTAATAGATAACATATATAACCATATGTAAAAAAAAATTTACTAAAAGATATATGCTTATGTTATTTTTGTATTTACTTTAACTTAATTAATATAAAGGGTCATTATCACTTAAAAGTGGCTCCATGGGGTCCCAAGATCGACCCAAGGATGGCCATGGTCGGACATGTATCATCCAATATGGTTTAGACATGTGTTAGGGTAATTTAATATTATTATAATATTATTTTTTTACCTTCATTTACCGGATTTACCCTTTAACCATGGTAAATGAAATATTTACCAAAGTAATTATTCAAAATGTATAAAAATAAAAGTTACCTATTTACACAATTTGGACCTTCTGATTCTAAATATGTAATCCATTTTTCTAAATTCAAAACACATAAGTGGTAGAAATTAATTTAAAATTAATTCCTGTTGTCAAAACAAAAAGCGTGTTTTTATGAAATAATAACTATCAAAAGATTGACACTTGCTTATATCCATTTTAAATGTGAAATTACATCCAAAGACCAACATTGGATTGAATGGTAAAAATATAATATAATTATACTTAAAAACACTCAATAGTATAATTTAGCGCTATAAATTATTTTGATTAAAAAAAAATTTATTAAAATTTAGTATTTTTCACTATTCATCAAAAATTGAATGTTTTCAAAAAAAAATACCAAAAAGTCACCCTAAGCTAATTTCAATACTATGAATCCAAAAATGTAGTCCATTTTGAACGATAAAATTTATAAAATTTCAAAAAGTGGGTATTACTATTCATAACAGCTAGTTTGATTGGTTGTGGTGTGTTAGAACATGAAGTTACATACAACACACGCTATTGTATTATTCAAAGAGAAGCATACCATGGAAGCTTGGGGTGTTACATTGAGAGCCTTTTAACAATGAAAAATTCTAAAGAAAAATGACTTAGGATCCTATAATTATCCAGAGTCCTCCCACATGGCCTACCTGCTCTATTGTAAACCACTTTAGTTCAGGACCTATTCTATATTGGAATAGCCTCCTCTTCTTTCTGATCGGACCCCATTTCGATGGGGGGGAATTTTTAGGTCTTAAAAACTACGCAAAGGGATGTAAATACTCCCACAAGCACTTTCAGATGGAAGAAAATATTTCTAAATGTCCTGTACAGAAAATGGAAGCAAACTTGGTTGCAAATTTGAGAAGAAACTTGAAGAAATCAAATTTAGAAATGGTTTTTAGGATGACTGTGTGCCATCATCAAGAATGATTCATGGGATGCATAAAATGTGAACCATCAGTATGTGGAAGAACCCACATGGTGATGGCCTGTGGGGAAATGGCCAGTAAACCCAAGACATCATGGACCACATCTATTGGCAGAAACAAACAAAGATATCCTACCACATATCACCTCGCATAACTATGAAATTTGGATGTGAAGCAAGTCGGCGGGTTCCATGAACCACATATCAAAAATCATAGCCTATAAAAGCCCCGATTGACTGATTATTCCACAGGTTGAGATATATCTTCATAGACTTCTGTAAATATTACTTCATGACCACATAAATGATTTCCCTAGTGCTCTATAAAAGGAGTGCAAGAAAAATTAGAAAAAGAGAGAGACCTATATAAGAGAGAACTATGGAGACCCTATAGGCTTGAAGAAAGAATTAGTATACAGAAAACATTTCGACTTCGGTTTCAAATAGTCAACTATGTGAGAACCGTGAACCATGTTTTCCAGAGGTATAGCCCACATGGAACAACAAAAATAAGGAACATAATAACAATTATTGAACCAAAAACTTAATTGGTGAAATCGCTAACCATAAATACCTTATTGTTGAATACCCCATAGACAACAGGCTTTAGGACCCTTATTCATTTTGGTGCCTCACATAGTACATCACTATGCAGATCGAACCATGCAATGTGTATTGCATCAGTACGTGGATAGAACCCATGATGGAATGGAAAACCACACTTATCTCTACATAACATTCATGTATGTAGACCATATTCAGGATCGTGTACCACATTTATATGCATTGGTCCATACCGAGGTCCACGTACGGCTTCAGTACGTGGAAAACCCCTCTACCCACATGGAATAACTTTATGATGCTCTACCCTCATCCTTCAGGAGAAAACAATATGTGAAATAGGGAATTTTTGGGTTTCCTTCCTCTTGGATACAATCATTCCCATCAATTACCATCCAATCCTTCCCAACTCCTATGTGATCCAATCCACCAGCATCAGGCCAAAGCCTCTTCCAAAGCCACCAGACCCGTATGATCAGATTTTTGGGTGGTCCGACATGCCTCTCTGAGTCTACAAATCCATGGTAAGATAATTCATGAATGTAATCCCTAAATCAATATGAGTTCCAAAAAATTTCTTACGTCTACATCCCCAAGGAAACTCGGGGACCACATTTGGGATATCGACGTGAACCTCCCCATTCTCGGGTTTAGTGGTAATCACTGGCCTTTCCCGTTGATGAGTTCCAATGACAAGTGACAAGGTCACTCTTCCCTTTCCCTTTTCTAGAGATGATGCTCCTCCATTTTCCTAGAACTCATGTAAAGGAACTCCTCCTTAGGTAATCCCAAAGAAATTTGAGAGAGGTATCACTCTTTACCCCCCATCACCTCAGCTTGGGATGTGTCTAGATAGATATCCATGGTTTTACTATCATTGATATCAACATGGGTGAGGGTTTCATGATCAAGGATCCCCTTTCCCTCTCCCATTGGGCTCATAATAGTGGCCTCTTCAACTGTTGTCATCCTTATTTTCCATCTGCAGAGAAGAGAAAGTGTGCCTTTGTTGAATATTACACATCCTTTTGTTTCTCACACTAAGCATGAATCACATGGGATTTTTGTTTTGTTATGATACTGTATTCACCAACTTGGAAATGAACTATGAGAACTCTGATTTCTACTCCAAGAAGGATATATAGGATGTCTTCTTGAAGTCCAGAGTTAAAAGGCCCCCTCTTCCCATAGGTTAACCCAATTATGCCCCCGATAAAGGGAATCCTCTTCATGAGTAAGTCTCGATTGGATTCTATGTGATGGGAAGTTCCCATGCGCAAGACCCAATCAAGTCACAACCCATAAAATAACTATGATAAATCTAATTCCTACTCCAACCATGATACAAAGAATGCCTTCTTGAAGGCATGAGCTCAAGGGATGGTCTCTTGAGTCAGTCCTATGGAAATTCCCACACTAAGGCCTCCTCTATAGTGTAAGCCCCAATCATGTACCCCCAAATGGGAAGCACCTCTATGTAAACCTTGAGAAACCATGCCCTCATGTTGGGATTCCATAGAGAATATTTCCCAGTTCTTCTATAACTATGAGGACTATGACTCCCCAATTGACTGGGATATATGGGAAGCCACCCTAAAGACCAAATCTGACCCTTAAATCTATACTAATGTTATCTAAGCCATATGCCATGTAGGTTCATGTCTATCCAAGATACCTCATATCTCTTGGACACATTGGGCTTCCTCAGCATGAATCCCGCACCAAATCATTGATTGACACCATTTTCCTAAGCATCCTCACCACTTGACATTAAACTGTATGGGTGGGTCCTTGTCACATAAACCTAAAAGGTGATGTGTCCAGTAAAGTAACACTGAAATATGTGGATTATGATTCCTATCATGATGATATATAATAATCCCATTTCATGGGTATAATCCCAAAATCAAACAACCTTTTGTATCTCCTAGATGACGATATGCTCTAGAACGCCTCATCACAATGCCCACACCAGTGTTGTCTTAGTAATACTTAACCCATGCATAACCCTGATTTATTTTTAAACCTAGGTATAACAAGTGGATACAGACTTTAGGAATGAAAAATGGATTCAAAAACATATGAACATGACTTAAATCTACAAGAGAGTCCCAAAATAGGCAATAATTACCCCAAATGGGTGTGATAAATCCGACCTCCCATCCTCTTGACCAATGGAGTACTAAAGTTTCATTGGAGAAATCATCATGCAATGAGCATCTTCCTTTGGAATTAAGGTCCATAAATAATGGATTGAAGGGTCGTGGGGTGTTTCTAGATACACGAATAAACCCATTGGAGACCATTTGAGAAAATATTATCCACTGTGGACCGATTGCAAAAATACTTAACCACCTATAATCTCCCACTGGGACCATTCGACTATGGAACCTCCTTTGTAAAACAAAAAGGGGTAAAATTCCCAGTCCATGTGGGTTCAATCCAATTCCCCCCAAAAGATAATGTCGTGGATTGGTCCAAAACAAAAATGGTGACATGAAAGTATTGATAATAATAGACAAATTCGTGTCACCCATCGGACCATTTTGCCTTCCCCCAAAAACATCACCTCGGGTCAAAACATCAACTGATAATTCCCACAATATTAAATAAAATTTAAATATTAAAAGAATATATGTTCATATAATCTTTTCTATGTTTTCACTTAATATCTTGTGAATATTTTAAATAAATAAAATCAACCTATTTTTTAATGTTGGGGTTGAAGCCTTATTTTCTTATGAAATATAATACTCATTTCTATTAGGGTAGATTTAGACCTATTACATATCCCATATTCCTAAGGAAAAGTGCCTCGTGAACATGGACTGAAGGCCCATATGCATAAAATTCCTATTTAAAGGAAGGAAATCTCATTTTTTTCTAATGGTTCATTCAGTAAATAGTAATTCCGCTGTACTCTGTTTGTTGTAGTATCACCATCACTATAGGTAGAGCTACTGTCCCACCAGCCACTATAGTGACACTGTTTCTGCAGTTACACCATTACTGTAGTTCAACCACTGCTATATTACTACTACATTACACTGTTATAGTACTCAAAAAATCAACCATTCACAGTTTTGAACATGAGTCTTTCGGATGTAGGATTACAGAGTTTACCACTAATGCACTACCCTAATAGCTAAATTCAACCTAATTATTCTATACATGAATAATAATATATTTATTTAGTCATTTGTGATTGATTACTTGGACAACTTTCAGACCCCATATTGGGATCCAAAATATGAAATATTCCTATTTAGAATAATATGGTCGATTCTTGAATACAATGTTGAGTGTAATCCTCTAGTCTCATATCTTGATAGTAGTGAATACTATTCATAGACCATGAGAGGAGTCTAACAACCTATCAATTATTCTAATGATATAAGGACAAGTCATAGAAATGACAACCATACTATGAATAGAAACTATACAATTTAATCTATTTTTTCAGAGATATATTATAAATAAGGACGTAAACATCTGACATCATCCATTATTGATTTATTATTTAATGATCTAACTAGACAGACATATCTATGAATCCCATTGCCCATGATTTATAAATGTAATACCACCCTAATCAATTAGGAACATGATATCACTCCCTAAACTCAGATGAATATATATATATATATATATTAACCATTCAACCAATGTCATACCACCAGTGATACACCTAATAGAATCTAACTCACCACAAAATCAATGTCATGATTTTTCCTTGCATTAAAATATGAAATCAAATGGAACACCTTGGTAATGATGAAAATTTTGGAGACCAATACACATGTCCATAGATAGGAACATCCAATGAAACCTGACACATATGATTTATCTATTAGAGGGTCTATCCTTATGATTTCAAATACTAGAGATCACCATGTGATAACCTAAAGAGAAGAAGTCTCAATGCTTAAGATCCCACAGAACCAGATTGTCCAAAATTAACTGTGTTATGTTAGTATGATGTATCTATATTGTGTGACATTTTTTAAGATTAATTCCATAGTACCATGAGTTTCTCATTATAGTCTAGGAACCACTATAAACTTTTTGATATGATAATTAATCTTATGAATTTTCCATTTAAATAGTGGACTCAAAAATATCAACATGATATTGGTAAGTGTACATCACATATAACTCACTACATACATAGTATGGTAATCAAAAAATATTATTTAGTTGGGTTCGGGGAACCCACTATTTCCACAATCCTGCATTCACTATAGACATATTTCATATTAACCATTTAAGAACTCAGAAGATAAGATCATTACTCTGGTGAGTTATGTCTTTAGTCATTGGATTTCCATGTTTTCGAATCATGGTTATTATATTATGTGAAAGTTCAACTCCTTGAGTAATACTTCTCAACATATTATATACTCAGATTTATTCATTTTTTCCACTACATAAACTGGACAACATGGAATGTTTTAGTAATAGAATTATAATAATGATAAATATTTACTTAATAGGTGTGATTAAAAGAACTAGAATTTTTTTTTTGTATTTTTCTACTTCTTTAGATTCCATACAAGATGCAACACACTTTGTATTTAAAGAATTGAATCCTACTGGCCAACATGAGTTTGTCTTAGTCATTACCTTATATTAAATATGTTATTATATCACATTAATCCAAGGAATACTATCCCTCCCTAAAAGCTAATATCCCTACCTCTCCACATACAATGTATATATCCGGTGTACTTACTGTTGTAATACTGTTTAGTTCTAATTGCATCCCTTTTTGTTCTACTATATATAACTGATACTTTACTAACATTAATTATATGTTGGAAATATCAGATCATGTGAATATCATGGAATATGTGATGGATCCATCAAAAATGTGAATGAAATTATATTCAAAACATTAACCTCCTCATATGAATCATTCATGTCTTCTTAGAGAGATATATTTCATTTGAAATTGGTAACAATTCTCCCTCAAATTGTTCTGGATTTTATTTTTCAATACATTGTAATTATAAATACTATTTATCTGGTCTAAGAAATTGGTAGATACACCTCAGCTGATCCAATTCCCTAGAACATGAGTCACTATATTAAGTTAATCTATAGAGAGTCACATTAATCCAAGTCTAGACTGATAGTAAGACTAATATTTGTTTCTCATATGTTATCAAATATGTTTTACTTTGAAAAATTGGTTCTCCCACTAAACTCTTATAGATACATTGAAAAAAATTCATTTTAAATGAATATTATTTTATCTTGTTACCTACTATAATCATGAACTCATTTTGAGTAAATTACACCCCTTATTGGAATATTTGGATATTACCATCTCTACTTGGATGCGTCATATAGACACATTCCACAATTTTTGGTCTTGACATCCAATTCATAATAAAAGTAGCATAGATCTTATCTATGATAAGTAAAATTATAATGTATTTAGGAATAACGACTTGGGGTTACCAATCATGAATTTTAGGTATAATGATTGTAACATCCATGTATATTATCACCTGAATACCCACCATAGTATTAAAAATTATAATCCCCAATTCATTTATACATGGAATCCACTATTTAATTTTAATTACTCTTGCCAATTTTATATAATAACCATATACTTCCTTATATAGGAATTATTATTCTCAATGAATAATGTTTCACCAACTATGGTGAATATAAAACCACCACTATGGTTTCATCCATCCTACACAGTATGTGTCTCTTAAATTGTCATTTTTTATAAGGTTTTGTGTGACTTGTTCCTATGAAATCTATTTATTCATGTTTAACATTGTTAAAATCCAGGTAAATATTTATCCCACTATCTCAAATAGATATGTTCTACATTATATAGATATATAGTCTCTCACTTAACTATCTCTTTTCTATGTTATGTATTTAAGTAATACCCTTGGAAAAAATTAGGATAACTACTTTTGATGCACATTGTGTTTCTATTGATGAAATGTTTTTGATATATTAACCAAAAAATTAGTATCACACAAGTTCTTATGAAATGATGTATTTATATCATAATTTTTCTCATATGATATTTATTTTTCATTATATTTTTTATGTTATTATAGGATAACCACTTTATTTTTGAATCATGTCTCGAAAAGATGGTTGATTCAATAATGCTTTTATGTTTTAAAACTGATACACCTTTTACATGTATCATGAATCTAATGTATAAGAAAATTCTCATTTATTAATTTCTCCACACTACATTTTATTGATCAATGATTACATGTAAGAATCAACATTGATCCTCCTTATTTTCATCGAATCATTGATATGGATAAGTTAATGTGAATTTATGAATTACTCCACGCTATATTATAATGATCTATGAATTCTTGTCCAATATATTTTTGGCACACTACCTAGAAGAAACTCATATATTATTATCATGAATATATCATTATTTACATTCTCATAACATAATAAAAAATTAAAGGATTATAATGAAGTATTTTTACCAATATCTTACCCTTTTAATAGTTCATTCTCTCTAGATGAACTAGCTCTAAAATATTTTTGGATTAGTATTATTTATAATGGTTTCTTTGTAAAATACTAAACATGGTAATAATACAAAAGGTATTTAACACTATATAGTCTAAATATCATACTGATATATCCTTAACATAGACCACGTTTTTCTAAAAAAATTATTATATTTTCACAACTCGGTATATAATTCAAACATTTTATATTCATCGCATATTGAAAATGATTAAAGAATTACTAAACTATTTGTTGAGTATTAAACACCATAAACAATATTAATTACTTAACTAGAATAATGCATAATTATTTTCAAAGGACATATGAGATAAATGATTTGGTAATACATATAAATTTTTAATTTATTATAATTTACTTGGCGATTATATGTTCTGTTTATCTCACCATTGACTTGGGAACCACCTTTTCTCGACCGCTTGGATAACACACCTTACTTATTACAATGTTTCAATTCATACCGGGTTACTATATGAAAATTCACATATGTGATTTTAGTTAATACCCAAGAAGTATAATAAAAACAACACTTTTAATTGATGAATATACATGAATAATACAAGAATACTTTCTTCTTCGATACATTTAATTGCATTTAAATTTCCATATTTTTTTAAAAGGTTGGGGATGAAGCCTCATTTATTATTAAAGAAAATAAAATACCTCTTTAACTTGGTAGAGGGAGTCCCATTACATAGCCTAAAGGCCTAGTGGGAATTTAGCCCATTACATGGCCTGTAGGCCCAATTATTTTGGCCCAAGTCTCATTCTGTGAATTGTACTACTACAGTACCCCACCTGCTACAGTCCCACATAGTACCCACCACTGCTACAGTACCCTACCACCGCTATAGTTACTTGTCACCGCTACAATGCACATCATTGCTACAGTGACGCCGCTACTATAGTACGCTACAATACTTCTATAGTAACCCACGCCCAATGGGTTTTGAACCCCCATTTTTCATGTAGGATTACAAGGTGCTTACCTCATTTAAATTTACATATATTTATTTCATGATATTTATATAAAATTACATCATTTTTAATAGCTATTTTCATTGAAGGGTGTGGTGAATATGTCCTTGATTCCACACATTCTATTGGCCTTTTCTTCTTGTCTTTAAACTTATTCACCATAGGAACCAATTTCTATTCTTTCTATAAGCAATTATTCACTTGAAATCCTTTTCCCAAAAGGCAATGATAAATTTTCTCCATGTAATATTCATTATTAATTCTTATAAAAAACATGATTATATGGTTGAAAATGATAAAATAATGGGTTGTAATGAAATACCATGTTCCATATTTCAATTTAAACATAACTAGTGTATTGATCACTTACTCATATCATTATTTAAATTCTCTCCTAATCTTCTTAGTGATGAGACAATATGTTAAAGCTTCCTCATCTTGGTGTTCTTTCCACAAATCACATAAAACATTAAGGATAAAATAATGAAATAACTATCATATGCACCATTTATGAGTCTGAAATATGAATTTTTCCCACTCTCACTCTCTATGAAGGCTAAAAAGGTTTTGGGAACACCAACACGTTTAATTATCTATATCATAGTACTTTTTCAAAAGATCATGTACTACTAATTGTAAACATGTTCCAGTTTGGAAATTGTCAATGTAAAATATTATCATAGTGTACTTGTGGTATTGAATCCCATTATATAAAATAACTAAATCTTATAGATTGTAATTTTATATCGATTTCCATTTTAATCAATGTTTAATATTTTATTAAACAATTAAATGTCACACAATATTTTACCGAACTCTAGAAACCCTCTATAATAGAATCAGAATACTATATCACTTGAGTAATATAGTGGAAATGATCCTTGAAACCACTCCTAATAATCTACAACTATTGTATGTGACACTACATAGAGATTTTATAGATTAGAACAAGACAGGACAAGAAAATTTACTCATGGCTCCATGAACTATGGAGTGAAGGACCAAGATCTAGAATAATAAAAATGATTTACTCAATGAATATATCTATAATTTGAAACAATATATATTTGGAAACTTATTTTCATCCATCTTTAGTTAAGTCAACCCAACAATCTCATAATAACCCCCAACAGTCGTAGGCACCCTCAACATTTTTTCAGAATCACCCCATGCACCTGGTATTGATAAAATTGATATAATGGAAGGTGTTTGTGACTTAATATTTCTTTGAAAGTTTTAAATATTTATCGATGAATGTAATTATTTTCTTATAAATATTTTCACAATATATTGTCATGATCATAAATGAAGATTAATAGAATACATTATTTTCTCCATTATTCATTTTTCTATTTATTATTTTATGTTTTTATCGGTGTCATGAAAACACATAAAGTAATAAATAAAACATAAAGGAAATAAATTACCTAATTTTTCTTGAGCATGAAATATTGGATGGTGAATTTTGACTAAATGAATCATCCTTGACCGAGGGGTATCATAAAAAAGTCATTCCGTGAATCATGATGCATCTTACCCTCCCTTTAGTGTATTCACTTCTCATATAAATTTTCCTTGACATGGAATGGTTTTCAGCTTATAGATTTATTTCTAATAGTATATCATTACTCCCATGCTGGTGATGGGGTCCCAAGAAGTGAAATATACCTAAAAATAATAATTGATGTAAAAAATCATACACATATTAAATAAAATACTTATGATTCAATAATATTCAATAAAAATAATTAATTATTACAAGAATCACACATAAGTAATACATAATTAATTAAAGTAACCCTAATAAATACAAGGGTCAACCACTGCTCTATGTTGGTTAGCTGGAAAAAATAAAATGTTATTAATATTAACTATAACAAATTTATGTATGATGTAATTTAAAAAATTAAATGAATTATTAAAATTTGAATAAATTAATTTAATTTGGTCGAATTATAAATTTTATTTTTTATCCCAAAATTGAATTAATTATATAATTTAATTTTACACCCAAAATTAAATTAACTATTAGGAATATGAAAATTAATATTTTTATAATTAAAATTAATTAATTATTTTTTATTTTATTTAGAAAACATTAAAATCCTCAAAACCCCATCCAAACCCATTTAGGGTCGATTCGAACCCATGCTGTCCCATTTTGGACATGACATATATCGTGTTGGGGTGTTTTAGTCTAGGAAAATCCACTCTGACTCCTTTAGGGTGAGGAAGATCTTCCCAGGCTCGTGCCGACCCATACCAGGTTAAAAAACCCATTTTACTATGGTTTTTAAATTTTGAAAAGGAAAACATGGGCTAGGGGTTCTATTATGATAGTTGGGTGGGGAGAAGCTCGGTCTGAGAATGGGTAGATATCGCAGCCGAGGTAATTAGTTTCAGGCAGTGGTTATCCAAGATAGAAGGAGGTGGAAGTTGAGGCATCATGATTAGTTTGTGGTCAAGGAACTCGTGTGTTGTGGGGAAATCAAGTGATGGTCTGGGGTGAATGGTAGGATAAGGCCAGGGGTTGTTGGATGGGACACTTTTAGGGAGGAGGAGGCCAACTAGAGGCTCTTTTCCAGTCTGGAATGCATGGTGATGGGATAGAAAAAGATGTGGCTATATAGGGAAGATGGAATGGGAGAACGTGGGTGATAATTGGAACCCAGATTCAGTCAATGTAATGGATCCAGTCATGGTTTACCAAAGCGGTGGTGGGGAACATCATGCTCGAAGGTGAATCTTAGTTGGTGGGGATCTAGCTATTGGTGATGGTTGTGATGGCATGGTGCAATTGGGATAGGTAGATCAGCTTGAATTCATGTCAATGGAAATACTAATAGGGTTAAAAAGATTAAGATGATGTAGGGTGGGGGAGTGTGGGCTAGGTGGTTTCTAGTGGATTCCACTCAAAAAAATTATTTATGAAAAATAAATTATTGTTGTTTTTTTAAAATATATTTACTTGGCCCATGAAAACCCCACCCCTCAATTTTTTTGTATTTTTTTGGAGGCACCCCACCCCAAAAAATTTCTAATGCCTATTGATAATAATATTTTTTATTTAATTTTTTAAAATAAAATAAAACATGTCTTCAACCTTTAGGAAATATTATAAGAGCACATTATTTTATTATTTCCAATAACTATGGAAAACCCCTTCATCCAAGAAAACTATTATTTTTATCACCGGTCAGAATACTGGATATTAATGGAATTTATTCTGTTGTCATACATCAGGTATATTGATATATAAATTATCATTAAACATTAATTTCAGAAAAACACTACTCTCAATTCATAAATTTTTTTCAAAGGACTTTAATTTGGATATCCATGATTAGATAGAAGCATGTTCAGATCCATTATGAATTATTTTAAAACTGTATACATAAAATTAAAACAATATAAATTTTCTTGTGTAACATCCCACCCCCCCCCCATCATATTATTGATTCAAATAGGAATTTTTACATGGCATAAGCGACATCCCCAATGAGACAAATGCTGGTAATAAAATCCAAGGGATTTAATACATTTTGGAGGATGGTTTTTCCTTTTCGAAATAAAAAACCCAAACAAAAATTCCATAAAAAATAACCAATAAATGATTGATTGTAATAAATTATACAACTCAAAGAATAAAAAATTAATATCATTCCCAACTATATTCAAATTGCCATAACAAATGACTATTAGCATTAAAGTATAAGGAGGAAGAAAAAACCCACAAAACTAAATGAATCCAAGACATAAATCCATTACTCCCAACATGTTCCATGTTCCAACTACATAATATATAACGTGTATCATGAAACACCACTTAAGAAATGTGATAAATTTCCTTTAAATTTATCCCGATAGTCAATATCAACATAAATCACCAATGTTCCAAAGCAAGGGTGATTAATGAACCCCAATAGGTATTCCCTAAATGACTTACCTACTAACGCCGCTAGTATTAAACATGTTATCACATTTTAAAAAATAATTTTTATAAAAAAATTAATACAATTTATCACAAAACCAAAACTATTGATATGAAAAATTGTTTTCAAAACCAAAATCATTTTTCATGGAAATAAATAAGAACATTTTCTAAACCATTTCATAATTCATTTGGCATAACGCATTCCAATCCACACATCCACACCTTCATTACTAGGTGATAGTTCCACACTCATGAGTGATCTCTTTTTATTCTACCAAATCATTATAAGGTTATAAATATCCCATGATCCATTACACATTTATCACTAAGAACCAATTAATATTTCAACCAGTCCCCCTATTCAATATTAACATGCACCACCATGTATTCCCAAAAACCATACGAATACAATTATGCTAAAAAAAATTAAATAAAAAATTCTTTTTATTGAAAAAATTCCAAAAAACATTTTTCCCCGAATCAAACCATGCAACTATTTGTAAATTATTTATTCGTGTCCTTTGAACAACAATTTTAAACTTCCACAAACCACCACTAATGATGGAATACACCAAACGTTTCACAACAATTTCATAATAAAATTATCAAAAATAAATAAATTTGAAATAAATACTGTAATTTCTAATAATAGGAGTCATGAGTGGGGCCACCTACCATAAGAATTATTGTGAAAACTATGAATGAAATGAAATATCCAATAAAACTAGGTTGAATCCCCAAAAACCTACCTTTTATCTCTTTATATATCATAAAAACAGCCATATATAATCATGATTGGAATCAACAATCTTAGATATATCCCTAGTAGACTAGATCTATGATTTTAAAATAGGTAAGGAATGTGTGCCTATGAAAAAAACTAAAAACAAATACATACCAATGGAATCAAGCTTTAATTCACCATGAAAATCTTTCAGATCACATCTAGTTTGAAGGGAAGAGACTTCAAAGCCTTTAAAAGGAGGAAAAACCAAATTAAAACTAAATATACTGAAAGATGAGAGGATTAGCGGTGAAAATGATTGAAATCCACTTTATTATAATCTCACTTCTTAACCATTCAAGGTTAGTCTCACTTGACTTGACTTGAAGGTTAAAATTTTTATTGAAAAACAGTAATCCCAATACAAAGATAAGATTCACGGGGGTCTAAAGTATTGAAACCCCAAAGCATAGTATTTAAAAAACTTCAATCCTTCAGTGGGAAAAGACCCCAAAGATGAGAAGGAAGAAATAGTGTTGTTTGGTGTTGTCGTAGACACTATAAATTCTTCCACCATGTTACCCTCCCTCCAGGTATGAGAGATCTCCATGCACTCCCCCATTAAATCCTTAGTCGCACTGTTAGGAAAGATGTGCGCTAACATTAAACCTGCCTCTTACTCAAGAAGGGCCACACATGATTAGCCTACAAGGTCAGACAAACTAGGTGACAAATGTGAATAATACCTCTACCCCACATTACATATTTTCTCCTAGGTTGTTGTGTGGTCTAGAAAAATCTTACACCTAATTGTGAACCTACCCAAAAGCCCTTATTTCACCTTTCATGGTTTCCTGTAGTAGTTTCATGGTTTTCAATAACAGTACACTAACCGGACACCATTATAAAATCCCCAAAAAATTAAAAAATACTTTTATTCGCTCCCAATATTCTCACAAACACATTACATATCTATCATAAATAATTGAATGGTTTCTTACATGAAAATAGGTGTGCTACATTATCCCCACCATTTGTCATTCCATCCTTGTAATGTAAAAAACCACCATTTCCCTAAAATGGTTCTGGCCATTTAGGAACCATTTCCTTTTCCCACTCCCAAATCACTTCTTGAATCCGACCATGTTTCCACAAAACAAACACTGGATAGATCATTTTCCCACACAAGAATTTCTACTGTTTATCCAAAATATGTACTAGAACATAAACCTATGAAGAATCAGGCACTAGGTAAACATTATCCCATTGAATTAGATGGTTATGAACAGACCGATACTCTTTCTTCTAAGATACATGAAACACATTATGTCCTTCACTGAACCATGTTGGTAATTACAAATAATATTTCACCTCTCCAACCCATTCAAGTATCCCAAAGGGGCCTATATATATCATGGATATAACTTTACCTTGTTCAAAAAACGGTTATGGATAAGTCTCAGATAGATCCTCAAGAACACATGATCACTCATCCTGAATGAAAATTGTTACCGATGATGATCAACATACAGTTTTTAATGACCTTGGGTCATCTTCATCCATTTCCTAATCAACATAATCTTCTTATTTGTTTCTTGGACAAGGCATAGCATAACTAGTGAAGACTCACATGTTTCCACCCAACAAAATGGACAACACCATGGATTTCCATACAATTATTCAAAAGGATCCATATGTATCTTGGCTTGGTAACTGTTTTTATTTTAGAACTCCACTAATGGTACAAGCTCATCCCATGGGCCACCATAATCCATTTTAGAAGCCTGAAACATGTGTCCCAATGTTTATATTGTCTTTTAGTATTTTCTATCTATATGAGGATGATACATTGTACTCATGGTCAGATGAGTCCCACACTCCTAATGTAAGGATTTATAGAAATGATATGTAAACCTCAGATCTCTGTTTGATATTATAGAAACTTTTATTCCATGCCTCTTTACCGTATCATAGATATATATTTTTTGTAATACCTATAATATATTAGATTCAATAATACTATTTAAATATGAAAAATTATTGATTTGGTCCACTATCACCACTATGGAAATGTGTTTTGAAACCATTATTGGAAGACCTATCATAAAATCCATGGCTATTTATCCCCATTTCAAAAAAGGGATAGGAAAATATATTAACATACCTTCAGGTCATTGATTCTCCACCTTAACCTACTATAAAGTTAAGCATCTCAAATGAAACTCAACCACATTCCATTTCATACCATCCCATAAAAACCATGATTTAAATGCCTTATATATCTTCTATTTTCTAGGATTAACATCCCATATCGAATAGTGTTAAGCATGAAGAAGTTTTCCATAACAATCCATAGGTACAACTATCTAATCTCACCACCACAAAACCAAAATACAATCCATCTTATATTCCTTAATACTCTCCCTACCATTGAGTTTTGAACTCAAAGAAACACATTATAAATCAGACATATGTGCCTCTTAAACCACCTCCACCAAATCCGAAATGAATGGAATTGTAATGAAATCTACTACATCACCTCTTTCATCAAGTTCAATGTTTATGTATGCTATTATTGACATCAATTTTCAAATATCTAGTTTAACTTTTTTCAACTAACTATATGTCTTTTTGCTTAATGCCTCTGTCGCAGTATTTCCATTACCTAGTGTATACATCTAGTTCAAGTTGAACATTTAGAGATACTTCATACAAGTTCATTGCATCAGATTCAAGTCCCATTATGATAAAATATGTTTTAATATCTTATGATCCATAAATATTGTAAAATTTTCACCAAAGAGGTAGTGCTGGCATGTTTTCAAAGCATGGAATGTTCCAGCTAAATCGAAATCATGTGCTTGGTAATTATTCTCATGAAACCTTAACTATCTTGAGACATAACTGACTACATGGCCACCTTGTATAAAAACACATCCCAATCCAGATCCTGAAGCATCACAATACACCACGTACCCTTGTCCGAATTCTCAAAAAAAAATTATTGGTGTAGATGTAAGGTGAGATTTAAACTCTATAAAATAAATATAATATTCATTACTCCATGGGAATGGAAAAATATTCATCTCAAAAGTTGTCATAGGAGAAGATAATCATGAGAAAAGTCAAACATAATATCGATAATAACCATCTAGACCAAGGAAACTATATATCTCTAATACATTCTTTGGATGTTGCGAGGATATTACAATCTCTATCTACTCTAGACCCATTGAAACAACTCTTTTAGAGATTAAATTTCCAAGGAATCATACCTCTTATATCCAAATGTCACAATTTTATAATTTATAATATAGATGATGATCTCTCAAGATTACCAACACTGTCGCTAAGTGTTTCTCTTATTCTTCCTTTCTCCATTAATATACCAATATGTCATCTGAAAAAACCACCACAAAAGAAACTATATACCATTGAAATATCTAATTCATCAATTTATTAAATGAGGATGGGTAATTATTAAGACCAAAAGGAATAACCACATACTGGTAATTGAAAAATCTACTATTGAAAGTTTTTATTGGAATATTCTCTTTCTGAACCTGGGATTGGTGATATCCTGATCGCAAATCAATTTTAGAGAACCACTGATATCACCTAAAATGGATTAATATATCGTTAATGTGTGTATGTGTATGTCAAATATTTATCATAAAATGGTAAATCTTATGATAATACACACACAATTGGAAGATTCCATCCGCCTTTTGACAAATAAGACGGGTGCTTCCCATTAAGATGTGCTAGGCCGAATGAAACCATTTTTTCCAACTCTTCTTAAATCTCATTCAATTCCATTAATTAATTTTGGTCCATCTACTAAGACAAAAATTAAATTGTACTATTCCCCAGAAGGGGATCAACCAAAAAAATACACTTCTCTTGTGTGTGGAAAACCTGAGAGATTTTTAGAAAAAACTTCTTAAAACTGATCAAAAACTATTGGAAAACTACAATTCTAAATCTCTTCCATCGATGCCAAATTAAATGATGCTAACTAGTATGATATCATTCCAAATTATGGGTACAAAATTAAAATTTTCCCATCCTTTACATTATGATATCCTTAAAATAGATGCTTGATTCCATCATCAGTCATCAAACTAATTTTTGGGTATAATAATCGATGTGATCCTTGAACATAATCAACCAATACATACGCAAAATTATTTCATAGACATCCATATCATGAATAGTTAAATCCTATATCAATTCATCTCCATAGACAATTATAGAACATTCTCTACACATAAATGTTAAACATTATCTTTGAACAAGAGGAGTTTTATGTTTTCAAATATGAGGAATCATCTCAATATTTGAATAGAGAAGATCAAAAACAAGAGAATATATAAATGACTGGGATGTAAAAATATCAAACAAATCTTTCATAATGGTAGAATTTAAAATAATCATACCTCTCTCTTTCAACGGTCTAGATTGTTTATCTGCAACTTGATCAGCTCCATATAACTACATAATTTCTATAGTTTGTTCTTTATTTCACTATTAATATTTTCCTTCTTGATGAGTCACGGTATTCTTGGAATCACCATGGATAGCATGTTGTTTATGAAATGCGGTGTTTTTCTTCCCTCATCCCATTGAAACGTATTACATTTATGACACATGAGAAGTATCCAAAACACCCGACATCATAGAACTGGAAAAAATAGCACTAAAGATGAACCATATGATTTTAATTGTTGTATTGTCTAGGTGATTTCATACAATCTAAATTCATGTGGTCCAAATTACAACATTAGAATCACCATGTCTTTATCTTGGGTTTTGGAGGAAAATTTACTGATCCTGTCGTCTATTGATGAGCCATTTCACTACCTCGGAAATAGGTGTACCTCTTCCTCTTGCTCCCAAAAATAGAGTTCCCACTATTTACTATAGGTATCAATATACTCCCTTCAACCATAGATATGGTGTTGTATCCTTATTCCACTGTCTCTCTGTTGACCATCTCTATATAATCTGTTATTTGAATCATGGTAATCTTAGATAAAATATATTTCTTTTTCCCTAATTCAAAAACTTTTTCCTTTAAAGATGCATTAGCAGTATTTTTAACGTGAAAAGAGGGATCATAAATTTATAAGTGTACATTTTCAGTGAGATTTTTTCTGCTTCATGTGTAAATATAGTTATTATATCAATTCATAATGTGTGAGGATAGAATTTTTTTTTGAACTATTATTTAAAATACTCCCATTCAATGCCTTGGTCTAATTTAGCCTGAACAACTAAATCCTAGAATATCATTCAAGATAATCCATCATTTACATCACCGTATTGAGTTTCATATCTGCTTATGTACTGAGAAAATAAAATAGTTGATTCACATTATTCACCCATGCCTCTAACTTCTCTAGTTTCAAATCACCCTAAACGATGGGTGGATTCTTATTCTGGATCTAAAATGAATGATCCAGTTTCCATGGTTTGTCCCTTCAGTTCCCTCTATCCATATATTTAAAATATTGAGAAATACTTTCTACTAACTGTTCGTTCACATGTGGCTTAGGTGAAACCACATTTTCAACGGCTTCTTCGTGATGGTTCCTGTAACACCTACTAAGTGCCAATTCTATAAAAAGAAAAAAATACCATATATATCAAACTCAAGAAAATGAAGGCTTTACAATTTCATATTATATCATATCATATATCACATTATTACTTTAAAAAATCATGATTTTCCACATTCAATGATTTTTGAAAATTCCACCATGTTTTATAAAATCAAACTATTTTTAAGCTACATATATCATACCTTTTTCTAAATATCACATTAGAAAACAATTCCAACACTTTTCAAAAATCAATAGTTTTTAAAAAAATGATAAATCATTAATCCAAAAGGAATATGAAATACTAGTGGGATTCCATTTATATAATGAATTGAATTCTTGTATCCTTGGATAAACCCTTCAAAAATTGAGATTACAACTCCTATAAGTGTCTTCAAAATAATTATTTACCCAACTACTAAGTAATTTTAAGTTCAACATAAATAGGTTAGCTAGGTCTATTTATGATCTACATTCCAAGCCCCAAAAGTCATACTACTTTATACCATCCCAATTCATGAACTAAACCAGAAAATATTTAACTCCAAGCCCAAAAAAATGTTAACCAAGGATTAAATAAATGGATACCATTTTATATGTCAATGACTAAACAAGATGATACCACTTATCCCCACAAGATTTTGACTGGCTGTAACTGTTACCACTTTTAACTTCCCACTCCTCCTCACTAGGTTAATTTAAGTTGAAATTTCTTCTTGGACCTAAGCGACATCCTCAAGGAACCAATGGCTAGAAATAAAGGCCAAGGGCATTAATACAATTTGGGGGAAGATTAACCCTTTTATAAATAAAACAACCCAACCAAACATACAACAACAAAATAACCACTAAATGATGCATGATAATATAGTGTACAACTCATTGAATAAAAAATGAATATCAAACCCAACTATAATCAACGTACCACAGAAAAAGACTACTCATATCAAGGCACAGGGCAGAAGACAAACCCAACAAAACTAAAAGACTACATGAAATAACTCCACATCTCTTAACATGATCCATGTGTTAACTTCGCAATAAATATTAATATTCACAAATATAATGTAATGAAATGGGATACCTTTCCATTACATGTATCCTAATATACAATATCTTCAAAAGAACAAATGATTCAATGCATGGGTGAGTAATGAAACTCGATAGGCTTTCCCCAAATGACTTCCCTACTCACACCACTAGGATAAAATATGTTAGAATATTTACATAAAAAAATTATATAAAAAAATTATATAAAACAATTTATCACCCAACCAAAACTATATCTAAAAAAAATTCCAAACCAAAATAGTTTTCAATGGAAAGAAACCATCATGTTTTCCAACCCATTTCATAATATATTTGGCATGATTCATTCTAATACACACATCCACACATCCACACATGCATCCTAGGAAATAAGTCCATACTCATAATTGGTCTATCATTGATCTACCAATTCATCACATGGTGAACAATTTTCCATGTTCCATTACACATTTGGAACCGAGCACCAAGTCATATTTCAACCAGGCCCTATATACAAAATGAACACACCACCATGTATTCCCCAAAACCATGTCAATACAATTATATTAAAAAAAATTAAACAATATTTTAATTAAACAATTTCCACAAATATTTTTATGGTGAATCAGAAAATGAAACTATGTTAAAATTAACATTTAAAATCATTTATAAAATCACTTTTCACAACAATTTCACAATTTCACAAAAAAAATCACTAAAAAAGGATTCCACGATGATTTTCACAAACATTTCACAATAAATTTTAATAAAAACAATAAATTTTAAATCAATCCTTCATGTTATCATAATTGGAGTCAAGATTGTATCCACCTGCCTCAATAATTTTGTCAAAAATGAAGGACACGAATTTTTTAACAAAACTGGTTTGAATCACCAAAAACTCTCATTATATCGTTTTCACTAACACAAAAAATTATATATATCATCATGATTTGCATCAACCATAATATATATATCACCAACAAACTAAATATAGGATATCAAGAAATGAAATAGATGTATATCTAAAAAAATTCCATAAATGAATACTGATCAAGGGAATCGGACTTCAAAACACCAAGAAAAGCCTTTAGATTGCTTCTCATTTGTAGGGGATTAACCACACAGCCTTTGAGAGGGAGAAACAAATTCATAGGGCTAAAAATAATACAAATAGGGTGTTTTAGGGGTGAAAATGAGTGAGTAACATTTTTTTAGGATCTAACTTTTTAACCGTGCATGGTTTGTCTCACAATTAGGAAAACAGTGTGCTAACCATGCACTAGCCTCTAACTCATGAAACACCCTTCACCTTTGGACCATATGGTTAGAAAAACCATGAACCAACCATTTATAATCCCTCTTCCCCACTGTATATGGATTATCTTGGGATCATGCATGGTCTGGCCACACTGTGTGCCTACTTATATGCCCATGTTCCACTTTACACGGTTTCCTGTACGGTTTTTACGATTTCCACCAATTATTCTCTAACCAGGGACCATTTCAAAATCCCAAAAAAACATTTAAAAATACTTCAAAACCCTCCCAAACGACACCCAAACACATTAAATACATAAAATACATAAATTATGGGCTAATTACTTGAAACTGAGGGTGCAACATCTCAAATCATAAAATCAACACAATCCATATAATTTGAATTAATGTTATTAGAGAGCATAGTGATAACTTTAGGGAGGGGATTTAAAAAAATCAACATAGGTGTGATGAAACTACATATTCTCCGGTGATCCAATACCTAATAGTGGTTCGAGGATCTTGAGTTAATTTTATAAGCACAAAAATTAAAACAGAATGATTATCTCGTTCAAATCAAAGCATGTCTATTAGTCACACATCATTAAATATAGTTTCATAAAAGATATAAGTAAAAAAAACCCAAAAGATCATTTACGCATGCTTTATGAATCCATGGATGCACCGTTAATCAAATTCTGGATGATAGCATGGAGATGTGATGATTTCTTCAAAGTCGCGACAATCACCAAGACCATGTGCCTTCAATTGTTGAAGGCATTCAGGGATCGTTCAATATGGTATATTTTTTCTCTCTATATATTTTTTGAGGAGATAGAACCTCTCAATTTCTACTGATGAAAATTATTTAGAATTATTTTCTTCTCTAATTTAAATTGTTGATGAAAAAATATAAGAAAAGGGTTCCACGACCCCCATATATTTAACATCCACATAGTAATAAAAAATAGTTATGAAAATCTCTCTTCTTCATAAATATTATTTATAATTTACCACATAATTGTAATATATATTAAATATTTTATGTGATAAAACTGAGTTACTAGATGGACTCATAATTCCCACAATATTAAACTAACCTTGATTATTAAAATAATATTCATTCATTTAATATTTTTGGAATATTCACTTAAAACATTTTTAATAAATTTAATAAATAAATTCAACCCAATTATTCTATACACAATTAATAATTAATTTATTCATTCATTGGTGATCGATTACATTGAAAACCCTCAGACCCTTAGTAGGGACCACCATGTAAAATATTTATATTGAATATAATAAGGTTGATTCATGAATATGTTACCCTATGTGACCATCTAAGACCTTATCTTGATAGAATTAAATAACTAACATTAACCAAGAGTAGAGTCTAAAAACAAATCAATACCCTAAAGAGACAACATAATGTCTTAGAAATTATAACCACCCTATGAAAATGCAATGTGTAATATAATCTATTTGTCTCATCATATAACATAAACTATGACACACAATTATGTCAAAATACATTATTTCTTTATTATTTATTGATCTAACTTAATATAATTTCCTCTAACTACCTTAGAAAATGATTTATTAAGGTACTTCCATCTGGATCAACTAGGCCTGAGATATCACTTCATTAAGTGGAATGTGATAAAATGTATTTTGACCATTCAACCAATTCAATTTCACCAATGATGTACCCAACAAAGTCTCCCTCACCACGACTTCAAATGTAATTTTTTTCCTTGCATCAAAGTACATGATCAAATGGAACACATTGGTAATGATTTCAAGTCAGGAGAACAATACACATGTTCTTAGATAGGAACATCCAATGGCACCCAAACATGTCATGTTCTAAATAACGGGAATGTCCTTATGATATCACCTACTAGAGATCACTAGGTGTGAACGTGATGATAAGAAGTATCAATGCATATAATCCCCTGGATAATGATAGAAAAAATATACTATGTCCAGTCAATATGATGTATGTAGACCCTTAGACATATGTTTATGAGTAATATCATTGTGTCTCGAGGTTCCCATTATTGCCAGAGAACTTCTCTAACCTTTTTCAAATGAATATTAATTTATGGTAATTAACATAAAAGTAGTGTAATATAGTATATAAATACTATAATGGTAGGTGTAAATCATGTATAAATCACTGTATACATGTAATGGTAATCAAAAAGTACAATTTAGTTGGGTCTAGGGAAGTCACTATTAAAACAATTATAATAGGAAAAAATAGAGTAAATGGATAATGATGTTTTTGGGAAAATATCCCTCCAGGTGTCCTCTTGGTATGTTTTTAGTGTGGTTGTGTTTGTTGACAATGCAAGATGACCACAAATTAGTATGGTTGGTGTCTGTCGAAGATAGTTTTTTAATGTGACGTAGTTTCCCAGTATTTTCCAAATTTTTGGGACTCAAAATCAGGAGATTGATATTGTAAAAGGAAGAATTTATTCATAGGAGTGAATGGTATGAATAATGTAGAATAAAATTGGAAAAGGATGTGAAACATAGCATTATTAATGGGTCATGTACCATGATCTGGGAATGATGCACAGAGTGGTAGGAACGATACGCCGAAGCGGTTTGCAAAACTGAAAATGGTTTGCGGTGGAAGGCGGTGTGGTATGCGGGTGGATTGTCGATGGTGGAGGAGATCAACTATGTAAGATCAAAGGAAGTACATAGACTGGGTATGAAAAATGGTTCGTAGGTGGCTTGTTGATCATGACAGCTATAGGATTGGTAAGCGGCGAAGGTTCGATTAAAGATTTGGTAAATATTGGATTAGAGGAGTTTGAGGGTATCTTTTCCTATATATATTAATTGATAATCCTACCAATTACTATGGAGATAAGACCTCATTAGAGAACACATTTGTGATCTGTAAATTTGGAAAATTCTAAAGGATGTTTGTGAGGGAAAATCCCATGACGTCTAAAGTGGTTCGTGTATAAGAAATTCCACCAAAGGATTTAAGCAGTGAGTTGTAATCCGCATAGGACTCGTTAAGCGGAGGAGGAATATTTGGCACACAACCAAGAGAATTCCACAATCAGTATGCAGAGGGGGAGCTCTAGTATGCGGAAGCGAAGACAGTCCACGAATAGATAATAGTTCAAAGACAGGAGTGGTTTTGCATAGGATGTTCACATAGTCAATACGTGGAGGCGGTACGCGACAACGAAGGTAGAGGTAGTCCATAAATAGAGGAGGTTCATGGAAGTGGCAGTAATATGCGGAGCAGGTGGTCCATGTACCATTCCATATATACAGTAAGTGGAAGAGGAAGGTTGTTCGGGAAACACAAAAGGAATATTTCAAAATATTCAATTCAGTTTTTGAAAGTATTTTCTGGTACCTAAAAGTACCCAGTAAGGTGGAATTCATCTGTGGGTAAAAAAGGGACATAAACAGAGCATCTACCTATAGTTGGGAATGTGGGAATTCATGAAAATAAATGTATATACATGTTTATAAACTGTGTTTGACCTACATGTCCATAAACTGTGAGTGGATTATTTTCCAAGAGCATTTAACGCAGGAAGAGGAAGATGGTGACCCATTCCACTAGTAGTGGGCCTAAGAAAGGGGCATAGGGAGTGACTCTTGGGAATGCAGTGAGAAGACCCTAAACTTTTTAAAGGCATTGAGTATGGGAATTAAAGATCTAGCCCAAACATTGTACTCATTATTGGTCGTGAGCCTTAGTGAATTTGGTACATCGACACATCTCAATTGTATGCTCTGTGGACGTAACCTAATGAGGGTGAACCAAGTAAAAATTGATGTTTCATGTGCATGATTTCATATCTGGTTTTATATATTGCTACAGGAGGAAGAGAGAATTAAGTTTTGTTTAACAACAAAACAATATCCAAAATGGAGAAAGTTTTAATCTTCCATACCCTAATTCACCCCCCTCCCTTAGGGTGCTCGACCTAGTAGACCTAACAATTGGTATTAGATAGAAAGTTTGAAATTCAGTGTTTCTCTCTCAGAAGAAGAAATGGAGATGATCAATCATAAATAAATTCTAATCTTTGAAGGAAATAATTTTCAATAATGGATGAATTGAATGAAGTAATACATTCAATCTGTAGGACCCAGGGACACCCTGGGAGGGGAGGGGTGAATCAGGGTGGACACTTTTTCTTTTAAAGAGATAGATCTTATTCCCATGTTGGTAGGAACTTGTTAAACCTGTATAATGAATATGATCAGAAAGTAAACATTCACATGCAGAGAGATGACAAATAACTTTTTACTTGGTTCACCACTAAGGGCAACGTCAAGGGATCATATGCCGACAAGTTTTCAGTCGTACCAAATTCCACTATTCTTCTCTAGTTGTGGATTATAATGGTTCGAGAACAGTCACTATGTCCCAGGCTCACTTCCTTTTCAAAGGTTTATGGATAGCTCACTGCATCCCTCGGGTCACTCCTGTTGACTCCCCCTGGCTCACTGCCTTTGGTGAAGTCCCACTCAGTTTATAGACGTGAAGGTCTCCTCATCATTTCCAAAGAATACATCCTCTATTGTATGTAGATGCTCTATTGAATTCCAACTCTCACCAGTAGATGAATCTCACTTTGCACTGAGGGTACCGGGAATTCTCCCAGCTTTCATGCAGCTTCAAAAAGACGGGCGTACTTCAACAACACATGGCGCGCTTCCCCAATCTGGCGTGCAAGTTTCACAGCCAACACGCAAGTTATAACAGGCGTACAAGTCCAACTCAATGACTTGCGTGACACTCAATTCTACAACTTCAGACTTGCGTGACCAACATTCCTTTTCACCCAAACCGATTTTAGCGCAAAAAGGACAACTATCGTGCAACATATACTTTTGCGACTGATAACCACTTGCACGACCACTTCACCTGCTTGACGGGAGCACTGAAATTCTATATGTCTCAAACATAATATCAAATGAGGAGGGGTGGTCCTCTATTTATAGGCAAAATGGACACCCAGCACGGTGGCGTGCAAGCCTCCTCTTGGCGCGCAAGTTCTAGCATGCAACTCCAACTACCCTAGTCGCTGTCTCGCTACTCAATTGCACGACTAAACTAATTATTATGCGACCCTATTTCCTTTTCCATATTTTTATGTTCTGATCTACCAAAACATATGGTGCCCAACTTTCCAATCCTCCTAAGCACCGGCGTGCATGTCCTTTCTCAGCGCACAAGTCACTTGTGCGACACATATACGGCATGCAAGTCTCTTTCCCAAAAAGCATTATTTTCCCCCTTTTTCAGTTTTGAGGTCCATAAATTTGGAAAACACTGGAAAACAGTGACACCTTCAATACTATTATCTGCATGACCTGTATGAGTACTCTTCTGGCACACATTCTAAATTTACTTTGAGGATTGACAACAAACACAAACCATTCTCCAATTAATGCATAGATGACCATGGTTCCAATAATCTCCCCCTTTGGGTTTGTTGGAAATCAGTAAATAAATTCCATAGATCAGCATGCACATGCAGAACAAAAATCCAAGAATCAACTCAGTCAACACTCTAAGTCTACGTGAGCAGTGCTCAGTGTAGAAAACAAGATATGAATCTTGAATTGGGTTCCCGTGTTTTGGAATTCTCAATAAATCCCACTAAATTCTCTTAAAATGTCACAGAAGCATTACATGCCTGAACATGCCTGAATTTATTCCTTTCTCCCCCATTGACAATAAACCCAACGACCGGTAATTTTTCTTGTTCAGCTCAAACCACACTCCCCCTGGATAGTATCTCCCCCACAAACCTTATGCACTGGGAGGTGGCTGAACACCGAGGTTCAACCGACGCTTCACAAATATAGCTGTTGACAGTGGCTTGGTCAAGATATCATCCACTTGCTCATTAGTTCCCACATGATCCATTCTAACCACACCTTGTTCAACTTTCTCTTTGATAAAGTGATACCGAATTTCAATATGTTTTGTGTGAGAATGCTGAACTAGATTCTTAATAAGATCAATTTTGCTCTTGTTATCACATTAAATTGCCATTGGTTACTTCACCTCATCACGAATATCTGTTAATTTTTGCTTCATCCATAGCAGTTGAGTGCATGCTTTTGTGGCAGAGATATACTCAGCTTCATCAATACTAAGAGAAGTGCTCAACCAGCCAACACATTTATTCCCCATATAAAATGATCCACCACTGGTGGACTTTCTGTCCACAACATTGCCAGCCCAGTCAGCATCAGAAAATTCTAACAATTCATTATTCCTTCCTGCATCAAAGTATAAGACATAATTGTGAGTACCTTGTGTGGGATCGAATAGTAGATATAAAAGTCTATTAGATGGAACAATACAAGAGGGGGGGTGAATTGTAGTTTTAAAAACCTTTGAGTTTTAGTAACAAAGAGATTAGTTTAAATGATCTTAAACTAATACAAATACAAACACCCACAATTGTATTGAATGTAAAAGGTATGATGTATTGTAATACTATTGTAAAGAAAAACAATTGTATTCAAGGTGAACACAATAATCAGAGTAATACAAATGTTAATGATTCTACCTTAAAGCGTATAGAACCAATCAATACAAAAAGTAATAGAATGATTGTAATTGAAACAATTACAATTGAATATGTAAAGAAGAAAGGAAACAACACAAATCCCTTTCTAATACAACAGCGGAAATGTAAAAGTAATACAATTCTTTTAACCCAAAGAGAAGGGTTATCCTTTCACCTAGGATAAAAGGTCTGTCTCACCAACACCCTGATGAGCCCTCGATACGATGATCAGCACGTCTGTCTGCCTATCCCCGGCAGCCCTCGATTTTGCAGGTAATCGGCACCTCTGTCTTTCAATTACTTGAAAGCCCTCGATACGATGATCGGACGCACAAAGCTGATGAGAGAAGTCACAGTGTCTCTCTCTAGAATCTTCGTAGTTCATAGAGTCTCTTCATTCGTTCTCTTTGTTCATCGTTGTGTTCTCAGCTTCAAATGTCCTCCTATTTATAGGCCTCGGGTTCCAACGGTCATATTGCCTCCAACGGTCATATTGAAACAGAAAGCACGACATCGTTTTGATTAGTTTGTAACTAACTCAACGACATCGTTTTGTTAGGACAAGAGATATATAGAAATGTAAAACATGAGTACGATTCATATGCAGAGAGAGTTTTTGACAAAGTACCAAAACAAATAATGATCATCTGAATAGCAGAGTCAGTACGATACGATTGACAGAGTCAGTACGATACGATTGACAGAGTCAATACGATACGATTGACAGAGTCAGTACGATACGTTTGACAGAGTCAGTACGATATGATTTGGTCGGTACGATCAACATCGTACGATACGATAAACATGATAAAAGACAATTGTAATATACAAACATATGATAGAATACATTTTTGATTTCCAAAACATGATATAGAAGTCAAAAGAAGACTTTTGACTTAACAATCTCCCACTTTTTGGAAAGCACAAATACACAAAGTAAATGAAACAAGAAATACTTATCTCCCCCTGAGTTTAAAAACTCTTCTGAATAAGAAAATTGAATACAACTAACTCCCCCTTAGGTATTGACTTTCCTAAGGATTGTATTCGTAGATTTTCCTTAAGAGCATTGTAATGCATTCTCCCCCTTTGTAAAACAATCTTTGCTTTGTAAATATTCTCCCCCTTTGTGATTTACAAAAAGAAAGGAGTAATCTCGAATTGTCTGAAAGAGTTAGTGAAGTAATACAAGACAAAAGATAAAAGAAAAGGATCATAAGAGTTATTACAAAACAAAGACAAGTTCCAAAAGAAACAAATACAACAATCATTTGTTTTCTCTTTCCTTCTCTTTCTTTATAAGCTCATGAAGCACAGCTTTCATCTTCTTGATCTCCTTCTTGTCCTCAGAAATTGATTCACCCTGAGTTTTGAGAAGCTCTTGTTGATCCGCAAAAATCTGATCTTTATTTCTGATGGTCTCCTCCTGTACTCTGATTACTTCTTCAAGGGTATCAATTCTGTTTTGAAGAGTCTTGTTATCCTTGGACAACTCAGAATTTTGATTCTTCAGTAAAACCATTTCATCTTTGAAAGATGAAATCTTCGAGAATTCAGATTGGAAAGCATTCATCCTATCTTGCAAGTCTTTTACTGAAGGAACATCGGCTCTTTGAGAAGACAGAAGATTCAGCCTTTCAACCGTTTCTCTATCAAGTTTGTTGAAAGCAATTGCTAGCTCATTTGATAACCTCCTTATATCTTCAATAGCTATTTCATGATCATTGATTGAGCTCTCTGTTTTGTAGGACCACTTGGTCATCTTATTGCAAGCCTTCTTATGAGCAACTGAGCTTTCTGAAAGAACTTTCAAATCGGCTTCTACAGACAAAACTTTCTTCCTCAACTCTTTTACAGAGCCAAACTTTTTCCTTTGATTTTCAGTAATAAAATCAATCTTCCATTCCAGCCTCGGAAAATAAGGAATTGTTTTCTACACCCTTCTCAAAACATGAACAATGTAATCACTCTTCTTGAGAGAGATTGTATGCTCTGAATCAGTATTTTCATCGTACGATGCTAGTTCATACGATCTACTTGAATCAACAACTGGCTGTTTCCATTTTTCTTTTTCTTTCTGCTTTCATTCTTCTTCTACTTTGTCACTAATGACAACAACTTTATCAGAATGAGAGGATTGAGCACCATGCTTTTTTCGAGATGACATCATGTCCGAAGATCTTTCCTGATCGGAATGAGGAGTTTGTTGAACACCTTCGCTCAGCTTTTGAAGCGATTCCTCTCTACTTTTCTTTGAACTTTGAAGAAATTCTAACAGAAAATCTCCTTCTTATACTTCCACTTCTTCTATCACTTGTTTTCCTTTTTCTTTCTCAGGCAGACTCTGTACGATGGGCTCTTGGTGCACTTCCACAGTTAGTTGAGCACTAGCATCTTCAACTGCTTTAAAGACTTTAGAGATATCAAAGTCCTGAGCCTTTCTTTTCAAAAGAGTCTTCTTTTTCTTTTCAGCTTGAAGGGTTTCTTCTACCCTTATTCTTTCTGCAAAGGCCTCAGCAGGGTCAATACCAAACTTCGGATCACCTTCCTTTCTCTGTTCCTTTTCCTTTCTCCATTTGGCTACAACTTCCTTACTGTACCTCAGCTTCTTCTTTGGTTTTGAACTAGTTTTAGGATCAGACTTTCGAGTAACACCGGTGGATTGATTGTCCTTGGCTGGCATAGGTGCCGATTGATTTTGAGCCAATTCAGCTTCTACATCTCTGACAAAAAGTTTGAATTTGAATCAAAACAAACATTCAGCTTTTTCATTGTACTCTTATTAATCAAAGATGGCCTCAAATCCATAGGTTCTCCTTTCAAAGGAATGTTGCAAAACTTCATACTCTCAAGAATGAATTTCGTAAGGATGCATGGATACATTATTATCTGGGATTTAATCCCTCCTTTCTTGACATTCTTGATGGTTTCAAAAACATATCCCATGAGATTTACTTTCCTCATATTCACAAGATAGTCGAGCATAAAGACATCAGAAACTTTAAGGGTTTCTCTATCCCCTTTCCTTGGGATAAGAAAACCTTGCATCCATAAAGTGACAAACCGATTGTCCGGTGAAAGATGAGAAACTTTCCTCTTTTCCTCATTAATAACAAACAAAGTTTTTTCAGCACTTTCTCTATTAAACGTACCAACTTCCTCTGGTAGTTTGTGAGATGGAAAGAATGCATCGCCTTCTATAGAAACATTCAGAAAATGTGCCGCTTGTTTCACAGACATAGATAATTTTCTATCGTACACAGCGAAGTTAATAGTCATATCTTTGTCAAAAGAAACGTTTTTGTAAAACTGACAAACTTCATCAAAAAGAACTGGATCTTGAATATCAGGCTTTTCCACACAGAGATGTTCCCATCCTTGAAACAAAATAATCCTCCTGATTGTAGAATCGTACATATCGAAAACGTCTCGGGATACTAACCTTTCTCTGTGAAAGTCTTTCTCTGTAAAAGTCTTTGAAGACATTTCGGCAGGAGTATTAGCAGAAGATTGAGACATAAAGGTTCTGCCGATGAGAAGATCGTACGATTTTTTATAGCTGGTGGAGCAGAGCTTCGCCTCAATTCCTGGACAATCAATGTGGGTTTGGGGAGGGGAGGGGGGTATTTATAGGCAATAAAGAGATGACCGTTGATATTCTATGGTCAATATTAGATAATACCAGATCAATGGTTAGGATTAAAGCAAAAAAAAATTAAAAAAATGAGGAGTTAAAAGAAACCTGTCGGAGAACATAAGATGATTGCTGGTTTTGGTAAGAATCAAAAGTAAACACAATCGTAAGGAGAAAAAAAATCATGAAGCTGATGGAAAACAAAGTCATTACTATGATCGGACCGTACGATGGAAAATAGTTGTTACCATTAACTGACAGTACGATGGAAAACAATCTCAATACTATCATCGGTCGATACAAAAAAAATATTGAATGATACGATGGAAAAGAATTTGAATACTATCATCGGTCGATACAAAAAAAATTGAATGATACGATGGAAAAGAATTTGAATACTATCATCGGTCGATACAAAAAAAAATTGAATGATACGATGGAAAATAATTTGAATACTATCATCGGTCGATACAAAAAAAATTGAATGATACGATGGAAAAGAATTTGAATACTATCATCGGTCGATACAAAAAAAAATTGAATGATACGATGGAAAAGAATTTCAATACGATAAACAGAAAAACTGAAATGGTCAATACGATAAACAGGAAAACTACAATGAAACGATAAAACTGTCAATACGATAAACAGAAAAAGAAACATATATAAATAGAGTAAATAGTTAAAGATCAGAAACATAAAGACATAAAGAAATGTCCTCCCCCTTTCTACGAGGAGTTTCTTACTATTAGGAGAGATGTAAAACAGGAAGTAGATATGAATGATTATTTTAATGTAATCATTCCTAGCTTCTGTTTTATAAATTCAAATCTATTGGAAGGTAAAGGTTTTGTAAAAATGTCAGCAAGTTGTTCATGCGTTCCGATGAATTGTAAAACAATATCTCCTTTTTGTGTGTGATCCCTAAGAAAGTGATGCCTAACATCTATGTGTTTTGCACGAGAGTGATGTGCTGGGTTTTTACTAAGAGTTATGGCACTTGTATTATCACACAGAATTTGAGTTTTGGAGAAACTCAAACCATAGTCAGTGAGTGTGTGCTGCATCCACAATACTTGAGCACAACAACTTCCAGCTGCTACATATTCAGCTTCAGTAGTGGAGAGTGCTACTGAGTGTTGTTTCTTGCAGGACCAAGAAACCAAAGAGTCTCCTAAGAAATGACATGTTCCAGATGTACTTTTTCTATCCATTCTACAACCACAAAAGTCAGCATCTGAAAAACTTTTTAAAACAAAATCATTTCCAGAAGAGTAGAAAAGTCCTAAATCCATAGTGTCTTTTAAATACCGAAAGATTATCTTTACGGCTTTTAAGTGAGACTCTTTTGGATTAGATTGATATCTTGAACATAAGCATACAGAAAACATCAAGTCGGGTCGACTAGCTGTCAAGTATAGCAAACTCCCTATCATACCTCTAAAAACTGTTTGATCTACTGGTTTCCCAGTTTCATCAAGATCAAGAGTATTTGAGGTACCAATTGTGGTGCTAATACTTTTAGTTTTGTCAAATCCATACTTTTTGAGTAAGTCTTTAATATACTTATGTTGAGATATATAAGTTCCTTCTGGTTTTTGAGATATTTGAAAACCTAGAAAGAATGTTAACTCACCCATCATACTCATTTCAAACTCAGATTTCATTAAATTTGCAAAAGAATCGGTTAAAGATTTCTGAGTTGATCCAAATATGATGTCATCAACATAGATTTGGACAATCAAAACATTTTTGTTTTCCATTTTGATAAAAAGAGTTGGATCAGCTGTACCTTTTCTATAATTGTTTTGTAAAAGAAATCCTGTAAGTCTATCATACCATGCTCTAGGGGCTTGTTTAAGACTATATAGAGCCTTGGTAAGTTTAAAAACATGATCAGGATGTTTTGGGTCTTGAAAACCAGGAGGTTGTTCGACAAAAACTTCTTCTTGAACAAAACCATTTAAAAAAGCACATTTGACATCCATTTGAAATAGTTTGAAATTGAAATATGCTGCGAAGGCTAATAGAATACGAATAGATTCTAGTCTAGCTACAGGGGCATATGTTTCTTCATAGTCTATTCCCTCTTGTTGATTATAGCCTTTAGCAACAAGTCTTGCTTTATTTCTTACAATGATTCCATTTTCATCACACTTGTTTCTGAAAACCCATTTTACACCAATTACAGTTGTTTCTTTAGGTCTTTCAACTAAAGTCCAGACTTGATTCCTTTCAAATTCATTTAGTTCATCCTGCATTGCTTTGATCCAATCATCATCACCTAAGGCCTCACTTGGACTTTTAGGTTCAAATTGGGAAAGAAAATCAAGATGTTCTATTTCATTTCTTAAGGAATTTCTGGTCCTTTCAGGTTGATTTATATCACCAATAATGTTATCACTGGGATGATTCCTAAGAAACAATTGATTTGGGTTTTGTAAAACCTGTTCATCAACATATGGTAGAAAATCTTCTGTGGTAAATGTTTCAGGAATACTTTCTTGAACATTTTCCTTATCAGAATGTTCTTCTAATATAGGTTGATAAACATTTTTGGAAAACACATCCGAGGATGTAGGATTGGGTTGGTTGAAAACAAAAGGGTTAGTTTCATCAAATTTTACATGTACTGTTTCTTCAACAGTACAAGTGTTTTTATTGAAAACTCTATAAGCCTTAGAGGTTGTGGAATAGCCTAGAAAGATTCCTTCATCAGATTTTGGTGCAAATTTGTGTAGATTATCTTTTGTATTCAGAATGAATACTTTGCATCCAAAAACTTTGAAGTATGAAACTTTAGGTTTTCGGCCAGTCCATAACTCGTAAGGAGTTTTATTAAGAAATGGTCTAGTTAAAACACGATTTATAGTATAACAGGCAGTACTTACAGCTTCAGCCCAAAAGTGCTTAGCAATTGAGTATTCACTCAACATGGTTCGAGTCATTTCCTGAAGAATACGATTTCTTCTTTCAACAACCCCATTTTTCTGAGGAGTTCTTGGAGCTGAGAAATTGTGAGTAATACCTTTCTTACTACAAAAAGTTTCAAAATCTGAGTTTTGAAATTCACCACCATGATCAATATGAATAGTTATCAATGGTAGGTTTTTCTCATTTTTAACTTGGGCTCTAAAAGTTTTGAAATAGGAAAAGGCTTCAGATTTCTTTGTGAGAAAGTAGACCCATGTAAATCTAGTAAAGTCATCAACTAAAACAAATACATAGTATTTGCCTCCAATGCTTCCAGATTGTGAAGGACCAAACAGATCCATATGCACAAGCTGTAATGCATTAGAAGTTGAAACTTCATTTATTGGTTTAAAGCTAGTTTTATGTTGCTTGCCAAATTGACAAGGATCACAGACTTTTGAAGAATCATATCTAAGATCCGGTAGCCCTTTTACAAGTCCTTTCTTTGAGAGTTTTCTTAGGTTTCTCAAATTACAGTGTCCTAGTCTCCTATTCCATAGCCACGATTGGTCTTCTATTACACTTAAGCAAGGTAAGTTTTGGTTCCTAAGGTCTTCTAAGTTAATAGTGTAAACATTCTCTTGCCTATGGGCAGATAGAATGAATTCATCCTTGGAATTGTGAACTAGACACTTATCATTTCTAAAATTCACAAGGTAACCTTCATCACATAATTGACTTATGCTGATGAGATTGTGCCTAAGACCTTTTACAAATAAAACATTTGAAATAAGAACTTTTCCAAGAAAAACGATATTACCTATACCAACAATCTTTCCTTGATCATTATCTCCGAAGGTAACTTTTCCACCTTTTGTTTTGATAACCTTTTCAAAGAAGTCTTTGTTTCCAGTCATATGTCGAGAACAACCACTATCCATGTACCAAATGTTCTTATTGATACACTTCTTGTTTCCCTGAAAAAGAAACAATTAGATTTTTGGAATCCAAACTTGTTTGGATCCAGAAGGGTTAGATAAAAGAGTTTTAGGAATCCACATTTGTTTAGCAAAATGAGCTTTATGAAATCCTAAGGATTGAGTTTTGTTAAGAGAACAATCTCTTCTCCAATGTCCACCACATTGACACTTGGAACAGAAAATGGTTTTTTGAGGAACAAAATAGTTATTACTAAAAACAGGTTTGGAATAAGTATAACCAAGACCAGAACGATTTCTCAACGGTCTAATTTGAGAATACATCCTATCAAAGTTTTCTTTTCCATGAGTAAAGTTTGACAAACACTTTTTCAAGGATAAAATCTCTGACTTTAGTTTTAAAACCAAATTCTTGTTTTCTAAAACATTTGAATTTGAACTAGAGTTAGACTCTAAAATATTTTTCTTTGAAATAGCAGTTTCAAGATCCTTAGAAAGTTTATCCTTTTCAGATTTGACTTTCTCAAGGGTTTTCAAAATACTTTCAAAATCAGAAGTTTTCCCATCAAGATCTTTAGAAAGATCTGATACTTCTTTAGTCAAAATAGAAATTCTAGAATTTGCTTTTTCAAATCTCTTGTTGAGTTTAGAATTTTCATTTTCAAGTAATTTAGAAAATCTAGAGACTTCTTCAAAAGAAGGTAAAGTATCATCTTCTGATGATGAGGGTTCATCATTTGAAGATTCATAATATCTATTATCAATATAATTTGCATTTAAAGAGACATTTGTAACAGCTTCAGCATTATGTACCTTAGCCATGAGACAATGATCTTCAATTGGTAGTCTGGCTAGAAGTCCAATATTCCTTTGTCCTGACGTCTCATATTCTGAAGAATCATCTGAGGAATCACTACCACTTGCACTCCATGTATCATTTGCTTTCAAGCCTTTCTTCGTCTTATAAAACCTTTTCTTGTTTCTTTCAGAGTGTTTCTCTTTTCTATCTTTCCTCTTTAGTAAAGGACAATCAGGCCTTATATGTCCTGCTTTCTTGCATTCATAACAAGTTACCTCTGAATCTTTCCTATCTTTCCTGTCTTTCTTTTTGAATCTATATTGAAAATCTTTCTTTCCCACAATCTTGTTCATCCTTCGAGCAAGATTAGCTAACTCATTATCTGAAAGATTACAATCACTTGAATCAGATACAACAACTTTCTTGGATTTAGACCTTGTGACCCTTTCAGGTGTTTTAGCTTTAGATGAAAAAGCTACACTTCCATTCCCATTCTTCTTCTTATTGAAATCAGCATCTCTCTTCATTCTTGTCTCGTGCTGTAGAAAAGTTCCAAAGAGTTCATCAAGAGTAATCTGGGAAACTTTTCTATTTTCATCAATAGCTGTTCTTTTTGACTCCCATTCATTTGGCATAATATCTATAATCTTATCAACAAGAGCTTCATCATCAAGACCTTTTTCTCCCATAGATTGTAAGCTGTTGACAATTGTCATAAACCTTTGTTGCACTTTACATACTGGCTCTCCATAAGGAAAAACAAATCCATGATACTCTGCTCGAAGCATTGCTCTCCTTGTTTCTATAACTTTGGATGTACCAAAATGAGTGACTTCTAATTTCTTCCAAATACAGTTGGCTGCTTCACATGAAGATATCTGACTATATATATTCCTGGTCATAGAGCATAATAAAGTATTGCGTACCTTGTAATTCAGTTGATATTCTTGCTTCTCTTGGTTGGTGAAAGTGCTAACTTCTTTGTCAGGAATTTTATAACCCCCAGTAAGCATAATAAAATTGTCTACACCGGTATTGATGAAGAAAGTCTTCATACGATCTCTCCAATACTCATAATCATTCCCATCGAAAATTGGTGGTCTAGAAGGATTCAGATTATCTATTGATCCGATATTCATTCCTGCCATCTAATATAACAAAAACAACTTTTCCACTCCACACGTTAGTGTAGTAAGTATTCAAGATAGTAATAAGAAATAAAGCTAGTAATACAAATCAGTGGAAAACCTGCTTTGATACCAATTGTGGGATCGAATAGTAGATATAAAAGTCTATTAGATGGAACAATACAAGAGGGGGGGGGGTGAATTGTAGGTTTAAAAACCTTTGAGTTTTAGTAACAAAGAGATTAGTTTAAATGATCTTAAACTAATACAAATACAAACACCCACAATTGTATTGAATGTAAAAGGTATGATGTATTGTAATACTATTGTAAATCAAAACAATTGTATTCAAGGTGAACACAATAATCAGAGTAATACAAATGTTAATGATTCTACCTTAAAGCGTATAGAACCAATCAATACAAAAAGTAATAGAATGATTGTAATTGAAACAATTACAATTGAATATGTAAAGAAGAAAGGAAACAACACAAATCCCTTTCTAATACAACAGCGGAAATGTAAAAGTAATACAATTCTTTTAACCCAAAGAGAAGGGTTGTCCTTTCACCTAGGATAAAAGGTCTGTCTCACCAACACCCTGATGAGCCCTCGATACGATGATCGGCACGTCTGTCTGCCTATCCCCGGCAGCCCTCGATACGATGATCGGCACGTCTGTCTGCCTATCCCCGGCAGCCCTCGATTTTGCAGGTAATCGGCACCTCTGTCTTTCAATTACTTGAAATCCCTCGATACGATGATCGGACACACAAAGCTGATGAGAGAAGTCACAGTGTCTCTCTCTAGAATCTTCGTAGTTCACAGAGTCTCTTCATTCGTTCTCTTTGTTCATCGTTGTGTTCTCAGCTTCAAATGACCTCCAATTTATAGGCCTCGGGTTCCAACGGTCATATTGCCTCCAACGGTCATATTGAAACAGAAAGCACGACATAGTTTTGATTAGTTTGTAACTAACTCAACGACATCGTTTTGTTAGGACAAGAGATATATAGAAATGTAAAACATGAGTACGATTCATATGCAGAGAGAGTTTTTGACAAAGTACCAAAACAAATAATGATCATCTGAATAGCAGAGTCAGTACGATACGATTGACAGAGTCAGTACGATACGATTGACAGAGTCAATACGATACGATTGACAGAGTCAGTACGATACGTTTGACAGAGTCAGTACGATACGATTTGGTCGGTACGATCAAAATCGTACGATACGATAAACATGATAAAAGACAATTGTAATATACAAACATATGATAGAATACATTTGTGATTTCCAAAAGATGATATAGAAGTCAAAAGAAGACTTTTGACTTAACACCTTGAATATACCTCAGGATTCTTTTTGCTGCTAACATATGTTCTTCCTTTGGATTACTCTGAAAGTGGGCTGCAAGACATGTGGTGAAGACAATATCTGGCCATGTCGCTATCAGTTATAGTAGTATCCCAATGATCCTCCTGTACATGGTGGAATCTACAGAGGTCCCATCTTCATGATTTCCAAGTTTAGTTCCAACTGCAATCGGAGTTGACATCAGTTTGGAGTCTTGCATATTAAACTTCTTCAGTAGCTCTCTTGCATAATTTTCCTGAGAAATGAAAGTGTAATATTTATTTTGAATCACCTTCAGCCCCAAGAAATATGTGATCTCCCCAATCATAGAAATTTCAAATTCTGATTTCATGTGATTGGAAAATTCATCCACTGATTTCTACCTACTTCCACCAAATATGATATCATCAACATAGACTAGAACCATGAATTGATCTTTTGTAGAATTATTCACATATAGATTGTGATCTAAATCTCCTCTTTCAAATTCCAACTTCTTGAGATATGATTCCAGCTGGTAATACTATGATCATGGTGCCTTCTTAAAACCATATAGAGCTCCCTTCAGTTTGTAGACCTTTGTTTCATCAGTACCAAGAACAAAACCCACTGGTTGTTCAATGTAGACTTCTTCTTCGAGTACACCATTCAAGAATGTTGTCTTGACATCCATTTGATATACTTTATATCCTCTTTGGAGTGCCATGGTAAGGAAAATCCTGATTGACTCCAGTCTAGCAACTAGAGCAAAGGTTTCTTCAACATCAACGCCTTCAATCTAAGAGTATCCTTTACATACCATTCCTGACTTGTTTCTGATAACACTTCCATGCTCATAAAACATTTTCTTGAAGATCCATTTTATACCAATCACATTGTGTCTTTCGGGTCTCTGGACAAGATCCCATGTCTGATTTTTGTCAATCTGATCTAACTCCTCATTTATAGCTTTCACCCATGATTCATCCTTTGCAGCTTCTTCAAATGAGGATGGCTCCATAACTGATAGAAATGTAGATTTTGTGTTATTCCTCATCCTCCTTGTTTGTGTGGGTGAACCCCTTTCCCCAATTATGTTAGATGGATCAAAATCAGCTCTATAATTTCTTCTGTGTGGTTCAGGTTCATTCTCTCCAGCCACAGTTTCTTCTTCCGATTCATTTTTTGAGTCAACATCATGATGTGACTTATGAGTGTTTTCTACATCTTCCTCTATTTCTGTATTTGTATTTTCTCCACGTTCACATTCTTCCTCACTTTTTATCACATCAGCATATGATGTCCTTGAATCATTTGTGGTTTTCTCTTCAGTTATATTAACATCACTGCTTTCTAAAATCCTTCCTTATTGCTTATTGAAACACTTGTAGGCTTTGCTGTTCATTGTATACCCAAGAAAAATTCCATCATCAGCATTTTCACCAAACATCCCCCTTGATTTACTTCTTTATTCCGGATGAAACATTTTCTTCCGAAAACACGAAATTATTTCAACGAAGGCTTACTTCCATTCCACAATTCATATGGTGTCTTTGTTTCTCCTATATAAGGCCCTGTTCGATTCTGAATGTGCACTGTAGCTTCAACAGCTTCCTTCCAGTAATGGCGAGAGATACCACTATCAATCATCATAGTCCTGGCCATATTGTTGACCTGTCAATTCCAGTTCTCAACAACTCCATTTTTCTATGGGGTTCTCAAAGAATCTACCTCATGTTGTATTCCATGTTTTTCTAGGTAATTCTCAAACTCAATGGATGTATATTCCCCTCCATTTTCAGATCTCAATACTTTGATTGTTTGTCCAATATCATTCTTAGCGATTCGCCGATATGTTTTCATATATTCAAGCACTTGTCATTTTCAGTGAATGACCATAACACATGTCATTCTACGGTAATAATCAATGAAAAGGACAAAGTACCTTTCTCTATGAGTTCCAGTAATATTTATCGGCCCGCATACATCTGTATGAATTAGATCAAGAAGATGAGATGCTCTTTTCTTCTTTGGCTGATATGAACTACAGACCAGCTTCCCACGAATGAAAGCATCACAAGGATTTTTTTTCTCACGCTTCAGAATGGGGATATCCATGACTATCTTCAGCTTAGATATCTTTTCCATGTCTTGTTGGTAAATGTGCCCTAGCCTTCGATGCCACAAATTGTTTTCTTATTCAACAGAAAAATAGAAGGAGTTCACATTGTTGTCAAACTGATATAAGTTTCCATCTGTTCTATATCCTTTCATAAGATAATTCCCCGTTTTTCCCTTTATATTGCATCCTTTTTGATTGAAAGTTACTACGAGCCAAGAATCACATAGTTGACTCACACTAAGGACATTGTGACGTAGACCGTCCACATAAATAACTTCAGTCTTCTTTAGCTCTCCATTGGTGAGAGTAGTATTCCCACTGACTTTAATCTTCAAAGAACCATCATTACCAAACCTCACTGTTCCATCAACCTTATTTTTAAATTTCTTCAAAAGCTCGTCATTTCCCGTCATATGGGAAGAGCTTCCACTATCAAGAATCCAGGTGTTGTTTCTCTTTGTAGCTTTGAGGGATACTTATGTAAGATTGGATTTCTCGATCTTCTTATTTTCTTTCTATGAGATATTGGATTTATTATTGGATAACGATGGACTTATAATACTTTCCTCCACATAATATGATTCTTCATACCCATAATCTTCTTCCAGAGGATAAAAACTGTTTGTGAGAACAACACCATCAGGAGGGTGAGAACCGGCCCATTTCTGAGAGTTGTATGAGTTTCTCCTGTCGAACCTCTACCTGAAATACGTAGCATTATGGACAATGTTAGAACAAAGAAAATAGTAACCATATAATCTATTTCTTCTATAAGATGGAGGATATGAAATCGGTCTCCTTTGTTGACTTCCCAGATCTTCCCCTTTCAAGTCGCACCTTTCTTCTTCGTAATATGAAATGTTATGGCCCAAATAGCCATAGAACTGACACTTCGTGAGAGGAAACATCTTCTCACTTTAATTTATCCTCCTGCCTTATTCGGTGGGATAATAGTATGAGGGCTCCTTTTTTCACGAGGATCGAGGATAATCTTTTTTTTCTTCTTTTATATTGGATTGGGGGTTTCTATTTCATCACATTAGAAGACTTTCCCACATCACCCACTTTCAGCTTGACTTTATTTTGGTCACCTTTATTTACTGCACTTGATGATTTTTCCTCATAACCAATTCCACTATTTCCCATGCAGACAGGTCTTTGATCATTTAAAATCTTTTAAACTCCATTAGAGCCACGTTTTTCTCTCCCCAACAGCTCATCATCTGAGAACCTTCCAAACTATATTTTCTTCATTGATTCTTTTGAAATTGAATCTTTTTCAAGTTTACTCCTAATAGTAACAACTCATTACCTTTAGATAGATCTGATCAGAAAGGGCTGCGGTGAGAGCATTCTGCGCTTTAGCTTCAGCATCAAGAATTTTCCTATTGGCATTTTTCATATCCAACCCTGTTAAATCAAAATCATGTATACTTTTGATAGTGGAAAAAAGGACTTCCATTCCAAGGGATATTAGATGAGATCTCATTCTATTCTTCCAGATCTGGAAATTACTTCCATTGGAGAGAGGGACTCCCCTGACATTGACTGAATTCTTCATGACAACAAAGGACAGATTCAACACCAGCAAACTTTATGCTCTGATACCACTTTTAGGACCCCGGGACACCCTGAGATGGGAGGGGTGAATCAGGGTGGAAACTTTTTATTTTAATGAGATGGATCTTTTCCCCACTTTGGAAGGAACTTGTTAAACCTGTATGATGAATATGATCACAAATTAAACATTCACATGCAGATAGATGACACAACACTTTTTACTTGTTTCACCACTGTGGTTTATGTCCAAGGAGCATACGCCGACAGGTTTCCGGTCGTACCAAATTCCACTATTCTTCACTAGTTGTATATTACAATGGTTTGGGCACAGTCATTATGTCCCAGAATCACTGCCTTTACAATGTTTCAGGTATAGCTCACTGCATCCCTCTGGTCACTCCCGTTGACTCCCCCCGGCTCAATTCCTTTGGTGAAGTCTCACTCAGTTTATAGACGTGAAGGTATCCACATCATTTCAAAAGAATGCATCCTCTGTTGTATATAGTTGCTTTGTTGAAGTCCAACTCTCACCATTAGATGAATCTCATTTTTCACTGAGGGTACTGGTCAATCTCCCAGCATTCATGCAGCTTCAAAAAGATGGGCGTACTTCAACAACACCTGGTGTGCTTCCCCAAGTCGGCATGCAAGTTTCACAGCCAGCACGCAAGTTATAACAGGCGTGCAAGTCCACCTCAATGACTTTTTCAACACTCACTTCTACAACTTCAGACTTGCGCGACCCACATTCCTTTTCACCCAAACCAGTTTTGGCACGCAAAGGAAAATTTTCACGCAACATATACTTGTGCGAATCACAACCACTTGCACGACCACTTCACCTATATGACGGGAGAACTGAACTTCTCTACGTCTCAAACTTCATATAAAATGAGGAGGGGTGGTCCTCTATTTATAGGCAAACTAGACACCTTGTGTGGTGGAGTGCAAGCCTCCTCTCAGCGTACAAGTTCTGGCGTGCAACTCTAACCACCCTAGCCTCTGTCACGCTACTCACTTGCACGATTAAACCAATATTTGTTCGACCCTATTTCCTTTTCCATATTATTAAGTTCTGATCTGAAAAAACATATGGCGCACAACTTTCCAATCCTCCTAATCACCGGTGCACAAGTCCTTTCTCAGTGCACAAGTCACATGCACGACACATATACAAAGTGCAAGTCTCTTTCCCAAAAAGCATTTTTTCCCCTTTTGTCAGTTTTGAGGTCTAGAAATTGGGAAAACACTGGAAAGCGGTTCCACCTTTAATACTATTATATTCTTAACCTGTATGAGTACTTTGCTGGAACACATTGTGAACTTCCTCTGAGGATTGACAACAAACAAAAACCATTCTCTAATTAATGAATAGATGACCATGGTTCCAACACAATCAGTAGGGATGGATTTCTTCACAGCAGCTATTAATGGAATATCAGCTGACATTAATAGTGGTGCTTTATCAGTAGATGAAAAAATTGAATTGGACGCTAATGCTAAAGAGATAAATTCTCTAGGGGGAGCCCTATCAAATGTAATTTATACAAAAGTTATGTCCTATAAAACATAACCTGAAATTTTGGAAAAAAATTAAACATTTATGAGGGTGACACAATAGTCTAAGAAGAAAAGCTGTATGTTCTATGAAACAAGTATGAGGATCTCATAATGAATCCCAATGAGAGAGTTAATGCATTCTTCAATAGGATAAATATTATTTTGGAAGGAATGCATGGTCTTGGATAAGTCATTGAAGACATAAATATTGTAAAATGTTCTGGAGTAAACATCCACCGTAGTCCAATCGAAAAGTATCAGTTTTGGCAGACAAAGACATGATAGAGTTGATACTAGATAACCTTCACAATACCCTTGTAGCTTATGAAATGGAAAATGATGATAATGATGCAATGGAAAGGGGGAAGTATAAGGATGTGGCATTAAATTACTTGAAGAATCTATCTATTGAATATAGCCCTAAGGATGACAATATGGATGATGTCATGTAACTTCTCTCCTAAAATATGAAAAGTGAAAAAGGTATGATTAAAGGTAAACATCCATTTTCATGCATTCAATGTGAAAAGATTTGGCATTTTGCAGAAAAGTGTCTTAGGAAGTTTTTTGATGAAAATGAAGAAAATGATGAAATTTATCAAAATAAGTATTAATAAAATCATAATGGGAGAAGAAGTATAGTGAAAAAGTTCATAAAAATAATAATCTTCTTTAAAGATAGGATGGATGTTTAGAATAATATGAGGCAGAAGAGTCTGAGGACTGCATGAATCATAAAATAGATTCTTTGGTGGTATTTTTCATAAATTAATTAATAAGAGAAAAAAGTTACAATGAAAAGGGATAAATTAAAGGAAGAGTTGATCATCATGCTAAATTAGAAGCCGATCATGAAGAGGTAGATATTTTGAGATCCAAAATAATGAAATCTAACAATGTTGTTCATGATGCCAAACTCTGTATGTAGAAAAATGTAATGAGATTTCTGAGCTGAATGTAGAAATTGAAAATTTGAGGTCTTCAATGCCAAAATTCTTTGAAAAGGTGGTTGAGCACAAACTCAAAATTGAAGAATATAAAATATAAATTGATATTTTGAATGAAACAGTAAAAGATAAAATCAAACGTATCAAACAACTTGAAGAGGAAGTCATCATTTTGTTATGAACAATTTAATATAATGAGAAACTACTAAATCTTGGTTTGACATCAAGAAATAAGATCATACCGGCAATGGATAAGATGATATTTGAGATGAATGGTCAATCACAATAGAAGGAGAAATAAATTATGAATGATAGGGCTGGTATGGGGCTTGATCTAAAATAGAAAGAAGTTATGGTTCAAGTCAGACCAAAAGCATCGACTCTATGATTGAAGACTGATTTGGGTACAAAGTATAATTAGAATATTCAGAGAACCCAAGGCCCAACTAGTGGTGCATCATTACCACACAAGAATGTATCTACCATAAGATGCTATTGTTGTGGTTAGATGGGACATTTTTATAATGTATGTTCCATAGAAAAGAGGTACCAAAGAGAAGAAGACCAATATAGGTGGTCATAGAGAGCTCAAAATTCTAGGTCATTATTTAATGGTCTTTGTTTCATGTGAAAAGGATATGAACATATGGAAATATATTGAATATCAATAATTTAGAGAAATGTGCTAAGGAAGACTGAATTTTTCTATAAGAATCATTCAAATGTATCATCAAGGGAGATGAAAATTAAAAAATGATTTGCATCTCTGAATGTTGAAGCGGGTGCGTCATATATGGAGGAAGATCAAGGTTATCCTTCCATGTCGGGTATGAATTTGAGATCTTGGGTCAAATAGAAAGGGAAAGAGAAGTAAGTGGTTGCATAAATTTCGTTCAATGCATTAGACTAAATGGGGATATGGATAATTGATAGTGGACGAACTTCCCACATGATGGGAAATAAGGATCTAGTGACAGGAATAAGTTACAATAAATAACGTACTGTAAGATTTGGTAATTATGGAATTTTTAAAATTATCAGTTCAGGAAAATCCATGTTTAGAGGAAAAGACATGAGATGAGCAAAATTCTTGGTCATTAAGGGGATTAGCCACAAATTTCTTTGTTTTAGTCAATTGTGTGACTCAGGGCATGCCATAAGTTTTTCAAAGGAATTATGTATCATCAAGTAAAATTATGGTGCTATTGTGTTGCAAGGAAATCATACAAAAGGGAATATCTACCTCATAAGTGGATAAGAAGATATGTTCATTCTATTAATGGATGAAGAAAACAACTTATGGAATAAGCGTCTTGGCCATATAAGTCAAGAATCCTCAAATGATTAGGTAAAATGTGATGCTTCTCGAAATCTCCCTAGATTATCACGTGATCGTACTCACATGTATGAATCCTACCAACAAGGTAATATCATTTGAAAGACATATAATCCAATGGAGAAAAAGTCAACAAGATTTCATGAGTTGGTTCATATTGATGTGTGTGGGACAATTTCTCAAGGGCTATTGATGGGATGACATATTATGTCGTCTTCATTGAAGATTATAGTAGAATGGCATGTGTCTTAATAAAAACCAACAAATCTGAAGTGATCAGTTTCATTAAAAGATATCGACGATAATGTGAAAAAAAGATTTTTGTTCAGAAAATATGGAAAATTTGAACAGGTAATGGAACCGAGGTCACAAATAGCCCATGGAGGATTATCTTGAGAAACATGGGAAAAGGGATCATGTTTTGGTAGTAATAACTCCAGAGCAGAATGTATTTGTTTAGAGACGAAATAGTATTTTCAAAAACATGGATAAAAATATGCACATTGAGAAAGACCTTTCAGAGAAATTTTGGAAAGAAGAAGTAATGATAGAAGTATACAATTCAAATAGATCTTTTCTTTTTCCAAAAGAGGAAAAGACTCCATATGAGTTATGGTATGGAAAGAAGCCATCATTGAATTAATTTCATATATTTGGAAGTAAATGTTTCATTCTTCATAAGAAGAAACACAGGAAATTTTAATCTTGTGGGGATAAAGGATATTTCATGGATACTCAAAGAATAGAAAAGCATATAAATTCTTCAATCAGAGGCTAATAATGATAGTTGAAATTCATCATGTGACTATAGTAGAAATTTAATAGAATATTCATCAAATACTTGATCAGACTCAGGATAATAGTGATGAAGATATGAGCAGATCATGAGATTCTCTATATCCAGAGGATGATTCAGAAGAAGATTCAGATGATGAGAATAAATCTGTGTGTGTCCAGAGATTGACAAGTAGAGCTGAAATTCATAGAAAAAACATAATTTGTAATCAGAAAACACCAGTACAGACAAGGAGGTTGAAAACATTACAACAAGAATCATGCTTATCACAGGTGTAACCTAAATGTTTTGATGAAGATGGTAGAGATGAGAAATGGGTTCAATCTATGAATAAATATCAAGGCCAGATTGAAAATAATCAAACATGGGAGATTGTTGCAAGACCAGCATACAAGAATTTCATAGGTAAAAAATGGGGTTTTTCCATAAAATGAATGAAGATGGTGTAGTGATTCGAAAAAAAGCATGCCTGGTGTGCAAAGGGTACTCCCAGATAGAGGGTATTGATGTTGATGAGACATTTTCACCAGTTTCAAGGATAGAGATAATTAAATTCTTCTTGGACATAGTAGTGCAAAGGATGTTTAAGGTTTTCCATATGGATGTCAGGTCATCATTTCTAAATAGAGTTTTGTAAAAAAGAAGTTTACATTGAGCATCCAGATGGCTTTCTAATTCATGAAGATGAGAACAGAGTCTGTCAGTTGAATAAGGCTTTATATGGTTTTAATCAAGCACCAAGAGCATGATATTCAAGGATTGATCAGTTTTTAAATAAGCTCGGTTTTCAGCATGGTGGAGTTGATTACAATCTATATTTCAACAAGGGAAAGATTCAGATATTTATGGTCCTAGTTTATGTCGACGACATAATTTTTGTTGGATCAAATAAACCCCAATGCAGATAGTTTTCTAAATTCATGAAAAGTGAGTTCAAAATTTTGATGATTGGTGAGCTCACATTTTTCTTTGAATTACAAGTGACGTAAGGAATGAATGGAACTTTTATTTCTCAATGCAAATATGCCAATGTGGTTTTGGAGAATGTGGAGAAAGGGATTGTAATGTTGGAGTATGTGCCTACAGAATAACTAGTTACAGACATTCTAACAATGGACTTAACAAAAGAATCATTTGAAAGACAACGACTAGATTTGGGATTCGAGTCGACATCCCGCACTTGAAAATGTGTGGATGTGGGTTCCCCTCCCCTAGAGGTATGATTTGTTTTTCCCTAATGTGTTGATATGTGTTCGTTACCCTATTGTAGACAACCTTGGAGTGCTCATCGGGTTTTTTGATAGAGGGGGAGAAAGTGTGAATATTCTATGGGGAGAAAAGAAAAGGGAGAAGTTGTTAAGTAGACTAGAGAGAGGGGGATTTGAAGCTGAGATGAAGTTATTTGGAAGAGAAATATGATAATGGGAGCATTAAATATGGGGATTCATGAAGTGATCGTTCAATGATTAGATATCATGACAGCTAATGTTTGTGATGAAATAATTTTATTGGTATCAGTGTGGTTTCAAAAATTGGTGTTATAAATGAAGTGATTCATTGATGCACTTTTCATTACACTCTTATTTCACTTAATGAGAATAGATCACATGGGAATAGATTATGCGTTTATTAAATCCTTGATCCCATTCTTAATCACGTGAAATGAATGGTGGTTGAAGTTATAAAGAATTTTAATGAGGTATCAAAATGTGCAGCATTGTTATGAGAAGAGTTGTCAACAAACCCAGATGGGGGTATTGTTGGGTAAAAATCCCTCAAGGTGTCCTCTTGGTATGTTTTGGGTGTGTTTGTGTTTGTTGACAAAGCCAGATGACGGAAATTGAGTACGGTTGGTGTTTGTCGGAGAAAGGTTTTTAAGGTGATACAGTTTCCCAGTCCTTTCCAAATTTTTGGAACTCAAAATTGAGAGTTTGATATTATAAAAGGAAGTATTTATTCATATGAGTGAATGGTATGAATAATGTTGAATAAATTTGGAAAATTTTGTGAACTTCGTACCATTATTCATGGGTCTCATACCATGATCCAAGAACAGTACGTGGAGCGGTAGGAATGGTACGCCGAAGATGTTGGTGAAACTGAAAATGGTTTGTGGTGGAAGGAAGTGTGGTACACAGATGGATTTTCAATGGCAGAGGAGATCGATTGTGTAATAGTGAAGGTAGTATGCATACTGTGTAAGAAAAACGGTTCGTGGGTGGATTGCAGATCGCGGCGGCTGAAGGATCGGTAAGCGGTGAAGGCTGGATTGAATTTCTGGTAAATCATGTATTATAGGATTTTGTAGGTATCTATGCCTATATAAGAATCTCTAACCCTACCTATTACTATGGATATCGAACATCATTTGAAATCACATTTTTTCTTCAGGAATTCGGCAATTTCTGAAGGAAGTTCTTGAGGGATAATCCCACGAAGCCTAAAGTAGTTTGCACAGGAAGAAATTCAACTGAAATATTTAAGTAGTGAGATTTAATCCGCATAGGACCCAGTACGCGGAGGAGGAATCTATGGTACGTGGCAGAGAGAATTCTGCAAGTAGTACGCAGAGGGGGAGCTCTGGTATGCGGAAGCGAGGATAGTCCACGAACAGAGAACAATTTGTATATAGGAGGGGTTTCACAGAGGAGGTTTGCGGAGTAAGTTTGAGGAGGCATTATGCGATAGAAAAGGCAGAGGTAGTCCACAGATATTGGAGGTTCACGGAAGAGGCGGTAATATGTGGAGTAGGCGGTCCACATACCATTCTTGGTACACAGTACGCGGAAGAGGTAGGTGGTTCATGAAACAAAAACTGAAGCTTTCAAAAGCTTCAACTCAGTTTTTGAAAGTATTTTCCGGTACCTAATAGTGCTCGGGAAGGTGGACTTAATCTACAGGTAAAAGGAAACATCAATAGAGCATCAACCTATAGCTAAGGATACAAGAATTAATGAAAATGAAGGGACCTACAAATCCATAAACTGTTTTTGACCAAAAAGTCCATAAACTGTGAGTGGATTCCTTTCCAAGGGTCATGAGAGAAGGAAGATGAAGACGATGACCATTTCCACTGGTAGTGAGCCAGAGAAAGAGGCATAGGGAGTAACCCTTGGGAATGCAGTGATAATAACCTAATCTTCATAAAGGAAGTGAGTTTAGGCATAGAATATCTATCCAAAACATTGTACTCATTATTGATTGTGAGCCTTAGTGAATTTGGTACATCGACACATTATTGTTTAATTCTCCTTGGACGTAGCCCAATGAAGGTGAACCAAGTAAAAATTATTGTGTCATGTGCAAGAATTCATATCTGGTAATATATATTTTTATAGGAGGAAGAGGGAATTTAGTTTTGTTTAAAAATGAAACAAGATACAAAAGGGAGAAATCTTTAATCTTCAATACCCTGATTCACCCCCCCCCCCCCTTTAGGGTATTCAACCTAGTAGACATAACAGTAGTTCATTTAAATTTCAAAACTATAAGAAACATATTGAAATTTACTCTACGAAGTATAAAATACCACGATAGAAAAAAATATTCCTTTTGAAACCCACATTTACACATAGAAATATATGTTTCTTCTCTAATTTAAAAATAATAGATTAATTTGAAGCTAAAACACCACATATGATTGGTTCATAGGAAAATGTTCCTTTAAAAGGTGTAATATTATAGTCATAGGTCATATTCCTATAAAATGGAAATGTATGAACATGAGAAGTTAAAATATTGTCCTATTTTTTAATATCCATGTCTTAAATTCTATCGTATGAATAGATTATCATTTTTCCCTAAAATTTATCATATAAAATATATAAATTAAAATGTATATGATTAGTCCTTCTAGAGTGGTTTCTGAAAAATGAGAATGATTATATGAGGGAAGGAACTAATGATGAGTAAAGTTAAATCAAATCACATTATTTTAATTACAGTAGGTTCTTAGTTGTAGAAAAGGATTATTATATGCATTGATTTCCATGAGAGAAATTATTCTAATATAAAACATGATTCTACCAAAGACATGTTGATAGGGATAGTGGGTGAATCGTGATATTTCCAAATTAAACATTCTATTTCACTAATACCCTACCCATATAAATCTTGTTTCCATGTAAAAAAAAGTTAGATCACATAAAACATTAATGATGCCTCCATTAATTCATCAAACAGAAATGTAAAAATATAAAAAACTCATATAACAAGGATTTCACTAGGTTTACCCACAGTGGGATACATCTCAATGGTATACACAATATTATGTTCATATGTACCAAATTACAAACATACCATTTTTTTGTGGGAATGGTGTCTAGGCTGCGGTAACTCCATGAAAAGGATAATTACAATTACAAGGATTAAGGATGGTGAACTACATCACAAGGGTCACTCCCTCTTCTACAAATCTGGGCACTAAATAGAGGGTGTTATTATTCATATATATATATATATATATTGGTAAATTTATATTTTATTGAAATATAAGGATTTTCTATATTATTATGATGAATTGATTCACCTTTCATCTTCACCTCTAGAAAAGAAGATACATTGATCTACAATATGATAATCTCAAATTTCTATGATGTATGATGTCTACTCTATATTGAGATTTGAACATGTATCTTTTAAATTACAACTTAAAATATAATCACAAGATAATATTAAAAATGTATTAAAGTTAGACTTTATTATACTATGTCATCAACAACTTTATGTAATCAATGGCACTCTATCATAATCTTATCCTCTAAAATAGATATTAAAATAGTATTTTTATTTATAAAAACCATCAATAATAATATATATCTACCTTCGTAAACCCAATAATTAATTCATGATTACACGTTTTCAAATTTTTAATGTCTTGTAATACCTTTTCATATTCATATTTATAAACAAAATATTCAATATTATACCCCCTTCGCTATAAACTACCTATGTCTTTTTTAACATGCGATGCTAAAGTGGAGCCCTTTATCCAATACTCTTTATTAATCGAAATTTAACCAACCTCCATGATTTTTTAGTTTTTCCATTAATTTATTTATGTCTAAATATTCTAATAAAATTTTATTTTATACTCCAAGTGTCACTCCACATCATATTTGTTTTAATTAAAGAGTCTCTTTTTTATTTTTATCGATCTATTATCACCACGACATGTATAGCTCCCTAAATATCCTTTTTGGGATACCAAATAAAAACCATAAATCATTTTTCATGGAAAACCCTACTCCATGTGATTATTATTGTTATTATTATTATTATTATTATTATTATTGATATTAAAAAAATTCATTGTGTGGTTCTATCCATGAAATGGTTTGTTTCAAAGAGAACCATTGTGTGAAATGACATTCCTTATACCTGAAATCAATTTTCTTCTTTAACTCTAGTATCCTAATACCAATAATTTATTTTTTTATAGCGTTGTAATGTTATAGCACCATATTCAGTTAATTATATATATCAACTACCACTGCTTCCAAAATTGTTTTTATTGGCATCCCCATTTATTTCTAAAAAACATCAACCCCAAAAATCAATGAGTTACACCCACTTCCCAAATAAAATCCCAATTTTACTTTAAATAAGTAGCCATGAAATCTTAAATTTAATGTATAATAGTTGACATGGTGTTTCCCTCCTCCAACTACTTTAAGAATACCATGAAATAATTATCCTCCTAAAATGTCTTGATCGCCATTTTTTTCGTCTGAAACATCTACCATTATGACATAACATTCCTTTTAATCTCAATTTTATCTCACAATAATCTATATGACCATATAATCTATAAAAAACAATAGCTCATTTTTATACACTTCTAAAATGTAATCATCTCTAAATTGACAATGAATCCATTTTCTAAAAAATTCAACCATATAACTATTTTTTTCTAAAAGAAGCCCAAAATTCTTCGTGCTAATCATTTGTTAATTTACTATCACATGGTTACTCTAAAAGACCTGTAGTGAGAACAAAAGTTACCAAAATAAATTAAAAAAACTTGAAATAACTACAATAATTTTCATAATCGCTTCAAATCCTTATAATGATAGAGGAACATCAGTTACCTCATTAAAGTTTGATTCATTATCTTTCTTCAATTCATGGTATCAAAATCAATACGGGTGTTTATAAAGGTATGTATATCTCTATCATACATTTAAAACCAAATATGGTGTCCATATACATAATCCTTCTCTATATTCATTCATGCATCATCTAACATACCAAGACTATATATTTCAATAAAACAACCTTAATCATATATAGTCTCCAGGTATATATAACCATAATAACCTTTATCCATATAATTCTATTTCCATACATTATAAATTAAACCACTCTTATGTGAAAATATATCTAAATCACATCCTATGATAACAAAATTCTCTTCATTTTTATTTTTTTCAATCTTATTATAAATTGACCTCCCTTACTTTTCAGGATGTGAGATATAACACCCCCTATCAATGAATCAATGAAAACATGTAGGGATTTACGGCTCATGTAACTCAACTATATTGATAGTAAAATCAAAAGGGTCACTTAGATTAGGTTTTTTAAATTCACATTCTATTTATCTATAAAATATATAAGGGTGACATCATCCACTCCACTCTGTATTGTTAATAAAATTCCTTCACTAGACATAGAGAGTGTAAAATACTGATTTTTACATACAATCCTAATATATAATTATTTACACATGAATAATAAATCATCTAATATAATTATTAAGATTTTTTTAACTAGCCCTCTGGAATAAAATACATACACATCCTTTAGCATTATCTAAAACTAATTTTTTTCTATAAATATCTTGTTGTAATTGAAAATATATAATTTATCATCTTCAACCATGGGTTTGAATTGGTCATAAAATCATTAGCACATTTTAATAGTCATGTAACATCCACATTTAATCACCAAAATATCCTTATATAGTATAAAATTTTAATTAATTGGATTAAAATCACTTGTCTGCATATTAAAAAAACAAAATATTCTTTTAAAATGAACAAATTATTCACCTATAGCTATATTTTATTAATTATTTTTAGTGATAGGATCTAAGAATTAATAAGAATTCATGACATAATATTTTAATCCTATATATAAAAAAAAATTATAAATGAGTGTATATGATTATAAAATGAATGTTGTCTTTTTCACCCACATAACTCCAAAATTTTAATGAAACATGATGTTTATGTCTTTTAAACAATTGAAATGTATCATTCATTGTAATTTATCCCTATAATTTCAATAAAATATATAAAATAATGTTTGAGAAGAAGAATTATAGAAAAAAATATTTGATTTTTAGAGACCCAAACTTGACAAACATGGTCATTAAATTACATTTATGGAATACTTAATAGATGAAAAAAAACATATTCCCAAAGATTGTATTAGTTTAGTGTCTTTGGAAACCCAGAACATAATATTCTAATCATGGCGAAATATCTTCGACATCTCCTATAATGATATTACACTTTTATTTTCCTACCTAAAACATTCTTTTATATTCAGGGGAAAATAAAACATAAAAATGGTGAGCTCAAATTCTCAGTAAGGGTAAACATGGAGAACATAAAACAATCTATAAATATTTGAATGTAAAAACATGAACATAACGTTGAAACATTAAAATATTGAGCAATTACATAAATATTGGTAGTAAGAAAGGAATAAATCATAACAGAAAATTAACCATGATAGAAAATAATTGGAATAAAACATGTAATTGTGTAAAACTAATAAGCCCATAATATAATTTCCATAGTGGACAAGGCATTACTGTCAAGACCATCATAGTGGACGAATTCCATTACTGAACTGGGTTTACTTGTTATTCATGCCCTGTATTATTGAACTATATTTACTTTCCATTCCTGCCATGTCTATCTCATGATATATAAATATTTACCCAATGCATTGGTGGGAGATACAGGTCCCACCCATCTCATAATGAAATCATTCTTACATGTTCTAAAAATCATAAATCATTCATCATAACATAACCTAAGAAATAAAATGGGTTTCCAAAATATCATTCTATTATAACATAATCCATAAAAAATATCATTGCGTAATTAACATAGCCAAATAATATTAATAATGGGTATATAATGATTGACCTATTTAAAAGTTTCATCTTAGATGGAAAATAATTTTGATAAAACACATGAACTTAGTTCTTGAGGAAAATGTATTTTCTTCTTCAAACACGTTTTCTTTTTTCAAATATTGTGAAATTATAAAAGAAAATAATTTGTATTAAAATAAACTCGAAATAGTGTAGAGTAGTCTTTGTGGAAATAAGGCGTCGTGAAATTGTAAAAATCCATTCATTCCCTGTAATTTAAACAAAAACATTCTCCTCATACTTCTGCTGGAAAATTCAAAAAGTACCTCATATGGTAAACAAAATAAAGATTCATTCCATAACAGGTAGTAAAAGTAAAAAATGGGTAAAAATGACTTTAAAAATACAAATAAGAATACAAAACATTTTATGAAAATATTATTAGAAAACTTGTACATGGATGATAAATATAACCCTAGTAAATACTTATGAATAAATAATCTTAGATAAAAATGAGATTGAAAAATTATCCCTTACCTTGGGTTTGATTTATTCTGTATGTGTCTAAAATACTTGTATAGTCATTTTAATTATATTATTAAATTTTAACATAAAAATAATAATATTTATGATATCATATATGATTCACTTACAAATTTATGTTATATGTTCATTTGTCAATTCCATGTTAAAGCAATGTTTTGGGTAGTAATCGTTTCATTTATCATACGTGTTTGGACTTGTTATGCATGATATTTTTACTTAGTTCATGATTTTCTTACTTCCATAATGTAAAACACTATTTATATATCATATAAATTCAGTATATATATATAATAGATAGATAAATCAAATGAAATACACAGTTCATGTAGATGGTAGGTCGTACGTACGCATGAACGCTATTTTAATTTCCTTATTGAATTAAATCTAACTCAGTATGTATATACATAAATCCAGTAGAATTAAAATTCCATATATTTTATGATTATTTATTATATATAAATTAGAATCATTCTTGAATGGTTAATGTGTAAAATGAATCTCATCGTGTCGTAGAGACGGTAAGCTGTATGTACACATGAGCGACGATATCGTTCACATGGTTGTTGAATGGTATTGAATTGGATGGTTTATAATATCTAAAAATTAGTATCATGTTATAATAATAATATATATTTATTATTTCCACCATTATACCCATCCATTTAAGGTGGTGGTGAAAAATAGATTACACCTTGGTGTGGATACGGTAATCCGTACATACGCACGAGCAGAGATTTCATTTTTTTTCATAGGAAGGATAAAAGGTGAAATAGGGTTGTTTCACATTTATAATAACATATAATTATATTAGTTATATTGATGTTATTACATTATAATAAAACATCTAAATAAGAGAAAGTATAAGAAGAAATAAATTTGAAAGAATCAGTAGAAGAGATTACCTCTCCCTCGACGTGCCACCTTTAAATTTCCTCTTAGGGTACTAGAGTTTGTCTTATGAGAAGAACAGAACCCCTATATTGTTTCTATGGTAGTTTATAAGAAAAATTTTCAGGGTTTCCCAATATTTAAGGCTCAAATGGAGTGAAGATGAGAGGGATGAGGTGCCCTTTTATACGAGAGGAGAGGGGCACTTTTGGAAAGTTCTGAAATATTAATTTATTATAAATTAAATTTCACTTTAAAATGGTCAAACACATATCTAATTATAATATACGATGATGTTGGATCGAATACCCATCATCCAATACTTTTTTGATAAGTTTTAAATGTTTTTTATCATTATCTTTTTGGGTTTACCCTTATTTTTTCCTTCTTAATCATACAATGATATTATCTTATTTTCACATTGTGGGTTAATGTAATTACCATGTCATGTAAAACGACCCAAAAAAAGTAATTTATGATATATTTGGACTTATATTAACTATTTTCTGAATCTTATATTTAGTTTAATTTAATATCATTTATTAAACTATTTTATGTTTTAAATTATGAATTAAGTCAATTTTGAATAGTATTCATACTTTCCTTTTTTTTTAAATCATAACAACCTTATTACTTAGAAAAAATGAATTAAATAATCTCTAATATGTAAATTTTAACTAGAAAATTCATGTATGACATCAAAATATTCAAATTTAACTTATTTTAATATTTAGAAATTAATTTATTTGAATATTTTTTTAACGAGGTAATCACTACATCATAATTGTGTCATAAATACTTATATTTATCTAATGTCTAAAAATTAAAAATAAAATACCATGATGTTGAAAAATATTATTATATTTCCAATTACTATTTATGAACATATATATATATATTATATAACCCCATATTAAAATTGATTTTGTAAAAGATATATGTTTTGGTTATAATTATCCTTACTTTAAATTAATTCTTATAAATTGTCATTTTCACAACCATGTGAATCCATGGGGTCCCACAATCGACCCAAGGATGCCCATGGTCAGAAATATATCAGCCAATATTATTAGGAAATGTGTTAGGGTATTTTAATATTATTATAATATTATTTGTTTTACCCATATTTACCCTTTAACCATAGTAAATAAAATAATTACTAAAGTTATTATTCATAATGTACGAAATAAAAAAGTAACTATTAAAACAATATGAATGTTCTGATTACAAATATGGAATCAATTTTTTTAAATTCAAAACACAAAAGTTTCAGCAATTAATTTGAAATTAATACCGTTGTCAAAAAAATGGGTTTTTGTTTAAAACATTGCAAAAGATTTAAATGTTTTTACATATTAATTCAATGTAAAATTAATGAATATTACTTGATTTTTCTTAAACTATACAAATATATTCTATTTATACTATAATACCATTCAATTAAATATTTGAACCTTATAAATTATTTCGATGAAAAAAGTTGTTTTCAATTTAAAATTTATCATATTTTCACTATTCATCAAAATATGAAAGTTATCGGAAAAATATCAAAAATTTATCCAAAGTAACTTTTTATAACCCAATTAGAAAGAATAAGTTTATATTTTAAAATATAACTTATAAAAGTGTCAAAATCTAGATTTAAAATAGGTTTTCCATCAAAAGTTGGTAAAACAACATTTTTTTAAAAAAAACATCTTTTATACAAAAAATTTATTTTGTTATCATATCATGTGTAAGATGAATGATGATGTTATATAAAAATAAAAATGTGGTTAATACTATTAATAAAAAATAGCTTATATCCCATTTATATAATAATATAATAATATATCATTGTTTAGTGAAACTCAGTATCGTGTATAATGCAAGTTATCGAGGAAGGGCTCTCTTGTGTGTAACGCAAGAAAGGATAGTATTGAGTGTAGTGAACACTTCCTTAGGTGTTTCATATAACATAATCCAAACATAGTTCATTTATAAATTGAAAAAATTCTATACTCAATGTTTCATAAAATAGTTTATATCAAACGAACTTGAAATTATGTGTAACACGAGCCAAGAATAGTGTTGCATATACTGCAAGCTAATACAATATTTCATATAGCACAAGTTAATATTGATGTAGCATACAACACAAGAAATCAAAGAAAATAAAAAGACTCAGTCTCATAAAATCTTGGGGTGTAACATTTTATCCCCTTAAAATATATTTCACCCTTGAAATTCTTCAGGTATAAAAATGGTTTCTTACATGAAAGTATATTTCATGGAAACCCACATCATAAAAAGGAATACTAAAACATCATTTTAAGAAGGAATGTTATAGAAATAATGGTTACCCAATTTAACTTATCACTAGGTTTTCACATAGATTAACATATGTGGGAAGTGAAAACATGGATATGTAAGGTAAATCAAACCATCATGTTCTGATGGATAGTGATAAAGAATAAGGTTTGGTGAATGTTTACTACTAGAAAGCCATAAATCTTCAATGACTAAAGGGACCATATGATTCATCAAATAATAAGGTACTAGGATAACATTTTTGGTTCTCAAGATCCTTTTCCTAATTTTGAATAATTTTTTCATTAGAAGAAATACTTACATGATTTCTTTACCATTGATTGCTCCCTAAAAAACTTCCACTTCATCTCTTTTTTAAAGAAATGAAGCTGAATTTTTCATTCTTGAAGTGTGCGATAGAATGATAGGTCATTCCATCTGTCTCAACAAAAAAGATAGAATAAGTTAACAAATATGTATAAGTCCACCTATAGTGAGATAATACATTAATATTACAATCATAAACCAGAATATAACTCATATTATCCACAAATGGATAACATTACAATATTTCCAAATATATATATATAAAACTTTAGAAAGAGGTGAACTAAATCGACTTAAAATTTTTCTCACATATATCATTTCATAGTTCTTGGTTATCACATTCCAAACATGTGAGTAACTTAATTATGTAATCTCCAGAAACATGAAATACAAAATAACCTTAGAGAAAACATGAATGTTGTCAAAAGTTAACTCTTTCCATACTCTAAAATCCCAAAAATTCTATATAATCAAATCATGATATCACTTTTTACTTATATCATTTATGATCTCATTAATAATATCAAACATCTCATTATCTTTTTATCCCTTCATTATGCACATATCATGTTCTTTCCAAAAATATTTCAATCACTTTTCATGGTTACCGATACCATATACTTATGGAAAACCACAATAGACCAATACATAGATATTCCAATATTCCATAATACTATAAATGAGATTCCACAACTCTATTTTGGAATCCCATTACATAAACACTTATTCATTATACCACTTCTTTGTCATATTCAATATCACCAATAGTGATCCCATGTGATTTTCCTTTTTCTTTGGCCTTAAGAGGCTATTGACCTTGATAATATTCCATAGCCCTTGGATTTGGGCATTGGTTAGAAAAATGCCTCATTTACATTCACTTATAACCATGATTTTTGGGAGGTTAACTCTTTATAGCTTTCGGTTTATTCCTATTACATTGGTAGTAAAATGATAGATGGACTTCTTTCCCATACCGAAAACATTTATCATCCCCCTTAAAACAATTTCTTCCATGTTTACTTCCACACATTGAGCATAAAGAAAATATAATATTCTTTTATCAATAATTTTTATAGTTTCCTTTGAGTTCTATCCTTCTTTTCTGCAATCTATCTTTTTGTATGAAGAATATGAGGAAGTTACATACTGAAAAATATGTTCTTGAACTCATCCCTACCCCTGGAGTCAATTTTACCTTGTTTTCTCGTATTATTGATAATGTTCCACCATAGATTAAGTTTAACTGTTAATAAATAAGTACCCAACAAAAATTTTTAAGTTTTGAACAACAAAGAATGAAAAATATCCTTTCAACAGTACAAATCCATTTCTCTGCAACTAGTGGATCAGTCTTTCCACTAAAATAAGGTGGATGTTTCCTTATGAAAGATTCAAGAGAAAGTTGTTCCCACCTTTGGTAATGTGGAATCCTTGGAGGATGTGTGGTCATAGAGACAAGATTCTTTATTTGAGCTCCCATAATGTTAGGTTTTTCAAGGGTACAATCATTTCATTGCCCGTCGTATCCAACATTAACATGGTTCCTTTGTGTTCCATCCATTTTTTAAAACCCAAAAAGAAATGTGTGAGAGGAAAAACTCTTACTAGGAAAACAACATAATAAAGGGGGTGTAATTTCAATATATAAAATATTAGGTTTAAACTTAGGTTATTAATGATTATTACTGTTATTCTAGGACCGTAACCTATAGTTTGGCTTATCCTTTAAGACATCCCTAGAAATACCTTTGAAATATCTTTAGGGATCTCACTAAAGTTTTCATGTCCTAGTTTCCAATGGTTAACTAAACCTTTGATCTGATAACAAATCTAGAGACCCAAACTCGACGTACATGTACATTACATTACTATGGTGAAATATATAATACATGACAAAAAAATATTCCCAATGACTGTATTTGTTTAGCATCTTTGGAAACTCAGAACATAATCTTCTAATCATGGTGAAATATCTTCAACATCTCCAATAAAGACCATCCCCTTTTATTTTCCTACCGAAAACCTTCCTTTATTTCCTAGGGAAATGGAAACACAAAAATGGTTAGCTCAAACTCATAGTAAGGTTAATCATGGAAAACAAAAAAAAATCCATAATCATATGAACGTAAGAACATGAACATAATGTTTAAACATAAAAATATTGATCAATGACATAAATCATCGAAGTAAGTAAGGAATAGATCATAATAGAACATTGTAAATGATATATTAGAATTGGAATAAATCATTTAATTGTGGAAAAATAATCAGCACATAATATTATTTCTATAGTAGGCAAGTCATTGATGCCAAGACCATCGTTGTTGATTAAGTCCATTACTGAACCATGTTTACTTGCCGTTCCAGCCCTGTAATACTGAACCGGATTTACCTAATGTTATAGACATGTCTATATCATGAGATATAAATCTTTACCCAATGCATTGGAGGGATATATAGTTCCCACGAATATTATAATGAAATCATTCTTATAGGTTCCATAAATCATAAATTATTCATCATAACATAACACATGAAAAGAAATGGTTTCTTAAATATCATTCCATAATAACATAATCCATATAAAACATAATTCCATAATTAACATAGTCAAATCATGTTAATAATATGGATAGAAAGATTACTCTATTTAAAAGTTTCATCTTAGATGTAAAATAATTTTGATAAAACACTTGAAATTAGTTCTTGAGGAAAACATCTTTTATTCTTCAAAAATGATTTCTTTTCCCAAAATGTTGTGCAATTTTAAAAGAAAAAAAAATTAGTTTAAAATAAACTTGAAATGGTTTTGAGTAATAATTTTGGAAATAAGGCATCATTAAACCGTAAAAATCTATTCATGCTGTATAAGTTAAACAAAAATATTATCCTCGTACTTCTGATGGAAAAGTCAAAAAAGTATCTCGTATGGTAACGAAAAGAAAGATTAGTTCTATACCATGTAATAAAAGTATAAAATGGGTAAAATGGTTTTAAACTTAAATGGAAGAATATTAAACATTTTATGAAAATATTGTTAGAATACATGGACATGGATGATAAATATGACCCCATAAAATATTTATGAATAAAAAATCTCGGGAAAAAATGAGATTGAAAACTTATCCCTTACCTTAGATCCAATTTCATCTGTATGTGCCTAAAACTCCATTATATTGGGTTTAAAGATATTATTAAATTGTAAAAGAACCATAATAATATTTATGTTATAATATATGAATCACTTACGACTTTTTATTACCTGTTCATTTGTCAATTCCATGTTAAATCAATGTTTTGTGTAGTAATCATTTTATTTATCATACGTGTTTGGACTTTTTATTCTTGATATTATTACATAGGTCATGATTTTATTACTCACAGAATGTAAAACATGATTTCTATATCATATATATATAGTATATATATATATATAATAGATAGATAAATGAAATGAAATACACTATTCAAGGAGACGGAAGGTAGTACGTACGCATGAACGTTGTTTTCATTTCCTTATAGAATTGAATGGAAGTAAGTAAATATATAGAGAAATAAAATTTCATTATTATTTCATATATTTAATTAATATATATTATATTCAATTTATAGTCATTCTTTAATGGTTAACCTGGAGAATTAATCTCATTGCGTCGTGGATACGGTCAGTCGTATGTACAGACGAGCGATAATATTGTTAACATAGTTGTTGACTGATATTGAATTGTATGGTGTATAGTATCTTATAAATATTATGATATTGTAATAATAATATATATTTATTATTTCTACCATTATACCCATCCATGTAAGGTGGTGGTGAAAAACTGATTACACCACGGCGTGGAGATGACAATCTGTTTGTACGCACGCGTGGTGATATCATTATTTTTGTAGGATGGATAGAAGTTGAAGTAGGGTTAATTCATATTTATAATAACATATCATAATTCTATTTATACTTATAAAATTACTTTATAAGGAAACAACTAAAGAAGATGAATTATAAGATGAAATAAATTTGAATGAATCGGTATAAGTGATTACCTCTTCCTCGATGTGCCTCATTTTAATTTCATCTCAGGGAACTAGAGTTGGTCTTTTCAGAAGAACATAACCTATAAAATGTTACTAGGGAATTTTATAAGAGAAATTGGTAGGTTTTGTCTGATATTGAATGCTCAAAATGTGGTAAATAGGAGAGAGAGAAGGTTCCCTTTTATAGGAGAAGAGTGGGCCACTTTAGAAAAGTTCCAAAATATTAATTTATTATAAATTCAATTACTATTTAAAATGGTCCAAAACTTATTTAATTATAAGATAATATGATTTTGGTTCGAATAAATAACATATAATAATTGTTTTTCAATTTTTGAATATTTTTGTATCCTTATCGTTTTGGTTTAACCTTTATTTTACCCTTTTTTACCTTACCCTAATATGATGTTATTTACACATTATGGATTAATTAAATTACCATATCATGTCAAATGACCCAAAAAATATATATTTATGACATATTTAGACTTATTTTAACCATTTGGAATAATATTATATTTTTATGAATTTAATGTCATTTAATAAACTATTTTATGTCTTAATTTATGAATTATATCAATTTTGGATACTATTCATACTTGAATTTTTTAAAAATTAATAACAACCTTATTAATTTGAGAAAATGAATTAAATAATCCCTAATATGTCACTATAATCCATAAAATTCTTGGATGACATAAAAATATTAAAATTAAACTTATTTTAATATTTATAAATTTATTTATTTGAATCATTCATTAATGAGGTAAATAGTACATCATAATTGTGTTATAAATAAATATGTTTATCTAAAGTATAAAAATTATTAATAAAATATCATGATTTTTAAAATCTTATTATCTTTCCAATTAAAATTTATATATATGGAGATCTATTATTTAACACCATATAAAAATCAATTTAATAAAAGATATATGTTTAGGTTATAATTATCCTTACTTTAAATTAATTCTTATAAATTGTCATTTTCACATCCAAGTGAATTCATGGGGTCCCAAAATTGACCCACAGATGCCCATGTTAGGAAATATCTAATCAATAGGATTATAGAATGGGTTAGGGTAGTTTAATATTATTATAATATTATGTTTTCCCTTATTTACCAAAATTACCCTTTAACCATGGTAAATAAAATAATTACTAAAGATACTATTCATAAAGTCCAAAACTAAAATGTACCTATTTTCACAATTTAAACCATATAATTAAAAATATGGAATCCATTTTTTCAAATTTTAAACTCAAATTTTGTAGTAATAAATTTAAAATTAATCCCATTGTTGAAAAAATGGGTTTTTGTTTAAAACATTGTAAAAGATTGAAATGTTATTATATATAAATTCAATGTAAAATTAATGAAAATGACTTTAATTTTCTTAAACTATAAAAATATATTATTTTTATAAATTAAACACATTCAATAATATATTTTAACCTTATAAATTTTTTCAATTAAAAAAGTTGTTTTCAATTAAGATTTATCGTATTTTCACTATTCATCAAAATTTGGAAGATATCAGAAAAATATCAAAAATTTATCTAAAGTAATTTTTTATGTCCCTATTGCAAATAGAAGGATTATCCAATCATATTTAACTTATAAAATTGTCAAAACTGGATTTAAAATGGGTGCTCTATCAAAAGGCGGTAAAACTACATTTTTTTAAAAAATACTTCTTTTATCTAAAAAATTGATTTTGTTCTAATATAATCTGTAAAATGAATGATAATATTATATATAATTAAAAATAGGGTTAATACTATTAATAACTGCTAGTTTATATCCCATTTAAATAATAATATAATAATATATCATTGTTTAGTGAAAACTCAGTATCGCGTACAATGCAAGCTATCAAGGAAGGTCGCTCTTATGTGTAATGCAAGCCAAGTTAGTGTTGTTTGTAGTGAAAGCTTCCTTTTGTGTTGTGTATAACATAATCACAACTTATTTTATTTATAAAATTAACAAAATATATACTCAAAATTGCGTAAAATAATTTCTATCAAACGAACTTGAAATTGTGTGTAACACGGGCCAAGAATAGTGTTGTGTAAACTGTAAGCTAATACGGTGATGCATATAGTGAAAGATAATCTTGGTGTAGTTTACAAAACAATACATCAAAGAAATTAAAAATAATCTACCACATAAAATCACAGGGTGTTTGATGATTCATAAATAAAGTTGGAATAACTGATACAACCCTTCTATTATTAACATTTGATACCATGTGATATGCATGATCTTACTTCCTGGTACCACATATTTTTTAATGATTAAATTATCTTTTCAAAATATTATACTAATTCTCCCTATGTTTCTTAAATTAATATATCAAATATAAATTGATATACATCATTTTTTGTCTCATTTATTACAAAATTTGATATCTTAAAAATTGTCAGATGTTATCACATTATTTGTTCAAAAATTGGACACACACGAACTCTTGGAATTTATCAACATCATTTATATCTTTATGGTTTGAAACCACTTGTAATATATAATAATTGAAATTATTTAATGAAAAAAATTAATTCTTTCCACAATATGAAATATATGTGGCTTTGACGCATCTTTAATTTTTGATCAGGATCAATATCACATAAATTCCATCATCACAACATGCGATTGTAGTTTTTTTCTATGAAAATCATAGTGGTTATTATCAAATAAATTTTTATGAGTACCATATAAGAAATTGAAACATATTGATTTTACATTAACACAACAAAGTATATATATATATTTTCAAAAAATTTCTTCATTCTCATTGCATCCATAATATTTCAACACATTCAACCCCACTCAATGAAAACACCACAAAGATTATATATACCCATTAAAACTAAATCAATCTAATTATAATTTATAATAATTAAGAGTGTGAGGATAGTAATACTTCTTGGTTATCCTCATGAAGGGAATTTTGGTTCGCCTTTGATTGATAACCACTTACTTCTAATTTCTTCTATGAAATCATTTTTATTCTATTTTGAATGATACAAATATTACCCACATTATTTTTTATAATTTAAACAGAATTATATATATTACTATTATTGGGTTTTATATCTATTTTGAGACGATTACCACTTGTACATATCTCATATATTTATTCATCATTAGTGTATCCATCACCATTCTTCATCCACTATGGTAATGATCCTAAAATTGTTTTCCCGACTTTCCTTTTAGAGTAATTTGGGAAGCCACTACTACATTCCCCTTGTATTCCCTCTTCAATGTCCATTATAGTCACCTTATAATATTTTACCCTTAGATATTATTTTACCAAGCTTCCAATCTCACTTTTTTCTTCTATTATAGATTTCATCCTTTTTTGTAAAGTTGAGACATGAGTTGGTCTCACAACCCATATCCCTAAATAATTTATTAAAAATTAAAGTGTTATATAGAAATATCCTTGTGTAATTATATTACAGCAACAAAAATTGACACTAGTTTCATGAATAATGAAACACACATTCAAAGTGTTAAAAAGAAAAGGATAGGTACTGTTAATTTTCAACAAAGTCCATCCTTTAGAATTTAGAAATCAAAAATCTAACAATATCCAAAGTTAGATCCTCATATCTTGAAAAAACAACTATATCATCCTTTAATAATTTTCATAAAATTATATAAAGTTTATTATAATAATAGTCTAAGTAATTCAACAAGAGAAATCAAAGAATTATGTCCATTCCGAAGTAGATTCATGATTCAAGTTCTATAACTAGTGAATGGGAAACCAAAAAACATTTAAAGTGTGATTCTAATATATTAAAAACTAGAGGTTCATTCAAAAAGAAAAATAAAATCATATCCTAGTAACCACACAAGAACAAAAAAGAAGATCTCATTGAACATCAAACATAGTAGGTAAAAATGCTTAAAAAAGATCATAACAAAGTCCAGAAATAACTAAAATTATAACATTCAAAAATAATGAAACAGTAAAATGGAAAATTCGTATTAAAGTAGGAAAACCTGAAGTGAGAAAAATAGAAGGTTACAGATCCAATATCCATGCTAATATCAATGCACAAACAAACAAAAAGTCCCCAGAAAACCTAATCTTTAAATAGTCTAAAAACCAGTAGATCCTCTTCCACATAAATGCAGTTTGATATAATCATTGTTTATATAACTATAAAATTTATAGAAGAGAAAACAAAGAAGATTTTGTTTCCATTTGATTGAGTTGAAATCAAATTTTTTATTTTTCATAAATTCATCTGATACTATGATGAATATTCATTTTCTTGAGTTGAAGGTTGGTATCAATAGATATCTCAAAAAATTTATATTGATAGAATTAAAATGAATCATTTCCTCTATATAAGGGTCTAGTTCATTAGATAATTCCAATTTCTTTTCAATATTATAATAATCCATCACTTTTGGGTCATTATCATCATCACAACTGTAGTCATCAGAATTATAATCATGAGAGGATGTCAAAAGTTGTTTAGCAACGGTAGACTAAGGGGTTGTGATGATATAAAAATTCCCAGATGCCTCTAAACATATCATGATGATATTTATCTCTATATTAAAATAGTATATATACTTTCAAGACTTTTTGGTTTTTTTAGTGATGAAATCATCTCCATCAACCATTTGTTTCTTAGCTTTTTCATTCTTGATTTCAAGAATTCATCCACAGTCTGACTATAATTATCATAATATTCTTATGGATACTCACAATTGTCTGAGTGATCACTCTTGTCATATCCATGTGATGTGTGAGCCATTTTTTGGCCTCATGAATAGGTTTCTCAGATTTATTAGGAAGTAACTTATCATTAGTTTTCGGGTGTGCATTATACTCAAACTCTATGAAATGTGAGATATTAGCAATGAATTGTTGGTTAGTAAAACTGCAGGAATTATTTTCATCATTCCTATTTTTTGAAACCCCCTATTGACCAATTTATGTAACTTAAATCCATTTTCTTTCTTCTTTTTGGACCCAAATTGTGCTAAAGTGTGAAAGTTGGCATTTACCATGAGTTGTACCTTCACATTCCTTTGATTTGTGGACAATTGAATAGTTACCTAATAGTAGGAATTACATGTATGAATATAATTATGTAATATATGAAAATATATGGTTTTCACATTTATATATAATCAATAAATTTTTATCCAATTAATTAAAAATGAAAATAAAAAACCATGTTAAAACAAAGGAAATCTTTTTCTGAAAATCATTTTTTTTGTGCACGAACATGTTTTACCAAAAAAACTAATAAAAAAATTTTCAATGTTTTTTATGATATATATATATATATATTATAAATTCATTAAAATATTTAAAATATAGGTTATGTGTTTTTTATAAAATAGATAAGAATGAATTCAATTTTTATTTAAAAACAATATTTTTCAAAAATGATGTTTTGTCGCATTTCGAGAATTAATTTTATTTTTTTTTAAACTCATAGAAATATAATATGAACAGATTATATTTTCTTTTTAAATAATCATGTGATAATAATATTTTAGCTACTTTTGGAGAATTTACTGAAAAGAACTTTTGTAAATGAATACTGAAAATAGTGGTTTTATTAAAACATTTCTTTTCATTCAAAGAATTTTGGGAGTGAAATTTTATTTAAAAATGGGTCCAATATTAAAAATAGTTCCATTATATATATTATTTTAATTAATTTAATTGGAATAAATTTTATTTTGAATATTTATATATATATTTTTAAATAATTGAACATTTTCTCTTTGGAAAAATACTTTCTCATCACATCTGTGGGTTTAATTTTAAATTAATATTTTCAACTTATGTGAATTGATATTATAAAAATAGATTCCATAATTTTAATAATAATAATTTATATTATATAATAAATTAAATGTAAATTATTACCATAATGAATTGTAAAATAATTTAAAAAACAATGACCGTGATTAAGAATAAAATGGGTTTATTAGGGTCTTAAACTAAAAATTTAAGGGGTAAATTGACCAGGAAAATTGTACAAATACCCTTTAGATGCAAATATTTTTATATTATCACAAATAAGGCTCTATAATGTATCTATTTTTATCCTTGTTTCATCTGAAAAATTTGGGTGCATCTTTTTCTTTTCAAAAGTTACAATTATGCCACTCACCTAACCTATAAAAGGATATCCCATATCCTCTACAATTAACACATCAAAACCCCATTTTTTGAAAACACATAAAAAAATCCTTAATTACCTAAAATAATAATTTAATAATAATTTTGGTAAAAAATACATCCTAGGAAGTATTTTTGTTCAAATCAAAGAAGTATTCTGAGGAAGAGGTAACGTCCCTAACCGAGCATTTTATTTTATTTCTTCCACCACATCATTCAATTACAATTAAAAAATATGATAATATTTCCTTATTATAAAAAATATACTTATATTTTTTTATGTTAATGTTATTACCTAAAACCTTCTCCTCCTCCCACAAATGGGAAATGGAATCTTTGATCCGGTGAATGATAGATTACCACCCCATGAAGCGATGCGATTGTTTTTTCCCTTTCTCTTTACATTGAAGTTAATAACGATTAATTTTATGTTATATATAGTACCAATTAGTTATTAAAAAAATCAAAAATAAATAATTCATATATTTTATTATATTATCGTTCACTGAATAAATGATAACATCATTCCTGTGTATGACAGACTACCACCTCGTGAAATGTTGTGAATCATTTTTTACCGCATCACATGAATAATATGTCTAAGGGTATATAAATAAATGATATGGTATTTATGATAAAAATATCATATTTTATCAATAAAATAACACTTAACTTGTTTCCATCATCATATTATATAATGGAAAAGTTACTCATGTGTCCATATAGCCTACAGTCTCCATGATTATAGCATAGTCCATTTATTATAACCCTATTTAATGGATGGTTTTAAACGTAATATTTATATATAAATATTATAATTATTTCAAGGTTAAAATTTTTTTTATTATAAAACCATGATCAATTTAATTTTAACAAAAATACCAAACCAAAACATACAAGAAAAATGAAGAAGTTATTACACAAAACGTTAAATTAACATGGAATTGATACTAAACGGGTAATAAAAGGTCACAAGTAAATAAAATATTGTTTTATATGTATAATTATATTTATTTATTAGATTTATATTAAACTTATATTTATTATACAGATGTATTTAATAGGTATAAAGCATTTTTATACATAAGGTAAGAGATTTTTTTCTCACTTTTTACTTCTGTGAGACACATTCCATATTCACCAAATATTTATTTTTTGTGGATTATAAAATATCCATGAATTTATTTTATTATTATTAACATGAAGGTTATATGGATTTATGTATTAATTTAATATTTCTATTTCATGGGTTTTATGGTTGAAAAGTTAAGAATGCAGGAAGGGATATATTTCTAAAATTTCTTTCTTTGAGACATAAGTTATATTATCCACCTTTCATCATTCATGAGGTGTATATACCACACATTTTAAATTTTATATAATTAATATAATTATTTTAATTAAATTTAAAGTTCAATTTTATTTTATCATATTATGGGGATTACAATTCAAATTTACTATAGTGGTAAGGTTTTTATGATACAATTTCATCATTTTTCAGGATTGTTTATGTTTACGCTTTCAATGATGAATTATTGTGATGTATCTCTTATTAAATACATCTATTTTATTATAATAAATTAATTTAGTAAAAATAAATGTTTACTTTAATTTTAATCACTATATGTACTCAAGAGTTCAAAAGAGTATTTTTTAAGAAAAATTGTATGTATTTCTCTCTTCAATCAAAAATCTGTTTTTCATTAAAAATCTATTTTTATTAAAAAATACTTGTTTAATAAAAATGTGTTCAAAATTTTTTTAACATTATTGAAGGTATTTATTAAATCAATTTTAAAAATTTTTTACATTTAAAAAAAATGTTTTTAATGGAATCTTTATGTTATTTTCCAAATAAGGTTCATTTTGGTTTTTACGAAAAAATGTGAGAACCAGTGTATTAACATGTTTGGAATATACAACATTTTCCACCATAATGACCAAAAAATTATTATAATATTCGTTTTTTTAATTTTTATTTTTAAAATAAAATGATTTTGAAAATTTTTTAAGTTTTAAATAAATTTTTTCAAAACTGAAAGGATGTATTCTTCAAGATATATTCAAAGTGATCTTTTAAAATCTATTTCCATCTAAGATGAAATCCTTTTATTTTATTCAATGTAAAAAATGTTATTTTCTATAAGAATGATTTTAATATTTATAAATGAATATTAATTAATGAAAATAATATTTAATGTTTTGGATTTATTCTAAATTATGTACATATGTCTATCAAATATATATATACATAGTTATTTCTCTCTTCCTTTTATGGGGAAATACATTTCTTATGATCATTTCTAAAATTCCTTTATTATTAAATTTCCTTTGACTATGATATGAAGAATTATTATGAAACCCATTTTCCTTCCAGGGGAAAATCTTATGTTATGACTTATGATTAATTTCCTTTTTGTGTCACACATATATCATGAACCTATTATGATGGGTTCCCCCAGATTGCACTCTAGTTCACTAGGTAAATCTTTAGTCATAATAGGTGTCATATATAGGATTATGGAGTAAACCTAATCCATTATGAGACTTTTCCTATTAGGTTATATTGTATAGGATGTTATCCTTGACCCATGTTTGTATCAGGGTATATGTGGTTTCCACAATACATATGTTTCCAATATATTATGATAACACACTCTTTATGTTTTTCATACACATGATTACTCATTAAACTTATATTTTTTTATATCATTTCATACCATTGAATCACATGTTATGAGTCCTTATCATGTTTATTCCCTCAATGAGATTTTTAGCTCACCCCTTTCATTATGTATTCCACGGGTCATCACATGTCGATATAAGAGCTCAGATTGTATTTAAGATCTCACTATGAAAAATAAAATAAGCATTACAATTTTTATGTATTAAGAACCTATTATTTGAAATACATAAGGAAATTATTATCATTGCGTTTTAATTATTGGATATTTGTGTTTCAGAATTTTGTAATTTTATTTGTAAAAGGATTGGGTATCTATAGTTCATATGAGAAGATATTTTTAGTTAAGCTTTGAAAAAAGGATTAGAAATATTTAGTGAGATACATATTGTTATTTATTTTTATATTTTTAGGAAGATGTATAAGGATAAGTCAAGTAATGAGTCAAATTATATTAAAATGTCTTGGAATTTTGGTACAGTGATTAATACATACTTGGTCTGAAACTCTTGAGGTATATATTTTTTAAATTCACAAACACTTTATGGACCATCATTAAATATTTAATTAATAACCATTAATATTGTAACGACCCAATCATTTTTAGTATTATATTAACTTAATCTTAATGATTTAATAAGATGTTAATGGTTAATGCAGAAAGAGGAGTTGATGGCTTCATCTAGTAGACTAGAACCTTATAAAGCCCACTTATCAGAGCTTGGAAAGGAGGTAGCATCTGTGGGCTTCGCTTTGGACCAAACCCAAGCCGAACTCTAGCATGTCAAGCTTGAACGGAAATGCCTGCAGGAGAAGTTCAAGTTAGTAGAGATTACTACTAGGGCAATGTTATCTGATCCTCCCTCAAATTATCTCACCATAGCACACCTTACACTTAGGTCATATGCCGGTGATATAAGGGGTTATGTGATGAGACCCTAGCTTCTTTGTGTAATCCTTTGGGATGAATGAATTGAGATTTCTTCCTTTAGCTATGTTTGTGAAATTTAAAATGTCCGGATAATTTTAGGATGTATTGTATTGATGAATTTTGAAAAAAGGATATTTTAAAATATTTTTGTAAACCCTAAATAATTAATGATGTGTAATGATTTTCAAAAAATGGTCTTCTACAAAAGTGTTCAGTAAGGAATTTGGAGTCTAATAAGATCAACTTAATTTTTGATGAATAGTAAATTATGAATAGTGATTTTACGCTTAGGATTAGTAATGTGACCAAATGGATTAGTAATTTCACTCAAAAAAAGTTTTAATATAATTTAGACACCTAGATTAAGTAATGTGATTCAATAAAATGGGTAAATAACAGTTTCATAAATTATTAGCCAAGTATTAGTTTTTTCGGGTGAATAGTGTTTTTTAATTAAAAATTTAATTACAAATAATTAGAAAATTATTTTTATAAAAAGGACTTTATTTTTGAACTCAGAGCATCGATATTATGTTATGGTAATTTTGGGGGTTTTTTCTAAAAAAACGAATTCTCGATGAATAGTTCTTTTATTTAAAAATTAAATTAAAAATATTTAGAAAATTATTTTTATAAAATGTAGTTCATAAATGTAATTAGAGCATCGATTTTTGGTTAAGGTGAAATTTTGGGATTTTTTTGAGAAAGATGAATTTTTTAGTGAATAGTAAAAATGCAGTTTTAGGATTTCGGTATGTTTAAGGACATCATAACTGTGTCATGATGATGTCATGAGATAGTTTAAGGGTTTTCCGGCCAAGGGTGATGAATTATTGTTTTTGGGGCCCCATGTGGCCTAACTCCATGGTAAATTCCAAGGGAGATCACATAGTTTTGAGAAAAGCACTTGTGAGGTGTCCCTTGGCCATTAATGCCTTGTCCCCTCACTTTCCCTATAAATACCAACCCTTTCCTCCTTTATTTTTCACTCCCAACTCTCCCCCAATGATGTTCTGGTCTCCTTACCTCCCAAGGAGTCCTCCCAAGGTGCACCCAATCCCTCAAGGTCCAAACCATTGAGTTTTAAGAGTTACGTTTTAAGGTAAGGGATCCGACCTTTCTCTTTCTTTTCATGTAATATCCTTTATGTAATTACCTTTATGCTCCATGTTCTTATGTGAGAGGATGATCTTTTATATTCCTCTTACTTCCCTTTTCATGTTTATATGATGATAGATCCCCTCTTACTCTCATCATTTCGTTTTATGAAAGTTTAAGTGACGCCGTTAGGCTGCCGAATTTTTAACGAATTCTTTCACCCTTCTCTTTTTTTTTCAAGTTCTCTATTCGTGTAAAGTCTTTCAAGTTCCTTTTTATTATGTTGGGGTATGATCTCTATATATAACATAATCATCTCTTATGATCATATGATTAGAGACCCTATTTGATCTTGTCAAATCATTTTTATTGAAGTTTAAGTGACGCTGTTAGGCTGCCAAATTTTTGGTAAGAGAAATCTTATTTTTGTCTTACTTCCATGTTTTTCATTTCAAATGGTATATCCTTAAAATTTCATTACCATGATTCATATCCTTTATATTCTGTCCCTATACTATTTTTATAGATCATTTATGAGTGGGTGACCCATGTCCCCTCTCTTTTCAACATTTTCTAAAACCCTGTAACGTAGCCGTTATGCTGCAGAATTTTTGTCTCAAAATGCCTCTCTCTTTTTCTCAAAATTATTTTATGTTATAAAGTGAATACTCAAAGATCTTATTTCTACAAGGGTACTCACATATATATCAAAATGTTCTATTTTAAATTCTGGGATTTACATACATGAAACCCGCTTCCCCTTTCCGTGGGTTTAAAGTGACATAAAGATCATGTCTTTAAAGCAGTTTTTAAAACGTTATGATTATGAAATGAAACCCATTTCTTTTATGCTATATGGGTTTTTTATGAAATTATTGATGATGATATATGTGGCTCACATGATAATAAATACATGTCAAGGGTGCGCCCAGATAGCGCTCCAATGCATTGGGTAAAGACTTAATCTCTAGAGATGACTTTTTAGACTGATACCTTGGTGAATAACCTTGGTAATTTTTAATGACACCTTGGGGATGGACCTTGGTGAAACGAAATGATTGTCAATATTATATTTTGCACCCACATCTTCAAGTTATGAAAAATTTACTTTTATTAGGATGTATCTCATGATTTCTTTATCATTCCTTAAAGTTCTTTTAATATCCTTATTGAAGTATCTCAAGTTAACATGTAAAATGTTTCTCTTGTTTCCCTTACTGGGCCTTCTGCTCACCCTTTATTTTGATGTATATCCCCAGGTTATGAGATGCAGTTATGAAACTAGGATGAACTTAAGTAGAAGCCTTTCAAGTGTTTAAGAAGAATGTTTTATGTTCTTTTCTTGTATTATGTTCCTTGTTTCCAAGACACTAAACCTTAAAGATCTTCACTTCCGTGTGATGAAATGAAAGTTATGTTATAAAAAGACGGGATGATATAGTTGGTATCAAAGGATGGTTTAGTTATTTGTGGAAATTAGGATATAAAATCTTTAGGAAGAACCCTATAGAAAAGTTTAAATATAGGAAAACATCCTGGTATTTTGGTAAGCATTTAGTAAGTGGTTTATCAAAAAAATACATCCCTGTCTGGATACGAGCAGGTAGAGGCGGCTCTGGAACAGATGTACATAGGGGTAAAACCCGAAAACACCGCTTTGAGCTAGACTTGAACGGGAACTGGTGCACGATAATGGGCCTTGATGCACTCTTGGTTACGACACTCCCGGGGGATATGTTTGGTTAATCACAAGCTTTTTATAAATCATTATGAAGGAATTATAGAGAAGTGTAATTATCTAAACATGAAGTCTTAGTTAAAAGATTCATAAATGAAATAAGTTTCTCACTAAGGTTTTATTCTTTTAGAAAATGGCAGGAAATAGGAGGAACAGTGCCGATGGTGATCGCAATGCACCATGTGCTGACGGCCCTCTGATGGAAGTCGGAATGGAAACATTCATGCAAATGATGAACCAACTGAATCAAGTTAGGAGTAATAACTTGAATCAAGCTGAGAGGCCGACCTCACCACGAAGGGAACAACATTCTTGTTGAGTCCTTCATGTGTCAACGACCACCATCATTCAGTGGATCTACTGACCCTTTGGTTGCGGAACAATGGATAAGCTCCATTGAAAAGATCTTTTCTGTACTCCTTTGTTCGGAACAAGAAAAAGTCACCCTTGCTGTTTATCGCCTAGAGGGAGAAGTTGATCGGTGGTGGGAACTGGTCAAAAACACGAAGCCTAGAGGAGAGATGGAAGCTATGGAGTGGGAAGAATTCCGGGGAATATTATTTAACAAGTATTTCCCTCGTTCCATGAGAACAAGAATCGAGAAAGAGTTTCTCGAGCTGAAGCAGAAGGAGAACGAATCTGTCGGAATCTATGAGATGAACTTCACCCGACTTTCACGATATACCTCTAGCTTTGTTATGGATCTAAGTGGGAAGGTTGATATATTTTTCGGTGGACTAAGACCTCATCTGTGGATGAATTTAGCCAACCGTATGATATCTACGAGGAGATCGTGCAGAGTGCAATGAAAGTCGAGTTGGAGTTTGGTGAGACACAGGGGTCTCATAAATCAAATGACAAGAAGAGATCGTTGGAGCCCAGTTTAGGGAATACTTTTGATCAGGGAAGAGGTGGAATGAAAATGCAACTTACCACATGAAATAAATGTGGGAAGAAGCATCTGGGGAACTACTTGGTCGGAAGTGGAAAGTGATACAAGTGTGGAAAAGGAGGCCATATTGCTCGGAATTGTCGTAGTGAGGTGAAGCCTCAACTCCCCAACACTAACGACAGAGGAAAGATGGTTCTGGCATTACTTGAAGTCCATTGCTTCAAGTGTGGATAGCTTGGGCACTATTCTAATCTCTGTCCAAATCCAAGGGCAGTGGAGGGGAATCACAATCAACCTCAGCAAAGGCCAGCGGAGCAAGGTCGTGCTTTTGCTATCACAACAACTGAAGTTGAAGCTCTGAATGACGTGGTAGCAGGTAATCTTTTTGTGCTCTCAAAACTAGCAACTACTTTGTTTGATTCTGGTTCTACGCATTCCTTTATTTCCTCCAAGTTTTCAAAGAATATAGAATCAATCCCGGAATTTCTTGAGGTAGAGTTGTCAGTCAAGAATCCAAGTGGGATTATACATGCATCAACAGTGTTTAGAGACTCTAGTGTTTACTATAGTGAGCACAATGTTATCCCAAATCTAGTAGTCATTCCCATGTTGGAATTCGACGTAATACTAGGGATGGACTGGCTCTCAAAGTATAATGCTAAGATCAAATGCAGAAGTAAGGAAATCTCAATAGTCTTGAATAAGCAACCTACAGTTATCTTCCAAGGAGAGATATCCCGAACTTCTCCCTATCTAGAAGCACCTCCTATAGCATTATTTATGGAGTTAATCAGTGATGATGATGAAGGAAAAGGGAGCATACCAATAGAAGATGTTCTAATTGTTCAGGAATACATGGATGTATTTCCTGAGGAGTTACCTGGACCTCCCCCCGAAAGAGAGGTAGAGTTATCCATTGAACTCATACGTGGGTCTCAACTGATATCAAAGAATTCGTATAGAATGGAAAATGTAGAGCTAGAATAGTTAAAGAAACAACTCCAAGACTTGTTGGAGAAGGGGTTTATCCGACCGAGTGTGTCTCCTTGGGGGGCACCAGTTCTCTTTGTGAAGAAGAAGGATGGATCAATGCGGCTATGAATTGATTATAGAGAACTGAACGGGATCACAGTGAAGAACAAATACCCTCTTCCAAGAATTGATGATTTATTTGACCAACTTCGTGGGGCTCAATTATTCTCCAAGATTGACCTTCGATCTGGTTATCATCAACTGAGGGTGAAGAAGGAAGATATTCCAAAGACTGCCTTTCGATCAAGATATGGTCATTATGAGTTTATTGTTATGCCCTTCGGCTTGACTAATGCTCCTGCTATTTTCATGGATTTGATGAATAAAGTCTTTAAGGACTACCTTGATAACTTTGTGGTAGTTTTTATTGATGATATTTTGATATATTCAAAAAGTCGTGAGGAGCATGAAGATCATCTGAGGGTTATTTTGAAAAATCTGTGGAAGGAGAGGCTCTTTGGAAAGTTCAGCAAGTGTGATTTTTGGTTACAACAAGTGGATTTCTTGGGGAACATCATAACCAATGAAGGAATCTCGGTTGACCCTGCAAAGACAATGGTTGTGGAGGAGTGGCCTCAACCTACAACAGTAACTGAGATTCGTAGTTTCCTTAGTTTAGCGGGATATTATAGGAGGTTTGTGAAAAACTTTTCACGGCTTTCTAATCCACTAACCAAGTTGACTCGAAAAGGGGTTAAGTTCATCTGGACAAAGGAATGTGAGGAAAGTTTCCAAGAGCTGAAGAAGAGATTGGTTACTGCACTTGTGTTAACACTACCCTCTATCGGAGAAGGATTCGTTATTTTTAGCGATGCATCTCTGAAAGAGCTTGGGTGCGTCCTCATGAAAAATGACAAGGTTATTGCTTATGCATCTCGACAGTTAAAGATTCATGAGCAGAATTATCCTACGCATGATCTAGAGCTGGAGGCAGTTGTTTTTGCTCTAAAGATATGGAGGCACTATCTTTATGGGGAGAAATGTGATATATACACTAACCACCAAAGTTTAAAGTATATTTTCACGCAGAAATAATTGAACATGAGACAAAGGAGATGGTTAGAGCTTATTAATGACTATGATTGTTCAATTCATTTTCACCCTGGAAGAGAAAATAAAGTCACGGATGCATTAAGCAGGAAATATCCTGTTGTTCTGGCAACAATGAGGATCCTAGGAGATCCCTTGATTAAAGATCTAGTAAAACTAGACATGGGAATTATAAGGAAAGGGACATCATCAACCCTATCCCAAATGATTTCTCAACCTTCATTACTAGAGAAGATCAAGAAGTCTCAAAAAGAAGATCCTTTGCTGCAGGAGAAGTTTGAGGTTGTAATGGATGGGAAGTTCCCTGATTTCAATATTGATCAAGACGGTGTATTGAAATTTCGTACAAGAATGTGTGTTCCATCTATTCCGGAGATAAAGAAAGAACTGATGGATGAAGCTCATCGCTCTACTTTCTCTATACACCCGGGAAGCACTAAGATGTATAGAGAAATTCGTGATCATTATTGGTGGGATAACATGAAGAGGGAGATTGCTGATTACACTACAAGGTGCCTGGTGTGTCAGCAAGTAAAGGTAAAATGACAACTTCCCAAGGGGGTATTACAAACGCTACCCATACCAGTATGGAAGTGGGATAATATCACTATGGACTTTGTAACTGGTCTCCCAAAAACATCCAACGGAAACAATGCGATATGGGTTATTTTGGACCGTCTCACCAAGACATCCCATTTTATCTCTATTCGGGAAGATTTCTCTCTGGATCAGCTTGCCAAGATATACGTGAAGGAAGTGGTAAGGCTGCATGGGGTACCACTATCCATCGTGTCTGATCGTGATCCAAGATTCACATCAAAATTCTGGAGAAGTCTTCAACATGCTCTGAGTACTGAATTTAATTTTAGTACGGCCTATCATCCTTAAACTGATGGCCAATCTGAAAGGACTATTCAGACACTCGAAGACATACTGAGATTATGCTCAATGGAATTTAAAGGTGGATGGGATCAACACCTCCCATTAGTTGAGTTCTCCTTTAACAACAACTTTCATTCGAGTATTCATATGGGACCCTATGAAGCTCTGTATGGAAAGCGATGTAGAACTCCTACTTGTTGGGATGAAACTACTGAGAGAAAGCTTCTTGGGCCTGATCTTGTGCAAGAGATGATAGAGCAGGTTCATGCCATCCAACAACACATAAAGCCTGCTCAGAGTCGGTAGAAGAGCTATGCTGACAATAATTGAAGGGACTTGGAGTTTGGTGTTGGTGAAAAAGTATTCCTTCTAATTTCTCCCTGGAAGAGAGTCATGCAGTTTGGGAAGAAAGGGAAGCTCAGTCCTAGGTACATTGGCCCCTACGAAATCCTTGATCGCATAGGAGCAGTGGCCTATCATCGAGCACTTACACCGAACCTAGCTCAATTTCACAATGTCTTCCATGTATCTCTCTTGAGGAAGTACATACCCGACCCTTCGCATGTACTGAACCCAGAGGTGGTACAACTGGAACATGACCTCTCTTATGAGGAGCATCCAGTGGAGATCTTGGACCGTAGAGACAAGGTTCTACGAAACAAGACTACCCACCTTGTGAAAGTGTTGTAGAGGAATCATAAATATGAAGAAGCGACTTGGGAGCCTGAGGAAACAATGAAGCAAAAGTACCCTCACCTTTTCGACTAGGCCTAAAGTATAAATTTCGGGGACGAAATTTCTTAAGGGGGGAAGAATGTAACGACCCAATCTTTTTTAGTAGTATATTAACTTACTCTTAATGATTTAATAAGATGTTAATGGTTAATGCAGAAAGAGGAGTCGATGGCTTCATCCAGTTGACTCGAACCTTATGAAGCCCACTTATCAGAGCTTGGGAAGGAGGTAGCATCTGTGGGCTTCACTTTGGACCAAGCCCAAGCCGAACTCTAGCGTGTCAAGCTTGAACGGAAACCCCTGCGGGAGAAGTTCAAGTTAGTAGAGATTACTACTAGGGGAATGTTATCTGAGCCTCCCTCAGATTCCCTCACCATAGCACACCTTACACTTAGGTCATATGCTGGTGTTATAAGGGGTTATGTGATGAGACCCTAGCTTCTTTGTGTAATTCTTTGGGCTGAATGAATTGGGATTTCTTCCTTTAGCGATGTTTGTGAAATTTCAAATGTCTGGATAATTTTAGGATGTATTGTATTGATGAATTTTGAAAAAAGGATATTTTAAAATATTTATGTAAACCCTAAATAATTAATGATGTGTAATGATTTTCAAATAATGGACTTCTACAAAAGTGTTCAGTAAGGAATTTGGAGTCTAATCAGATCAACTTAATTTTTGATGAATAGTAAATTATGAATAGTGATTTTACTCTTAGGATTAGTAATGTGACCAAATGGATTAGTAATTTCACTCAAAGAAAGTTTTAATATAATTTAGACACCTAGATTAAGTAATGTGATTCAATAAAATGGTTAATAACAGTTTCATAAATTATTAGCCAAGTATTAGTTTTTTTGAGTGAATAGTGTTTTTTAATTAAAAATTTAATTAAAAATTATTAGAAAATTATTTTTATAAAAAGGACTTTATTTTTGAACTCAGAGCATCGATATTATGTTATGTTAACTTTTGGGGTTTTTTCTGAAAAAAAAAATGAATTCTCGATGAATAGTACTTTTATTTAAAAATTAAATTAAAAATATTTAGAAAATTATTTTTATAAAATGGAGTTCATAAATGTAATTAGAGCATCGATTTTTGGTTAAGGTGAAATTTTGGGATTTTTCTGAGAAAGTTGAATTTTTCAGTGAATAGTAAAAATGTAGTTTTAGGGTTTCGGTATGTTTGAGGACATCATAACTGTTTCATGATGATGTAATGAGATATTTTAAGGGTTGGTCGGCCATGGGTGATGAATTATTGTTTTGGGGGCCCCATGTGGCCTAACTCCATGGTAAATTCCAAGGGAGAGCACATGGTTTTGAGAAAAGCACTTGTGAGGTGTCCCTTGGCCATTAATGCCTTGTCCCCTCACTTTCCCTATAAATACCCATCATTTCCTCCTTTAGTTTTTACTCCCAAATCTCCCCCAACGAAGTTCTGGTCTCCTTACCTCCCAAGGAGTCCTCCCAAGGTGCCCCCAATCCCTCAGGTCCAAACCATTGAGTTTTAAGAGTTACGTTTTAAGGTAAGGGATCCGACCTTTCTCTTTATTTTCATGTAATCTCCTTTATGTCATTCCCTTTATCCTCCATGTTCTTATGTGAGAGGATGTTATTTTATATTCCTCTTACTTCCCTTTTCATGTTTATATGATGAGAGATCCCCTCTTACTCTCATCATTTCTTTTTATGAAAGTTTAAGTGACGCCGTTAGGCTGCCGAATTTTTAAGGAATTCTTGCACCCTTCTCTTTTTTTTTTCAAGTTCTATTTTCATGTCAAGTCTTTCAAGTTCCTTTTTATTATGTTGGGGTATGATATCTATATCTATCATACTGATCTCTTATGATCATATGATGAGATACCCTATTTGATCTTGTCAACTCATTTTTATTGAAGTTTAAGTGACGTCGTTAGGCTGCCAAATTTTTGGTAAGAGAAATCTTATTTTTGTCTTACTTCCATGTTTTTCATTTCAAATGGTATGTCCTTAAAATTTCATTACCATGATTCATATCCATTATATTTTGTCCCTATACTGTTTTTATAGATCATTTATGAGTGGGTGACCCATGTCCCCTCTCTTTTCAACGTTTTCTAAAACCCTGTAACGTAGCCGTTATGCTGCAGAATTTTCGCCTCAAAATGCCTCTCTCTTTTTCTCAAAATTATTTTATGTTATAAAGTGAATACTCAAAGATCTTATTTCTACAAGGGTATTCACATATATATAAAAATGTTCTATATTAAATTCTTGGATTTACATACATGAAACCCGCTTCCCCTTTCCGTGGGTTTAAAGTGACATAAAGATCATGTCTTTAAAGCAGTTTTTAAAACATTATGATTATGAAATGAAACCCATTTCTTTTATGCTATATGGGTTGTTTATGAAATTATTGATGATGATATATGTGGCTCACATGATAATAAAGACATGTCAAGGGTGCTCCCAGATAGCGCTCCAATGCATTGGGTATAGACTTAATCTCTAGAGATGACTTTTTAGACAGATACCTTGGTGAATAACCTTGGTAATTTTTTATGACACCTTGGGGATGGACCTTGGTGAAACGAAATGATTATAAATATCAAATGTTGCAGCCACATATTCAAGTTATAAAAAATTTTATTTTATTAGGTTGTATCTCATGATTTCTTTCTCATTCCTTAAAGTTCTTTTCATGTCCTTATTGAAGTATCTCAAATTTACATGTAAAATGTTTCTCTTGTTTCCCTTACTGGGCCTTCTGCTCACCCTTTCTTTTGATTTATGTCCCCAGGTTATGAGATGCAGTAATGAACCTAGGATAAACTTAAGGAGAATCCTTTCAAGTGTTTAAGAAGAATGTTTAATGTTCTTTTCTTGTATTATGTTCCTTGTTTCCAAGACACTAAACCTTAAAGATCCTCAGTTCCGTGTAAGGAAATTAAAGTTATGTTATAAAAAGACGGGATGCTATAAATATCCTTGGTTAAGCCTATGGTTCTATATATTGAGAATAATTTGTCATGATTTAGATATCATATATGTTATTTTTCATGATTACCTGGTTTTCCCACTATGAATATTATTTCTCACACTATGATTTTTTGTTTTAATCAATGGTGAGAATAAAGAAAATGAGTTAATGTTGACTATGATAGATAATGCTTAGATGGGAAACCAAATGGGATAATAACTAGAATAAAGTATATTATTATTATTAATAATCAATTATCATGACATATGATTATAAACATTCACCATAAAGAATTATCAATCTCACCAAAGAATAGAAGGATGTAGTTCATCGAGAGTTAGGGTGGTGGGTACCAAGGATTAAAGATGATTCATTTTCCTATATATCAAGAATGTGGGAAGAAGAACCCATGTTAATTTATTAAAGGAACATATTGATTTTTTGAGTGTGAAAAATAAAGACACAAAGTAGGTTGTTATCAATGAAAAATGAAATGTTTGGTCAATAAAATGGATGAAAATAATGGTCATCCTAAGGTATCATCTATGGTTGAATTGTTTAAATGTGTAAAGTATGAGAAATGTTAACATCAATGTTCTAGGGGGATATCACGGTAATATAATCAAAAATGTGGTATGAGTAATGGTTATACTATGGATGATGAAGATACCACAAGTGAAATATAAAATTTATGGGTTGTTTTAATAGTATGGTTTATGTTAAATATAATAACAATGATTAAACTAGTGTTGATGAATGTTTATACATGATTCATATATATATATATATATATTAGGAAAGAGGTATTAATGGATAACATGATGAAGCATAGTTAATGGTTTTATAATGAAGTTTAATGATTGAGAGTTTACGTATGAGAAATAAATAATTATGTCATATTAATAGTGAAATATATAAGGATTATTCCTTATATATTTTTTATTAGAGATTTAAATGAATATAATGAATGGTGTTGATGCCTTAGAAAATGGTTTTAATTCTACGGTGATATTTTATGCGAAACATATAATTAATAGAAGATAACCATTAATATATTCATAATATTGGTTAAATGGTGTTTAGTTTTAATTAGGGGATGATTGATATGGATAAAGTATTTTGGATAGTATTGATGGCCCAAAAACCGATTAATTATTTTTTGAAAAATTGGTATACTTTATCATTGATTGAGTTTACAATTTTTTTGGATTTATTGAATATATTAAAAAATACATGGTTTTATTTAACGAATTAAGAATCATGTATGTTTTTATTGATGTGTTATAGTAATTATAGTCATTACCAGTCTTCAAGAAAATATTTGACCTAGGTATTCACATATTTGGTTTGTGAGCAGTTTTGAGATACTTATTGATATTTTGTGGATTACTATTAAGTTGATATTGGAAAATTTTGTGACATTATTTATAAATTTTTAATTCTAGAAGGGTCATAAGGATAAAATTTTATGGAATAGAGAAAGTGGAATTTTTTTAGGATGTTTTAAATATTAAAGTATTATTTCCCCATATAATGATATATGAACAAATTGTGCCAACCATTTTTTTAATAAATATATATATAGGTAATGAATTCTTATTATTTTAGGTATCATATAATCCATTAATGCTTCAGATATGATAAATTCATCTCTTGGATTAAGAGATAAAGTGGAAATTGATCAAGGGATATCCAAAGGATCAGATGTTTCATATAAAATAAAATGAAATAAAGTAAGTATATCATCTTGTGAAAATTCCCAAATAGTATGAAAAAGATCATGAAATAAAATTTGGTCATATGAAAATTATTTATAATGATATCGTTGACCTTCTAATACTTCTTTAGTTTATGGTCTTATAGTTGTTAATTTTATCATGATCAAACACCTTCTTATTATCAATTATCTACATTAATATCCATCATTATTGGACATTAATCTTTCCTTCCATACCCAAATCCTCATATCCAACCAATGTTATAATATATAGAAACCTACTATGTTCTATTCCATATTCCCTTCATACTTCCCTTTCTATCTTTTCAAAATAATTTTTTATTAATACATTTTATGATGTGGGTTTCCCATAAAGATATTTTTAAATTTAAAAACATTGATTACCAAAAAAAATAAAATTGAGAGGAATTATTTTATTTATGGGGTACAATATATCAAAAAAAATTGAAAAATAATTTTAAAATAATTTTTTTTACATATTACATTAGATGCATTACAAAATTTAGCATGTGTTATATGAAACATTAAGTTTAAATGAAACATGACATATTGTTATTTAAGAATATAGTTATCATAATGCCATTGAAATGAAATATATGAAACAGATTAAAATAAAAATTAATATATATGACTTAAACATGTATATATAATGAATTATTTGTTGAATAATTAATTATGAATGAAAATAAAAACCTTTTCAAAAAAGTAAATATTTTTATAAAAAAATATTTTTATTCCACAACCTAGTTTTACCTCAAAAAATTTTAAACAATATTTTTTATGTGAACTATTTTAATGGTATATATATAGAGTATATTTAATTAAAATTTTGACATTTATATTAGGTATTTTATATAAAAGATATTATAATAAATCCAATTTTATAATTAAAACCTCTATTTTTATAAAAATATGTTTTGGAACATTTTTCATGCTTATTTAAATTTTTTTGAAACTTTTAGAAAATTTATTATGATAATTTAATTATATTATTGAAATAATCATTTAAAAAAATATATTGGAGTGATTTTGTTATAATTTCTTGAAAATATAATTAGTTTTAGAATAATTTAAAACACTAGTTTTTATTAAAAAAAATTTATTTCGAAGATTTTAAAAGATAAATTTTCTTTTAATATTTATTTAAAAGTATAATTAGTTAAATTGTATGTCGAAAAATATAATAGTTGTCATTTGAATCAATATAATATTGAATTTTTATATAAAATCCTTTTAAACTTTTGAACATTTTCTCTATAGAAAAATAATTTCTCGTCACATATGTGGGTTTAATTTTAAGTGAATTTTTGAAAACAATTTAATGGAATTTTCAATATAGGATTCCATATTTGGAATCATAATAATTTATATTATCTAATATTTTTAAATTAATTTTTGATCATAATTATTTATAAAATCCGGAAATAATTATTTTCCTCAGTTAAGGAGAGAAAGGGGTTATCGAGGGGGGGGGGGGGGTAAACTAAAAATACAAGGAGTAAAAATACCTAGAAACTTTAAAAAACCCATTTAATGGACTTATAGTGACCTTGTCACATATATGGTTTGATAATTTTCCATTATGTAACCTTTTTTCATGGTAAATATGTGGTCACTCTTTTTTAAAAAAAAATATTAAAAGTGTAACACCCACCTCACTTATAAAAGGACACCTCATATCCTCTCCTATTCAGACATCTGAAAACCATTGGTTTTGACAATAACTGATCCAATATAATAATTACTTATATCCTATATTCTAATAATCCTTATTTTTGATTGAAATAAAACCTTGTAAGACTTTTCGTCCAAACCGAAATAATTTATCAAAAAAATATGTAACGTCCCTAACTGAGCATTTTATTTTATTTCTTCTTCAAATTTATTCAATTATCATTAAACCAACATGGAATTATTACCTCAGTACCATACATATAATAATATTTTTTAATTAATTTAATGAACTAAAACTTTATCCTCCACCCTCAAATGGGAAATGGAACCATTTTCTGTGTGTACAGTGGACTACCACCTCATAAAGTTATGATTTGTATTTCACTTACTCTTCAAATGGAATGTAATAAGTATTAATTTGATATTTACATATTGTATCAATGAGACACTATACATTATTGAAATTAAATATATCATATAATTTCTTACATAATAATTCATTGAATAAATGATAATGTTGTTCGTGTGTATGAAAGATTACCGCCTTGAGAAATGATGTAATTTATTTTATAATCGCATCACATGAATAAAATGTATAATAGTATATAAATAAATAATATGATAATTATTATATAATTATTATCTTAGAAATATAAAATAACACTTACTTTATTTCCATCATGATCTTTGAAGAATAAAAACACTACTCATGCAGATGTATGACCTATCATTTCCATGATTGTAACATAGTTAATTTTCCATAACCATATTTCAGGAATTGTTTAGAAAGTAAAATTTATGGAAAAAAATTATTTTTATTCCAAGGATAAAATTAGGTATATGATGGAACCGTGATTAAAGTAATAGGACCGAAAATAAAAATTAAAACATACATGAAAAACGAAGTAGTTATTATTCGAAACATGACATTAAAATGGAATTTTTAATAAAAAAATTATAAAAGGTCATAATTAAATAATAGATGTTATTATATATATAATTATTATTGTGTATAATATATATAATAAAATTATATTTATTTTCCATAAGTTTTGAACATGTATGAAGGAATTCGAGACTTATTTTAAAAGATTTTATTTATACTTTTATCTTCTTTGAGACACTCCATATCCATTTGTTTCATTTTATGAAAAGCTAGTTTACGGATTACTGGTAACCTTAAAAATGACATCGCAAAAATAAAAAACATCCAAATAATCGGTAAATGAAAATTAAAATTATCATTTCAAAATTTTTAATTTCAAAATTCTAGGGAAATCATCACCAGTCACATACGTCGCACACCATACATCCAAATATGTTGCCATCAAGATGTGAACCCTAAAATCATGCATCTCGAATGTCAAAACAGAGCAGGTCGCCAGTGAGACTCACCTTTCTTTCCATCAAATACCAACTTCGTCACAACTATCGTCATCGTCTCTTCTCTGACACCATCTTCACCATCCTCATCATTCAACAATGTAGTCATCGACCTCACTAAAAATCATCCATAGATCCAGACAACCAGCCACCAGTGTCACGGATAAAACACCCCAACAGAACTTCAAAACCCAGGAACCACACCATCCAATTCCACTGACTAATCTTCATGGTAAAAATGACCAAACAGATGCAATACCACCATTGAGAACAAACACCTCCAACTAGAAATAATACCAAAAAAGAAGAATATAAACCGAGAATGAAACTCAGATGAATGCCTGGGATGAACCCTAAAAGGAAACATCATGACCACCTAACCGTATGGCACAAAACCCCCGTGTATCCATATCTCCAACTCTATCCTAGAGAGGAATGTTGGAACCTTGTGTCAGAGCTCATTTGGGTAGTTGGGAAAGGAATAGAGAGAACAAACTTTTATGTTATTGATTGATTCTAATCTATGTATATATATATCTCACATATATATATATATAGTTTCTTATACCTTCATTGGTTGGGGTAATACATTCCTTTTAATCATTTCTCAAATTTCTTAAATATTAGTTTTACTTCTAATATAATATGAAGTAAAATTAGGAAACACATTTTTTTCACGTGTAATTATTATGTTATTCGTTATGAATGATTTCTAATATTTGGATAACATATATCACGAACATGTTATTATCGGTTCACCTAGATATTTCTCCAATGAATTGGGTAATGATATAGTTTCTTGATTTATAATGTATGATATTAAGGAGTAAACCTAATCCATTATAGAAAGTTTAAAACTATGTGATATTTTCTATGAATGTACCATTTACTCAGTTTTTCTTCATGTTATATTTTATTTCCACATTTCCTATGATTCCATAATTTTATAAGACCACTCTCTTTATGTTATGATTTCAATTAATTAATCATGTACCTTCCCTAATATAAAATCATGTTATACCTTTGGCTCACATGTTATTATTCCTTATAATGTTTATTCCCTTACTAGAATTTTTTTACCTTTTATTTCTATATTCCCTAGGTTATCTATTCATATTTAAAATATTGAATGGATTTTAGGGGGTTACTATGGAAAATAAAATATGAATTCCATGTTTTATAGAGTAAGATCATAATATTCAAAATACACTATGACATTATAATCCTTCTATTGTAATAATATGATATTTATGTTTATGAATCATGTAATATTATCTGTAAATGTTTTGGGACTCTATAATAAAAATAAAGCTTCTCCTGATTAAATAATGTGTAAAATAGTTATGAGACAGTTATCATTCTATATGTGGTTTAATTCCATAGTTGATCAGATTGAATTATAAGAATATTTGTATGGTGTGTTCTAAAAATATATAATGTTATAAAATCAATATCACCTTCCATTATATAGGTACCCAATACATTTAAACATATCATTACAATATTTTTAACATATTCAACTATTAACTACAACCCAAAAGATAGTGATGTCTAGTTCCTTTGGAAGAATAATTTCATAATACTTTATAGTAATTCAAAAATATAACATTTTATTTAACTCTATAAAACATGATCCCAAATTAATTCATTCACATAATATATAAGGTCGGACAAGGGGAATACTTATACAAAATGGCTGAGCTAAAAAGACCAGTAATAAAATAAACATTATAAGGAAACATACCATGTGAGTCAAAAGTATAAAATGATATAAAAATGGAATGCATGTGAGTAATAACATGAGATAATAATATAAATATTAGGGTATCATGGAATTATAAGAAATTTACAATCAAAATAAATCATGAAATAAACATAATTATAGGATAACAGTCGAGAAAACATCACATGGTGGAAGAATTCCCATAATTGCTTAGGTTCACTCCCTAATCAGATATATGAAATCTAAAGAGACTAAAACATTAACCATTGAATTATATGGATATATCATTCTAGTACCACCAATAACATTAATTTCATGTACATGAATATGTGTTCTATATAAAGATATCAATCATAATTCATAAACATAATAATTACCCATGAATAGAAATGGGTAGCATAATAATGTCTCATTACATAACCAAAAGTGATTTATTAATGATGGTATTTGAAAAATGGTCATAAGTTATGTATCTCAAAATAAATAGAATATAGAATGATCTAGATATAATTTTAAGTGTTATATATACATAATTTAAATGAATTTTATATCGTTAAAGGGTGTTTTGTTGATGAATAAAAATACCTTAAAATGGATTAAAAACAATTTTGGAGAATAAACATCCCACTTTGAATATAACATTGTAAAACAAAAAAATTAAAAAAATAATAATTGGAAATAATTTTCTCTAACAATAAACTTGGTGACTTATATATAATTCTTCAAGGAAAATAATGTTCATGATGACAGAAAATACCATTTATTTTGTACATGTTAAAAAATAATCTTTTTAATTTTTTCTAAAAAGTTAAAAACTACCTTGTTTATTAAATGATAAGAAGAATAAATTTAAAAGGTTTTATAAAAATTAAAATAGGGGTAAAATATCTTTAAAAAATCAGATGATAATAGTAAAAACATTTTGGAAAACATTTTTAGAAAACAAGTATATAAGAGAGAAATGCATTTCAACTAAATAAAGGAAGTAATGTTTTCATAAAACAAATTCTCGGTAATTTTATTTACCAAATATATGGAAATTGTACTAAAAATTGATAATTTACTAAGTAAAAAGAGGGAAATAAAATATACTAGTTTCACTATATAATGATAAATAATTTCTTACAATGTTATTTCATGTAAAAACAATCATGATTTAAATGATAATGAAACACAAACCCATACCGCTTCAGTAAATTTTTAATCCTAACTTACAATAAATGAATTAAATCAATTATAGCTTCAAGTATTATTAATTAGAAATTATTAATGACATATTATGTAAAGGCATACTAAATTCACCATTTAAAATAAATTAGGTGCATAAAAAACATGTGCCTCAAATAAGGATGTTTTGAGATAAAACCCTTTCAAGGGTAATATAATTGGAGTGGTGATTAATAAATTTGTTGATTACTTGTATAAAATTTAAATTCATATAAAAAAATTTGAAATTAAAAATAAAATTATAAAATTTCATTAGAAACATAATCTTAGTATATGATAATCAATTAAGTATAATTTTAAACCAATGAATGGAAATTGTGTTAATAAACCCCATACATTGAAATTTCATTAAGATAAATTGTATATAACGTCTTGTATAGTGGTTTTAAAAAATTTATTAACATAAAATTGAACCATATTAATATTTATAACATCATATATGATTCCATTTATAAAATCTAATCACCCTCCTGTGAAAAATCATTCATTGTCCCTATTGTTTTGGGTTTTAATTACCTCGTTTTCTCTTGTATTTTTTGTTATGAAAATTATAGACCCCATACATAAGATATATCCATGACATATACATAATTATTTTAATGTTATTAATATATTATTTTTTTCTTAGATGCATATTTATAATCATTATTTAATTTTGAACATAGACAATGAATCACTTCACTTCGCGGAGATGGTAGGCTGCACATATGCATAAACGATGTTGTCATTTGTTTAATGGATGAAAGTGCAAGGAAATGGATTTTATATTATATTTAAATAATAAATATAATTCCATTTATATCACATAGACACATTAATGTTATCCTTTATTACCGTCTATATAAATAATTAGTGAAAAAATAATCACATCTCTTCATGGGGGGGTAGCTAGTTGTACACATGAATGACATTTTCATTTATCCAATGGATGGTAAGGTAATAAATTATATGATATATTTAGTTTCCATAATGATTAATATTTCATTAATACATTATATAAACATAAAATTAATCCTTATTTTCATCCATGTATAATGAAAGTGAAAAAATTAATCACATCACTTTGCGAGGTGGTAGTCACCCGTACACACGAGCGACATTATCATATTCCCTATGGAATAGAATTTAAAAAGTAGTATTTTATAAGTTAATTTAATATTTATATTAATTCCATGAATATAATATATAAATAATAAATAAATCATTTTATCTATCAGTGATAATAGTTTAATGCAAATGAATTACATCGGTTCGTGAGATAGTAGTCTATCGTACACATGATCATATGATTTTTTTCCATTTTATAGATAAGGAGATAGTTTTGTTCATGTACCTAACATAAAACAATATCAATATATTTAATATTCATAGGATATTATATCATAATGGATTAATAATATTATAATGCAGTGCAAGAACAAATAAAATAAAATGTTCGATTAAGGACATTACATCTTCTTAGATAAAATATTTTGGTTTAGAACAAAATTCTTCCTCAGATAGATTTATAATCATAAAAAGGATTATAAAAATAGGTGAGGTAAGTAATTACATGATTTGTGTAGTAATTTCTAAACCATTGATATTTTTATTTGTTGAAAGGAGAGGAGAGGTGGTGGCGTTTTTTAAGTGGGGGAGAGGGAACACTTAGATTTTTTGAAACAAAGGAATTACACCCACATTTTATATAATCCACCTAGATATAAAATGATCCATTATTTATACTTAGAAAATATAAGTTATAAATAATACTCTGAAAATTTAATTAAAAATTTTTGGTATCATTCTAAATTCTTATATTTTTTTGCTTAACCCCTCAATGAACCAATTTTTAACAGAATTATGGTAAATAATTTTTTCCGATTTTAATATTCCATAGGGTAAAAAATTAAGTTGAACATAAAATTTTATCTAATTAAAAATAACGATTCCAATTTTCTATATTCAACATATAAAATTGGTATAATTTAATTTAAAACAAAACACACAAACATGTTGAAAAAATAATTTTTCAGGAACTAATTTTTTTAATGAAATGATCTCATAATAACTATATGACAAGAAATCGTATCTAAATTAATTTCAATTAATATTTATTGATATATAATATATAAATTTAATTTAAATAATTCATAATTATGGTTTATTTTAATTAATTAAATTGTAAAATCATTCTACACTTTAAAATAGTTTTTTGGAAAAATGTGTTTTGAAGCCTTAAAATTAAATACATTATAAAAATGATTTAAGTGTGTTAATTAAATTTCATATAATTAAATAATACTTATATTAATTTCATATAAAATATAAATAATAATGGTAAATATAAATTTCTTATTTTATTAAAATCAAATGAAAATTTTATAAAAAATTTGTAGTTTTCACTATTCACTAAAAAAGAAAAATTTTCTAAAAAATCCAAATATTTAAAACTAAGATAATATATATTTTCTTAATTGAAAAATTATTTTAAATTTATAAAATAAAATTTCTAAAAGTTCCAAAAATTAATTTTAATATTTTTTTCACAAAATGAAATAAAACCATTTTTCGAAGAAAATATATTTTTTAATAGAATATAATATTATTATTAAAGATGAGTGCTTATTTATTAAGAATTTTAAAATAAATTTATATTTATTAGGACATTTATATAAATATAATATAGTATTTAATATTATTAATACACACCAATTATCTGCTATTTTATATCAGTTATGTTAAAATAATAAAATTTTAATACTATATCACGGTTTGTTTAAAATCTGTATTGCCTTTAATTAAATCTATAAAATTTATTTAAAGATAAATTTATTATAAATTATTGAGGTGTTACAATTTTCCCCCATATATAAATTTTTTCATCTCTGTTTGAACTTCTGCTTAGTGATCAAGGTTTTTCAAATTGAAAATTCAGTTTTGGAAAACCTACATCATAAAAAGGGATAATAAAATTTCCTCTTAAAAAGGGGGAAATGTCAATATAAAGGTCATCACATAAGTACACTTCTATATATGAGAATATTATTGGGAAATGAAAACATTTATTTTGAAGGAATATCCATTTATGAGATAACATTATACCCCTTTTTTGGGGAGACCATTCATTTGTTGAGAATAAATAATATTTTCATTTTAAGATCATTTTAAAAATGTGGGGGGATCCTTATAAAATAAATATTAATACCATATGGAAATATCTTAACTTGAAAATTATAATTTCATAAATTAATAAATTTTTACCATAGTTTCATTATTTTCCTTAAAAAATTAGTATCCTATTTTTATTTTTTTTCCTAATCAACTAAAATTTACTTCTAAAAGATCACATGGCTCCACAAATAGAAATGAAGATATTCCAGTTATCACTAGACATTATCCAAATAAATAAACGGTTAGCACAAGGTAATATAATACCCAAAATGAAATTATTAATTTAAAAAATTAATAATAAAACTAAATTTTTTAAATTCATCATTCCATAAATAACTAACCCTATATCCCAAATAACCTAAATAATCTCAACATGAAAGAAGGTTTTATCTTCAATTTTTATATTGTACCCATAAACTTATATATCTAAAAACATAATATTATAATTTCCAAATAATCCTTCATGTTAAAACTAAAGGTTATACATAAATATCTTAACACAATAAAATTCATACCAAGAAAAAGATGATTATCCTAAAAATAATATTGATCATAAAATTAGTTTGTAACCACTATGATTTTCAATACAATTCATTTTTTCCCACAGCATCAAATAATCATAATTTAATACTATAACCATAACATAAAAAATTTGATAAAATAAAAATATTAACAAAACCATTAAACATATTTCCATAATATATAAAGCATTCTTCCAAAAATTATTATAATTTTTCTAAAACCCATTCTCAAACAAAGGGTTATATTAATAGAAATGTCTCACAAAATACTCTTAATCAAAATATAATTCTATAACATAAAACCTAAAAAGGGTATTAATTATTTTAAACGTATGATAAAACATAGAATATGTAACAGCCCAAGATTTTATGAAAAATATTCTTTTTAATTTTATTAATGTCTTGTGTTGTACGCTACACCAAAAGGAGCTTGCACAACACGCATCCTTGACTTGCCTTGCATTACACGCAATCGCAACCTTCCTCGATAGTGTGTGTAGTACGCAATAACGAGTTTCACTAAACAGCGATATGCTATTAAAACTAGCCGTTATGAATAGTAATAACCACTTTTTGAAATTTTGTAAATTTTATTTTTCAAAATGGATTTCATTTTTGGATTCGGAGTATCGAATTTAGCCTAAGGTGAAATTTTGGTACATTTCGGATAACTTTCATATTCTGATGAATAGTGAAAATTACTAAATTATAATTAAAAACAACTTTTTTAATCGAAATAATTAATAGTGATAAATTATTAATTTGAGTGGTTTTAAAGTATATTTAGAATATATTTTTACAATTTAATACAATGTTGGTCATTGGACGTAATTTCACATTTAAACCTGACATAAACAAGTGTCAATCTTTTGATAGATATTGTTTCGTAAAAACACGCTATTTGTTTTAATAGCGGGATTTAATTATAAAATTAATTAATTCAACTTCTATGTTATGAATTTGGTAAAATAGACTTCATTTTTGAATTCGGAATATGAAATATAGCTTAGGATGAAATTTTGGCATTTTTCTGAAAACTTTCAATTTTTGATGAATAGTGAAACCACTAAGTGGTAGGTTAAAAACTGAATTTTGCATAAAACTTAATTTTACCACTTCTGTGAATGGAATTTCGAAAATCCGAGAGACACGGTTAATATCAAGGACTAAAATGTGGTTCAATGAGATGAAAATAATTTTTGGTGAATAGTAACTTTTTACTTTTTTTTACCGCGGTTAATAGTAAATAGGGTAACTAAGGGTAAATATGATATTACTATTACCCTAACACATGTCCTAATTCTATTGGACAAGTGTCATTCGACCAAAAACAAACTTAGGAATAAAATATGACCATTTAGGCCCACTTGGATTAGATTAGGACATTTATTATGAATTTATTTTTAATATGGGGTTATACATAAGATAAATTCGATTGTAAATATTCATTAGAAAGCTAAAACGATTTCCTACATGATGGTATTTTATTTGTAATTTTTATACATCAAATAATTTAATTTATTTATGACACAACGATGATGCAGTAATTATCTTATTAATGAAATATTGACATAATTGATGTTATAAACACCAAAATAAATGTAATTTGAGATTTTTTATGAATTCCACTAATTTTCTAGGTTACTATGATATATTAATGTTGATTTAATCAACTTGGTTCGAACATATAATTCTGTTATGACTTTCACAAAAATCATATATCAAATAGTGTCAAAATTGACACAAAATAGTTTTTAAATCAAATATTATATTATTAATTGTTATTTTATTCCTAAAAATCTAAGGTTCGGCCAAAAGACTTAGATAAGGATATATATATTAATAATAAACAATTTGTGGTTCGTTTGGCATGTTATAGTAAGTTTATTAACCATATAGTGAAAGAAAACAAAAAGACACGGTAAAAGTTAAATTATTTAACTTAGAGTTAAATATAATTGATAAGGTTTAAAATAATATCCAAACATGTCTAAATTTGATTGGTTGATGAGATTACAACCCTATCTCATCTAATCTTCGAATATGAGTCATTTTTTGAGGTTTTTAAGTGGGGTTAGATTTATTATAAATTAATATTTTTAAGAATTCCTAAGGTGCCCCTCTCCTCCCTTATAAAAGGGCACCTCCTCCCCCTCCTCCTCACACCAATTTTGAGCACTCAAGCTCGGCCAACCCCTGCCATTTTCTCCTCTCCACTTTCCTAGAATAATCCTAGAGGTTCTGGTCTTCTCCAAAGACCAATCTTAGTTCCTTAAGTGGAGGATTCAAAGAGGCGTTCCAAAGAAGAGGTAATATCCATTACCGATCTTTTCAATTTCTTTCTTCTTCAACTTATTCTTCTTTAGTTGTTTCATGATAAAGTAATAACATCAGTATTACTTACATAATGATATGTTATTATAAATATGAAACAACCCTAATTCACCTTCTATCCATCCTACGGAAAAATGAAATCACCGCGCGTGCGTACGTACGGAATACCGTCTCCACGCCGTGGTGTAATCTATTTTCCACCATCACCTTACAAGGATGGGTATAATGGTGTAATGAGTAACTACATATGATTATTATGAAGTAATATTGATACTGAAATAATATATATATACTCCAATACAATTCCACGATCATAGGAACGATATCATCACTCGTGCGTACGTACGGAATACCGTCTCCACGATGTGATGCGACTCGTTCTACATGATCTTCATTTCATAATGATTATATAAATGAATTGAATGAATGAAAATGGTATATACTACACTAATACCATTCTGGAAATGAATTATCTATAACCTAAAGATAAGAATAAGAATTTATTCGACAAAACACGCATAAGAACAAAAAGTTATAAAGACCCGAGTAACAAGTAACAATGAAATATTACTAACAAGAAGCTAATAATATGACCATATATGATATCATATCAATATGTATGATTCTGGAATAAGTCAATAACATTATTTAAACCATTATACAGGAGCTTCGGACACGTACAAATCTAATCGGACCTAAGGTAAGGGAAATATCACAATCTCATTTTTATCCGAGATTGTTTATTCGTAAGTATTTACTGGGGTGTATTTTATCATCCACATCCATGTTCCCTCAATATGTAATATTATTTCCATCCACCTACAATTGTTTAAATCCAATTTTACCCTTCTATGAGTTTTTAGTAAAGGATATGAAAGGAATCTTTTTTCGTTTTTCGTACGAGGTACTTTTTGACTTTTCCGACAAAAGTACGAAGAATGTTTTTTTTAACTTATACGGCACGAACGGATTTATACTGTTTTATAAAGCCTTATTTTCATGAAGCTTCCTCTAAAAGATTTCATGACTATTTTCAATAAAATCTCTTTCTTTTAAAATTGCATGATGTTTTGTAAAAGAAATTGATTTTGAAGAAGAAAGGATATTTTCCTCAAGAATTCAATTCAAGTGTTTTATCAAAATTATTTTCCATATAAGATAATAAAGGGTTCTGTTTCTATCCATATTTTTACATTGATTTGACTATGTTGTGATGAAATTATGTTTATGAATTCCTTTATCTTATATGAATGGTTTTATGATGTCATGTTGTTTAAGAATCCCATTTTTATTACATGGGTTATGCAATGATGTATGATTTATGATTTTGTGGCACACATAAGAAAGGATTCATTAAGAGATGGGTGGGACCTATATCTCCCTCCAATGCATTGGGTAAAGATTTTATATCTCATGAGATAGACATGGCTGGAACGGAAGGTTATTTCGGTTCAGTGATACAGGACTGAAACGAGGAGTGAACTCGGTTCAGAAAGGGACTTTGTCCACTAAGATAGTCTTGGCAATGAGTCATGACTAACAAGAAATGATTTTCCATGATTATGTGTGTATGCCACAAAGTTTCAAGTTTCATGTTATGATTATGGGGATCTCATTTTCACTTCTATGATTTGTTCCATGTTAAGATATTATGATCTCTTTTGCAGGTTGTGATTTTCAAAAAGATATGATATGAGTTTTATTTCTTTTGTATACCCTTACTGAGCATTTGAGCTCACCCTTTTATGTTTTCTTTTCCCCAGGATATAAAGAAAGGTTTTAGGTAAAAAAAATGGAAGATCTTTACGGGAGATATTGAAGATCTTTCACCAGGATTAGAAGATTATGTTCCGAGTTTCCAAAGACACTAAACTATTACGATCCTTTAGTGTGTGTTTTTGTTATGTACTAAGTATTCCGCAAATGTAATGTAATGTCCATGTACGTCAGGATACGGGTCTCTACAGTTGGTATCAGAGGAAAGGTTTAGTCAACCTTTGGAAACTAGGATGCGAAAACGTTAGTGAGATCCCTAGAGATATTTCTAAGGTATGTCTAGGGATGTCCCTAGGGATAAGTATACGTATAGGTTATAGTAATAGAATTACGCTAACGATCATAGAATTAAACCTAAGATGTTGGATATTGAAGGTACTCCCCCTTTATTATGTTGTTTTCCCTAGCATGATTTTTGCCTCTCACACTATTCTTTTTGGGTTTTAGACGATGGCTGGAACCCGAAGGAACCGTGTTGATCAATGCAATGGACAATGCAATGATTGCCCTCCTGAACAAACAAATGTTATGGGAGATGGAGTGCAAAATCTTATTGCTATACTTACACAAGCTATGAATCATTCTGGACTTCCAAATGAGCAGAGAAGGGAACAATATTCTATTGAGTCCTTCATGAGGCAACGTCCACCTTCTTTCAGTGGGACTTCCGATCCACTTGTTGCTGAACAATGGATCAGTACCACTGAAAAGATATTTTCAGTTCTTCAATGTTCTGAACATGATAAAGTCATCTTAGCAGTATATCGTTTGGAAGGTGAAGCTGATCAATGGTGGAATCTTATCAAGAATACGAGGCCAAGGGATGAAATTGAGTCCATGGAATGGGACGAGTTCACGAACTTGTTTTTCAGTAAGTACTTCCCTCGTATTCTTCGAACAAAGATGGAAAAGGAGTTTATTGAGCTGAAGCAGAAGGATGATGAATCTGTTGGTATATATGAAGCGAATTTTACAAGACTTGCAAGGTATGCATCTGACATTATCATCCAACCTGAAAGTAAAGTTGATCGATTTTTCAGTGGCTTAAAACCAAGTCTTCGAAGGGCATTAGCTATAAGAGACTTCAGTAGCTATGAAGAAATTGTGCGTTGTGCTATCAAGGTAGAAATGGAAGTTTGTGTTACATATCCATCTTATGGTTTTGACAAGAAACGAAAGATGGAGTTCAAGGAGAAATCTCATAATAATGGTGAAAAGAAGATGAATGTTTCCTTATGCACAAAGTGTGGAAAGAAGCATGGTGGAGATTGTCTTAAAGGAACTAGAAAATGTTTTAAGTGTGGAAAAGAAGGTCATCGAGCAGCTGAGTGTCGAAGTAATGGAAAAAGGGTTTCTAATGATGTGAATAAAGCAAACACTGCAGAGAACGCACCGCCAACACTTCAATGCTTCAAGTGCAAGGAAATGGGGCATTATGCTAATAATTGCCCTAATCCAAGGGTTAGTGATGATCAACATGAGCAACCACTGAAGGCAAAGGACAAAGGGAAATCACATGCGATCACTATTGGCAATGTTGAATATAATAACGATGTGGTGGAATGATTAAGTGTTTATGTAATGGGATTCCAAAATAATGTTGTATCATGGAGTATTGGAATATTTATGTATTGGTTTAATGTGGTATTCAAAGTGATTGAGATATTTTTGGAAATAAGATGATATGCGCATAATGAAGGGAAAATAAGAAAATGAAATGTTTAACAATATTCATGAGCTCATGATTGATATAAGGACTAAGTGATATCATGGATTGAGTATATAGAATTTTGAGGATTTTGGTATGTGGAAAGTGTTAACTTTTAACTGCAATCATGTTTTCACTAAGGTATTCAAGAGAATACATGATTAAGGACTTTGAATGTTTAGAATGTGACCAACAAAACATATCTTATGATATGTGGGGATCAACGACAGTATTAAATCTCTGGTAATCGTTGTCACTATATTATGAGAGTGGACTGCAGTATTATGGATAAGCCTAAAGATTGAAATGGATTATGTTGGAAATAAGTGAGTATTGTTTAAGGATCGAAGTTTTCTCGATATTATTGATGGGATGTTATAGTAATATAGTTTTAGAAAAAGGACAACCTGCAGGACGGGCGACAGCCCATCGCTTCGGACAAGGCTGTAGGAATCGAACCCACAACCGAAGTGCGACTGGCCTTTATCGCCTACCACTGACCTACAGGAAGTCCCTATTTAGTAGAAACTAGTTTTATTATATTAAGCAGTATGATATATGAAGTATAAGTCCATTTTAGGAACCATATATGATTAATCTCACTATAGATCGATTTATGCATATAATTTTTGCTAACCTTTTGTTTGAGACAGATGGAATGACCCGTCATTCTATCACATTATCTGCTAACACTTCACGAATAACAAATTCAACTTCATTTATTTAAGAGATGAAGTGGAAATTGTTCAAGGCACGAACAACAGTGAGATTGTACCAAAATAAAGTAAGTATTTATTCTAATTCAAATTTTCAACTTTAGGGAAATGATCTTGAAAACCAAAAATGTTGTCCTAGTGATCTTATACCTGAGGAATCAGATGGTACCTTATATCATCACAAATTTATGGATTTGTGATTTTTGGCTTTTCCATAGCCATGTTCTCTACCACTCTCCATCAGAACATGATGGTTAGATTTTTCTTCCATATCCATATTTTTACCTATGTGGAAACCCAACAATTAGTTTATTTGGGTAATCGTTACATTTCATACTTTAGTTTTTAAAGACAAGTTTTGGTATTCCTTTTTACGATGTGGGAAACTTTCGAATAGAAAACCATTTATAACCCCGACGAATTTCGAGGGCGAGATTCATTTTAAGGGGGGTAGAATATAACAGCCCAAGATTTTATGAAAAATATTCTTTTTAATTTTATTAATGTCTTGTGTTGTACGCTACACCAAAAGGAGCTTGCACAACACGCATCCTTGACTTGCCTTGCATTACACGCAATCGCAACCTTCCTCGATAGTGTGTGTAGTACGCAATAACGAGTTTCACTAAACAGCGATATGCTATTAAAACTAGCCGTTATGAATAGTAATAACCACTTTTTGAAATTTTGTAAATTTTATTTTTCAAAATGGATTTCATTTTTGGATTCGTAGTATCGAATTTAGCCTAAGGTGAAATTTTGGTACATTTCGGATAACTTTCATATTCTGATGAATAGTGAAAATTACTAAATTATAATTAAAAACAACTTTTTTAATCGAAATAATTAATAGTGATAAATTATTAATTTGAGTGGTTTTAAAGTATATTTAGAATATATTTTTACAATTTAATACAATGTTGGTCATTGGACGTAATTTCACATTTAAACCTGACATAAACAAGTGTCAATCTTTTGATAGATATTGTTTCGTAAAAACACGCTATTTGTTTTAATAGCGGGATTTAATTATAAAATTAATTAATTCAACTTCTATGTTATGAATTTGGTAAAATAGACTTCATTTTTGAATTCGGAATATGAAATATAGCTTAGGATGAAATTTTGGCATTTTTCTGAAAACTTTCAATTTTTGATGAATAGTGAAACCACTAAGTGGTAGGTTAAAAACTGAATTTTGCATAAAACTTAATTTTACCACTTCTGTGAATGGAATTTCGAAAATCCGAGAGACACGGTTAATATCAAGGACTAAAATTTGGTTCAATGAGATGAAAATAATTTTTGGTGAATAGTAACTTTTTACTTTTTTTTACCGCGGTTAATAGTAAATAGGGTAACTAAGGGTAAATATGATATTACTATTACCCTAACACATGTCCTAATTCTATTGGACAAGTGTAATTCGACCAAAAACAAACTTAGGAATAAAATATGACCATTTAGTCCCACTTGGATTAGATTAGGACATTTATTATGAATTTATTTTTAATATGGGGTTATACATAAGATAAATTCGATTGTAAATATTCATTAGAAAGCTAAAAAGATTTCCTACATGATGGTATTTTATTTGTAATTTTTAGACATCAAATAATTTAATTTATTTATGACACAACGATGATGCAGTAATTATCTTATTAATGAAATATTGACATAATTGATGTTATAAACACCAAAATAAATGTAATTTGAGATTTTTTATGAATTCCACTAATTTTCTAGGTTACAATGATATATTAATGTTGATTTAATAAACTTGGTTCAAACATATAATTCTGTTATGACTTTCACAAAAATCATATATCAAATAGTGTCAAAATTGACACAAAATAGTTTTTAAATCAAATATTATATTATTAATTGTTATTTTATTCCTAAAAATATAAGGTTCGGCCAAAAGACTTAGATAAGGATATATATATTAATAATAAACAATTTGTGGTTCGTTTGGCATGTTATTGTAAGTTTATTAACCATATAGTGAAAGAAAACACAAAGACACGGTAAAAGTTAAATTATTTAACTTAGAGTTAAATATAATTGATAAGGTTTAAAATAATATCCAAACATGTCTAAATTTGATTGGTTGATGAGATTACAACCCTATCTCATATAATATTCGAATATGAGTCATTTTTTAAGGTTTTTAAGTGGGGTTAGATTTATTATAAATTAATATTTTTAAGAATTCCTAAGGTGCCCCTCTCCTCCCTTATAAAAGGGCACCTCCTCCCCCTCCTCCTCACACCAATTTTGAGCACTCAAGCTCGGCCAACCCCTGCCATTTTCTCCTCTCCACTTTCCTAGAATAATCCTAGAGGTTCTGGTCTTCTCCGAAGTCCAATCTTAGTTCCTTAAGTGGAGGATTCAAAGAGGCGTTCCAAAGAAGAGGTAATATCCATTACCGATCTTTTCAATTTCTTTCTTCTTCAACTTCTTCTTCTTTAGTTGTTTCATGATAAAGTAATAACATCAGTATTACTTACATACTTATATGTTATTATAAATATGAAACAACCCTAATTCACCTTCTATCCATCCTACGGAAAAATGAAATCACCGCGCGTGCGTACGTACGGAATACCGTCTCCACGCCGTGGTGTAATCTATTTTCCACCATCACCTTACAAGGATGGGTATAATGGTGTAATGAGTAACTACATATGATTATTATGAAGTAATATTGATACTGAAATAATATATATATACTCCAATACAATTCCACGATCATAAGAACGATATCATCACTCGTGCGTACGTACGGAATACCGTCTCCACGATGTGATGCGACTCGTTCTACATGATCTTCATTTCATAATGATTATATAAATGAATTGAATGAATGAATATGGTATATACTACACTAATACCATTCTGGAAATGAATTATCTATAACCTAAAGATAAGAATAAGAATTTATTCGACAAAACACGCATAAGAACAAAAAGTTATAAAGACCCGAGTAACAAGTAACAATGAAATATTACTAACAAGAAGCTAATAATATGACCATATATGATATCATATCAATATGTATGATTCTGGAATAAGTCAATAACATTATTTAAACCATTATACAGGAGCTTCGGACACGTACAAAGCTAATCGGACCTAAGGTAAGGGAAATATCACAATCTCATTTTTATCCGAGATTGTTTATTCGTAAGTATTTACTGGGGTGTATTTTATCATCCACATCCATGTTCCCTCAATATGTAATATTATTTCCATCCACCTACAATTGTTTAAATCCAATTTTACCCTTCTATGAGTTTTTAGTAAAGGATATGAAAGGAATCTTTTTTCGTTTTTCGTACGAGGTACTTTTTGACTTTTCCGACAAAAGTACGAAGAATGTTTTTTTTAACTTATACGGCACGAACGGATTTATACTGTTTTATAAAGCCTTATTTTCATGAAGATTCCTCTAAAAGATTTCATGACTATTTTCAATAAAGTCTCTTTCTTTTAAAATTGCATGATGTTTTGTAAAAGAAATTGATTTTGAAGAAGAAAGGATATTTTCCTCAAGAATTCAATTCAAGTGTTTTATCAAAATTATTTTCCATATAAGATAATAAAGGGTTCTGTTTCTATCCATATTTTTACATTGATTTGACTATGTTGTGATGAATTTATGTTTATGAATTCCTTTATCTTATATGAATGGTTTTATGATGTCATGTTGTTTAAGAATCCCATTTTTATTACATGGGTTATGCAATGATGTATGATTTATGATTTTGTGGCACACATAAGAAAGGATTCATTAAGAGATGGGTGGGACCTATATCTCCCTCCAATGCATTGGGTAAAGATTTTATATCTCATGAGATAGACATGGCTGGAACGGAAGGTTATTTCGGTTCAGTGATACAGGACTGAAACGAGGAGTGAACTCGGTTCAGAAAGGGACTTTGTCCACTAAGATAGTCTTGGCAATGAGTCATGACTAACAAGAAATGATTTTCCATGATTATGTGTGCATGCCACAAATTTTCAAGTTTCATGTTATGATTATGGGGATCTCATTTTCACTTCTATGATTTGTTCCATGTTAAGATATTATGATCTCTTTTGCAGGTTGTGATTTTCAAAAAGATATGATATGATTTTTATTTCTTTTGTATACCCTTACTGAGCATTTGAGCTCACCCTTTTATGTTTTCTTTTCCCCAGGATATAAAGAAAGCTTTTAGGTAAAAAAAATGGAAGATCTTTACGGGAGATATTGAAGATCTTTCACCAGGATTAGAAGATTATGTTCCGAGTTTCCAAAGACACTAAACTATTACGATCCTTTAGTGTGTGTTTTTGTTATGTACTAAGTATTCCGCAAATGTAATGTAATGTCCATGTACGTTAGGATACGGGTCACTACAGAATAATCCACCCATGACACCTTAGGATTATCATGTGTTATCCGTTATTATATTTTATTCAATCCAATCATGATGGTCTATAAAGAGTCTATGAATTTCCAAAAAAAAATCATCAAGGAGTGTCAAATTGGGTTTAAAACAAGGCCCATTTTCATGCACCATGTGATGATCAAGTCTTTACCAATTTTCCCTTCTCAATGTTACTGCCCCTAGGTAAAAATATTTCAGATCCAAATTTACATGTAGTATTTATAAATATATGTATTTTTTTAGAAATTAATCTCTCAAAACATTACCAAAATTATTGGATATTTTTCTATATGTGGACTTATCCTTAAACATATACCTATACATAACCCTATTGTTTCCACAATGATTTACTCATCCTGGTTTCCAACTATTAATTAAACCTTTACTCTGATTCCAAATATAACGACCCATGCCTTTTACACATATCATTATATTATTTTTAAAATAATAATATACTAATTACCACCGAAAAGATCATGATGCCTAGTGAATTTGGAAGAAATTTTTCATAACATGTCATAGTTTGGATAAAATAAAAAAATTTATTTAATTATCCATAATGTTCTCCCAAATTATTTCAAGCTTTTAAAATAAATGGGATAACCTAGGGAATACATAGAATAATGTGCTGAGATAAAAATACCAATAAAGAAAGAAACATGATAATGAAACAGAACATGTGAGTCAAATACATAAAATGATATTATAAAAGTAATTGTACATGAGTAATAACATGGGATCCTAACATAAATATCATGAAATCAGGGAATAATAATAAATTCAAAAGTTATATAAAACATAACATTAACATAATTCAATGATAACTATAGAGACAATACCAAATGGTCGAAAAAGTCCCACTATGTATTAGGTTCACTCTCCTATCCCACACATGACTTCACATGAGAATAAAACATTAAACAATTTATTTGAGGTATATATAATTATTATCCCAACCATCACATTCATATCATGTGAATTCATGTTTATGAAAAACAAGGATATCAATAATAAGGCATAAATATATTAAATACTCATGAAAAGAAATGGGTACCATAATCTTATCTAATTCATAATTAAAAGATATTTCTAGAATAATGAATTTTAGAAATCTTAATAATGAATGTATTACCCCATAAAACCGATAATTAGATAGGTATATATGTAAGATAAATATATAAAAAAATTATAATAAATACATTAAAAAATTATAGTATTTGATGAATAAAAATACCATTAAAATTATTTAATGCATACATGAGGAGACTAAACTTTATTATTTGAAAATCACATTTGAAAAAATAAAAATTCAAAAAAACATTATGAAAATAATTTAAATTGAAAATATACTTTTGATAATTATAAAGTAAAATTCAATGTAAATAATGGTCATGATGGTGGAATATACTATTTGTGGCATATATGTACAAACATTGATTCCTTTCACAATTTTGATACAAGTTAAAAAGTTATGTTTTTAGAAAAAAATAGGAAGAATCCTTTTAAAATATTTTGTAAAATGTAAAACATGGGTAAATATTACTTTTAACAATTACAGGATAATTTTAAAAATAGTTTTGAAATTCTCTTTATGAAACATGGATATATGAGAAAAATGGTTTTCGATCGAATAGAGAAATGAAGCCAATTTTTTATAAAACAATTGTCAATAATTTTTAGTACCAAAGAGAGGGAAATTGTACTATTAATTGAAAATTTTCTTATTGAATAGAGTAGAATAAAATGTAATGGTGTCATTAGGAAGTGATCAAATAATTTCCAATTATGGATATTTTGGAAAAAACATTCCCGATTAAAATTAGATTGAAACATAAACCCTTACTGGTTTAGTAACTTTTAAATAATAAATTACCTTTAATGAATTTGATATATTTTAACAAAAAACATGAAGTTGAATTTATTTTTTAAATTTTATGTGAGTGGGAATTATGTACCCCATTCAAATAAATTTGTTTCATAAAAGAACATACTTCTAAAAGAGGGAAGTATTATGGTGAAACTATTACAAATATCATATAATTGGGGTGAGTATTAATTAGTGAATTGATTATTTGTATAAAATTTAAATCTATATAAAATAATTTTAATATAAAAATAATAATAATATTTCATTAAAAAAAATCTTTGCATAACCTAATCAATGAAGTAGAAGTTTAACCAATTGAATGGAAACTGAGTTTAAAAACCCCTTACATCATGCTTAAATTAAGTTGAGAACTCATTAAAATAATTTATAGTTGTTTTAAACATGTAATTAAATTATAAAATAACCATATTAATATTTATAACATCATATATTATCCATTTTATAACATATTATCACCCATTTTTTAACTATCATTCATTATCAATATTATTTTGGGTGTTAATTTATTTAGTTTATCATGCATGTTTGGTCATGAAAGTTCTAGATTTAAAATATAGTATATATTTACTTCATCTAAAAAATTATATTTATTTTAAATTTTAATTTTTTATTATATACATCTTTATAGTCATTATTGAATTTTTAACATGTAGAATGAATCACATCGCTCCTCAGAGATGGAATTTCATACGAATGCATGAGCGACACTATCATTTACCTTATAGGTGAAAGGGTAAAGAATTGTATTGTATATTAATTTATATAATAAATATAATTTCCTATATAAGACATATATCCATTAAGGTTTTTCATAATTAACTTCTATGTAAATTGTCAGTTAAAATATAATCAAAATCTCTACGTGAGGCGGTAGTCCACCGTACACATGAATGTAATTAACATTTATTTAATGGATAGTATGGCATAAAAGTATATTATATATTTAGGTTACATAATGATTCATAATTCCAAAATATCACATATCAATATCAAATTCATTATTTATTACCTTCCATGTAAAACAATAGTGAAAAATGATTCATATCACTTCGTGAGGCTGTAGTTCACCATACACACAATCGATATTTTCGTATTCACTAAAAAATTGAAATTAAGTAGTTTGTGAAAATATAATTATATATATATTATAATATCATAAATATTATATATAAATAATTAATAAATCATTATATCTATCAGTGATAAGCAGTGATGGAAATAAATTATGTCAATTAGCGAGGCAGTAGTCCACCTTACACACAATCAATTATTTTTTCCCATTTCATGAAGGTGGAGATAGTTTTAGGAAATTACATAATATAAAAAAATTAAAATATATTTTATATGATAAGGATATTATACAATCTTGGTTTAAAAATATTTTTATTAGGTGGAAGTAGAAATAAAATAGAATGCTCGGTTTAGGACATTATCTCTTCTTTAGAAAACTTCTTTATGTTTGTACAGAATTTCATCCTATATTGTATTTATGATGAAAAAGGATTATAGAATGTGTTTATGGATGTGATTATGTCATTTGGTCAAGACTGGATAGAACCAGTGGGGTTGGAAAGTGTGTAATGAAGAGAAGAGAGGGTGGTCATTTATAAGTGGGGGAGAGGACAGACTTGGAATTTTTTAAAAGAAAGAATTACTCCCACATATTACTCAAGAAACAAGGATAAAAAAAGATAATTTTAAACCGTATAATATATAAGTCTTAATTATGTCTATACAATAGGAAATAATAATTTTTTGGGTCATTTTAACCCATATCATTTTTTTCATAATTAATCCCTAATAAACAGATGTTTATATTAACCAAGTTAAATAATTTTTAATATATTTTTATTAGTTATCATAAAAAATTATTGTTAACTTATAAATTATGTTTAATAAAAATGTATAATCCATTTTTACAATTTTAACTTACATAATTAGAATAATTAAATTTTAAATTAAACCCACAGAAGTTTCGAAAATACATTTTCTAAAGAAATTCATTTTTTAAGGCAAATATGATCTCATATTAACAATAAGAAAAGTAAAAATATTAATAATAATTTATATTAATATTTATAGATATATAATATTTATATTTAATTTATATCATTCATCATTATGGGTTATTTTAATTCATTAAAATAGAGAAACATTAGGTACTTTGAAATAATTTTTTGAAAAATGTGTATCAAATCCTTATCATAAAATCTGATATAAAGTTAATTTAAGAGTATTAATTGGTTTTAATATAAATTATAAATAATTATTTTAATTTGAAATAAAATTAAATCAGTAATTTATGTTTTATATTACTTTATTTGTTAAAAATAAATGGCAATTTTATAAAAATAAATATTCTTCACTATTCACTAAAAAAGTAAATTTTTTCGAAAAATATGACAATTTCACCCTATGTTTTTAAATATATGCTGATTTAAAAAATTATTTTAATTTTATAACTAAAATTAAAAAAAAAATTCAAAAATTACATATAATATTTTCTCATAAAAAGAAATAAAAATATTTTTTTTTCAGGAAAACATATTTTTTTATAGAATAAAATATCCTTATTAAAGTTGAGTGATTAGTTATTAAGAATTTGAAAATAAATTTATATTGATTAAGAAAATTCTATATATTTTATAAGGAAGTTAATACTATTAATAGCTATGAATTTAGCTTCTAGGATATATCATTCATATTTAAATAAAAATATTTTAGTATTATATCATGGTTCGTTTAAACTCAGTGTCGTAAGAATTCAATCTATAAAAGTAATAAAATTTATTTAAAGATAAATATAATCAAAATTATTGGGGTGTCACTCATTAAGTTTCTTTGTTTATAGATATAACATGATTCATATGTGTACTATCAAATTCTCGATTTGAATTTATGTGGAATCTACTTTATGATGATTCTTTAGGGGGTCTATATCATTCCATTTGAGGTTTGAAACAAATTTCAAACTCCTTTATCATAGAAACTTTATTCTTCATTTTGGAAACCATATAATACATACTTTAACAAATGACCTTTATTGATATTATCTTCGCTATATATTGTTTTTTTTGTGTTTCTGAGATGGATTTAGACTCCTTCTCATTGGCCGATTTATCAACCACACTATGTGAATGTTATAATAATAAGTGTCTTTTCCACATTATCATTGAACCCATTACTGAAAATTCATTAGTTAAAATCAAAACATTATCTCTTTAAAAACTTATAATTTAAAATAAATTCTTCCATGAAAACAAAATCCATTACATGAATAATCTCAATTTTTTTACCTTCTAATTCAAGTATTGTATCATATATTTACCACTACACTAAAATTATTTATATTAATGATACAATGTAAATGGAAACTACTCCAGTAAATCACAACCCACATAAATATTCATGGGGGAGTATGAGTTTTTAGATTTAGATTAATCTTTAATAATATTATTTTGAGTTAACATTATAATAAAAAAATCCATAAATTTCTATACGGGAGTGTTCATATTCCCAAGGATCCTACTTACCTTAGACCTCCTCTTATTTATATTCAACATTAGGAAATCCTTATCAAATTGTTTTGACAAGAATATAATCATTACCAAATATTAAACATTATCTTGAATATTTTTTTCTCGATCTCCATGATTTCTATTTGTTTTACATAAAATTAATTTAATGTTATCCACACATCCAATGAAGTATAAGAATGAAATGTTTCTATATATAACATAGTAAAAGTAATTAGAACAAAGATATTACCTTTCCTTGAATCTCTAATTTATTCACAACAAATTTTTATTTCATTATCTCCGAATATATAATCCACAACATCATTTTTAAAAAAAAAATAGAAAAAAATAATCTCCACCATGTTTTTATATATTTATAACCAATTCATATAAGATTATTTATCAAGAAATCTATTAGAACAACAAATACAATTTTAGATAAGATTATTAAATTTTTAAATGAAAACAATTTAGTTCTATTAGAAATTACTGTAACTAGAGACTCCTAGAGATTGGCATAAATAAGGTGATGAAAAATTATACAATATAGTTCACATAAACCCTCACATGTCTAGATTTTATTCTAATTTGAGATAGAAAACATTCATTATATCATAACCTGAATAGATATATCATTATATAAATAAACAAAGTTGAATAAATATAATTCACATGATACTTATGGTATTACTTGGTTCACTATTATATATATGCATACAATGCACTTACACATAGTGATGTGATGGTGTACCAAAACAAATTAACATTACTATTTTTGGGATAAAAGGTTATTTATGTGGTCATTAAATGATAATGATGACTAATTTTACAAGGTTTGGGGACAAAATAATACTTACAAAGGATCAGTCCTACTTTATATTCTCTATTCACTTCATTAGATAAGGTCGTCTAAAATTACACACATTATAGTATCTTCGATGTTTATAGACATAAAAGTCATATACACATCAATATAAGGTACAAATACCCCATGAATTACTAATTCCCTAATATATGCATCATTAACATTTACTCCAAGACACTCCTCTTTCTATGTCTAATGATTTCAAATCATTATATATTGTTAAAATATTATATTCCAAGTGATAAAATAATTTCTAAAATCCAAAGGGGGATAAAACCATACTAAAGTTATCTCATTATATACAATATCTTCAACAAAAAAACAAATAATTTATTGAACTCCAAATTATTCATCTCCTCAGAAATAGATATGGGAATAACTTTATTGAATTTGAAATTCATGATATGATAATCATGTTATTCTCCATTAAAGAAAATACACCATTTTTATTCTCACTTTTCAAGATGTTTTATTATCATGTAATCTCTCCACCGATTATCTTTTTTGAATAAGTTATTCAATATTCTCCCCCATCTCTATCACTAGACACAGAAGTTTTCATGACCAACTTATAAAGTGAAGTGTTTCCTTCAATGTATTAGATTGATCATCATATTTTTATCTTTAGTGATAAATTTAGGTTCCCTGCACATTTAGAGTGTAGAGTATTTTTATCCAAAATGATTTGATACATTAAGAATCACTTTAAAATTATTATAATCAGGATTTAATTCCCTCTTTAATTTTTATAGATTCATGATCACCATGACATAAGTTTCTCATGTAACAACAATTGAAGTCTCCATTTCAATAACCTAATCCATGATCTATAAAAAACCACCCACCATGTCATGATATTTTAATCGTTTAAAGTAAAAAAAATTATATGAAAATATAATTAATATACTAGATATAGATATGAAAAAGTAAATTTTTAGGCAAAATTTCATGAGAAATAGATTTTTTCACACTTGAATCCATGTTTTTCATTCCAATGTAGAAAAACATTATAGAAAATAACTTTTTTTTAGAATTTCTAACTTACAGTATCCTATTTTACATAACAATATTAAAGAATAACCACTTATTCTAAAACACATACTATGGTCCACTTTTTTTATATCAAATGGATTCAACTGTAAAATAATAGAAATAATTCATTTTTCCAAAATCAAAGAAACGTTTCAATTGATCAAAAAAATCTATGTACTCTAAAATTCCATATACAATAGATATAATTTCACTTCAACCCTCTAATTACTCTATAGAACACCACAACACAACCCACCTTCCCAAATTACTTACTCTTACATTTTACATATGAAATCATTTCTGTTATGTTCTAAAATTTGTTAAAATTTTGTATTCAACACAATTAAACATCTATGAAATTAACCACTATAAAAATGGAAACCTCTTTATTTTATAGTCCCAAAATGTCTTCCTCCATGAAATATATAACCAAACTATTTCAATATAAATTCCACAATATAAGAATGATTTTAATAATTTTTACTATTTGTTCATAATAATTATTTCCTAATTGACCATGACATTATGTATTCTATAATAGCTATATTCAGATTATGATATTACAGAACTCTTATAAGGAAACTCCATATAACTCTACAAATTAATTCTATCTTTATATCCAATTAAATCTGGAATAAACTGAACTCATAACATTGAATCTCAATTTACCATCATGTTTAAATTAATATAATCATATTTTTTGAATGACATTCCAAAGCCACATATATTAATATAATGCATTTTCCAGGAATTATAGATTCCTTTTAATTCAACCATAACCATTTTCCATCATCCATTATCAAGAATAATAAATCCATGTATTTCAATTGCAACAAAAATATAAAATCCATGGTCTCCATGTACAAATGAAAATCTCTATCATTATCCATACAATTCTTCCTTACATAAATTAAATCAAACAACTAAAATTAAAACACCAATTAAAAACATATGGTTATAACATTATATAGGGTTTAATTTTCTTTTCAAAACAATGATAAATCCACATCCAATACATTTAAATATATGTGAGATGATTGTGTCACTTTTTATTTAAACCAATGAAATTGAATATGGATTTACAGTTAATGTTACTATGCACTGTTGAAAATAAAATGAAAAGGGTATTTTTATCTAGTTTTTATTTTTAATCTATCATAGTATCCCTAAAATGTATAAGGGTATGTTCATCGACTATACGTGCCATTTTTCAACATAATTATTACACGATATTTATAGTGTGTTAACTCTCCCTTTTTAAAAACACCATAAATATCATATAATATCCCACTCGACCACTATTTATATGATATATTGACTAAGAAACATGAACCCCTCACTTTTTAATTCAATATCATCCTATCCTCTAGACATTTTCATAATATTAATTCACCTTGATACCACTAGGCTCTTACATAAAATTAAAATATATTTAGTTCAAACAAAATTTAGACTTCATTATTGTACCACAAAAATTATTTATGACTCATATAATATCCTCCATTAATCATTAATATATATCAATAATTGATATAAAAATTATGTTATATAGGGATTTAATTTCTCCTCTCTACATGTTTAAAAAAATCAAGATCATCTTTCATGCTCAAAAATTCATTCCCATATAGAATCATTTTTGTATAAATTTTTATCAAGTGAATTTAAAACATTGAAATAATAAATTATCTAATTATACTAATAAAAATATATGAATCAAGAGTAAAAGTAAATTATATCAATGTTTTACAATACACACACATACAACCAAAAATACTTTTTTACAATATATTTATCATGGTTCAAAAATGCTTATCTATATTTATTTAGCAATTTACCATGTGATATCATCCATACATAAAAATTATTTTTTTCAATGAACCAATAATCATCAAGGTCTGTGACTCGTTACATATATATGAACAAGTGATACCTATTAAGATAAATTCATGATACTATATAATATCTATAATCTTTCTTTATTCACATAATATTCTTTATTTTACAAATGATGTAATTATTTATTGAATCTACAATATAACTACACATATGAATATAAACTCCAAAAAATATATATAACATTGATATATATTAGGATATTACTTTTATCAGTATTTGATATTGTAAAAATAGTCAGATGATATCACTTTTCCAGATCATAAGAAAATAAAGCATAAAAAAAATATATCCCTATAATGATATTAATTATTATATTTAACAATGTAATGATTCTACATGCAGTATATATTTATTTAAATTGTTGAATTATAAATTTCCATTGATACCAATTGATACATTAAGTTGATAATTGAAACCACAAAAATATTATATTAGTCTCTATATGTCATGAATTTGTTCATCATTATATTAAATTGTTGTTTGGGATTTAAAATACATAGTGTATGTTCTCAAACTACATGTTTTGACTCTGAAAAAGGATATTGAAACAAATTTAAACTTCATTAACAACAAATGTTGTATATATATCTTCTTAATGTAATAGACCATTCATAAAGATTTAACACTCTTTCAAGTCATTCATCAAATTTCAATGACCAAACTATAATGACCACATCTCCCTATTAATCCTATATTACACAAGTAAAATGTTAAAATAATTATGTTCTAGAGGAGTGGGGAACTTTTGGATCATCCTCATATAGATGAATATAGCTATTCTTTTTGGGGAAACCTATCACTTCCAATTTTTTATAGGCCATTAATTACTTCTCCAGCACCTTTTTCATAGTAGAATTTGATAAACCACTTTATAATTATACTTTATTTTATTTTTTAATGAAAATTAAATTCCCATCAAACCTACTTATCCTTAGTTATCATTTCATCATTATTTTCCCTCAAAATATCCTTTTGTTTTAGTGTAATTAACCAATATCATTATTTGTATATTTTCATTCAATTAAGGATACTAAGACTATTACAACATTGAAACGTGAGGAAAATTTCATAGAATTATATTAATAATTTAATTTAACCTGGTGAATATATTATTTACTATTAAATATTCTTATTCCTTTCATACAAAACTTTAAATTTTTCTCACATCCATGATTCTATAGTAATTTTTTTCAATCCTGTAACCTTTGAGAGTCGTATACCTATGATTAGCATTAAATCATGGGTGTTAGAATATTTAGGTTAGTCTATAGTCTTGGTTTTTGAAAAAAATGGAAATAAGTTCACATAAAGCAATAATTATTTTAAACAATGGAATTATGTGAATATAGTAACTGAAATGAATATATGATGACCACTATAATATTTTGTAATTTGCGGTGAAATGCATATTTCCACTATTTTATAAAACAATGGAAATAGCCCTCATAGAAATAACCAATTTCCAATTTTTCAGACAACCATAGAAATAGACATACCAAAATCCACCAATTACCATGGTTTTAGAAAATTATGGATATAAAATTCTAGAAAATTTCATATTGATAGGTTTTAGACAAATTTGGAAATAAACTTTGTGAAAATCACTATTTCCCATGGTTTTTCAAATCTAGGGAAATAGGATTCCAACAAAATATTTTTTTTCATTTATTAATGATTAATAATTATAATTATACATAAAAAAATATATATATATATATATATATTATAGTTTAGAATAGTTGTAAATTCATTGAACGATTACAGAAGAGTTTATAGGATCAAAACTCAATGGTTTGATTTACTTTATAAATTGTTAAGGCCACAATTTAATAAACCATATAAAAAAGGTTTCATTAACATATTTTGTGTATACAATGTCCATGGTCAATGTGGACCAAGGCCCTTGGACACCAATTTCTATGATTTAATAAATGATTAAAACATATCATATTTCCATATGGTGTGTAGGATATGGGCATGGTCTATGTGAACCGCGATAAAAGGAAACATAACATCATCATTTATAATTGTGGCTTTCTTCTAGATCTTATTGAAATAGAGATAGGTTCCACAGTTCATTAAACATTTGTCTTATGTTATGGTCATAGATTTTGGCCCTATTATGATGGTTTGAAATCTTGGAAATAGTCTTATTTTATTATTATGATACATGCCTCCACATTACTTATAAATATGATTTTTCTTCTTGACATCTCATTCAAAATTCTTTATATAGTACCTTTCTATATTTACATGGATAATATATATAAATAATATCCTAATGAAGTCATAATTTATGTAATCATGCCTAAATTGATATGTTACAACACATATTCTTCGATGGTAGATCAAATTATCTTTTACACACACATCCATGGTGTTTCCCACTACTTTGATAAAGTATTAGTTTATTTTATCATTACTTCAAGGATTTCAACATCATGATTTAGTATCAATATTCTATTTACTCACCAACATTAAATTTAAAAAAAATCATCATTTTGTTGGTGAGTCATAAGACCTATCTCCATTATATTATAAAACATTTTCAACTTCATTTAATGATCCTTGATATTTTCCTCCTTCTACATAATTTGAGAAATTATATACTCCATAAATAAAATGTCTTACTTTCATGATTATATCATCACATCAATTTACAATATAAGATGTTTCATGTTAGTTTTATACACAATATCATTTTCCATTTGATCATACAATTCATGTGCATGTAAAATTAGTTAGTATATTTTCCCGTTATCTATGGAACCATTATAAAAATTGTTTCCTTAAAATTTAAATCATCAATCATCATCCATTTATTTAATAAAATTAATTCCTCTAAAAAACCTAAAACAATACTTGAATAATATCCATCCAATAATCCTTCTCATGTAAGGATTGGATCTCATCTTGTTCGATATATAAATAATTATGTTGACTGATGACTTATTATAATTGAAACAACTTCCATTAAATCACCTTATATATTATTATAAATAAGGTAATATGAATTATTATTTTCATGAATCTTGAAAAATATATTTAGAATCAAAATTATAAAATGAATCACTCAAATATAACTCAATGGTTGTTTCCTTCTTCTCAATGGCCTTCTTATTCTTATAAATCCTATATATTTCATTCATGATAAGGAAGTATTCATAATAATTGATCATCAAAAAGAAATTTACTTGAAATAATTAACTATATCTTGCATCCTTTGCCTCCAAATCCATGAATTCTATTTGATTTATGTAAATTTTCACAAATGATATCCACCTCTAAAATTTAGTTGCATAATTAAATGTTTTTACATATTAGTAAATATAAAATGATCTAACTAAGATAAAATCTATAATTTCATTATAATTTCAATATATATGATTATTAATTTCAAAATTTCATCTTATATTCACTACATTCTCATCAAAATAATCCTATAGAAAACTAGGATTCGGATTCCTCCAGTAATCATATATAAAACCATTGAAAACATGGTGATTATTCAAAAAATACAGAAGTGGAAGAAATCTAAATACATTTCTTGATGATTTATATTATAAATCAAAACCAATAGGCACTAATTCAACTTTTTATAATAATAGACAACCTGAGTTAGTGTGGCGGTGATTCACATTGTGACAAAATTAAACATTCCATTTCACATGATCTTTCAAAAACATAGATAATGTTCTTATGTGAGAATTAAGAAACTAAATTACTCAAACAATTAATAGTGATCTTACTATACTATAGAATTACTATCCAGATATATAAAGAACATGAAACCCATATATTTTATTTGGTTCACCATCAGTTACCTTCTATCAAACCCCAACTCACCAGTACCCTTCCTAGACCGGCAGTAAGCTGAGTGTTATTCCTTGACCCGAAATAATGATTCTCAGTAGGAGGGTCCAAATATCACATGCCTGACTCCCTATATAAGATAAACTATTGACTAGTAGCATGGGTTTAAATGTTTTCTATGGGAATATTATTCCTATAGTATCATGTCCTTTCACAAATAATAATTAATATAATTTATAATATCTCAGAGTAACAAAGTGGAAGGAAATAATATGAAATGTCACACTCAGATTTCTAAAACAATTTTTATTTATTATTTTTATTACTTTTATTTTCATTTGAAAATCACAGTCAAAGTGTGGGCTGAACCTGATTAAAATTTTTACTTTATGCTGATAAATAAATATTTTAGGTGTGGCGGTGTCCACCACATGGGCGGGGCACGGTTTAAGCTTCACGACTTTTCCTAGGTCTTCGCGTGACCTCACTCGGTTCACCGCATGCTCTTCCTGATGGTCAACTAATGAAATAAGATGAATTAATAAAGATTCTAATATTATTATTATTGTTATTAGTGTCACTTGAGATTATTGTTATTATTTTCTTGAATAATAATTTAATTGAGGGTGTCATTGTTTTTTATTTATATCATTTTATTAAGCTGATCATTGTATAGTTTATTATCTAGTTTATTAAGTTTGTTATTATTATTGTTAATGTTATTAATGTTTTTATTATTATAATTAATATTTCAGTTAATATTTTAATTTGGTTGATATTATCAAATTATGGTGATAATTATAAAATTAATAACTTACCATTATTGTTATAATATATATATATATATATTGAGTGGCCTAAAGTATATTTTTTTAGGTTATAATTTTTTCTATTTTTTTATTTTCTTTTATTATTTTCTTTTCTTTTATATTCTCTCTTATCTTTTTTTCTCTTTTCTTTCCCTCCCTCTTCCAGCCCCCTCTCTATTCAGTCACACCCCTCTAACCCTAACACCTGATTGGCCGACTTCGACGCCTCCCCCATGAACCCTCGCCCCGCCTTCCTCCCACCCAAAGAGCACCTCACGCCGGCCTCCTCACCCACGTTCACCATCCCTTCATGGCCCTCACTCCATCGCGTCGTGCCGCGCCACCCTCCCGGTCGGCCTTCCCCTCACGCCGCACCCCTACCCTCCTTGCCTTCACCGTTCGTTGGACCAACAGCCTCCCGATCGGGCTACTCGGCTCGCACCACCGCATGGAACCCCCACCAGCGACTCCCATCAACTAGCCTTTGGACCAGTCATCATCTCCCTCTCCCGGTAATCCATCACCCAACAACAAACCCCATGGTCGGTGGCCGCTTTTTCCCTTCCGGTGAAGCCCTGGTTCGGTGACCTCCACCCCCTTCAGTTGAGTTTCCTCCCTTCTCCTTGAGTTTCGGTTGTTCATTGGGTATAGAGTTCAATTTATGGTTATATTTTGAATTTTGTGGGATTGATTTCTTGTTTAGGGTTCGCCTTTGGGTTCGTTTGAGGTGAGGTTGCTTTGAAACCATCTTTGTGCACCTTGTTTGTGAATTATGTTACACTAAGGTGGGTGGTTCCATGCCATGGCATCTTTTTGATAATTTAATTTGGTTGTTTAGTTAATTTAGTATGGTCTATAATTTAATTGCATGATGTGAACTGTGTTTAAAATGCTTGGAATGCTCATTAGATGTAATTTAATTTCTGAAATAGTATAGTTTTGTCGTCTATATGTCTGTTGTCATATAAATGATTGGTTGTGCTTTATAGTTTGTGCATAATGAGTTTAAAAGATTGTTTGACATGAGTGCATGATGAAAAGTGCACTTTCTTTAGAAATGGTCATGTTTTTCTTTTCGATATTGCTATTTTAAAATTCTAAATTTGTTTAATCAATTATTTATATGGAAAAAATTATGTTTTAGAAGAGTTGAGTGTGTAATTAATTTTAAATGGTCTTTTCATGTACAAAATTGTGTGTTTTGAAGTGAGGTCTTATGGTATACATGTGATATGTTTTATAAACTGATCAATTGTTTATTTGAGTGGTCTTTGGGATGCTAAACATGTTTGGAAAGAGTATTTGGGTCGTTTGGTTGGTGAAAATGAATTTTTAGGGTCTTTGAGGTGTGTGTAATTAAATGGAGATTTTCAATGGAAAATGAGTCACTTTGGGTGTGTTTTCCGTGTTCCGTACTTTTGAAATTAAATTTCAAATTGTTTGAACAATGGAATACATGGCTTGATATGTATATGCAATGCTATAGGTTTTAAAGTGACATTCTTATTTGAAATCGAGTGTGTCTCTCTTGTTTAAACTTTTGTTTGCTAATTTTAAATGTTTCATAAATTGTTTAACGAGGCATTTTTCATGTGAAAACCCTTGTTGTCCTATTTAAGAATGTTCTTTAATTTGTTTAAAGGATTTATCAAGTCATGAAAGTGAAGCTAACTATGGTGTGAAATGGTTTTTGGTGTCCGGTTGGTCTAAAAAGTGGATTTTGGGTATGCCTTCGAGCGTAAATCCTTGCGATGTTATTTTGGAAACTATTTTGAAATTTATTTTAGTGAACTGTTAAACTGCATAAGAGATATGAGCCATGTTTGTGAACTGATTTGGTGTGCGTGTGTTTTAAAATGGGTTTGGGTATGGAAGCGGTGGCTTTTGTGTGTGTAATGTCTTTTTTGGGCTTGTGATATGTGAAAATGGTATATTGGGTGAATGTGGAACTTGGTTGAGCACAAGGGAGAACCTCGGGTACCTAGGTGGGCAGATTAGGACTAGTACACTAGATGAAACTTGAGTGGTTCATCTCAGTTTCATCTGGCAGTATTGACATTACAACTCTAACTAAATTTTTGTGATGATTGGAGACCCTTATGTTATGGATGTGTTTCCATACTAGTGGCTCATGCACGAGAGAATTGATTTTTGTGGTTTCTATGCCATGCTTACACTGAGGTACGATGTCTCTAGCGCACCACGTATACTAGCTGCCTTAGGGGATTTTCCCATAGTGCTCTACTATTCATGATGTGTTGCCTTCCGTTGGTATACGGAGGACCACTTGAGTATGTTCATGTTCTTTATAAATTTTCCCTTCCGTTTTAACTTAGTATTGTGAAATGGTTTCTCTTTTCAGTACTCTTTTCTTTTCACTTTCAGTTTTTAAATTTTTTCCTTAAAAGTGTTTTAAAAGTATGGTTTTAAATGATCATGTTAAATTATCTTTTCGATGTTGTGGAATAGGACCTTTTTATTGGGTGACGTACTACTGCTCTCTTGTCTCACACCCTACATAAACCTTTGGGTGTTTGTAGACCTTATTTCGTGTGTATTCTAGATTGTGACATCGTGCCTAGTGTCGGTGGTTTTGGATGTTGTTGGTCTTTGCGTGCATGTTGGTGTTGGTAGCTTGGGGATGTGGCTTCTCTTGTCACTTAGAGGTTGGTATTGGATTTTAGTTCTCTACTTGTTGTAGTTCACTTTGGGTTATTTGTTGAATTGTTGATCTAAACCTGTTTATAGTTTAAAGACATGTTTGGTTGTCTATTTTCAATTTCAGTTTATTCGTCTTGTTAGTTTTTTTCTATCTCTTGTTTCGGGTAAATCGTTCCCATGTATTATTTTGATACCAAGACACTTTTTTCATCCTTTTGGGATCAGGAATGCCCTTCGCACCATGTCGCACACTGGGTCAGGCGCCAGGTCAGATGGCGACCTGGCCTGGTTCGTGACAAAATGGTATCAGAGAAGGTTTTCTCTCTTAGGTCGTGTTTCTTTGGGATAGAGTCATGGTAGACTGGTGTAACGACCCGAATCTGGAGCCCCTCCACTGGTGACCCGTACCTCAAGCGTGTTTCCCTAAATGCCAGAGGCTGCCGACTAGCAGTGAGGGCCTTGGTGAGTCAGTGGGAAAACTATGCCCTCATTCGGTAAAGTATACAGCGGAAAAACAACAGTCAATAACGGAAGCAGTAACAACATGCATAACAACGGAAACTAGAAAGCAGAAGCAATTAATACATATAGTAATGATGATAATGATGCAGTAGGTACAAGTATCTAAGGAAAACAGCAAAAACAATAATGTGCTGAAATACAACTAAAACCAAGTGCAAAAGAAAACAAATTAAACTCCTCAGCATCGCAAGCCACGGCTCGTTCTCATGCTCTCCAGCTCCAGTGCAATCAAGAACCTGAAGTAGAAGGGTGTTTTCCCTTATCTATACCTGTAGCAACATGGTATTTTTGGGCCCAAAATCATGGCCCAAACAGGGTGTGAGATACAATCCCAGTAGGCAATCACCCAAAAATTTGTGCCTAACAGTCAATGAATACATGGTAGTAATAAAACAAGAAGTAGTAAACAGAAAAGCACAAGCAGCTAAAATCCATAGTTCTAACAAAAAAAGTACACAATTAAACAGCCTGCAACAATAAAGAAAACAGGTAACCCTCTGGGTAGTTCTCACAGCCTAACCCCTATGGTTCAACATATAAGTACAAGCAACCCTCTAGAAGTCACACACAGTCTCACCCCTTTGGTGCAGATATGTAATTATTAGACTCTCTGGGGAAGAACTCACTGTCAATTCCCCCTATAGTCTCATATCGTGCTAAAGGCTATCTGGGGAAGCACTCAATGTCTATTCCCCCTTGTCCTCCATCGAGGAACTACAGACTCTTTGAGGAAGCACTCAACGTCAATTCTCCCTATGGTCTCGCATCGTAATTAAAAGACACTCTGGAGAACCCCTTTCATCAATTCTCCATTTGGTCTACTACTCTAGGTTCTCACAGTCCTGAGTGAAAGATAAAACATGCTCAGAGCATGTGTACATCGTCCAAGTAAACCTCAAGAACTACTTGGATATCAACTAAGGCTCAACAACATAACAAGTTAGCAGTTCCACTGCCCTATGACTAAGCATGGCAACTGGAAAAACGCAAAACAGGCAGAACAAGCATAGAAAACATCGAAGGTATAGTAAAGCTACCATAATCATAGGAAAAACATCTACTCTAGAAATCAAGCAATCCAGGAAATACGAAAAGGGAAAAATAGGAACACGCAATACCTCGTTCAAGGGTATTGGTGGAATTTTTCACATAATACTCATCGACTTTCTACAGAAAGGAACAAACCACCTACCTCAATCCCAGGAGATCGATATACGTAAACCTCGACGACAGATTCCCCTTATAACAACAAAGATCTGAGAAAACCCACAAAACATTCATACCATGATAACATGGAAACGAGGAGGAATCAAGAAATGAGGCTAAAGCAGAAGGAAGAACTCACCGCTTTGATTCCAACACAATCAACCATGTTCTAATCGGAGAACGGATGAAGAGGCGGGAGCTCGTCGATGATTCGGCCGTACGTGTCGCTCTCGGACGAACAAAACCTAGAAAGAGGTGTTTCTGTGCATCAGGTGAGACCCCTATTCAATTAGTAAAAAAATTACACTGTGTATATTTTTAAATTACATGGCGTGTAGTGGGTTTTTTCTTACTTCGCCAATATCGGCCTCCACATCACCCCTACACATCGTGTGTGTGGCCCAGGCACGGCCAGCACATGGCTTGAAGCCGGAGAAGAGTACATGGCCTGTACTCAGAAAGCACACGGCGTGTACTTCAAAAATTTCCAGAAACTTAATTTTTCTCAAAAACTCCAGAAAAAAGAAAAACATACCTGAACAAATATTCGGGTTCATACAAACTTCCCCCCTTAAAGAAATTCATCCCCGAATTTCCATAACGAGGCGGAGAAGAAGAAACCCTGAACAGCTCTGGCCACTACAATCGTACATCAGCCTCCCTCTCCCAGGTCACGTCCTGTACCCGCCCGTGCTGCCATAGCACCCATACCAAAGGAACAAACAGCCCACGGAGAACCTTCGTACTGCGATCGACAATCTGGATTGGATGCTCCTCGAACGATGAATCCTCTTCAAGCTAGAATTCCTCGGGCTTAAGGACGTGAGACGGGTTTGAAAAGTAACGTTAGAGCTGAGAGACATGGAAGAAGTCGTGCATGGCCTGATACCTCTGAGGTAGCTGCAAATGATAGGCGACCAACCCCACTCTCTTCAATACCTCAAACGGCCCGACGTACCGCGGTGAAAGCTTACCCTGTCTCTGAATCCTCTTGTGTCCCATCCTTGGTGCGACAAACAGGAAAACCTGATCACCAACCTCGAACTCCTGAGGTCATCTTCGCTGGTCAGCATAAGACTTCTGTCGAGACTGCGCTGTAGCCATCCTCTTCTGAATCAGCTCTATCTTCTCTGAAGTCTCCTGAACAAGACGAGGTCCCAGCAAAGCTATCTCTCTTACCTCTGGCCAGCATAAGGGTGATCGGCATGGCCTACCGTACAATGCCTCATATGGTGCCATCTGAATGGTTTCCCGGAAACTTTTGTTGTAGGAGAACTCCACTAGAGGAATATGCTTCTCCAAAGAACCGCCAAAGTCAAGGATGCAAGCCCGGAGCATATCCTCAAGCACCTAGATCATTCACTCAGACTGGACATCAGTCTGGGGATGGTAAGCTGTACTCAAAATTACATGTGTACCCAAGGCCTTTTGAAGTCCCTTCGAGAACCGAGAGGTAAAGCACGCATCTCTATCTGAAACAATAGAGCGTGGAACTCCATGCAGACAAATGATCTCTCTAATGTATAGTGGTCCCAGCTCATCAACACTGAAGGTCTTCTTGATCAGCAATAATTGGACAACCTTCATGAGCCGGTCGATGATAACCCAAACAGCATCATTCCCTCGAGGTGATCTCTACAACCCAGTCATGAAGTCCATCGCAACATCGTTCCACTTCCACTCCGGAATGGGTAAGTGCTGCAAAAGTCTCGCTGGGGGCTGTTGCTCTTCTTTGACCTGCTGACAAGTAGAATATCTCATGAAAAAACTAGAAACATCCTTCTTCATACCTAGCCACCAATATGGATATTAATGTCCCGATACATATTGTTGATGCCAGGATGAACTGCCCAAATAGAGGAATTGAAAATCCCGCATCACCTCCTCGCGTATGTCCGATGGAACCCATACGCGTCCCTGGAAACGCAAGATCTCATCCTCTCCCACTGTCCATCTAGGAAGAGGGTCCCCTCCTGACACACTCTCCTATAGGACTAATCCTTCTATTTCTGATAGTTGCCTCATCCATACTCGGTCAATTAGTGTAGAGGTAACAGCTACAGGAGATAAAAAGTTCTGTCCTTGTATGTCATACACCTCCAGATGCATCTCATAGAACAGAGCCATAAGCTACCACTCACTGCTGGCCTCCTGAACTTCCTGAACCTGAGTTCTCCTGCTCAACTCATCAGCCACTGCATTTCCCTTACCCGGTGTATAGGCGAGCTCTAAGTCAAACGAATGTAGATACTCAACCCACCTGTGATGCGTTAGATTCAAATCACGCTGAGTGAAGATATACTTGAGACTCTTGTGTTCATTGAAGACCACAAAGTGATCTCCCAGAAGATAGTGTCTCCAAAAGTGCAAGGCATGAACAACAGCTGCTAACTCCAAATCGTGTGTCGGGTAGTTCCTCTCATGTGGCCTCAACTGCCGAGACTCGTACACAACGACTCTATCCCCCTGTATAAGCACAACTCCCAGCCCGATACCTGAAGCATAACAGTAAAGAGTTTAGCTCTTGCCTGGATCTGGCAAGACTAGTATCGGTGCTGACGTCAACCTCCCTTTCAGCTCCTGAAATGATGACTCACAAGAATCTGACCATAATAACTTCGCCCCCTTTTTGGTCAGACCTCTCAAGGGTTCTGCTAGATGAGAAAATTCCTGAATGAAGCGTATGTAGTATCCAGCCAGCCCTAGGAAACTTTGTACCTCAAAGATGTTTTTCAGCTGCTCTCAGGAAACTACAGCTCTCACTTTCTCTAGGTCCACTGATACTCCTGCCTCTGAGATGACGTGACCGAAGAAGTGAATCTGATCCATCCAGAAGTGGAACTTTGAGAGTTTTGCGTAAATTCGATGCTCTCTCAGTGTACTCAGAACGATCTCAAGATGTGTGACATGGTCATGTCGAGTGTGAGAGCACACCAAGATATCATCCATGAAGACCACAACAAAGTATTCCAAGTAAGGACGGAACACTCGGTTCATCAGTTCCATGAAAACTGCAGGTGTGTTCGTGAGACCGAACGTCATGACTGTATACTCGTATAGACCATACCTGCTCTTGAAGGCTGTCAGAGGTATATCTGATGGTCTAATGAGAAACTGATGATAACCGGACCTCAATTTGATCTTCAAGAAGACCCAGGATCCTTGAATCTGATCGAAAAGGTCATTGATCCTCGGCAAAGGATATCAGTTCTTGACCGTCAACTGGTTCAACTTCCGATAATCCACACAAAGTTGAAGGGTACCGTCTGCCTTCTTTGCAAATAGGACTAGTGAACCCCAAGGAGAAGTATTGGGTCAGATGAAACCCTTAGCCTGTAGCTCTTCCAATTGCTTCTTAAGCTCCTGCAGCTCAGGTGTGGCCTCCTATAGGGAGGAATGGACACCGGTGCCGCTTCTTGCACGAGCCCAATAGAGAAGTCTACCTCACGCTCCGGAGGCAAACCTGAAAATTCCTCTGGAAAGACATCCCTGAAACGATCCACCACTGGAGGAAAGTCCAACTGTGGAGACCCCTGATCATCCATATAAAGGCTAGCAATCTGGGTTGTCACCCCTCCTATCCCAAGATGCTCGAGTCCCGCCCGACTCACCCGAACCTCTCATTTGCCTCTATGAAGAAACGATTCACCCTCTGGTGAGATGAAACAGACTCTACGGCAGTAATAGACAAAGACTTCCTGGAAGGGAATCAACCAGTCCATGTCGAGGATGACATCATAGCCTGTCATCTCTAGGACATAGAGATCCCATAAAAATTGATACCATGCAACCTCGAGAGGGCACTCCCTACACTGGCGTACACTAGATGTCCTCGTTCCCAAAGGTGTGTCTAGTGTCAACGAGTCAGCAGAAGAAAAGATGCAGAGCCCAAGGCTCTCCATGATAGCAACGGAGATAACGCTATGTGTGGAACCAGTATCGAAAAGGGATGAAGATAAAACAGAGGCTACTAAAATCGTACCTCGAACAGTAGAAGGGTCAGGATCCAGCTCCTGATAAGTCTGCTCCACGGTGAAGACTGGCCTGTACCGCGGCCCTGCGCCCCTGGATAACCACTCTGAGCTAAACCTCCCTGTTGGTGCTGAGGAACTGGTGGCTGACTGCCATGGCCTCGACCTCCACCTCAGCCCAAATGGCCGGATGAACTCCAGTTCCCTGACTGGTGGGAAACTGGTGGTGCTACTCCTGAACAAGGAATCATGGAAGAACCCCGGTCACCAGCTGCTGGTGAGAAAAATTGACAGAAACATTGAAGTTGACCCATCTTGCCGCAATATCGGCACTACACGGGGTCCCTCTAGCACTGCGGTCTCATGTTCCCTAACCGGCCACACTGGTAGCATGTCACCTGGCTGCCTGACGATGCATCTCAATTCCTAGGATCACCACATTTTGGCTCTCTACGGCGCTTCTTGCTGTCTTATGGAGGAAAACTAGCTGTAGAAGTAGAACCGCCCTGGATCGCAACTCCAAAGTCTCTCAGATTACACTTTGCAATCAGTGCCTGGTTGATGATGGAAGTAATGGAATTCAGCTTGAAGATATTCACCTTGGGCGGATATCTCGCCTGAGACCATCCTCGAACTTCCTTGCCAAGAACACCCCACTCCCATCCCGGAGGGGTGTGAAGCGCTGCAGCTCAGTGAAACGAGTGGAATACTCCATGACATAAAGATTACCCTGCTCTAAGCTCATGAACTCCCGGGCTCGGTTGGCCCTCAGGGTCTCCGGGTTGAAGTAGTCATAGAACACGCGCTGGAACTCCTCCCAAGCCATAGCCTGCTACTGACCCGCCTATGAGATCACGTCCCACTACCTCTTAGTGGAGTCTCAGAGCATGTAGGTGGCGAGCTTGACCCGCCTCTCTAGAGGTGTCTCCAGGTGCTCGAAGATAGTCAACATGGATTCCAGCCATGACTCTACAGCCTGAGGTCCTCCTTCCCCCGAGAACGTGGGAGGATGGTGCTTCTGGAAAACCCGCATCAAGTCTTCCATACACATGGCAGGAGGCAGCGCTCCCTGGAAGGCCTGCATCATCCTCATGAATCCTTCCCTGAACTGTGCATCAGCGCCTGCAACTGGTATAACAGCCGGTGCCATGGCTGGCCCGACTGGAGGATCGGCAGGAAGTCCCTGATCAGCCCTGTCTGGCGTCTGATCACTGCCTGACAACAGACATACGACCGGAGGATGTCTCGGAGGCATATCTCTGAAAGATCAAAAGTACACCTTGGATCAGAAAAACAATGGCAGAGAACACAATATTACTAAACGGGAATAGGGGAAGAAAACACAAAATATTACAAAACACTAATACACGGTGTGTATAAAAACTACATGATGTGTCTTCTTTAACCACTGACATGGGTGTGTACTCTGGCCCTACAAGTCATGTACACCTCAGACTACACGGCATGTGGACCTCAACACAAGGCATGTTCATGAAAACTGTTCCCCTGCCCGAGTCCCCTTACACGGCTAACCCACACGGTCCGACTCAACCCAAGACTACACGGCGTGTTTGAAAGAAACACGGTGTGTACTAGACAAGGCTTCGGCGGCCCGTGTTTGTTAAGCACACGGCCTTCTACATGGATGAATCTTACATGTCATGCTCCAAACAAACTCGGAGTTTATAGGTGAAGGTGACACCATCCCGTGTTGTTCGTGACACGGTCGGGTACTTGGACAAGACTACACGGCGTGTTACGAACAAACATGGCGTGTGGAAAAGAAGGTAAAGTCTGCCCGTGTTGTTCGTGACATGGTCGGGTACCTGGACAGGACTACACGGCATGTTCCCTCTGTACACGGCGTGTTCTACCTGATCTTCCCTGGCCCATGTTGATAGTGACACGGCCGAGTACATGGCTCCGAACTCACACGGTGTGTACCTACCGTACATGGCGTGTTCTCGAAGTTACTTTCACGACATCGTGTTCTACCCACACGGTCAGTGACACGGCCTGAAAACTACACGGCGTGTATCCAAAAAATAAACACAGTGTATTCTGGGTTTTTTCTGGGCAGTAGCTCAGAAACTGCACAGAATCCCAAAAACACTAAAAAACAATGGAAAGAGGTGCTAAATTTCGATCCGTGAGAGCCTATACTCCCCACGAATCAAAGCTTGGAATCTCCCACAGTCATAGACAAGAGAAATTAGGATCATGATCCACCATGTTTCGATTAATGAGGGCCCATAACACCTCACGAACCAAAATTTGGCGTTCATTTTTTTTAAGCAAAGAACAAAGCAACTAGTTTTCTAACATAACTATAGAGAATTTATCAAGAATCTATCACAACATCATGCATAATCTACACAGACTCTATCACAACAGCATGCAACCGCTAATGCACCATAGATGGCATGGTAAGAATGCATGGCATGTGATTTCTTCAAGTTCCTATATGATGCATGAGATGGCATACCCTCATCTCATCGGTTTGTGACAGAAATAGAACTGAAATATCAAAACAATAATAGCACAAGTCATGTGAATCACTATAGGTGAAATCAAATCAACCATAAAATCTCAAAACCAGAACTTCAATTAATGAGGTAGTATGGCTTTTCCATGTACATGGGTTAGCTACTCCCGGGCACAGCTTAATACCAAGTACCAAGTCCATCCTATCCCTGGATAAAGTTTCCAAATAGCAATCAAGAGAAAATAACTCCTCTGATACCACTTTGTAACGACCTGAATCTGGAGCCCCTCCACTGGTGCCTCGTACCCGGTTCGCCACATGAACTCAAGCGCATTTCCCCAAATTCCAAAGGATGCCGACTAGAAGTAAGGGACATGGTGAGTCGGTGGAGAAACTATGCCCTCATTCAGTAATGTATACAGTGGAAAAACAACAATCAATAGAAGAAGTAGTAACAACATGCATAACAATAGAAACCAGATAGCGGAAGCAATGAATACATATAGTAATGATGATAATTATGCAGTAGGTACAAGTATCTAAGGAAAATATAAAACACAACAACGTGCTGAAATACAACTAAAACCAAGTGCAAAAGAAAAAAAAGTAAACTCCTCAGCATCGCAAGCCACGGCTCGGTCCCATGCTCTCCAGCTCCAGTGCAATCAAAAACCTGAAGTAGAAGGGAATTTTCCCTTATCTATACCTGTAGAAATATAGTCTGTTCGGTCCCAAAAGCATGGTCCAAACAGGGTGTAAGATACAATCCCAATAGGCAATCACCCAAAGATTTGTGCCTAACAGTCAATGAATACATGGCAGTAATAAAACAAGAAGTAGTAAACAGAAAAGCACAAGCGGCTACAATCCACAGTTCTAACAAACAAAGTACACAAGTAAACATCCAGCAACAATAAAGAAAACAAGTAACCCTATGGGTATTTCTCCCAGCCTAACCCCTATGGTTCAACCTATAAGTACTAGCAACCCTCTAGGAGGCACACACAGTCTCACCCCTTTGGTACAACTATGTAATTGTTAGACTCTCTGGGGAAGAACTCACCGTCAATTCCCTCCGTAGGCTCATATCGTGCTAAAGGCTCTCTAGGGAAGCACTCAATGTTTATTCCCCATGTGGCCCGCGTCGAGTAACTACACACTCTCTGAGAAAGCACTCAATGTCAATTCCCCATGTGGTCTCGCATCGTAATTGAAAGACACTCTGGAGAAGCCCTTCTGTCAATTCTCCCTTTGGTCTACTAATCTAGGTTCTCACAGTCCTGAGTGAAAGATAAAACATGCTCAGCGCTCATGTACATCGTCCACGTAAACCTCAAGAACTACTTGGCTATCAACTAAGGCTCAGTAGCATAACAAGGTAGCAGTTCCACTGTCCTACGACTAAGCATGACAACTAGAAAAATGCCAAATAGGAAGAACGAGAATAGGAAACATCCAAGGTTCAGTAAATCTACCATAATCAGAGGCAAAACATCTGCTCTAGCAATCAAGAAAAGCATGCAATACAATAAGGGAAAAACAGGAACACGGAATACCCCGTTCAAGGGTATTGGTGGAATTTTCACATAATACTCATCGACTTTCTACATAAAGGCACAAACCACCTACCTCGATCACAAGAGATCGATATACATGAACCTCGACGACATATTCCCCTTATAACAATGAAGATCTGAGAAAACGCACAAAACGTTCATCCCACGATAACATGGAAACGAGGAGGAATCAAGAAACGAGGATAAAGCAGAAGGAATAACTCACTGCTGTGATTCCAACACAATTGACCATGCTCGAATCGGATAACGGATGAAGAGGCGGGAGCTCATCGAAGATCCGGCCATACGGGTCACTCTCAGACGAACGGAACCTAGAAAGAGGTGTTTCTGTGCGTCAGGTGTGACCCCAGTTCATTTAGTAAAAAAATGTACACGGTGTGTATTTTTAAAGTACATGGTGTGTAGTGGGTTTATCCATACTCCGCCAATATCGGCCTCCATGTCACCCCTACACACTGTGTGTGTGGCCCGGGCACAGACAGCATGCGGCTTCGATCCAGAGAAGAGTACAAGGCGTGTACTCAGAAAGTACACGCTGTGTACTTCAAAAATTTCCAGAAACATCATTGTTCTCAAAAACTCCAGAAAAAGGAAAAACATACCTGAACAAAGATTCGAGTTCTTACAACTGGAGCTAAGGTGTTTAGGACTCGACATCCTGGCTACGAGTAAGGTGCCTGGCCAGCACACCTCGTGGCGGGATTCGAGTTACCAAATTAGGTTGAGGTTTTTTTAAATTTTTGGTCCCTGTGGTTAGTCTTGTTTAGGGGAAATAAAAATTGAGTAAGTTCAGTGGTCCCAATGAGATCATAGGGTCTGGAAAGCCATGTGGATCTGGGGACACTGTCCTAGAATACACTTTGTGGTAGTGGTGTGATTGGTGTATGGATTCCAACCATATGTTCCAGTCACCCGCTGATACTAGTCTCCTATTGCATCATTCCTTGTCTCCTTGTTTTGAATTCATGTAAATATGGTTTTTAAGTAAAATTGAATTGGTGTTTTAATAATAAATGGTTGTGGGGTGTGTCCTTGTATTTTGGGAATTTTGGATATGGGGTGTTTAGATCCGAGAATCCTTTTTGGATGAGTTGTGTCTTGAGTTTGAATTCTTGTTTGTAAGTTGGTGTGCAAGCATGTGGTTAATGGATTCTTTTGAAAAGTGCTTCAGGAAGCCCTTGCAGTGGTTCTCCCTGCATGTTTAGTGTTCTCTTGTAGTATGTCATGGCCATTGGACTAGTTTTATTGGTTCCATGGTTTTCTTTATTGACTGTTGGATTCCCCAAAAATCATTAACATTCAATTTAAGTACAGTGAAAGGTAATTCTTCACTGTCCGGCCCTCCAGTTGATAAAATCAAGGACTCTCCCTTTTGAGTGATAGTGCTAAGTCTATTCCTTTTTCTTTTCGGTCAAGATGATCTTATTGTAGCAGGATGACATACACGAGGGATATTGATAGGTGTTTTATTCTCTTTGAGTTGTCTGAGTCGTCGGGTATGAAGTTTGACACCATTGTGTCAGAAGGTTTCCATCCAGAAATGGTGAAAGGAATTCCAGTGGGGGAAGAGTGAAGGTGGTTTAGAATTATCTATTCTTACTGATGTCTTGAAAGGCATGTAGTGCTTCCATCGGCCTCAAAGTTCATGTTTGGTGACACCTCGTAGCGTGAGTCCTCTTTGAAGAGAAAGGGTGGATTTTGTAGAACCCTCCGAGAATCCCTGTTTTCATAGGAGTGTTCCCTCCTATTAGGGAGTTCTAATTTTTCTATTCAGAGGGGGGTGTTCGTCATGCATCTTTCCATATTAATTTTACTAGTTAAGGTGAATAGGATATGTTTGTGCATCATCTAGTCCCATGTTTTGGGGTATGGTGTCATCAGGGAGTATTTGAATGTTAGGGTATGTGGCGGTTCTTGGTGTTATCTCGATTTTGGTGTGGACGCATGTAGCACCAAATGGAGAAGTGCCATTTGGGAGTCTCCAATAATTGAATGTGAGTTAGGAGATGCTTCAAACATCAGTGCTCCATCCATAGGCCTCGGAGTGAAGCTGGTGCGTGGTTGGGAACCCTCGGAGTGTATTAGACCCCAAACTTATTTCTGGCATCAGAACTGAAGGTGAAGGATATTTAAATTGTTTTATGTGTTTGTTCCATTCCGAACAACTCGTTTTGGTGCACGGGGTAACTCGTGGCTATGAGGAGACATGGTCTCCTCATTACCAAAGTTCCAGGCGTTGTATCCCATCGAATGTAATCGCTTTTAGTTGTCCTTGTGGGGTGTGTTGGGAAAATCGGTCTCAGACATGAAAAGTGATCACCTAGGAACGTGGAGATGTTGGTCAGTCTTTGGTCGTGGTTTTGACACCCCGGTGGTTGGGGCCTCCCTCCCCACCCCTTGTGGTGGGATTTTTGGTCACCGTCAAGAAATTTTCAAGGTTTTGTATCTTATGTCGGCTCTAATGGTAGGGAGACCCGTGATAGGCCTCGCTTAAATGTCTCAAGAGTGAATCGGTGTTGGCCATCTTCATATGGTGGGGAGTCCGCTCGGACCATCCCGTGTCAGTTTTCCAAACTCATCTTGGGAATCAGTAGGTTTTTAATGGTGGGGAGCACTTCAGGATTTCCCCATGTTGGCCTTTTGGTCATATTCCTATATGTGACTTGGTAGTAGGTGATAAGAGTGTTCTTGGGATATTATTTGATCTTGTTTTTTCCTTCCAAACAAACGGTGGGATTTTCGTTCTATGGTACTTGAGGTGTTTCGATTTGTGAGGTTGGTTTCTGTGGGTTCAAGATTTCGTTTTCTAAAACAATTAACTATAGGTTTTCTAGCTCTTTGTGGCGGGTGACACATATCAGAAAGTCATTTTACACATTTCTTGATGTTGTCTTTGAGTCACTTTCTCTGAGCACGATGTGTTTGCCTCTCTTCACTTGCTTTTTGGTGGGGACCCTCTTTGAACCTTAAGAGGGTGTTGTTTCCTGCTTTGGGATTCAATATTAGTTTTGGATTTATGGGGACGAAAAGATCTATGGAGGGGAGAATTGTCACACCAAGATTTCTAAAACAATTTTTATTTATTATTTTTATTATTTTTATTTTATTTTTCAAATCTTTGTCGAAGTGCGGGCTGAACCTGATTAAAGTTTTTTACTTTATGCTGATAAATGAATATTTTAGGTTTGGTGGTATCCGACACATGGGTGGAGCATGGTCGAAGCTACGCGACTTTGCATGGGTTGCTGCACGACCTCACCCGGTTCACCACACGCCCTGCCTGATGGTCAACTAATGAAATAAGATGAATAAAGAATGTTTCTAATAATAATAATATTAATATTAATATCACTTGATATTGTTATTATTATTTTCTTGAATAATAATTTAATTGAGAGTATTATTGTTTTTTTATTTACAACATTTTATTAAGCTGATCATTGTATAGTTTATTATCTAGTTTATTAAGTTTTTTATTATTATTGCTAATTTTATTAATGTGTTTATTATTATAATTATTATTTTAGTTATTATTTTAATTTGGTTGATATTATAAAATTATGGTGATCATTATAAAATTATTAAATCACCATTATTGTTATAATATATATATATATATATATTGAGTGGCCTAAACTATATTTTTTTTAGGTTCTATTTTTTTCAATTTTTTTCTTTTATTCTATTCTTTTATTTTCTTTTATTTTCTATCTTCTCTTTTTTTCTCTTTTCTTTACCTCCCTCTTCCTCCCCCTATCTATCCCAATGCACCCCTCTTACCCTAACACCTGCTTGGCTGACTTCGACGCCTCCCCCATGAACCATCGCCCCGCCTTCCACCAACACAGAGACTACCTCGCACCAGCCTCCTTGCCCGCGCGCACCGTCCCTTGACTTCTCTCACATCGTCCTGGCGTGCCGTGACACCCTCCCAGTCAGCCTTCCCCTCATGTCACACCCCTACCCTTCTCTCCTACACTTTCCACAAGACCAACGGCCTCCCAACCAGCCTACTCGGCTCGTACCGCCGCATGGACCCCCCCCCCCCCCCCGCCAGCGACTCCCCTCAGCCTACCTTCAGACCAGCTGTCGTCGCTATCTCATAACCAGCCATCGCCTGACAATAAACCTCATGGTCGGTGGCCTCTTTTTCCCTTCTGGTGAAGCCCTGTTTTGGTGACTGCCACCCCCTTCGGATGAGTTTCATCCCTTCTCCTCGAGTTTCGGTTGTGCACTGGGTATAGATTTCAATTTATGGTTTGATTTTGAGTTTTTTCTTATTTAGGGTTCACCTTTGGGTTAATTTGAGGTGCGGTTGGTGTGAGACCATCATTTTACACCTTTTTTATGATGCCTTCTACACAAAGGTAGGTGGTTCCATTCCATGGCATCTTTTAGATAATTAAATTTTGTTGTTTAGTTAATTTAGTATGTTCTATAATGTAATTGCATGGTGTCAACTGTGCTTAGAATGCTTGGCATTCTCATTCGATGAAATTGAATTTCTGAAATAGTATACTTTTGTCGTCTATATGTGTGTTGTCGTATAAATGATTGGTTGTGCTTTATAGGTTGTGTGGAATGAGTTTAAAATATTGTTTGACATGAATGCATGATGAAAAGTGCACTTTCTTTAGAAATGGATATGTTTTTCTTTTCGATCTTGCTATATTAAATTCTAAATGTGTTTAATCAATTATTTATAGGGTGAAAATTAGGTTTTAGAAGAGTTGAGTGTGAAATTGATTTTAAAATGGTCTTTGTATGTAAAAAATTATGTGTTATGAAGTGAGGTTTTATGGTATACATGTGATATGTTTTATAAACTAATAAATTGTTTATTTGAGTGGTATTTGGGATTCCAAACATGTTTGGAAATAGTTTTTGGGTCATTTGGTCGGTGAAAATTCATTTTTAGGGTTTTTGAGGTGTGTGTGTATTTAAATGAATATTTTCAATGGAAAATGAGTCACTTTGGGTGTCTTTTCCATGTTCCGTACTTTTGAAATTAAATTTCAAATTGTTTGAACAATGGAAAACATGTTTTGACACGTATATACTATGCTTTTGGTTTTAAAGTGACATTATTATATGCAATTGAGTGTGTCTCTCTTGTGTAAACTTTTGTTTGCTAATTTTAAATTTTTCATAAATTTTTTAACAGAACATTTTTCTAGTTCAAACCCTTGTTGTGCTATTTAAGAATGTTCTTTAATTTTTTTAATGGATTTATCAAGTCATGCAAGTGAAGCGAATTACGGTGTGAAATTGTTTTTGGTGTTTGGTTAGTCTAAAAAGTGGATTTTGGGTATGCCTTCGAGCGTAAAGTCTTGCGATGTTCTTTTGGAAATTATTTTGGAATTTCTTTTAGTGAACTGTTAAACTGCATAAGAGATGTGAGGCATGTTTGTGAACTAATTTGGTGTGCGTGTGTTTTAAAATGGGTTTGGGTATTCTAGCGGTGGATTTTGTGTGTGTAATGTCTTGTTTGGGTTGGTGATATGTGAAAATGGTATATTGGGTGAATGTGGTACTTGATTGAGCACAAGAGAGAACCCCAGGTACCTATGTGGGTGGATTAGGACTAGTATGCTAGATGACACGTGAGTGGTTTGCCCGGGTTTCATCTGGCCGGATTGACGTTACAACACTAACTAAAATTTTGTGATGATTAGAGACCACTAGGTTATGGATTTGTTTCCCTAATAGTGGCTCGTGCATGAGAGCATTTATTATTGTGGTTTCTATTCCATGCTTACACCGAGGTATGATGTCTCCAGCAAACCACGTATACTACCTGCCTAAGGGGATTTTCCCACAGTGATCTACTATTCGTGATGTGGTGTCTTCCGTCAGCATACGGAGGACCACTTGAGTATGTGTATGTTCTTTATAAATTTTCCCTTTTGTTTTAAATTATAATTGTGAGATGGTTTTTCTTTTAGTACTCTTATCTTTTCACTTTCAGTTTTTAAATGTTTTCCTTAAAAGTGTTTTAAAAGTATGATTTTAAATGAGCATGTTAAATTATCTTTTTGATGTTGTGGCATGGAACATTTTTATTAGGTTACATCCTACTGCGTTCTTGGCTCACACCCTACGTACACCTTTTGGTGTATGTAGACCTTGTGTCTTGTGTATTCCAGGTTGTGACATCATGCCTAGTGTCGGTGGTTCTGGATGTTATTGGTCTTTGCGTGCAGGTTGGTGTTGGTATCTTGGGGATGTGGCATCTCGTGTCGCTTGCATGTTGGTATTAGAGTTTAGTTTTCAATCCTTGTTGGTGTTTACTTTAGGTTTTTAGTTGATTTGTATATTTAAACCTATTTATAGTTTAAAGACGTGTTTGGTTGTCTATATCCAGTTTCAGTTCATTCGTCTTGTTATTTTGTATCTCTTGCTTCGGGTAAATCATTCTCATGTATTATTTTGATACCCAGGCACTTGTGCCAGCCCGTGGGGATCGGGAACGCCCTTCGGGCCATGTCGCGGACCGGGTTGGGCATCAGGTCGGATAGCGACCTGGCCTAGTTCGTGACATGAAATGTAACTTATATCATATATATAAATCAATTGGACTCGAAATTGGGATGAAAAACCCCAGTAAAAACGTAGGTGGGTAAATAAATAACTTATAGAATCTTATAGAGTATGTCCCGATACTACTCCAATCTCCATGATCCATGGCTCAGCCTGTAATAGCTTGAGTATTTCTCAATAAATTAATAATATGTTCTATTTCATTATCCCTATGTAACACAAAAATCAAAACCAATATAAACATTTTTAAGGTAGTCATAGCATTAAAATTTATAAATAATGGTAACATAATTATGAAAAATATATAGCTAAATATATATATAAGATCAAAATAAAATAAAACACATCTTAAACACATAAGTAAATTACTAAAACTATGAAAATAATTAAATATCCTTTTATTCTTAAATTATATATCATAAAATGAATAACTTTTTCAATGTTGATATATTTATGAAAAAAATTAATTTTATAGTAATAGTTAATATATACAGAAAAATGATTAACTATAAAAAATGAGTATATTTTGAAATAATATTTAATATATAGATTTATAAATTTTAGGTTGTGAGTTTGATACAATTAATAACTTTTTTGGATTATCATGTTCATATTATCTTCAATTGAATTTTTTAAATTTTTCTAAAAGAATATATTTTTATTTTAACAGTGAAAAATAATTTTTTTTGGAAATACCAATAAATTTATGACAAACAAATTACAAATCATTTTATTGAATAAATATATTTCTTTTATGTGAGAATATATATTTTAAAATATGATGTTTAAATTATAAACCTATATTTTATATTTTAAAATTGAAGTAACATTTACTATAAAATTGGAATAAATACCTCATACATTAGTATTTTAATATTATCAATCAAATGAAATATATTTTAAAAATAAAATTAGTCTGTAAAAAATATCTTATATTAGGCACAATAATTTTTGGCATAATTATTAACTTACCTTTGTTAATAATTAGTTATCTAGGTACTATGATTATTTTTTAAAACATTAATAATATTCCAAATAATATTTTTTAAATTAAATGATTAAATTTTAAAATAAATGTAAAATATATATTTATCAATATAAAAAAATTATTTTAAACTCATTTAATTTTTAATAAAAGTTAAATAATACTTTGAACCGTTCATAATTAAAATAAAATTTTTCTTTAAAAAAACATTTTTTCAACACATTATTTTTTATTTGAAAGTTAATTTTATCCTTTTTAGAGTTACAATTAATATATATGGAGCCAAAATTAAGATTTAAAATTTCTATATTTTATAATAAGGGTTTGTATATTTTTTTAGATATAAAATATTAAAAAAATTAAAATTTTATTAAGAGTAATAAGTGTTTAAATAATTAATATAAATTGAATCTAATTTTTTAAAATTAAAATGGTCTTTAGAAATTTTGAAAACATTTTTCGGGATTTAATGTGTCACCTACGTGTCTTAATAACCTTTCTCGCCTATCTCTCCATACTTTCTATTCATTCCATTTGTACCCCTTACTTACCATGCTTTTCCATGGGAAAGGTCATCTTCCTCACATATAAAAGGGGGGTCTCTTCCAATCATTCAATAATAAACTAATATTTATAAATGTATTATAATGACTACCAAAATTTACTCTCCTTTATTTTTTTTACAATCGATAATTGGCCGCACAGTCGTTGAGTACGAGCAAATTGAAAATTTATAAACCCTACAAACTACTAGTACTGTGGTAAGAAGGGTGTCAAACCGCAGAGAAGGACTTACATTGTGCTAGACAAAATTAAAACTAAAACAACCAAAAAATAAAATAAAAGGATAACAAAACCTAAAAATAAAAAATGAAGCAAACATTGAGAGTGACTGTGAAAATGAAGGTGAAATTGTGAAATGTATGGCTTGAACAAAGAACAAATAGTAATTATTATTTGAGGGTCCTCAAGCTGCTTTGAACTGATTAAAAAGATATTCTCCACTTCTTCATACTTTAATTCAATTGATCAATGCATAAAAAATGGTGCTAATCCACTGATTTTTCACTTCAATGGATTAACACAGCTCAATTAACTTCCTTGAGTCTTGGAGGCAACTGGGGAAAGAAGAAGGGGCGTGGCGAGGGGTGGAGGCGGCTGGTGGCCTCAGTGGATTTGTGTGGGACTGGCTCAGGTTTCTGCGGTGCAAGAGAGGTGGTGACACGGCCCGAGGAATGGAGACAAACGGTTTTTCATGGATACGGGCAAGGGGTTCACCCGATTCAGATTTGAGGCGGTGGATGAAGACAGCGGCCATTTTGGCTCAGCTCGAGAACTGAGGGGAAGTGGGCGGCGAGGTCCGAAGGTGGCAAGGGTTGTGGGGTCTCTTGTAGACAGAGTCGAGGGGTGAAATCAGTGGCGGACAGAAGTGGCTAGGGCAGAGGGCGAGATTCGAGGGGAAGCAGGGTCAGTGAGGAAGCGGCGAGTCTGGAGGAGTTGGCGGCGGCTTCGCGGGTTGGTCGTGGAACCGAGGGCAGGTGGTGATGTCGTCTCACGACAGTAGCCATATGGTGAAGGTGGCATCTTAGATATAGTGATTAGGGTTTTAAATTTGACATTTAACCACTGTTGTGCTTGATTTTGTTTGATTTACTGCATGAATTGGTTTGTTTTGTTGATTTCCTGCTTGTTGCTGAGTGAATTGATGATGCGGTGCTTGAAGAAGTCAGGCAGGGTGAAGAGGGGTGGCATCGCATAGCAGAAACGGTGAGACAGTGGTTGTGGAAAGATATGTTGTGACTTTAATCAATTGAACATGGTGGCATCGTGAGGGTAGCTCATGGTCTCACCGTGAGGTGGTACAATAATTGTGAAATTGTGCCATGGTTTGTTGTGGAACCATGAGAGAAATGTTGGCACAACAACCGTGATAAAAGGGGTGTACCGGTGAGACGTGATACTATAAAAAAGGAAGCGGTGCCACTGTAATCTGCAAAAAAAATACAAATTAAATTAAATAAAACATTAATTCAACTAAAAAATGAATTAATTTATCAATTAATAAATTATGGAATAAAATTATTAATTGAATAAGATTAAATTGTTAAAACTAATTAAATTATTAAAAGACTACAAAATGTCATGTAAAGTTTATTTATTTAAAATTTAAGAATACCAAATTAATCAATTTAATTAATGAATTAAAAATTATTAAAAAATAGTAACAAAAAGAATTAATTAAATGAAATTAAAAATAAAAACTTAATTTTATTATTGAAAAAATTAAAAAATAAACAGAAACACACTTTTAACACGTAAACACCTTCTTTATAATGTAATTTACCAAATACGACAATTGATAAATATTACACTAAATATAGTGGTTTGATATTAAAAAGTAAACAAAAATATAAAAAGGGATGTTGCAAAGTGCATTAAAAATGAGTCACATCAAGCTCCCTCACACTTAAAACTTTATTTGTCCTCAAACAAGTACATGCCTTTAACTATAAAATATAAAGATGATTGGTGAAATTTAGCTCAAAAAATGCATGATTAAACATTAATACCCAGAGGATCAGGACCAAACTGTGTGTTATATGTTTCAAAGGTGTTCAAAAATGATGTTCTACCAAGCTTCAAAAACGCACTAGATGTCAAAATCCACACAAATTCATACACTATCAAGTATGTCATGCCTCCTATGTGTTCTCATTAACTATACTACTTCACCTTCCATTGAATGTCATAATTCAAGGAGTTTTGACATGTTAGATGAAGTGGAACTCAAAACATAACCAAGGGAACCATGCATTCTCACCTTCCCCTAAGTTCCAAACATTAATGTACATCAATTTTGTCCATTTACTGATTCGACTCAAATGAAAATTTACCTAGTCAATTGCTCCCTTCTTCATCTGGGTTCAAAATTCCCCACCTTAATGAGATCATATTTGACAAGAGAACTTTATTTTAGTCTTTCATAGCCATATTCCATGTGAAAATCATTGTACATAGTACTTATTAGGATTGAAATTGGATTTATTTATTCACAGAAATGCACCCAGTGCACCTTGTCTCAAATACTCACCGCGGGATCCCATTTTTTCATTTTACTTCAGTTACAAAGGACTTAATTAATAATCAATCGAGTGGACATCCAAGAGTGATTGAATATTATTATTATTATTTTAAAAAATGTGGGATTCCCTTAGGTTCATGTGAGATCTTATAGTTACTCTATTTCATGATCATCATCCCACAAAACCTATCTTGTCACACTCCCATTCTTAGTTCCTAAATAGAAAGGTTCATTGAGAAAGGGAAGAATTCCACTCAGTAATCATTCATGCTTAACCGTTTCTGACTAAGTGCCACACTAAACATCTAGTGAGTATTTATCCACTAACATGACATATTTTAAGTACCATTGAACCTCCAATGACCATCATGTAATGAAATAATTTGAAATTCTTTAAAGTAATTCTATGAATTTTGAAAAAAAAACATGACCATTTTTTTACACAAACTCATGTTCAAGAAGGTGGGATTTAACATGACACTAGAATGACCCCTCTCCCGTACACTTAAAACCCAACATTGTCCCCAATGTTGATTTCTAAGGTGGAAGACATTTTAAGTTCAAAGAAGATGGAAATTTCAACATAAAAAAGATATGTAGAGGTAACAATGAGGATTAAAAAATTTCTTTTCCACACAAAAAGTGAAAGAAAATAAAAACACAAAAAAAAAATAGAAGAAACAAACCCCACCAACCATCACGAGCAACAGTTTCAGATCTATTACAAAGTTCATGCTTTGAATTTTTTAGAGTAGAAAAATAGATTACTCAATATACTTAAAATAGTACCATGATTAGCAATGATGTGAAGAAGCAACATAATGAAATTGAAAGTAGTGGAAGCAAGCATGTTTCACAAATCGACTCAACACAATTTTTCAACTCTCTAGATATTAGTAGGCTAACACCCAATCAACAAAACAATTCATAAGTTTCAAAAATTAGTGGGAATTCCACCACACTTAGATCACAGTATCATGTAATAAAAATGTGGAGAATAAAACAAATGGCAGTATAAAAACAATACTCCCCTGAATGTGCAGATTCTTAATTCATTTTTAATGCCTCCCTTTATTCGCCTTGTGCATGAACTCTTGATGTATTGTTTTAGTACCTACAAGATAAAACAATTTAACATTAGTGTTCAAGAATTTAAATCTTATGTAAAATGTAACCCAGAGCTTGAGTTTTAGAGTGTTATCCAGTGTTCTCTGACGACAACCCCCTTCCACCGTGAATGTTCCAAATGAGGATACCACTAAAACATGAATATCATAGCAAACCAGAACCACTAGACCACTTAAATCATATGAAAAGGAAATGCATGAATTATTGTACACCAAACAGAGAGACAAACAACTGAGCAAGGAGCATATATTCAAACTAAAAATTTAAATCAAAAAAAAAGGTATATCGTGGGTTGCCTCCCATGAAAATCTAGGTTTAAAGTCCCTATCCAGACCTTATTCCCCTAAATATTTCTAACCATGATCATTAAATTACAAATAGTTTTCAATGGTGTGGTCTTCACAATTGTCTAAGGAATCAAGACAGGGACTAATCGAGACATTTTTATCTTCATCTCCAATCAGAATTCTCTAAAATTCATCCAGATCACTATGAGGATTCATGTTTTCCATCTCAACTGGGTCTCTAAAAATCAGTTCATTAGCACTTAAAAAGTTCAACAGTTGCCCATGAAAATCACTGAGCTGGTCAAGAATACTTCCAGAGCTTCCATCACATTTAGAGTTTTCCTCAAGCCCAAAAACAGAAGAGGTCCCATCAACAAAACCCTCAGTAAGTCCCAAAATAGCTCGCAACTCTGACAACTCAGAAATCTCCCAGAAGATGTTATCATATTCCGCTTCCAACATATTGTTCTCAAAGTCCACAGAGGACTCAAATGATGTTAATATTTAGAGGTCCGGTTTGAAATCATCACTAACAACATTAAACTGGGAAGGTAAGAAGATATCAAGGAAATGAACTTTTTCATAATGGCAATCATTATGTTTTTCAGCAGGGCTCAACCCATAACTTTCTCTAACTTCGGGAACTCTTAGAAAGTCAACATCATAAGGGAAACTTTCATAAACATGTTGAGATAGTGCAGGACACAGTTGTGACTCACTCTCTAGAATGGGTTCTAAAGAAAGAATTTTCTCATAAACAGGAGGTTGTAGGGAAAGAGAAGCAACCAAGGAAAAGGTTTCAATGTGTTGGGGAATTATTATCTCTATGGCCTCAAGTGGGAAAGAACTATACTCATCTCTAACCTCAATTTTGTAACATTGATTCATAGCCACATCTATCACATCACATGTAACCTCTTTTCGGGACCATTCAAACACCAAAATTTCTTCCACATCATCTACACCTTGGAGGGTGGGTTTAACTTTGGAGACATCAATGGTGGCACCACCAGTAGCAAGGAAGGGCCTGCCTAAGATGATTGGAAACTTTTCATGACATTCCATATCAAGGATCAAGAAATCAGTGGGAAATGGGAGTTTTCTTACACTTACTAATAGGTCATCCACTCTCCCATAAGGTTGTGTGAGTGACTTGTCAGCAATCTAAAGACAAACATAAGTTTTTTGGATATCACGATGACCCAGATTTTTAAACAAGGAGAAAGGCATAAGATTGATACTTTCTCTAAAGTCACACAGACAATTCAGTTTCCCACTTCATTCTGTTCGGTACTGAATGATAAAGCCACCAGGGTCCTTTATGTTGGGATGAATAGTTTTTTGGAAAATTCCACTACACTCTGTATTGATATCAATTTTATCCATCTTTTTCCAATCATTAATGTTCTTCAGAAACCTTTTTTTGAATGAAACATATGAAGGTATTTTATCCAAGGCTTCTAAGAAAGGCATGTTTTTAGTGAAGCTTCGAGTCAGTTTAAAAAATCTCAAGTAATCAAATTCATCACTTTGCTTCACTCTTTCAGGGAAGGGAATGGGAGGGGAATAATGTTTTAGAATAGGTAGGTTATTTACCTTGATATCAGACCCCATTTTTTCTTTGCTTCTTTAATTAGTTCCCACTTAATTTTCTTTCATTCCTTAACTTTCTCAGGTGTGGTTTTCACAATCTGTTCAATTTGAAACTCACTTTCCAAATGTCTAGAATTTGGATTTTCTAGATTTTCATTTTCAATTTTATCTTGAACATTGTTCTCCTCTGTCATAGGTTTTTCCTTAACGGGTTCCTTAAGTTTATGCCCTGACATGATTGTTACTATCATCACATGTTTTCTTAGACTGGGAGTTGAATTTCTAGGAAGCTTTCTCTTTTCCTTACCAGCTTGATTCATAGCCATTTGACTTGTTTGAAGTTCCAAATTATGAATCGTACAATCCATGTCCTTCATAAATGAGCTGATCTCACTGAGCACTTTTTGCAGCATCCCCTTTAACTCTCCATGAGAATTAGAAGATTCAGCCTCATATTGATTATGGAAAATTTGCTTGGGTTGTGGGTAGAATATTGGGGTAGTGGGCTTCCTGGTGACCCCTTTCTCACTCCATGATTGATTGAGATGACCTTGATATCCATAGTGGTATGGATTTGAGATGTGACCATGGACACCTTGATTCCTAGACATGTAATTGGAAAACTAGGAACTCTCTTCACAAGAAATAGGGTGATCAAGTTTTGGACAATATCTTTCAGTGTGACCAAAATCCCACAGTGACAGCACTGGTCCCTAAGAACCCTATCATCAACAACAGCAGCTTGAGGAATTTTATCAGCCCTATGGATGACTCTCTTCTTAGTGAACCTCTGATGAGATTTTTGAGCCAACTTATCAAACAATTGTTTCAGCTCATCACCAGTGGAATCAAAGAAATCACCTCCACAAGATTGATCAACTAAGATCTGATTGAAGGGGGTGAGAGCATTATAGAAATTCTCCATGAGCCGATGGGGAGATAATTGATGGGTGGAGATCTACCTAAGAAGACCTCTGAACATATCCCAGGGTTCGTGAAAGAGTTCCCCCTCATCCTGGACAAAGCCAGTGATTTTATGCCTAACCTCAATGGTGGTATTCCTGGGATAGAATTTAGATACAAAGGCATTGCACACCTCTTCCCAGATTTCAAAGATTTCGTCATCTAAATTTTGAAACCAAGTCCTAGCCCTCCCCTTTAGAAAAATGGATACAACCTCAACCTCAACTCCTCCTCGCTAAGATCTCTCAGATGTAACTACTGGACATAACCATAAAAATCTCGGATAAACTCTAAGGAGTCCTCTTCTAGAAGACCATTAAATGATGGTAGTTGAGAAAGATGATACTCTTTGATCTCGTAGATCCTAGACCTTGGGTATAATTTGATACATGACGGATTTCTGGACATGGTTGGAATTTGAAACTCCATAATCATAGGTCTCTCAGGGGAAGGGAGTAAGGTCTATGGCCCATTGACATTTTTATTTCCAAAAATATTATCCAAATATTCCATTTAATGTTTCTTTCATTTTCAAAGTGCGGAAGAGAGCTTGTTGATTTCTTGAATAGGCGTTTCATGTTCTGACATAGAAGTTCTAGCGTGCATATAGTTTAAATAACAAGATTTTCTTGATATTTTTTGTACAATTTTGAATGTTTTGTATTTTTTTGTTCTAATTATTTTTTTCGTGTTTTTTAAACATGGTCTCACATGCCTTGCCTGGAAATGGTGACAAATTTGTCCGCGCATTCATTGAGTATGTGAAAATTTAAAATTTATAAACCCTATAAACTACTAGTACTGTGAACACAGAGAATGAAATAAATTGTGATAGACCAAATTAAAACTAAAACAAAAAAATAATATAAAATAAAATGACAAAAAAAACTAAACGCAAACAATGAAGCAAACATTGAGATTGGGTGTGAAAATGATGGTGAAATGGTGAAATGTATGGCTTAAAAAGAGAACAAAGAATAATGATTATTTTAGGGTCCCTATTCCACTTTGAACTGATTAAAAAGATATTATCCGCTTATGCGTGGATTAATTAAATCCCTTAGTGCATAAAAATGGTGCTAATCCACTGAGTTTCCATATCAGTGGATCACCACAGCTCGATTAACTTCCTTGAGTCTCAATCATTCGATCTTGACCCTTGGATTAATCTTCTTAAATTGGAGAAGAGATGTGTTGACCATTTACAGTTCTCGGTACATTTTTCAATGATCCACGATGCAATTATTCACTACCACACCCGTTAGATGTTAGGTAATGTTAAATGATATTCAAAATGAATATAAGATAAAACTGAGCAATGAAATCACACTGAGCAATCAAACTAACAAAACATGATGGATAGATGGATGATCCATTCTCTGCATCTCGATTCCCCTAATATAGTTAACTACATAATAAAACAGTAAAACAGATTGAAATATATAATGAATTATGAAACATCTCCCACGAGATTGCTCCTCTCTCCAGCAACTGCTTCGATACTGATCTCCTGCATAGTGTCTGTCTGCCTCTGTTTCAGTGATGAGATGGATTGAAGGTTGATCACGATGAATTGATGAATGGATGTAGGGATACAAGGTTGGAAGAATGGATTCTCACCCCCATAGAATGAGGTTCTTGAATGTCTCCCTGGTCTCCACTGGATGAATGCTTTGCACACTTGTAACTAAAAAAGATTGTCTTACCCCCGGTTTCGGTTACATAACCCATTTCCTCACATTTTCATTAATTTTGTGTGTATTAAAATATAGTGTTTCCATTAATTTTGATGTTTCCATAATTTTATTTGTTTCCATAAATTTGGATCTTTCCATAATGTTGGTTATTTCCATAAATTAGGGTGCTTCCATAAAGTGTGATGTTTCCATAAAAAATGTGTTTCCATAAAAAGAGTAAAGGTGAAGGATGGGAGAGTTTGGGGGTTTTATAAGGACTTTTGGGAAAATAATTAAGGTCTCACTATCCATACATGTTTGGCACAAACCGTGTGATCAAATCTTGTGTAGAGGTTAAATCTAGATCCTTTTTTCTAGGAGCTTGCTCATTTTTTCTCTATTTATTTATTTTTGGCTTCAAAATGCCCCTAATTCGATATTACTCTCCCTATAAGGCTAGATAACTTTTACCACACGAGTTGAAGCCGTTCTGGAGCCTTCCTTTGGTGGATTTCGAGTCCGATTCTTGAGGTATGTCACCATTCTTTACGGATTTGTCATGATTTCTTAGATCTTCTAAGATATACTTCTCCGATCTCCATTCTTTATCAGATGTAAATCTATAGAGGGTAGATCTACGTTTTTTTATGCCAAAAATTTCAATTTTGAGTCGTGATCTTGCGAGGATAAGCTATCTATGGCCACTCTTGGAGAATCGACCCGCTTTCTGGTGCGTTCTTCATCTGTTGTTAAAGTTTCGTCAAGACCTTCAAGGTAGGTGGCTTCTCTATCAACTCCTCTTGATAGAATTGATTTCCTTATATTAGATTTTTTTTATTTATTGTAATATTAATTTAAAAATATTTATTTGGGATGATTTATGGTTTTTGTGAAATTGTGTGATCTTGGTGAATAGTTGTGCAAAAGGGGGTTTAATTTAAAATGATGATTTTAAATTATGGATTTTCAGGAATTTCTAAATGGTTGATGAAAAAGTTTTTATCAATATAAATGGTTTTAAATAAAAATATATTTTTATTTAAATTGTTTTGAGTTGAAATGGTTTGGCATTGAAATGGATTTGACGGAAATAGTTTTCAATAAATAGGTGTTTTTATTGAATGGTTTATTTTGGCTTGATCGTTGGGCATATGTGTTGTGTGTTAATATTACATATACAGGGCTTGGTTAAAATATGAAATTTTTCTCGGTACCAAAGGATTAATGGCACATGGAAATTACATATATGGGGCTTGGTTGAAATATGACCTTGTGCTCGGTGCTGAAGGCATTGATGGCACATGGGGAAACAATTACCTTGTGATGACTTGGTAGATCGACGAGAAACCGCTCATGAGTATGGAACTATCATAACATAGGATGCATATTTGGTTACATGAGTTTGAGAAATGGTTGGGAATACTGATATAGGGATATTGGGAAATGGTTGTAAAGATTGTTTGGTTATTTTTCTGGAAAAACATCTTACTGGAAAATTGGTTTCAATTTCACTTGTATGGTTTTGGTGATGAACGGTTTTGGAAACTTGTTTATATTTATTTATAAACTAGTTTTGAGAAATAGTTTTATATATATTGTTTTATATAATTGTTTATAACTCCTCTATACTAGTGGCATGAGTAGGGAAGTCATTAGAAAAAACCTAATGAGTTTTATACTCACCCTTACTTTGGCACTTTGGTGGTTTTACAGATGTTGTATACTAAGACACAGGTAAAGGTAAGGCATCTCATTTCTAGTGGTTCGTGGTGATGCTTTGGTGATGTGGGGGTTCTTGGAGCATGGAGATTGGTGTGGAGCCATAGAGGTTGTATGGGGGTCTTTTTAGATTCTTGGGTTATTTATCCGCTGTTGTGTACTTTGATGTGTTTGACTTAAATGAAGTTGCTTAGCTGTCTTTCAATTGTTCATGCATCATATAGTAAATTTTTGGTTATGGTTGGTTGGTTCATTGGGTTATTCCATAAAGGGTAAATCGTTCCCCACTTGTATTTTTAACCCTTTAGCATTTATTTCCATCCTTTGGTGTCTTGGGGATGTCGCATAAGGCCAGGTAATGACTCATTGTTCTCTCAAGCCAATGAAAATTTGCAGGTCATTACAAATGGTATCAGCTTGTTCTGTCCTTGCCTAACAAGTAGTCATTGATGTTACTAGTTTTGGAGATGAAATCCCTTCTTGTCTATTCCTTGGGTGGGAATCTCAGAAAGGAGTAGGATTGCCGGAACTTGAAATGTATAGCTTTAAAGGACGTAGATAACCCTTTTATGCTGAACTTCAAGTTACTAGGGAGTTGAGTAAATAAGTGTTTTGAGACACTTCTAGGATTTTGAAATCTAATTGTCAAGGTTTTAGCTAATGAGATGAGCATGACATTCATTATAGAGGAATTACTTCCCATAAAAGTGCATACATCATTTTGAGAAATGATCATTTTTGAAAATTATGGAATTGGTTTTCAAATGAAATATTTTGGAAAAGTGAATGATTATAGTATTTTAAAAATGGTTTAAATTTAAAAATCATGTGAAGTGGTTCCAAAAATAGTTGAACATGGGAAAAAGGATGTTTTTAAAAACAATGTTGTGGTAGTTTATGTGATAGAATTTGAAATTCTAAGCCAATAGTTTCTAGAGAGTGATATTAACAGAGTTTTTTTCGTTAGTTTAGAAAATGGAACCTGGTAGGAATTGTCGAAACCAACCTGAATAAGCTTGGTAGAATGTGGTTGCACGTGAACCACATGTGAACCAATAGCTGGTTCAGAGTATTGTCCAATCTTTTCATGATTTGGGCACAGGGAACCAGAGGAATGCGGCACGACATGTGGATCATACCATCCAGTTCATAAAGCAGAATCCACCTAATTTATGGGGTGATTCTGAACCTGAGAATTCGGAGTTGTGGTTATATAGGATGAATCATATATTCGACTTCATAAGAACACTAGTAGAGCTAAAGATCAAGCTGGCAATGTATATGCTCGAGGATCTTGCACGCCAGTGGTGGGATTTAGCGGTGCAAGCTAAATTGGATGAAGGAATTACATGGGATGATTTTGAATAATTGTTCAACAAACAATTCTATCCTCCAATGTTCAAGATCCAGAAAATGACAGACTTCTTCAGCCTGAAACAAGAAAGTCTCTTTGTCATAGAGTATGTGGCTATGTTCATAAACATAGTATGCTTTGCACCAGAAGTTGCGGCAAGTGACTCATTGAAGGCACGCATCATTGAATCAGGACTATGACATGCGATTCGATCAAAGATTGCAATGCTTTGTATTACATTCTATACAGAGATGGTGAATAGAGTGACTGTGGATGAATGAGATATTTCAAGATATAAGGGAGGATGCATGATAATACCTACAGGAAATGGTGGGACCTCAATCGCAGGGAAGAAGAGGAATAGGGACACCTCTTTCCAGGGTTCAAGTGGAAATTAGAACCTGACACCTGGATCATAAAACCTTCCTCCAAAACCCCAGAGGAAAGTAGGTTGTTTTCATTCTGGTTCACTTGACCACATAAAGTGAGATTATATGGCACAACCTAGAGAAATTCATAATTGTAACAAGATGTGACATATTTAGCACTATTGTCGCAGTGCTCCAAGGTCAGGTGCTCGAGACACTTATCAGTTATCGCAATCATCATATGCTTCAACTAAACAAGGATAATATAATCAGTCTCATTAGTAGATCATAGCTAGCCACGGTGATTCTAGAAACACCATGACTCCTCAACCAGGGCAACCTCAGCAAGGAAATAGGGAGAACAATATAGTGAACAAGAAAATGTGTAGAGTTGAGCAGATGATTTTCGATGATCAGGCTGGACTATCTAGAGTGAGATGTACGATTCTTTTGAATTATACCTTTTCTCAAGTGTTTTTTGATACTGGTTCATCACATTTCTTTATTGCTTCTCGTTCTGTCAACTTGCTATGTTTAGAATTAGAAATGATGCCTTCTGTTTTGAAACTGCAAACTCCTCTTGGTGAAAGAGAATTTCAAGCTTTTATGTGTAGAGCATGTGCCATAACTGTTGATGGATCTGAGTTAAAATGGTACTTCTTGATGTTGGATATGGATGTCTATGATGTAATCCTGGATATGGATTGGCTGACAACGTTCAAGGCTCAAATCGACTGTTATAGGAGAACAGATAGTTTCATGATTGAGGACGATATCGAGCATCTCTTTAGAGGAGAGGGGATTGTAATGAAAGTTGAAAAGAGCTTGTTGGCACCAATGGCGGGAACGATATCTTACCAATTAGAAGTGTTGACTTTAGAATCAATGTAATAGATCGAGTAAAATAGTTTTCTAGCTGTTGTGGATAAATTTCTAGATGTCTTTCTCAAGAACTTATAAGGGATACCACCTCTAAGGGAAGTGGAGTTTATGATAGATCTCTTTCTAGGGACTAGTCTTATTTCCCTCCCATCTTGTAGTATGTCACCAACAGAGTTACAGAAATTGAAATTGCAGTTAGAGGAGCAAGAAAGCAAGGGTTTCATTTGACCATGTATGACTCCATGGCCAGCACCAGTTTTGTTTGTAAAGAAGGAATATGGAACTCTTTGGTTGTGTGTTTATTATTGTAAGCTTAAACAAGTTATGATAAAGAATTGATATACACTTCCACGCATTGATTATCTTTTCGATCAATTAAGGGGAGCTCAGTGGTTCTCTAAGATTGACCTTCGATCAGGATATCACCAATTGAGAGTTCGGAAAGAGGATATTCTAAAGATAGCTTTCAAAAGTAGATATGGACACTATGAATATGTAGTCATGTCTTTCGGTCTAACGAATGAACCAGCAGTCTTCATGGCATTGATGAATCAGATATTTCAACAATATCTGGATTCTTTTGATGTGGTGTTTGTGGATGACCTTTTGGTCTATTCAAAGACAAGGGAATATCATGAGGTGCACCTGGAAACAATGTTAAAAATCTCGAGAGATCATCGTTTGTATGACAAATTATCAATGTGTGAATTTTGGATATAGGAAGTATGTTTCTTGGGCCATTTCATTTCTGAGAAAGGCATTTTTGTTGATCCTATAAAGATAGAAGCCATTATCTCTTGGCAACCAATGAAGAATGTGTTCGAGATACAATGTTTTCTTGGTCTAGCTGGTTACTATCGACGCTTTGTGCATGATTTCTCACAACTAGATTCACCAATGACATCTCTGACAAAGAATAATACTTCATTCCAATGGACAGAGGAATGTCAGAAGTCTTTCTACGATCTAAAAGTTCGGATTACATTGGAACCTATCTTGATCTTTCCAAACTTTGGACAGGGGTATGAGGTGTATTGTGATGCTTAGGATCAAGGTTGGGTTGTGTTCTTGTGCAAAGATATCACGTGTTTTGCTTATGGTTCAAGGAAGTTGAGGGTGCATGAAAATAATTACCCAACACATGATTTGGATTTAGCTGTAGTTGTCCATGCTTTGAAAACATGGATACATTATCTCTTTTGTATGAAATTTACTATGTTTACGGATCACAAAAGCTTGAAATACATTTTCTCACATCTAGATTTGAATCTGAGGTAAAGGAGGTGGATGGAGTATCTCCAAATGTTTTACTTTGACTTTATGTACACACCATGGAAAGGAAATTTAGTGTTGGATGCATTGAGTAGAAATTCATATTCTTAGTTGGGAAAAGAATATTCAGATGAATGGTAGTTGATGTAGGTTTTAGCCGACATGGATGTGGAATGTGAAGACCGAGGTGATGTAGCCATTTCATTTCAGTTACGCATGTTCCTGATTTAGTAAACATGATCAAAGAGGCACAAACGTCTGATGTAGAATGTCTAGTTGTAAGTTCAAAACTCAATGGTGGGGAGACCATTGATGGCTGGAAACTTGATGGAGGTTCATTTTTGTGTTTCAGAGATAGGATGGTTGTACTTATGGTTTTTCATGAAAAACTACTTCATTCTTACCACCATTCAATACGGGGTGTACATCTAGGTACATAGAAGATGTATAAGGAATTGAAGGCGCGGTTTTGGTGGAGCGGCATGAAAAGGACGGTGGTTGAGTTCGTCTCGCGGTGCTTAACTTGTCGGCAGGTTAAAGCATAGCATCAGAGACTAGCTGGTATGTTACAATCATTGCCCATCCCAATGTGGAAACGGGATCAAATAACAATGGATTTTTTATAGGTATTCCAAGAACTGTCTAGAAACACGATGCAATTTGGGTGATAATGGATCGTCTAACCAAGTCGTCCCATTTCATCCCGATTCTTGAAACTCATACGGTGGAGGATCTTTCAATAATCTATATCTGAGAATTGGTAAAGAGGCATGGGGTACTAGTTTCAATAGTCTCAGATAGCGATTCGATGATCACATCTCATTTCTGGAAATCATTACAGCAAGCCCTTGGAACTCAATTGACTATGAGCACCGCGTATCATCCTCAAACGGATGGGCAATCCGAGAAGACAATAGAAACATTGGAAGACATGTTGCGGTCTTGTGTAATGGATTTTGGTGGCTCATGGGAGGAGCATATACCCTTATTGTAGTTCTCATACTATAACATCTATCAATCCTCAATATGCATGGCTTCGTTTAAAGAATTGTATGGGAATCCTTGTCGTTCTCCACTATGTTGGGTTGAAACGGGTGAAAATTCAATATTCGGGTCAGTCCTTGTCCATGAAATAATAGAGAAGATCCAGTTTATTAAAAAGAGGATGGAGATAGCTTAGTGTCATCATAAATCTTATGCAGATCACTGTCAAATACCATTTTTGTTCGTTGTGGGTGATCATGTCTTCTTGAGGATCTCTCCAAGGCTTGGACATCCTCGTTTTGGGAAGCAGGGCAAGTTATCTCCTAGATAAATTGGCCCTTTTGAGATACTAGAACGGGTTGGAGAGGTGGCATATCGGTTGGAATTACCACCATGGATAAGTTTGGTGCATAATGTTTTCCATGTGTCCCAGTTAAAAAAGTATCACCCTGATCCTGACCATGTGATCAGATGGGATCACGTTGAGCTAGAACCGGATGCATCACTGGTAAATATTCTAGTGCGGATCAGGGATAGACAAGAGAATGTATTTAGTGGTAAAAACAACTTCCTAGTGTGGGTTTTATGGCAACATGGTCATATTTAGGAAGAGACTTGGGAATGTGAGAGGGAAGTGAAAGAGCAGTGGCCAGAACTCTTTTTGGCCTGCAGGGGTTGTCTACTTTCCGTGGAAGGAAAGACCAATGGTGCAGAGAATGTAGTACCCCCTTTTTTGGGTATATAACCCCTTTCCTCATGTTTTTTTATTTTTGTGTGTATTAAAATAGGTTGTTTCCATTAATTTGGATGTTTCTGTAATGTTGGTTGTTTCCATAAATTTGGATATTTCCATAATGTTGGTTGTTTCCATAAATTGGGGTGTTTCCATAAAGTGTGAAGTTTCCATAAAAAATGTGTTTCCATAAAAAGGGTAAAGGTGAAGGATGGGAGAGTTTGGGAGTTTTATAAGGAATTTTTGGACAATAATTAAGTTTTCATGATCTATACACGGTTGGCACAAACCGTGTGGTCAAATCTTGTGCAGAGGTCAAATCTAGATCCTATTTTCTAAGAGCTTGCTCGTTTTTTCTCTATTTATTTAGTTTTGGCTTTAAAACTCCCCTAATTAGATATTAATCTCCCTATAATGATGGATAACCCTTCCCAAATGAGTTTAAGCCATTCCAGATCCTTCCCTTGGTGATTTCGAGTCTGATTCTTGAGGTATGTCACCATTCTTTACAGATTTGTCATGATTTCTTAGATCTGCTTAGATCTACTTCTATGATTTCCATTCCTTCTTAGATTTGAACCTATAGTGGGTATATATACGTTTTTGTATGCCAAATATTTCAATGTTGATTCGTGATCTTTCTAGTATAAGATATCTAAGGCTGCTCATGGAGAATCAAACCACTTTCTGGTGCGTTCTTCGTCTATTGTTAAAGTTTCATCAAGACCATCGAGGTAGGAGGATTCATTCTCAACTCCTCTTTATAGAATTGATTGGATAAGATTCAAATTGTTTTATTGATTTTAAAATGAATGGAAAAATATCCATTTGTGATGATTTATGGTTTTTGAGAAATTTTGTTATCTTGGTGAATAGTTGTGCAAAAGGGGGTTTAATTTAAAATGATGATTTTAAATTATGGATTTTCTGGAATTGCTAAATGGTTGATGAAAAAGTGTTTTTCAATAAAAATGTAGTTTTATTGAAATGGTTTGGAGTTTAAATGGTTTGGTATTGAAATGGATTTGACAGAAATAGTTTTCAATAAAAAGGTGTTTTTAATGAAAGGTTTATTTTGGCTTGATCATTGGGAATATGTGTTGTGTGTTCATATTGCATATACAGGGCTTGGTTGAAATATTACCTTGTGCTCAGTGACAAAGGTTTAATGGCACATGGTAATTACATATACGGGGATTGGTTGAAATATGACCTTGTGCTCGGTGCCAAAGGATTGGTGGCACATGGGAAACAATTACCTTGTGACGACTTGGTAGATCAACGAGAAACCACTCATGAGTATGGAACTGTCAAAACGTAGCATGCATGGTTGGTTACATGGTTTTGAGAAATGGTTGGGTATGCTTATATAGGGATATTGGGAAATGGTTGTAAATATTGTTTGGTTATTTTTTGGAAAAATATATTGCTCAAAAATTGGTTTCAATTCCACTTGTATGGTTTTGGTAATGAACGGTTTTGGAAACATGTTTATATTTATTTATAAACTGCTTTTGAGAAAAAAAAATTATATATATTGTTTTATATAATTATTTATAACTTTTCTATCCTAGTGGCGTGAGTTAGGAGTCATTGGGGAAAACCTATAGAGTTTTATACTCACCCCTGCTTTGGCATTTTGGTGCTTTTGCAAATGCTGTATTTTGAGACACAGGTAAAGGTAAGGCGTCTCATTGCTAGTGGTTCGTGGTGATGCTTGGGTGATGTGGTTGTTCTTGGAGCATGGAGCATGGTGTGGATCCATGGAGGGTGTATTAGGGTATTTTGAGAGTCTTGAGTTGTATATACGATGTGGTGTACTTTGATGTGTTTGACTTAAATGAAGTTTCTTAGTTGTCTTTCAATTTTTCATGCATTATATTGTAAATGTATGGTTATGGTTGGTTGGATCATTAGGTTATTACATAAAGGGTAAATTGTCCCCCACATTTATTTGAAACTTTTCGGAATTTATTGGCAACCTTTGGCGTCTTGGGGATGTCTATTAAATCCTAGTAATTACTCATTGGGATCTCAACCCAATGAGAATTGGCAGGTCATTACAAAGATTCCCCCTCCCACACGATCTCCCTGTACAAAAATAATGTAAAATACAAAAAATTCGATTGAGTGAGACAAAATAAAAAAGTTACATTAGAAAATATATAAAACATATATAAAAATATTGTTTCTGATGCTTTTGATGGGATGCGCGGGTCCATCTTTAGAGGACAGAAACGCTGTTTGTTGCCCCGCATTCCTGATTTCCAAAGGCATGAGGCATCTGTTCCTTGTTAAGGGACATTTTCTCCTTGATCAAAATGGGATAATGGGATGTCAGTTCTTTCTTCCACGGCTTCCTCCTCGGAACCCGTCACCTAGTATGGGTCTTCCTTATAGACTTAATACATTGTTCGTGAAACTCTCCCCAGTGCCATATCTTCATGGACACCAGTTAATTACATTGCTTTTGTCGGGACATTCCAAGGATTCCGGTCAGGACAGTAACCTTTGGTCAGGGGAGTAGCCATGTTGGACATCACTGACATGTATGAATGCTGGAACACTAGCGCATATGGGTTTCTTCCCCTTATTATAGGGCATCTCGAGGGCATAGAAGCTCGAGGCATCCCACGTCAAATGCATGGAATTATATGCCATAAGAATGTATCTAAGGTTTTTCTCAGCTTCCTATTTTTCACACAGGGTATGTCGTAGGATTAACATCTAGTGGAGATGAATCAGAATGATCAGAACACTGACTTGAGCGGATCTGGTAAGTGCAACCACTAGGGGGAACACCGATGTTGGGGCTAACGTGTGGTTAGCTACCTGATTGTTGTTAAAGGGAATGGGGGATGGGGTGACATGATCTCACAGGGATGTGGTAGCCTGGGTAAGAATCAAAATGGATTATGGATGGTTCAGTGAAGTGGGTGGAGAATGATATGGAGTCGACTCGAGGATAACGGGGATGCAGGTATTGAGTTTCGAAGATACCTCCTACGTATCCCTATTCCAGGGAATCAAAGTCCTATTAGTTCACCTGAAAATGGCTTACCGTCGATTGGAGACTTCAACGGCTTACCACCGATTGGGGTTGAAAATGTTTTACTGTTGAACGGGGGGTCACAATTGCTTACCGCTAGATGAGGTCACAACAGCTTACCGCTGGATGGGGTCACAACCAATTACCTCTAGATGGGGTCACAACGGCTTACTGCTGGATGCGGTCACAATGACTTACCACAAGATGGGGTCACAACGGCTTACCGTTGGATGGGGTTACAATGTCTTATCGTTTGATGGGGTCACAACGGCTTACCGCTCGATTTGGTTACAATGGATTACCACTGGATAGGGTCACAACGGCTTACCGCTAGATGGGGTTGAACCTCATGGAGGCTTCCTATGTACCTTATCCCGGTGACAAGGATCAAAGCCCCCATAGTTCAGAATGAGGTTGGTGAACTGACGTGAAGATGGTCGGGACCAATGTTTGTTGGTCTTGAACCTCAAGGAGGCTTCCTACGTACCTTATCCAGGATACAAGGATCAAAGTCCACGTTGTTCAGGTAGGGTGTGTGGGACATACACTCTAGGCTGCCCATAGAGGATTTCATAGCCGATGCTTGCTCTAAGCCCATGTGAGTCAATCTTGATGTGAGAAACAAGAGGCAGAAAAGATTTGATGATAATATCATGGAAGGTGTGTTTGTGGGAAGTGGAGTGGGGCTCATGCGTGGTTAGCAGCCCAAAGAGGAAACATGGGCTTACATGCGGTTCACAGCCCAGGGAGATGGAGATTGGGACTTACTGCGGTGTGGAGGCCCGGGTGGTGACAAAGCCCAGTGGGAGAGGGATTTGACACCCAGGAAGAGAGGAAGATCAAGGATGCTACCTCCTATGAGAAACGCTTGGGGCTTACACCAGAGTGGTTTCCCTTTCCCTGTGGATATATGCCGCTCCGATTAAGAGGATCTCATTCCATGTGAGGGATGATCTCACTCTCGTGGAGACCAGTGCACGTGCAGAATGTCCAAGGGGGGTACCTCGCATATGATGCATGGGGCGAGGCCACAGTTTAATGTCATGTGATGAGGAAGATGACGCTTGGAATTTTAACGTCTTGTAGCTTAGACGAGGTTGGTTTGCTCCGCACCCCTATTACTTTCATAACTGATACTCGCCCGCCCTTGAGGGAAGGAAGGCATCAGCAATGCCATAGGGGGGTGTTATGAAGTGATCCATTAGGGGTTCCACATTATCAACGCTATGTGAAGAAGTAATATCTATTATTGTGCCTATAAAATGAAGCACGGGGCGAAGCAACACAATGGAAAGTGCCACCCAAGGGACTATGAAATTTCTTTGTGAAAACCAGAAGGGCCGCACAGGAAGAGAGCATGTGATGCAGGTGTGTTGTGCGCAAGAGGGACTTAGAAAGGGTGCCTTAAGGTGAGGGAAACACATGGAGTGTGTGTAATAGAATAATCTAGGGCTAGATAGAAGGTCTGCGAGCAAGATGGAAGGATTGCGCACAAGACAAAGGGCTTGCGTGCCAAAGTGAAACGTTGCACGCATGATGGTCTGGTTGTGTACAAGAAGGAATGGCGGCACACAAGAGTGCCAGATGCAAAGTAATCTTTCATGCTAAAGTGGATTTTTTTCATGAAAATGATTTGGTGAGAGAAGGAAGTCCCGAGGTTCATGCCCAAGAGGGCCCATCAGAAGGATCCCCCTCGAGGGACTTGTCATGAAAAATCCAATACCTTAAGGCCATGGGGTTTTTCACGTGGTCACGGAAGACGTGGCTTTCACGCAGTAGTGCGTCGCTTCGTCTTCTATTACTATTCATGAAGGGATGGGATAAATTTTGTTTTATATTTTGATTCCTCGGGGTGGCGCGCAAGTTCCAGGCACGCAAACTCCTGTCTGACGCCAGCTTGGGCGCGCAAACTCCCATTTGATGTAACCTTGTGCGCGGAAATGGGGTCGGGTGCGGAAACACCCGTTTGACATCTCCTTGTGCGCAAAAAGGGGCAGGCCACGAAAAGCAGCGGTTGACATCGCCTTGTTTGCGGAAACGGGTTCAGGCATGAAAACGCCCATTTGACATCATCTTGGGCGTGGAAAAGGGGTCGGGTGCACAAAGCTATGGTTGATGTCACCTTGTGCGTGGAAATGGGTCCGGGTGCGCAAATGCCTGTTTGACGTCACCTTGGGTGCAAAAAATGGGTCGAGCACACGAAGCCTTGGTTGACGTCATCCTGGGTGCAGAAAAAAGGGGGGACGGCACACAATATTGTGTGCACTGGAAGGCCACCTGCGCTCGTTCCCCTAATCTTGCACGCACCCACCTCCTGGGCCCTGAAATCTCTTCTTCCCATCCGAGATTCATTCATTTCTCTTTTATTCACCCGGAGTGGCCCTTCTATGAATTTTAGTGTCAACAAATGACCCCCCTAAAATCAGAGCTGAAAGAGACCTCGTAGGTCATATTCTGAGGGTTTGCTGAAAATTAGTAAAAACCTATTCGGCGGCATGAAGAAATTCATTTTGCACGTTCAATATTTTTGCACATGTGCGGAAGGCGCGTCAGTGCTTTATAAATAGGTCAATGCCCCCCTAGTCCCTTCATTGACTTTTTCCACGGGACATGAATTTCGTTCTCATGCACAAAAATGGTCCGGATCTATGTGTAAGATTCAGCGACTGACTCCGGGTTTTACGTGCCATCCAAATTTTTTCTGCACACGTCAACTATCTTTTGCCACACTGCCGCTTTTGCACGCCGAATCTTCATTCTTTTGCACTGATCCCTTTAGATTCCCAAAATGGCCGCTCAACAGACCGACGTCGAGAGGGAGGTTGTTGTTGCTGCAAGAATAACCCAAATGATCATGAACCCTCAGATTCTTCATGCGAGGAGGGTTGCATCTGATAACCAAATGCTTTTTGGCATGCTTACGCAGGCTCAAAAGAATTACATCCTGAGTGGTGGCCTGACGCTACGGAAATTTGGTCTTCTGGAAGAGGTGAAAATTCTCGTTTAAAAGACGGACACACCGCGGTCGTGGGTGACACATGAGGATAGTCTTCCAAAATTCCATATTACCAATAACGACCATCCTATAAGGGAAACGCAGAACACAACCATCTATATCCTAAATCTGAAGACCAGGACGGGTGTGGGCAGTGATCTAGTCCACGAGGAATCACTCGCTACTTATGCAAGTAATTTCAGAAGTAACATTATTGATAAAACGAAGGGCTGTCATAAGTGGGATTTTAGATATGGTGGAAAATTTTCCAATGAATGGGCATGCACGTACTGGGTATGTCAGACATGCGAGGAATTCAGGCAGGAGATATTGTCCATTGGTCTTTTTGAGGCTTTTTGGATGTCCCAATTCTACTTCTACCAATAGTAGGACTTGGTAGCAGAGCTGTTCAGTCACTGGTCACCTGATAGCAACACTTTTCACCTCCACCATGGGGAGGTGGGCATCAGCCTGTGGGATGTCCACTGTATCGGGGGAATCCCCTTGGAGGGATATAATTACGACGAGTTCCTCCTGACAGAGAATGTATGTGGGATAGGACACACACCCCAATCCTATCATGGCACCTACTAGAGCTGGATAAAGATGAGATCATAATAAAATATATCCTAAGGACATATCCTATTTAGGGTGGTTTAGTCTCTTCCTAACCTAGGACATGACCGTGAAGATGCCAGGCCAAGGGAAGTAATGCCTGAACACATCTCAGGGGGGAAAAGCGGGGTCATGTTGGATGATTTTGGAGACATGAGAGTACATATCGTGGGGTTTTGGCATTAAGGAAGGTCGATACCCAAATGTGCGATATGTTGGGTTCCTTGCAGCGTTCTTTAGTGGATGGTTGTTACCTATGAGGGACACGGGGATGGGATTCTGCCCAAGGATGTTAGTGATGGCTGGGATTATGGAGGTAATGAACAAGGTTTACCTAGGGGTCCCAGTGTTGACTAGGCTACATAGTATTCTAGGGAGCATCTTGAGGGGAAGTACCCCCAAGAAGATATGCAGGTCATTCCAAATTCCCCATGGCTGGGTCGCAGCCGACTGTGGTGGGTATGACTTCCCAAATGCCATTCTCCCCTGGTAACGTTATGCGTCCATCCCTCTTAAACATTGCTGGAATCCGCCCATTGACGTTCAGGGATGAAGGAATCAATCTCAAGATCGGTAGCCACACCCACTTCGACTTCCACCCATTCTGAACCCCGGTCAGCCTAATGGTAGATGAAGTTCGGGGTCCACTGCAACACAGGGAGTACCTACAGAGCATCAGTTGTGGTGTGCTGGTGGCCTGGATTGATGGAAAAATCTTATGCGAACCATATGTGTCAACCAGGTTCTCCAGGCAGTTCAGGTGCAAGCAACGAATTCCCAATAAAGAATACATAGAGGTTCATGAAGAGCGGCATCCCTACAGTCTTCTCCAGTTGTGGATTATGTTCACAATGACAGGCTTGGGAGAAATCATCACTCTTCCCCCATCGAGGTTAGTGCGGGACTGTCAACAGAGAATGTCGAACACTGGACAAGAACGTATCCTGAGGCAATTATTTGGAAACGCATCTGGAAGATCAAGGCAGCTAATATAGAGTTGGAAGGGAAAGAATGTAGATGAGGTGTCATGGGGGAAGTGAGGAAAATAATGGGTCGGGAATCTAGAACGGTGTAGGCTAATCCTTCATCGGTAGGGGCAGTGCAGGTCGAGAACGCACCTCCACCCTCCGAGGAAGGGGTGGTCTTGTGTTCGGCCTCGTTGTTGAACTAGGAAACTCTCATGAAAGTAACTCAAGTACCTACTGACGCAGCCTGAAGATGCTATCTTCCCTTCTCTATGGACTGCTTGTAGAACGCTGCGACAATCCATGTTCACCGAAGAGTTGTGGCAGAGGTTGATACGCACCGAGCTCGATCTTCTAGACATAGTGCACATCCTAATATCATATATGGTAAAATTTCATCATTGGTATACATACCTGACAGCCAGGGATATGTATTCATACCCTTGGGGGCGGTATGAATAACTGCATCTCTTGGTGAAAATAATGCTTGGCTAGGAGCATGACCCAGAGAAGCTTCCATCTGTGGATGATAGTGAGGAGGAAAGATAAGAATAAGATGAAGAATAATAATAATAATAATAATACAAAGTTAAAGGTCTTGGTGGCGAGGGGCCTTCAGAAGCTCCCACTCACCAGTGGAGTTCCCAGGAGAGTGGGGAAAATGTCGGCTTCGATGTAGAATTGGAAGATCAGCTTGATGTATGGTTTAAACCTTATATCTAACTTTATCTTTTCATTATCTCGATCCATCAACCAACCTCTATCATATTCAAGAACACATGGGAAAGGGTCCCTAGTAAGCCTTCCCCACAGGGGGCGTAGATATGCCTATGGTGGTCGGGGAGTAACATCGGGGGATAGTCCTCGGGACCCATCATAGTGGGGTGCCGATTTCAGCTGGATTATGCGACAATGATCCATAATGAGATTCCCCACTCCATCCCCATTGTTAAAGAGGAGCTAATGCTGGTGATCGAGTTGACAAGTGTCGAAGGCTCCCCTGTGGCGGTGGCCCCCACCTTGAAAAAAGGATTGGACACCACCACACTTGGCTCCCGTAAGTCCATTTTCATTGGTTTTACTCTATGCTGAAGAATTCAGCTAATCAAGATACTGATTCTTGATGTAGTGATCGCATGGTTGTAGGAATGAAAAACCGTCGAGTCTGGAAAATCTACGAGAAGTGTATGGGATGTGGATACATTGACCTTTAGAGAAGAAACCATTCTAGGTGGCCCTACCCCGGTACTCGAGGAGATGGAGATTGGAATGAGGGATGGTAATGCTGTCGGGTAGAGTTCTAGCCTGACGAGAGTGAAGTCGTTGACGAGGAGGAGGTTCCTGATGAAGACCCTACTACTGATCTCCTTGCTTCTTTCCCCGAATACAAGCCCGCAGACCAAGAATAAATTGATGATTCCAACTCAGATGTTTCAAAGGAGAGCCATATGACATGGTTTAAGGTGTGGATGTGCATCAGACGCTTTCTCATCTGACCAAAGGTAGAATGGCTAATCTGGTTGGGGTCACTCGGCACCTGGCTATGCTTTCTCTACGCTGGAGGGGTAGAATCTTTCTGTTTTTCAAGTAATGATCTGTTATTACATGGCGGAAAAGATACGGGATGACAGCTGACATTCAAACGTTGCCCGATGCTCATAGAATCCAAATACTACTCGGTCCTTCTGGGAGGAGGAGCAGGAGGTCTAACTCCTTTAGGATAAAATGAATGAAATGTATGCATTCATTCCAAACCAATATGAGCTCATTAATCGATTGAAGGCCCAGCTCCCAGATGCTCAGAAGAAAATAGCGCAGGCGAATCGTCGAATGATTAGGCTCCAAACTGAACAATCACAGGCATAGGCCAAGGCTAACGAATTTTTCCCCGCTGTTTCTGTCGAAGAGAAGGATCTCAGGGGATGAGAAGCGTTGTTGGATGCCACAAGTTGGAAGGTGGCATTATTGGACCAGTCCATCCAAAATTTCAATCATTAAGGGCCATGTTTTGGCCGACCCCCTTAAACTCATCCTTTTTTATTACATACAGCCCTAAATTGTATGCATGAATAGACTGGTTGCTGGTTTATTTTAATTCACTTAGACCAAAATATTGATGTAAATAGAGATCCATTCCTAAGCTCACGTGGGTCATGCCCTATGTGATAAACAAGGGATGATCTTGCTATTGCTCTATTTTAATGTGGGAGTGACAATCATACTTCAGAAACCCGAGGTATAAACGAATCTTCTGAGCTTCTGAAAAGAATGGGGGGATACGAGAATGGAGAATAAAGTCCTCAGAACAGCCAAACATTAAATTCCCCAACATGCTCTAGTGCACGAGAGGGGTATCACCATGGATGTTAGAATCAATTCCAACATAGGGGAGTGAGAAGTGTGACTCAAGATACCCAAAATTTGGAACACTGTAGGGATGGCGTGACAATGGAGGATAATGGTTGACCATGTTCGAAACACAGTATCTATATTGTGTTAGCCTGAAACGGGGATAACAAATGAGGGCCGACCGCTGACCATGTTCGAAACATGGGGCATGACTCGAAATGTCATCCATTAGCCTTCCAGAATGTTGGCCCATGATAGTAGACGAACCATAGGCCGATCATCCATACTATTAGGGGGATCCTTTGGGTGTGAAAAAGGATGAGGGTCCAAATTAAGGGCACGCAAAGCGTAGAGTTGGAGTGACAGGTTGTTCGAATGGAGTCCAACACTCTTCAAATCATTCCACCATGATGAAGGATCATTAGGTGGTCATATCTGTCTGATCATGGATCAAACGTACTTCTGAGAAGGACCTCATTGGAAAGGGTTCTGGTGCATCCCATGATTAAAATGGGGCATCCTGAACTTGTTCAGGGTAAAATCGCAGTTTAGTGTCATGCTCTAAGGACATAAGGACTCGTGTAGTTTAACGTCATATGATATGACAAAGTTTGAAAGGGTATATCACATGAAGGTAGTATGTGGTGAGGTAGATATAAACCTGACATGAATGAGGACATAAGGAGTCTGCACCACACCGCGTATCCCCGAAGAAATTCTTTTAAGTCATGGGAAAAAAAGTGAATGTTAGGATGGGCCCAAAGCAAGGTACCTGGACATTCCTACGTACCCCATTATGATGGTAATCAAGCCATACATAGTTATGAGGGTGCAGTTTAATGTAATTTGGGATGAAGTAAGGCATGAACGATATGGTTGTGCCAGTACACGTCCTACCCGAACTACTAAGCCCACGTGAGTCCTGCTCGATGTGGGAAACAAGGTGTAGTGATGGGACTTTCCTAGCACAGGAAGGCACATGTCAGGGGCGATGGGACACTAGGTGAATAACATCCCACCGATGTTGATCCTCCTATGTAACGCATATAGATGCATGAAGGAGTAAATTGGGTATGTTATAATTCCACTTGAACATAAGGAAGTTGAAATATGTGAATCGTGTTGCTCAAGATCTGGACCACAATGATGATGGAGTGATGATAGGGGGTAACCACGTTCAGAACATAGTATCCATATCATGTTATCCTTGAATGGGGATAGACATAATGAGGGTTGATCTATGAACAGGTTCGAAACATGGGACCTATTGAAAATGTCATCCTATGTCCTCAGGGATGTTGGCCCAAGTCGATAAGTAAGACAATGTGGCATGAGACCAGGTTGTAAAGGGCGTACCTCCAGACATGGAATAGGATAAGGATCCAAATAATGGGCTCATGATGCTTGTAAATGGAATGAGGGAATTTCCCTATAAATATTCTACACTTCGGACACTGCCACAACGCATCTAAGTACGATAGTAAGATATATCAAATAGAGGGATTTGAGTCCCACACCAAGGAAAAAGGTCCTGAAGTTGCATGATTCCAACTTAATGGTTGTAGGATGGGCCATTAAGGGAGCTTGATTTAATGGATAGTGCACAGGGCGACAAAGTGTCCAAACATGATGCACAATTATAATAGGAAGATCTTTGTTTAGGGTCATAGAACTCGGACCAGGTGAGTAAATGACATGGGAGGCACATGGTGTATCCTTTTTAGAACCTGGCGTAAATGAGGACTCATGAGGTAATCGCTACACCACATGTTCCTCAAAGATCTCGGACCGAGGGGCCAAAAGAGATGAAATGATTTTAGATTCCTGGGGATGGACCCGGAGATAATGTGTCTGGGCATTCCTATTTATCCCATGAGGATGGGAATCAAGCCGTACGTAGTTCTGGGGGTGACACGGTAAGATACCAGTGCCATAGATAATAAGGTTATGCTGGTCTGGCCCTTTCTCCCAAAGAATTGGTATTTGATACATCTTATTTTTTCTTTTGGGTGAATGAGTGTTGTTTTTTTGGGAAGCGATGGATCTAGGATAGAAAGTACAGGCATCACCACAAGAATCAATCCATATGCAGCCATTGACAAAAGGTATGGTGTCTGACCGATACCAAACATGATGCCCCCTCAAGTGAGGATATCACGGTGTAGTGTAGTTTTTCATCATGAATCCAGGACAGTAATGTCACAGTTATAGGGTCATGTGAGGGGACCATCCATGCATTTTTACATCATACGGTATAGACGTAATATTTTAATGTCATGTGGGACTAGGCATCATAATTTAAAGTCATATTGCTCAGACATATACATGATAAATGAGGTTCCAGAGGGAATGTTCCCATCATGATAAAGCAAACCCGACGTGAATGAGGAAAAGGTCCACATCATACCGTGTGCGATTATAAGTAAGAAACCTTAGGCCAAGGGGCCATAAAAGGTTATAGGATATGAGGCATGAGAGGCTAGCCCCTAGTGGAGCTGGACCCAAATATGAGATGTCCGGGTGTTTCTACGTATCCCATGAGAATGGAAAACAAGTCGTACGTAGTTCAAAAAGAGATCTTAGTTTAAGGTCTTAGAGCTCGGACCAAGGAGAAACAGAATCCTTCCAAGTAAGTGCGGACCTCAACCTGAACCCTAAACCCACATGAGTCAAACTCAGTGTGGGAAACAAGGGAATAATAGGTTTTTGCAATACCTAGAATTCACGCCAAAGGGAAGTCAGTTCAGAGCCTTGAATGATGTCTTTACTACAGATTTTGTCCTCCTAACATGCAAATGTGCACTAAGGGATAGTACCAAGAGTTTCAAAATTCCATTTGGACCTGATGGGGTCGAAAATAATGTGAATCATATAACCAACATTCAAGTCTTGAAGGGGTTGGCTTGACGATGGAGGATAACTATTGACCATGATCTAAACCCAGCATCCATATCATGTGGCCTGAAATGGGAACAACAAATGAGCATCGACTTCTGACCATATTCACAACATAGTAATTGTATCAATTTTTTGTATGAAACCCTCGAGGAAGTTGGCCCGTAATGGTAGGAGATCCCTTAGGCCTAGTATCCGTGCCATTTGGGGGTCCCTTTGGGTTTGAATGATAATGGAATCAAAAATGAAGAGGAACATGAAGCCTGTAAAGTGGGAGAAATCATGTCCATGTAGAATCTGACACTCCAAGTTCTAGACCAGAGTACTCATGGGACAATTGGTGAATCACTGAAGAGGGCAGACGGACCCGAATCAATGGGATGAAAGCGTGGAAAGGGAGTGAAGGTCACTCTGGAGAGAGAGGCATACAACGTGGTTGTTAGAAACCCTACATGAATGGGGACATAAGCTCATACCACACTATAAAACCGTAAGTGGGATCTTGGGCTAGGGGCCCAAAAAGACCAAGGGGTCTGAGGCTGGGCCAAGGAAAAAATGTCATGACCAGCTTGCAGTTTAACATCTTGTAGTGAGGACGAAGGTATGGGTAAGTTATCTCATCAGGGGATGTGTACAGCAAAGCGAGCAACCCGATGTGAATGAGAACATAATCCCACACTACACCATACAACCCTATGTGAGAACTTGGGATAGGGGACCGAAAAGGCCAAAGGGGCCTAAGGCTGGGCTCTGGACGGGATTTCATGGTCGGATTGTAGTTTATCATCTTACTATGAGGAAGAAGGTGATATTAGTTTAGGGTCATAGAGCTCGGACCGTATATGCCTAGTTTAATGTCATATGCGTGGGACAGAGAGGGAGAATCATCGTTCTTATGGAATACCACAAAGTATAAACGATGATAGAGGAAAACTTTTTACCAATTTTGCAACACAGTATCCACCCTTGTCTGGCCAGAAGGGGGTTGGAAAATTGAGCATCGACCATGGACCACATTCACTACACGGGACTTGTATCAACTTTTTTCTCTCAATCCTTGAGGGCGTCAGCCCGTAATGGTAGAATATCCATAGGGTCGAGCATCCATGCCATTCAGGGGAAATTTTGAATATATAAGGTGATGGAAGCCCAAATGATGGGACCTGCGAAGCATGGAAGGGGTTGTGCTCATGGGACGAACGATAAATGAAGGGAGGGATGTCACAAGGGTATATGTGTGACGTGGAGAAATAGCCCGACGTGAATGAGGATGTGAGTCCATACAACACCACACAATCCTAAATGAGAACATGGGTGAGGGGCCCAAAGGGATCGAAGGACGTAAGGGTGAGTGACTTGGCCCATTGTAACAATATGACCTCTCATGCGGTCATTACCTTTATAACTCCAAAGCCCACATGAGAAATTCTCATTGTGGGAAACAAGGAGTAGTATTAGGCTCTATCTATCGCATATGGGTCCGACATCTAAAATCACCCTCCCGCTTGAAGCAGACCGAGATTTGGAGAGACGGTGGGGAAGAATGAACCACTATGCTCCATGTTTGGGACATATGAGGGTGGTGACAATGACAAAATATAGTTATTGACCAGATTTAAAAAATAACATCTATATCGTGTGACCCAAAATGGGAACAACAAATGAGAATCGATGGCTTCCCATATTCGCAAAATGGGGATCATATTTATTTTTTGTCTAAAACCCTTGAGGACATTGGCCCTAAATATAGGAGAGCCCTTAGGCTAAGTATACTTATCATTCAGGGGCCCCTCGGGATGTGAGAGATAATGGGAATCCAAATGAAGGGGTGTGCGGGGAATGAATGTGCCTGTGCAATCTCAAATAAAGTTATACAACATAAGAAATAGAGATGTTTAGGAGAGAGGGATACATGGTATGGTCTTGATGAGATTAACGTGAATGAGGGAAAAAGACTACACCACAACATGTGTTTCATCCCAATGGTAGGTCCTGATGTTTGGATTTGGGCCTATGGATGAAATTTCCTGGTGGTCCTACGTATCCCAAGAGAATGGGAATCAAGCCACACGTAGTACTGAAAAGGCCATGCAGTTTAGTGTCATGTGGTAAGGATGTGGGATGATTAGAAGAATGAAAGAGGGCACTTGGTGAAATCATTTTAACCCTGACATGGGTGGGGACAAAGAAGCCTATATGACGCCATGTGAGATCCCCCAAAAGTACTATGTCCAGGAGGGGATAGTCAAAGAGGAAACTGGGGATGGACTCAAGACGAGGCGTATGAGCATTCCTACATATACCATGAGGATGGGAATCAATCCATACATAGTTATTAAGATGTATTTTAATATCATGCAGGACGATGCCCAATTTATGGTCATGTAGGACAGTACAGTTTAAGGTCATGCATGACCATTATGTAGTTTAGGGTCATGCAAGACTGACTAGTTTAAGGTCATGTAGGACCATATAGTTTATGGTCATGTGGGACCCTATGGCTCAAGAAAAGTATTTGTTGAGGAACTTGGAATTGGTTGGAGGAGTTATACGCTCACCATCCATTGAAACCAGTGATCATGTGCCATTGGAGTAAACCTTGTGTATGATGTAATGTCCTTCCCATTTGGGTTCCAACTTGGGTGGTTTCCTGCCAGGAATCATTGGTTCCCTTGGGGCCAATTCCAAGTCACCTTGCAAGAAGGAGCAGAGGTGAACTTTCTTGTTGAAATATCTAGCTATCTTGTTAGTATGCCTTTCCAGATTGTGTAGGCCATGAAGCCTGTTCTTTTCAAGATCTTCCAACTCAGGCAAACTGATTTCATCTACATTATCTGGAACTTTCTGATCATATAATGTTGTGCATAGTGAGGGAAATTGAATCTCGATGGGATGGATGACCTCCATTTCGTACACCAGGGAATATGGGGCCACCTGGGTGGAATTACGAGTCATCGTCCGATAAACCCAAAGCAAATTGGGGAGCATTTCTGTCCAAATATTCTTATTCTGACCAACCCTTTTCTACAGAATGTTAGAGAGGGTTTTGTTGAATGCCTCGATCTGTCCATTTTCTTGCGCATTATAGCAGGAGGTATGGATAGAACGAATGTTTTACTTAGCGTACAGTTTCTTCAGCTCAACTTCTGGGATGTTCATTCCATTATTGGTTTAGGTAACTTGAGGGACTAAAAATCAGTAGATGATGTTAGAACTCACAATATCAATGATGGAAGGGGCCTTGACCTCCTTGAGTGGACTGCCTCTGCCCACATGGAGAAGAAATATTTAGCCGTCGGGATGAATCTACACAGGTGAGCAGTCGCCGGTGGATATGGTCCCATGACATCGAGTCCCCATACCAAAAATGGCCAAAATTTCTTGGTGGAGTGGAGAGACTGTGACAGTCGATGCATAAAGTTAGCATGAAATTGGCACATATGGAATCTCTTGGCGAACTCGATGCAATCATGGATCATGGAGGGCCAAAAGTACCCCAGTCTCTAGATATGGTTAGATAGTTTTGGCCCAGTCTGATGAGAACCGCATGAACTAGCATGAAACTCTGTCATAACCTGAGAAATCTAGAATCATCAAATGCAACGGATGATAACCCCATAAAACCGGCACTTGTAGAGGATATGCGCATGGCTAGGGACATCCTTCAGGTTGAACTGCAACGCGTGACATCTGATTCAATCGCACCCATCCTGATCTGATTGGAGATTACCATTCTGGAGATACTCAAAAAAGGGGATCTACAGTCGGGAGTCACTTCGATCACCGCATACAGGGGACCTGGGGGTCCTAACATGGAGGCTCTGACAATAAGGTAGATTTCCCAGGGGTTTTCGTCATCATCTGATGTGATAGAAGCAATGAATCTCTGATGTTCCACGGGGATAATCAGATCATTTTACTCGAGATCCATGAGTGATGCATCCAGGCCGACGAAGGCGTCAGCTCGACCATTTTGAGATCGAGGGACATGAGTAACTTCTGGCTGAGATGGGAACTGGCCTATTTGCTGGAGAGTGTGTTCCACGAGTGATGAAACATGTAGCTGAGGTAGTAAAGAATGTTCTCCATCCCCTCATTGTTCTTCTAGGAAAGAAGGGTGTTGAATGATCATTCCAGGGATGTCACATAAAGGAATGGTGGATTTTCAAAGGCAGGTGGTATTAAGACCAGAGGCTGGAGAAGATACTGGTTGATCCACTCAAAAACAGTATGACACTCTTTGTCCCACTCATAGATGGTTCCTTTCTTCATGAGCCGAGAAATGGGACTACACATGCTGGCCAGATTCACAAGGAATTGGTGTATGTAGTCTAAGTGGACTTGGAAGCCTTGAATTTCACGAATTTTGCTCGGAGAAGACATCTGGATAATGGCCTTGATCTTCTCTAGGTAGATATCAATGCCCATGTATCTAACAACGAATCTGAGAAACTTTATAGAGGTTTCCCTGAAGGAACACTTCAATGGATTCATCTTCAGGTGACGGGAACGGAGGAAGCTGAACACTTTTCAAGGTCTTTGATATGGTCCTGACACTGGTGATATTTGACCACCAGATCGTCCACATAGCATTCCAACAACGTTCCAAGGATCAACTTAAATATGCGATGCATGTCCCGCTGGTAGGTGGCACCTGCATTCTTTAAACTAAAGGTCATGACTTGGTAACAGAAAGAACCTTGTGGTGCCATGAAGGATATAAACTCCTCGTCCTTGGGGACCATTTAGATCTGGTGTTACCTAGAGTACCCATCCATGAAGAATAGGTCTTGGAATCCAGCTATAGTATCAATCAACAACTCCATCTAAAGATGAGGAAATCATCCTTCAGATAGTGACGGTTGAGATCCCGAAATTCATTGCCGACCCTAATCTGCCAATTCTTCTTCATTACTAGCACAATATTGGCCAGCCATTTGGGGTACTAGACCTCCTCAATAAAACTTTCTCTGATGAGCTTATCAACTTCTGCCTCAACCATTGGACCGTGATAAGGGTGCATCTTTCTTGGAGGTTCCTTGAACCCGTGATAATTTTCCTGGAGACCGAGGTGGTGGATGGCTACCTGAGGATATAGTCCTGGAATCTCATCATATCTCTAGGCGAATACATCACGGTGTTGTTTCAAGAAGTCTATGTACTGTTGTCACTCCTCTGGGGGTATGGCAGAACTGATCAATGTGGGTTTTGAGTTTTCCTTGCAACCAAAGTTCACCTGTACCAACTCGTTGACTCTGGCAGAGATGCCCTCTTCAAAGGCGAGAGGAGCATCCTCCAAATCCTCTTCTACACTTATAAATGAGAGATCCTTGGTGGGTGGGATTGCTTCTAAGTTGGAAGATACTGATGGGAGGCTGGTACCATCATGAGAGGTAGTGGCCACTACATCGGAGGACTCTTGTGTTGCCACAACCATAGCGATGAAGGTTTCTGATCCAATCCCATCTGGCCTTCCGCCCAAGGGGCCACATTTGATTATATTGTAGAAATAGTGGTGTGTCATCCGGAGCCAGTTAATTCCAGCCTGGCGGAACAACAAAGTATGATGTATGGTCATTGCCATGGGGCAGACATCCCGATACCTTGTGGGGGTAGGAGGCTCTTGGATCACCTGAGCCTGATTTGTATATGAGTACGAGGTGATATTCTAGCGTCACTTAGGCCTGTGAATGTGTCCCACCCCCCTTGTCCCAAAAACAATGAATCATTGTCCCATTTCTAGGGTCATAGCCTCCAATCGGTGAATTGGAAAGACGTAGGCGTAATCTAGATCTATCCATGGGTCGGTCGCAGCCATGACATGCTCGACCTCATTATTCTAAATCTGCTTTCCCTTGCAGTTGTAGTAGTTGGCATCTAGGTAGCGGGATTCACAAGAGGAAAAGGGAGATGCATCACCTTGAAGCACACCCACTTTACCATTAATGGAGTACTTAAGGCACTGGTGATTTGATGAGGGAACCCCTGCATGCAAGTGGATCCATGACCTTCCCTTCAAAACATTGTAGGCGGTGTCCTGGGAGACTACCATAAATTCGATGGTGGAAAATATCCCACCAAAATGGGTCTTCAAGTGGATCTTACTAACCAATGTCTATTCCATCCTATAATAACCTTGGATTATTAGGTCAGAGGGAATCATATCATCTTCATACAATCCAACCTTTCACAGTGTTTGAGCAGGGATTAGGTTAATTCTCGATCCTGTGTCGACAAGACAGTGATGATTCTCCATGCAATTGAACTGGACAATGATGTATAGTGGGAGAATGTTCCCCTGTATGGGGGATCCTTCATCTTCTCCAAAAAATGAGATAATGGCCTGACATTTAGTATTCCTAAACACTTCAACATGAAAGGCTTCTACGGCTGCTACTTCTGTCTCAAACTAGAGCGGGCTTCATAAAGCCTCAGAAAGGGCCTCATGCATATCTGACGATAGGAGAAGGGACTCAATGATGGTGAGACTTGATGGAATACCATAAAGATGATTAAGAACATTGTACTTCCATTCTAGGCATGAACTTCTTCTTGGAGGAGGTCTATCTCTGACAGAAGGTATGGTGGGCCCTGCTGACTGGACCGATGGCTGACTGGTATTGGGAACATCCCTCTGCACACTGGTCAAGGCCTATGGAGTGGCTACCAGATGAGGGACAGATGACTGAGACCAGCCTGTAGCAGGGCGTGGTTGGTCACAACATGGTCGGGGTGGATCTGCCTGATCCAGCAACAGGAATGGTGGTGAAGGCGCGCCTAATGCCACCAGATGAGAAGGTTGTGTATTTTGAGATCTATGCTGAGCCTATTTCTTGGTTTTGATAGCATGTAGATCTTGGGTGGAATTGCTGACCGAGGGACTCCGATGGCCCATATAGCAATAGCTCTATCAACACTGGCGAAAGCTGGGGATTTTGGGAGGATTCCCCTGGCACTCCTCATCGTCATGAATCATGTAGGGATTTAACAGCTCTACGATGTTAACCAATGCATACCCTTGACCGTCACTCAAAGAGTCATCCACTACAGGACGGATTCTGGGAGAGATTTCCATATCCTAGGTCAATAAGTCGTAGAGATTATGGGATGACAATGACATCGGCGGGAGACATTGTTTTCCCTTACGCCACTGGTGTTTTCTCTTCAGGGGAGAGGTCGGTTGAGACGGCGATGCAGAAGTGGTGGCTGCAGATTCTAAAGGCTCTAGCCGATTCAGGCACACTGGGATGACACCATGGGCATGGGGAACACTTTTTCGAGCCATCTAGTCATCATAATTCTGGGATCCATGACTGGAAACCTAATGCCACTCGCCTTCACTATCACTGCTACTGTCTGGCCTCACGAAGACGCATGCCACCTGTGCTGGAGTCGGGCCTAAACGAACTATGTTGTTATCTACCTAGTATTAAAGCTAGTCTTTGAACACATATATCTTCTTGAGAGTGTTCCCCATGATCCAATGGCATGGGAAATCATTAGGGTGATCAGTGAGGTTTGCCTCTTCCAGCCTTCTACACTCAGGTAAACGTAGAATCCCATGCTCCAAAGCACTGTAGTAGTAACTGAGGACATATTCCTTGTTTAATGAGTAGGTATGGTTTATCATGTCTAGAAAGTAGGCCCTTGGATCTTGACCCTGAAAAGGGGTTGGAAGAGCCTACCGAGGAGGAGGAGCTTGGTTATCTCATCTAGGCGGTGGAAGGGAATCATGTGGGGGAACCTGCCGATTCTGAGATGGGCGCTACTAGGCAGGTGGCTGCGCCTGAGGTAGAGGGCCTCTATAAGGATGTGGAGGTAACTATACTAGAAAAACTCTATTCACCTGGGGCCTCTATTTGGGCCATTGCAGCAGGCTCAGCCCTAGTGGCCCTTCTCGCAGGGATCACAGAATGCAACAGACATGCCTGCTTGGCCTGCTGTAAGGAATCCTCTAGGCCTTGGGCCTTATCAGAGATGTCTCAGAATCCCCTGGGATAGTTCTGGGTGATCAGTGAGGGGACTATATCCGTTGTGACATTCCTTATGAACATTTTCAACAATTTATCCTAAGTCAGCGGCATGTCAATGGAATACCTGAGTCCATTCCATCAGGCGACAAAGTCGGCGACGCAGCCTCTGCTTGAACTTGAAGAGGTATGCAATACTTGTCTTCTGTGTGGTGGAACTTAACTGGTAGAGTAATTTCTTACAGAGTTCATCACAACAAGCTACTGATCTGATGGGGAGCTGGCTATACCAGACAAATTCAGGCTCTTCCAATGTCTGCAAAAAACATCGGGGCTTGGCGGCCTCCTACTGTGTTGAAGTTCCCAACATGGGGCCACACCTTGAGGTAATGTTGGCTAGGTGTTGTGGCGGGTCCCTTGTCCAATTTAAGGGGGAAAATATGGGATTCCCAAAACTCAGGGGTGCTGGAATATCATCCACCCACGCCAGATAAGGATTTCCATCAGGCGGGAGTGCCACCTGTCGCGTCTCTAATGCATCGAAATGGGCAATGAGTGCAGCTATTGGATCATCTGGGTGGGGGATCCTATCTTGACGGGGATCCCTAGCTACCAGTGCATTGGAGGGTTCTTCAACCTGATAAGGCGGCCCAGCGGCTTGTGGAGCGACTGGTGGTACGACCTGCGGGACAATTAGGGGTATCCGAGATGGGTCCCAAGGTTTGTCACACCGTTCAGAAAGATTGGGTGAGACATACCTCGTCCTATTGCCCTAAGTTCCAACCTAAACCCTATCTGTGTGGGCTTGATGGTCAGGGTCAACTGGAGTCAATTCACTGAGGGGAAGTTGTGCATTCCCCTGCTGCCCCTGCCTAGGATCACTGTAATCCAGCCGCCACCATGCAGCATGTTCAACAAGAAGGTCATCAACCACCTTCTTCTATTCAGCGAGTTGCTGATGCAAATCGGCTTTCTCGGGGTCTTCCTCCGCCTTCTGCACTGACCCAGACAGGTCGAAGGGCTTGACAGATACAAGGAGTTCCTTGCCCTTATTGAGATTCCGACTGAGGACTAGTGCCTCGATGGGCACAGGAAGATCTAGTAGATTCCTCCGTTGATGAGTAATTCATCCTGATAGATCCATGAAGTGTGAATATCCCTCGGGGGGGAGGTCCTCTCCAAGATTCTCTAGCTCGTTCTAACCCTCTTCCAGGTTTTCCATGTTATCCATGACTCTACATGGAGGCATATCCTCTATGTCTCCTGGAAAATCGGGTTGTCTCCAGATAGAACTGAAGAGGAGGGAAACATACTATACCCAGCCACAGATCTGTATGTGGGGTAAATATTCTTTGATAATCCTATGGAGTGACCTAAAACTTGGAACGCACCGTTGTTGGAGGGCCTTATGGAGACTTGGTGACTCAGGGCATTGGGCCATAGGGAGTGCAGCCAAATCAAATACATAACATTGTTTGCTACTGTCTTCAAAATTATCTTGGCTCTTAGCATAGGCCACTTGCTAATGGAGAAGATGGAAATGAGTCACCCAGAGGGTCTGGTGGAAACACTCAACATCTTATTGTGTGAGGGATTCTGGTGCACAAAAATTGGGTGCTGCAAGCAGCCAAAAAATATCAGGGAATTGGTCTGCCGTGAGGATATCCCATAAGCATCTAGGCTTGGATTCAGGGTTTATCCCTTCATTGACCCACTCGTCAACCGGAGGCGGCTGGGGAACATGTAGCGGTACCGAAGCAGACAGTTGGGACTATAGGTTGGCTGGTGGAGAATAGGGTGAGTGAGATGATAAACCGTTGCATCTCGGGGATACCCTCTGAAGAGTGTAGTGGCTTAGCCATGACATCGCGGTAATATGGGCAGACGACCGCAGTTTCTAGTGAGGTGACCACAGCTGCTGGCGGTGGACTACACTGCTGCTCGTCTACCATTGGTCCTCAGAATAGATCTCTATGATCTCTAGTCAAGGTAGAGAGTGATCCTGGTGATTATTGGTGCAATTGCACGACCATAACCTGTGGAGTCGCCAAATTTGTTTCCTCTTGGATATACCTGCGGAGGGAGGCAGGAATCCGATGGACCTCACATTCTAGAAGTATTAGGCCGATGTTCCCAGTTCCTGCCCCAGCCCTTGACATGGAGGGTATGGGCGAGGGTTACATCACTAAGTCGTATTCGAATTTAAAATTTGAGAAGCAAACCAATTTGATCTGAAGTTTAATTTTCTCAGTGTTCCTTTTTTGGCGACGATGACCTGCCCTCCTGCCCTGGGATGGTTCTTCAAGACAGGGCAGCTTTCCAGAACGAGGAGGTCCTTTGGACATACTGGTGCAGGGGCGTATAGGGCTTCCGCCTGAGAAAGATGGGTTGTGAGGAGCACCAGGACAGATATCAAAGTGGATATGGGAGGGGGGGACATCTGTGGGGAGTGCTGGAGAAGGAGGGACCTTCGCTCGAGGTCATAGGAGCACAGGTGCGACCCCCATTCTTGTTTCCCCTGGAGACATCAGTGTGAGGAATGTCCTTGTACTGGTCGGGCCAAACACGGGTAGGTCCTCCGTGCTGGGTGTTGGTGAAACAAGGCGGGCCTTCACCCCTCTGGTTATTGAGGTTAGGAGGACCTTCGTCGGCTACTGTAAGAACATGTGGAGGGCCCCCATTCTAGTGATTGACTGGATGTGCAACGTCCCCACACCGGCGGTTTGTGGAAGGAGGGATGACTCCATACCCGATATAATGAGCAAGGAAGAGGATTTCGTGCTGAGTGTCACCATCTTGGGGAGGTGCATCATTTGGAATGAGGGTAACAGAATGAGACCTCCATGTCGAGCTTGGAAGTAGGGAAGAACCTCGTTTTCCATGATGGCAGTACGGGGAGGGCCTCTGTACTGGTGGTGGACACTACCTGCACTGGCGATCAAGAGAGTCAACCCATCCTGCCCGTGGGGTGGTTCAGCCCTCGATCTGGGATGGTTATACAAGTTCCCCTACTCAATATACAAGAGGGGTTGATGATATATGTTGGATATGTACCGAACCATAGTAGTTTCTGATGTTGGCTCCCCTTGACGGGCATCTTCTCTGGCCTATGCCTAACATTAGAGTCGAGTCAAAAAGACCGGGGCCAATGGTGTTGGTGCATAGATTACCTACTCCTCGACTCATGGGACTGGGTGGCGGTTCTAGCGCGACTGATTGGGAGCCCTCTTTGGGGGCCCCTGAAATGGGATCATGACCGGGCTGGCCCAAACATTCCCAACCTCGTCAGCGTAGGGGAGAGAGTCATCGAGGCATTCTGAGGAGAGGCTCCCAAAATGATATTAAGTTGGATTGGGGAGCAGTGGATCCATGCGCGGCCCTTGGGGGTGGCGTAGGTGATGAGGCATAAACTCCTCTAGATCCTGGAGGGCTATATCCTAAGTTGAGATAAACCCCTTTCCCTCGTATTGGCATATGAGGTCGTTGATCACTCTCCACAGAATGACTTCAGATGAGGAGATGGGGCGTGGGCACCTGACATTTGTAGGCATGGAGATTTTCGCTGAAGCGGTGGAGCCGCGTGGGACTGCTGCATTAGAATTTCCTCTGCCCCTGCACCGATGGGTGGGCTGTGATCGAATTCTTACAGCAACATGGTTCCTGAAAAGCAGGGATATTAACCAATTAGTGTTGAAAGGAAAGGAATCGATGACCAGTTCCCCAACATTGTTCCATCTTCCATGGATGGTAAGATGGATCCACCCTGACTATGTCAGAGGCCGAGATGTCTAATGTTTTGACTGCCCCAACTTTTGGTGAGTTTCACGCCAGGCCCACTATTTTCTTGGCCGAACCCGACACCGGATAGCTGGATCTGGGGACACACTAGTCCATTGATGTATATATTGAGTGCTACTAATATCCATATTTAGGAGAATATTTTCACATCGGTTTGAATATTTATTTTTATGAGGCTTTCACCGAGGTGCGCACATCCGTCTGTAGAGGTCAGCGGCACTTTTTGTTGCCCTGCATTCCCGCTTTCAAAAGGCGGGATACATCCATTCCTTGTTCTGGGACGTTTGCTCCTTGATCAAAACGGGATGATGCGACGTCAGTTCTTCCTTCTGTGGATTCCTCCTCAGAACTCATCACCAAGTCTGGGACTCCCTTATAGACTTAAGACGTTGTTCGTGAAACTCATCCAAGTGGCATATCTTAATTGACACCTGTTAATTACACTGCTTCTGTCGGGACATTCCATGGGGTTCGGTCAGGGTAGTAACTTTCGGTCGGGGGAGTAGTCACGTTGGACATCACTAAAATTTCTAAACGCTGGAACACTGGAGCATCTGGGCTTCTTCCCCATATTATAGGGCTTCTCTAGGGCACAAAATCCCGAGGAACCCCACATCAAATGTGGGATATTATATTCCATAGGCATGTATCTGAGGTTTTCCTCATCTTCCTATGTTTAGCATAGGGTATGCCACAAGTTTAACGTCTAGAGGAGATGGATCGAACTGATCGGAACACTAACTAGAGAGGATCATGTGAGTGAAACCCCTGGGGGGGGGAACACTAATTTTGGGGATAACGCATGGTTAGATACCCGATTGTTGTTAAAGGGAATGGGGAATGAGGTGGCATGATCCCATTAGGATGTGGCGGCCCAGGTAAGAATCAAAATGGTTGATGGATGGTCAAGTGATATGGGTTGAGAATGAGATGGAGGAGACTCAAAGACAATGGTGATTTTGGGATTAAGTCTCAAATAGACCTCCTATGTATCCTTGTGGTATGGAATCAAAGTCCTCGTAGTTCACCTGACAACGGCTTCCCGTCAATTGAGGACTTCAATGGATTAATGCTGAATGGGGTTGACAATGGATTACCATTGAACGGGGGTCACAACAGCTTACCGTTGGATGGGGTCACAATGAATTATTGCTGAATGGGGTCACAACCGCTTACCGCTGGATCGGGTCACAAAGGCTTTCCCCTAGATGGGGTCACAACAACTTACCGCTGGATGGGGTCACAACGACTTACCGATGGATGGGGTCACAATGGATTAACGATGGATGGGGTCACAACACCTTACCACTGGATGGGGTCACAACGGCTTACCGCTGGATGGGGTCACAATGACTTACCGCTAGATGGGGTTGAACCTCAGGGAGGATTCCTACGTACCTTATCCATGTGACAAGGATCAAAGCCCACATTGTTCGGAAGGAGTTTTGTGAACCGACGTGAAGATGGTCAGGACTAATGGTTGTTGGGATTGAACCTCTAGGAGACTTCTTATGTACCTTATCCATGAGACAAGGATCAAAGTCCACATAGGTCAGGTAGGGTGTGTGTGTCTTACACTCTAGGCTTCCCAAAGAGGATGTTGTGGCTGATTCTTGTTCTAAGCCCACGTGAGTCCTGCAAAGTGTGAGAAACAAGAGGCAGCAAAGACCTAACGATCACATCGTGGAAGGTGCGTCTGTGGGATGTGGAGTGGGGCTCACGTGTGGTTAGCAGTCCAAAGAGAAAATAAGGGCTTATGCACAGTTTGCATCCACTACGGGAAAAAAATATTATTGCGACGAGGTATTTGCGACGGGTCTTATTCTCGTCGCAACAACTCCGATGAAAAGGGTTTTTGCGACGAGAATATATTCCCGTCGCAAATGGTCAGTTATTTGCGATGGAAATACAGGGCCAGTCGCAATTTCAATGGCGCAGTTTGCGCACCAAAACGCAGGAAGGATATTTGCGACGGGTAGAAGGATACTCGTCGCAAGTACCTGACGGTGGTAAATAGTGTTTGCGATGGGGAAATTTCCCGGTCGCAAACAAGTATTCACCCAGTTTTATTTGAAACGGGCCCCGTCGCCAATACTAGCCGCTGTAAATCCTATTTGTGACGGTCACCTACAGCCCGTCACAAATACCCCGCGGTAGTAAATACGGTTTTGCGACGGGACTATGTACCCATCGCAACAGATAATCCAACGGGAGGTATTTGCGACGGGACCCGTCACAAATACCGGCGGCGGTAAATATGCATTTGCGACGGGGATATCCGCCCATCGCAAATATCGGCAGCAGTAAATAGTAATTTGCGACGGGGATATCCGACCGTCGCTAATGGTGTGGCAGTAGCGATGGGTCCGTCGCAACAACCCTTTTACCAGCCGCCCGTAATTAATGCAGGTGAAGGTATTTGCGACGGGCACCATCACGAATACCGGTGGCGGTAAACAGAAAATTGCGACGGGGATAGTCGTTCGTCGCTAATGGTGGCTATTTGCGACGGGCCCATCGCAAAAGGCCTTTTACCCGCTGCCTCTATTTAATGCAGGCGAAGGCATTTGCGACGGTATCCCGTCTCAATACCTTGTATTTGCGATGGTAACCCGTCGCAAATGCGACCGTCACAAATAATCTTACCTATATATACACCCCATCCGTTTTTTTCCATAACATTCAGATCTCCATTTTTCATTCTCTCTCATTTTCATATCTGAGCAGAATTTTTTTTTTGTTTGAATTTTTTCTTTCGAGAAGAGGAAGGATTGAGTTAGAAGGTGCAGATTATTAAAGGTATTTATATTTTTTTAATTGTTAAATTATTTTTAATTGTTAATTTTATTTTTAATTGTTAATTTTATTTTTTTAATAGAATTTTTAGCTATATAGTATAATTATTTTCTGTGCTTGTACCAAATAATCCTTGTCTGGATACGAACAAGTAGAGGTCGCTCTGGCACAGATGTACCTAGGAGTGAAAACTCTGACAAGGTGTTTCGAGCTTGACTCGGGGTATCCTGGTACATGACAACGGGCCTTGCTGCACTCTTGGCTTGACACTCCCAGGGGATGTTTTGGTAATAATTAGAAATAAATATATAATTATCAAATAATTAAGAAATAATTATATTTAATTAAAATAATTATCAAATAATTAGGAAGTAATTAGATTTAATTGATTAGAAATAATTAGAAATAACTAGAAAACAATTAAAATAATTAGGAAACAATTAAAATAATTAGGAAACAATTAATAAGAAATAATTAGATTTAATTAAAATAATTATCAAATAATTATGAAATAATTAGATTTAATTGATTAGAAATAATTAGAAATAATTAGAAAACAATTAAAATAACTAAGAAACAATTAGATTTAATTAGGAAACAATTAGATTTAATTAGGAAACAATTATATTTAATTAGGAAATAATTAGTATAATTAGGAAACAATTAGTATAATTAAGAAACAATTAGTATAATTAGGAAACAATTAGTATAATTATGAAACAATTATTATAATTAGAAAACAATTAGTATAATTAGTAAACAATTAGTATAATTAGGAAACAATTAGTATAATTAAGAAACAATTAATATAATTAGGAAATAATTTGTATAATTAGGAAACAACTAGTATAATTAGGAAACAATTAGTATAATTAGGAAATGTGATTGACCACTCATCAACCTCAATTTTCTTTTCATTTGTGTGTTGAGGCTTGACAGGAAAAATCTACCTCCACATGTAATATCTTCTTTTACTGTCAAAATTATCAACCTCCTCACCAATATAGAGGTGAGGAGGTTTATAATTTTGACAGTAAAAACACATATTACATGTGGAGGCAGAAGTTTTCTGTCAACCTCAACACACAAATGAAATGAAAATTGAGGTAGATGATCGGTCAATTACGTTTGTTTGTCTATTCATTGATTGATTAACCACCCAACCTATATGCATATCTTCACATTTCTAATTAATAACATAAATAATAACATAAATAGTAACATAAATAGTAACATAAATAGAAACATAAATAGCATCACAAATAGTAACATAAATAGTAACATAAATAGTATCATAAAGAGTAACATAATATAAAATATTATATTACTCTGATATTAATAGTTAAATAATACTTATAATATAATTATTTTATTATTATATGTTTAATATTTATAAAAAAATATTAATATTATTAAAATTATAAAAAATTTATAAAATATTACAATTATCAATATTTTCAACAAGTTTTGATTTATTCTTAATAGTTCAAATCTTAAAGGGTCGCCAATTTTCAGGTCATGCCCAATAAAAAGTTTACGTCAACCGTGTCCAATGTAAACTCTATAATTGTTCTTACTTGGTTGATCACCTCACAGGTAGCGTTGCAATAGGACAACCCATGTAATGTCTTTCTCATTACTTGTGTCGTCCTATTGCAACACTACTTGTGAGATGATCAACCAAGTTAGAACAATTATAGAGTTTAAATTGGTCAAGGTTGACCCAAACTTTTTATTGGGAATGACCTGAAAATTGACGACGCTTTAATATTTGAACATGTTAAGAATACAGCAAAATCTGTTAGAAATATTGAGATTTGTAATAATTAGGAATAATTAATAATAAAATTAATCAAAAATCCAATAAATTCAAGTACATGGTTATAAATTTTCACAATTTCCAGTGGATTGACGACCACCTTTTGTTCAATGTCTCATATCTTTGCTACTTTCTCCCACTTAAATCAGTATAAAAAATGTGCTCTAACGTATGTCAGAGAAAGTTTTTCATACTGATTTCTGTTGGGAGAATGTTAAAAATAGATGAGCCATCGGACAAATCAGAATAATTAGTAATATAATCTTCACAATGATGATTACAAAATTTAATTTCATTATTCAAGAATATTTAATTTTTCCATGTATTGCTAAGTATTTCTAAATTAATAATAATTAGTGGGGATGATTACAAACTAACTGTGTCACCTATAATTATTGGTAATTACTAATAAATAACTATAATTATGTATCTTCTTTTTTAGGATATTGTTTCTTATATCAAATTATTTAACAATAGTAATGATTTTAAATTTTGTAGAAACATATATATGAATATGGAACAAGGAAATCGACATCAATCATTATTAGATGATTGTGCTTGGATAAATCAGCGCAGAAATCCAAACTGTTCTAGTTTAAATCAAGTATATGTTGATGGTGTTGAATCTTTCTTATCATTTGCATCATCAAACCCGGAATTTGTTTCATAAGGGACAATTAAGTGTCCTTGTAAAAAATGTGCTCTGAGAACGTTTGAGACATTTGACATCGTTGGGCAACATCTCTTGCATTATGGTTTTCTATCAGATTATATTTTTTGGTATCAACACGGTGAACGTAGTTGCAGAGAAGATACTAATAATTTGATTTTGGATCCATCATGGTTTCAGAATTTAGTACATGATGTTGGAGGGTCATCCGGTCAACAAACAGAAATTGAGGATGATGTTGATTTACTTCCTAAGTTGGAACCATCTGAATTTGCTGAGTTGTTCAGGTCTTTTAAGGATGAATTATATATTGGTTGCAAGATAAGAAAAATAGAAGTAGTTTCAAAATTTATGGCTATTAAATCAGATAATGAAATGTCAAATAATTTTTTTGATTAGATATTTTCTTTGGTTAAAGCACTATTACCTGAAGGAAATGTGTTGCCTACTAATTATTATGAGAGCAAAAGACTCGTTCGTAATCTGAGCCTTAGTTATCAAAAGATCCATGCATGTTCAAACGATTGCATCTTATATTCTGGTGAAACTAAGTCATTGGATAGTTGTCGCACATGTGAACAATCGAGGTATAAAGAAGCTCAATCAGGGAAGTCTGTATTGATTCCTGTAAAACAGTTGAGATATTTCCCACTTACACCCAAGTTGCAGCGTTTATTTATGTCTCAGAACACAGTGACAATGATGTCATGGAACAAACCCAATATTTCAAATGGTAAAAGCTTGGTTCATCCATCTGATGGAGATTCAAGGAAACATTTTGATCAAGTGCATCCGTCTTTTGCTTTATAATCCCGGAACGTGCGATTGGGTCTTTCTACTGACGGTTTTTGTCCATTTGGATCTTTTGGTGGTCAGTATTCCTGTTGGCATGTCTTTATAACTCCGTAAAATTTTCCTCCATGGATGTTGATGAAAGATCCTTATATCTTTTTAACATTATTAATCCCAGGACATCCGAAAAATAATATTGATGTTTATTTGAAACCACTGATTGATGAGTTAAATTTATTGTGGAGTCATGGTGTTGGTACATATGATGCTGCTGCAAAACAGAATTTTTTAATGAAAGCTGCTTTTATGGGGAAAATTAGTGACTTCCCGGCATATAGAATGTTATCTGGCTGGATTACACATGGTCCAAAATCATGTCCTTACTGTATGGGAGACAACAAAGCATTTATGCTCGTGAATGGAAAAAAAACTTTCTATTTTGACTGTCATCGCAGATTTCTTCCAATCGATCATCCTTTTCGGAGGAATAAATCTCATTTCATAAATGGTAGAATTGAAAGAGATGAAACTCCAAAAATGATCTCAGGTACAGAGTTACAATCAGTTGTATTTTCATTACCATCCATCACTTTTGGACCGAAAATAAACCAACAGAAAATTCATGGTTTTGGGAAAGAACACAATTGGACAAAACGGATCATTTTTTGGAATCTTCCATATTGGTCTGATTTGTTGGTCCGACACATGTTGGATGTCATGCATATTGAGAAGATCTGTTTTGATAATTTATTTCATACATTTTTGGATACACCGGGTAAAACCAAAGATAATGTAAAGGCACGATTAGATCTTGCCCAAATTTGCAGGCGACCAGAACTTGAATTGTTTGAAAATGTGAGATCACAGAGATTAATGAATCCAAAATCAGCTTATGCACTGACCAAAGAGAGTCGCTTATTATTTTGTCAGTGGATTGCATATTTGAGACTTCCAGATGGCTATGCTTCCAACTTGGGCAGATGTGTTAAAAATAGTCATATTACCGGATTAACAAGTCATGACTGTCATGTTATAATGGAAAGTCTTATGCCTATTGGATTAAGTGGTTTTTTGAATTCTAAGATTTGGGATTCGATAACAGATATATCATATTTTTTCTGAGACATGGGTGCGGCGACAACAGACTATGATACACTAAGCAAACTGGAAGAAGTTGTTGTTGGAATTATATGCAAATTGGAAAAAATATTTCCACTTGCTTTCTTTCACTCGATGGAACATTTGATATTACATTTGCCACATGAAGAAAAATGTGGAGGTCTAGTTCAGTTTCGATGGATGTACCCATTTGAGAGATGCATGCAGAAATTGAAGAAAAAAGTCCGTAACAAAGCATCAGTTGAAGGCTCAATTGCTGAAACTTATTTGCAAGAAGAAATTGCTTTATTCTGCTCTCATTATTTTGAATCTGAATATCCCTCAAAATTTAACCGCATGGGCCAGAACGAGGGGAATTTTGATGATTATATGAACAATAAATTATCAGTTTTCAATCAGCCCGAACTTGGCTTTGGTGGAGTTCATGATAGATGGCTTTCAGATGATGAACATCATAGAGCTCATACATATGTTCTACTCAACTGTGAAGAAATGTCACCAATTGTACAGTGAGTGATCTTATCCCTTATTCTATAGATTCTGTTACAGTAAATTAATCATATTGTATTTGTACATTATATGATGATCATATCATGAAACAATTTCCACAAATTACAGCAGCTGGCTTAGAAGAACGTCGGAAAAACAAATTTGCCAACTGGTTTCAAAAACTGGTAACATACACTCTTTTTTTGGTTTTACATATAAAATCAATTTATTACTTGTAATAGTGATAAATGTTTTACAAGTTTTCAGGTATCTGTACATGCTGATAATATTGATAGTCGATTGCGTATTTTGAGTAGCCCACCATCCAAAATGGTTAAATCTTATAATGCATATGTGGTGAAAGGTTATCGCTTTCATACATGTGCATATGGGGAATCAAAGAAAACAATGAAGAGTGGTTTTTTTAAGGGATCAAATCATAGAGATATTGAAGTTGACTTTTACGGCATGCTTGAAGAAATTATTGAACTGTGTTATTTGGGACAAAATTATGTAACAATGTTTAAATGTCGATGGCTGGATGCTGAGAGAGGCATGTGTATTCATCCGACTCATGTAATTGTTGATATTAAACATAAAAGTCTTCTTGAAGTAAATGAACCATTTTTATTGGCTCATCAGGCACATCAAATTTATTATGAAAAATATTATGCTACTGCAAAAGAGTTAGATGATTGGTGAAGTATAATAAAAGTTAAATCTCGAGAAAATTAGTTTACTCAAACTGAATGTGGTTCCAATGAAGTACAAGGAAATGAAAATTTTCAGGACACTCCTCAAAACACATCTTTTTCACAAAGAGACATGAATATTGAGGATGAAACCCCACAGTTAAGGGTCGATGGTGACAATGTTTTCAATGATGTTACAACTGAATTTGAAATGACAAGAGATGATGACAGTGGAACTAATATGGAAATTGATGATGTTGATGAGGAAGATGAAGACATTGACATTGAAAACTATGAAGATGATGATGAAGATGAACATTGACACAGTAAAATGCTGGTTTGAATCATAACAAATATATATCTATACATAATAGTTATTTTCAATTGTTTGCTAATAACAATCATTTCATGTTTCAGATGGACTCAGAAACGTTTCGTCAGTTACTGGAGGCTGATCTACCTATGGATGATGAGGTTCTTGAGTCATCTGACCCTCAGGCTGTTGGCACTACAGGGAACACTCGGAGGGGGCATGGTCTTGCCAGACTGATGATTCCAGATCCTATCCCGGAGCGACGTCCACCTCTTGGAATCGATGCGCACATGCAGTGGTATGGTAACCTGTGTATTTTAGTTATCTTTCATTATAATTTATTAATATTACAATTGTTTGATTATTTGTTCTTTTTACACAGTTTTACGCATATAGCTATTGGACAGGAGAGCGCTATCTTGCGCAATTATTTTTCTCAGCCCTGGCTCACATGGGATTAGATTCCCGCTGATGTGTAAGTCGCCATGTTCGATCATTGGCTGGTACGTAATTAAATATTATTTATTTTGAAATTTAATTCATTAATAACTTTATATTAGGGTTTATGGTATCCCATCGATGAGAGCATGCGTGCCACTATCCACGCGGCATGGGTGGTGTCTATGCGTGACCGTTTCCGTCAGTTTTTGCATAATTTGAGAAAGACGGCTGTGAAGAAAGCTGGAGTTAAAGAATTTGATGAGTCCTGTAGAGCCCACCGACCAGAGTAAATTTCATCTCACGTTTGGGATGGATTATGTACACACTGGTTGGGTGGTGGGTTTTAGAGGAGATCTGCATTGGGTCGACAGAATCGGGGGAGACAAGAGGTGACGCATCGAGCCGGTAGTCGTACATTCAGTGCGCATAGATAGCATCTGGTAAGTAATTTGTTTTAATATTTTATACAACTTTAAATATAAATAGTTTATTTTATATTCATATAGGAAGCCGAGCAGCCCGGTATTTCGGCGTACGGCGTTTATCGGAGGATGTACACTGACCCGACTACTAGAGAGATTATAGGTGACCGCCAGTGTCAGATTGTGGTCAGTATTATTTTCTTTTCAGTTTGTAAATTAAATGCATATAATATTTTCATTATTTTAATTTATAATTGAAACTTAAGGAGTCATATGAGGCCGCAACCTCTCAGACACAGGCTGAGAGTCAAGACGAGACAAGTGATCAGACTAGTGCCCACCATTTTGATGAGACGGCATGGATGCAGGCGACCCAATATGCCTTCGAAAAGGGCCGAGTAGTTGGTATCGGCTCTCATTTGACTCCTGCAGCTTATTATGGTACTACTGCGATGTCGGCGTCTAGCTCGAGAGGAGTTCGTGGAGAGACATCATCTTCTGCCTCACAGAATCAGGAGCAACTACGTGCTCAGAGTCAGATTATAGAGGATTTGTGTCACGGGCAGGAGCAGATGCGTCAGCAGCACGATGAGGAGATGCGTCAATGGCAGGAGCAGATGCGTCAGCAGCATGATGAGGATAGACGTTGATATGAGGAGCAACATCAGGAGTATATGGAGTATATGCGTCGTGTGACTCATAGTTTAGGGATGGAGTTTCCTCCACCACCTTCTCCAGGTCCTCCAGGTCCTCCAGATTATCCACCCCCAGTGATTTTTTTAGATGTAATAAACATTTGAGTTCGTAGTTTATTGTCATATTAACTATTTACAATTCCTCTTTCATATTGGGACAAATATTATGTGATTTAATTTGTTTTTATGTTTTTAATATATTATTACTTATTAGTATTATTTTTAATGTCTGCTTATTTTAGTAATATTACTTTTAATATTTTATATTTATTTTTAATATTGAGAAGTTTATAATATTATAATTTTATTAATAATATTATTATTAATATTATTTTTCCCTAAATATGTATGTTTATTTTAATAATAATATTATTATATTAATTTTTTATATTAATAATATTAGTACTATTATTATTATTTTTTGAAATTAATATTTCATAATATATAATATTATATTATTTATATTCATATTATTATTATTTTTTGATATTAATATTTTATAATTATAATATATATATATATTTTATTATTAATATTATAATAATATAATTTATTTATATTATTAATATTAATATTAATATTAATATTATATAGATAGTTTAATAATAATAATATTATATTAATTTTTTATATTATTAATATTAGTATTATTATATTATATTATATTATTTATATTCATATTATTGTTATTTTATATTAATATTTCATAATTATATTATATATATTTTTTATTTATATTATAATAATATAATTTTTTTATATTATTAATATTATTATTATTTTTATATAATATTATACGATTTGTATTAATTATTTTATTTTTTTTTATTTTTTTTAATATTTGCGACGGGTACATTTGTGACGGGACTTCCCGTCGTAAATGTTTTTTACAGAACCATTTGCGACGGGACGAATACCCATCGGGAAAACCATTCTGCGACGGTCCGTCGCAAATACTTTCGTCGCAAGTATTTTTTTAAATTTCGTATTTGTGACGGGATTTTGACCCGTCGCAAATAATATATCTGTGATGACCCGTCGCAAATACCTTTGTTATATATAAACGAAAACTTATTTGTGACAGGAGAAAAATACGGACACAAATAATATTTTTGCGACGGGACCGCCGCAAAAAAACCTATTTGCGACGCCGTTTTCGGCAACGGGCGATTTGCGACGGAGCCCCGTCGCAAAAGACCTTTTGCGACGGGATCCCGTCGCAAATAGCCTGTCGCAAATATTCTGTTTTCCTGTAGTGAGCCTGGGGTGATGGAGATTCGGAATTACTCAAGGATGGAGGCCCGGGTGGGGAAAAAGACCAGTGGGAGAGGAATTTGGAACCCAGGAAGAGAGGAGTAGGGATGCAACCTCTTGCTAGAAAATCTATGGGCATACACCAGAGTGGTTTCCCTTTCCCTGCGAACAGATGCCACTCCAATGAAAAGGATCTAATTCCATGTGAGGAATGATCTCACTTTTGAGGAGACCAGTGGTCCTGCAGTATGTCCAAGGTGGGGTACCCTACTTATGATGCACGGGGTGAGCCCACAGTTTAACATCATCTGATGAGGATGATGGAACTTGACATTTTAACGTCCTGCAGATTGGACGAGGTGGGTTTGCTCCACCCCCTAGGACTTATATAACTGATACCCACCCTCCCATGAGGGAAGGATGGCATCGGCAATGCCATGGAGGGGGGAAGGGGTGTCATGGAGTGATCCATTGGGGGGTCCACGTTAGTGTGGATATGTGAAGAAGAAATAAATGATAGCGTGCCTATGTGAAGAAGCATGGGATGATGCAACACAACAGAAAGCGTCACCCAATGGACTTTGAAATTGCTCTGTGAAAACCCGAAGGGCTGCATAGGAAGATAGCGCATGACGCAGGTGTGTTGCACATAAGAGGGGCTCGGACGGCGTGCCTTAAGTTGCGGGAAACACATGGAGTGCATGTAAGAGAATGAGCCGTGGCTAGATAGAAGGTCTACGCGCAAGATGAAAGGATTACACGCAAGATGAAGGGGTAGCGCACAAGAGGGAAACGTTGCACGCAAGATGGACTGGTTGTGCGCAAGACGGAAGGTTTTCATGCAGGAAGGACGGGTTGCGTGCAAGGACTGGTTGCATGTAAGAAATACTGCTGGTGCACAAGAGTGCCTGATGCAGAGAAAACTTGCAACCCAAAGTGGATCCCTTGCACGCAAATGACTTGGGGAGAAAAGGAAGTCCCGAAGATCAGGCCCAAGAGGGCCCACTCGAAAGAGACCCTCTTGAGGGGCCTATCGCACAAAATCCAATACATTATGGCCATGGGGTTTATTCACACGGTCGTGGAAGACATGGTTTTCGCGCAGTAGAGCATCGATTCGTCTTCTGTTATCGTCACTGAAGGGTGGGGACACAATTCGTTTTATAGCCGGAGTCCTCATGGTGGCGCACAAGGCCCGGGCACGTAAAATCTCGTCTGATGTCGGTATGGGCGTGCAAAGGGGGTCGGGTGCTAAAATTCTCGTTTGAAGTCTCCTTGTGCATGGAAACGGGGTCGGGTGCGGAAACGCCAATTTGACGTCGCCTTGTGCACAGAAAGGGGTCGGGTGCACAAAGACGTGGTTGACGTCGCCTTGTGCGCGGAAACGGGGTCGGGCACACAAATGCTAGTTTGACGTCGCCTTGTGCGTGGAAAAGGGGTCAGGCACACAAAGTCGCGGTTGATGTCTCCTTGTAGGCGGAAACCTGGTCGGGCGCAAAAAACGCCCATTTGACGTCGCCTTGGGCGCGGAAAATGGGCCTGGCGTGCAAAGCCGCAGTTGACGTCGGCTTGGGCGCCGAAGGGGGGGGGGGCACAATATTTTTCATTCCAGAAGGACACTTGCGCGCATTCCCCTAATCTTGTGTGCGCCTGCCTCCTGGGCCCCAAAATCGCCTGTTGCCATCCCGAATTCATTCGTTTGTCTTTTATCTTCCCGGTGTGGCCCTTCTCCGAATATCAGTGTCAACAAATATATACCTATACTTATAATTATTATTATTAGTATTATTAGTTAAATACATAAAAATATATAGAAATATTATTATATTGATATTATATACATGTATAACAAATAATTAAATAATTATGTAAAACATAATAAAAAAATAAATAAATTTAAAAAGTAAATTATTTTAAAATATATTGGTAAAATTAATTATTACATATATAATATATTATGACTATAATAAAAGTTATATTAGTTATATTATATATATGTATGTTAATATTATTACATATGTTGTATATGTTATTATTTATAATAATGTAATAATAAGAAAAAGAAAATAAAAGAGGAATTGGGGGGGGTCGGGTCTGTCGAATAAGGGGTAATTTAGCCCGTAGGGTTTTTTTTAGTTTAAGGGGTTAGGGTTTTTTTTAATTTGGGAAATGAGTTTGTTCAGCGCCACTTCAAGTGGCGCTGAACAAAATTGGGTCAAAGCGCCACTTGAAGTGGCGCTTTGACCCCACACCACCCCCAACCCCCATTTATATATATATATATATATATATTTATAATTATATATTTATAAATATAAGAAATTTATTTATTTATAATAAATACGTGAATAAATAAATTATAATAAATTATATTTTTTATGATAAATTTAGTTATTTATATTTATTATAAATATAACACATACATTAATTATAATATATTAATTATAATTATATATTTATTCTATTTATAACTATACATTTATTATAATTCTATATTTAGTATATTTATAATTATGTAATTATTATAATTAAAATTATGGAATTATAATAAATTTATAATGATAAAAATAATAACTATAATAAATATATAATTATGATAAATATATAATAGTACTAAATAAATAAATATAATAAGTATACAATTATAATAATTAGAGAAATATAAATATAATAAATAAAAAAATATAATAATTATATAATTATAGTAAATATTAATTATAATAAATATTTAATTATAATAAATGTATAATAAAATAAAAACAATAAATATATAATAATATCTATTATTAATTATACATTTATTTAATAAATGTATACATTATTAAATGTATTGTATTTATTAAATAAATGAATATTTATTAAATGTATACATTATATTTAACAAATGTATTGTATTTATAATAAATTTATATTATATTTATCAAATACATTTATTTAAATATATTGTATTTGTAATAAATGTAGATTTAATAAATGTATATTTATATTTAATAAATGTATTGTATTTATAATAAATTTATATTATATTTATCAAATACATTTATTTAAATATATTGTATTTGTAATAAATGTATATTTAATAAATGTATTATATTTATTAAATACACTTATTATAATAAATGTATTATAATAAATGTATATTTATTATATGTATTGTATTTATAACAAAAGTATATTTATTAAATGTATTATATTGTATTTATAATAAATGTATATTTATTAAATGTTTTATATTTATTAAATACAATTATTAAATGTATTGTATTTATAATAAATGTATATTTATTAAATATATTTATAAATATAGTTCATTTATTAAATAAATGTATTTAGTAAGTGTATTTTATAAATGCATTATAATAAATGTATTTAATAAATTTATTTTTTATAATAAATGTATATTTATTAAATGTATTTCAATACATTTATTATTATATTTATAAATGTAATACAATTATTATAAATATACATTTATTAAATATATTTATAAATACAATACATTTTATAAATATATATTTATTAATTTATATTTATAATAGATGTATTATATTCATGAATATTTATTTATAAATAAATTTAAATTATATTCATATAATTATATTTATTTATAATTATAATTATAAATATATTTATTAATATAAATATATATATAAATAATGAATATATTTATAAATAAATATAATTATATGATTATATTTATAAATATATTTAAATAAATATATTTATTTATATATATATATATATATAATGAATATATTTATAAATATTATATTTTTAATGGTATAATAAATTCAAAATATATATTTATAAATTTATATAAATATATATATATATAAATAATGAATATATTTATAAATAAATATAATTATATGAATATATTTATAAATATTATATTTTTAAAGGTATAATAAATTCAAAATATATATTTATAAATTTAATCATAAATATAAATATAAATAAACATATTTTAATAAATATATTCATTAATTATAAATATTATAATTATAAATATACATTTATTAATAATATTTATTTATTATAATAAATGTATAAAATAAATGTAGATTTATTATAATAAATAAATATATATTTATTATAAATATTAATATAAATGTATTATAAATATTTATTATAAATTTATTATAATAAATATTATAATAATAAATATTATAATAATATTTATATAAATGTATATTTATTATAATAAATAAATGTATATTACATTTATAAGTAATTACATATTTATTATAATAAATAAATGTATATATATAATTATATAATTATAGTATATAATTATTCATAGATATGATAATTATACAATAAAGATATATAATTACATATTACATTTATTATATTATAATTAAAAAATAAATTTATTGTAATATTTATTATACATTTATTATACGTATTTATTATAAAAATGTATAAAATAAATGTAGATTTATTATAATAAATAAATGTATATTTATTATAAATATTAATATAAATGTATATTTATTATAATTAAATATTATAATATTTATTATAATAAATATACATTTATAATAAATTTATCATAAATATTTATTATAAATTTATTATAATAAATATTATAATAATATTTATTATAATAGATATTATAAATGTATATTTATTATAATAATATTCATTATACATTTATTAGATATTTATTATTATAAATATTATTATATTTAATTATAATAAGTATTTATTATAAATATAAATGTATTATAAATATTTATTATACATTTATTATACATTTATTGTGCATTTATTATAATAGTATTTATTAAAACATTTATTAGATATTTATTATAATGAATATTATAATATTATAACATTATAATATTTGTAATAAATGTATAATAAATGTATAAAAAATGTATATTTATTATAATAATATTATAATATTTATTAGATATTTATTATAAATAAGTAAATTTATTATAAGGGTCACAACGAAGGGTGGAGGCGGCTGGTGGCCTCGGTGGATTCGGGTGGGACTGACTCTGGTTCGTGCGGTGCAGGAGAGGTAGCGGCAGGGCCTGAGGAAGGGAGACCGACGGGTTTGTGTGGAGATGGGCAAGGGGTTCACCCACTTCAGATTTGAGGTGGTGGATGCAGACTGCGGCCAGTTTGGCTCCACAAGGGAACCGAGGGGAAGCGTGTAGAGAGGTTTGAATGCGCCAAGGACTGTGGGGTCTCTTGCGGACAGAGCTGAGGCGTGAAAGCAGCGGCTGTCGAAAGTGGCTAGGGCGGAGGGTGATATTCAAGGGGAAGCATGGTCAGTGAGGAAGCGGTGAGTCTAGAGGAGTCGGCGGCGGCTTCGCAGGGTGGTCATGGCACCTAGGGCCGGTGGTGATGCCGGCTCGCAGCAGTAGCCATATGGTGAAGGCGACATCTTAGATTTGGTGATTAGGGTTTGAATTTTGACGTTGAACCACTATTGTGCTGGATTTTTTTTGATTGGCTGCATGAATTGGTTTGTTTCATTGATCTGCTGCTTGTTGCTGTGTGAATTGATGTTGCGGTGCTTGAAGAAGTCAGGCAGGGAGAAGAGGTGTGGCACCGAGTATTAGAAACAACGAGATAGTGGTTGTGGAAAGAGATGGTGTGATGTTAATCAATTGAACATGGTGGCACCGTGAGTGTATCTCACTGTCTTCTCATGAGGTGGAATAGTAATTATGAAATGGTGTCATGGTTTGCTGTGGCACCATGAGTGAAATGGTGGTTCAACAACCGTGATGAAAGGGGTGGAACGGTGAGACATGCCACTATAAAAAAGGAAGCGATGCCACCGTAATCTTCAAAAAAAAAATTAAATTAAATTAAATTAAACTTTAATACAACTAAAAAAGGAATCAATTAATCAATTAATTAATTAATTAATAAAATTATTAATTGAATATGATTAAATTGTTAAAACCAATTAAATTAATAAAATCCAAAAAACTGACATGTAAAGTTTATTTATTTACAATTTAAGAATACTGAAATAATCAATTTAATTAATGAATTAAAAATTATGGAAAACTGGTAACAAAAAGAATTAATTATATGAAATTAAAAATAACTACTTAATTTTATTATTGAAAAACAAAAAAATAAACAACAAAAACACACTTTTAACACATAAACACATTTTTTATAATGTAATTTACCAAATACAACATTTTTTAAATATTACAAAAAATACAATGGTTTGATATTAAAAAGTAAAAAAACATAAAAAAGGATGTGTAAAAGAGCATTACAAATGAGGCACATCAACAATTCACATGGTCACAAATAATTAGCCTCTCGAATTCAAATATAATACCTTTACTAAGAAGAAGTTTATGGTCTCAACCTAGGTATCACATGTTTCTTAACAATTCATTCTTATAATTTATATATTAAATTAACCATATCCATATTATAATAATACCCTAAGAATAATAATTTTGATTATATTTTATTATAATTATGGTACAACCATTATTAGTTTTCTTCCCTTTAATATGAAAAACAATAATCATCGCTAGTACATTATCACATATTACCACCTCCATTAAGTAACAGTTTTAGTTTTTTACCACCACTCATGGATTGCATTAATGATGGTATAAGCGAATAAATAATATTTATTTAATACATTTATTATTATTAAATGATCACTTATTATCCACCAATAACTATCTCTTTCATTGAGTAATGGAAATTCTAGTCATGCATTTTTCAAAAAATTGCCTCCACGAAGTATGTTTTTTTTCATTTTTCTTCTAGTTTTTCATTATTTATATAAAAAACATTAAATATTTTTTAACATCATAAAAAATAGAAAAAATTCATTAAACATCTACTAGAAAAATATTATGTAATAATAAGCATCTCATTAACCATACTCTCCAATTGAGTTAATTATTGTTCAAGTGTGTGTTAGTTAGAACACCTAATTGGACAATGCTATAAAATAATATAATGGATGATAACAAAATATAATTTTTTTATAATACGATATAAATATTTTAATAATATTTTTTCATGAAAGGGTACATAAATTTTTAACTAATTATTTAATAAAAGAAACATTTTAAGTTGCAGATCAATAAAAAATGTTCATTATCGATTACATATTCAAGGATGAAGACCGCGGTAATCATGAAAGAATGTTTAAAATTCATAAATAAATATAAATAATCCATAATTGTAGAATTAATTAATTTTTAATTATGATATTTTTAAGATGAATTAACACTAATTCCACTCTTAAGAAACTACTACAGACTGATAAAAATGTAAACATCAGATGTGGGAAAATATATAAAAAATAATACTAATATAGATAATGATTATAATAAAATTATAAATAGTGTAAGGTATTATTATTTTTATTAAATTTTATATTAATATAATTATTTTTATCGTCCATTAGCGCACATTTGGATAAGAGGGGAAACAAAGTGGGGGGTGTTTTATAACCTAATTTCCTTTATCAGGTTATAATGTTTATTCCTAAATCCCATCCTTCTATGTCGAGTTATTCTATCATATTATTTTATATAATTTAATTGACAGTTATATATATAAAGTTTTCTAATAAATTCCATTCAAAGGTATCATCCCATCAAATATTATGATATTCACAAGGGTTTATTTATCTCAAATATAAATAAGTTGAGTAATTTTTATAATAAAATCCATGAATCATTTTTGATGGGTTGTATACTAACCCATTTTAATATTATAACGTGATTTTGTTATATTTCATGATTTCTATTTTTTAAATCCTTATTCATTATATATTGTGTTTTTTATTCAAAAGATACTAATGTTGCAATTTTTTTGTCTCAACTTCTCTTATTTGAGGCGTGTTTTATTGTTTTGAACCAATTTATAATTTTTATGGACTATATTTTCTACGAATTTATTTTGTCATAATAAAATAATTAATTCATAATATTTCTATAACCATATTATTTTAATTCTTCAAATGAATTTTTATTTAAAATTACTAAATTCGTATTGGGTTTTCATGACTCAATTCTCTTCCTCTAGTTATAATCACCCATCTTTGTCTATGACCATTCAAAATTCATACATTCTAACACGTAATTTTATTACAATTTATTCCACACTACTTTCATGGGAAATAATTATTCACACCAAAGTATTATTCAATGAAAATTTTATTTTGTTTTGGAAAATGTATTTTTATTAAGAACAATTTAAATTACTATTAAGGTATTTTTTTATTTCCATATTTTTACTCCCACTAGTGTTCACCATTACCTAGTGGAAAATTAAATTATATTTTTCTCGAATGTTCATTTAATTCACCTTATTTAATTTTAAAGTAAAGTAATTTTTATTCATTTTATCAATGATGGTTTTTTGACAAGTTCATTCAAAATGTTGAAAGGGTTTTATATCCTTTCAAATTAAATGGATTTATTATCCACTCCATATTTTCGTTTGATATTTTTTTAAGCATCCATTATTAGATATTATTTCAATAAAATAAATACTTCCAAATTATTTTCAATTCTGTATTTAATATATTTTTTTCAAAGGCTATTTTATTTGTACCTAATTGTAAAAAGTGTTTTAAAATTAATCTCTTTACCTTCTAAAAAATGTTTTTTTGAAAGTAATTCATAATTCATCTTTCAAAAAAATAATTTTTATTAAACATTTTATATTTTTAATAAAACAATACTAAGGTGTATATCCAATAATGTTAGGTTCTGATCACCCAACACATGTTATTATGTTATGAATACTTTTGGTAAATGGGATTTTAATATCCTATGATTTGTTATGTTTATATTATTTGAATCCATAAGAATCCCATTATTTTTATATGTCTTATTTAAGATATAGAGATGTTTGATTTTAATTGTATAACATAGTTATGGATGACTATGGGTGGGGTCCAATATCTCCATCTAATTCATTGGTTTATGATTATATGTCATGATATAGTTAGACATTGACATAATGAGTTTTTTCAAACATGTGTGGTCTCGATGGGTTTGATCACATTTTAATGAAAATACAAAATGAGTCTATTCAAATATGCATAGGAATGGTTGGTTTTATATTATTTTAAGACATATATAATGATTTTGTTCATAGAGGAGTAGAGATAATGAGTTTCTTGATATATATTTTCTTACGCATATAGTTGTACCCCACACTCATCTTTTTCTAAATTTATGAGTAATTTTGATGTTTTTAATAATTTTTTTCCATATTCCCTAGTTTTTTAATAACTTTATTTCAATTTTACATGATTTATTTTATTTCCATAAAATTTCAAATTTATGTGTTCGTGCCTGGTTGTTAAATTGTTCCACAATTTTATAACATGATGAAATTTTTTAGGATTATTTATATATTTTTTGAGCCATGTCATATTATTTATTATTCCTTGGTTATCATTTTATTATATTTTATTTCTCCAACATGTTTTATAATTATCAAACATGGACTAATTCTATTTTTTTAGATATATATTCCTTACTCTAATTGTACTTCATGTTTATGATGAAATACCTTATGAGAGGCCTTTCCATTTACTGATAATATTATCTCACCACATTAATATGTTTCCATTGACAAGGATATAAAGATTATTATGTTATTTGAGGTATCTTGAAAAGGGTATAGTGGTGCATGATTATAGAGAAATGTTCGCAACTGTAAAATGATATGTTTATGTACCTCATCTCTATGATACTAAAACATTCAGTTCATGGTTTATGTGACCATTTGTGAGATGTATTATTTAGATCATTATAATAATACATTATTTATTTTAGGTTTATCTTTTGTCACACCAGTTTATATTATATAAGGATTTAGTAATATTTTTAGATTAGTTTAGTTATTTTGGGGATTATCTTAGAGAAACATTTTAAAAACCCAATAGATGAGTCTATGTAAAGTATGATATCATTAAAAATTAGTAAAATCATGTTTAAATGGTTCAATATTGAAATTAATCCTAATTTTGGTAATATAAGAGGATGATGTTTTGGAACATATGAACCAAGGTGTAAGAAGCAAGAAAATGGTTGGTTGAGCATTGACTCGATCATCACCCTGATTCATGATTTAAGGAACTAATACTACAAACCTAGTTTAACACTCCCAGGGTATATAATTTGGTTGATCATGTTCTCATTATGAACCACTATGAAGGAATTATTTCTTAGTTAGTTTGACGAACTAAGTTTGTAATAGTACAATAATCTAACTTAAAGAATCATATATTAAACTAGTATAGACATATATCAGACAAAAAGTTCAATAGAATAATGTGATAATATAAAATAACAAAAAAGTTAAATTTGAATTCTTTTTTTGACCATGATACTTCTTAGATATTTTTAATGTTTTTTCACTTATGTCAAACAATTTTGGATTTAGAAATGGCTGGAAACTGAAGAAACTGAGTTAACCTTGGTTGTGACAGAAAATTTGATGATTAACTCAACAATAATCACATTTGAATGGGAGATAGTTTCTGGAATTTGGTGATTCTAACAAAAAACTACCATGAAACATGAATACAAATATATCCATAGATGAAATACAAAATGCACAAAATAAGAGAATGCTGATGAACCAAGAAAATTATGTCAATGAAGATGATGAATGACTGGATATTCAACCACATAGATATAAAAAATGTGGGAAGAATCACAAAGGGAATTTCCTAAAGTGGACTAGATGATTCGTTAATTGTGTTAAAGAGGCCATATGGCATCAATTTTTTCATGGGAGAAATAAATAGTTCATATAACAAGTGAAAATAAGATAATACTGATATAATAGAACCACTAATAATTTAATGCCTTATTTGTAGAGAACTCAAGAATTATTCAATTCAATTACATTTTATAAGGATTTATAAAAATTATAGAAATCTACAACTTATTATACCTAGGGTTAATAGAATAAGGATGGTTATAATTATGATATACTTACACTCCACCCTGAATAGTCATTATATTTTGGTTTTATAATCCCTATTGTATCTATGATTATTTCGAAGAATTTAAATTCACTTCCACCAATGATGTTTACATTATGGAAAACATTTAGTGGTATGATTACAATATTTTTGAAAATAAACTTTATGAAAATCATAATATCCTCCTTAAAAAATACTTTGGATTGATGTTTTAATTAGATTGGATATATTCAAATTAACTCCACATTAATCTATAGAATAGCAAAAAACATTCTAAATCTATTGTGACTATCTATTTGTGCAAGGATAATTATGAATTATCTAAAATGAACACTGAATACATCACAGGGGACTTAATACCTAGTTATGAGATACATTTCCTTGAAAAGGATCGGGAAAGTAAGTGTTCTCTTGGCTTCCATATGATATTGAACATCGAATAAAATTAGACATGATATCTTGATGTATGCTAATATTTTCACAACCAATAGTTATTCCAAAAATTAAATGGTAATTATGTTGTGAAGGAATAATTTATATAATGGGGTATAATTTAATTACAAATGTTTTCTCCTTAAATAAATACTCTTTATATGGTTTTATACATAATCATCATAAAAAAGAAAACAAATATATAATTTCATTAGATATATTTAGAATTAGGATCGATAAAAAATGGTAACATAATTATGATATACATATAAATGAATACATATATATTTAAAAAAATCACATTAAGCATAGAAAAAAATTAGTACAACTATTTATCAAACAAAATAACATTTTATTGTAAAATTTTAGTTTATAACATGGATATATGTTTTTCAATTTTGAAATATATATGATAATCATTAATTTTACAAAAATATTTAATAAACTAAAAACAATGATTCCCAATAAAAAATTTGGCTTAATATATTTTATAATTTTACTTTAAAGTGAAAAATTTAAATTTAAGGATTTTAAATTGAAAAAATTAACTTTATTATTGGATTTATAATTTAAATATTTCTAAAGATGAATTTTTGGAATTTTTATTATATGATTCATTTTTAGTGAATTGTAAAAAATTATATTTTTGAAAGTATAGTGAATTATATAACCATAACCATATGAATCATTTAATTGAAAAATTATATTTCTTTTAAGTAATATTATATTTTTTTTAAAATATCTATTTAAATTACAATTCCATATTTTATATTCTAGAACATAAGTAATATTTAAAAAAAATTATTTTAAAAACATTCAACATTATTATTTAAAATTTGTTTTTAACAACTGATAGAAATGAAACGTATTTTAAATTTTAAATCTATGGGTAAACAATTTCAAATTAGGGAAACCTTATTTTTAAGCAAAAATATTATGTTACTATTGATAGATATTAGTTATCTAGATAAAAAAAATATTTTTTCAAAAGATAATACATTTCCAAATATTTTTTATTTTTAAATTTAATTTAATAAATTTTAAAATAAAAAATTATTATTTTTATCAAAATATATAAAATATAATAAATTGTATTTTTATGGGAAATTGATGTTAAATAAGACTAAAATCCCCTAATGATTAAAAATACATTATTCTAAAAAAATATTTTTCAACACATTTTATGTTTCCATTTAAAAGTTAATTTTAACATATTTATAAATTTAATAAGGATAAATAGAAAGAAATTAAGATTACTCATCTTAAAATTTGTTAATAAGGGTCTAATTAAATTTATAGTTATAATGTAGTTGACATGATTTCTTTTTAATGAAGAGTAACAAGTGTTTAAATGACTAATCAAAAGTTTCCTGAATTGTCCTAAATTAACACAATCATTATAACTTATAGATAAAAATTTGTTAGGTTTTAAAATATTATGTACATGAATTACCATATATCCATCATAGAATATACCAAAATTTTATTCCTTTACATCATTACCCTTTACTGAGAATTCTTTTCCATGCAAAAGTCATTCTTCTTCACTTATAAAAGGGGAATAATTTCCACCATTTCATAACTCCACACCAATTTTGATATTTACTTGACTCCCTAAAAATATATAATCTTCCTGAAGTCCTTTACATACCACAATGTCCCATGTCACCTCAAATAAGACTAATTTCTTCAATTATAATACCTCTAACAAGAGGATGCTTAATGACTTGATGTAAATATCACATCTTTCTTACCCTTTCTATCTTATTCATTCCACTCTAAACCATCCACAACCATAGTATAATATTAACCTCATAATAATTAATATTTTTATATATTATTATAATAATGGAATAAACGTTATTTATTTTCTTCCATCATCTATGAAAAAAATACAAACTCTTTTAATGCGTCTTCGCAGATTGCCATCTCTATGAAGTGAATCATTCATATTTCTATTACCACCTCCAATTAATGATTTTAATGATGGTTACTGTGAGTATAGTTGATTTTTAAAATGTAATTATAATTATTAAATTTTCATTTACTACCCACCTCCACCCCACTATTTTTTTTGAGTAATGGAAACATAGATATAGTGTTTTGTGGACTACCGCCACCATGGAGAACAATTTTTTCATTTTTATTCTATTTTTTCATTATATACCAAAATAAACTCTAATATTGTCAAACATCATAAAAAAATTATAAAATTATTTTTTCTTCTGTTTAATGATATTATCTAAAATAAACAACTCTTTAACAATACTCTCAATTTTATTTAATGTGTTTTCAAGTTTGGGTCGGTTTGGACACCTACATTAACAAATATATAAAATTAGATCATGGATGATTATGAAAAAACAATTTCATAGGTAATATTTCATATATATATGAATAACTATTATTGATACTACATATGATAAATCAATATATAACTCATTAATTAATAAAACACCTTTTATATGTCGAAAATACCCCAAAAATTGTTTATTATAAATTTAATCTTCATGGATAAAGACTAAAGTAATCATGAAATTGATTATGAAATTAATAATTCATTATAAATAATGATTTATTTTATTATTAATTAAATTTTAATGATGAAGGTTTGAAGAATATCAAACACTGACAACACTCCTACAAAATTACTACCAACGTCTAAAACTGTAAACACCTGATGTGGGAAAGTTAGAAAAAAACTAACATACACATAAGTAATAAAAATAAATTAAAAGTATAAATATTTTTAGTTGTTAATATTTTTATGAAATAGTCTACTAAGATAGTTGTGTTATTTAAACAGGAGGTAGAAGTACATTCGACTAAGTAGAGAAAGATGGTAAGGGTTTTTAATAAACAATTTTCCATTCCTGAATTATAATTTTTATTCAAGAACCCCATTTTTCTATGTTGAATTAATTTTCCCTTGACTGCATTAATTTTTATTTAAACTTTAATTTTGTTTTACTTAAAATTAATTATCAATAATTAATTTTGAAAGTATTATTACATCAAATATTATGACATCCATACTTTTTTTATTTTTCTCAAATTTGAATACCTTGGGACATGTTTATTATATACACGAAATTTAATTTTATATGGCATAAATACCACTACATTTCAATATTTAACATGATTTCATTATATCTTAAGATTACCTATATTTTATTCCATGTGTTGAGCAAGTGTTGTTTTCAACAATACATAATGTTTTAATTTAAAGGGGGAGTTTGTTGAGAACAGTACTCTATCTCTTTATGATAATTTTGATGCTCAAAAATACCCTTAATTATTTTATAATGATTTTATTTGTTAAGTATATTACATGAATTTATTATTCATTATATTTTTATTTCTAGAAAAAATATTTAAGTTCTTGGACAACGAGGATTAATTACTAAAGTATTCGCATTAACGTGTTCTGGAAACACTGTTCATGCTCCACATATTTGAGATTTCATTAAGCATGTTCTGGAAATAGTGTTCATACCCTACGTAGAGAAACGCAATGTAAGGATGGAATTCGGTGTATACTTTATGATATATCAGAAAAGTATGGTTAATCAAACATACGTTATCAAAAAGTATGGAAAAAGAATCCTACGTTAGGAAAGAAATCTATGTTTGGAATATTAGAAAAGTATAGAAGAAGAACCGTACGTAAGTGTTAAACGTTAAGTTTGTTTTTCAAAAGTATGGTTCATCAACCTTACTTTTGTGAACAACTTTACGTTTCTTAGAAAAGTATGGATCATGTGACTTTATTTTGGAATCTTATAAAAGTATGGATCATTTATCTTATGTTTTAAAGTTGAAGAGAAAAGTATGGATGGCCAACCCTACATTTGTGATCGACCATACGTTGCCAACCCTACATTTGTGATCAACCATATATTTTCAACCCTACATTTGTGATCAACCATACATTGAAAACAATACAATTTGAAGGATACATCATCAACCTTACGTTTATGTTCTACATTACGTTCATAGGATATATATTATACAAGTCAACCTTATGTTTGATGTCAGAGAATTTAATGTTGTTATTATTATTATTCAATGATCTGCAAGAGAATTATCAAGCTGATTTTAATCTAGATTAAAAGATGATTTTTAAAACGTGTCTTTTATGAGTTCATATCCGTTTAAAGATCAAATTAAAAGGATATTTTTATTGTGAATTTAAAGTGGAGTTACGTCGACTCTGTAAATTAAAATGTTTGAATATCGCTAGTCAGAAGGAGACTTTTTTAAATATAAATTTGCAGGAAATATGTTTGTTGTTATTATATATAAATGTGATATATCATTGTGATATATATATATTAATATACAAGGTTTTTCAAAAGAAAAAAAATATATGTAACCGGGAAAAATAGAGTATATCGAGAACACAGATCTGCTGATTCAAAAGAACGACAAAGCTCTGTTTATTGAAGAAGAATCATCATGATAGAAGATTCACTCATTCTACATTGAATATAATTTGTGAATCTACTACTACTAAAGTTGTGAATTATATTTCTATATCTAATACAACAGGATCGACTCATAACGACTCTTATTTGAAGATAATTTTTTCTGAAGGCGGCGATCTATCTACGGTCAATTACATTCTATTGCAATTGTGAAGAACAACTAGAAAGTATTTTCAAAAGTAAAGATATAATTATTTTCTATTCTCGAGTGACCGGATTCTCGTACTAAGTTGTGTAAGTCTTGTGAGTGAACCAGAAGGCTTTTTTTGCCTTATATTGTAAAGGTATCAACTTCCTATACTCAGTTGTGAAACGGTCTGTGGAAACGAGGACCAGATAGTGAAAATCACCAAGCTCGTGGAGTAGAGCGTTGGTAGAGTGGACTAGGGGCCTTTTATTCCACAAACCACTATATATCTTGTGTCTCTGCTATTTAAATTTCCGCTACATTAATTCATATTATTAAAGTTAATGGTCAGAACACGATCTTGTGAAGATTTTTGAAAATACACAATTCACCCCCTCTTGTGTATATTAAGTATAATCTGATCCAACAATTGGCATCATAGGTTGAGCTTTCTAATAAAGCCTTAAAAAGGTGAAAGTGATTATACAAAGAGAAAGATGAATAATACAATAGAGGGAATTTATATGGTTAGAGAACCATACTTAAATGGAGAAAATATGGATGCTGGAAGTCGCGAATGATTATCTATTTGAAAAACCTTATATACAGAGTATATTCTAAGATTCTGACTCCATATGAAATACCAGAAAAAATTGAAACATGGAGTGAAGATACTGAAGCAGAATATGATATGAACTCGAAGGCCATGAATTCAATTATATGTGGTCTAGGACCTGATGAAGTTAATATAGTATCCTAATGCCCGACAGCATATGAGATGTGGAAAACTATTTCTGTTTCTTATGAAGGAATTAACAATATCAGGGAAATGAGATATGTTACTGCTAATCTTAAATTTGATACATTTAGAATGGTTGAAGGTGAAATTATTTCTCAAATGAATGGAAGATTGACAGAGATTTTCAATAACACAACCGCCTTGGTAGATCCCATTAAATAAGCTGATCATTCATTAAAAGTACTGAGAGTACTGCCTACAAGATGGAATAGAATCTCTTCTGCAATCAGATAGTTGACACCTATCAAAGACCTAACCATTAAAGAACTGATAGGAACACTAATGATGTATAAATATGAGATTAAAGATGAAGAAAATAATCATAAATTGTTTATCAAGAGAGATGAAACTTCGTTGAAAGTGTCATCACAGAGCAAAAAACAGAACGGTGAAGAAAAGTGTAAAAGTGAAATCCGAAAGTTCTGATTTATCAAATTCTGATGTGGAACTTGATTAGCTAGATAGAAAATTCACTAAATTCTATAGAAATAATAATGGATTCATAAAATCCTTCAAAAAGGATGACAAGGAAGTCAGATGTTATGAGTGCAAGAAAATGGGGCACATTAGACCTAACTGTCCTCAGCTAAAAGAAGACACGAAAAAGGAAGTCTTCAAAATAAATGATTATGAGCATGAAGAAAAGAATGAAATGAAATCTATATGGAGTGTATCTTAAGACTCTAGTAGCACTTAGGAATCAGACTCAGAGAAGGAATAAGAAAATATGAAATCTAACATGTTTTTTATGGTAGAAACAGATGAGGTACAATCTTACTAATCTTCTGGCTCTAGTTCTAAATCTAGTTACTCTAATGAAAAAATTTCAGCCTACTGCAATATGATTGAATAAAAATATAATTCTCTATTTATGAAGCATAAGTCATTAAAGAACAGTCATAAGGCTGTTTCTGATGAAAGAGATACAATGATGAAACAACATAAAGAGTTAACTGAAAAGTTTAACTCAATTAACACTGACAATACAGATTATGAATCAAAGATAAAAATACTTCAAACTGAAGTGGAAACATATAAAAATGAATCCCTAGTTTTTACTAAAGGATAAAATACTTTAAATGAAATTCTTGGGAAAAATGTCATTAAAAAGGAATGATTTGGAATTGGTAGTAAAGGTGAAAAGCCTAAGATGTACAAAAATTATTTTATTCCAAGTACAAAAAGATTCAATTTTAATTACTGTGGAACAAGGGGACATATTTCTAAAAACTGTTTCATAATTCAACCACAAATAAGTGGTATTAAGAAAGATTTTGTAACAAATAATTTATTTGACTCTTCTGTAATTAGAAAATCAAAGAAAGTCTGGATTTCTAGATCTTTGTTGGCTAACACCCCCGGGCCCAACAGAATATGGGTACCAAAGAAAATTGTGTAAATTCCTTTGCAGGGAGAAAGTCACAAAAGAAAAAAGGGCATATGGTATGTGGACAGTGGCTGCTCAAGGCATATGAGTGGAAAATCATTGAATTTCTCAACACTCACTCAAAAAGATGGTGGACTTGTAACTTTTGGTGACAATACCAAAGGGAAAATCATTGGTATTGGAAGAGTTGGGGATCAATAAGCTATCTCAATCAATGAAGTACTTTATATACAAGGATTGAAACACAATATGATAAGTATCTCTCAACTCTGTGATGATGGTTATGCTATATATTTTTCTAACAATTGGTGTTCTGTTTTAAAAAATAAACTGCTTAAATTTAGAGCACCTAGAACTGTCAATGTGTATACCCCAGATTTAAATTCCTTGTGTAAACAACAAGTAAACTACCTAACTGCTAAAATAAATGAATCCTGAATCTGGTATAGAAGACTTGGATATTATATTGTATATGTTTTAAATAAAGTATCTAAGAAACAATTAGTTTCTGATTTTCCTAGTCTCAGATTTGAAAGTGATAGATTCTATAATACATGTCAACTAAGAAAGCAACAAAAATCATCCTTCAAATCTGTTAATAAAATTGCTACATCTAAACCCCTAGAATATATCCATATGGATTTGTATGGACCTTAATGAGAAAAAAGCTTGGCTGATAAATTATACGTATATGTTTTAGTTGATGACTATTCTATATTTACATGGATTTTATTTTTAAAATTTAAAAATGAATCTTTTACTTTATTTAAAGGTTTTTGTAAATCTTTTCAAAATGAAAAAGGTTTTAGAATAATTTCTTTAAGAAGTGATCCTGGTGAAGAATTTGAGAATCTGGAATTTAATTCTTTTTTCTCAAATATGGGTGTTAAACACACCTTCTCTCCACCAAGAACGCCTCAACAAAATGGAATTGTTGAAAGAAAAATAGGACTATTCAGGAAATGGATTAGACTATGCTAAATGAATACAATCTTCCTACCTATTTTTGGGCAGAAACTGTAAGCACAACCTTCTATATAATGAATAGAGTTCTAATTAGACCAATTCTGAAAAAGGCACCCTATGAACTCTAGAATAACAGAAAACCTAAAGTAAATTACTTTAAAGGATTTTGGATGCAAGGTTTACACCTTAAACACCAAAGACAATCTTGGTAGGTTAGATCCAAAATCTGATGAAGGCATTTTCTTAGGATATTCTGCTACTTCCAAAGCTTAAAGAGTCTATAATAAGAAGTTAAGGATTGTTGAAGAATCAGTTCATGTGAAATTTGATGAATCTGATCCTTTTGAGAAAAGGATAGATCAAATGGATGAATCTGACTCTAATGATAACATGAGACTTGAGAACTTGAAAGATGATTTTGAAAAAGATATAAATTAAATTCAGTCCAGTTCAGAAGAGCATGATACTAAAGAACCTATAAGTGTACTGCCTAGACAGACTAGAACCCTAATGAATCACCCTTTAGAAACTATAATAGGTGACTTAGACACAGGAATACAAACTAGAAGAAAATAGGAAATCTTGTAGAATTATCTTCCTTTCTATCCCAGTTATAACCCAAGTCTATATAAGAAGCTTTAGATGGTGAAAGCTGGATCATAGAAATGCAAGAAGAATTAAACCAGTTCAAAAGAAATGAAGTTTAAGAATTAGTTGAAAGACCACAGAATTATTCAGTTATAGGAACCAAATGGGTCTTTATAAATAAACAAGTTGATCAAGGAATAATAACTAGAAATAAAGAATGACTTGTAGCTAAAGTATATAATCAGACATAAGGTATAGATTATGATGAGACCTTTGCACCTATAGCTAGATTAGAATACATTATAATCCTTCTAGATTATGCATCTCATATGAAAATTAAATTATTTCAGATGGATGTTATGTTTGCCTTTTTAAATTTTTATTTAGTGGATGAAGTTTATGTTAAGCAACCTCCTAGTTTTGAAAATTCAAAAAAACTAGATTCTATTTTTAAACATACTAAAACACTTTATGGCCTTAAACAAGCACCTAGAGCTTGGTATGAAAGATTAATCTCTTTTGTATGGAAAAATGATTACTGTTGGAATGTACGATCTAACAATTTTTAAGAAAACTATAAATTATAATATTTTATTGGTTTAAATTTATGATGATGATGTAATTTTTGGGTCAACCAATAAATCCCTTTGTCATGAGTTTTCAAATCTAATCAAAAAATAATTTGAAATGAGTATGATGGGAGAATTAAATTTCTTTTTAGGACTTCAAATTTATCAAAAAGATTTTGGAAATGTTTTAAATTAAAGCAAATACATTACTAATTTACTGAAAAAATTTGGACTTGAAAACAGAAAGACATATACAACTCCTATATGTACTAATATAAGACTTGATTTGGATGAAACTGGAAAATCAGTTGAAAAGTTAAATAGAGGTATGATTATTAGTTTATTACATCTTACTAATAGTAGGACAGATATAATGTAATCAGTATGTCTTTGTGCAAGATTTCAATCAAATCCTAAAGAATCCCATTTAACTACTATTAAAATAATTTTTAGATATTTAAAAAGAACTATTTTTCAATCTCTTCTTTATCCCAAAACTTCTGATTTTAATTTAATTTAATATTCAGATTCTGACTTTGGAAGTTTTAGATTAGATAGAAAAATAACTTTAGGAACTTGTCACATTTTAGGGATATTATTAGTGGCATGATTAAGTAAGAAACAACATTCATTTTCCCTGTCAACAGCTGAGGTAGAATATGTTTCTGCTGGCAGTTTCTATGCACAAGTGTTGTGGATGAAAACACTCTTATGAACTTTGGACTAAATATTAATAATACACATATTTTATGTGATAATACTAGTGCAATTAATATTTCAAAAAATCATATTAATCATTCTAGGACTAAACATATTGATATCAGACATAATTTTATAAGAGTTCATGTTCTTAAAAAGGATATATCTTTGGAATTTGTAAGTACTGAAATTCAAATAGCTGATATTTTTACTAAACCTCTTTCCACTACAAGGATTGATTTTATTAAGGGGGATCTAGGTTTATTTAATTTTAAATAACGTTTTATTTTATTATTCTGTTTATTTATCTTCATACTGTTTTAAAATAAATTAGTTATTTGTTTTTCAAATAGAATAAATATATTTTTCCCCGCACAATCAATTTTATTCGTTTTTAAAACTTAAGTAATAATTATTGATGACACGAGAATCAAGGCTGTCAGAAACCTTTCGAATTTTGAATCGTTTCATTTCTACCAAAAACCCTTTCGAACTCGTGGTGCTTTATCTCTCTTTGTCCATTCAAACCTAAAAACCTTCGAAACCCTAATCCTTTTTCGACCCTTCAGAGATTTCTCGCAGAAATCGACAAAACCAAGAGAACCGACGAGGCTAGGACCAACAATGTCAAGAAACAGCACTCTGAAGGAAGAAAATTTTTGCAAGGAAAGGTCATAGACCTGAAATGGCTATATCAGACGAATATTCTGTTGAAACAAGCTCTCGCTTTTCAAAATCTAGAACAAACCTTCAATGGTGAGAAGTCTGAGTTTTTGTATGAAGTTGAACTGTGATATTTATTTAAGTCTATAAAATTTAGTCTGGGAGACGATGAGAATAATATGTTAGCTAAGATAGATGATCGAGATGTCTCGATATCCTCTATAGAGATTGGTCAGATTCTGAAATTCCCTCATGGGGGAGTTCTTCATTTTGATTTGAAAAATAAAGGAGATTCCGTGCATAAATCTGAAGATATCATGTCTTTTATTTTTGGTTCTACTAATATAAAGAAGATGTTCATAAAGGACCTGGAGCCAGATCATAAAATTCTAGTAAAATTTGTGCAAACAGGGATTGCACCGAGAATGTATTAGTTGGATAAAATATTGTATCTAGATATGTATATAATGTTTCTGTTAATGAGTGATATAAGGCTTAACATTCCTAGGTACATGATAAGGTATCTTCATTACTGTTTTCAGAGTGAAGCTAGGATGAATATTTATTCGTTTGGTAGATTGATCTCAAAAATTCTATTCAAAAAGGATATAGTGAGGCTAGTGGAAGCCAGAGTTAGATGCCATCACAGTAACAACTTTGGTGCTGGGACCCAGAGAAAAATTGGCAATTTTTGGAGCACATTAAAAGGGAAACTTTTTCCCGTAGGAGCTGAGGAAGAAGAAAAGCGTGCTCAAGCTCATTTTGATAAGTCCAAAGAGGGACATGATGAATCAAGCATAAGAAATACTAAAATAAGAATAAGATTTGAAACTGAAGACACTCAAGAAGAATGAAGTTAGGAGGGGCTTCAGACTCAATGAAAAAGAACTGTTAATGAGGAACTTGTTTCCCCTGTAATGACAACAATAGATTTACTCTCTTACAGTTTTGTCTGAGAAATAGCTGTTGAGAAGCCACTGGAAAATGATACTTCTCAAATTACAGTGACTCTACAAGTCCAAACTGAAATTGAACCTCATGTTGTAGCCGATGCAGATGTTACACTTCAACAGGAAAAGTGGCAGAGCCTGGTGCTGAAGTGGCCAGTCCTCAGGAAAATCCAGAATATATTATTTTAGAAAATCCAATGGAAGAACAGATTTCTAATATTCATGATGAAAATGTTTGGATGTTCAAACTGAAGTAATTTATGAGGATTTTTTCTGTGGAAGAGTCTGGAAAAGACTCGGAGGAAAAATATGTGGATCAACCAGCTTAGGAAAAGGACAAAGAAAAATCTGATACAGATTTGCTGCCTTTAGTACTGCTGCATCACATTGAAACTAAGAATGAGAATCAAGTAAAGAGTTCCTCTGATTCAATGAATAAGTAAGCATAAGAGCTGTACAGAATGTTGTTTTTTTTTTGAATCTGAAAATGTTACTCTGAGGAGAGCCTTAGAAACAGAATAGTTGAAATTTTACAAACTTAAGGGAAGTACAGTTTCATGACAAGAAGTTGAAATTTTTAAGCAAGAAATGTTGATAGAGGCATACAATCTAAAATCATAAATGCTAAAGAATTCAGATCTGTTAGAGTTTAAAGAATTTTTGGAGACACAATTTTCATCTGTCGGGACTACTACTGCTAGTGGATTAGGTACTTCACCTGATTTAATCAGATGGTTTCAAGCTATCATAGCTTCCATGAGCAATATGAATAACAGATTGCAAGATCTTCAATGTAACAGTGCTCCTTTATCAGTCTTGTTAGATAATAAAATTTTTTTGGTTGATCAGTTGACCTCTAGTGAACCAAATATTAGAAATCTGCTGACTCAGTTCACAAAAAATCTGTCCTTGTTTTTGGAAAAGGAAGAAATACTTCATGAGTTTTTCAGAGTAAACCTCATCTAATGCATTCATATGACTGAAGAGAATAGGGATATTATTTTTAGGCTTGGTGACGGAATGATGAAAAGGCTGAGGAAGCAGTTGACAGAAATAAAGTCTGTATTTCAGATGAGATAGAGCCTATCTCATTCCCTTACCAAACCTTGATTCATGTGTTCATCATGATTGTACCTATTCCATGTTCTTAATAAAAATCTGGATTTTTTTTAATTATTTCTTTTACTGTCCTTATTTCTATATTCTAGTAATACAGATTTAATTATTGACAACCAGTTAATAATATAAAATTTACCTAAGTTCAGTGCTACATTAAATGTGTTCTATTTCATATTCTATGATTGTTTTTGATATCACAAAAGGGGGAGAAATTTCGTTAAACAGACCATTTTATTTTAATTATTTCATATTATGTACTTTAAATATATTTTTTACTTGTTATTGTGGGATAAATTAGAGGGATACATTATATTAAATCTAATATTGTATCTATATTTGTAAAATTCAAAACTATATGTAATTAATTTTGCAAGATAATTTCATTGTTTATTTTATAGGTTTTGTGATCATCTAAAAGGGGGAGATTGTTGAGCAAGTTTTGTTTTCAACAATACATAATGTTTTAATTTAAAGGGGGAGTTTGTTGAGAACAATACTCTATCTCTTTTTGATAATTTTGATGCTCACAAATACCCTTAATTATTTTCTAATGATTTTATTTGTTAAGTAAATTGTAGTAATTTATTATTCTTTATATTTATATTTCTGGATGAAATATTTAAGTTCTTGAACAACTATGATTAATTACTAAAGTATTCACATTAGCGTGTTCTGGAAACACAATTTATGCTCTACATATTCGGGATTTTCTTAAGCATGTTCTAGAAACACTGTTCATACCCTATGTGGAGAAACGCAACGTAAGGATGGAATGCGGTGTATACTTTATGAGATATCAGAAAAGTATGGTTAATCAACCATATGTTATCAAAAAGTATTGAAAAAGAACCCTATGTTCCGAAGGACCCCTACGTTTGGGATATTAGAAAAGTATGGAAGAAGAACCGTACGTAAGTGTTAAACGTTACGTTTGTTTCTCAAAAGTATGGTTCATCAAACTTACTTTTGTGAACAACTTTAAATTTCTTAGAAAAGTATAGATCATGTTCCTTTCATTTGGAAGCTTATAAAAGTATGGATCATTTATCTTATGTTTGAAAGTTGAAGATAAAAGTATGGATGGCCAACCCTATGTTTGTGATCAAACATGCGTTGCCAACCCTACGTTTGTGATCAACCATACGTTGTCAACCCTACGTTTGTGATCAACCCTACGTTGAAAACCATAAAATTTGAAGGTTACGTCATCAACCTTACGTTTATGTTCTACGTTATGTTCAGAGGATGTATACTATATAAGTCAACATTATGTTTGACGTCGGAGAATTTAAATTTGTTATTATTATTGTTCAACGATCTACAAGAGAATTATCCGGCTGATTTTAAGCCGGATTAAAAGATGATTTTTAAAATGTGTCTTTGATGAGTTCAGAGCCGTTTAAATATTGAATTAAAAGGATATTTTTATGGAGAATTTCAAGTAGAGTTACGTCTACTCCTTTAATTCAAATGTTTGAATATCGCGAGTCAGAAGGTGACTTTTTTGGATCTAAATTTTTAGAAAATATGTTTGTTGTTATTATATATAGATGTGATATTTCGTTGTGATATATATATTCATATACAAGGTTTTTCAAAAGAAAAAATTATATGTAACAGAGAAAAATAGAGTCTATCGAGAACACAGATCTACTAATTCAAAAGAACGACAAAGCTATGTTTATTATAGAAGAAGAATCACGATAGAAGATTCACTCATTCTACATCAAAGATCATTTGTGAATCTGCTACTACTGAAGTTGTGAATTATATTTCTATATCTACTGCAACATGATCGGCTCAGAACGACTCTTATTTGATGATCATTATTTCTGAAGGCGATGATCTATCTACTGTCAATTGCATTCTGTTTCAATTATGAAGAACAACTGGAAAGTATTTTCAAAAGTACAGATATCTTTCTTTTCGATTCTTGAGTGACCGGCTTCTCGTACTAAGCTGTGTAGGTTTTGTGAGTAAACCAGAAGGATTTTTTTGCCTTAGATTTTAAAGGTGTCAATAGCCTGTACTCAGTTGTGAAATGGTCTGTGGAAACAAGGACCTGATAGTGAAAATCATCACGCTCGTAGAGTAGAGCGTTAGTAGAGTGGACTAGGGGCCTTCTTCTCCCCAAACCACTATATATCTTGTGTCTCTATTATTTAAATTTCCGCTGCATTAATTCATCTGATTAAAGTTAAAGGGAAGAACATGATCTTGCAAAGATTTTTGAAAAGACACAATTCACCCCCCTCTTGTGTATATTTTGTACAATCCAATCCAACACCATGTTCATTCTCTCGTGTAGTTTTTATTCAAATGATACACATGTTTTATATTTTTTTGTTTTATCTCAAATCCATTGAGACATGATCAAATTTTCTAAAAAAAGTTCTTATTTTTATAGTTCATGTAATTCCCATTAACATATTTTCAATTAATCCATGATATGATCCATAGTATATAAAAAACAACATGATTTTCACTATTCAAGTTACTTTTGATTCAAAATTTACTATATCTATAAGGGGTTTTCATAAGTAAATTCAATTCCTTAGACCATAATGACTCAATTTTGTCTATTTTATTTTACTACTAATTTATTCAAGAAAATGATGATTTTAGGATATATTCCAACTTCATTATATTGAATTCTTGTTTCACACCAATTTCTTTTTTCCTCAATGAATTTAAATTTTCACTAAAAAGAATTTTTATAATGAATAATTATAATTTATTTTAATTGATTTAACTTCCATGTCTATATTTTTTATTCCCACCATGTTTATCCATTTCATACTGAAATGTAAAACTATTTTTATCACCAATGATATTTTTATTCTTATTATTTCTTATTAATTTAATGTTCTAATTATTCTGGTTAAAAATGTGGGTTTTTAACGATATTATTTCTATTTTTTTTTTAAATTATACCATTTGAATATAAATGGATTAATCATCCAAACCTAATTTTATTTTTATCCCTACCCATTATAGTGGGGCCCATGCAGTTACACCCCAAGAATGCCTCCAGTAGGCCAGGGTCTGGTGACTAGCACCGAGTAGGCATATCACTAACATGAGAGACATTTCCTAGGTACCTATACACATGCACAAATCTTCAAGACTACAAATGATGAAATGTAAAAAAACAATAAGGAGAAAATGAATGCATACAAATAAACCCAACCAAAAGTGTACAATAGAATATAATGTGTGGAAAGTAAACTGGTCCAGTATACAAGTCCACCAAAAGAGAGAGTCTTCAAAATACAAAGTCTAACATGTAAGTAAGAAAATAAGAACTAGGATTTCTGCTCACGAACATAGAAACACCTCAGATATTAAGGAAGTTCACAAAGATCGATCCTGTCTTGATCCACACCTGACTCCGTCAAAAGGCCACTCATCTGCACAAGACATGACACATACATGAAAAGCCTATGTAGGGGATAGTATAACAATACTTGTTAGAGGAACCTTGAAACCACAGAGCAATACACAAAGTAAAGGTATAGTCATCCCTATAGAGCATATATCTCCGAAAAATATGACAAGAGAAACATATCTACATATACTGAAAACCCAAACACATATTGTAGAGGTAAGTCGCAATGACCGCATACCCACACTAGGGATTCCATTTGAAGATTCCCCAAAGCAATTGTCTGGAAGAACTCACTCCATGAGTCTGATAGCATTTATGATGTCCATCCGAGAAGCACATTCATGAGAAGTTTGACGAGAGAGGTAGATGCACTAATATATCTGATGAGAGAATGGATACAAGATTTTTTAGAAAACTCACTCTTGAGTGGGGAAACATCATGATACAAGGATGAGGATTGCTTCTAGGGTCATGGCGTATACTATGACACATCCAAATTTACCATCTATGCAGAGGACCGTTGTCTGTTAGTGTTGATGAATCTATAAACTTCCTCTACCTAGGATATATGAATAGGTAGATAATCTCTATCCGAGCCTCTCAGAGGGATTCCTACGCTATCCATGAAATACAACTAAAGGGGGTCGTTATCCAGTGGATGGAAATGGTAACTAACCTTTGGGGGAACGAGATAAGGGGGAACTAACCTAAGCGATAATTGAATGGGGAACAATAGAAAAGAAGATCATTCCATGTTTAGAAATGTACAAGGAATTTAGAAAGACAACACACCGTGTCCTATGGACCTAGGTACTACCTGTGTACAATGGCTCATGTCAAATATCATGTCATGTAGAAAGAAAGATACAGAACATGTAAGAGCATGAAACTTCATATCCTACTATCTATGGGCCACTCTGTGTACGCTTGCTGGGTGCCCGTACAAAGCTTCAATCTGTGTCTACCAACCCGTGTACTAATACACGGGACAACCCGTTCGACCGGCTTGGTCTGGCCGTGTGGTGGAGTACATACCGTGTAATCAACCCCTATTTTTGTATCATCTGAGGAACATGTTGAGTCTCATGTAGGTACCCACACATTTTGTGACAGTTTTCAGACACCATTTCATCGCTTCTTGTCGCCTAAAACCCTAGATGCTGCTGAGCAGGGGCCCACATGCCATGTCCTCTAGGAAAGACTATGTGTTATTCATCTTCTATAATGTGGATTCTCTAACTACCACAGGGCTGGAACCACACAAAGTGTTCTTTGTAGTACACATCATGTTATATGCATTTTTTAACAAAATAAATTTTTCATTTTGCGCTTTGGGTGAAGCTCCGAATCTCGATCTAGCCGTCTGATCACCATGAAACTCAAGAATCGAGGTTTCCAAACAATGGAAATAATGATTAAGTATGTTTCATGCATTAGATTTATTCTAAAAAGGTATTTCTATCATCTGTGTGAGGAATGTTTGGAGAACAATTTCTTCAGATTTGTGTTGATTCGTCAATTTCCATCGTCATCACACCTCTGCTGGGTCATCATGTTGTTGGATCACCAATTTGGGATTGGTAAATTGTGAAATTGATGCGAAAAGATCTATTATGAATTACCCTGCGAAGACCTCAAATAACACATGGTCATAAGGGGGGAAGAAATACAAATAATGAATTTAGGAATAAACCTCCACAATCATGCCACATGGTGTTGATCCACTCCCATTAGAAGGATCAATCGGACAAAACCAAATATATATCTGACCAAACATAGATTAGTTCCCCAAAATAAACCTGATAAAAGACACTCCCAGAAGAATGAATGATCCATGAGTCATCCTAATCATGTGTTTGATCTATGTTCATCGTTTTAATCCAAGAACAAAGAAGGAAGAAATGAAATAATAAACCCTAACTCAATCATCGATGAAGAGGGCGAGTAGTTGTTGTTCATAATTTGATCTCTCTTCACCACAATCCACGCGTCATCTCTCATCCTCGTTCATCGAGATTAATCTATATATGGCTCCTCTCCGATGCTCCCGAGCATCCGAAGAATGTTTTCCAAGGTTATGAGCCTAACCCTGGTCTACTAGTTATTTGAAATCACAAAAAACATCAATGTGTCTTGGAAACATTAAAATAAAATAAATTTTTAATTGATTTTATTTCCTTTAAAACGTCCAAAAATTAACTTTTGCAGCGGACCCGTGTCAGTTGATGTTAGGCCCAACCTAAGGTAAAGTCACATCTTTGAATGCAATGAACCCATGGTATTTCTGAAATAGGAACCCATTTAAATGTTATCATAATATTTCAAGAAAACTGCCAATTCAAACATTTATTCTAGACACTATGGGCCTCAGAATCGCATGTTGACACAAATATTGGTCTTGAATTAATTCCACATAATATTTAAAAATAATACATGGAAAATCTGAGACATTACATTCTCTCTAGAATAAGAATTTTACATCCTCGAAAAGAAAAAACAAAAGGGTACTCAAACAAATGTGGGTACTATGCATAAATCTAAGCCTACTACTCCCATGTGCTCTCTTGAAGGTTCCCATGCTACCTATAGACACACACCATGGGAATCGATCACCGATGAAGGATCCTCTCATATTGATCCGCAATATCCACTGGGTACTCTGCAAAGGTCTCTCCATCCTTGATTTCCAGCTCTGCCTAGTTGATGACATGTGACGGGTCATACACGTACCTCATTTTCTGGGACACATGGAAGACATCACGTACCCGATGCAACTATATTGGTAGAGCTATAAGGTAAACCACCTCTCCAATATTTCACAATATCTAAAAGGGGATGATAAACCTCAGAGTCAAATTATTTCCCCGTCCAAATATCTGCAGCCCCTGTCGAGGTGAGACCCAAAGGAAGACATGGTCTACCTCTTTGATGTCCAGAGGTCTCCACCGTATGTTAGTATAATTTTCCTTCCAGCTTTGTATAGTCTTCATATACTCCTAGAACATATTCTCCTTCACAATGGTAGCTTGCACCGACTCTGGACCCATGAGTTCCAAATATCTGGGATTGGTTTAGCAAAGATGTGACTGGAAGGGTCACCCATATAAAGCCTCAAATGGTTCCATACGATTGGTGGTGTTGTATTTTTTGTTGTATGGAAATTCCACCAGTGGTAGGTGGTCCTCCCAACTTTGAACAAGGTCTAAGATATAGTCCTACAATATATACTTTAAAACCTGAATGGTTCTCTCCGTCTGACCACCTATCTTGGGATGGAATTCTATGCTCAAATGTAGCTGAGTACCAAACACCACCAATAATCCCTTCCATAACTGATATGTGAAATTAGCATCATGATCTAAGACTATCGTCGAAGGGACACCATGAATCCAAACTACCTCCTGCATGTAGAGGCATGACAATCTCTCTACAGAACTCTACTCCCTGATATCTAGAAAGTGGGCCGAATTGGTGAGTCGGTAAAAAATGACCCAGATATAATTGTATCCCCAAGATATTCATGGTAATACCATTATAAATTCCATTGGTATCCCATCCTACTTCCACTCTTAAACTTCCATGGGGAGCTAACCCCACTGGATCTTGGTGCTTATCCTTCCCCTGATGACACAGAAGGCATCGAGAAACAAACATTTCTAATGCCTTCTTTATACCTGTCCACCAGAACTGACACTATAGATCCTGAAATATTTTTTACACTATAGGATATACCACCATGGGGATGTATAAAACTCCATCAATAACTTTCTCCCTCCATGTCGCTGGTACAACAGTGCAACATCTAAAATGAACTACATGCTCCCCACCTTACGAGTATCCATCAGGATCATGTCTTATGGATAAATAATCACATAAAGTCTCATAGTCAGCATCCCCCAGTTGTGCCTCCTTGACTCACCATAAGAGTAGAGGGGTAACAACCATCGATGTGAGATAAGATGCATCATCTCTATTCGTGAAAGATGACTGTAGCCAGGCCAACTACTCAGACACCTCTCTCAGTAACTATGAACTTGATATCCAACTTGGAACATCAGCCACTATGTTCCCCTTCCTAAGAGTATAGAATATCTCAAAGAAATAATCCTAGAGAAATTCTAGATTTTTCCTCTACCTATGATTCATATCCTTTTGTGGGAAGATGTACTTGAGGCTATTGTGGTTAGAGTTTATGATAAACCATTCACCCATCAGGTAGTATCATCACATCATCAATGTGAATACTACCACTACCAACTCAAGGTCATGGGTCATGTAGTTCTAATCATGTGGAATTAGTTTGTGTGAACCATAAGAAATCACCTCGTATCTCTATATCAGGACACATCCATGTCCAGTCCCTAATGCATCGCAGAAAACTCGATACTCAACAACCTCTTCTTGGAACCTCAAGATTTGTGTGCTCGTCAAAACCCTCCCAAATGTGGGAAATCTTGTGGACACTTCTCCATTCAAACAAAAGGAAACCCTTCTAGGTCAAGGCTATCATTTGTGTTTATATATGGGAGAAATCAAAGATAAATATCCAATAGTATCCTTCAAACCAAAGAAGTTCCGCACCTCTATCACACTCCGGCGTGGTTCCCATGCTAACGCTGCCTCGAACTTGGCTAGGTCCACTACTACTCCATCCACTAATATAACATATCCTAGAATGTGGAAAAATTGTATCCAGAACTAGCACTTCAAGAGAATTCTGTAATGTTGGTGCTCTCAGATTACTTCTAGAACCATTCGTAGGTTTCTCATGTGCTCTACCTCTGACACCGAGTACACAAGGATTCCATCGATGAAGACCACTACGAACCAATCTAAGTAATGCTTGAAGATATTGTACATATGTCCCATGAAAACTATAGGGGAATTCATCATGCTGAAAGGAATCACCAAATACTCCTAGTGACTGTAGCATCATCTGAAATCCATTTTTGGTATATCCTCATCTCGTACTAGTAACATGTGGTAACTCGATCGAAGTTCCTCCATTTATAATAATCTTTCCCCTCTCAATTGATCAAGGATGTCATTGATCCTTGGTAGTGGATACATATTATTCACCATTACCTGGTTCTAGAACCAGTAATCTACGTACAACGTCAAACTCATGCATACTTTCTTGGAAAAAATAACTGGGGCCGCCCATGGTAAAGAAATGGGTCTTACAAATTTATTCCTCTACAAATCTTCCAACTGCACCCACAACTCTTGAAGATCTGCAGGAGCTATCCGATATACCTATGAGGATATCAGTGCCGTCATGAGGTGTAAGTTGATGCAGATGTCAATATCCCATATGGGAGGTAATCATGGAACATCTTATGGAAGGACATCCTCATACTCAGCCACTACTACTTTGAACTAAAAGCTCACAAGATCTACTACTATAAGGGTAAGGCTAGCCAACATATGAGTGATCGGCTACAACCTCCTAAGAATGAGACCATTCTATTCTTCCGGAGTTTCCTTTTCACCAACATTGTAAAACCTCATTCCATCGCTACAGACACATCACACTCTTCTCATATAGAAGTAAATCTGGGCATGGACTAGAGATAAATAGTCTATACTAAGAATGATGTCATAATTCCTATATGCTTCCACCAAGATATTCCAACAGAAACACTCAACTCCAAGGGTAATATCGAACTGTTTGGAAAGATGCATGACCATTGAGTCTCCACCCATAGGTTTCTACAAGAGTAAGGGTTGATTCAATGAATCTACCATAATCATAAGGGTTTTTACAAGATATGGGGTGATAAAATAATAACTTGAACCTATGTCTATATATAAAACAACTATGGTAGAAAATACCTAGATCATACCTCAGATCATCCCTACAGTCCCTAAGTCATACACCTCAACTGCATGTAGCTGCCCCCCACCCTTGTCCCCCAGCTCCCTATGCCCGGTACATACCTCATAGGGGTGGTGGTGTAAGTAGGTCAATGCGTCTTCCACCTATTGAAACTCTCCCTACTTCTATGCAATGTTCATGACCTAACAAGTCTTACTACTCCACTCTCTTACTCCCCATTAGTGGTCTATCCACCGTCTACATGTCCATAGTACTACGGGTTGGGAAATTTCTGGAAAGATGTCCCTAGTATCTCAAGAGTAGTATCACCTCTCCCTAGGCTGACCGGATCCATCCTTTGAGCCCTGAACTTTAGATCCCCTATCATGTGTCCTCCTATGATGTATCCCACATATTGATCAATGTTCTTGACATCAGCTACCTGCTGTCGAGGTCTCTTCACCTATCTACCTACTACTGACTGTCACTAGTTGTCTCAACTCAGCTAAGAATCTTTTGACCACCAAAGCTCTCTTTAGAACTCCTATATAAGTCCAAATTCATAGAGGCATGAAACTTGCATTGAGGTCCCATCATAGACCTCACTCGAAGTTCAGTGATCTGATGTACTAAACCCTGACCATATCCATTGAGTACCTGGTGAGGCTGGTGAACCTTGATGAATAGTCATCCACCATTAAACTACCAAGTTGGAGATGAAGAATCTCTAGGATACACATTTCTCTCAGAGTAACTAGAGATAAATCCTCCCAAAAGGGTTTGTACAACTCCATCAACAAAACAGTCTCCTCATCGTGAGACTGCATGGTCAAACTCCATCATCATCCTACTGAACCCTGAAGATGGCTCACTCCTATGATCACCATCCGGTCGGCTGGTGAGCACACAAGATGAAAAAATATGGTCACCATCTTAAGGAAGTCCTTAGCCACTTGAGGGTTGGGCTCACTATGAGCATGAGGGGTCTCTATCCTTGAAACTCAGGGAGCACACTCAGCATGCACTCCTCGTATGCTGGTACTATAGGTACCCTGTGCAATTCCACTAGTGGTGGTATAGTAGGTGCACAACCTGGAGGTAATTCCTGGGTTAACTAGTCCCGGAATTGAAGCCTTGTCACTGAGGGGGTCATCCTCATGATTGAGATGCAGAATCCTAGCAGGTATGTGTTGTGGAGGCATCCTCTAATGAAACAAGATACAACACTGTCAAAGAGTATATCTGGATAGATGACATAAAGAACATGGAAAAACCCATTCATATATGATACATGTACCATTATTTTGTTTTCCTTCAACTACTGTTCTTATGTACCGAGTTAAAAGGAAGGTTTTCAGAGTCCTGGTGTATGGTTACGTCAGCCACCCATACCAACACTTGAGTCCCTGTCCTGAATGTTGATCTTGAAACACATCACACTGTTTCCCCAAACCAATATCGGAGACTCATGGTCATAAGGTTGAATCGACCACCTCTGATACCACTCGTCATGAACCATCCTAGTGGGGCCCATGCCGCAACTCCCCAAGCCCACCTTGAATAGGCCAGGGCAGGTGACCAACACACAGTAGACATGTCACAAACATGGGATGGATTGACTAATTAATTGTACACACTCACACATCACAAATACTATGAATGATGAAATGTAAAAACCAATAATGAATAAAATCATGCATACAACTAAACCCACCTAATAGAGTTAAATTGAATATAATGCGTGGAATGTAAACTGGTCCAGAATACAAGCCCACCAAAAGAAAGAGTCCGCAAAATACAATGTTCAACCAGTAAGTAAGAAAATAGGTAATGGGATTGATGCTAATAGCTGTAGGAACACCTCGACATGTATGGAACCTCTCAAAACTCAGTCCGATCCTAGTCTTCCCAAGACTAAGTCTAAAGGTCATTTGTCTGCACAAGACATGACACATGCGGGAAAATCCCGTGTGAGGGTGAGTATAACAATACTTAGTAGAGGACCCTGAAAAATATAATGTAATACACAATGTAAAGGTACAGTATGATATATACTGTATATGTCTACATAATATATAATAAGGGAAACATATTCAGATATACTCGTAAAAAAGAACTGTATATTAGAGGAATGTCACAATGGCCGCATAACCACACTAGGGATTCAATCCGAATATTCCACGAAGCACTCATCTAGGAGAACTCACTCAACATTTATAGTAGCTTTGATGACATCCTTATGAGAATTAAATTCATTGGTAAGTGTCACAAGAGAGATAGACACACTAATACATCTGATGATAGAAAAAATAAAATCATTTTAGGTGAACTCACTTCTGATTGGGGAAATATAATGATACACATATGGGGATCACTACCAAGGCTTTGGAATATACCAAGACACATCCGTATTCACCTTATAATTAAATGGACGATGTCTAGTTGAGATGGTCTCCTCGATTACCTGACTCTACCTAGTGCACAAGAATGAGTATAGAATCTCTATCTAGTCCACATAGAGGGATTCCTTATACAGAATGTCTTGCTGAAGGAGTTTATACTCTTGTGGATGGAAACATAACCTAACCATTAGGGTAACGAGAAAAGGGGGAACTAACCCAAATGATTCTTTTCTGAGGAACATTTCACAATAAGATCAATCCATGTCCAAAAAATTACATGGCATATAGAAAGATAACATGTCGTGTCCTATGACTCATGATACTGCTCATGTATAATGGCTCATGTCGAAGAGCATGTTGTGTAGAAAGAGATATACATGGAATGAAAGAGAATGAAATTATGTGTCCTATTATTCAAGGTCTGATCTACGTACACTGGTTGTGTGCCCATACATGGCTTCAACCCATGTCTTCCAACCTCTATATTAGTACACGGGGTAACCCATTTAACCAGCCTAGTTTGACCGTGTGGTGGATTACATGCCTTGTTATCCAACCCATGTCTTTGTATCATCCTTAATACATGCTGAGTCTCATGTAGGAAACCACACACCGTGTGATAGTAATCACAAACAATGTCATCGCTTACTAACTCCCGAAACACTAGACACCTTTGAGTAGGGCCCCACATGCCTTGTTCTCTAGAAAACCTACTGTGTTATTCGACTTCTACAACGCTGCAACCATAGAATCCACTATGCCGACCCACACAGTTTTTTCATTGGAGTACACACCATTTTATTCTAATTTTTCCATAAAATTATTTTTTTTATTTTGGGCTTCAGGTGATGCTCTTATTCTCGATATTTCCCTCCAATCACCATAAAACTCAAGATTTGAGGTTTCCCCACCCTAGAAATGCTGATTCAGTATGTTTCTAGCATCCAATCAGCTCCAAAAGCACATTTCGATCATCTGTATGAAGAACACTTAAAGAACGATTCCTTCTGAAATGTGTCTATTCATCATCTGTCATCATAATCGCAACCCCGTTGGTTCGTCACGATATAGGATCTCCAATTTGAGATTGTTACATTGTGAAACAGACACGCAACGATTTTTTGTTCATAACCTTGTGAAGAACACAAAGAACAATGGATCTCAATGGGAGAAGAAATCCAAATAATGAATTGAGGAATGAAAATATTACATCATTCATTATGAAGTTTGTCCACTCCCATTAGAAGGATCAAAAAGTTAAAATAAAATATAAATAAAACAACACATGGACCAATTCCCCAAAATAAACCTGATAATATACCCTCCCACAAGAATGAATGATTTGTGGGTTAACCAATAAATGGGTTAATCCGCGTTCATCATTTTTATACAGTAACGGGGAAGGAAAATTGAAATAAAAACACATACATTGATCATCAACAATGAGGTAGATCAGTCATCAGTCAATATTCAATATCTCTGTGCAACGATCCATGCGTCGTCGCTCTTCATTGTTCATTGAGATTCCTCCGAAGATGGCTCATCTACAATGCTCCAGAGCATCCAAAGAACGTTATCAAGTGTTATGTGAAAATCCCCAGGCACCTGGTAATTTTAAACTACAAAATACATGATTGCATCTAGGAAATGATAAAATAAAATAAATTACCGATTTATTTTATATCCTTTAAAATGTCCAAAAATTAACTTTTACAGCTGACCCGTGTCAGTCGATGTTAGGCCTCAACTAAGGTAAATTCATTTCTATAGACACAATGGTGCCCTCATATTTCTAATCTAGGAACCTATTTAAATGTTATTCAATTTTTTTTTAGAAAAATCACTCATGCATGCAATTTAAAAGTATAATTTATTCTAATCATTTATTACGGGTACTCCAAACCTCGGTATCACACGCCCTCAAAAAGTACGGTCTTGAAATAATTCCACATTATATTTAAAAATAATATTTGGAAAATATGAGACATTAAAATTTTGATAAAATTTACTATTATTATTTCAATTTTCCATTATTAATGATTCTTTTAAAAAATTAATATTTTTCAATGTATTTTTATATATACATTTTGAAACCTTGTGTCTTTTCAATGTTATATAATTTATACTTATTTATAAAATGGTTTTAAAAATTTATTCCATTATTATTTTCAAAAATGTGTTTTTGATAATAAATGACCCTTTATATTTTATTAAAATATTTAAAACAATTTCTGAAAACATATGTATTTAAATATAGTTTTTCCTCCAAGGTTTATCTCTCATTAATTGATTTTTTTATCAACCTCTATATGTTACTATGTTATGAATCCAATTGGGAAATGATAGTCTAATATCCTATTATTTATTAAGTTCATATTAATTTAATATTAAATAATACCTTTCATTTTCCATTATTTATATATGATATGATGGTGTTCAATTTTATGTGTCACACATATGAATATCTGGTTGTGGGTGAAGTCCCATATCACCCTCCGATGCATTAGTTTATGTATATATCACATGGGAAATAAAGGAATGTAAATAATGTGTTTCTGATCACCCATTTGGGTATGGTGGGTTTTCTCACCTTTTCAAGTATGGAAATAATGATCTTGATCACACGGGTTTGGTAATAAATGGTTTTATCTCATTTACATGTATGGAAATAATGATTCTATTCACATAGACATTGGAATAATAGGTTTTCTCATTCAATTTTTCTTATATTTATCTTAGTTCCACAAATTCAATCTTATTATAAACATATTACACATTTTAATGTTGTTCATAATGTTATTTAACATTCCTAAGTTGTTTATCAAGTTATGTTAGTTTTTATAGATGCATTTCATTTCAATGAAATACCATATTTTCATGTCCATGCCTAATTTTTAATCTATTCCTCACTTTTATATCATGATCACACATTTTATGAAAATTTATTTCTGTTTTGACCTATTACACATATTTTATGGCACCTTAATGATATTTTTATGATATTATGTTTTCCAATAATATTTTATGGTTATCATAAATGGTCATATTATCTTTCATTAAAATATCTATGTATTCCTCTCATTCTCCTTATTTTTTCTCTTCTAATAATTTTTATTATGACTTTTCCCTTAATTAAAATTTGTTCCCACCCATTTCTTATGTTTCAATTACCCATGTTATTAAGATGATTTGATAATGCGAGGTATCTAGAAATGGTGTATAGGATCATGACTATCGATAAATTTTTACAAGTTTTATTAAATAAGATCATTATGTAGTTACTCTCTATGAAAATAAACCTTTTAGTCCTTAGGTTATGTGAACTTGTTCATATATATCATTTATATTATGATATTAATTTAATATTAATTTAATATTTATCTTGGGTGACTTCAAAACTATCTTCCATGGTCCACTTTCTATTATTGATATCACTAAACATTGAGTTAGCATCCACATTGAAATTACCTTATATTGAAAAAGTAATAAAACCCAATAATACAATACTAATGGATCCTTAACCAATTTTCACATGTATAAATGGTTTATTTAATGAGAATAATAAATACTTCAGAAATAATAACAATTACATACCAATAAACCATGCCCAAACAAAGATAACTTGAGCCACAGATGAACCTACTTCGGCTCCATACCAAATGGATGAATGGAGATATAGGAAATGTTCAGAACTAGGCACAAGGTTATTGACATGTCACTAAGAATCTTTAATGAATCTAGTATACAATATACTTTGTATCTATAAGGAATAGATTTGACAGACTACTCAGTATCCACAAGGCATTGTGTTTTGATTCATTCCTTGGTATCCTTAAGGCATTAAGTTCAATCTAGTCTATAAGGATATGATGGTCCAACCCATTTTATGGTCCTGTCATCATCATCATTGAACTCAATGAACACTCCTCATATAAAGTTAAACATATAATAACTGTATATATATCATGGATAATAAGGACAAAACTTAAAGGATATATAACTCACAACATGTTAGATAAGGATAAAATAATTATATCATGGACTAATGAGAAATCTAGCTGAATCATATGAAAAAATGATAATCAATATAAAATATGTTAAAAAGATAATGTAGTCAATCTCATAGAAACAAGGATCATATATGGGTATCACATCAACACACTCACACACACATACATGCCATCATCATCAATAAAAACCACAACCATGAAAACACAAGGATCATACAATGTAAAAAATTGTATATAAGAGAGACAAGTGGTAAGGAAATTTCTAACTAAATAATATTGATAATGATATCTAGGGATTGTCAAATATTGAGGACCAAAATAAATTTTACAACCATGGAGTATGACTCACACATAAATGATATCCATCTTCTGTTCTGGTTCATCAATAAATAATACTATAATAGAGATTCAAGAGAATTCTTATTCATAATTGTGATTCCTGAATATCCTAAATCACAATGTCCTTCAATAGAGGCAATTTGGAGGTATGGAAAAGGAATTTATGTTAATTAAGTAGATAATTGTTTTATTATAGAATTTAACCTTTGGTTTATCCAATGATCATTGGTACATCATCATTTATTCAATGGAAAATGGATTCAAAAAGATTTTATAAAATAAGAAGTGTAAGAACCCAAGATTTTTTATGAGGTACAATTACCTTCTTTAGGGATAGAATGGTCTTGGTAAATAGAGAGTTCAAACTTTATAAGTCAGGACACAAAATTTGATAATCCATGAGAGGAATGGGAAGAGAGCCGGAGGAGGCTACATGTTTAGGAAAAATAGTGTGATATTGTTGTGTGTGGTTGTGCAAAAACTTATGCAATTTGAATAGAGAAGTTCTACATAGTTTCTGCACAGTTATTTAAACTGTGTGAGGAAACCATGTGGGTGACCTTACCCTATAGCTGACCATCCACGATTCATGCATGGGTTTCAAAACCGTGATCCAAAACTATAAATCCCCTTAAATGTGGAAAAATTTAAAAATTTTGCATTAAATTAAAATATTTATAAACATAATTTTGGGTTGTGTTCAATGGAGATCAAGGGATCATTTTGATACCCTCCTTTGATAGACTAACCATCAAATTGAGGATTAATCTCCAACCAATATTCTATTCAAGAGATTAATGTCTTGTTGTATCTTCATCGGGGAGTACTTATTACTTTTTGGTCATTCTTCTTTCATCTGGATATTGGTAGATCTATTTTCGTGCAAAATGATTTCCATAATTTAAGGTTCTTCATAAATTCTTAATTGTTCACCAAATTCAAGTCCAGTTAAGAGATGATACTGGATGATCACTCTACTACCAAGCTAATGTAGGTGGATTATACTTTTCCAAAAGGGTTTTGGTGATTTATAGAACTCGCTTCGATTGTGCCATAAATCATAATTTATGGAACCCCCTCGAAGTTGAAATGATTAATTGAATAAATTAAATTAGAACCTATTAAAGCTTCCATTTATCTTCCATGAGACTTGTTTGAGGTTTTCTCCCAATACAAGGCCACCTATGTGGTAGACCATATGAATTTACCTTGTATATGCCTTATATAACTACCCATGGGGAATGTTGATGCTTTCCTCTTTTGAGGAAGTATATTAATAAGTGAATTGAATTTAATGAGATGTTTAGGAGATGGGTTTCCTCTTTTTAGATGCGATATCATGCTGATGTTGAGTTATTAAATGGTTTATATTGAACTTTAAATACATAAAATTTTATTTGTAAAATGTGGAAATGAGGGGTTAAACTAATGTGCTAAGTTTGATTGTGAATTATAAACCATAAGAATGTATACTCCTTGGATTCCATTGAATTTGAATTGTGATATATGGGTGGGTATACTCATGAGATTAAATTGAAATTGAAATGGTTATATGATTGTTTATACTCCTATATTATGAAAAGAAAATGCTATGAAATGATAACTATCTCCATAGATGCCTTGGATGATGCTCCTTGGATCTTGAATGCAGTAGTGGAAGCCTTGGATAGAATATGCTACTTGGGTATTGATTTCATTGGATTCTGTGGGCCTTGATACCCCTGGGATCTGGATCATAGGTAAACATGTAGGATATGATAAATAGACATGTTCCTTGGACTCTGAAAAGTTCCTTTACTGAGTCTTCATCGAGATTGTCCTAGGAGTTGATGAGGATTCCTTGGTCTTCTACACATTGGATCTGGCCATTAATGGTCTGAAACATTTTTTATCAAGCATGATTGTAATATATATGTTAATCATGGTTCAATGGCCCATATTTGGTTATTTCTAAAACTTCTAGTATATGGCGTGACCATGGTAATGCTACATGTATGATTATACAGATTGGATGTGGTTTTTCTTCTTTTCCAGTTGTACAATAAGACAATGGTGACCTGATTTGTATGGATGTATGATGAGGCCATGTATATTATTTCTCATTCTCTCGTAGATTCATTTTTAAGGGCATGAGACTTGTTTTTATGCATACTTTAATGGATATTTTGGATTTCTAGTTTTGTAGTTTACATACCATGGGTATCTGTATAATGATATTCAATTTACCTGTTTAACTTACACTCTATTTAGCTAGATATATTGAACATCTATGACATGTTTAGATCATTGGGTGGTTAACTACTATAATTGTATCTAATATACTATTTGGGCCATTGTTGGGTGCCTGAATAGACTATTGTTATGTAGGTAGAGACAAGGGAATGTTCCCATTGTTTGAGAGTTGATTTTATGCCATACATTAGAGTAGGGAAGAATGAGATAGAGATGAGGCCCATGATGCTAATAAGATATATTTCTTTTATATATTTTTAGTATTTTTGAAAAAATTATTTTATTATACTATTTTGTACCTATTTTTGATGCTTTTAGAGACAAATATCATCTTCATTATATTTGGGAGAATCATTTGAGAATTATTATGCATTCCTATCTTGATTACACATATGTTGTCTGATTGTTTCTATTATTAATCTTCTATGGACTTATCGTCCTATTCAACTCTATTACCCTGTTTTAATGAGCAAATAGACTTCCACAGAGACACCCAAGGGAATCCCTTCTTGTCGGTAGCCTCTGGAATTTGGGAAGATGCACTTGAGGCCTTGTAACCCACTGGGCTCGGGGAAGTATTGAGTGGAATCCGAGTCTAGGACAATACAAAGTGGTGTCATAGAATTTAATTTATATTCTTCAGTAATATTTGGTTATAATTGACATGTATATGAATGAAAAGAAGTTTTTTAATGAGCTATGACCAGGAGTAGCTACCTCGTGTACAAGGAAAACCAAATTGCATCGATTGAAATTATTATTTATGGATTATGGATATTACATTGATTTGATTCCACCATTGTCCAATGAACCTACTTTGTGATATTATTATTTATATGACTTGGGGTTATATTATGTTGAAACTCAATGAGATGAGGTTATACCATATCATTTATCAAATAAGAACTTATTATAAATCACATTCCAGACATTGTACCATGCCATATTTGATTCATTACTTGTTGCATGTTGTTGTGATAGGTGTTCTGATAGTTATACATACTATTGGGATAGATTTTGTGTATTGGATAGATAATGTAACATCATATTTCCGTTCATAAGTATTGTGGGCCCTTATAGACTAGAAAGTGAAAATCCTTTTTTCTCAATTGTTTAATCATAATGTGATTTGGTATATATCATATAGAGACCATATTTTGGTTAATGAGATGGAATGGGGCCTAATGGATTGGGACATGGAGAAACATTGGTTAAACCTCTTAAATTATTTAATTATGGAAATGAAATATAAAATGACTATGAATTTAAATGGAATGTTGAAAGTATGAGAAGATACTTGACCTAGAACTCATTGTTGGGTGGGAATGTAGTAGTGTTTCTAGTGTTGTTTGTGAATTTATTGACTATTCCTTTTTACCATCATGGATTTATGAGAATATTGTGTAGTATATCTTTTTTTATTGGAAGGGGTTAATATGACTTAAGATTTGAGCTGTGAAATCTATTATCCGTTTTTGGGGGAGTTTAACAGGAATCAAAGATGCATAACTAGACCAAGAAGGTCATTCGGGGCCTGTTTCTTTTGAGATGACATGTTATGGGTGTTTATAAACATGGTAATTAAAAAAATTATATTGTTTTAATTTCTAAAGGACACAATTTGGTTTAATGGGGGTATTTGTAGGTCGCTATATCTGGTAATATTTAAAAGGAATTTATCTTATAAATTTTGTAATCATGATGGGGTGTCTAAAGATGTTTAAATGTTTAAAAAGATGTTGGATAAGACATTCTTATTTGGTTTTGAGATGTTAATTTAATAAGGTACCTAGTTATTATGCCTTATGAATTGGATTTTTATTATTAGTTTAAAATAATTTAAATTTTAAATGATTGAATGTAAATAAAAATAATTACCTTTAAAATGGAATATGTAGTGTATTTCATTTTTTAAACCCTCATGCGAGGTTAGTTTAAATGTTTCTTTTATTATGGATTGGAATAGAGACATGAACGTTTATCCATAAGACAATTCTTTATACCAGTGGATTAAAGAAAAGTATATTTAACATATTGATACATTTTTAGTGTAACCTAGTGATAGGGTTGATTTTAATTCTTCATCAGGGGCTTTCCCGTGGTAGGTAGAACCCTTGAGATTATGTGCCTTGCCGAATGTTGTGAGTTTATATCGTATGGTTTTTTTCGGGTGTTTTTGTCCCTAGTAGGGATCTTATATTTTTAATAAAGTCCTTTTTAGATGGCATTTATTGTATCCTTGACCCTTGTTATGGATGTGAGAATCTGGTAATGTTCAGTTTCCACAGGTTAGACATTCCTTGGCCATGATCAGCCTTTTAGTAGGTATTGTAGACTTCTTCTTTTATATAGAGAGGGATGACAAGGTATGTTATCATCCAGGTTAATGGCCATATGGGGAAATAAAAATCTGGGTTAAATATCTTGCATGGATGAGTTGATAATTGGATTCATAGGGCTAAAATGCCAATGGTTTGTATCCGAGTTGTGTCATATTGCTTCCAGAACCATTGGGATGTGTTAAGGGTGTAATTTCGGCCTAGCCCGGCCTGGACAGGGTTGGGGTGGGCTGGGCCTGACATGCAAAAAAATCAGGTTGCAAGCCACTATTCGGGCCGGGCCGGTCCGACTCGAACATCCCCATGAGGTGGCCCAAGCCCGGTATCGGGCCGGCCCAAACCATCGGTTCGGGCCGGGCTTTTTTGAGTCGGGTCATGGTGGGCCTTTATTATTTTCAAAATAATTTGTTATTTTAAAATTGGTTTTAAACGTTTTTAAACATTTTTTAACATGTATTTAAGAAAATTACATTTATTTTTAAATGGATGTTTTATGAAAATACGTTTATTTTATTTTTTATTAACATTTTATAGTGGGTGGATATGTTTTTCTGTCTAAATAGATTTATATAATTTGAATCTATATATATTATTCGAAAATTGTTTAAAAAAATAATGAGGGGTTTTGGGGGGTGAGCAGTAGTGGGTGAGTTTATAGCCTTGTTATTTAAATGTTTTTTTGAACATTTATCTAAATTTTTTTACATTTATTTTTTTAACTTATTTATAATTTTTTAAGTATTTTTTTAATTTTTTTATTTAAAAGTTATTATTTTAACAATTTTTTACATTTTTTAAAATGTTTTTAAATTTTTTTAATGATTAATTTAAAACATTTTTTAATATTATTTAAGCGCATGTTTTTTACAAGTATGTTTTAAAAAATTTAACATTTTTCGTTTTTAATGTAAAATGTATTTTTTAAGTGTTTGTTTTAAAAAAATTAATTTATGTGTTTGTTTTACAAATTTTTATAAACATGTGTTTAAAACATTTTTATTTAAACCATTTTTAAACTATTTTTAACACTTTTTTAAAATGTTATTACATTTATTTTTAGACATTCAATTTAAAACATTTTTTTGAATTCATGTTTTTTACATGTATTTTTTTAAACATTTAACATGTTTTATGTAAAAAAAATTATTAACATTTTACAGTGGGTGGATTTGCTATTTTTTCTAAATAGATTTATATATGTCTATGAATTTATATATATTATGTTTAAATTGATAATAAAATATGAATTAGGGATCAGGGGGTGCGCAACAGTGGGTAGTTGGTTTAAAGATTTGTTTTTAGAGGTTATTTATCATTTATTTAAAACATTTTTTTGCATTTACTTTTTTAAATTATTTATGTAAATTATTTTTCAGCGTTGGTTTAATTTAAAACATTTTTTTAAAAGTTTATTAATTTTTTTGCAGGGTAGGCTTGAATCGGCCCAATCCTATTCAGGTCGTGCTGAAATTACAGCCTTAGGGGGTGCGCAGTAGTAGGTGAGTTAATTTTTTTCTAAATAGATTTATATATGTATATATAGTATATATAATATATGCAAGTTTCATCATATTTAAAAAAAATTAATGAGGTTGGGGGTGTACGAACATTATTGGGTGAGTAGTTATTTTTTTGTTAATATATAATAAGTTATTATATATATATATATGTATATAATATGAGAAAATTGTAAAAAAAATAATCAGGGGTTGGGGGTGTGCCGAAGTGGGTGGGTTAATTTTTTTTTTCTAAATAGATTTGTATATAATATATGCAAGTTGCAACATATTTAAAAAATTTAATGAGGTTGGGGGACGTGCATGAATATCATTAGGTGAGTGTATTATTTTTTTGTTAATATAAAATAAGTTATTATATATATAATATTAAATCATTGACACATGCACACACACACTGATATTAATGAATTTTTAAAAGCCTCAATTAATTGATATATATTATTAATAGATTTATATATATAATATTATTAATAGCTTTGTTTATATATATATATATATTATATCACATCATTGATATATATATATTATTAATGGATTTGTTTATATATATATAATATGCAAGTTTCATCATATTTTAAAAAAAATTAACGAGGTTGGGGGGTGTGTGCGAACATCATTGGATGATTATGTTATTTTTTGTCAATATATAATATGTAATTATATATATATAATTCTAAATGATTGATATATATATATATGTAATATAAGAAAATTGTAAAAATAATAATTAGGGGTTGGGGGTGCACTATAGTGGGTGGGTTAATTTTTTTTCTAAATAGATTTATAATTGCATAATTTATATAATATATGCAAGTTGCAACATAATTAAAAAAATTAATGAGGTTGCGAGACGTGCAGAAACATCATTAGGTGAGTGTGTTATTTTTTTTATTAATATACAAAAAGTTAATATATATATATATATATAAAATATTAAATCATTTTTATATATATAATATTTAACCATTTATATATATATATATATATTATTAATGGATTTTTAAAAGAAACACTTAATTGATATATATTATTAATGGCTTTGTTTATATATATACATTATTATATATATATATAATTATATATCATTGTATATACACACACACACACACAAATACACACACACATTATAATTATATATAATAATAATAATAATATGTATATATATACACATTATTAAATATATAATATATAATATATAATATATATATTATTTTTTTGTTAATATATAATGATATATATATACATATATATAACTTTTAGTGATAATATAATAGGTGCAGCGCCTTCCAGTTGGTCTAGGCGCAGCCTTGGAAGCTTGAGGTAGAGGGATCAAATCTCCCTACCAGCAGTTTCCCGTTATATATTTTTTACAATAAGTGGGCTTCGCATAGGCCAGCAGGCTGGTTGTTTTTGGGCCGGACCGTCCTGGCCCGCGGGCCATCTTGGATAGGCCTAGGCCCGACCCGATGAACCTACGACCCGAGATCGGCCCGACCCGACATGGGTTTTGCCGGGCTGGGCCGCTCGGGCGTCCAAGGCCAGGCCAGTTGGGCTTTCTAGCCACCAGTCCAAAATTACACCCTTAGGAAGTGTGCATTCAAATACCCGGTTCCTTTTGAGTAGTTAAATGATATAATAAACTAGTTGAGTTTAGGGCAACAAATGTGCCTTGAGATGTTAAGTACACACACTCTTCATATCCATTTTAGTGACATGGTTGGTAAAGTAGCCAAGTTCATTCCAGTGCTCATTATGAAATCTAAGAGAATTGGGTGTTTTGACATGATGAGCAGGTTTGTTATGGTTTTCATGCCAAATGCCTTGATGTTTTGAGTGTGGCTTGAAGAAGATTCATATATGTGTTTATGTTGATTTGGATATATCATTCTTATGAGTGGATGGTCTATCTCTTCTTTCGATGAAATGGACACTCATAAGGTGGGGACCATTTTATCTATTATGATAAACATGTCCTTTAATGTAGAAGAAGCCCTATCAAAGTGAACCATTTGGAAATTTTTTGATTATCTTGAATTCCCTTGAGGCTTTAAAGTTTGATTCATTTTAGTTCTTGATTGGAAGCCCGACATTCATATGGTTTGATGTGTATACAAAAATTTAGAAACACCACTACTCTTGGATGAATAATGTTGGTTTTACTTCAGTAATGAAGAGATTACTTGGTATGTGAAGGATTGTGATCATTTTTGAATAGTGCATCGGTAGGTGAAGCTAATATTCATTGAAATGATGTTGGCCAATAATGGTTTTATTGGTCTTCTTGAAAATCATGAAGTCCTCTTAATGCTCTATTATTCAGTGATGAGTATGTCCCATATCTTGACATTGTCCTTGTTGCATTAAGAGAGCATTGTTATTATACCACAATAAAGTTTTAAAATATGCCTTTGAATAATGATATGACCAAAAAAGTCATTGGGAGTCGGGTATGGACTTCATTGAACTTGTTCGTGGTAAATAAAAGATGATTTTGAAGAAGTTGTTGCATTCCATTTTTTAATATGCTGATAGTCTACGTTGAGCATTCTAAGAATTGTTGGATGGGTGGATCAAATTTTTTTCTTTATTTTTCTTTTTTTATAGTAAAAAAAATAGTTTAAACAAGTTTTTATGTTATGTGAGGTTTGGTAAAAATGTAATTAGTGTTTTTTAAGAGATCACACATGACCAGTTTTAGTTTGTTTGGTTAGGATTCAATTGTTCCATTATAGTGTGTCCCATGATATGACATTGGATGTAGTCAGGTTAACCCTATTAATGTATTCTAGTTAGGGGTGTATCTAAAATGATTTGTGTTGTTCTTTGTAAGGAAATTATTATGGTGGAGGTACTGTGGTTCGAAAATGGACCTGTTTTGTGATAAAATCCATGGCCAAGAGCACCATCGGCAAGATGTTTAAAGAGTTTATGACATGATAGTATCCCTAGCTAAACAAGATCTCTAGTATTAGTTTCTAGGTATGGAATAGGTGTATCTAGTTTTTTCATGTAATATTCCACCTGTCAATATGTGAAGTTAGAATACCAATAACCATCTGGACTTTTACAGTATCTACCCATTCTTGAGTAGAAATGAAATGATGATGTGAAGAACATAATTATGGTTTAACCAAGGTCACCTCCATATAAAGATTTTGTTTGTGTTGTTTGTGATAGGATCATGAAGGATTTTTATCTCTTCTTGACCATGAAGACTGTCAGCATTGTTAACCTTGATAGGTTCTATATCTGTGAGATAATATAAAATAATAGGGTATTTAATAAAATCATCTTAAGTAGGGAAGCCCATTTTATATCTAATTTATGTAAGAGTTTGCTGATGGTGTTGGTTACCCAGGTTATTCTATGGACAACACACCACCCCCAGTCAAATGGAAAGTTAGAGTGCACAATTCAGGTTATTGAGGATATTTTGTGATCATGCATTCTAAATTTTAGGTCTCCTAGGAGAGGTATATACACATGGTTTAATTCACCTAAAAAGTATATCTTTTAGGATACTTTCCATACAACACCTTATGAGGATTTGTATGGTATTCAAGGCCAATATACCCTATGTTGGTTAGAGGCTGGAGAGGTAGTGATGGTTGGTCCCCATCCTGTTTTGGAGACCACATAACAGGGGATGTTTATTTGATTATTGATGGATACTGGGCAGTTTCATCAGAAATTATAGGTCGATCACCATAGATGATCTCTATAATTTGAAGTAGGGGATATTGTTTTCTTGCATGTCTCACTAAGGTTGGGTAACATGATAATCAAGATACTAGATAAGATTTCACCACGATATGTCAAGACATTTGACAGTATAGATAGAGTCAAGTCGGTAGACTATCAGTTGTTGTTACCTCATATGTACCGAGCCATGCATGACATCTTCCACATATATCAGCTATGCCATAATCATTTGGACCCGTATTACTATTTTTAGCCCAAATAGGTTGAGTTATAGGTATATGTGTCCTTTTAAGAGTATCATTTTCCTATCATTGAATGGAGCACCAATGTTCGGTGAGGCTGTTCAATTCCTCAAGTATAGGAGCTACGGAAGAATGAAGATTTTTGGGATTATACTTGGGTGTGGGAGGCCGACATATGTACATAGTGTCTCGATTTGTTCTCAAAAAAATCTTGACCTCCCTTCATAGGGGACCAATGTATGAATTAATTTAATGGGGATATTTTAAGAACATTGGATTTTATATGAGTTATGTATACCTATGTTTTAGTCTCAATGATTAAATGTGACCTTATGTAAATGAGATTTAAGGTCATGGTAGTATTGGGGTGTTTGGGGAATGTATATAGCCCAAAAATGAGGTTTATTAGTGGATTGGTCCTAGCACACTCTTAGTTCAAATCGTACAGGTCAGGCCACACGATTTGATAAACCATGTGAGGCATGGGTTGAGAGTAGTAGGAGAATGAAAGCTTAGGGAAAACCATGCGATTAGGGGTATAAGTCTGTCCATCAACCCCTGTAATTTTAAAAGTAGTGATTTTCATGGGTTTCTCATGGTTAGTAATACCATGAAAGGAAACCATGTGGATAACCTTATCCTATATCTAACCATGCATTCTTGGCACACAAGATGTCAAACCATGTTCCTAAACTGTGAATCCACTTAAAAAGTAAAAAATTTAATAATTTTAAATTAAATTAATATCTTTTATAAACATGATTTCGGGGGTTCTTCAATGGATAAAATAGACTAATTTGGAGAGACTCCCTTGAGCTAATAACAATCAAATTGTGAATTATTCCCTATTTTATATCTAATTCAAGATAAAAACATCTAGTTGGATCCACATTGGTGAGTCATCGATTTATGTTTAGTCATTTTCATTCCTCTAGATATATTTTTTTTGTTATTAAGGTTTAAGATAATTTCCCTAATTTCTAGTTCTTCTCCGATTCATCATTTTTCTCCAAATATTAGATAAATAATCTATTGATGATTTACTAGCACTCTACTACCATGTTAATATAGGCGGTCTATAATTTTCTTATTGGTTTTGGTGCGTTGTAAACATAGCTTCCATTTTTTATACCCACCATAATTTCTGGTGCTGTGATACAGTTGAAATGATAAATTGAATTAATTTAATTGGAACCTACTATAGATTCCATTTAATTTCCATGAAACTTATTGGAGGTTTTTTCCCCAATCATGGTGACCCAAGAGTGTCTCCATAAGAATTTACCGTATTTATTCCTTGTTGAACCACCCATGTGGTGAGTCAATTCTTGAATATTTAGAGGAATATTATTAATAAATTAATTAAAATAAATGAGATATTTTGGATATGGGTTCCTCCTTTTCAATATGATATGCGGTTGATGTGGAGTTATTAATTTTTTTATATCTAACTTGAATTAATTTTTTTTATTTTTCAAATGTTCAAATCAGTTGGTAAATAAATGTGTTTTATTTAAATTTGAATTGTAAACCATGAGTGGGTATACCAATGAGATGAAATTGAATGTGAAATGGTTATATGAGTGTGTAGAATCATGTTGTATGAAAAGGGAAATGTTATGAAATGGTAATTGTTTCCATAGACGCATAAAACAATGATCCTTGGATCTTGAACATGGTAGTGGATGTCATAGATATATTATAGTCCTTGGGTATTGATTCCTTGTGATTCCTTGGTCCATGCAACCCCTTGGATCCAGATTGCATGGAATCATATAGGATATTTTTAGTAGACATGATTTGAGGACTCCAACCAATGAATTTACCAAGTTCTCATCAAGATTCTTCTAGGACTCGATAAGGATGACTTGGTCTTCTACACATGGGATCTAGCCCTTCATGGTCTCACACATTTCTAGAATGGTAAAGCTGTGAGATATATATTAAAATTTTCTAAACGACTCATCAATGGTTATTTTTGACCCTTCTAGTATATGGCATGGATTTGGTAATTTTACATGTATGATTATACAGCTTGGACATGGTTGTTCTACTTTTATGGTTGTACGAAAATTCCATGATGACATGATATGTATGGATGTACATCAAGACCATGTTGGTGATTTTTTTTTGTATCTTCTATCTTAGGAACATAAAAATTGTTTTTCATGGATCCTTGGGTGGATTTTAAGGATTTATGGTTTATTAGATTACATGTCATGGTGATATATACATTGATTTATTTATTACATTGACGCTATTTATCTTATTATATTACATATCCAAGAGTTGTATAGATTACTGGGTGGTTACATATTATGATTATATCTCAAACCATGTTTGAGCCTCTGATGGGTACCCGAAAATACTATTTGGATGTACGTAGAGTCATGGGAAAGATCCCATAGTTAGAGAGTCAATATTTTCCATTCATAGGAGAAGAGGAGCATGAGACTGAGCTGAGGCATGTGATGCTATCAGGAGGTTGTATTTTTTTTGTTATTTTTGGTATTTTTGATTCATTTATTGTATTATACTACTATGTACCTATTTCGGATTCCTGTAGATACATGTATCATCATCCTTATATTTTGAAATTACTTTGATCATTGTTATTCATTACTGTCTTGATTACACATCTACAGTCTACTTGTTTCTATTCAACTTTTTCTATTGACATCTATTTCTATTTTGATGTGTTACCCTTAGGTAATGAGGACATTGTATCCCCAAAGACACACCTAAGGCCCTCACTGGTATTCAGAAAAACCTGGAATTTAGGGAGATTCACTTGAGGCCATGTGACCCACTATGTTTAGGGAAACATTTAGTGGAAACAAGGTCTGGTACATTACAATAATGTGTCACAATGATCATTCTAAAATAATTCTCATGAAATGTCACTATTCTGGATAGTTCAAAATATGGTCAATGGGTTTTTATCATTTACATATTGAATCCTCCACAAACATACCACCAAATCATCAATAAATTAATTATAATTCGTCAGTTTTTCATAAATAAGATGCTTTGGAAGTTAATTTATGAATATATACTCATTTAACATTTATTTTCCTTGGTAGATATCGATTAGATAAAGAAAAATCATCAACATGGTAGATATTTCACCTATCTAAGAATAACAGTAGGAAACTACATTGGGATTTCATATAAAACATATATTTTACATAGATATATGATCATTTATCAAGGATGCATTGAATATATTTATGGATATACTATAATACTGTTTTATGAACATTATAATTATGAAGGAACAATGGGAGAATCATAGGAGATAAAAAAATACAAGTATATTGGTTTCATATTTGAATTTGGTTCTTAGCGGTATTAAAAAATAATCAAACCATGTGGATTTAAGACCCATGGTGTGCATTAATTTCACCACATGATTGGGTGCACCAACCACCAAGTGGGCATCACCAGTATGATGGTGGAACCATTGGCTTACCGGTGATTGGACACTAGTTAATCGATGGGGCCTGTTAAAACTAGAAAACTCACTAGAATCCCAGCGATATACATCTGGCTATTTTCCATCCAAATCATGTTTTAGCCTATCCTCATGTCTTCCACCTTCAAACCCTATAATGTTATCCCTTAAAAACGAACATATAAAATTCCCATATCAAAGAAAAAAATTCATAAAAAAAGACAATTTAATTAAATATAACATAGCATACAACATAAAAAGTAAGGATATTACAATTATCTACCTCAAAAACATTCTCATCCCCAATAAGTACATTTAAATGTTCTAATAATAAAAAATCATGCTTTTGGGCTGGAAATTTTTTCTCCCACTCCTAGGTCTCCTACGGGATCTGTCCATGGTGCCAATTTTTTTTACTAGTGGTACCTTATTCCTTGAAAGGAATTTTTAAATCCATTATACAATCTTGAACAGAAACTCCTTGTATGATGTGTTAGGATCTCAATCAAAATCCTCATAATTATTGACATGTGTAATATTTTTAATGTACAACCAGATCCATGATATAAAAAATAGGTCATGACAAACATGATAGTGAGAATAATGATCAAGATGGTAAACCACTATCCCAACCCACTAAGTGATATTGAAGGGTCTATCATGGTTTAGTGCTTGCATCCCTTAATTACTCAATTATTAGTGTCCCAATTGAGTAGTCACACTCTGAAAAATAGGAACAATTATAAAAACCATTAATGTTATTCTCTATTGGTTAGAACAAGAAATATTATAGCTCTGAGTTATGATCAACCTATTCTGAATGACATACACTGTCTTAGAGGAATTCTATACAAAACTGGGGCCCATAACTAAATCATGACTAGCTCCATTCCAATCGGTAGTTAAATTAAATTACATAACTTATAGATCCTCACAAGGTACCTACTTAATTAAATTCTAGTAATTTTTTTATGCGAACATGACTGAGGATAGATAATCATACCAAGCTCCACTAATTTCCATGGCACAATTCATAACTATATCATCCAGTATAAGAATAATCCATTTAGTTTGTCTATTTACCTGAGTATGGTAGGCTCTACTCAATCTAAGCTGAGTCCTTATGGATTTTCAATCCCTTAAAAACCCATGATGTAAATCATGTGTCACTAACAGATATAATTCTCAATGTAACTCTATGTAACCATACTCTATCATGGATATAAATTCTTATAATCTCATATACTGAGTGATTCTCATGGATTAGTAAGAAATGAGAAATTGTTGTTAGCAAATTAGAAATTACCTAGAATTTGTCAAAATTCATCAGGGTCCTATGTAACCCCATTAAAAAAATCATCATGATATCCTAAAACATTCACATGGGAACCTCATATTTTTATTTTATGCATATATATTAGGGTGTTTTAATGAACTGATATATGTATTATAAAAGATGTTATTTAAAATATTTGAAATTACTAACATGTTTTTGTTTTATTGAAGAATAATTCAAATATTCAAAAAATGAAAAAATGATGATTATCAAGAGTTGAATACACTTCATATTGAGAATTGAATCTATACTACATGACATTGGGAAACTAAAGCCACACTAGATTAGAAAATAGTTTATCAATCAAAACAAAAGATTATTCACAATGTAGAAGAAGGTATCCAATGAAAAAGGATTCCTACGGAGCACTCTAAAGGTTAGAAACATAAAAACCCCGGTAAAATGAGATTCCTAAATCTAGAAATTATCATTTCACATCTTAAAAAACATATAGGATGTCTAATAATAAAAAGGCATGAAATCAGTACAATTCATGAAATGGAAACAATCACAAATAGAATCAATCATACTTTTCATAGTGTAAAGACAACAATAAGGCTATGAATGTTTACTAGAAGACCAAGAACAAAATGTTTTACTATATTTTCAATATAATCTGAACATATCTTATATTCAAACTACCTCTCACAAAATAGGGTTGTCCCGTGGTACCTTTATGAGCCATTATTACACCATTTAATGATGTATGAGCTATATAAGAGTCTATTAAATGTATGTTGTGCTGCTACCATCTGGAATGAATCTAGTGACCAAAGTCCAGGGCATGAATCTATACTACTGTAGGGTTATCACCATTTTCCTCTTTATGTTTTATTTTATATTTTCCATTTTTTATTTTTTTCCCTATTATGAACTCATTACTAGAAGAAGGGGGTAAAACCCACCTTGTTCTAGGGTTATGTTGTATAAGGTGGAGGTAAGATTGGTTAAATTTCTTATTCTTATTCTTGTATATGGAATTCTATAGTTTTATTATCAACTTCCAATACTATAATTTTATTTTTTATCATGACCATTGATAATTTGGTATGAAAAATAATTAATATTTCACAACAGGTTACCCTAAATTAAAAATTGACCATTATTATAGTCAGGGAAATTAGGTTAAAATATTGTATTAAGACAAACTCAATTTTTCAAATCCCTGATTACCAGAACTAGGGAAATGGGTATTCTCTCTGTTGAGGAGGGGATACCTTGATCATTATATCCACCACATCAAGACATCGATTCCAAAAAAGGAATAGTAAATTTAATTTATAAAATAAAATTTCTCTTGAACCATAAAACTATAAAACACTAAAACACCTTTAATTATATGTTCCAAAAAAACCAATATTCTTTTCTTTTCTTCTTTCTCTCATTTTCCTAAATCTGTTCCCAAAACTAATGTATTTTTATTATTATTTATTCATTATAAAGAAATAATTTTTTCAATAACCTAAGTATTCTAACTTCACTATATTTGTGGGTTAAACATCGAACATTACTAATATTATATTTTAATTAAATAATAAGGATAATTTGAGTTTTTATAAATTTTTTATTTTTACTAGACCTCTATGTAAATAATTATTCCCTTAGGTACTTTCACCATATTTGGTGGTTGGAAAAAACATCTAGTATACTGGTACCCAACCTTAATCCTCTGGACTATATGGCATTAAGAGACAAATCCAGACTATCCCTCTTCATCCCCAATGACAAGAACATCTCTTAAAGATAGGATATATATTTATCACATGAGAATGTACCACCAAATTAAAGGTATATGAATCTATCATATTCTCTTCCCTAATGGATGGATGGAAAAAAATCATCACATTTATATAGATCAAATCATCATTGAATGACCCCCCAATATCAGGTCACCACGAGCATAGTCATTACACATCCCAACATACTATGGGTTAGTATCTTATAGAGCCATTATCTGGTCTACTATGTAATTTGATAATAGTAATAAAGCACAATCCATACATACATGATCCTCAGAATCATCCATACTAATTTTGGAAAACTATCTCATTAGGCTCTACTATTCCTATGAAGGTAATTCACCAATATTCAATGTTATTTACGTCTTACAACATAGATCATCTTCTATGACATTACATTTCCTTATTATATAATCAATATCAATGTCCAATTCCTTTGGATACTCTACCTAGTGCCTTTGAATCATGGTTATGTCATGTTGTGTGAAGATATAATTATTTCTCTTATAGAATTTATAGACAATAAACCTATCTCCAATGAGATAGTGATATCAAAATATCATATAATGGACCCCGAATTCTATATCTATCTCATGAGTATGACAGTTCTGCTCATGAGGACTTGGTTGATGAGACAAATAAGCTGTTATGTACACCCACTATATCAGAGTCACTCCCAAACCAATGAATGATGAATTGTAGTATATATCATAACTGATCTCTATCTCGAGAAGTATCAACAATTGGGAAATAGTCATGTAGAGACCCGAAGCTTGACGTACATAGACATTACATTACTTTTGCGGAATACTTAGTACATAAAAAAAACAGACACACAAGGACCGTAATAGTTTAGTGTCTTTGGAAACTTGAAACGTAATCTTCTAATCCTAGTGAAAGATCTTCAACATCTCCCATAAAGATCTTCGCTTTTTTTCCTTACCTAAAATCTTTCTTTTAATCTTGGGGGAAAAGAAAACATAAAAAGGGTGATCTAAAATTCTCAGTAAGGGTAAGCATGGATAAAATAAAACATACCATATACATTTGAACTTAAAAAAACATGAACATTAAAAATATTGAGCAACGATATAAAACATGGAAGTACATAAGGCAAAGATCATAATGGAACATTAATCATGATAAAATAGCATGGGAATAAAACATGTAATTGTGGAATCCATTAAGCACATGTAATGATTTCCATAGTAGCCAAGGCATTGCTGCCAAGACCATCTTAGTGGACAAAGTCTCTTTCTGAATCGAGTTCACTCCTCATTCCAGTCCTGTAATACTGAACCGGATTAACTTACCGTTCCAGCCATGTCTATCTCATGAGATATAAATATAACACCCCAAGATTTTATGAAAAATATTATTTTAATTTCATTAATGTCTTGTGTTGTATGCTAAACCAAGATTACCTTGTTCTATACGCAACACCGTATTAGCTTGCAGTATACACAACACTGTTATTGGATCGTGTTACACACAATTATGATAATAGTTATTCTACGCAACATTGAGTATATATATATATATATTAAATGTATAAATGAAATATGGTTGGATTATTTTATACGAAACAATGAAGGATTCTTGCACAACACACAACCCTGACTTGGCTTGCATTACATACAATCGCGACCTTCCTCGATAGCGTGTGTTGTACGCAATACCAGGTTTTACTAAACAACGATATATTATTATAATATTATTATGAACTAGCCGTTATGAATAGTATTAACTAAATTTTGAATTTTATAACATTATTATTCATCTTACACATTTTCTAGAACATGGTATAGGAACAAAATAAAATTTTCGTGTAAAATAAGTATTTTTCAAAAAATGCAGTTTTGCCGCCTTTTGATGGCGCACCCACTTTAAATATAGTTTTTGACATGTTTAGAAGTTCAATTTTACAAAATAAAATTTTTCTTTGGAATTAAGAAATAAAAATTTACTTTGGATAAAATTTTCATATTATTCTGGTAACTTTCATATTTTGATGAATAGTAAAAACACGCTATATTTTAATTAAAAACAACTTTTTTCATCGTAATAATTTATATGGTTAAATTATAATATTGAATGGTTTTAAAGTATAAATAGAATATATTTTTACCATTTAATATAATGTATGTCATTATCATTGATTTTACATTAAATTCGTAGGTTAAATCAATTCAATCTTTTGCAATGTTTTAAAGAAGAACCCGTTTTCTTTCGACAACGAAATTAATTTTAATTTAATTTCTGCAACCTTTGTGTATTGAAATTGAAAAAATGGATTCCATATTTGGAATTATTGGGTCTAAATTGTTTTAATAAGCTACTTTTCATTTTTGGGAATTATGAATAGTAACTATGGTAAATTTTATTTACCATAGTTAAAGTTAAATCGGGTAATTAAGGGTAAATATAATATTATAAAATTACCCTAACACATGCCAAAATTCTATTGGATGGATAAAAATAGACACATATAACCTAATGGTTGGATTAGATTCATTTTATGGACTTTTGACCATGAACATAATTTAATTATTATTAAACCCAAAGAAAGTGACAACATGTCACTCTCTTAAATCTTATAAGTATAATAATTTCAATTTAGTGATAAACATCATAAAACTTCAAAAATTAATAGTCTCCAGACAGATAATAAACTTATCTACATCATTATAATTTATTTAGGATTTTTAGGGATTAAATAATTGTCATTAATGGTGATACATTAATGATACATAAATTATTTATTAAGTGTAAAATAAGTAATATAGTTTTTATTGAAATAATAATACCCATTAAAAGGCCCAAAAACCTGACCAAAACTTATTGGTAGTTTATATCTACACCGTAAGCATCCAAGGACCTAATAAATAACCGTTTTGGAGCCTTATAAAAGTGATTATAACACTTATATTATTTTATTTTAAATGATGCCAAAGTTTCCACCTTCATAATTTAATAAATACAACAATTTTAATATTGTGATTTTAAGATGATAAATTCGAGTAAAAGTATTATTGAGAAAGGTAATAGATTTATCTTAATCATTGGATTTTATTTTTAATTTTTATGCAAAAATCAGTATATTAAATAATTATACAAAAATGTTGTAGTAATTATTTTATTAAGAGATAAACCAAATAAATGGTTTTAAAAATAATAAAATAAATATTATATGAACTATTTAATGTGATCCACTAATTTTATAGATACATATGACATTTTATGAATCTATTAAAGATTTTATTTCCAACATATCTTCTGTATATATTTTATTTAAATTCAAATAAATGAATAGTGTCAAAATTGACACTTGTTATTTTATAAAAATAACATATTACAAAATTGTTTAAAAATCAAAAAAATATTTAAAAATTATAAATTTAAATTTATATGGTCTATAATGTTATAAAGTAAACAATTATGGAAAATTCACAACAAATAAGTAATTATTAGTTATAGTTCTAAATTTAGAATTTTATTACCACAAATAAACTTAAATAGATTAAATAAGGATAAATCAAAATGATAAGGTTTAAAATAAGATACAAACATGTCTAAATTTGATTGGTTGATGAGATTACAACCCTATATCATCTAAGATTCAAATATGAGTCATTTTTGGTGGTTTTTAAGTGGGGTTAGATTTATTATAAATTAATATTTTTAAGAATTCTAAAGGTGCCCCTCTCCTCCCTTATAAAAGGGAACATCCTCCCTCTCTTCCACACACCACTTTGAGCCTTCAAGCTCGGCCAAACCCTACCCAATTCTCTTCTCCACTTATTTAGAAACATCCTATTTGTCCTGGTCTTCTTCAAAGACCAATTTTAGTGCCCTAAGAGGAGGTCTCAAATAGGCACTTCAAAGAAGAGGAGGTTCAGAAACTTACGAAGAAAATCGAACCTAAGGTAAGGGATAATTTTGCAAATCTCATTTTTATCCGAGATTGCATATTCATAAGTATTTACTGGGGTTATTTCTATCATCCATGTCCATGTTTTATAAAAGTGTTTTCATGTATGTTTAAAGTCCTTTTTACCCATTTTTGACTTTTACTACATGGTATGTAAGGAATCTTTCTTTTGTTTACGTTATGAGGTAGTTTTTTACTTTTCTGGCAAAAGTATGAAAAGAATGTTTTTTTAACTTATAAGGAATGAATGGATATTTACGGTTTTATAAAGCCTTATTTTCATGAAGCTTACTCCAAAAGTTTTCATGACTATTTTCAACAAAATATATTTCTTTTAAAATTGCATGACGTTTTGTGTAAAGAAATTGATTTTGAAGAAGAAAGGATATTTTCCTCAAGAATTCATTTCAAGTGTTTTATCAAAACCATTTTCCATCTAAGATGAAATTATTTCATATGTGTATGTTTCAAGTGTAATGTCTCTATGATTTACATGGTTTCACATTTCTTATTATGAAATGATATCCATTTATTTTATATGGATTATGTGATGATGGGATGATGTTTATGAAACCCATTTTATTCGTTGGGTTATTATAAATGATGTATGTTTATTTTGTGGCACAAGTAAGAATGATTTCCTTATGAGATGGGTGGGACCTGTATCTCCCTCCAATGCATTGGGTAAAGATTTACATATCATGAGATAGACATGGCTGGAACGACAGGTTAAACCGGTTCAGTAAAACAGGACTGAAACGAGGAGTGAACTCGATTCAGAAAGGGACTTTGTCCACTAAGATGGTCTTGGAAGCAATGCCTTGGCTACTATGGAAATCATTACATGTGCTTAATAGATGCCACAATTACATGTTTTATTCCCATGCTATTTTATCATGATTTATCTTCCATTATGATCTATGCCTTATGTACTTCCATGTTTTATGTCGTTGCTCAAGATTTTTAATGTTCAAGTTTTTTTAAGTTCAAATGTAAATGGTATGTTTTATTTTATCCATGCTTACCCTTACTGAGCATTTGAGCTCACCCTTTTTATGTTTTCTTTTCCCAGGAAATAAATAAAGTTTTTAGGTAAGAAAAAAAAGGGGAAGATCTTTATGGGAGATGTTGATGATCTTTCACCACGATTAGAGGATTACGTTCCATGTTTCCAAAGACACTAAACTATTACGGTCCTTGTGTGACTGTTTTTGTTATGTATTATGTATTCCGCAAAAGTAATGTAATTTCCATGTACGTCAAGATTCGGGCCGCTACAGTTGGTATCAGAGGAAAGGTTTAGTCAACCTTTGGAAACTAGGATGCAAAAACATTAGTGAGATCCCTAGAGATATTTCTAAGGTATGTATATGGATGTCCCTAAGGATAAGTATACATATAGGATATAGTCCTAGAACTACGGTAACGATCTTAGAATTTAACCTAAGATTTTAGATATTGAGTGTACTCCCCCTTTACTATGTTGTTTTCCCTAGCATGATTTTTGCCTCTCACACTATTCTTTTTGGGCTTTAGAAAATGGCTGGAAATAGGAAGATTCACGATAATGGAGGATATGATAGACAATGGAATGATTTTCTTCCTGAGAAACCAAATGAAACGAGATCTGGAAGTCCAAACATCGTTATTATGCCTAATCAGCAATCTCATAATATGATCAATAATCTCAAATTTGGTAAGTTTCCTGACTAAGATAATAAGAGAAAGATGGAGTTTCATGATGATCATAGAGGAAAGAAAGTTCAATTTCCCTCATTTAAATCATGTGGGAAGAGGCATCAGGGAGATTGTTTCAATGGAACTGGAAGATGGTTTGAGTGTGGAAAAGAAGGACACAAAGCCAGTAAGTGAAAAGGAAAAAGGTTTAGATAACACCATGGACAAGGATAATGGTATTTCTACGACATCAACAATGATTAGATGTTTTAAATGTGGAATGTACGGGAATTATGCAAACCAATTCCCTAATGGAAAATCTCATGAATAGAATCAGCATGGTCATATGGGTAGTATTTATGTGGATGATGATGAGGAGACTACAAATGATATATGAGCTGAAAGAAGTGTTGAAGCTCAGTCGGTTGTTTTAGAAGGTAGTGGAATTATTGTATGCTTATCAAGAGTTATGTTGTATAGTTAATGGTACTATGGAATAAAGAATCATCTAAGGATTGTTACACTATTGTTTTTCCTAAAAGTATTTGAAAGTATATGTTGAATGGTACCAGTAACCATGGAAGGTTATTCAGATATTTTTGTAAAGTAGATGATATGCGCATAATCAAGGAATAATAAGATAATGAGATGTTTGATTGTATTCATGAGATCATGATTGATATAAGGACTACGTGATATCATGGTTTGAGTATATAGAATTTTGAGGATTTTGGTATGTGGAAAGTGTTAACTTTTAACTGCATTCATGTTTTCACTAAGGTTCAATGTGTATTCATTTTTCAAGAGAATGCTTGATTAAGGCCTTAGAATGTTTGGAATGTGACCAACAAGACATATCTTATGATATATGGGGATCAACGATGTTACTAAATATCTGGTAATCGTTTTCACTATATTATGAGAGTAGACTGCAGTATTATGGATAAGCCTAAATATTGGAATGGATTATGTTGGACATAAGTTAGTATTGTTTAAGGATAGATGTTTTTTCGATATTATTGATGGGATGTTATAGTAGCATAGTTTTAGAAAAAGGACAACCTGCAGGACAGGTGACAACCCATCGCGTCGGACAAGGCTGTGGGAATCGAACCCACCACCGAAGTGCGACTGGCCTTTATCGCTTACCACTGGCCTACAGGAAGTCCCAGGTTAGTAGAAACTAGGTTTATTTTATTAAGCGGTATGATATATGAAGTATAAGTTCATTTTCGGAACCATATACGATTAATCTAACCATAAGATGGACTTATAACTTTTTCTAACCTTTTGTTTAAAAGAGATGGAATGACCCATCATTCTATCACATGATCTGCTTACACATCACGAATAACAAATTCAACTTCATTTCTTTAAGGGATGAAGTTGAAATTGTTCAATTCACAAACAACAGTGATATTGTACCAAAATCATGAAAGTATTTCTTTTAATTCATCCACTTTAGGGAAATGATCTTGAAAACCAAAAATGTTGTCCTAGTTCCCTTATATCCGATTAATCAGATGGTACCTTAGATCATCACAAATCAATAGCTTTGTGATTGTTGTCTTTTTTATAGCCATGTTCTCTACCACTCTGCATCAGAACTTGATGGTTGAATTTTTCTTCCATATCCATATTTTCACGTATGTTCTCCTACATGGAAACCTCATGATGAGTTAATTTGGGTAACCGTTACATTTCATACTTCAGTTTTTAAAATCCATGTTTTGGTATTCCTTTTTATGATGTGGGTTTCTATTAAAAAAACTTTCGATTAGTAAACCATTTATAACCCCGACGAATTTTGAGGGCGAAATTCATTTTAAGGGGGGTAGAATGTAACACCACGAGATTTTATGAAAAATATTCTTTTAATTTCATTAATTTCTTGTGTTGTATGCTACACCAAGATTACCTTATGCTATACGCAACACCGTATTATCTTGTAGTATATGCAACACTATTCTTGGATCGTGTTACACACAATTTTGATAATAGTTATTCTACACAACATTGAGTATATATATATATATATATATTCAATGTATAAATGAAACATGGTTGGATTCTGTTATACGAAACAACGAAGGATTCTTGCACAACACGCAACCCTGACTTGGCTTCCATTACACGCAATCACGACCTTCCTCGATAGCGTGTGTTGTACGCAATACCGGGTTTTACTAAACAACGATATATTATTATAATATTATTATGAACTAGCCGTTATGAATAGTATTAACTAAATTTTGAATTTTATAACATTATTATTCATCTTACACATTTTCTAGAACATGGTATAAGAACAAAATAATTTTTTCGGGTAAAATAAGTATTTTTCAAAAAATGCAGTTTTACCGCCTTTTGATGGCGCACCCACTTCAAATCTAGTTTTTGACATGTTTATAAGTTAAATTTGACAAAATAAAAATTTTCTTTGGAATCAAGAAATAAAAATTTACTTTGGATAAAATTTTCACATTATTCTGGTAACTTTCATATTTTGATGAATAGTAAAAACACGCTATATTTTAATTAAAAACAACTTTTTTCATCGCAATAATTTATATGGTTAAATTATAATATTTAATGGTTTTAAATTATAAATAGAATAGTTTTTTACCATTTAATATAATGTATATCATTAGCATTGATTTTACATTAAATTCGTAGGTTAAATCAATTTAATCTTTTGCAATGTTTTAAAGAAAAACCCGTTTTCTTTCGACAACGGGATTAATTTTAATTTAATTTCTGCAACCTTTTTGTATTGAATTTGGAAAAATGGATTCCATATTTGGAATAATTGGGTCCAAATTATTTTAATAAGCTACTTTTCATTTTTGGGAATTATGAATAGTAACTACGGTAAATTTTATTTACCATAGTTAAAGGTAAATCGTGTAATTAAGGGTAAATATAATATTATAAAATTACCCTAACACATTCAAAAATTATATTGGATGGCTAAACGTAGACCCATATAACCTAATGGTCAGATTAGATTCATTTTATGGAAATTTGACCATGAAAATAATTTAATTATTATTAAAACCAATGAAAGTGACAACATGTCACTCTCTTAAATCTTATAAGTATAATAATTTCAATTTAGTGATAAACATCATAAAACATCGAACATGAATAGTATCCAGAAAGATAATAAAATTATCTACATCATGATAAATTATTTATAATTTTTGGGGAGTAAATAATTGTCATTAATGGTGATACATTTATGATACAGAAATTATTTATTAAGTGGAAAATAAGTAATATAGTTTTTATTGAAATAATAATACCCATTAAAAGGCCCACAAACCTGAACAAAACTTATTGGTAGTGTATATATACACCTCAAGCATCCAATGAACTAATATATAACCGTTTGGAGCCCTATAAAAGTGATTATAACACTTATATTATTTTATTTTAAATGATGCCAAAGTTGTCACCTTCATAATTTAATAAATATAACAATTTTAGTATTGTGATTTTAAGATGATAAATTCGAGTAAAAGTATTATTGTGAAAGGCAATAGATTTATATTCATCCTAGTATTTTATTTTTAATTTTTATGCAACAAATCGGTATATTAAATAATTATACAAAAATGTTGAAGTAATTATTTTATTAAGAGATAAATGAAATAAATGGTTTTAAAAATAATAAAATAAATATTATATGAACTATTTAATGTGATCCACTAATTTTATAGACACATATGACCTTTTATGAATCTATTAAAGATTTTATTCCCAACATATCTTCTGTATATACTTTATTTAAATTCAAATATATGAATAGTGTCAAAATTGACACTATTGTTATTTTATAAAAATAACATATTATAAAATTGTTTAAAAATCACAAAAATATTTAAAAATTATAAATTTAAATTTATATGTTCTATAATGTTATAAAGTAAACAATTATGGAAAATTCACAACAAATAAGTAATTATTTATTATAATTTTAAATTTAGCATTTTATTACCACAAATAAACTTAAATAGATTAAATAAGGATAAATCAAAATGATAAGGATTAAAATAAGATACAAACATGTCTAAATTTGATTGGTTGATGAGATTACAACCCTATCTCATCTAATCTTCGAATATGAGTCATTTTTGGAGGTTTTTATGTGGGGTTAGATTTATTATAAATTAATATTTTTAAGAATTCCAACGGTGCCCCTCTCCTCCCTTATAAAAGGGCACATCCTCACTCTCTTCCACACACCACTTTGAGCCTTCAATCTCGGCTAACCCCTGCCCAATTATCTTCTCCAATTCCCTCGAAACATCTTAGAGGTCCTGGTCTTCTTCAAAGACCAATTGTAGTGCCCTAAGAGGAGGTCTCAAAGAGGTGCTTCAAAGAAGAGGGGGTTCGGACACATACAAAGAAAAGCGGACCTAAGGTAAGGGATAATTTTTCAAATCTCATTTTTATCCGAGATTTCATATTTGTAAGAATTTAATGGGGTTATTTTTATCATCCATGTCCATGTTTTATAAAAGTGTTTTCATGTATGTTTAAAGTCCTTTTTACCCATTTTTGACTTTTACTACATGGTATGTAAGGAATCTTTCTTTTGTTTACGTTACGAGGTACTTTTTTACTTTTCCGGCAAAAGTACGAAAAGAATGTTTTTTTAACTTATACGGCACGAATGGATTTTTACAGTTTAATAAATCCTTATTTTCATGAAGCTTCTTCCAAAAGTTTTCATGACTATTTTCAACAAAATCTCTTTCTTTTAAAATTGCATGACGTTTTGTGAAAAGAAATTGATTTTGAAGAAGAAAGGATATTTTCCTCAAGAATTCATTTCAAGTGTTTTATCAAAACCATTTTCCATCTATGATGAAATTATTTCATATGTTTATGCTTCAAGTGTAATGTATCTATGATTTACATGGTTTCACTTTTCTTATTATGAAATGATATCCATTTCTTTTAAATGGATTATGTGATGATGAGATGATGTTTATGAAACCCATTTTATTCGTTGGGTTATTATGAATGATGTATGTTTATTTTGTGGCACAAGTAATAATGATTTCATTATGAGATGGGTGGGACCTATATCTCCCTCCAATGCATTGGGTAAAGATTTATATCTCATGAGATAGACATGGATGAAATGGCAGGTTAAACCAGTTCAGTAAAACAGGACTGAAACGAGGAGTGAACTCGATTCAGAAAGGGACTTTGTCCACTAAGATGGTCTTGGCAGCAATGCCTTGGCTACTATGGAAATCATTACATGTGCTTAATGGATGCCACAATTACATGTTTTATACCCATGCTATTTTATCATGATTTATGTTCCATTATGATTTATGACTTATGTACTTCCATGTTTTATGTCGTTGCTCAAGATTTTTAATGTTCATGTTTTTTTAAGTTCAAATGTATATGGTATGTTTTATTTTATCCATGCTTACCCTTTCTGAGAATTTGAGCTCACCCTTTTTATTTTTTCTTTTCCCAGGATATAAAGAAAGGTTTTAGGTAAGAAAAAAAAGGGGAAGATATTTATGGGAGATGTTGAAGATCTTTCACCACAATTAGTGGATTACGTTCCAAGTTTCCAAAGACACTAAACTATTACGGTCCTTGTGTGTCTGTTTTTGTTATGTATTAAGTATTCCACAAAAGTAATGTAATGTCCATGAACGTCAAGCTTCGGGCCGCTACAATAAATCATTTCCCAATGCATTGGAGGGAGATATAGGTCCCACCCATCTCATAATGAAACCATTCTTACTTGTGCCACAAAATAAACATACATCATTCATAAAAACCCAATAAATAAAATGGGTTTCATAAACATCATCCCATCATCACATAATCCATATAAATGAAATGGATATCATTTCATAATAAGAGAAGTGAAACCATGTAAATCATAGAGACATTATACTTGAAACATACACATATTAAATAATGTCATCTTAGATGAAAAATGGTTTTTGATAAAACACTTGAAATGAATTCTTGAGGAAAATATCCTTTTTTCTTCAAAATCATTTTCTTTTCACAAAATGTCGTGTAATTTTAAAATAAAATAATTTTGTTGAAAATAGTCATGAAATCTTTTGGAGGAAGCTTCATGAAAACAAGGCATTATAAAACCATAAAAATCCATTCGTTCCGTATATGTTAAAAAAACATTCCTCTCGTACTTTTTCCGAAAAAGTCAAAAAGTACCTCGTAATAGTAAGATTCCATACATACCATGTAGTAAAACTCAAAAATGGGTAAAAATGACTTTAAAAATACATGAAAACACTTTTACAAAGATGGACATGGATGATAGAAATAACCCAAGTAAATACTTATGAATAAGCAATCTCGGATAAAAATGAGATTTGCACAATTATCCCTTACCTTAGGTCCGATTTGCTTAATAAGTGTCCGAACCTCCTGTATAATGATTTAAATAATGTTATTGACTTATTAAAGAATAATATTAATTTTTATGATATCATATATGGTTCACTTATGACTTTATATTACCCGTTCTTTTGTAAATTCCATGTTAAAGAGCGTTTTGCGTAAAATCGTTTCATTTGTCGTCCGTGTTTTGACTTGTAATTATTCATATGATTACTTAGATCATGATTACTTACATACAGAATGTAAAACATGATTTATATATAATATATATTCAGAATATACATATATATAATAGATCGATAAATGGAAATAAATACACCGTTCATGGAGACGGTAGGCCGTATGTACGCATGAACGTTGTTTTCGTTTCCTCATTGAATTGAATGGAATTAATTGGACGACATACATATATATATATATACATAAATCCAGTAGCATTATTATTTCATATATTTCATGATTACTTATTATATATACTTTATAATCATTTATGAATGGTTAATCATTGAGAATGAATCTCATCGTGTCGTGGAGACGGTATTCCGTATGTACGCACGAGCGATGATATCGTTCCCATGATCGTGGAATTTTAATAGGGTGTATTTATACTATTACAGAATAAATATCACTTTATAATAATCATATATAGTTATTATTTACACCATTATACCCATCCAAGTAAGGTGGTGGTGGAAAATAGATTACACCACAACGTGGAGAGGATATTCCGTACGTACGCACGCGCGGTGATTTCTTTTTCCATAGGATGGATAGATGGTGAAATAGGGTTATTTCATACATATAATAACCTATCAGTATATGAGTGATACTTATGTTATTACTTCATAATGAAACAACCTAAGTAGAAGAAGTAGAAGAAGAAATAAAGTTGAAGGAATCGGTAACGAACATTACCTCTTCTTTGAAGGGCCTCTTTGAGACCTCCTCTTAGGGCAATAAAATTGGTCTTTGAAGAAGACCAAGACCTCTAGGATGTTTATAGGGAAGTGGGAAAGTGAAATTGGCAGGGGTTAGAAGAGCTTGAAGGCTCAAATTGGTGTGATGAGGAGAGGGAGGAGGTTCCCTTTTATAAGGGAGGAGAGGGGCACCTTTAGAATTCTTAAAAATATTAATTTATAATAAATCTAAACCCACTTAAAAACCTCCAAAAACGAATCATATCCGAATATTAGATGGGATTGTGTTGTAATATCATCAACCAATCAAATTTAGACATGTTAGGAATTTATTTTAAACATTATCAACTTGATTTATCCTTATTTAATCAATTTAATTTTATTTATGGTAATAACATTCTAAATTTTAAATTATAACAAAAAATTACTTATTTGTTGTGAATTTTCCATAATTGGATACTTTACAACATTTTATACCATATAAATTTAAATTTATAATTTTTAATAATTTTTGTGATTATTAAACAATTTTATAATATGTTATTTTTATAAAATAACAATAGTGTCAATTTTGACACTATTTATTTATTTGAATTTAAATAAAATATATACAGAAGCTATGTTCGAAATAAAATCTTTAATAGATTAATAAAAGGTCATATGTATCTTGAAAATTAGTGCATCACATTAAATAGTTCATATAATAGTTATTTTATTATTTTTAAAAACCATTTATTTGGTTTATCTCTTAATAAAATAATTACCACAACATTTTTTTATAATTATTTAATATACTTATTTTTTGCATAAAATTCAAATTAAAATCCTATGATAAATATAAATCTATTACCTTTCACAATAATAATTTTACTCGAATTTAGCTTCTAAAAATCACAATATTTAAATTGTTATATTTATTAAATTATGAAGGTGACAACTTTGGCATCATTTAAAATAAAATAATATAAGTGTCATAATTTCCTTAATAAGGATCCATATGGTCAAAAATTCGGCCAGTGGATGATTACGGTTTATATATACACTAATAATAAGTTTTGTGCAGATTTTTGGGCCTTTTGATATGTATTACTATTTCAATAAAAACTATATTATTGATTTTTCACTAAATAAATAATTTCTGCATCATTAATGTATCACTATTAATGACAATTATTTAATCCCAAAAAATTCTAAATAAATTATCATGATGTAGATACTTTTATTATATTTCTGGAGACTATTCATGTTCGATGTTTTATGATGTTTATCAGTAAATTAAAATTTATTATACTCATAAGATTTAAGAGAGTGACATGTTGTCACTTTCTTTGGTTTTAATAATAATTAAATTATTTTCATGGTCAAAAGTCCATAAAATGAATCTAATCCGACACTTAGGTGATATGGGTATACTTTTAGCCATCCAATATAATTTTTTCCTTTGTTAGGGTAATTTTATAATATTATATTTACCCTTAATTACCCGATTTACCTTTAACTATGGTAAATAAAATTTACCGTAGTTACTATTCATAATTCCCAAAAATAAAAAGTAGCCTATTAACATAATTTGGACCCACTAATTCCAAATATTTAATCCATTTTTTTTAAATTCAATACACAGAATTTTCAGAAATTAAATTAAAATTAATCCCGTTGTCGAATGAAAACGGGTTTTTGTTTAAAACATTGCAAAAGATTGAATTGATTTAACCTACGGATTCAATGTAAAATCAATTCTAATGACATTAATTATATTAAATGGTAAAAATATATTCTATTTATACTTTAAAACCACTCAGTATTATAATTTAACCATATAAATTATTACGATGAAAAAAGTTGTTTTTAATTAAAATATAGCGTGTTTTTACTATTCATTAAAATATGAAAGTTATCAGAAAAATATTAAAAGTTTATCCAATGTAAATTTTTATATCCTTATTCAAAAGAAGAATTTTATTTTGTGAAATTGAACTTATAAACATGTCAACAACTAGATTTAAAGTGGGTGTGCCATCAAAAGGCAGCAAAATTGTATTTTTTGAAAAATATATATTTTACACAAAAAATTTATTTTGTTCTTATAACATGTTCTAGAAAATGATTAAGATGAATAATAATGTTATAAAATTCAAAATTTAGTTAATACTATTCATAACGGCTAGTTCATAATAATATTATAATCATATATCGTTGTTTAGTAAAACCCGGTATTGCGTACAACACACGCTATCGAGGAAGGTCGCGATTGCGTGTAATGCAAGACAAGTCAGGGTTGCGTGTTGTGAAAGACTCCTTTATTATTTCGTATAACATAATCCATCCATATTTCATTTATACATTTAATATATATATATATATATACCCTCAATGTTGCGTAGAATGACTATTATAAAATGAACTTGAAATTATGTGTAACACAATCTAAGAATAGTGTTGTGTATACTTCAAGCTAATACAATGTGGCGTATAGCACAAGATAATCTTGTTTTAGCATAAAACACATGACATCAAATAAATTAAAGATAATATTTATCATAAAATATCAGGTTGTTCATTCTACCCCCCTTAAAATGAATTTCGCCCTCGAAATTCGTCAGGGTTATAAATCATTTACTATTCATAGAAACCCACATCGTAAAAAGGAATTCTGAGACCTAATTTTAAAAACTAAAGTATGAAACATAACGATTACCGAATGTAACTCATCACTGGGTTTCCACGTAGGATAATATAGGTGAAAATATGGATATGGAAGAAAAATATAACCATCAAGTTACGATGGAGAGTGGTAGAGAACATGGCTATAAAAAATCCATCGATCACAAAGCCATATATTTGTGATGATCTATGGTACCATCTGATTTATCGGATATAAGGGCACTAGGACAACATTTTTGGTTTTCAAGATAATTTCCCTAAAGTTGATGAAATTAGAATTAGAAGAAATACTTTCGTGATTTTAGTAGAGTCTCACCGTTGGTCATTCTTTGGACAATTTCCACTTCATCTTTTAAAGAAATGAAGTTGAATTTGTCATTCGTGAAGTGTTAGCAGATCATGTGATAGAATTATGGGTCATTCCATATGTCTAAAAAAAGGTTATAAAAGTTATCAAAAATACATAAGTCCATCTATAGTGAGATTAATCATATATGGTTCCTAAAATGGACTTATACTTCATATATCATACTGCTTAATATAATAAAACTTGTTTCTACTAAACAGGGACTTCCTGTAGGCTAGTGGTATGCGATAAAGGCGAGTCGCACTTCGGTTGTGGGTTCGATTCCCATAGCCTTGTACGACGTGATGGGTTGTCGCCCATCCTGCATGTTGTCCTTTTTCTAAAACTACATTACTATAACATCCGATCAATAATATCGAAAAAGTTCTATCCTTAAACAATAATAACTTATGTCTAACATAATCCATTCCAATATTTATGCTTATCTACAATACTTCGGTCTAAGCTCATAGTATAAAGAAAACGATTACATAAAATATCATCAACCAAGCATGTGAATACCGTCATTTATCCCCCATATATCTTGTTGGTCACATTCCAATCATGCCAATACCTTAATCATGTATTCTCTTGAAAAATTAATACCCATTAAACCTTAGTGAAAACATTAATTCTGTCAAAAGTTAACTCTTTCCACATACCAAAATCCAAAAATTCTATATACTCAATCCATGATATAACCTTCTCCTTATATCAGTCATGAGTTCATGAATACTATCAGACATTTAATTTTTTCCTTATCCCTTCATTATGCGTATATCATCTACTTTCCAAAAATATCTGAATAACCTTTCATGGTTACTGGTACCATTAATCATACACTTTCAAAACTTAAGGAAAGACAACAGTGTAACAATCCTTAGATGTCTCTTTATTCCATAGTACCATGAGATTACTTATATAACATTACACTTGATAAACATGTAATCATTCCACTAGCTTCTTAAACCATTGATTAAACTTCAACAATTCTTTCATCTTAAATATCATTTGTAGTCTCTTCATCATCATCAACATAAATACTACCCATACGACCGTACTGATTCTCTTCATGAGACTTTACCTTAGGGAATTGGTTTTCATAATGCCCATACATTACACATTTAAAACATTTAACCATTGTTGATGTCATAGTAATACCATTATCCTCATCCATGGTGTTAACTGAACCTTTTCCTTTGCACTTACTGGCTTTGTGTCCTTCTTTTCCACACCCAAAACATCTTCCAGTTCCCTTGAAACATTCTCCTTGATGCCTCTTCCCACATGATTTACATAGGGGAAATTGAACTTTCTTTCCTCTATGATCATCATGAAACTCCGTCTTTCTCTTATTATCTGAGTCAGGAAACATACCAAATTTGAGATTATTGATCATATTATGATATTTATGATTAGGCATAATAATGATTTTTGGACTTCCAAATCCCGTTTCATTTGGTTTCTCAAAATGAATATCATTCCATTGTCCATCATATACTCCATTATCATGAATCTTCCTATTTCCAGCCATTTTCTAAAACCCAAAAAGAATAGTGTGAGAGGAAAAAATCATGCTAGGGAAAATAACATAGTAAAGGGGAAGCACCCTGAATATATAACATCTTAGGTTAAATTCTACGATCGTTACCGTAGTTCTAGGACTATATCCTATACGTATACTTATCCTTAGGGACATCCCTAGACATATCTTAGAAATATCTCTAGGGATCTCACTAACATTTTTGCATCCTAGTTTCCAAAGGTTGACTAAACCTTTCCTGTGATACCAACTGTAGAGACCCGAAGATTGACGTACATAGACATTACATTACTTTTGTGGAATACTTAGTACATAACAAAAACAGACACACAAGGACCATAATAGTTTAGTGTCATTGGAAACTTGAAATGTAATATTCTAATCGTGGTGAAAAGATCTTCAACATCTCCCATAAAGATCTTCCCTTTTTTTCCTTACCAAAAATATTTCTTTTAATCCTGGGGGAAAAGAAAACATAAAAAGGGTGAGCTCAAAAGATCAGTAAGGGTAAGCATGGATAAAATAAAACATACCATATACATTTGAACTAAAAAAACATGAACATTAAAAATCTTGAGAAACGACATAAAACATGGAAGTACATAAGGCATATATCATAATGGAACATAAATCATGATAAAATAGCATGGGAATAAAACATGTAATTGTGGCATCCATTAAGCACATGTAATGATTTCCATAGTAGCCAAGGCATTGCTGCCAAGACCATCTTAGTGGACAAAGTACCTTTCTGAATCGAGTTCACTCCTCATTCTCGTCCTGTAATACTGAACCAGATTAACTTACCATTCCATCCATGTCTATCTCATGAGATATAAATCTTTACCCAATTCATTGGAGGGAGATATAGGTCCCACCCATCTCATAATGAAATCATTCTTACTTGTGCCACAAAATAAACATACATCATTCATAAAAACCCAATAAATAAAATGGGTTTCATAAACATCATCCCATCATCACATATTCCATAGAAAAGAAATGGATATCATTTCATAATAAGAGAAGTGAAACCATGTAAATCATAGAGACATTATACTTGAAACATACACATATTAAATAATGTCATCTTAGATGAAAAATGGTTTTGATAAAACACTTGAAATGAATTCTTGAGGAAAATATCCTTTTTTCTTCAAAATCATTTTCTTTTCACAAATTGTCGTGTAATTTTAAAAGAAAATAATTTTGTTGAAAATAGTCATGAAATATTTTGGAGGAAGATTCATGAAAACAAGGCTTTATAAAACCGTAAAAATCCATTCGTTCTGTATAAGTTAAAAAACACTTTCTTCTCGTACTTTTGCCGGAAAAGTCAAAAAGTACCTCGTAATAGTTAGATTCCATACATACCATGTAGTAAAAGTCAAAAATGGGTAAAAAGGAATTTAAACATATATGAAAACACTTTTACAAAACATGGACATGGATGATAGAAATAACCCCAGTAAATACTTATGAATAACCAATCTCGGATAAAAATGAGATTTGCACAATTATCCCTTACCTTAGGTCCGATTTGCTTCGTAAGTGTCCGAACCTCCTGTATAATGATTTAAATAATTTTATTTACTTATTACAGAATCATATTAATTGTTATGATATCATATATGGTTCACTTATGACTTTATATTACCCGTTCTTTTGTAAATTCCATGTTAAAGAGTGTTTTGGGTAAAATCGTTTAATTTGCCGTCCGTGTTTTGACTTGTAATTATTCATATGATTACTTGGACCATGATTACTTACATCCAGAATGTAAAACATGATTTATATATAATATATATTCAGAATATACATATATATAATAGATCGATAAATGGAAATAAATACACCGTTCATGGAGACGGTAGGTTGTACGTACGCATGAACGTTGTTTTCGTTTCCTCATTGAATTGAATGGAATTAATTGGATGAAATAAATATATATATATATATATATAAATCCAGTATCATTATTATTTAATATATTTCATGATTACTTATTATATATACTTTATAATCATTTATGAATGGTTAGTCATTGAGAATGAATCTCATCGCGTCGTGGAGACGGTATTCCGTACGTATGCACGAGCGATGATATAGTTCCCATGATCGTGGAATTTTATTGGTGTGTATGTATACAATTACAGAATAAATATCACTTTATAATAATCATATATAGTTATTATTTACACCATTATACCCATCCAAGTATGGTGGTGGTGGAAAATAGATTACACCACGGCGTGGAGACGGTATTCCGTACGTACGCACGCGCGGTGACTTTTTTTTCCCGTAGGATGGATAGATGGTGAAATAGGGTTGTTTCATACATATAATAACATATAAGTATATTAGTGATACTGATGTTATTAATTCATAATGAAACAACCTAAGAAGAAGAAGTAGAAGAAGAAATAAAGTTGAATGAATCGGTAACAGACATTACCTCTTCTTTGAAGGGCCTCTTTGATACCTCCTCTTAAGGCACTAAAATTGGTCTTTGAAGAAGACCAGGACCTATAGGATGTTTATAGGGAAGTGGGGAAGTGGAATGGGCAGGGGTTGGACGATATTGAAGGCTCAAATTGGTGTGAGGAGGAGAGGGAGGAGGTTCCCTTTTATAAGGGAGGAGAGGGGAACCTTTGGAATTCTTAAAAATATTAATTTATAATTAATCTAAACCCACTTAAAAAACTCAAACAATGACTCATATCCAAAGATTAGATGGGATAGGGTTGTAATATAATCAACCAATCAAATTTAGACATGTTAGGAATTTATTTAAAACATTATCAACTTGATTTATCCTTATTTAATCAATTTAATTTTATTTATGGTAATAACATTCTAAATATTAAATTATAACAAAAAATTAGTTATATGTAGTTAATTTTCCATAATTGGATAATTTACAACATTGTCTACCAAATAAATTTAAATTTATAATTTTTAAATAGTTTTGTGATTTTTAAACAATTTTATAATATGTTATTTTTATAAAATAACAATAGTGTCAATTTTGTCACTATTCATTTATTTGAATTTAAATAAAATATACACAAAAGATATGTTCGAAATAAAATCATTAATAGATTAATAAAAGGTCATATGTATCTATAAAATTTGTGTATCACATTAAATAGTTCATATAATAGTTATTTTATTATTTTCAAAAACCATTTATTTGGTTTATCTCTTAATAAAATAATTACTACAACATTTTTGTATAATTATTTAATATACTTATTTGTTGCATAAAAATTCAAAATAAAATCCTATGATGAAGATAAATCTATTTACTTTCACAATAATACTTTTAATATAGTTTATCTTCTCAAAATCACAATATTTAAATTGTTATATTTATTAAATTATGAAGGTGACAACTTTGGCATCATTTAAAATAAAATAATATAAGTGTCATAATTGCCTTAATAAGGATACAAATGGTCAACAATTATGCCAGTGTATTATTAGGGTTTATATATACACTAATAATAAGTTTTGGGCAGATTTTTGGGCCTTTTAATATGTATTACTATTTCAATAAAAACTATATTATTGTTTTTTCACTAAATAAATAATTTCTGCATCATTAATGTATCACTATTAATGACAATTATTTAATCCAAAAAAATTCTGAATAAATTATCATGATGTAGATAATGTTATTAGATTTCTGGATACTATTCATGTTATAAGTTTTATGATGTTTATCACTAAATTAAAATTATTATACTTATAAGATTTAAGAGAGTGACATGTTGTCACTTTCTTTGGTTTTAATAATAATTAAATTATTTTCATGGTCAAAAGTCCATAAAATGAATCTAATCAGACCCTTAGGTGATATGGGTATACTTTTAGCCATCTAATAGAATTTTGACATGTGTTAGGGTAATTTTATAATATTATATTTACCCTTAATTACCCGATTTACCTTTAACTATGGTAAATAAAATTTACCGTAGTTACTATTCATAATTCCCAAAAATAAAAAGTAGCCTATTAACATAATTTGGACCCACTAATTAAAAATATGTAATCCATTTTTTTTAAATTCAATACACAGAAGTTACAGAATTTAAATTAAAATTAATCCCGTTGTCAAATGAAAACGGGTTTTTGTTTAAAACATTGCAAAAGATTGAATTGATTTAACCCACGAATTCAATGTAAAATAAATGCTAATGAAATTCATTATATTAAATGGTAAAAATATATTATATTTATACTTTAATACCACTCAATATTATAATTTAATCATATAAATTATTACGATGAAAAATGTTGTTTTTAATTAAAATATAGCGTGTTTTTACTATTCATTAAAATATGAAAGTTATCAGAAAAATATCAAAACTTTATCCAATGTAAATTTTTATATCCTGATTCAAAAGAAGAATTTTATTTTGTGAAATTGAACTTATAAACATGTCAACAACTATATTTAAAGTGGGTGCGCCATCAAAAGGTGGCAAAACATCATTTTTTGAAAAATACATATTTTACCCGAAAAATTTATTTTGTTCTTATACCATGTTCTAGAAAATGTTTAAGATGAATAGTAATGTTATAAAATTAAAAATTGAGTTAATACTATTCGTAACGGCTAGTTCATAATAATATTATAATAATATATCGTTGTTCAGTAAAACCCGGTATTGCGTACAACACACACTATCGAGGAAGGTCGAGATTGCGTGTAATGCAAGACAAGTCAAGGTTGCGTGTTTTGCAAGACTCCTTTATTATTTCGTATAATAGAATCCAACCATATTTCATTTATACATTGAATATATATATATATATATACCCTCAATGTTGCATAGAATGACTATTATAAAACGAACTTGAAATTACGTGTAACACAATCTAAGAATAGTGTTGTGTACACTTCAAGCTAAAACAGTGTGGCGTATAGCACAAGATAATCTTGTTGTAGAATAAAACACATGATATCAAATAAATTAAGGAGAATATTTATCATAAAATATCGGGTTGTTACAAGTCAACATCCTCTTAATAATAATAGATAAATCATAACATAATTCATAGTACCAAACATTTACTCCCTTTTATGTCAACACAGTCATATGTGATGACAATTAGGAGAAGTCCTATATCAAATATGTATAATATCTGACTAAACATAAAGATGTTTTCAACTCATTAATGTTATTAGCATGGGTCCAAGATATCAATTCCTCCATTTAATTTAATTTTATTGATATTCCAATAGAAGACACTACATGCCCCATGAATTTCATTTTCTGAATCCAAAATTTACAGATTGATATCTTGGCATATAGCTAATATACCTGATTTTTACAATCGACTCTCTCAATTTGTATAGAATGATACTCTAAGGATAATGAGTAAATGTTTATGTATTTAGAAATGAAAACAATTATGAATGTGTTAAGATATAGGTGGAATATTTTTTTAATGACATCTGTAAACACTCGTAGTTCATTATTTAATCCAATCGATAACACCTTTTACTAGAATAGATCATACATTCTTTGAAACAAAATATTTGAGTTTTCCTTATCCCTTAATCATAAATGGTGATATTTATTATTTATAGTAACTAGATTCAGCTTCCAGTAATTTATACAGACTCAGTGAATACCCTCCACCTTCTTGGAGAACAATATAGTTGTAGCACACAATAATGTACTTTGACTGATAAATCCCTTCTACTATAAGTCCTCAAGATGAAATTTGATACCCATTGACTCATATAACTCCTTATAATAAGGGGGTATCAAAATGGGATCTACACATAGAACAATATTTCTCTCAAAGTCAACTCTTATATTAGAGGTAATTTTGGTGAACTTTTCTAGAAAGATGTCTTGATATAGTTCCACAACATGAGGAAAATATGAGGGGGATTATAGTGATAGTAATCAAAGGCCCAAGACCCCAATCTAATTCGTGATCATCCTGAGATGACTTATATTTGAACCAACTTTACATTGCATCAGTTCCCATTCTCTGGCCATCATGTAATTCTCTCCCTTTGGTAAAGTAAATGATTTCCATATCCAATAGAAATAAATTTGATATAGGATGATGGTAAACTAGTCAATTTTAGGAATTAAATTAATGCTCATCACCTATATTATAATGAATCTCCATAGATTTCGATAACCAAAAATTACTAAAGGGAACTATGGTCACTGCTGAAGATTGTCAAATTTTATGCCCAATGATGTATAAAGTGAATGTAACTTAGAGGATTACATTACCATTGAGTCAATAATAAGAATTACTTGTGAAGATATTGAGGAATAAAAATCACTGGTATCAAAAAATGAAATATGTAATGTGGAATTGATTGGGTCCATACCTCAAATAGTAGATGGTTCCTCACCACAATTTTCTAGGGTCTAATCCACAATAAAAACATGTACTACATTATCTTCTTAAAACTATACTTGAGACACATGATCTATATGATTCATTACATTTTGATCCATATACTTAGGAAACTAGCAGGAATATGGGATCATAGATCACTTTCTTCCTCTACCCCTATAGATCCTCAAAGTTGAAGGTATGGAGAAAATATTGTCACCCAAAGTTTTAGAGTTCTTAAAAATGATGTAATTTTCAATAAATTATCTTACATGCTGCACCTATAAAATAAAAAAATAACATAATAGTGTAAATATTATTAATAAATAATTAAAAATAATATAATGATAATCATTATTATATTTATAAGGTAAATGATTAAAATGATTTAATATTCAATAAATTTATTTTCAGTAAAATATATTTTATTCATGTCATATATTTTATTATTGAAGTTAAATTGACAAATTATAGAAATTAATAATTTTAAAATATCTTTTTTTAATTTCTCAAAAGAATATTTACTCAGTATAAATTTTTGAGTTTTTTATGAAAAGGTTGATTTTAAATTAAAAAATACGGCTTTAAAAAAAGATTTTATATATTAGTATTTCATCGTAGTGTAATATTAAACTAGAAGATTAAAAAATGAAGATTTAAAATATATATTTATGGAAGAAAATAAAAATTTATAAAATATTCTATAATCATATAATCATATGTGCAATATATTTTAAAAATAAATTAAAATGTCACATTAATAAAAAAAATTATTTCAATATATTCTCATAGTTTTGTGTTTATATGGTGAAATTCAGTTTTGGAATACATTAAAATCATCCAAACATTTATTTCATTAAAATTATTATCCACATGAATTTTATCTTATATATACATATAATGATTCAAATGTTTCTTTTCAAAAAACTATTTTAAGTGATAATGTGTGTTTATTTTAAAATTAACTTTTACAACCATTATGTAATTTATGTGTTAAAATTATTTTAGGATTTAAATTCATAAGGTTAAAATATAGTAAAATATATAATGATAATTATATTTATTAAATTTATTTAATACGGTTAAAAATAAATTAATATGTTAAATTTAAATTTGGTAAAAGGTTAAAATTAAAAAAACAAGAACCTTAAGTCCCTCAACATATATCAAAATAAATGGTTGATAGGATTTCTAAATATATATTTTCCTAAAAAAAATATTTTTTCATCTTTTGTTCCATTGGACCTTTAATAGTGTTAGTAAATTATTAAAAAAGGTCATCCGTTGCCGAAAGTGTTCATGTTTCCCTTACAAAATTATACAGCTTACACCATTTCTGTGTAAAAAATTTCCTTTTAATTCCCCAATAAAAATTTACTATTTTCATACTTTTAGAAAACTCTCCGAACAATATAATAATTGTTTCACTTTAGTTTTTATTATTCTTTTCTATTCCATGGTATTTTCCAAGAGAAAACAAAAAATTAAAATATGAGTATTAACTGCTATAAGTATTTTATTTTGTTATAATACTACCTAAAATCATTTCAATTTTTAATAGATTTCAACAAGTTTAATTTTTATAATTCAACTTAATTATATTAATTAGACAAAAAAATTTCAATCATTTCCTTCAACTAAGAATACAAAATAACATCGATTGTGTGTATGTACGGACTAACACATCCATGATGTAATGTGGATTTTAATAATATGTTAACTTTAAATTGGTATAAATTATGGATTTTATGAATAAATAAGTTTTATATGTGACAAATAAAATTTTATAATAATAAATTTTCATATATCATCATTCTTCCCATTCATTGGGAAATGTGATTGATAATTATGCATATGTGCAGATTTCCTCAAGCACGAAAAAAAGAATCCCATTTGAAATAACCACCACCCATCTTGTATTATTCTAAATTTTATTTTAATGAAGATAGATTATAATTATTGTTTATTTAATATTCTATAAAATTTAAATCAACATTATTTAAAAAAACGGTTTTAATCATCGAATCATTATAACATACTCTTGGTTAGGTTGTTTTTTCCACCTATTTGAGTGATGTTGTACTGTATATGTCATGGATGATTATGGAATTTTATTATCTATAGAGAGAATGTAATAATATTTTATTTAAGTTGGTTAACATATTATAGAGCATTAATATTAATATCAATCTGTTTAATGAATATATCACCATTTATTCATTGAACTCATAAAATTGAGCTTGTATTCAATTTCATCGTTATTTTTTTTAAAAAATAAATTTGAAATGATATTATAAATTTATAAATTATTTTAAAACATAATTTATTATACCTATAAATGATTAAATTTTGGAGAAAAATAAATAAAAACCCCATTAATGAAAAACTAGTACAAAAGCATAATGATTTATTACACCTGATGATGAAAATTGTTGATTACTAACTAATAAATATGTATTAAATATTTATAAAGTAATTTTATAAAATTTTATAAAAATTAATAATGATTTAAATAGGTAACTAATATTTTTTTGATACATTCAATTAGAGTGTATTAGTATTACTGTGAGAAATGGATAGGGGGTTTTGTGATTCAAATCCTTTCTCTTGGTCAAAATAAACTCACTTTTCCTAAATCCTTTTTTATGTATGATATTATAAAAAAATTATATTATTATGTATTATTTCCACCATATTTTCTAGTTAAATCATGTTACGCAATATTGTATTCTTCGGTGATGAATATATTTTTATTTGAAATGAATTTTTTTCAGAATAATTCCAATATAATTTTAATATATTTTCCCTTCATATAAAGGTTTTTACTTCCCCCCAATATTCTCCATTCCATAGTGGAAATATTTAATTTATTTTATCTGTGTAGATCATTATATAATCCTTTATTTTAAAACCATGGAATAATTTTTTTGATAATTAGGGGTGTTTTCAATAATGTTTTTTTCCAATATTTCAATTGTTTTTCTTTTCAATGATCATATGTCATTCCCCTAAATATCAAATTTTTACATCAGATTTATTTCTCATCAATGTGTGTTTACTATAATATGACATAGAAAATACTTTTTTTAAGTTTCCTATTAATTTTTAAAAATAAATTGGTTTTTGTAACATGACTCAAAAATCATGTATTTTTTAGATGATATTATGAAACACTTTTTAAGGATTTTTTAACTACTATTAAAATTTAAAAGGATTATTCTCTAATATAGTAATGGTTCATAAATCACTATATTGATTCTCTGTTGGGGTGGTCATGTTTTTTGTGTCAAATGATCATATTTTTTTCAATTATGTTACATCATTTTTAAATGTTATTAAACCCATTTTCATCTCATGGGTTATTTACGATTAGATTAATGATTTGATTATATGTGGAACTCATATGTGTTTATGATGACATGTGTGTTACTATATCACTCTCTAATAAATTTGATATGTTTTTATATCTCATGAGATAATAGTGTGTGAAAGTAATTTTCATTTGTAGACAAACTAATGGGTGGATATACATCAATTTATTCACCATATTAAAGGGTGGACATACATGGGTTTATTCACAATGGTATCCTTTACTAATGTTTGTGCCACTTCTTCTATAAAATGTTCCTTATTAAAAACATATTCCAATGTATTGTGATATTACATGTTCTATATATGTTACTGATTTTTATATATCGATTTCATGCTCATGATATGTATTTAAGAATTTTTTTGATTGCGTTTATTTTGTTTTATGATCTAATTATATAACCCTTTATAATCAATCACATTGTATTATTATCACATATTGCCTCATGATATTTTTATAAGATATTTCCCACATGTAATTTTTCCCTAATATTTAAGATCTTACAATTATTACTAGTTGATATGATTTCCATACTATGAATATGAGCTCACCATTCTCATGTTTAATTTATCTATGTTACTGTAACACTCTAAAATGTAACACTAGTTTTGAGCCTGAATTACACATGAAATAATGAATACCTCCTCATATGTAATAGGATTATGAATAGCAGTGAGGGTCTGAGTGTATAAAATAGTATATTTACGGGCCTATTGTTGCATTTTTTATTAATAACATGTCAATATGTGTTTGGTAAGATGATAATTAGAAGTGATGATTCGTGGAAAATTTTTATAGATTCATACAATTGGATGTCATGATTGACAAATTCTCTATATAGCTAACTCTAAGGACAATTTATGGTGATCATAAGTGTTCAAGACATGTGTCAAAGGATGACACATTTTTTACAAATAATTATAAGAACATTTAAAAGTTCAGGAAAAATGAATTTCATTTTTCATGATGTGAAGAATAATTGAGAGTTATGGAGCCTATATAAAATGAATGGCATCTAAATTAAGTAAAGATGAAAATAATATAGAGAATTTTTCTTGGTATTCTACTTTTTATATGTCTTGTATTATTTTTGTGCATAGATTTATTATAGGTAAATTAAATTGGGGAACTTAAATAAATAATAGTCCAACACCATAGAAACAAGACCCACCATACACTATGGGAACATGCAGTGTACATACTGTCAACTGGGCTCAAGGGAGAGAATCCCTAGCCATCGATAGGGTGGAATCATTGCATGTAAGAGAGATCTCGAAGAGAGTTGGCGTAACCATGCAGTGCAACACAATAGTAGGAGTAATAATATTGGCAGGTACTAAGAGGGTGGGGGGAGTTAATTCTGAGTAGTTCCATGAAGTGTTTGATAAAATAATAGTATCCTAGATATACTGAGGATTCTATGTGGGACAACGACATTGTGGGAACTTTTCACCCACTTTAAAATATTTCACATATAATGCTGACCACACGATGAGGCTGATATGGGCTATTCATTCATTATTTTTTCTTCTTCAACCATCATTTATCTGAGGATCATGCATGAAGGCTCGAACAACCAGCTACTAATGATTGAGTTTTTGACCATATTACATAATCACGTTGATGATATGAGGAATATGGGATCAAAATGATATCATGCATGCATTTGCATCATTCATTCATGAGATATCTCAAAGAAAGAGAAATATGAAAAACATAAAACAAGATTTGCAAGAGTCCATTCATCCATTAAATACTTTGAGATTCTAAAAATGAGAATAATGTGACTATCAAATGCATAAGAAGATCTCATCATGAATAACATAGAGATATTGGGAAGGATGAACACCATATTTTTCAATCAACATTTTATTTTATCCCAAAATAGATCAGGTGTGATAAATATACCATGAAATTATGTATTATTCAGGATCTCAATGTAGAATTAAAATAGTATCTAAGGTGGTTTAAGAAGATAATGCTCATAATCTATAAGAGGGATAGAACCCTCTACTGAGGGGTTTATTGAGAATTTGAGAGATCATTTTGTTACCATTGAAATAGAGATCTACAAATCACTATCATTTTTGAATCAAAATCCCTCCTCATGATAATATTTACATGGTGAGAAGAGTATCTCGTGATCATTCAATTTTTGCAACACAATATTGATATTATTCAAGAAGGAACAAGTTTCCATGAAGATTTTGGGGCATCACTATATCATAAACCCTTGATTTTTGACGGTATGAGATTTGTGAATCCTTCATGGCTTAAAAACGAGATTGAGATAGTTAGAAGGTATTGTATACCTATATAATGATTCAAAATTATTAAATTGTGCACAAACATTCCTTACACCCATTTGGGTTAACATGCAATGAACCAAGTTGCAGTGCATGAATAATATGAAACTATTATGCATGAGTGTTTTTTGATCACCATTTTCATGAAGTTGCTTTTATAATGAGAATAGTGTGTGTGAATGTCCATTCATATAAATGTATTTATAATGAATATGGGATGTGTGTGTTTGCATAAAATTTATGCATGAAGAATCATGATGTGGACAGTGAGGCCGCGTACAAGGTGTTTGCGAAGAAAACAAAGTTACAAAGGTAGTGAATGAACATATAAGGTATTGAGAAGAACATTCATTTTATAACACATTAATGAGTGTTTTGAGTATAGGAATAGAAACCCAATCCTTATTCACTAACGTGGAACTATTTAACTTGAAATAAAATAGTGAATAATATCATATAAAATAGTAGGACAATAAATAACTGGTTATAGTGTTTTGGATGCCATGAAATCCATCCATGAAGTGTGATTGAATTAAGAATTCAAGAAGGAAGTGGTTTTAGATTTATCAAAGTACTAATCTAGGATGAAAAATAATTTTATTTTTTGTTAACTACTTGAACATAACTAAGTGAGGTCAAGACATTAAAAAGAAGGAATAATCTGCTTGATCATAGTTTCACTATGTAAACTGATCATTACCGGTGATCAAAATTTTTGATCATTGCTAACAAACCTGACCAAAGGTCGTTAAAGATACATGAAATAGTAAAATGGCATATAGGATCCTAAAATCTAATTGAGGAAAACTAGATAATCATCTTATAATGGAATCATCAAAGGAGAAGTTTTCTAATTGGTTTTGGGAGAAATAGAAGTATTTTGGTTGGATCAAGGACGAGAATGAGAATCTTAGTAGGATACCGAGCATGAATCCATTTTACTGGAGAAAAAATAAAATGGATTATCTCAATTAGAGATTAATACATTGTCATCACTTTTTGATATATTGAAAATATAATACAGAATCCTTATTAGAGGGAATAACCAATATGTCCTGGAGTAAGTCTTATTTCGAACCTTGCAAATATTTTTTGTTGGTATTTGAGTTGTTATTACTACAAAAGTGGGTATTTTGAGATCTAATATTAAGTGAATACATAACCTTAACATTTTAAAAAGGATTAATTAAAATGAAAAGTAATACATAAAAAGAAACCAGTGATTCACCCCTTCAATCTCATTGGGCAATCTCATCTCTGTATCAAGAAGTGTTATCAGAGAGTAGGTTACCTCTAAAGATCCAATACTTAATTTTTGAAGTTCTTAATTCTATAAATGAATGAGAAAACTCAAATGGATATTTCTTCCATGACTCAAAAGTATAGGGAAGAAATAAGGAATAGTAGTAGAAGAAAAAACAGTGTGAAAATTAAGAGACAAATCAAACCGGAGGTAATCTGAATGGTATAACATCCAATATTTATTTTAATTGTGATTCTTATAATGATTTATTCTCAAGTGATGATGATAATGTATCTGTTAGTTATCATATTATCTGTTTTGAATAGCATCATAATGAACTCCCCAGATTTTGTACATTATATTATTAGAGGTTTCCAATCCATCCACAATGAAATACTATAGTTGATGAATAAGTTAATTACATGGAAGATGCATTGGATAAAAGGGTTTTCATGTACAAAACTATAATAAAACATTTGAAAGTAATGATTGAAAAAATATATCTTCTTAATGTATATCTATTCAAAAGCTATTGAATAATTGAATGAAAGTGTTTGTGATAAATAGTTTTTTGAAATTTTATTTATAGAATCATTCGATGAATTTGAAAATTTGAACAATGTTTATATGATATTAAATACTTTTGAAATATATTAAAAATATTACAAGGTAAGGAAGCATGAAATTTCTATTCAAGAATAAAATAATATGCATAAAGAACAAATAAAGAAGTTGGAAGAGTAATGGGAGGTCAAGAAGAGATTAGTTGAGAATGAAAATAACTTTCTCATTATAATGTGTTTAGAGATAGAGATGATATTAACGAATCCAAAATCACCATATGCTAGAAAATCCTATATAAATGTGAAAAGATAAGTTACTACAAAAGTGTTCTCAGAGGATCATGACTCTAAGAAGAACATGAGATCATTTTCCAATAAAAAGGAAAACCCTTAATGAAGAAGGTATCCCGTAACCCATAGGGTTTTTATGTAATAATTATGTGCCATGTTCTGGTATAGGTTAATAAACAATTATTTTAAAATACGGATTTTGAAGAATTCAATTAAATACCCCACTTAATGTGTGGATATGAATGTAAGTATAAATAGATGTTCCCCCAAGTAGTGTTCCAATTAGTGATGGTTCCACTTAGAATAAACAATGTTAGAAATCTATGAAACATAGATAGACAACTATACAAAATAAGTTAACAATGCCCATAGGATATTTTTTGTGTTTCATGAAATTTGGGAACATGGAATTGGATTCCTAGTAAAACATGCCAAATCATGAGAATTACAAAATACATGTATTTAGGGGGAGAAAAATATTTACCAAATAGAGGAGTTTGAGTAGAGAAGAGAAATCGATAGAATAAAAAAGGTGAAAATTTATCTTTGGGTGGTGAATAACACCAGAATAATGTTAAATCAAAATTCACTAAGAATAAAAATGAGATATCCTCCCATACATTTTAGTAATAAATAAATATAAATCCATATGGAAACTCCTAATATGATTGTATGATTCCAAAATACATTCTTATGATTTCTCTAGCTGATTTGGAGGAAGCTATAAATTTATAAAATGTAGAATAAAAATCTTGTGCAAAAGGAAAAATAAAGATTCTACATTAGGAATTTTCATTTAATGAGAGGTTTTTAAAAAATGAAATATCATGTAATGAATATGTTCATTGTGAGATATTCAATAAAGATCGACACAATGCAGGATGATGTTTAACCACATTTCTAAAATAAAAATAAAAATTTAATTGAATTAATCTTTCACTAGGAGATGAATATAATTTGATGGCTAAAGGAATAAGAAATATCTCACATAATTAAGTTGTATGAGTGATGTTAACAATGTTACTAAATGATAAATTATATTTGAAAATCAGATGTGAAAGCATGAATAATAGATATATTGGAGAAACTTTGTTGAGAAAAAAATCTTAACCATGACGTTAGAATTAATGAATAAGTAAGGTTTCTTCTTATTACCTTATATATGAATTGTTGTGTAATAAAATGTAGTAAATTGAAGAAGGTGGTTTCACCCCTTGAGGGGGATAATTAGTTTGATAAAGCAGTTAAATCCTCATAACGCAATGAATGTGGAACATCAAAACAACTTTATAAAATAAGAAAAAGTGTTATTAAAATGTTAATTTCAAAAAGAAATATTAATTTTATTATATCATCAATCATGGGAGAGTTTATAGTTTATAAAAAAATGAGATAAATGTGGTGTTTTAACTTTTCAATTGAACATATTGATTTTTTTGAGGTATGTGAAGGATTTAGCTTGTAACAGATAAATATGATTATTTAAAAATCATTAGAAGATAATTGAGACATTCTGACCATGCTTTTATATGTAACATTTTTAGGGATAATATTCAAAACATTGTGCATATCTCTCTTGTTTTCTATACCACCTTAGCCCATACAGACATAGAGTTTATTTAATAAAGGATCTTTGATAATAGAACCATGTGATATCATCCCTCTATAAGAAGTATTCAAGAAATAATCTTCAAAGGAAGTAAAAATTTTGTTGAGAAAATACCTATTTTTCCTTTTAGTTCATTTTCAATAAGGGGGATATAATTTTGAACATAGATATTTACCTCCGCAAATTGTGATAAATGGATGTTGAGAATAAAATATGAAGGGGTATAATGTTGAGAACAATGTTTAATTTTATTTCAACAAATTTCAATATGGGTTTCTTCAGATGCTGGTGATAAGTGATGATTCATAGAGAATTATTATGGATTCATATAATTGGTTTTCATTCTAAATAAATTCCCTATGTTTCTAAATCTAATGATTGTTTATTATGATCTTATGTTTTCAAGAAATGTGTTATGGGATTACACATTGTTTACAACAATGATTAATGATTTAATAATATCATGAATTATGCTTTTCATATATCATTTTGTGAATAAGAATTGATCGTGATAGAGGCTGTGAAAAATGAAATGAATTTTCATGAAGTAAAAAATCGAATAAGATATATGGATTGGTATTATACTTTGAAGATGGATTGTATTAAATTTTTGATTAGATTTATTATAAGTAATTTTTATTGGTTCACTGACATAAAAAATAGGGAAACCCCATGATTACAAGGCCAACATCCAATGAGGAATCACGTGGGATGCATGGGATCAAAGATTCCCAATGGAAAGTATCCCTAGACATCTTGAAGGTGGGATGGGTGTGCAAAATAATACACCCACCGAGAGTCGGAACCACCGTTTCGAGCAAAATGATAGAAGGGGAATCAGTATAGGGAGGTATAGAGAGCGGGGAAGAGAATTATAAGTGACCATTGGCATCATTTGACTAATAAAAAGTAGCCTAAAAATATTGAGGTAATGACATGGGATAGTGACACTTTGAGAATTGTTCACCCACTTTAAAAGGTTACACATATAATTCCAACCAAATGATGCAGATGATATCAACTTTTCATTCATTATTTGTGTTAATCTTTAACCTTCATCTATCAGAGGCTCATGCATGTGAGATCAAACAATCATCCATCAATGATCGAGTTTTCGTCCATCTTTCACGATCACCTGGAAGGGATGAGAAACTAGGTATCAGAATATCATGATGGATGCAACTATATATTTCACACATGTGATATCTCATAGAATGTATAATTAACCAAACTACAAACATGAGTTGTAGGAGGCCATTGAACCATAATAGAGATCATGATTCTAAAAACGAGAAGCATGGAATTTTAGCATGCAAGATTGGATTTCATCGTGAAGAACATTAGGAACTCGTGAAAGATGAACGCCATATTTTTCATCCTATGATTGAATTTATCCCTAAATGACTCGGGAGTGATAAATATTCCTTGAAATAACATATTATTTGGGACCTCAATGTGGCTTAAAAAGTGGCCCCATAGTGTTTTTAGTAGTTTATTATCATCATCTATAAATGTAGAAGAACCCTAGATTGAGGTTTATACTAAGAATTTAAGATATAGTTACATATCCATATAAATAGAGAACCCTGAATCCCTCTTGTTTATGAAGAACAATCCCTTATCATGATAAGCATTATGTTAATGATAATTGTATCATGAAAATATTTAATTTGTTCAACACAATATTGAGATTATTCATGAAGGAACATGTTTCCATGAAGCATTCAGGACATCACTATATCTTGCATCCTTGGATTTCATGAGGATCATATATTTTCAAAGCCTTCATGGTTTCAGAATAAGCTTGAGATAAATATATGGTAATATATAATTACACTGTGATTTATGAGGAACACAGACACATACATTCCTTACAACCATTTTCGGTAACACACAAGGATAAACGTTTTAGTTCATGAATAATATGCAACTATTATGCACCAAGGGTTTTTGTTCATCATTTGCACGAATGGGATTTTTCAACATGAATAGTGTATGTCAATGTCCGTGAATACACATGCATTGAGACACAAGATGTGAAGTGTGATTGTGAATACAAGGTGTGTGTGAAGGAATAGTAAGTGGATTGTTTGGGTGTATACAATGTTTTTTCATAGCAACAATGATACAAAGTTAGTGCATGCACGCATGAAGAACGTGAGAAGATCATTCATAGTGTAACACATGCATGAGTGTTGAGAATTAATGAAGGGATATCAAAAAATCATTCACAAGTAAGGAAAAGTGTAACTTGAAATAAAATAGTGAAAAATAACACATTAAATAATACTCTAATAAATAATTGGTTCAAGTGTTTAGGATTCCATGAAATCCACACACGAAATTTGATGGAATTGAGAATACAAGAAGTATGAAGTTTTAAATTTTTGAATGTATTAATCATGTATAAAATAATAAAAAAGAATTTATGTGAATTTCATACACACAACTAAGTGTGGCATGGAATTCTAGAAGATGGAAGAATCTTCGAAATTATAGTTTTATTAAGGAAAATGATCATTATAGTTGATCGGAATTAAAGAACAAGGCTTCCAGACCAGACCAAAGGATATTGTATATAGTATAACTCTTATATGGGAAATTTAGATCCTATATGCTTTTAGAAGAAGATAATATAATCATCCTATAGTGGATCAAGCTTTCATCATAGGTGAAGTCATCTGGTTGTTTCCATGAGCAGTTGAAGTATTCTGATGGATCCATGATCAAATAGAGTCTCTAGGTTGGATTAGAAGCAAGAATTATTTTTGTCAGAGCCAAAAGAAAATAGAGTCTCCTAGTTGGAGTTGGAGCCATTATAATACCTTGTGGTTATAGTGAAATTTTGATACAGAATCAATACTTGGGTAATAACCAACATGTTTAGGAGTATGTCTTTATTCAAAACCTTGTTAATACCATGTGTTTCTCTTTCAGTTTTTTTATTGTACATGAGGTTAATCTGAGGGATAATATTATGTGGATTAAGAATCATAACAAGTTTAATATGTTTACTTGAGAATAAAATTAATTTATAAAAAGAAAACTCTATTTCAATCCTCCCTTCTCAATGGTCAATCTAGCATGGTTATTTTTATAAATAAATAAAAATGTTAATAGTAGGGTCCGCTAGAGTCCCCCCAATCCACTACCTGATATGAGATACTCTTCACAATCATCCACCATAGGGAAAATTCCATTAACCTGATATATAGTCATGAAATATATAAGAATTATGAAATAAAAAATTCATCCATACCATACAATTTATAAGTATAATAGTTTATACCATAATAATAATAAATGTGCAATAATAAAATTTACAAAACAACCAAAAATAAGTGTTCTTGAACAAATGGAGTTACCAAAAACTCCCATTTATAACAACTTTGGATACATGATGGAATGATAATAATGGAAAGCTATAAATATGCTAGAAACAAACACTAGGATCATAATATGTTTTCTAGATGTATCAAGGGTTTGAGTTAGGTCAGGCCCCTAGACTGTTGTATCTCGTCCCCATCTTGAGTTAGGCCCCCATACCCCCATAAATGGTTTATACCTTGGGTTAGGACCCCATACTATCATGCCCCAAATAAGGTACCTCTAATAAGGACCCTAGAAAATCATTCCCCTAACGTACTACCTCTTGTCATCCTCTAGACCATAAATCCCCTACCCTATGCTCAGCCCATCATAACAATTGTCTCAATCCCTACACACTACCCCTCTATGGGATCAAAAACATGATATAAACATATCACATGTAATAATAACAATATCTAAATCTTGGTAACAGACATAGAGGTTAGTTCATTCAACATAATAAAATCAATAATCATGAAAATATAGAAGTAACACCTAAAGTCTAGTGATCATAATTAGAAATAGAAAAAAAAATCTAACAAAACTCATAGAAATAAATATAAGTTCATGTCTCATGGTATATAGACAAAAACAAAAACATATTATCACAATAAATAATGGTTATAAATTATAGAAACACATAATTTTCACTAAGGAAATATTTTTAACAAAAGGTATAAGTGGTGTGGAACATTATTCCTCACAAGGCATATATATAAACAGTAAGTAGAAACCACCATATATATTTAAAAATATCTATTGGAAACTTAGAAACCCAATATAATATGCTCTTGAGGCTTATTATTAAAATTTTGGCATGTCAATGCTTGAGGTTCATCAAGGGTTCCTAGAACCAAAAGTAGATATATTATTTCAAAAAAATAAAATATCATAGATGATGATACTTTATAACTTCTAGATAATGATCCAAATTATCATTTTCGAAAATAATGTGCTGAATATATTTTCCTCAAGAATAATTATGAAAATACAATCATTAAAAATAAATTAATCTAGAATAAATTGATAACACATGTGGATGTTCTTTATAATTAAACATCTATAAAATCATATAATTATCCATAATAAATTTCATAATTGTGCTTTGATAATTTTTTTAAATTATCCTTTCATAATCATTTTATGTTAATTTTTCCAATATTATCCTTCCCTAATTACCTAATGATAATTTTCTTAATAAATTATCCTTTTTAATTCAATTTTTTTTTATTTTGATAATTTTAACAAATTATCCTTCAATAAATCAATGTAACTTTCTATTGATAATTCCTTACAACTATTAGGGATAATTTGACATCATAATCCTTTGATATTTTTTAATAAATTAATAATTTATAATTATCTTACTATAATATCTTCAAATGTATCCTTTTATAAATTGATGTATCAATCACTAGATAATTCATTATAAATATGTTTTATAATTTCTTGAAAATAAAATTTTATAATTTTCTTATAAATTATCCTTTAATAAAAATTCATAATTATCTTTTTATAATTTTACATAAATTATCATTGATAATTCAATGTAATAATAATTTCATTATTTTTTATAAATTTACTCCATTTATTTTAAAAATTATCTATAGATACTTTTTATAGATTATCAATTGATAAATTTTATGGAATTATCCTTTGAAAACATTATGAGGATTATCATTCTTCAATTTTAAATACTCTACTTTTTATTAAAATTTATGAGTAAAGAAATATTGGGAATAACGTAATTAAAAAATAAAATGAAATAAAACTAACCTACCTTTACGCTCAAGTGCAGAGCATAGGGGAAGAGTAATACCATCGCACGAGCTCATTCAGGAAGAAGTGGTTCGATGAAGGTTCTCCAAACCACATGGAAGGGATTCCATGGTCAAATGGACTCAAAAAGATTAACTGAAATCAAAGGATAAATGGTTTGCCTATATAAAAAACCCAAACAAGCATTTCGGGGTTCAAGAATTGGAAAATAAGTACCCGGATTTAATCCATGATTCATCCAAAATATGAATTTAGAGTGTTTAATTTTACTCAATTAAGAAAGTATCTATATAAAAATCTTAAAATGGTTGATTTAACATAAATTATGGTGATACAATGTGAATAAAATTGAGGAATATTGATTGTGTAGGAAGTAGTGTGAAAAAATAAAATTAATAAATTAATAATAATAATAATAATAATAAAGTAAATAAGAGTAAAAGGTTTCCCTAACATATGATCTAATCCAAACCAAAAATCACATATCAGTTATACCATGTATTTGGTAAAAATATTATTCAAAATATTATGGGGGTCTTATATTTCTAACATGAGACACAATGTTGGTTATATTTTATTATTTTGGAAAAATCACACACACATGATATAATATATTTTCCCTTATGTGCGATCTAACCAATCGACCGACACCACAAAATATTATATCATGCATAGGGTAAAACTCAATCTATATTTTAATATTGTAATTGTTTTTCCCATCCAAGACACCATTTGGGAGATATTCCATTATTTCAAAAAAACTACACGCACATGATACAATATATTTAATACTTTTATTATATCAATATCGAAGATCAACCCACCCTAGAATCTCATGAAAACTCAGAAAATAAATAAATAAAATTCTATAATATTTAAAAAGTGTTAATAAGGATTATACCATTACATTTATACTTTTAGAAAATAATTTATATGTTGATTGTTATTGAAAAATTACATTTTCACATAAATTTAATCATAAATTACAAAAACAATCGGGTTTTATTATCATTAAAAATCCATGATATTATTATAATATCTCTTTATCAACATGTCATCCCCATGAAGTAACTATAATGGTCATTATGAAGAAAAATCACAAAAATGTGATTAAATATCAGATTCATTCTCCCACATTTCTTATTGGATCCGTCCATGTTGATAAAGAATCTGAACAAGTGGTACCTTATTCCCATAAAAGACCTTCTCACTTCTCTTTATATTCCACTACAGACTCTCCTAATAAGTGTAATAAATCTCTTAATCCAAATCATCATAATCAATGACATGGATATGATTAGACACAAAAACTGTAGATCTGTGAAACATGAAACACATTTTGCAAACCTCGATAGAGAGAGGAAGATATAGATGATTTTCAACTATTCAAACTTGTTTGGTGATCTTTAAGGGTCCCAACAACCATGATATTAGATTTAATTTATTCATCTGATTTCATTAGACTAATTATAGATTTGGTTTCATGAAAACCTAGTCACACAAAAAAAACAGATGGAATCCTCTTATGGTCGACATATGATCATTGCTCACTCTGAGTGGTGATCAAAATATTCTGAATCAGTTTCACTCTCAAAGTGGTTTCTTGAAACAAACTAGGCCACCCAACCACTTCCTCACCTACCACATTCCAATAAACTAGTTAACAAAATTCCTTCAGATAAAGATCATTGTATGGTTCTTTTTGAATAAAATCCTAGTAACAGTTTTTATACTTGAACTCGACCAAGGATAGATGATCATCCCATGCTCCACCAATTACTAGAAATTTTTATCTAATAATATCCTCCAATATGTGCATATTCTAATAATATTATCATATATTTGATGGTGGTATTCAATGATAAACCTCAAGTAAGTCCCTTGAGACTTAAACAATCCCTATGAAAACCTTGACATAAAACATTCCAATCTATCTGAAAAATATTCAAGGTTAATCCATGTATGTGTGTGATCATTCAAATGTACATATTTCCTAGATCATACACTTAGGGTGTCTCTAAGATCAGTAAAAAGTGGTATCATTCATTAGATGATAAAAAATCACTAAGAATATGTCACGATTTCTCAGTGTCCTGAGAAATCCCATTACAATGTCTACTCTGACGTCCTCCCACTCCCACATTGGAAATGAAAGTTTCTTTATCAAACCATTGGGATACTAGTTCATAGCCATTACCCACATGTAGGTAAGACATCTGAAAACAACCCAATGATGTCCCTATTTATTCATATCTACCAGAACTATCTCCTCATTCATGGAACATCTTGTTCACACATAGATATACAACCCATCTCAAATTATGAAAATCTATCATTATCGTTTCTTAATGGAAGATGGGAAGAATAATCTATAATGATCCATGATCATAGCATAATAGCCAAAATCCCACCTAGGTTTCCAGTCATATCCATCTTGTTGTTTCCACAAAACATCATGATTTGGGTCTGACACTTTCCTAGCCTTCATACAATATTCTAGTGAGGATGTGATTACTACAGGGGAATAATTCATCAATCCATAATCCTTATAAGAATCCATTTTCCAGTCATCCAACAAGATCACCAAGTGAAACGTATTCTTTGAAGGACCCTCATCAAGCTCTTTCTCCACCAGTATGATGTGGATAAGAGCATGAACAATGAGGTTGCCTTTCCATAGTTCATAACATATCACTAGGTCAAACGTTTTCAGATACTCTACCTAGTGAAACTATGTTAGATTCAAGTAATAATACATGATGATATAGTGAATGATGTTGTTAACTATGTAAAAAAATATCTTACTGAAGTTAGAGTGTCCCCAACAATTCAAAGCATGGACCATATTTGTAAATACTCAATCTTGACATATATTAATGTTATATAATATTTTTGAAACACATAAAACATTATACAAATAGATACCTGAGGACTGTTCTAGTATAGTGAATTAGGAAATAGGGAAATATAAATTGTTGTAAATAAATGAGCTACATTATCTCCCAATAGGTTCTTCTTGACCGACACCATTCTTATGGACATCAAAAATAATACATATATTCATAACCAAGGGAATGAAACATAAAAAGGGCTTAGCTCAAAAGCTCAGTATGGGTAAAAAAGGGATACATGTAAGAATAATCAAGAGCATAAGGGTATTATAACATGATCATGAAATGAAAATGTCATTACATACATTTCAAATAGTATATAAATGAATCATGGCCTAAATCATTGTAGTTCATAGGACATAAATAATAAGGAAATGCAGAATATAATCCATGAAATCATAAACTAGGAATGAAACATGGAATTGGGGCAGACACATAAGTATATAAAAATAAACACAGTAGCTAAGGCATCACTTCCAATACCATATTAGTATTATGGGTTCACTCCCCATACCATCTTAGTCGTCATGGTTCACTCCCATAACCATTTTAGTAACATGATTTCACTCCTCATACCATATTAGTAGTCATAGTTAACTATCATTAGCATCCAAGTAGTCAAGGTTCATTACCAAGACCATATTATTATATCTATTTAGATTTAAATCTTAAACCAATTCCTTTGAGGGTGATATAATTCCCACCATCCTTATAATGAAATAATACAAAAATGATCTATAAGATCAGTAACAATCATATCATAACCCATGAAATGAAATTGAAATTATTAAAATGTTGCATTATCATTACCTGTGGAAAGAGAAAAGTTTATTTATAATTCCATCATAATCATAAACCATGAAAATTATGGGATTTCAAAATCATATTACCCATGAAAAGATGCATATTTCCAAAATCACGTAACACATGAAAGTGAAATGGGTTTCATGAGCATCATCACATAAAAAAATAATACATTCCTATAAATAATATGAATTAAAACATTGAATAACATACCCATAATGTCATGAGTAAAACCAATAAATGTTATCTTAGATTTGAAAAAAAATTAAATAACATTTTATAAAATTTCTTTATGAAAATATCTTTTCGTCATTGAAAATGATTTTTCAAATATAAAATTTTGAAAACATTTGTATATGAAAATAGAGATGAAAAATTATGAAGGAATATTTGAAAACAATATTAAATTTTAAAAATAAATTTTCCTTGAAAATTATCTTCATGGATATTTTGAGAGAAGGATCATAAAATTTCATCGAATACGCATATTCATTGGCAATCTCAAAAATATAAAAGATTGTTTCAATGTCCATACTCTTCATGTAGTTAATGGAAATTACATGAAGCATAAAATATAATTAAAATAAGGAGATTCATGATATAAAATGGAATTATATATAACTAAATAGTGTTTAGATTCATAATAATACATGAGTCTCATAGAAGGAAATTTAAGAAAAAATATTTTTTTACAGATTCGGTAACATATGAAACAAAAAAACCCTGAAATAAACATCATAAAATATAAATTTTAATACCAATTAATTTATATACATGATAAATGTAATACAATAATATTCAGTACATACACAACAAAAAATAAAAGGGTGGTGAACATAGCATCTATCTCATGAAAATAAAAATTGTGAAGAAATCCCCTTACATTGTGTCTTGACTCTCCTCGTACTCACTCAAACCACCTATAAAATAAATTTAAATTTATTATAAATATGTTATATAAACATATAGTTATATCTAGTACCTTATATTTTTATATTATGTCCATATGTTACCCTCTTTATAATGATCCAATGTTATGGTTTTACTTTGGGTAATATTCACTTAATTCATCGGATGTGACTTAATTGGTTATATTGTTGGTATTTATCATGATTTTTAGAACATAAAATGTGATATAAATATAATGTATGTATGTTATTTTCGTATAATAATAATCTATAAAATATATTAGTATGAAATATAACAAATTTTTCAAAGACATGGTAAGCCGTACGTACACATGAATGTTGTTTATGTTTTTATTGTTGTATTGGGAGAAAGTATGTAAATGATATATGTATATATATATATATATAATTATTATAGTAGAATTATTATATCATATATATCATATAATTCCACTAAACCTATAATTAATGAATTCCATGTGGTGTGTGAACGAATCACACGACTTTGAGGGCGTGATAGTCCACACTTCATTAAACGAGATTATCATATTAACACCAAATAGAGAGTAAAAAAGTTGTGTGTGGTAAAAAACAAAAAATAATAATAAAGAAATAATAAATATAATATATAACGTATATTAATATATTTAACATCATAATGGATTCCATGATAGGTGGTAAAGGAAATAATGAACAGTCAGTGTTTCGTGAGTCAGTAGTTCACCGTACATAGAAACAATATGTTCAACACCCATTAGATAAAGGTTTGTGTAAATATAGTTCAATAAAATATCATAAAAACATAATAGTATATTAAAAATGATATTTTTTCATATAATAATTGAATAAATATATTGGAGGGTGTGGAGATAGAAAATAAAATAAAAGATCTTGAGAGGAGACGTTACATCTTAATCGGGTAACGCCTTTTGGTTTGTGCCAAAAGGCCTGCTTGGGATTCCTTCTTCCAATGGTAGGCTTGTAGAAGGAATATAGGAATTTTTTTAAGTGTAATGAGATATTATTTAACTAAATTGAGAGGTTTTAGAGGTTTTAGGAAGTCTTATATGTGGTTGATTTTTATAGGGAAGAAAAAGGACTCAATTGGAATTTTTAGAAATAAGTTAGGTGTACAGATGTTCTTACCAAAAAAGTCATAAAAAACAAAAAAACCAATAATGGAAGGTATATGGAGGAAATATGGACATCCAATGGGTGTTTTATAAGTGGATAGGTCTTTTTGGCCCTTAATTTCAAGGTTTAGTCCCTTATTAATATTAATTTAGCCTTAATCATACTGATTAAGTTTCATCTCTTTTAATAATTATTTTGGTCAAAAATTAACATGGTATTATTAGAATATATATATTATACTAAATATAATGTTTTATGTATGTTTTTTGAAATTCTTATAATAAAATCATCAAAATTACTATTAATACCAATCCTACAGACGTGACAAAATAACCGGGTTTTAATGAAGAAAAATGTTCAAATGTTTGTAAAGATTTAATATTCAATTTCAAAGTGAAATTGATTCTAGGGAATTAAATTATATTAATATATCTAATATTTATCTAATGTTACCATCAAAAAAATTTATAATATCTTCTAACATTAATAATTAATTGAACAAAAAGGCAGTTTTTAACTAAAAAGCTATATTTTTCACTATTCATAAAAATTGTTGTTTTTCAGAAAAAACCCCAAAAATTCACCCTATGATAACATGGATGTTATAAATTAAAAAATGAATTTTATTATATCATGTTAAATTTAATTTTTTTTCTAAAATTACTTTTATTATTTTTCACAGAAGGACATTAAAAGAAGTTTATTTAGGAAACCATTATATTTAAACATCAAAGGAATGAACAAAAAATAATATCCTTTTATTAGAAATATGTTTTATTTGTATAAAAAAATCATAAAAAATATATAAAAAGTACTTATTATTTTTTATATTACAATGTTTAACGGCTAGGTTATAATTATCTTATTTAAATAATTATATCATTAAAATGATGTTTCATAGAATCTATATGTTGAATGTGATTTATGCTAAGTTAGTGTTCTATTTATAGTATGCCAAGTCGATGTTGAATGTATCATACATCATTTACATGTTGTGTGTAACATAAGTGAAGTCGATGTTGCGTATAATGTATTCCATTTTTGTGTCGTGTGAAAGTAATGTCTAACTTAATGCATTTCAAGACAAAAATGAATAGATAATTTATTCAAAAAAAGGTCCATAAAAAACCAGAGTGTTACATTATACACATGTTAATAATAATTTTCCCTTAAAATTAATCACTCTAGTAAAAAAATAAGGATGCTTATGCTTCCTCATATGGTCAAGTTCCCACGTAGCTTCGTCCACCTGGTGATTTCTCCACAAAACATTGACCAGGTGAGTGGTCTTGTTTTTTAGAACATTATCTGATCAATCCAAAATTTTAAATGGTTATTCTTATTAAGATAGATCCCACTCTAGTTATATGACCCTTGAGTTCAGTGCATATTAGGGGTTAGGTATGTACTTTCTCAAGAGAGATACATGGAACACATCATGGACTTGAGAGTGATTTGGAGGAAGTCCCAAGTGATAGGTTAATGTTCTGATACGATAAAGAATCCCAATGGGATAGATATACCTAGGGATTATTTTACATTTATTACTGAATATCATAAGATTCTTCTAGGGTAAGATTAAAAAAAATTCACCAACATCAAATTTAAGATCACACAAATGGTTATCAACATAAAATTTCTACTGACTTTGAGATGCCTTGATATAATTTTGAATAGTTCTAACCTTCCCAACCATTTCTTCAGCTATCTTATATCCCAGTATATTTCCCTCTCCAACTTCATTCGAATACATCACAACTCTAAATTTATTCCCATAAAAGTCTTAAAAATGTTTCATCTAAATTCTTGAGTGAAATATATTATTGTAGGAAAACTCATCTTGAGGAATGTGTAGATCCAAACCACCTTTTAAATCCATAGATCAATATCTCAATGTATCCTCTAGGGTTTGAATTTATATTTTAGACAGACCATCAGTTTGAAGATGTTAAGAAGCGCAATAACTCAATTTAGTATCAATTTCTTACTGAAGACATTTCTAGAACATTGAGGTAATCCTTTGATCCTGATATGATACAATGTAATGTGGTACTCCATTCAACCTTACCAGGTCTCTAATGAGTATCCTAACAAGATGATCCTAGGAGAATTATTTTCAAATAGAAATTAAGTGTGCAAACTTATTAAGGCCATTTACTACAACCCATATAGCATTAAACCCTTTATAGGTTTTTGGTATTCCAACGAAAAAAATCCATAGTGATGTTCTCCCATTTCAATTATGATTTTGGAATGGATGCAACATCCCATTTGAATGTTGTCTTTTATCCTTAAATTCTTAGAATAACAAGCAACAATACACAAAATATATGATATCTGTCTTCATTTCATCCCAATTGATGTATTATTTAATGTCCCTATACATCATCATACTTCTATGATGAATCGAGAATGTTGATTTGTGAGCTTCCTCTAACCGCTCCTTCTTCAAATCTGGCATGGAAGGAACACATAAAACGTTCCTAAACCTTATCATTCAATCTTGATGAAGGTTAAACTTAGTAAGAATATTGAACTTCTTTTTTATCTCTTCATCTTCCTTTTTTCTATCTTAATCTTAACTTCAAAAAAGAGTTGAACATTAAATTTATAAAGATACGATTTTCCCCTTCCTTAATTTATAGATACATCCTTACCATGTATAGAATAATTGGATATTTTGTGATCCTCACCATGGATAGGATAGCATGATCCTTCTAACTATAAGAATCAGCCACCTTGTTCGCTTTCCTGGGTTGGTAATGTATTCAACAGTCATAATCCTTTATAAACTCTATCTTCCTTCTATTACACTCGTTCTACTCCTTTTGTGGTAATATATAATTCATAATTTTATAATCATGTATATATGTCACACTTTTCTGTATAATGATAATGTCTTTATATTAGTAAGGAAATAATTACCACTTATAACTCCAAATCATGAGTTGTGTAATTCTGCTCATGAATCTTCAACTAGTGTGAGTCATAGGCTACAACCATGTTATTATACATAAAAACACATATAAATCCCTTCTTGGATGCATTTATGTAGATTACAAACACTTCTCCACTATAAAGAAATGTAACCATAAGAACACTAATCATCCTTCTCTTTAGTTCCTTAAAATTTTCCTTACATTAATCTATCTAGAGAAACTTGACACCCTTCATAGTTTACTATTTCATTGGATAAACTATTCTTTATAAAATATCCACAAACAGAAGATAATATCCAACTAAACCAAGAAATATAATGATCTCAGTCATCTTTATTGGTCTAGTCCATCATTCAATAGCCTTTGTCTTTTATGGATATACTTCTATACAATATCATGATATTGTGTGGCCCAAAAATGAATTCTTTTGGCCCAAATTTTCATATTTTATAAATTTCTCATATATTTTCTCATTACTTAGGGTCCTTAGTACACTTCTCAAGTGATATTCATGAACTTCCTTTATCTTTGAATAGATATGAATATCATCTATAAAGACTACCACAAACATATTGAAGTAATCTATAAATACATAATTCATTAAATCAATGAATATAATAATGATATCAGTAAGAAAAAATGGCACCACTATATATTCATATTATCCATACCTTGTATGGAATGACATCTTGGTTATATCCCCTTTATTGACCCTCAATTGATGAAATCCACAACGAAAGTAAATCATGTAAATGTATTGATCTATGCGCAGTTGATCAAACAAGTCCTCATTATGGAGAAGAGGATACATGTTCTTTATTTTGATGTTTTTCACCTCCCAATAATCAATGATAAGTCTCATTGACCTATCATTAATTTTAAATAAACTCGTACACCCCATAGTGACACACTTGGATGAATAAATACCTTTTTAAGGCTTTCAAGAAATTTCTATTGAATTTATAATACTCAATTAGAGCCATTCTATAAAGTGTATTTGAAATTGGGGTGAAACCAGGTATGAGTTCTATTGAAAACTAAACATCATTTTTTGGTGGAATACTAGGAAACTATTCTATAAAGACATCCACAAAATACTAAAAAAATAGGAATATCAACTATGTCAATTATCTCCCCCAACAATTTGAGATACAAAAACATTTTGAATGGGAATTAAGACCCATACACAATATGTAATCTCCATATGATGTTCATACTTATCGTCACATTGATGAGTGACCAAAGGAGGGTTTGAAATATCAAACGTATCTTCCCTTCCTTGATAATTGATGTTTTATTTAGCATAGAAAGACAATCCATGACTATGATGACATCATATTAATCCAATTAAAGAATGTAAATATATATAGGAAGCACATTTTCATAATATTAAACTGGAGAGGGATCATAGACCTGAGTTTCAATCATCATACCATTAGGAGTTTTTACTACTAATTCCATATCTAATTATTTTTGTGGATTCTTGACACACTTATATAACTCTATATATATGAATGGGTGGGTATATCCAGAATCAAATATGACATTAGAAGTTCTAGAGTGGATGACAAGTGTACCTTGGATCACGTCATTATCAATCCCGTCATCATAAATAGAGATTTTCTGAGATTTCCACTTGTCAGTTGGATTAAGAGGTTTCTGACAACGATCATCATCACCAGTAATTGTGTTTTGGAAGTCGTTAGGATTATAAATATTCTCTGTAAACTTGTAGAACTGAATCATGGGAGGTTCATTCTATTATGTTTCCCCCCATTCATATTGTTAGCTAACTTATTCCCACCAAATTAAAAATTAAATGCACGATTTTCTTCCCTTCCACATATAAAAAATTTATTGGACCCCTTAATAAAATATCCTCTTTACATATTTCCATATTTTGAGCTGAATGGAATGCTTATATTTTTTCTTCCTATTTTCTATATTTTCCTTTATACTCCTTCTTCCTCTTATTGTCAAAACCATTAGATTGGAACATGACTCCAACCTCTATTTCAACCTTGATTTCCCAACGTGCAATATCTTCGTAGAAAATCATGCCTCTTTCGAATACATGGATTTAAATCACTGAAGAACCTATCAACCATAAATTTAGGCTGGATGATAATTCCTGAAGCATACCTCGAAAGACAAATTAAACTAGCCTTATAGGTACCAAAAGATTCATCATCCCTTTTCTTCAAATCAATTAACACTTTCTCCATCATGTTATCAATAATCTGGGAATTCACATATTCAAAAATAAGTTCATGAACTCATCCCAATCCATGGATTCAATCTCATATTACTTCTTTTTTATTCATGATTAGAGTACACCATTGATCCTCTTAACCTTATAACAAATAAACAATAAGAATGAAATTATCATTCTTCAACCATTGGAGAATAAAGAATATATTTTCCATGGTAATAATCCATTTCTATGATAAAATTTGATCATGAGCCCTTATGAAATAATTTGGATGTTTCAAAATAAAAGACTCAATATAATGTTGTTCCCTTTTTTCTCAATTAGAAGTCTACCATGATTTTTAGGTTGAGAATGTTGTGTAATCATATGAACAAGAATTTTCATTCCAACTCCCATAGCATTAAGTATCTCAAGAGGAAAATTGATTCATTTTCCATTACAATAAACATTAATGTGGTTCCTTTAGGTTCTAGCCACTGATTAAAACTAAAATCATAGAGTACGAAACAATAATCATAGTAAGGAACCTCATTATCATGAAAATTCACTTATAGGATGTCTAAATCCAAAAATCTCCATTAATCTATGAAACCATATTGTTATACTAGGTTATTCATAGAAAAATTATATTTAATTCTTTAATAATGGTTCGTGAAGAGTTTGTGAATTTCCAATGTGTACCCACTAGTATTGTCAAACTATGTGTGGAGAATGTTTTGTTATCGTGTACTAGATTACCTCGAGTCAGGACTGGAAAATATTGTCAGAGTTATTACCCCTAAGGTACATCTATTCAAGAACTATATCCATTTATAGTATCATTACATGGATGTATTTCTAGGAAACCAATCATTCTACCCTTTAACAAAATTCTATAACATTTTCCTAAATGGTGGCTCATCATTATACTTATCCTTATACATGTCCATAAGTTTATCGGTATAGTTTCATCATCCTATATTGCTAAGGATAACTAAACTATCACTTTGAAACCTGTACCAAACCAATCTTGACATATATTAACATTACATAACATTTGTGGAATACGTAAGAATTATACAAATAGACTCCTAAATACAATACTAGTCTAGTGCCATTGGAATCATGGAATCATAAAAACTAATACATAAATGAGACAAATTATCTCCCATAGGTTCTTCATGACTAGTACCCTTATTTAAAACATTAGAAATAATACATATTCTCATAACCTGAGGAATAAAGAATAAAAATATTTTAGCTAAATTATTGAGTAATGGTAAAGAAAGGAGACATGTAAGAATAATCATGGGAATAATGGAATGATGACATGATCATAAAATACAGAGATCATACCCATCATATAAAATATCATATACATGAATCCGGTCATAAATCTTCGCATTTCACTAGACATGAATAATAAGGAAATAAAGAATATAATACATGAAGCATATCATAGGATTGAAACATGGAAGTGTGATAGAAAAATAAGTATATAATTATTTCCATAGTAGCTGAGGCATTATTTCCAATAAAATCTCTGTAGTATGGGTTCACTCCCCATAACATATTGGTAGTCATGGTTCACTCCCATGGCCATATTAGTATCATGAGTTCACTCCTCTTCCCATCTTGGTAGTCATGGTTCACTCCCAAGGATATCTTATTAGTCAAGGTTCATTCCCAAAACCATATTTGTATATATAATTATATATATATATATATATATTTAACCAATGAATTATAGAGATATATAGTCCCCACTCATCTCATAATGATATCATACAAACATGTTCCACAAGATCATTAAAAATAACATCATAACCCATGAAATGAAATGGTTATTATATTCATTTAATCATATAATAAATTGTAGAATGATATTAGTTTCATAATCATTTAATAATAAAAATGACTCAAAGAAAATAATTTGGTTTCAAAAGATATAAACCTTGAAAATAAGTGAGTCTCAAGAAAATATAATCTGTAAAAGAGGAACGTGTTTCATAAACATCATTCCACCAAAAAATAATCCATTAAAATAAATAATATGAATGGGAACATTGAATAATTTTCCAATAAATACATGAGTGACACCAATGGATTTTTTCTTTGATGATAAATAATTTTTAATGTTATTTTTAAAAACATTTCTTTATAAAAATATCCATTCTTCATTGAATTTTTTAAAACATAAAACTATTTTGAAAACCATTTTATTTGAATATAACTTTGAAATATTATAATGGAATATTTTAAAACAATAAGAAAATTTCAAAGACCTTTTTACTTAAAAATAATCTTCATGTATCTTTTGAAAACATTTTTGGAAACATTTTCTAAACTGAATATAATAGATTTCTGACCGAAGAGAGTGATGGCCAAATTTTACTTAAATTTTTTATCTTATGTACTAAAGAGTGGAAAAAATGGAACCAACTCATGAGTATATCTAGAATAAAAAAGGGTAAGGAAACTCATGAGCTTTCATGAGATATGGATTATAAGATTTCATCAAATACACATAGTCATTAACAATCTCAAAAAGCGATGAGATTATTTGAATAAACTATTAAAACTTGAATACATGGGAACATAATATCCATGTAGTAAAAGGAAATTACATTAATAAAAAAATATCATGTAAATAAGGAGATTAGTGATATAAAATTTAATTATATAAACCTCTAAAAATAGTTTAGGTGCATAATAATACATGAGTCTCAAAGAAGGCAATTTGAGTCAAAACATTGTTTACCGATTTGGTTACATATGAAACCTAAGCCCCATTAAAGGATTTTCATAAAATGGATATGTTAATAATAATAAATTTATGTAAAAGATACAGATAATAAAATCATTTCATGTACATAAACCACAAATAATTGAGTTGGGAACATATCATGTGTGTCATGAAAATAAAAAATGAGAATAAATTCTGTTACATTATATCTTAACTCTCTTCATACATGCTCAAAATAACTATATAATAAATATTAATTTGTTTTTCATATTTTAAAGAAACATATAATTATATCTAATACCCTATATGTTTTTTATAACCTTATATTACCCTCTTCTTAATGATCATATGTTATGGTTTCACTTTGGGTAATATTCTCTTTATTCTTTGAATGTGTCTTAATTTGTTATATTGTGGGTATTCATAATTTATATCAATATTTAAAAAACATAAATAATGATATAAATGTGATATATATATATATTATGTGTTTTTTATAATAATCTATAGAATATATAACTATGAAATGTAATACATTGTTCATAGAGACAGTAGGCTGTAAATATGCATGAATGTTGTTTATGTTTTTTTGTTGTATTGAATGAATTTATGGAAATGAAATACAGATATAAATATATTTATATATATATCATTTATCCAATATAATTTTTTATATCATATAAATCATATATATCATATAATTTCACTAAACCTATCCTTAATACATTAAATGTGGTGTGTGAACGAATCACACCGCTTTAAGGGGGCAGTAGTCCACATTTCCTCAAACGAGATTATTCTAAATAGAAAGTAAAATGGTATGTATTTTAAAAAAATTTAAAAAATTTAAATAAATAATAAATATATTTTACATCATAAAGGCCACCATGACAGGTTGTAATGTAAAAAATGAACAATCCTTATTTTATGAGGTAATAGTAGACCATACATAGAAACATTATGTTCATTACACATTTTCTAGAGGTTTGGGTATAATTGGATAGAAAAATTATAATAAAAACACAATAGTATATTTAAGATTCTATTTTTGGTATACATTATTGTAATAAATTTAGTGGAGGGGTGGAGAAATAAAATAGAAGAAATTACCTCGAGAGAAGATATTACCTCTAAATCGGGTAACTCCTTTTGGTTTGTTCCAGAAGGCTTCCATGGGTTTCATTTTTCCCAAGGTAAGTATTCTAGGAGGAATATATGGATGTTTCTTAGTGTATTGGAAAATTATTTTCTAATCCTAATATTTTATATAGGTTTGAGGTTGTGGGAGAGGTGGTGGGTTTTTGTAGAGATGGAAAATGACTCACTTGGAATTTAAAAAAACAAGTTAGTTGTACACATGTTATTACATAAAAAAGAAATAAAAAACAATTAACTCAATAATTAATGGTTTATGGAAATTATATGGACATAAAATTGGTTATGGAAAAGTGTATAGCTTATTTGGGCCCTTAATTGTATGGTTTTTCCCTAATGAAACATAATTTTTCCTCAATCGCTATGATTAATTTTAATCACTTTTACTTATAATTTTGGCCAAACATTAACGTGGACATATTTTAATATATGTATTTTACAAAATAAAATGGGTTATATAAAATTTTATAAATTAAAATTATAGAATCAAAAAAATATAGATTAATGCTAACCCCATAGACTAGACATGATAAAGTATTTTTAAAGTAGAAAAATGTTCCAAAAATTATCCAGATTTCATGATCAATTTAAAAGTGAAATTTATTCTACTAAATTAAATTATATATATATATTTAATATTTATATAATTTTATCTGAAAATAATATTTTAATATCCCTTATCATTAATAATTATTTAAAAAAGTCATTTTAACAAAAAAGCAGCATTTTTACTTGTCAAAAAATGATGTTTCACAAAAAAATACCAAAAATTCAACCTAATATAAGTTAAATGTTCAAAATTCAAAAATGTAGTTTGTTTTATCAAATAAAATTTTCTAATTTGTTTAAAATTAATTTAATTATTTTTCAATGAATTACATTAAAAAGAAATTTATTAGAGAAAACAAAATTTTTAAACACAAAAGGACTTTACCAAAAATAATATCATTCATTATAAATTTTTTTTATTTGTATGTAAAACTATAAATGTATTTTAAAATGATTTATTGTTATTAATATTACAATTTTTAACATATAGGTTATAATTATCTCATTTAAATAATTATATCATTAAAATGATGTTTCGTAGAAACTCTATGTTGAGTGTGATGTATGCAAAGTCAGTGTTGCCTATATTGTATGCCATGTTGGTGTTGCGTGTAACATACACTAGGTATGATTTTTTTGTAATGTACATGAAGTCAGTGTTGTGTGTAACGTATGATGATTTGGTGCTGTGTGAAAGGAATGTTTGACTTAATGCATTGAAAAACACAATTGAAAATAAAATTTATTTGAAAAAAGGTCCATAAAAACTGATGGTGTTACACCATATTATAACTCCAAGTCATGATTAGGGTAGTTCCTCTATTTGGATAATATTTTAATTGAATAAATGATACTACCTAGACCTACTTCATCAGTACAACTCCGAAACCAACGCATGATTCATCACAATATATGGAGTATCTGATCCTTGTCCTAGGTAGTATTTCATTGGATATATATTTATAATAATATTGATCTAAAGAAATGTTTCTTTACACTAGTACATAAACTAAAAATTTAAACCTTTCTTCATCAAAATAGTCAAGAGAAGCCTTGGATAATCCATTGGTAATATCCAACTAAACCTATAAAAATCATTACCTTTAACAAGTATCATAAATGTGTCCTGGACATGACTCCCTCATATTTCTATATTTACATTGATATAACAAACTCAAAAACCAAACATCATAGTATCTTTACATCCCATATCTAGAAATAAGACGTTGACAACATGGAATAAATCCAATGATCTCAACACACCCTTATTACTATTTCAAGGTTCCAAGTGTGAAACTCTGGTGTCATTGGGGAGATGAGGATGTCTTCAAGAAACACCATGATAAAATATTATAGTTATGGGTGGAAGTTCATTTTAATGAGAGATGTGAATAATAGTAATGTGTTTATTAGACTTAATTTCATGAACATGTACTCATACTACCCATAAATGACATAAAACTCCATATTTATAAAATCCTCATCTAAAAATCGAAATTGGTGATCACCCGATTGATGAACAATCTTGGTAATCCATTGAGATAACCATAACTAATAAAAAATATCATCAACCCTTGGCATGTGATATCTTTTATTCACCCTAACGTCATTCAAATTCTGGTATTTGATATATATTATAATATTACTATTTTCCTTCTTGTTGAACAATATAGGTGCTCCCCATGGTGAGGTACTCAGCTTAATGTATTTGTTTCACACCATGTAATCCAACTGAAATTTTACATCCTCTAAATCTATTGATGATATATGATAAAGGGGTATCAAAATGGTCTATACAGCCAACATGATATGAATCTCAATGTCAACACCTCTATAAGGAGGATGTATGGTGATGTAATCCAAAAAGAATTATGGATAGAGATCCATGAATGGAGGAAGAGATGATAAAATTGTCACTCTTCCCATTGAAAGATCCCAGCCATCCATCTATGATGTGATCATCTCGAGATGAATGAAGTCTATTTAAAATCTTTTTTCTACCAATTCCCACTCTATGTTCATCGCATATATCACTCCCTTTAGTGAGGTAAAATAAACCCATAAATGATGGAAATAAATTTGATCTAGGATATTGGTCATCTAGTCCAAGTTGATAATGACATAAAAAGTCTTCATCACTAGAATCTTAAATTCCCATATATTACCATAGACGATAATGAATAATGGAATATTTTGAAATCACTGAAGATGATCCACACTCATTCCCAACAGCTTATCGAGGGATACTAACACAAAGGATAACTTATCTATTAAGTTCAATCGAACAATTTCTGTATATATATATATATATATATGAAATAATGGGATGAAATTGTATCAAATATGGAATTAGATACATTAAGTGATCATAATTGCATATCAAACAGTATAGTCCTCTCTCCATCATATTCTAGAGTCTAGTTCATTGTGTACATGTAGCCTGCATCCATTCAACAGCCCTATCCCTATGGTGATTGAGTAGTATTGATCTACTGCTAAAAACCTAGACTAGATCCATAGGTGAAAGACCGTTCCTATACTCTACCTCTATGTATGTACAACCTCGTAGCACTATGGTAAAACTTCTAAAGAAGGCCCATATTGGCACACTATCAACACTTGTTATGAAGTTCTGAGTTGGCTACATGGTAATGTATGATCTTACCATTATTGAAGCATTGTGGGTCAACCATTGAGGGGAATAAATAAGATTCAATCCACTCCACCTATATTCCTATACTCTACAACATATCCCTGATCTTCTGCTTCTTGAAACTAAAAAAGTAATCTCCTTTGTAATTAGAGGTCCACTAGAATGAGTATTATTGGGTAAATTAAACTAGATTCTTAATCCTTCATCGTAACTATTTTAATAGTTGGGGCTTCATAAAAAGCTTTATCTATTTATCTATTTTTAATATCCATATATTCAAAAAATGGGATAAAGTCCAATCTCTAACATCCTATCCTTATGGGCCATACTACAATCTAGAATTGGTGTAAATCAGAGAAACTCTGTAAAATTAGTAGAGTGGGTGGATTCTATAATGGATCACTACTATAGATCCATGAAATCATGTTCATGAACATGAATAATCATTTAAGGAAATACTTCAATGAAAAAACCTGTCCTTGAAGGAATCCCATAAGAGTATCTAACCTCATCCATCCTGTCCCATGACTCCCCAAAAAATCCTAGTGTGTCCCTACAGTATGAACACTGCCAGATTCACCTTTATGTCTATTATTGTCTTGACCTGTCCATATATTCCCCTTATGATACCCACCCAATCCTTGGCATCATGTGGTACATAGGTTCCTTTTAATGTGGTTGTATGATAGTGATGAAAAACATGGAATAAGATACCTTGGATATACGTGGTGGATGGGATGGAACCACTTCATTCACTATTGGGGCTGGTGAAGGAACATGCTTAATAGCACCCTCCATTATAGATTGAAATCCTACCAAACATCAGTAAGGTTTAATATTTTTCAATATGATGGAATTTTAGGAAAATAAAAATATCATATTTAGTCTATGGGATCCCATACGTTTATCCTAGGTGTCAACCTACAAACCAATTTATACCTTTCTAGAAATAACTCTTGTCTCTATCCCTGCATGTTAATTACAGTCCATATATATATATACACTAACAAAACACCATTATCAACTAACCTAATTAATTATAATAAATATATATCCTTATACTAGGGAAACATAGGTATATAATAAGATGAGAACTATCCTGAATAGATATCACAAATCAAGGAATAAAATTTAAGAACTTCTATACAACAAAAAAAACACAGACACACACACATATATATATATTGAATATGAACCTGTTATCCTTACCATGATGGATGAATGCACATAGAATATCATAAATCACAAATCAACATCATGTCAAAAAACTAAGGTGAATTTAATAAATAGTAAGAAAACCATAATTTCTCATACTTAATGAAAACTAGGAGGTCCACTGTACCATGTTGTCATAGGACTTACAGAACTCCCATTCAAGAGTCCTAATTTCTTATCATTTTCTTGACATTTCCCAAATCAGGATATGTAAAAAAAAGTTAGAAAATTATTGTCTTGTGATATCATTTTGAAACACTATGATGTGGACCACTGTGTTCAATCCTGAATACTACATGACCTAATCACTCCACCCATAGGAAAGACCTTGCTGAAAAGTAGTGGGGGTATGTTTCCATTACTGGGGAGACAATACACATATTATCATGTTATATAATCATTAGTCAATAATAAATAATACAATAAATCACCACAATAATACTATGAAATCTATTGAATGAAATAAAAGTCAGGATAAAAGAAAAATCTCCCAAACCTGCAATCTTTTCCTATGGATAATGAAGTAGATAAATTAATAAGTAAACAAAAGGGTCTTCTATATTATTTATCAATTATCTAATAGCTCCATTATAATCTACTAAACTATCCAAAAAAAGGTCACCTTCCATTTTTAGATCTCTATTTATGAAATCTACAAGAGCACCCAAATTTCTAATTAGGTTTTGACCACAAGACTCAATAAGACACCACCAATGGATCCTTAACCCAATGTTCCCAAGTATATCACGTGTATTCAATTATAATAATAATTTCATAACATGAAAATAAATAGACCCTTGAAAAACTGATTAGTTATACACTAAAAAAGTAATAACAAACCCCATATTGCACCTCCTTTATCTACATTCCATAAAGACAATCATTGAATGTCATAAATTGGAGAGAACATGACACATTGATTATAATATGTTTCCCCACAGTTTTAATGCGTTGAATAGGATCTGGACTTTAGACCATAATATTCTATATTCATCATGAGTTAGAACGAAAAACTATCACACCCCTTCTATGCCTGTAGTCATGCCCCAAGACCATCGTGCTTCAAACACGTAACCATACGTTATGCCCTAAAACTATTATACCCCTAACATGCTACCTTATCATAGTCTCCATACAATCATTCATGTACCCTCATCTTAGGTCTATCACTATCATCGTTGAAATCTAGGTTCACTCACCCTCTATGGGATAAACAATACAAGATGCACTCTTATCTCAAGTACAAATGAAAGTCCTGGTCACACAAATAAATGGTATGTCATATGAGGTAATAATATCAGTAATCATGAGAATATAGAATGTAAACATAAAGGGATTTGATCATATTCAAACATGGAAAAAATAAATCTAATTTTAATCATGGAAGTATATATCATTTTAGGTATCACAACTCTCACACACAAACACATATGTCATCCCAATCAATAAAAAATATTAATTTTTTTAATACATAAATTACTTCAAGGAAACATGTGTAAAAACCCCTAATAGGTAAATATTATCTTAAATAAAAAGTCATCGACATCAATGACAAGGATTAAACTTCTTGTGTGGTTTGAAATGTGGGTTGATAACCTCAATAGTCAAGAATACACACTCCTATGTTCATACTATTTCAATTGTGTTCTTGTTAATTCTTGATTATTGTTAATGGTTTCTAGAAACAACACCCACTATTTTATTTCAATAACAAATAAAAAATCACATGAAATGATATTTTATCACTTATAAATAATTTACCAATTTTTCATTTTAGGCTTAACATGTTCTTGTAATATTTTCCTCAGGAATACTTATAAAACCACATTTAATTAAAATACATCTCTCAATATTAAACTGATAACACATATGGTTGATCTTTATAATTATTGTTTGATAGAACCATATAATTATCCTTGATAATTTTATTAAATGTAATTTCATAATTGTATAAATTATATTTTAATATTGATTATATGAATTTGTCTCTCTAAATTATCCTTCCATAATTATTATAAGATACTTTGTTTTATAAATTTTCCATTGATTATAAGATATTTTATCAATTGATAATTTTAATAAATTATCCTTCAAAAAATCAATTTAAGAATATCTTGAAATTTACTTATAATTATCCTTGATAATTCTTCATAATTATCATATTAAAATTTTCAATACAATAAATTTATAATATTTATAGATTATCAATTGAATAATTTTATGTAATTATCAATTAATTGTTTTAGAGTTTTTTTTATTTTTCTATATTTATCATCATTTTTTTAGAATATTTGATGAATGGAATTATGGAATCATAATATTTTAAGAAATAAAAATAATATAAAACTAAAATATCCTAAAATTGAAGCGTGGTGAAATTGGGAAGAGGATAACTGCAACATCGCCTGGTTCTAGAAGAAGTGGTTTGATGGAGGATCTCTTGATCATACACAAGGTTATCTGAGATCTCAAAGACTCTATGATATAGTCTATAATTAAAATCCTAATATATTAGAGATATCAATGCTCAAAAATATTTGTAGGTATTCCAAAGATAAAAATACAAAACCTGGATTTAATATGAGTTTGAATCAAAACTTGTCGGTAGAGTATTTAATTTTACCCCAATAAGGAGTTTCCAACTAAAACTGGTTAAATAAATTGATTTAAAATGAATTTGGTTGAACCCAATTGAAGAAAAATGGAGGTAAGTAGCTAGTATAAGAATTATTTTGATAATAATAATATAAATAATTATAAAATAATAATAATAATAATAATAATAATAATAATAATAATAAGGTTAAAACACAACCCTAACATGTGATTTAACCAAACTCCCAATGAAAAAAAGGTTATATCATGCCAAGCATAAAATTGAAACTCATAATTTAATGGAAGTTAAATATTTACAATCCAAGACACCATTAGAGAGATATTTCATTATTTTAAAAAAATTATACAAGCGTGATATAATATATTTACCCTTACATGTGATCTCACCAAACACTCAATTCACACAATTTTAATATCACTCCTAGGGTAAAACCCATGTTTAATATTTATTGGAAATCTCATATTTCACATCCAATACACCATTTGTGGGATATTACATTATTTCAAAAAAAAATTACATGTTATATAATATATAAAACATTTTTTTATATCAATAACAAGGCTCTACAGGCGTCAGAATCCTCCACTGACTTAGTGCCTATGTTAGATAATATTCCCCATAATATTCCAAAGTGTTAAAAGAGATTCCACCATTAAATAATGTTTTTTAAAAATAAAAAAGTTTATTTGTATTGGAAAATAACATTTTCACATAAAAATACTAATAATATACAATCAAAGGAGGTTTTATTATCATTAAAATTTGATGCTAATAAGGTTATGATGATGGTTATGTCATATAAGATGTCCAGAAGAAGCTCTTGAGGACTATGGTTATAGTGAAATTTTCATAACTATTATGAAATAAGATTATTATAAAGCTATTATTCAATACACTAATCAATTAATTCCTTAGATTGTGTGATTTTTTTGGGAATGAATTGATTAAACCATGAAATAAATGTTTTATTTTTTTTATAATTATCATGGGTCTCCAAAGTTAGCATCGATGGGGAGGTTTACTTATTTTTAGTATTAGTTTAGATATCATTATATAGAAGTCATGTAACATGTATATTTATTGGGTAACAACATGATTTTATGGTAATGTAGAGATTATGTGGTATTACTAGAAATATAACACTATTTCATTACTGGTATGGAGATGTAGCTATATAATAGATGCACCAAGGGGATATTATCTAAGTAAGGGTTGGTTAATAATTGAATTGATCATCACTAAGATGCATGATAGGTGGGTCTAGGACTAAAGACCTATATAAACACTCTTGGGGATATTATTTTCTTAATTCATATCACCCTTATGAAATATTATTATGTTTTTTAATATTATTTGGATAGGGAACCTAAAAATTAAATTACAATGGATAACAAATATTTAAGATAAGAGGTTATTATGTTTTGTTGATTAAAGTATATTTGAGTTATTTATTTTGAAATAATAGTTTGGATCATTTAGTTTTCCATCTTATTTATCTAAAAAATATTTTATTTTAATTTATTTTCAGAAGAAGTTGGAACCATGATAATAATGTGTACGACCAGTAATCTAAATATTTAATGAATGAGATATAAAATGGGATGAGTTGTGGGGTATAAAACCAAATTTTTATTAGTATGAAACTATCAAAACTAGTGAATAATAATGAGAATAAACTTGAGCTCCCAAACTCCCCCATAAAAGGGATATTATTTTTATTAAATACATTATACATCAGCATCCAACATCCTTTAATGGATCTTAAAATCCACTTATTACTGATTAGTTGATCAATGTGATGGAAAAGATATATTATCTAATCCAATACTCAAATAATGAGATGGTTATTTTTGGTATTTATCATTTATAATCAGTGGCTAAATAATGGAGTATAATTAAGAATAAAAAGGAAAATGAGGAATTATAATATATGTAATAAAAGAAGATTAAGAAAGTATTATTCCTAAATAAATTTATCCAAATTAATTTTACAATAATGTATCATGAATAGATTATGTAAAACAAATAAGATGATTCAATTAGAACTTATGAATCATAATTTGAGAGGATTTTCAATAGTTCCTATGGTTATATATCCACATCTGAAATAATGGTCATCCACTTCCTCTATGGAATAAAATAAACTATTTAATAGGAATTATCTTTATGTGACTTTGGATGTAATGAGGATATTTTTAAATGTTTCATAAAGTTATAGACAAAATTTTTAATAATATTTATTCTGGTAAATGAAAAATAAAGGTGTATTATAATGGGTTATTCGATGATAAGCCACACAGGGTAATGAAATTCAAACTAACAATGTGATACAAATTTGAGAGTAAGCATATGTGAAACTACATCTAGGTATTTGGGTAGTGTTTTAAGTGTTGTAGGGAATTCTATATGGCATAAAATTATTTAAGTTGTTACAAGTAAATGATTAACAAAACAATGTATTAGTAGGATCCTACTGATATGCCACCCAAAGTTCAATGAAGCAAGTTAAAAGATTCGAAGAATTATAAAAAAACTTTTATAACCCCAAATATAATAAATTGAGTATGCATAATTAAACTCCTAATCCATTTACGAAAGGGAGAGAATATGATATAACTACTATTAAGGTGGATCATGATAATTTAGTGGTTCCAGGTGCACACATTATTTACTATAGATATGAAAATTAATTTTTTAATTTTTTTCTCATTATTTTATATAACCTATGATTTATATGTGTATTGATTTACCACCTAAATCCATCGGTAATGATCTATCATCAATTTCTTCTCATAGAAAAATTATATAATCTATTATATATAACTATTATCTGATAGAATTTCCTAGTAAGATTCTCCATAATGATATATTTCTTCTTTAGTTGGCTAAATTTGATGTGATTTTGGGTATGTATTGCTATACATAAATATAAAAAATATCAATTTTTAGGATAATGAGATCTCAATCATTTTACCAACCATCCTATGATCATGTACCAATGAAAGGATAGTTCTGATATTTTGTGAGAAGTAAATTATATTATATGGGTTATGATACCTCATATTTTGGGACACTTTGATAACATTATTGTGGTTGAATCCAAAATTAATAATACAACTATTGTACAAGAGTATACTGATGTATTTTTGAATGAAATTATTATCCTTTAAATATAGTGTAAGGATGAGTATCCAATCGAGATCATACCTAGATCTATGATGATAAAAAAGAGTCCTTATTTAATGGATTCGTTGATTTGAAATATTTTAAGAAGAAACTATAATAGAATTTTGATAATGGATTTGTACTCCTCAGTGCTTTTCTTTATGGTGATCCATTGATTTTTGTTAATAATAATGATGGTTCAATGAGCCTCTATGTTGAATATCATGAATATGACATGATCATGATTATGAAAAAATATCATCTTACCTAAATTGATGATATATTCAACCAACTATACAAAGATCAGTATTTATCAAAGATAGTAGTTTTATCTGTACATCTTCAATTGAAGGTATGGAGAGAAAATATACTGAATATATATTTCTATACAAGGCATGGACACTATGATTTTTTCTGGATTCCATTTCTGCTTAAAAATTATCTCGCTATCTTTATGGATTTTATGAGTAGATTCTTTAAAAATAAACGAGTGATATTATTTATAATATTTATTCATGAAATTATTATATATTCTACGAGGAATGAAAAACATGAAAAAAGTTATATTTTGTTCTAAAGCCCTTATGAATTTTAAAATTAAACACCATGTACACCTTGTATGAATTTTTGTCCTAATGTGTATCCTTCTTAGGTTATTTTTATCATTTTATGTATATATATATTGATACAAAAAAAGAGATATGTCACTAAAATGTCCAATAAAAATCTCTATGACAGAGATCCAATATTTTTTACATTAGTAGGATACAAGTATAATTTATAAAAAAAATCATGATTATCCAACCAACTAAAAAATTATCGTAGAAGAGAGAGATGTTCTTAAGGACAATAGAATGTGAGAAAATATTCTAGGATATTGAGAAGAGATAATTCACCACACTTGTGATTTTACTACACTAATGTGAAGAATGTTTGTGATTTATTGTGAAGCATCCCTATAGTTATTTGGATGTATTCTAATTAAGAACTAGAAAGTAATTTCTTATGAATCGTGAAAATTATAGACACATGATCCAAACTCCATACTCATGATCTGGTGTTAGTGGTAGTGGCCATTGCATTTAAAACTTCATGAAATAATTTATATCATGATAAGTGTGATATTTATATTTAATATAAGAAAATAAATTATTTATTCAAAAATAATAATAGATAATTTTAAAAAGGAGGTATATAGAAAAAAAATATGAATACAAATTCTAAATACATTACTACAATTATAATGAAAACAAGGTGGTTGATTTCCATAGAAAGAAGTAAATATATATCTTACACGTGATTTGGATTGAAAAATATTTAATACACATTTATATATAATGTATTAATCATAAAATATTAAGTAAAGGAAAAAAAACTATTTTAAAAAAATGATTTCTCAAAAATCAATTCACGAGAAGATCAATGAATCATAGAAAGATAAATCCTAACTACAAAAAGGTTGTGAATATTATGGAATTATGTTTTGATACATATAATGTGATAAAGATTGGAACCTAGATATACATCCTATAAAATCCATAACTAGATAATTAAACATTTTATGATACTCCTTGGTCATCTTTCTCTATCCATAAATGAAACACTAATGTATATATATATATATATAAACCTCTAATAAGATAACAACAAGAGAGAAATAAAAAAATACACATCTTGATTCTCATTATGTAAAAACATTAAAACTAAATAAAAATATTCTAGGGGTATGTTGGAACCTTGATACATATTAGTATTGAAATTGGGAAGAATTTCAATTGATTTTTTGTGGGTATCCCTAAAATATTTTATGTTCTTAATGTAATTTCATTTTTAGTGGATTTCCTTACAGATTAGGTGGATTTCATTACTATATAAAGAGATTACTCACATGAACAATTATCTATGATATACATAAGATATATTTTCTATAATGATTGGGATCTATATTGTATTTTATATAATATAGATATAAGGTTTACATCATCATTATATAGAATTACTGAAAAATAATTGTTGGAAGGGTTGTGTCTTAGAACTGCTTATCTGCCTCAAATGGATTGTCAATATCAAAAGGCCCTCTCACTACGGGAAAACCCGTTTATTGCGATGAGGTATTTGTGACGGGAATAAAGCTCGTCGCAACAACTACGACGAAAAGTTTATTTGCGACGGGAATATATTCCCATCGCAAATGGCCAGTTATTTGCGACAGAAATATAGGACCCGTCGCAATAGCTATGCCACGGTTTGCATGCCAAAATGCAGGAAGCCTATTTGCGACAGTCGCCATCTACCCCTCGCAAGTACCCGTCACAAATACTGGCAGGGGTAAAGCCTATTTGCGATGGTCGCCTTCTACCCATCACAACTAACCGGCGGTGGTAAATACTATTTGCGACGGGTAAATTTTCCCATCGAAAAAAATTATTCAGCAGGTGTTATTGGCGATGGGCCCCATCACCAATACTGGCGGCGATAAATAGGAATTTGCGATGGGGATATCCGCCCGTCGCTAATGGTGTGTCGACAGGAAGCTATTTGCGACGGGCCCGTCACAAAAACCCTTTTAACCGCCGCCCGTAATTAATGCGGGCGAAGGTATTTGCAACGAGGCCCGTCGCCAATACCAGCGGCGGTAAATAGGAATTTGCGACGGGGATATCTGCCCGTCGCTAATGGTGTGTCGGCAGACATCTATTTGCGACGGTCCCGTCGCAAAAACCCTTTTAACCACCACCCGTAATTAATGCGGGCGAAAGTATTTGCGATGTTATACCATCACAAATACTTGTATTAGTGACGGGATCCCATCTCTAATAAGTCCGTCGCAAATAATCTAACCTATATATACACCCAATCCATTTTTTTCATAACATTCAGATCTCTCTTCCTCTCTCTCTCTCTCTAACTTTCAGTTCTAAGTAGAATTTTTTTTGTTTTAATTTTTTTTTCCGAGAAGAGGAGAGAAGGAGTTAGAAGGCACATATTACTTCAAAATATCGAAGGTATTTATATTTTGTTTATTTTTTAAATAATTTTTAATTTTTAATTTTATTTTTTATTGTTAATTTTAATTCATTTTAATAGAATGTTTAGTAGCTATATAGTTTAATTAGATTAATTGGTTCAATCAAATAATCCTTGTCTGGATACGAACAAGTAGAGGTGGCTCTGGCACAGATGTACCTAGGATTGAAAAATCTGACAAGGTGTTTCGAGCTTGACTCGGGATAACCTGGTACACAATAATGGGCCTTGCTGCACTCTTGGTTCGACACTCCCAGAGGATGTTTTGGTAATAATTAGTGATTAATATATAATTATCAAATCATTAAGAAATAATTAGATTTAATTAGATTTAATTAAAATAATTATCAAATTATTAGGAAAGAATTAGATTTAATTGATTAGAAATAATTAGGAAACAAATAAATTTAATTAGGAAATAATTGGAATAATTAGGAAACAATTAGATTTAATTAGAAAATAAGAAATAATTAGATTTAATTAGATTTAATTAAAATAATTATCAAATAATTAGGAAATAATTAGATTAAATTGATTAGAAATAATTAGGAATTAATTATATTTAATTATAAAACAATTAGATTTAATTAGGAAATAATTATATTTAATTAGGAAACAATTAGATTTAATTAGGAAACAATTAGATTTAATTAGGAAACAATTAGATTTAATTATGAAAAAATTAGATTTAATTAGGAAACAATTATATTTAATTATGAAACAATTAGATTTAATTATGAAAAAATTACAATAATTAGGAAACAATTACAATAATTAGGAAACAATTACAATAATTAGGAAACAATTACAATAATTAGGAAATAATTACAATAATTAGGAAACAATTACAATAATTAGGAAATAATTGCAATAATTACGAAACAATTAGAATAATTAGGAAACAATTAAAATAATTAAGAAACAATAACAATAATTAGGAAACAATTACAATAATTAGGAAACAATTAGATAATTAAGAAACAATTACAATAATTAGGAAACGATTATAATAATTAGGAAACAATTAGATTTAATTAGGAAATAATTAGATTATTAGGAAACGATATTAAAAATAATTAGGAAACAATTAAAAATAATTAGGAAAGAATTAAAAAGAATTAGGAATGAATTAAAAATAATTAGGAAAGATTAAAAAGAATTAGGAAGGAATTAAAAAGAATTAGGAAAGAATTAAAAAGAATTAGGAATGAATTAAAAAGAATTAGGAAAGAATTAAAAAAATTAGGAAAGAATTAAAAACAATTAGGAAATAATTAAAAACAATTAGGAAAGAATTAAAAAAAATTAGGAAAGAATTACAAAAAATTTGAAAAGAATTAAAAAAAAATAGGAAATAATTAAAAAAAATTAGGAAAGAATTAAAAACAATTAGGAAAGACATAAAAAAAAATAGGAAAATTAGCAAGCATGATTGACCGCTCATCTACACCTCAATTTTCTTTTCATTTGGGTGTTGAGGCTTGAGAGGAAACTTCTGCCTCCACATGTAATATTTACTTTTACCATCAAAATTATCAACCTCCTTGCCAACATAGAGGTGAGGAGGTTTATAATTTTGAAAGTAAAAGGAAATATTACATGTGGAGGTAGAAGTTTCCTGTCAACCACAACACACAAATGAAAAGAAAATTGATGTGTAGATGAGCGGTCAATCACATTTGTTTTTCTATTCAATGATTAACCACCAGACCTATATGCATATCTTCACATTTCAAATTAGTAACATAATTAGTAATATAATTAGTAACATAAATAGTAACATAATATAAAATATTATATTAATCGAATATTAATAATTAAATAATACTAATAATATAATTATTTTATTATCATTTGTTTAATATTTATAATAAAATATTAATATTATTAAAATTATAAAAAATTTATAAAATATTATAATTATAAATATTCTCAACAAGTTTTGCTTTATTGTTAACATGTTCAAATCATAAAGGGTAACCAATTTTCAGGTCATGCCCAATAAAAAATTTGCGTCAACCATGTCCAATGTAAACTCTATAATTGTTCTTTCTTGGTTGATCACCTCGCAAGTAGCATTGCAATAGGACAACCCAAGTTATGTCTTTATCATCTAGAAGAATCATATCACATGACTCTTTACATAGACCATTTTTTCTTGAAAAAGTAAGGGAATGATACTGAATTTCTCTTAATTTTACAAGGAAGAATGATCTATGTAAAGGGTCATGTGAAATGATTCTTAAAGACGAGAATGTCATTACATGTATCATCCTATTGCAACACTACTTGCGAGGTGATCAACCATGTAAGGCAAAAGAGCTGCCGCCAATCCACTGGAAACAAATCAGAATATTTCGTAATATAATCTCCACAAGGATGATTACAAAATTTTATTTCATTATTCAAGCATATTTCATTTTCCAAGTATTACTAAGTATTGCTAAATTAATAATAATTAGGGGGGTTGATTACAAACTAACTGTGTTGCCTATAATTATTGGTAATTACTATGAAATAACAGTAATTATGTATCTTCTCTTTTTAGGATATTGTTTTTCTTATATCAAATTATTTAACAACAATATTGGTTTTAAATTTTGTAGAAACATATATATGAATATGGAACATGAAAATCGATATAAATCATTATTAGATGACCGTGCTTGGATAAATCAGTGCAGAAATCCAAATGGTTCTACTTTAAATCCTGTATATATTGATGGTGTTGAAGCTTTCTTATCATTTGCATCATCAAACCCATAATTATTTTCATAAGGGACAATCAAGTGTCCTTGTAAAAAATGTGCACTGAGAACGTTTGAGACATTTGACATCATTGGGAAACATCTCTTGCGTTATGGTTTTCAATCAGATTATATTTTTTGGTATCAACATGGTGAACGTGGTTCCAGAGAAGATACTAATAATTTGATTTAGATCCATCACAGTTTCAAAATTTAGTACATGATGTTGCCGGGTTATCCGTTCAACAAACTGAAATCAAGGATGATGTTTATTTACCTCCCGAGTAGGCACCATCTGAATTTGCTGAGTTGTTCAGGTATGCTGAGGATGCATTATATCCTGGTTGCAAGATAAGAAAATTAGAAGCAGTTTCAATATTTATGGCTATTAAATCAGATAATGGAAAGTCCAATAACAGTTTTGATCAGATATTTTCTTTGGTTAAAGTACTGTAACCTGAAGGAAATGTGCTGCCTGCTAATTATTATGAGAGCAAGAGACTAGTTCTTAATCTGGGCCTTAGTTATCAGAAGATCCATGCATGTTCAAACAATTGCATCTTATATTCTGGTGAAAATGAGTCCTTGGATAGTTGTCCCACATGTGGACAATCAAGGTTTAAATAAGCTCAATCAGGGAAGTCTGGATTGATTCCTGTAAAACAGTTTAGATATTTCCCACTTACACCCAGGTTGCAGCGTTTATTTATGTCTCAGAACACAGTGACAATGATGTCATGGCACAAAAACAATATTTCAAATTCTAAAATAATGATTCATCCATATGATGGTGATTCATGGAAACATTTTGATCAAGTGCATCCGTCTTTTGCATTAGAATCCCGGAACGTGCGATTGGGTATTTCTACTAACAATCTTTGTCCATTTGGATCTTTTGGTAGTCAGTATTCCTGTTAGCCTGTCTTTATAACTCCGTACAATTTGCCTCCATGGATGTTAATGAAAGATCCTTATATCTTTTTGACATTATTAATCCCAGGACATCTGAAAAAGAATATTTATGTTTATTTGAAACCATTCATTGATGAGTTAAATTTATTGTGGAGTCATGGTGTTGGTACATATGATGCTGTTGCGAAACATAATTTTGTAATGAAAGCTGCTTTGATGTGGACAATGAGTGACTTCCCGGAATATGACATGTTATCTGGCTGGAGTAAACATGGTCCAAAATCATGTCCTTACTCTATGGGAGACAATAAAGCATTTATGCTCGTGAATGGAAAAAAACCTTTCTATTTTGACTATCATCTAATTTTCTTCCAATCGATCATCCTTTTTAGAGGAATAAATCTCATTTCAGAAAAGGAAAAATTGAAATAGACGAACCTCAAAAAATGATCTTAGGTACATAGTTACAATCAGTTGTATTTTCATTACCTTCCATCACTTTTGGACCGAAAATAAACCAATAGAAAATTCATGGCTTTGAGAAAGAACACAATTAGAGAAAACAGAGCATTTTTTGAATCTGCCATATTGGTCTAATTTTTTGGTCCGCCACATGTTGGATGTCATGCATATTGATAAGAACTATTTTGATAATTTATTTCATACAGTTTTGGATACACCGGGTAAAACCAAAGATAATGTAAAGGCATGATTAGATCTTGTCCAAATTTGTAGGCGACCATGAATTGTTTGAAAATGTCAGATCACAGAAATTAATGAATCCAAAAGCAACTTATACACTGATCAAAGAGAGTTTCTTATTATTTTGTCAGTGGATTGCAGATTTGAGTCTTCCAGATGTCTATGCTTCCAACTTGGGAAGATGTGTTAAAAATGATCATATTACCGGATTAAAAAGTCAAGATTGTCATGTTATAATGGAAAGACTTATGCCTATTGGATTAAGAGGTTTGTTGAATTATAAGATTTGGGATTTGATAACAGATATATCATATTTTTTCCAAGACATGTGTGCGGTGACAATAGACTACGATACACTAAGAAAACTGGAATAAACTATTATTGTAATTATATGAAAACTGGAAAAAATCTTTCCGCCGACTTTCTTTGACTCAATGAAACATTTGATATTACATTTTACACATGAAGAAAAATGTAGAGGTCCGGTTCAGTTTCGATTGATGTAACCATTTGAGAGATGCATGCAGAAATTGAAGAAAATAGTCTGTAACAAAGCATTAGTGGAAGGCCCAATTTCTGAAGCTTATTTGCAAGAGGAAATTGCTTTATTCTGCTCCCATTATTTTGAATATGAATATCCCTCAAAATTTAACCTCATGGGACGGAATGAGGGGAATGTTGATGATGATATGAAAAATCAATTATTAGTTTTCAATCAGCCCAAACTTGGCTTTGGTGGAGTTCATGATAGATGGCTTTCAGATGATGAACATCATAGAGCACATACATATGTTCTACTCAACTATGAAGAAATGTCACCAATTGTACAATGAGTGATCCTATCTCTTATTCTATAGATTCTGTTACAGTAAATTAATCATATTGTATTTGTAGGTTATATGATGATAATATCATGAAATAATTTCTACAAATTACAGCAGCTGGCTTAGAAGAACGTCGGAAAAAAAAAATTTCCTACTGGTTTCAAAAACTGGTAACATACATTCTTTTTTGGTTTTACATATAAAATCAACTTATTACTTGTAATAGGGATAAATTGTTTACAAATTTTCAGGTATCTGTACATGCTGATAAGATTGATTATCGATTCCGTATATTGAGTAACCCACCATCCAATATGGTTAAATATTATAATGAATATGTGGTGAATGGTTATCGCTTTCATAAACATGCATATGGGGAATCAAAGAAAATAATGAATAATGGTGTTTGTTTGAAGGGATCACATCATATAGATATTGAAGTTGACTTTTACGGCATTCTTGAAGAAATTATTGAACTGTGTTATTTGGGATAGAATTATATAACAATGTTTAAATGTCGATGGCTGGATACTGAGAGAGGCTTGCGTATTCATCCGACTCATGGAATTGTTGATATTAAACATAAAATTATTCTTGAAGTAAATGAACCATTTTTATTGGTTCATCAGGCAAATCAAATTTATTATGTAAAATAATGTGCTACTGCAAAAGAGTTGGATGATTGGTGGAGTATAATAAAAGTTAAATCTCAAGAAAATCAGTTTACTCAAACTGAATGTGGTTCCACTGAAGTGAAAGGAAATGAAATTTTTCAGGACACTCCTCAAAACACATGTTTTTCACAAATAGACATGAATATCGAGGATGACACCCCACAGTTAAGGGTCAATGGTGACGATGTTTTCAACGAAGTTACAACTGAATTTGAAATGAGAAGAGATAATTAAAGTGAAACTAATATGGAAATTGATGATGTTGATGAGGAAGATGAAGACATTGACATTGACAACTATGAAGATGATGATGAAGATGAACATTAACATAGTAAAATACTTGTTAGAATCATAACAAATATATATCTATACATAATATTTATTTTCAACTGTTTGCTAATAACAATCATTTATGTTTCAGATGGACTCGGAAACGTTTCGTCAGTTGCTGGAGGCTGATCTACCTATGGATGATGAGGTTCTTGAGTTATCTGACCCTCAGTCTACTGGAACTACAGGGATCACTTGGAGGGGGCGTTGTCTTGCCAGACTGATGATTCCAGATCCTATCTCGGAGTGACGTCCACCTCTTGGATTCGATGCGCACACACGGTGGTATGGTAACCTGTGTATTTTAGTTATCTTTCATTATAATTTATTAATATTCTAATTGTTTGATTATTTTTTCTTTTTCCACAGTTTTACGCATATAGGTATTGGACAGGGGAGCGCTATCTTGCGCAATTATTTTTCTCAGCCCTGGCTCACATGGGATCATATTCCCACTAATGTGCAGGCCGCCATGTTCGATCATTGGCTGGTACGTAATTAAATATTATTTATTTTTAAATTTAATTCATTAATAACTTTATATTAGGGTATATGGTATCCCATCGACGAGAGCATCCATGCCACTATCCACATGGCATGAGTGGTGTCTATGCGTGACCGTTTCCGTCAGTTTTTGCATAATTTGAGAAAGACGGATATGAAGAAAGCCGAAGTGACAGAATGTGATGAGTCTTGTAGAGACCACTGACCAGAGTACATTTCATCTCACTTTTGGGATAGATTATGTACACACTAGTTGAGTGGTGGGTTTCAGAGGAGATCTGCATTGGGTTGACAGAAGCAGGGGAGACAAGAGGTGACGCATCGAGCCGGTAGTCGTACATTTAGTGCGCATAGAGAGCGTCTGGTAAGTACTTTTTTTTTAATATTTTATACAACTTTAAATATAAAAAATTTATTTTATATTCATATAGGAATCCGAGAAGCCTGATATTATGACGTACGACATTTATCGGAGGATGTACACTGACCCGACTACTGGAGAGATTAGAGGTGACTTCCAGCGTTAGAATGTGGTCAGTATTATTTTCTTTTCTATTTGAAAATGAAATGCATATAATCTTTTCATTATTTTAATTTATAATTAAAACTTAAGGAGTCAAATGAGGCCCTGACCTCTCAGACACAGGCTGAGAGTCAAGACGAGACAGGTGATTAGACTAGTGCTCACCATTTTGATGAGACGGCATGGATGCAGGCGACCCAATATGGCTTCGAAAAGGGCCGAGTAGTTGGTATCGACTCTCATTTGACTCCTGCAGCTTATTATGGTACTGTTGTGATGCCGACGATCAGCTCGAGAGGAGCTCTTAGAGAGACATCATCTTCTGCCTCACAGTATCGGGAGCAGCTGCGTGCTCAGAGTCAGCTTATAGAGGATTTGCGTCAAGGGAAGGAGCAGATGTGTCAGCAGCATGATGAGGAGATGCATCGATGGGAGGAGCAGATGTGTCAGCAGCAGGATGAGGAGAGATGTCGATATGAGGAGCATCATCAGGAGCAGATGGAGTATATGCGTCGTCTGACTCATAGTTTAGGGATGGAGTTTCCTCCACCACCTCCTCTAGGTCCTCTAGATTATCCACCCCCAGTGATTTTTTAGATGTAATAAACATTTGGGTTCGTTGTTTATTGTCATATTAACTATTTACAATTCCTCTTCCATATTGGTATGAATATTGCATGATTTAATTTGTTTTTATTTTTTTAATATTTTTTACTTATTAGTATTATTTTTAATGTCTGCTTATTTTATTAATATTACTTTTAATATTTTATATTTATTTTTAATATTGAGAAGTTTATAATTTTATAATTTTATTAATACTAATATTATTAATATTATTTTTTCATAAATATGTATGTTTATTTTAATAATAATAATATTATATTAATTTTTTATATTAATAATATTAATACTATTATTCTTATTTATGATATTAATATTTCATAATATATAATATTATATTATTTATATTCCTATTATTATTAATTTTTTATATCATTATTTCATAATTATATTATATCTATTTTAATATTATTATAATAATATAATTTTTTATATTAATAATATTAATATTATTATTATATACATAATCTAATAATAATAATTGTAACATCCCAAGTAAGTAATGAATAATAGATATTTTTATCTATGTCTATTAATGAATTAGATAGTGTTTTGGAGGCTTAAAATGAAAAGAAATCCAATCTTAAGCATGGAATACACTAATATTCTTAAAAGTTTGTTTTACTGCCTTTTGATGGAAAACCCTTTTTAAATCAAACTTTTGACAATTTAATAATCTATATTTGTCAAAATAAACATATTCATTATGATTGGGACATTGAAATTTACATTGGATAAATTTTTGGTATTTTTCTGACAATGTTCATTTTTTAATGAATAGTGAAAAATACTGCATTTTACATCAAAACTGCTTTTTCATTTAATTTAATTATATGGTTAGATTATATTTTTAATTGGTCTTAAAGTGTAATCTGAATATATTTTTACCATTTAATCCAATTGTGGTCATTAGGATTAATTTCACTTTGTAATTGGGCATAAACTAATGCCAAACTTTTCATAGATATTGTTTCAAAAAAACCCGCTATTTGTTTTGACAACATGAATTATTTTTAAATCAATTATTTCAATTTCTGTGTTTGGAATTTGGTAAAATGGATTACATATTTTGAATCATAATGTCCAAATTATGTAATCAAGAATCTTTTGTTTTTTGGACATTATGAATAGTAACGACGGTAATTATCTTTAATTATCTTGATTAATGAGTAATCGGGTAGTTAAGGATAATAAAATAATATCATAATAATGAAAAATGACACCAACATGTGTACTAATTCTACTGGTTCTCTCATGGAAGACCATGGGATGTCTTGTTCCAATTTTGGAGTCCCCATGAAATCACTTTTGTGAGAAAGTGACTTTTTATCTTTTTATTTTTTAAAGAATGTTAAATGTAACAAAGAATGTATCACCTAAGTAAAATATTTTTAATTTTGTCTGCATAAATGATATTTTGGACTATAAATAGTCATTGGAAAGATAAAAAGATTTTATACATCATAGTAATTTTTTTATAATTTTTAGACATTAAATAAATTAAATTATTCATGACACCATAATGATGCAGCGATGACCTCATTATTTGACGATTTAAATAAAATGGAAGGATAATGTAAATTCTATGACCTACACATGTCCAAAACCTATTGGATGGGTGGATTTAGAACCCTCATCACCTTACCCTCAAATTATATCAATGTGGGACCTTTTTAATATGAAAATCATTTTAAAATAAAGTAACATTTCTTTACTTTCCAAGAGTGCCCCTCCTCTCCTCTTATAAAAGGCCCCCACCTCTACCTCCTTACCCACACTCCCAAAGCCTTTGGCTCGGCCAAACCCTACCAAATTTGACTCTCCACATACCTCTCGTACTCCTTGAATCCTCAATTTGGGCATAAGGCTTCCCAAGGAATCCTTTTAGCTCAAACCAAAGGGAGTTACCCGATTTTAAGGTAATGTCTTCACTTGAGTCCTTTTGTTTTATTTTGCTTCTCCAACCCACTAAACTATTTTTATTCATTTCTTTTGTAACAAAACCACTATATTAAATATACTAGGATGTTTTTATAATAAGTATTCAAGATACACTTACCCACACCTACATCTAATGGTTAAAGAACATACTGTTTCTGTGGATGGAGAATTTCTGCCTCCCGAAACGATGATTGTTCAACATTATTTTAACACCTTCAAACGTGGCCATTAAGATGAAACTATATTTATATATGATATATAATATGTTTATGTTTTCATTAAGCTTCTGTATTTTTCATTTTGGGAATACCATTACGGTTCCCATTATGGGTAAACGTGATATCTTCATTTAAAGAAGTGCGGACTACCACCCCCTCAAAGTGATTTGATTCGTTAAATACCATATGTGGGACGTATAAAGGATGGAACTATGATATTATATATGATATTATACTGGAATTATAATATACCTTTATATAATTATGATTACATTCTATAAAATACAAAATATAAATGAAAGTAGCGTTCATGCGTACGTACGGCTTACCATCTCCATGAACGGTGCATTTCATTTCTTACCTCTAAATGATTATGTAATATTATAAATGCATGTATATAATAGATATATATGATATATATATCATGATTATAATTCTGGATATAATGGATACATGAACAACATGTAATTAAAAAGGGTTTATTTTTGACTCAAGTACCAATGATCGTTAAAACGACCGTTATTAACTTAAATAATTACATAGTGTTCATGACATGGAAATAAGTGATATAAAATGAATAATGGACTTAAAAAAGGTTCTTAAGAAAGTAGAAATTAACTCATGTTTATTATTCAGGACATTAAAGAATGACCGAGTCAAGTCGGACCGGAGGTATGGGACTTCGTCTCAATCTCCTTTCATTGAGGCATATTTTGTTTTATACACAAACTTATTTTATATGGTGTATAAACCCCTTTGACTTTTACGTTTATTCAAAAGGAATCTTTTTTATATGAAGCGTTTATTAAACGACAAAAGGGAATGTTTTTGTCGTACGTATGCGGTGACAACGACTTCTCCACCGTCGTGACCATTTTTTGAGTTTCGGCTTCCTCTACAAGCCATACCTTCTTTTTAAAAGAAAAATAAATACCATGTTTTACTTTTCTTTTATTTTGGTATTGAAAATGGTTTTCATAATGTTTTTATATCAATGTGTTGTATTGATATCTTGTGATTGAAAGGTGGGAATTTTATCTTTCCTTTATGCATGTTTTATGTGATACGATTATGTTGAGGTTCTTGGACATTATTATGAAGATGGGTGGTTCCGTGATAAACTAAGGGTGGGTGAGCCCGATATAGCTCTCCAATGCATTGGGTAACACGAAGGAGTGAGACGTTAAGGTTTCTCCGAAGAGATTTAGGGAATATACTGTGATGGGTATTCCAAACATAACCAAGAGGGTTACTCCCTACGTAAGAATGTTATGAATGCCTCAAGTTACCTTTATGTCTTATGATTTCTATGATTTATTCATGATTTGATGAGGTATGGTAAAGTGCTTATGTTTTATGGGTTAAGTATGATTTCATTCTTATGTATATATGTACCCATGGTTCCTTTCCATATATTTTTATATCCCTTACTGAGCTTTTTATGCTCATCCCAAATTTTTTTGAAATTTTTTTCACAGGTCAAGGGAAAGGTACATGATATGATGATAGTGTCAAGGAAGTGTCAAGAAAGAATCCATGTTTTATTTTAAATATGTTTCCATTGATGGGAAAGAAGAATACTATCTTTATGTAACCACTTTGTTTATATGTGGAATGTAATTCATGTTCTATGATCTAATTCTCTAAAACTCTAAACCCGAAAAGATCCTCAACGTGTAATCTTGTAATAACTTCAGATTAAGTAAGGTTTAAGGCTGGGGCCTTATAGTTGGTATCAATGGTCGGTTTAGATAACTTTAGGAGTTAGAGATCTATTAAATGATTATCCAAAAATATTTTTTTTAATGGTCAAATTGAAATGATATAGCATTTGAAGATTACCATGTTGCTTTGCCTAAGATATTTCTGTGTTTAGAATGGTTTTTCATAGAGGAAACAGAACAACTTTTCTGGGAAGGCATATAGAGGGAAATGACCTTTCAAATCAGTATCCTGAGTTGGTCAGAATCAGAACTAAACAGTTTGTTGCAGTGATGGCTCAATTGACCCAGGTGAAAAATGTTGGTTGTTTTCATCGATGATATTTTGGTGTTTTATAAAAGTAAATAGGAGCATGAAAGTAATTTAATGGTTATTTTGCAAACATTTAAAGAAAAGAAATTGTATGGGAAATTCAGCAAGTGTGAGTTTTGGTTGCAACAAATTTCTTTCCTTGGTCACATTGTTTCCAAATATAAGATAACTGTTGATCCTGTAAAAACAAAGGTTGTTGAAGAATGGACAAGACCCACAAATGTAACATAGATTCGTAGTTTCCTTGGTTTGGCAGGCTATTTCCGAAGGTTTGTTATAAATTTTTCACGGTTATCTAGTAAAATGACTAAGCTAACTCAGAAGGGTGTTAAGTTTATCTGGACAAAAGAATGTGATGATTTTTTTCAGGAATTGAAAAGAAGATTGGTGAATGCTCCAGTTTTGGAACTACCTTACAGGAATTGTGAGTTTGTTATATACAATGATTCTTCATTGAAAGGAGTTGGTTGTGTCCTAATACAGAATGATCAGGTAATTGATTATGCTTCACGTCAGTTGAAAACTCATGAGGTAAATTACCCTACACATGATTTGGAATTAGCTGCTGTTGTTTTCACTTTAAAAATTTGGAGGCATCATTTGTATGGTGTAAAGTGTGAAATATATACTGATCACAAAATTTTAAAGTATATATTCACTCAGAAAGAGTTAAACATGAGACAGAGGAGATGGCTGGAATTAATCAAGGATTATGATTGTACAATTCATTACCATCCAGGTAAAGCAAATAAAGTGGTTGATGCTTTGAGTCGAAAAAGTAATGCTTCATTAGTAATGTTGCATTTGGAACATGATCCTTTGGTTAAGGATTTGATGAAATTTGGTATAAAAGTTGTTGGTGCAGGAAGTTCTTCTATTTTGTTTCAGGTATTAGTGAGATCATCTCTATCAGATAGAATCAAGCAAGCACAGAAGCAAGACAGTGAGTTGCAGAAAAAGGTAGAGCTGGTTCAGAAAGGTAAGTTGCCTAAATTCAACATTGATAATGATTGTGTTTTGAGATTTGGGAAGAGATTGTGTGTGCCTTGTGATTCACAGTTGAAGAGAGAGTTGTTATGTGAAGCTCATAGTTCTCTGTTTTCAGTTCATACAGGCAGTACTAAGATGTATAGAGATCTTCGGGAGTATTACTGGTGGGATGGAATGAAAAGAGATATTGCTGATTTTACTGTGAAGTGTTTGACTTGTCAGCAGGGTAAAGCAGAGCGGTAGTTACCGAAAGGGATGCTTCAGCCTTTACCAGTGCCAGAGTGGATATGGGAGAATATATCCATGGACTTTGTTGTGGGATTACCAAAGACATCTCGAGGTAATAATGCAATCTGGGTGATTGTTGATCGCTTGACTAAATCTGCTCATTTCCTTGCTATACGAGATACTTTTTCCCTAGATCAACTTTCCCGTTTGTATCTTAAAGAGATAGTTAGGTTACATGGAGTTCCTCTCTCCATTGTATCTGACCGTGATCCCAGGCTCACTTCTATCTTTTGGAAATGCCTTCAGAAGTCGTTGGGTACTGAATTAAATTTTAGTACAGCTTTTCATCCTCAATCATATTGGCAGTCGGAACGAACAATTCAGACCTTGGAGGATATGCTACAAGATTTTTCGATGGATTATCAGGGAAGTTGGGACCAACATCTTTTTTTGGTTGAATTTTCATATAATAACAGTTTTCATTCTAGTATACATATGGCACCATTTGAGGTGTTATATGGGAAGCGGTGTCGAACTCCAGCTTTCTGGGATGAAGTGGGTGAAAGGAAGTTGATGGGACCAGAATTGGTAGAAGATTTGGCAGAAAACGTTCAGCTGATACAGAAACACATGAGAACAGCTCAGAGTAGGCAGAAGAGTTATGCAGACAATAGGAGGAAGGATCTCTCTTTTGAGGTAGGTGATCATGTTTTTCTCAAAGTCTCGCCATGGAAAAGTGTGATGCGATTTGGTAAGAAAGGAAAACTGAGTCCAAGGTTCATTGGACCATATGAAATTCTGGAGAGAGTTGTATCAGTTGTATACCGGGTGGCTTTACCTCCGAGTTTATCTCAGGTACACAATGTTTTTCACGTTTCGATGTTGAGAAAGTATATGCCAGATCCATCTCATGTTTTGAGTCCAGAGGTAGTTCAGCTGGAAGAGAACCTATCTTATGAGGAACAACCGGTCCAGATTCTTGACCACAAGGAGAAAGTGTTACGGAATAAGGTGATTAATCAGGTAATGGTTTTTTGGAAAAACCACATGATGAAAGAGGCAACATGAGAATCTGAAAATGCAATGAGGGATAAGTACCCCCATTTATTTGATAAGTAAATAAATTGAGGGGACACAATTTTCTAAAGGGGGGAAGGATGTAAAATCACAAGTAAGTAATGAATAAGAGATATTTTTATCTATGTTTATTAATGAATTAGATAGTGTTTTAGAGGCTTAAAATGAAAATAAATCCAATCTTAAGCATGGAATACACTAATATTCTTAAAAGATTGTTTTACTGCCTTTTGATGAAAAACCCTTTTTAAATCAAACTTTTGACAATTTTATAATCTATATTTGTCAAAATAAACATATTCATTATGATTGGGACATTGAAATTTACAGTGGATAAATTTTTGGTATTTTTCTGACAATGTTCAATTTTTAATGAATAGTGAAAAATACTGCATTTTACATCAAAACTGCTTTTTCATTTAATTTAATTATATGGTTAGATTATATTTTTAATTGGTCTTAAAGTGTAATATGAATATATTTTTACCATTTAATCCAACTGTGGTCATTAGGATTAATTTCACTTTGGAATTGGGCATAAACTAATGCCAAACTTTTCATAGATATTGTTTCAAAAAAACCCGCTATTTGTTTTGACAACGGGAATTATTTTTAAATCAATTATTGCAATTTCTGTGTTTGGAATTTGGTAAAATGGATTACATATTTGGAATCATAAGGTCCAAATTATGTAATCAAGACTCTTTTGTTTTTGGGCATTATGAATAGTAACGACGGTAATTATCTTTAATTATCTTGATTAATGAGTAATTGGGTAGTTAAGGATAATAAAATAATATCATAATAATAAAAAAACGACACCAACATGTGTCCTAATTCTACTGGTTGTCTCATGGCCGACCATGGGATGTCTTGTGCCAAATTTGGGGGCCCCATGAAATCACTTTTGTGAGAAAGTGACTTTTTATCTTTTTATTTTTTAAAAAATGTTAAATGTAACAAAGAATGTATCACCTAAGTAAAATATTTTTAATTTTGTCTACATAAATGATCTTTTGGACTATAAATAGTAATTGAAAAGATAAAAAGATTTTCTACATCACAGTATTTGTTTTATAATTTTTAGACATTAAATAAATTAAATTATTTATGACATCATAATGATGCAGTGATGACCTCATTATTTGACGATTTAAATAAAATGGAATGATAATGTAAAATCAATGACCTACACATGTCCAAAACCTATTGGATCGGTGGATTTCGAAACCTTATCACCTTACCCTAGAATTATATCAATGTGGGACCTTCCGAATCTGAAAATCATTTTAAAATAAAGTAACATTTCTTTACTTTCGAAGAGTGCCCCTCCTCTCCTCTTACAAAAGGCCCCCACCTCTACCTCCTTACCCACACTCCCAAAACCTTTGTCTCGGCCAAACTATGCCCATTTTGTTTCTACATATCCCTATATTACTCCTTAAAGCCTCACTTTGGGCAGAAGGCTTCCCAAGGAAGCCTTTGATCTCAAACCAAAGGGAGTTACCCGATTTTAAGGTAATGTCTTCACTTGAGTCCTTTTGTTTTATTTTGCTTCTCCAACCCCATAAACTCTTTTTATTCATTTATTTTGTAACAACTCAACTATATTCAATATACTAGGATGTTTTTATAATAATTATTCGAGCTACACTTACAAACACCTACATTTAATGGTTAAAGAACATACTGTTTCCGTGGATGGTGAATTTCTGCCTCCCGAAACGATGATTGTTCAACATTCTTTTAACACCTTCAAAAGTGGCCATTAAGATGACACTATATTTCTATATGATATATAATATGGTTATGTTTTCCTTAAGTTTCTGTATTTTTCATTTTGGGCATACCTTTATGGTTCCCATTATGGGTAAACGCGATATCTTCATTTAAGGAAGTGCGGACTACCGCCCCCTCAAAGTGATTTGATTCGTTAAGTACCATATGTGGGACGTATAAAGGATGGAACTATGATATTATATATGATATTATACTATAATTATAATATACCTTTATATCATTATGATTTCATTCTATAAAATACGAAATAGAAATGAAAGTAGCGTTCATGCGTACGTACGTCTTACCGTCTCCATGAACGGTGCATTTCATTTCTTACCTCTAAATGATTATGTAATATTATAAATGCATGTATATACTAGATATATATGATATATACATCAGGATTATAATTCTGGATATAATGGATACATGAAAAACATGTAATTATAAAGGGTTTATTTTTGACTCAAGTACCAATGATCGTTAAAACGACCGTTATTAACTTAAATAATTACATAGTGTTCATGACATGGAAATAAGTGGTATAAAAGGAATAATGGACGTAAAAAAGGTTCTTAAGAAAGTAGAAATTAATACAAGTTTATTATTCAGGATATTAAAGAATGACCGAGTGAAGTCAGACCTGAGGTATGGGACTTCGTCTCAATCTCCTTTCATTGAGGCATATTTTGTTTTATACGCAACCTTCTTTTATATGGTGTATAAACCCCTTTGAATTTTACGTTTATTCAAAAGGAATATTTTTTATATGAAGCGTTTACTAAATGAAAAAAGGGAATGTTTTTGTCGTACGTATGCGGCGACAATGACTTCTCTGCCACCGTGACCATTATTTGAGCTTCGGCTTCCTCTACAAGCCATACCTTCTATTCAAAAGAAAAATAAATACCATGTTTTACTTTTCTTCTTTTATTTTGGTATTGAAAATGGTTTTCATAATGTTTTTATATCAATGTGTTTTATTGATATCTTGTGATTGAAAGGTGGGAATATTATGTTTCCTTTATGCATGTTTTATGTTGTACGATTATGTTGAGGTTCTTGGGCATTATTATGAAGACGGGTGGTCCCATGATAAACTAAGGGCGGGTGAGCCCGATATACCTCTCCAATGCATTGGGTAACGCGAAGGAGTGAAACGTTAAGGTTTATCTGAAGAGATTTAGGGAATATACTGTGATGGGTATTCCAAACGTAACCAAGAGGGTTACTCTCTACGTAAGAATGTTATGAATGCCTCAAGTTACCTTTATGTCTTATGATTTCTATTATTTATTCATGATTTGATGAGGTATGGTAAAGTGCTTATGTTTTATGGGTAAAGTATGATTTCATTATTATGTATAAATGTACCCATGTTTCCTTTCCATATATTTTTATATCCCTTACTATGCTTTTTATGCTCATCCCATGTTTTTTTGAAATGTTTTTCACAGGTCAAGGGAAAGGTACATGATATGATGATAGTGTCAAGGAAGTGTCAAGAAAGAATCCATGTTTTATTTTAAATATGTTTCCATTGATGGGAAAGAAGAATACTATCTTTATGTAACCACTTTGTTTATATGTGGAATGTAATGCAGGTTCTATGATCTAATTCTATAAAACTCTCAACCCGAAAAGATCCTCAATGTGTAATCTTGTAATAAACCAAGATTAATTAAGGTTTAAGGCTGGGGATTTATAATAATATTATATTAATTTTTTATATATTTAATATTAGTATTATTATATTATATCATATTATTTATATTCATATTATTATTATTTTATATTAATATTTCATAATTATATTATATATATTTTTATTTATATTATAATAATATAATTTTTATAAATTATTAATAATATTATTATTTTTATATAATATTATACGATTTGTATTAATTTTTTTTAGTATTTGCGATGAGATTTCTCGTTGTAAATTTTTTTTACTCTAACATTTGCGACGGGACGAATACCCGTCATAAAAATATTTCTGCGACGGGCCGTCGCAAATAACTTCGTCGCAAATATTTTTTAAATTTCCCATTTGCGATGGGTTTCTGACCCGTCGCGACTAATATATATGCGACGACCCGTCTCAAATACCTTTTTTTATATATAAATGAAAACCAATTTGCGGCGGGGGAAAAATACCGTCTTAAATACTATTTTTGTGACGGGACCACCACAAAAACACATATTTGCGATGCTGTTTTAGGCAACGGGGGATTTGCGACGGAGCCTCGAAAATCGCCCATCACAAATATTCCGTTTTCCTGTAGTGTCTAAACTCTAGTTGATATAATGGGATCCTATTAGATAATACTTTAGGGATTTTTGGATCATCACCTCACATTTTTATAGTTCTAATGTAAGAATTTTTTTAATTTAAATGGAACTATATGAGGCTCTTTATGGGTTGTGATTTATTACCCTAACATGATAGGATGAATTTTGAAAGTGGAAGATGATATGTCCTCAACTTAACAAAGAAATGGAAGATAAGGTTCAAACCGTTATTGGAATAATAATGATTTAAAATTTTGATATGAGTGATATTATGATGATCATTAAAGAGATATAGAGTTTAAATTTAAATTTCACGAATTCATCAATATATCCTTATGGATGTGGCATGTGATATTTTGGAAGAAAAAAAATCAGACGAATTGGTACATTAGTTCCTTCTATATCATCGATCATATTAGAAAATAGATCATTGTTTAGAAAAACATCCTTACCTCTTCCAAGTGATTGATGTATTCCATGAATAATTTCTGAGGAAGTAAATATGAGACCCATCTCATTAACTAAATATATAATCCACGCAACTATATCATTTTCACTCATATGAGGAACAATTATTAGAAATTCGTTATCAAAGAGATATTGTAATATTGAATAAAAACAAATATCTAGTTAATTTTTTTTGATGAATCATATGTTTTAAGAATATATGTCTAAACATGATGATGTACTGAGAGAAAATTAACATATAATATTTTCTACTCTGTAAAAAAATTTGGGGACAGAATTATTTTAATGTGTGTAAAATGTAATGACACGATGTTCATGATTTTGTAAAATTGATCTTCTATAAGATAATTTGGGTTACACGCTACAAATAAAAAAACAAATAATATTAAGAAAAAAGTATTAATAAATCTATAATAAATAAAAAAACTATAAAATAATAAATATTTATATAGTAAATAATTTAAATGACTTAACCCGGAAAAGGCTATTTTCAATAAATGCCATTTTATTTTAAATATGCATTTTATTTTAAAGAATAAATTAAAAATGTTATAAATTAAATATAATAAAATAAATTTTATTCAATAATTACTCATGTAGAAATTAACTTAGTATATTTTTTTGGGTATATTCTGAAAAGGTTTATCTTGAGTAAAAAAATACAGCATTTGTAAAATTTATAATTTTTATGAATTTAACATTTTCAAATATTATCCTAGAATATTAAAAAAAACATTTAATGTTATAACATATGTAATTAATTAATAAAATTATTCATTTTTAAATATAATTTGATCGTATAATTTAATCACCAATATGTTTTGAAAATAATTTATAATGTTACTTCTATAAAAAACTATTTTTAGTCTTTTCTAATAATTATGTGTTTAGATAGTGAAATTTTGATTTTTATTTCACTAAATTACTCCTAAATTTTATTGTTTTATAATTAATCTATTTATTTATTTAAAATAAGTATAAAAGATAATTTCATATTATATATATATTTAATTTTTCAAAATATATTATGTTTAAAAAAAATTTGGCACAAAAAGTGTGATTATTCTAAAGTTAAAATTTCAAAAAATTAGATATTTTCGATTTTAAAATTATTTATAAATATGATAGAAAAATATTCCAATTATTTAAAAGGATCCAATCATAATTGTTTTTTTTAATCTTTATTTCTAAGGATAAAAATTAGTTACATAATAAAAAGTTAATTTGGGTAAAAATTTAAATTTTAAAAAAAGCCTTAAATCACTAATAACTTTCTCAAAACTAGTTATTAAGGGTAATTTATACCTTATATTGTAAATAACCCCCCCTCATTCAACTTTTGACTCATTCACACCAAAATAGTGTTGTGGCATTATTAAAAATGTAACGTGTGTTTCTAAAATTTAAACTTTTCATCTATTATAATAGGATACCACTTCCACCATTTCAAAGATACAATCCACCATATTATTAAACCATGAAAATATTTTATTATTTCACATCTAGAATGTTCTCCGGCCAATATATGTTTATGGTGACCTTATATTTTACAATGGTCCTAACATATAAGGGGTTTTCCAATAGAAAACTAAATATTCCAACATGAGTATTACATTTAATTAATATTTTATTTTATTATATTCCTTCCTAAAATAATTTCCGAAATTGTTAATAAAATGAAATATATATCATTAATATAATAATAAGTTATTATATTAATTAAAAAATAAATATTCAATCCATTCCTTCAACTGAGAAAATAAAATAACATCGAACATGCCTACATGCAGACTACTACCTCCTTGTCCTGATTCAATGTTTTTCTATAACTACCTATTCATGGGTGTATTAAGGATGGATTTGATTGGTAAATAGGACTAATATTTCACATATAATATTCCGAAATTTTATGTTTTTATATGTCATCAAACATTCCATTCATTGGGAAATAGATTCATTAATCGTGGATATGTGTAGACTACTGCTTCCCATGAACAATAGATTACATTTTTCATAACTAGCCATAATGGATATTTATAATAATACATTTAATTAATTTATATGATAATTATATCATATTAAATATTATGTATGATTTATATTAGGGTTATATAATAAAATTTTCTTAATAATCCAATCATTGTAATGAATTACTCTTTAGGTCATTTTTATTACTCATATGAGAGATGTTGT